>CAMTZC010000027.1:7510000-10010000 GCA_947086505.1 Morpho deidamia
CTGCCTGACGTCAACTTACCTTAGTCGCCTTTTACGACACCTCGGTAACAAATGTGGGTGGTCTATTCTACTAAGCCGGATACCACACGGCGGATAATGGATTTTCTTCATAAAAGCAAATAATAACAAGTATACATTTCGCTTAGCATTAAAGTGACCTAAATCAAAAAGGTTGTTTTGTGGCAAAATGGAATTAAGCGTAGCGTAGCGCCTACAAAACTTATGAGTATTGAAGAGACCCATAACTTGGAAGATCAAGAAAACACTAGCTTTTTTTAATAATCCTGCATTGAAATAAGGATTACAATGTGACTAACTCATTTAGGGCTAATTTTGAATTAGGTTACTTTATTACTAAGCGTGCGATACTACTCTTAATGGTCGACTACATTTCCAACAACAATTGTTCCATTAAAATAATAATACATTGACATAGAAGCTGTGATAGGCTAGCGGTGAGACCGTGCGACTCCCTAGAGACGACATAGATTCAAAACCCCGGGCAGGCACCAATGAGTTTTTCTATTAAAACTTATGTATCTAATTGATAATTGCAATTTATCACACGCTTTTCGATGAAGGAAAACATCGTGAGGAAACCTGCATATCTCTAGAGAATTCTAGGGATATGTATAACCTACCAATCCGCTTTAGAGCAGCGTGGTAGGTCTTAGCTCCAATCCTTCTCTCCAATAACGGAGAGAGGAGGCCTTAGCCCAGCAGTGGGCATAGTATCAGGCTGTTACTTTTATATTGACATATCAACTCATATATGCCTCACTACCAGCAACGAAATTCCCGTAGTCACTATGTGTATAAAGAAAGCAATCCGTAAGGATTAAAGGCAATTAGTGATTAACCTTAGCCGTAATTACAAAAACACCGATCCTTATCAATAAGATAGAAGCAATATACGAGGGATTACATGCCATCTTATCAAATATTAAATTTTACGATTTAATATAGGTATTTATTTATAAAGCGTGTTATATTTTCATTTTGTGTTTACAACTTATTAAGTTGTTGTAAGCTATGACATGAGATACATAATCTGATGTAATCTATACTTATATAAAACAAAGTCTCAAAAAGCTGTCTGTCTGTATGTAATCGATTTCTTCAAAGTCTACTGAACGAATTTTTGTACGGTTTTCACCAAAAGATTTTAATTTAAATGTTTGAAAGATTGACCGCCCAGTTTCTTGCTGGTTCTTCTCCGAGCAACATTCGAACCAGTGTAGCTTAAATCTAATTGATCTTTGACGATTCAAAAGTACTTGTAAAAAGTTTACTTTAATAAAGATTATTTTGATTTGATTTGATTTGAACAATCGCGTCGAGTGCCTGACTGAAGACCAAAGTCTTCGATCAGTGCGTTGCAACCATACGGATCCGAAACGCGATCGCTGACTTTGGGCCTCATAAGAACGGTCTGAGTCACTAAGCGGGCGACGGAGCGGGCTATGCTCGGATTATCTCTGCGTGATCAAATCAGAAATGAGGAGATCCGTAGAAGAACCAGAGTCACCGTTATAGCTCAGCGTGAAAGCAACTAAAATGGTGATGGGCGAGGCACATAGTGCGGAGCGGTGCACATATATTTGGTACAACTAAAGCTTTTATACTGGGCTATTTTAGTAACAAATTACCGTTTTTCCTTTGCGAATAGAAATTTTTTTAGTAAATAATTGAAGATATTTTAACTGTAAAGTTGCATAAAAACAAGTTTCGTGTATCACTAGTCATTTATACTCATATGAAACAAATCATCATTCTACTGCCCTTATGCCATTCTAAGTGATATCGGCACATATTTTATACATATTTATCTCTCCTATCATTCTTCAACTCTGGCGCTATTCCTTTTATATTTATTTCATATTTCACACAATCAAACCATCTCTTTTTGGAGGCCCTTCTAGTCTCATATCCATCCACATTCATATTTAACGCTTATTTGGGCATATGATTTTGTTCTTTCTTTATTATATGTTTTAACCATTTAAATCATACACTTCTCATCGTTTCTATATCGGGCGCAACTTTCTGACGTCCTTTTATAATATTATATTAATATATAATAATAATATATTTATATGCAAAAATACATACATAGATACATACATAGATATTATTAAGTCTTAGTGAAGGTTATTTAGTTTAGTATTAGATGTAAGATAACTTGTATAAATACTTTCCAAAGCTTCACTTTGTTATATATGTTACGATTTGTTACTATTCCACTGCTGGGCAAGGTACGTCTTTTTAGACATAAAGATTGGAGAACTTAGACACGCCTATTTCAATCCGGATTAGATGCTAACAAACATAATGGAAATTCCGATATATAACGTTACCTTACGATGCTTTTACAGCATAAGGCACGTAATTAGCAGTAAAGATTAAAAAAAACTCTTAAGCTGTATCACACCAATAAGTGCATTTCGACTAGTTAATATCGATAAAACTCATAAATTTATTTAAAAAACACCCGAAGATTGAATGCGCCATCCCCGCCAACGGTCTCACTGTCCAACCGATGTGACTTTTTGTATATATCAAATATATTTGTTTTGTACACTTAAATAAAGTGATCATAGACAAAATCTTTTTTTTTTTGTTTTCTCTGAGACTAAGGATGAAATCGCGAGAAAAGCATTTTGAGGCAAAAAACTACATAAATAAGTCAACTTGTAGGCGCTTTTAAGTTTTAGAAAAACGGAAACCTTCGTCTCTATAATATTTATACGATAAGTGTAATCATTTCGAAACCGTAAATATACTACTTCTGTCGACCAAAAGTGGACTAGAAAATTAATTGATAATATGATTATTAGCTTAACTTTAGATTTACAATCTCGTTTCATTCGATTTAATTTAAGTTTTAACGGGTCGTGATTGCCCAATAATTGTAATTTCCGGAAAATATCCATTAGACCGCCGCGCCTAATGAGTTTGATAAAGATTAATGTCGATATTCATAAAAAGAGTTATATAAAGTGTTATCATAATACTTTATTTTGTTTCAATAATAAGTGACTGCTGGGCTAAGGCCTCCTCTCTCCGTTTTTGGAGAGAAGGATTGTCGCTAAGACCTACCACGCTGCTCCAATGTGGATTGGTAGGTTACACATATCCCTAGAATTCTCTAGAGATATGCAGGTTTCTTCACCTTTTCCTTCACCGAAAAGCGTGTGATAAATTGCAATTATCAATCAATTAGACACACAAGTTTTAATAGAAAAACTCATTGGTGCCTGCCCGGGGTTTGAACCTATGTCGTCTCTAGAGAGTCGCACGGTCTCACCGCTAGGCTATCACAGCTTTATAAGTATTATAAGTAACAGTAAAACCGGGAAGGTCACAATTTGCATTTAATTTGGAAAATACTAGATAGTTCGCGGCTATGAAAATTATATAACCCAAGAACTGACGTATTTATCCATACTCACATTATAAACGAGAAAGTCTGTCTATCACTATGTCTCACGCTTACTAGGCGAATATAAAAATATTTATTTATTTATTTATGTACCATAAAAAAAAACGTAAGAAAACATTATCAATAAAAAAAACCAGAGTACAACGGTCAACTTATCCCTTTGAATAATTTATAGAATCGCGGATTATAGCAAAATAATTTTATTATTACTTTTGCTTATTCCTTTGACAGAGATCTCTACCAACTAACCTACGAAGTGATGAAAATTTTTCTAAAAAAAGTTTTATTTTCAGGAACAGTAAATTTAAATCTAAATTACTGAAATCTTACAGTTGCCGCAAAAGATGTCATGATTATTACCATATACATACGTATATCGTGACAGGTCAAATAGAAAATAATAATTGTTTCACAAAAAATATTGAAGTAGTAATTGAGGATATAAGTAACGCACTAGTTCGCGAAGTAGTATATCAAATAAAATCACAATAAAATTCATTCAAATTCAAATTCACAATTAAAAAAAGAAACGAAAATAAATCACAACCGCACACGGCCAAAAGTTGTTTTCGTGAATCGTCAAGTGTTCGAGTTGAAATCGATCGTCTCACAGAATAGCATCGGTGCGAGGCAAGTTCGACGGCTGGCCTTGGTGGAACCAGTTCGTCTCGTCCGAAACACCTCGCGGCAATTATTCAATAAAACAAAAGCATCTCCCCACCTTTACGTCACACCGAGAAATGCTGTCAGATTAATTTCGCTTCATTAGCGAACTTCACCTGTTCGTTATGGCACATTTTGGCAGCCACGATTCGGATTCCTATTGTATGTAACCTTTAAGAGCATATCTTTATTAATTGGCAGTGCAGGATCAAGTTTAATGAGCAATATCAAGTTTGATTTATATTGTACAATCCATTAATGTCCATTACTACAACATATTTGATACTGTGATATATATACATATATATATTGATAAAATGCTTCGAAAAGTTTTTCAATAACGTGCCAAAACAATTCTTAAAACCAATTTATTACGCTTTTTACTTTAATTACAATTATTTTACGTCGTACCAGAATGCCGCCAAAATGAATTCCTCCTATTTTTTTTTATATCCCCTCATGTTGAGGCTAATTCCAATACTTCCTAATACACTAAACTCAATACAATAATTAATATCAATACAATATTATTATTATAAATAATAAACAAATGTTAAAATTGTTAACATTATAAATGGCCTCTTTACAAGAACAACGTGATATCTGTGAAACCACAACTTTACAGGAGAGCAATTGCAGATATTTAAACGTTGATAAATTTAAAAATATTGATGATTTTACTTTTCAAGTATATTAATTACCGCAACAATAATTGTTGCGGTAATTAATATGCTTTCTGAATATAAGCAAAAAAGATATAAAAAAATCATAATAACAAAAAGTTTTTATGAAATGTCACTGTTGTCATGTTGTTCTTATAAAGAGGCGATATATATACGAGCATATGTTCTCAATCTTATACAGCAACGATTTTATTTTATTTAGAATCAACTAAAATTTATTTTTTAGTTAGTTTTAGCTTTAATAATAAAAGGCTCCGCCACCCTTATATCTATATTATTAGTTACCCGTAAAGTATACAATTATCGTTTACAATAACCCTTACTCCTTTCCTTAGATACAAGCAAAGACTCCATTCTAAAGACACGTGTGTCACGAAAAACGTCCCATTATTACACATCCCTACAAAAGAAACCTTCTACGCGAGCCACGAGGCTGAAAAATAAACCACGAAATTTGATATGGCGTAGGGCATTAACTGGTGAGACGCCTCTCAAGCCATTGTACGTCCTAGGCGCGACCCATACGAAATATTTCAAATGCAAATCGTGCTAACGCCATGAATGTAATAGTTTGTCGTGGCATGCGCACGCGCCGCATACACCGGAAACAAATTATCATATCCATATAAGCACGTACGAAAACGAAAAACTTATTGATGTTACCGGGCACAGATAAATTGAGCTAAACGAGAAAATGAAACCAGAAAGTGGACAGTATAATCACTTGTATACACATTCGACCGTTGGTTTGTTCAATATAAACGAATCGTATATTTCGTCAAATGAACCGTTGGAATTATTATCTCCTTACAAATTATCGTATCCTTGACAGTTGATTTCTAAACGTTAAAAAACATGCTTATTGCTCAACTGTATTTATTAAAAATTTATAAAACAGCATTTTTTTGTACATAACTGACAATTTGCAAACCAAATATTTTAACAGATGCCATAAAGTATTTTTATAATCGAATTATTCGACGGCGCCATATTTGTTGACATTTGCACACGCACAACCGTTCCTGAACCCAAAGTAACGATTAAATTAATTAATCTCATTTGTAAATATGAAAGATGCCATCAAGTATTCTTATAATCGATTTCTTGGACAGCGCTTTATTTATAGGCACTTTCGTCCGCACACGACCTTTCCTGTACTTAATTAATTAACGATTATTTAATTTTTACTTGTAAATAGGAAGAACAGAATATTTAAAAATAATTACAATTTAGGCTGTTCGTTATTAGACCTTAGCCTAACAGGATTGAATCTGTTAACAACGAAACAAACAATTTTACGTAAACGATTACACGAGGCACTTTAACGGTTTTTTGTAACATTACTAGATATACCGAGCTTTCGGACTGGGCATTCACGGTACAAACCGTTCAGTCGGTTATTTTGTACGATCGACCTCAGAGCCGACCTCATCCTGTTATGTAAACTTCTTGTGAGGGCATTATGCTTACAAGTTTCAGATGTTTCTATCGAGATCGATCGGATTTGAGAGCGCTATTGTTGGTGCGTATAATGCAATGTATCTAGGCGAAATGCCGATGCCCTCAGGTCGGTGACTCCAGGTATTATCAAGTTGATATTTTAAATAGGTTATTTATGGTAAACTTACGATAAATAAAGCAAATTTTATAAGATATTGTTAATAGTTTTGTCATTTCTATCGAGTTATATCTCTGTAGATATTTTCTGGTGTTTATTGTTCATATTGTTATACATTTCGGTCTCAAATATACTTATGGAAAATGAAAAAAATAGCTAACAAAAAAATCATAGTCAGAAGTGCGGAGAGAACTCATTCTGAAAAACTTTCAAATTTTTCTTATCATGTGATTAAAAAGTCATTTATTTGATGAATTATTACTCAAAACCTAATAAAATAAATAGTGGTATTAGAAACCAACTTAAGATTATTTCTAATAATGACTAGTTGTAAAATACATTATAAGCGTTTAAAGACTTTAAAATGACTTGATGTTAGTGTATTTAAAATCTACGTAAGTATGTACTCTCGAAGACAAATAGGTACTAAAAATTGTTATCTCCCTATCTTCGGTCCATCTCAACGAGCCGTCACGATGGTCCTTATCTATGAAGTGTCTATGCCGCACATTTCCCAGGCCGATAAAGTTGGTTCTTCTATCGCCCGATAGATGGCGTTATGTGTCAAGAAAAATTATCACGTGAAAAACGTATTGTCTTCATAGAGCTATTATATGAATTAGCCTTAAATGTATCCATAGACAATAAAAAGAAAGCAAACGAAAATTATTATCTGTCTCTCTTTTTTTATATGTGATTAGACAAAGATAAGTATATGAGATTTAATTTATAGAATTAGACGTTACTTTGCGGAAACACATAATGGAGAAGTAATAATAAAATTATTTTGCTTATTATAAGCGCGGATTTACCGAAATATACTAAAATAATTTTATTATTACTTTTGTTTTGATATATGTTCAATCTTATTATTTGTTGCGACACTCACTTACAGACCGGCCTTATTCCCTTTTAGTACCTATAGGTACTAATAGGGAATCTATTGTAAAAGAAAACCTCAACTATTGTTGAGGTTTTTTTTACAATAAATTCGACGCAATTAAATAAAACTAATACAAGATGAAGATGAAAAACTTATAGTAAAAGAGACGCGGAAGCATATTATCTATTTTATTAATAGATAAACAAAACTTTTTGGTATGTTTGTACGTTCGAAAAAAACAGCAAAAATTTCGACTACAATACTATTTAAGTTATAGATTTTTTTTATAAATTTTGTCGTTCATATAGTATAAGATTTTTCGAAGAAGAACAAAATTTCATTTATATATTATAGAATTCTGCTGTTGACAATACAAATAATTTAAAGTAATAATATGTTGTAAAAAAACTTCTAAGATTTATTCCAAAAATATTCATTATAATAACTTTAGAAGATTAGTAAAGATTATAAATAATAGATTAAGGATGTTTTAAAATTAAGCAACAACATAATGCGTTAATAATATGATAATTTTATCACCATGGAGATATCATTTTATCGGTAAAATATTAAATTTAAATAATATTTTAAATATTTAAAGAAGATATTTTTTTAATTTGCTGCGTATTATATTTTGATTTCTACTGTTACAAGGCAGCAATTGAATCCTTTTATTTAGCAGTAAGGCATTATCGCTGACTTCCTTCATCAATATTCATCGGGATTAAAAAAAACTACTAATACTGACAAATTTACGAGATTTAAGTTATTTTTAATTTAAAGCTATTTACTTACCTATAACGATTGCTAGCCTGTAATCTACATGTTGATTAAAAAATAATAAGCATACCAGAGTATAACAACGGTTGTTTAACAAGTGACCGTTACACATTTTAACTTCAATCTTTAAGTTTCTTTTAAACCATCTTGGTAATTGTTGCAGCATAAAAAATAATGAAACTTCTGAAATTGTATTATTTTTTAAGATTTAAAAAAAAATCAGAATAACAAAAATTCATAACGATTCGCTTCATAAGTGACAAATAATAAGCAAAATGCTTTATTTTTTTAAATAAATATAAAGTACTTTCTTGCACTAAATTATAATTAGTATCTAAATTTATATAGCTCTATAATTTTCCAATATGTTCTATATAATTTTAAAAATCTGTTCATTCTCACGAGACCTAATCATAAAGTTATTATACTAGAGTGGGGAAGCTAAAATGTGCCAAAAAAAAAAACAAATAGGGTAATATATCTCTTTCTTTTTATGCGTGACTAGACAATGATGGAGAATACGAGTTTCATCTTCCGTCTCATTATATATTCTGTCATTATCATTTACATCTAGTATTAAGTTCTCTATGGAACACTCTCTCTAAAACGAAAAATTTACAGCAAAACATTTTAATGGTATCAAATTATACACGTACATTATGTAGTTATTAGATCTATTCCGAAACAATTCCACGTTAGTACTATTCAGCGTGCTCTCTATCCGCAACAAAACAGTATGCTAACTAAATCGATTTCCATACCGACGGTGGCGCCATTGTTATGTTATTCGCACCGGCCTATTGCGCCTACGCACCTTTATCAATTATAGTCTGTGCTCTGTAATAAATTAAATATTGTTTGATCTCTGATATCGATCTAAGGTCGTTTTGATTAATGACTATATCTGTTCCGAATATCGTCTCGGCGATATCGAGACCGAGCCCGGTGTGGATCTCGCAAGATGGCCGCCCCGTTGCGCGGGAATGCGCGAGAGCGTTTCGTTTGTTTTAAAAGTACAATATTGAAAATTACGTCCACGTTTGAATTTATAATATATTTATATATCTGTACCTATATGTTTTACATTTAATTGTATGTATTTAGTTCAATTAAATACAAAATTAGATACATGTTTCCTTTTTATTGCCTTTTAATTTTATTCCAATACAAATTTATATTATAATGCCGTGTGGTATGCGGCTGAGTAGAATAGAGCACCCTCATTTCTTACCGAGGTGTAGTAAGAGGTGTCTTAGGTAAGTTAACCCACCGTGTGGTATCCGGTTGAGTAGAATAGACCATCCTCTTTCTTACCGAGGAGTCGTAAAATACGACTAAGATAAGTTGACGTCAGGCAGGCGGCTGGTCGTAATATACGTAGCCAAATCATGTGACAACATGTTTATAACATGTTGTGCCGACCCCACTAAGAGAGGGTAAGGGCAGGAGGACGATGATGATGATGTATTTAGTTACATTAAACATATGACTTATTTTCTTCTTTATTTTATCAAACTAATTCATATTTTCTTTGTAGATTCGCTAACATTTCATCCGGTTAGTTTATTAGCTTTATTATTTTATTTGTTAAAAGTTAAAGGTTATATTTTTTATAATATAAAGTCTATGTTGATTTGAATATAAGTGCTAGGTATAATTATTTACTTAGGCATTGTGTATCTTTGGCATAGCAGATTAGGTTATTTAATCTGCTTTTTATTGGAACCTATATGTGAAGGTCAAAGAGCTTCTATATAACTGCCTTAACACCTAAAGTAAATCATACTTCATGCCAAATGATTAGGTACTAGATATTAGTGACAATAACACATTATGACTTCTATGTTCTTTCTACACATGTAAACTGAAATTACTAATGCCGTGTGGTATCCGGCTGAGTAGAATAGACCACCCTCATTACTTGCCGAGATGTCGTAAAAGGCGACTAAGGTAAGTTGACCCACCGTGTGGTATCCGGTTGAGTAGAATAGACCGCGCTCTTTCTTACCGAGGGGTCGTAAAATACAATTATGGTAAGTTGACGTCAGGCAGGCAGCCGGTCGTAAAATACGTAGCCAAATCATGTGACAGCATGTCTGTAACATGCTGCGCCCACTTAGAGTGGGATAAGGTCAGGAGGATGATGATGTAAACTAAAATTACTATTCAACATAAGGACGTGTTTAGTTTTTCTTTCCTTATAACTTCGTTCGAGTAAACTTAAGCATTAAATTACCCTCTATTATGTACTATGTGTCATTTTCTTATTTGCGCAGCAAAAGCGGAACAAGTTTAATCCGAAGTAAGCTCGGCATATAAGCGTGTATTGTAACAGACTTCATAACCATTGCTTAAGCGAAATCCATGCCCAAAAGCCCAAAGGACAGATAATAAATAAATATATGTGAGACACACACGGTTGCCCATCCCCAAAGTAACTTAATACTTGTGTTATGGGTGACGGACAACTGGTAGATATACTACGTAAATAAATTTAAATACATACTTATTTTTTATTTTATTTGGCCCTCGGCGGGAATCGAACCCGCCACTCGCGGAGCTGAAGGTAGGTTTACTACTCACTGCGCCAATGGGCCAGTCGTACAGTCGCCAGATATACAAAGTGATTTAAAATACTATTGATGATTCGTAAATATAGGTAATCAAACAAAAGTTACGAAACGAAGATATTCCATTAGTGTACGTTATGAATAAAAATTCACTAATTAAGCTACTAAAGTAAAAGCTTTAAGCTTTATGAAAACTTCGGATATCAACGGTAAGATTATTCAAATTAAATGAATTCTAAGTACGAGTCGAACGTAATTAATTGTATCGTAGAAAATGTTATTGAATTCTTATAGCTTCATTTCATGAAAGATATCGGAACATTACCTTAAAAATGATAAGAAATTAAAAAAGCGGCACATTTCAATATATTTGTTACCTACTACTGTTACCCGAAACTTTGTTCGCACCAACCTAAGCGTTTAAGTACTCTCAATAATCTAATACGAAATTTATAGAGGTAGGCGTTACTTTTCGGAATTGCATACAAAAGTTATGATAGAATTATTTTACTATAATCCGCGTTTGTTAAGAAAATATATGTCATGCTATGTTTAGGAAGTAAAAACGTTCTCATACCATACACATACAGGTTTAGTTACCGCACATATAACAAAACATCACCAACAGCACACTACACGCATTCACTACGGCAATCTCAACGATCGTTTCGCCTCGTAACCGAAGCATCGTCAGGAGATAGGCTCCACGACAAAATCGGAAAGCTATGCGTGTATGTGTATTTATACGTATTTTCGTTTTTTATTAGAGATATAAAAAAAAATGACTTGTAGATGTTTTAAAAATAATGAGGTAGGTATAAGATTTCGTTTTGTTAAATAAAGTGCAATGCCCTTATATTCTGAAAATCATTTTTTGAAAGATAAATATTTGTTTATGTATATTATAAAGTATACACCAAATGTTTTTAGTATTCGTAATATTTCGTTTTATGTTGTTCTTAACTAACATCAACATTATAATTTCACCGCAAGCACAATATTTATATTTGGTAGTAAAAAAAAAGTAGCGGCCTGTTACAATCCCACTGCTGGGAATAGGTCTCCTCTCTCCGTTTCTGGAGAGAAGGGTTGGAGCTAAGACCTACCGCGGTGCTCCAATGCGTATTGGTAGGTTACACATATCAACAGAATTCTTTAGAGATATGCAGGTTTCCTCACGATGTTTTCCTTCACGAAAAGGTGTGAGAAATTGCAATTACCAATTAGACACATAAGTTTTTATAGAAAAACTCATTAGTGCTTGCCCGGGTTTGAACTCGTTCCCCTCGAAAGAGTCGCACGGTCTCACCGCTAGGCTATCACAGCTCTATATTATATCTGGTACATCTATTTAAAACAAGCTTTCATATCAGGGCCATAGGTTTATTCAATCTGTATAGGATAATGAAAGTCTTTCAGCTTGAATACGTGAAAAGTAATATCTATCGCTCAATAAAGTCTCTTCTCTCCTCGGAGAGAATTAGAATTAAGGGTTAGAAAATTTATAGAATAGGCGTAACTTTGCATAGATCTATAATTCAAAAGTAATAATAAAATTATTTTGCTATAATAATATATTGCTATAATTTTTGGTTCTTTTGGGTATGAAAAAATGGATAGCCCACTATTTTTAAATTTAGCATCATATATATTTTCTATTTACTTTATCGCGGCTTATCGCAAAATACTTTTCTTATTACTTTTGAGGTTTAGAAATAAGAATAGTAGGTGACATCAACCCGTGCAATAATTTATTATATAGATGAGTTTTGTTGTTAAATGTTTTTTTTACTTTAAAGCATACAGTGGAATGTAACTGCACATAAGTATTCATAGGCAAAATTATACCAGCATAACAGTTATATATTAGTATTACTTATAATTCCCTATAAGACATGTCTATAACAAAATCTCATAAACGTATTTATGGTACGAACAGAGGCCGAAAAGTGTTAAAAATCTTGCAGCTTTCTTTCTAAAGTCACTGCCAAAACAGTAAAGCTTTGTTTAATTTCAACAGTTAGGTATTTTAAGCAATCATTATTTGTATATACGTGGATAGTATACAATTTTTCTTTCATTCTTACTTTATACTTAAATAGGTTACCTTCATTCGCATAAAGTTGATAGATTAGCTATATCTTAAAATGAATAACGAAAGATTAACTGTCAAGCGCCTCGCGTCACTGAAGAAGATTAAATTTAAAAACTTGCCGACAGCGTCATTGGTATGTATTACCATAATACAAATTGTAAGTTTTTTCTAAAATCAGAGAGTACAAAATAAAATATAATAAACATATTCTAGAAATAGGTGTAAAGTAAAATTGATAATTACTTAAAAATAAATTAAAAATAAAAGAGTAATATATAAATTTTAAGTATCCTTTTAGCACACAAATTTAAATATGTAACAAAACTATCATTAATGCGGGAAACGGCTTACGTAACGTTAATTAATAGATGTTTATTTTTAATATTTTTACATTTATTTAATTATAATTTTACAAATCATAAATATCATATCATAAATTAGTAGTTTCTTTTAAATAATAAATTAATATCAGGTGTTTTTATACAATAAAATCATCCTATTATTGTTTTGATATTTTAAGTTGTAGAACATAATTATATTAATTAATCTATATAAATATAAATAGATATAAATAATATTTTCATTCTGTATTTGATAGCCTCATAGATAGATAGATAGATAGATATTTGGAGCTGTGATAGCCCAGCGGTGAGACCGTGTGACTCTTACGAGGGGAATACGAGTTCAAACCCGGGCAGGCACCAATGAGTTTTTCTATTAAAACTCATGTGTCTAATTGATAATTGCAATTTATCACACGCTTTTCGGTGAAGGAAAACATCGTGAGGAAACCTGCATATCTCTAGAGAATTCTCGAGATATGTGTAACCTACCAATCCGCATTGGAGCAGCGTGGTAGGTCTTAGCTCCAACCCTTCTCTCCAGGAACGGAGAGAGGGGGCCTATTCCCAGCAGTGGGATTGTAACAGGCTGCTACTTTAGTATTTAAATTGTTTAATCGCAGTTTGTGACGACAATCAACTGTATAGATCTTTTTCTCCCAATGTAACACTTGGATGAACTTAACTTCCGGCAAAAATTGACAACCTAAATATAAACAAAACCTTTTTACTAGACTCTACATAGACCATATCTTTAACATTTCAGATATTTTATTTATCATTCTATAACTTAGTGATTATTATTATATATGTATATGAGGTTGTGATAGCCCAACAGTGACTGGGTTCACGAGTTCAAACCCCGGGCACCAATTAGTTTTTCGCAACAATTAGGCTTACTTTACTTTTTTTTATAGTGTATGAATAGTCATAATAAATGCGATAGTCTATTTGTCCGTCTGTTTTGCGGCTAATTGGGGCAATATTCACGAAATATAAAATCAAAGGTTATATAAATTAAAAACTGACAGGCTAACATAAATTAAGAACAATCCGTTTTTTTCAATTATAATAGGAGAATTCACACATCTAAAGTTACCTACTATTTTACGCAATATGGATACACCTAGTGTTATAATGTCATAACTTTTTCGAATTCTTTAATACACAAAGAAATAATAATTGTATTGTATTCTGTATAAACAAATATGACTCAATAACACGCATGGTGTTTTAAATGTGTTAAACACAACTATGAGTAGATAAGTCTGTGCTCTATGGCCCGATCTTATCAGCAAATCATAAAAAATTGCTATAAACACTCTTCAAAACACAAGGAAAAATAGCATTTGGTTATAAGATGATAATAAAATTACAATATTTATCTTTTTGGGATGATTTGTTTGCGGAGCGAAACGAAAGTGTCCTAGTGACATTATGTAGTAGGTACTGGTGTTTACTTGGCTCTTATAAAGATTTTTTCACAGTTTTGAAGATATTTTGTACAATTCATAAAGCGCTTTCCACTAACTGTTAACGTCGGGGATTATAGGGAAAATAATTATATTTCCAATTATATGCAATATCTAATACCTTCTCCGTTGTATATTCATATAAAGCTTTATAGCTAGAACTAGCCGACGTAAAATTCTGATTTCCTGTTTATTGAAATGATCAATCAAAATAATCTATATTTAAGAAAAACTTTTGCATGCTTTTTAATCGTCAAGGGCCAATGAGATTTAGTGAAGAACTGGTTCGGAATGTTGCTCTTACCGAGAAGAACTATCAAGAAACTACGCGGTAAATTTATGATAACAGTCTAATAATACTTTAGAATTTTGTAAGTATACTATATTAATGAAACGATATATTTTTTCATGTTAATCCCAATTCAACACATACTATATAAAAAGATATTTTTTTGCGCTTGTATGTTTCACAAAATTGTATCAAATTTCATTATTTAAATTAAAATTTATGAATAATAATTTCTAAAAAGCTATTATGTCGAAATGAAATCAAAATTGTATAAGTCGATTTAGTTTCTGTTATTACGACTTGTAGAGCTATAAAAACAAATTTCCATTAAAATTTTACGGACTTTTTTCGATTACATTGGCTTAACTTTAAAATGGATGTGATTTTATATGCGAACTTATAATGCTCATAATTTAAATTTCTATTAGGTTTTTATCTAATAAGAAATTTATGTTTACTTTGCGACGTTCGCTGCAATAGAAACTATATGCGGAAAAATAAACAATATAAACTTTTTGCCCCAAAAGTCCATATTATATTTAATCATTTTTGATATAATTCGTTATATTATTTTTTTTTAATATGTAGTGGTGATACATTTTAACCATTATTTACATATTGTAGGCATACACTGGGAATCTGATTCCCACTTAAAATCTAATATTAGAAATATCAGTTTTAAAATTTACGCTCAAAAACTCTAATATTTCAAAGATGTAAGTTTTTTCAATGATTTTTCAATAAGAATATTGTTGATTAAGTTTGCTTCTTATTGGGTTCAAATTATTTCCTGTATAAACGCAAAATCGCTTTCGATACAAGACTTAAGGGAATTGCGATCGAGATTCTAATAGGCTCGAAATCAAAACAAACACGCGCTCGCGAATATTATGTACACAACGTAGTCTTGAAAAGTTTTTCCATTAATACAAAACATAAGAGGACTAAGGTAACAGAAACACTCGTAACAATAACTGCGGGTCTCGTTAAAAATAATGTAATACAAATAATAACCTGTGAGCATCGCCCGCAGAACGCCGCTAAGCACGTATTTGCGGCATAACACGCAGCCACAAGCACTTGTCCAATACTCGTATAACTCAAACAACACTTGGTGATCAGTCAAAACACAAAACACGAACACACTGAACTGTTAATGAGGAACCGGTGTTGATGAGCTTGTATCGTTCGGGTTGTTTGGCGAGCTCGCGCGACGTTACACTGTCGACGGTCGCCGGCACACTGCGCGGCCGGTCGCGGGCGCCCCCCGCTCTGCGCCGCTCCCCCCCGCACCCCAAGAGGGCGGGGCCGGAGTGAGGCGAGGCGAGGCGAGCTTAATTACGCTTAGCGGGCGAAGCGGGACGGCGATAGAGTGGGCGCGAGCTATTAGCGCGCGGAGAGCGGGACGACGCTCGTCTTAAGTATTTTGTATAAGTAATGAGGGGCGCGCGGGGGTGCGCGGGCCGGGGGCCGGGGGCCTGAGGCGCATCTCCCGCCAATCTTTAATGTTGATTACGTCCGCCGCCGCCTCCGCGCGCCTCTCATTAACGCGGCCACGCCTCGGCGTTAATTACGCGAGGTAATTGCGGACCGCACAATTGCTTTTTATCCGGATTCCGCGGTTTGTGATTTATTTTCGGTCCGCGGAGATGGAAGCTTTTAATTGGACAAAAAGATTATATTTGAAATGCTTATTAATGCTCACGATTTCCGGGTTAATTATGATGTCTTCGTGCAATAATGTTTTAATGTTTGCCATAAATTAGGATTACTGGCTACTTATTATCTCTTTAGTGTTGAAATACATTTTTCAATAGGAAAGTTTCCATTTTATTTACCAATAGGAATCTGCTTTTAGAAATAACCATTTGCCGTCTCATAATATCAATTATTATCACTGAGAAAACTTGCTCTTAAATTAAGAGAGATAATATTGTTTTGAATTTAAAAGACTATCTTCTTAATAATGAATCATTCTGAATGTATAAATAACTATCTACTTTGTATAATTTATAGAATTAGACGTTACTTTGCGGAGATCCAAAATACAAAAGTAATAATAAAATTATTTTGCTATAATCCGCGATACAGTAAATAGAAAATATATATAGTGCTAAATGTATAATGGACTATCCGTTTTTTCATACCTGTTACATGCAGGATTCGTAAAAACACATGCAAAAACCTCCACCACCGCCACCACAACACACAAGCACTACACACGTTCACTATCACAAACTCAACAATCGTTTCGCTCCGCAACCGAAGCATCATCAGGAGATAGATAGACTCCACGACAAAATCGCAAAGCTTGCGATTAGATAGTCCACTATACATTTAACACTGTATATATTTTCTATTTACTGTATCGCGGATTATAGAAAAATAATTTTATTATTATTTTTGTATCTACTTTGTACTTGTAAGAGAGTAAATTAATGTTTTTGTATGTGATATACCGGCAAATATCCGATCTTAGTTAACAGTATTTTTGTAGTGGCTAATTTACTACTTCAAAACTGAAAAAAATAATATTTTGCTAAAATCCGCAATTAGATAAAATCTAGGCAATGATAAATGTAGAGTTTATACTGATTTCAACATAACTTTATACTTTTATGGCGGAATAGAGCAAAATAATATTTTTGTTTGTATTATGAAAAAGTAAAACTTAATTTTATAAATTAGAGTTGTTTTATTTTCGTTTTTAAAGTGATAAATAATAATTAAAAATTTATTCCCAATTAAGTATATAGTAAGTTTGAGCCAATGAAATCGAAACAATCATAGATATCTTATATTGGCACATCATCATTCTCCTGCCCTTATCCCACTCTAAGTGGGGTCGGCACAACATGTTACAAACCTGTTGTCATATGATATGGCTACGTATTTTACGACCGGCCGCCTGCCTAACTTTAATAAGTTAAAGTCAGGCAGGCGCTAAGGTAAGCATTAGTCGTATTTTACGACCCCTCGGTAAGAAAGAGGGTGGTCTATTCAACTTAACCCAATACCACAGGGCGGGTCAAGTTACCTTAGTCGCCTTTTAGGACTTCTTAAGACAAATTGTTTATAACAATTTATGTGCTTATGTTCATGTTGTGCCGACCCCACTTAGAGTGGGATAAGGGCAGGAGGATGATGAATTCGTTAATAATGATGTAGATAAAGTGTCAAAGGCACATACCTACTAGCAGCTGCGAATTAATTAAAACCTACAAACGTTTCTTGAACTATACATTATTAAATATATTCAATTAGGTACTAAGTTTACCCACTAAAAAACTTGGTATATTTTATTAGTAATTATCATTCTAAATAGTTTTTGCTCGTTAAAAGAAATAATGAGAGGACTGAATAAGTAAAAAAGTAAACTCAAAGCATGCCAAAGGTATTCACTTCATTGGAAATGAGAATAGAATCACTAAGAATTTCCTATCATGAAATTTGCGATTTTGTCGTGCAGTCTATCTCCTGATAATCCTTCGGTTGCGGGGCGAAACGATTGTTAAGTTTGTGATAGTGAACGTGTGTAAGCACTACATACTGTATTGTGGTGGAAGTGGTGGAGGTTTGTGCATGTGTTTTTCCCTGCACGTATCGGGTATGAAAATACGGATAGTCCACTATACATTTAACACTATATATATTTTCTATTTACTGTATCGCGGATTATAGCAAAATAACTTTATTATTACTTTTGTATCATGAAATTTGTTTTGCCGTATGGTATCCGGCTGAGTAGAATAGACCACCCTCATTACTTACCGAGGTGTCGTAAAAAGCGATTAAGGTAAGTTGACCCACCGTGTGGTATCCGGCTGAGTAGAATAGACCACCCTCTTTCTTACCGAGGAGTCGTAAAATACGATTAAGGTAAGTTGACGTCAGGCCGGCGGCCGGTCGTAAAATACGTAGCCAAATTACGTGACAACTTGTTTGTAACATGTTGTGCCGACCCCACTTAGAGTAGGATAAGGGCAGGAGGATGATGAATTCGTTAATAATGATGTAGATAAAGTGCCAAAAGCGCATACCTAGTAGCAGCTGCGAATTAATTAAAACCGACAAACGTTTCTTGCACTATACATTATTAATTAAATTTATTCAATAACTAAGCTTACCTACTGACAAAAATGGTATATTTAATTAGTAATTACCATTCTAAATAGTTTTTGCTCGTTAAAAGAAATAATGAGAGGACTGAATAAGTAAAAAAATAAACTAAAAGTATGTCAAAGGTATTCACTCCATTGGAAATGAGAACAGAATCATTAAGAATTTCTTATCACGAAATTTGTTTCGATACCTTCGTAAGTAGCGAGAAAACTAGTTAAATATCGGCCAGTTACAATCCCACTTCTGGGCAACGTCAACCCAGATTCAAAATATTATTTATTCAAGTTAAGTCGCCGCATTCGGGATATCAAATCGTCATATCACGTGATATGACGATTCGCCTTTTATGACACCTCGGTAAGATATGAGGGTGGTCTTTTCTACTCTGCTGGATACCACACGGCATTCTTCTAAGGATCTCCTCAATTTCTGATTTGATCACGTAGATATCTCTCTATCGCCCGCTGAGCGACTCTGAGCATCTCCCGTGATAATTTGTACGTATAATTAGATATTCTATAACAAATCAGCATGGTGGCTTTTAGCTCCAATACTGTTCTCTAGCCGGAGATAAAGCTTTATTCTATTACTAAGATGCCGCCAGGATCATGTGACATCCTAATTCAAATCCAAAATATTCTTTATTCATGTAAAGTAACCAGTTGTAAGCTTTCGGAATGTCAAATCGTCATATCACGTGATAGTGACGTTCAGTGATAATGTACAACGTTATCGAGCTTGTCAATCATTATAATCACCAACCCGCTTGACGAGAGGTTTGATTATCAACAATTATCTACGATGTGCTAATATAAGATATCTGCTTATGTCTATCTATGATTGTTTCGATATAATTGGCTTAAACTTACTATATCTATATATATTTTAAACAATGTAATTTTTGTACATAAAAATATAAAGAATCATAAAACGATAGGTGATGTATATAATAGACAAAGTAGGAACTGACATAAGCTTGCGACTCCTGCTTTGCGTCTAGCAAAAGTACGTAAATCGTTTGTGGGTTTGGGTATAAGATTCTAAAGTAAAATTCCGAAATCAATTTTTGGCCATGCCATTACAGCAGTTTAAAAACATGGTTAAAAAGAGGCTAATACAGAAAGCCTACTATACTGTTAAAGATTACTTAGATGATAAGAATGTGTGGATATAGGTGCACTTCTACCCTTTACAAGACAGTAATAAATAAATGTAACTAGTTTTAAGATTTATATTTTAATAAGAGCAACCGCCGAGTTTCTCGCTGGTTCTTCTCGGTAGGAACAGCTTTCCGAACCAGCAGTAAAGTTGAAGATTCAAAAGCACTTGTTTACAAGTTTACTTGAATAAAGAATATTTTGAATTTGAATATATACTTAATTGGGATTGTAAAAAAGTGCTTCTGAATCATCAACTCTACCGCTAGTTCGGAGAGCTGTTCCTACCGAGAGGAGCCAGCATGGAACTCGGCGGTTGCTCTTTTCAACGTATAAATTCTTATCACTAGTTGCATTTAGTCATTACAATCTTGTGTAGGGTCGTAGAGTACCTATATCCACGAATTCTTATTTATGTAATCTATGTAACCCTCAACAGTATAACCCTCAACAGTATAGACTTTATGTATCAGCCTCCTTTTAACAGTGTTTTAAAACTGCTGAAATGGCAAAGATAAAATCGATTCCGGAATTTTATTAGCTTATACCCAAACACTGGAGCTGTGATAGCCTAATGGTGAGACCGTGCGACTCTTTCGAGGGGAACACGAGTTCAAACCCGAGCAAGCACCAATGAGTTTTTCTATTAAAGCTCATGTGTCTAATTGGTAATTGCAATTTATCACACGCTTTTCGGTGAAGAAAAGCAAAGAAGGTTTTAGCGTAAACCCTTCCCTCCTAAAATGGAGAGAGGAGGCCTTTGCCCACCATTGGGATATCAACAGGCCGGTACTTTACTTTTTTATATTATACTAGAAATACGTGCGGTTCCGCCCGCGTGAAATTCAGTGTTTAGGATGATATAGTCGCCCGAGTCTCAGCAGGAGACTGGCTTTCTGATACCCTACACCGCTTTTTATAACTTTTTCCCCTCTCTAAACTACACTCGACACCGATTTGTTACTACCCCCACTAGAAATTGTTGTAAAACGACCTCTTCAACTCAATTTACAATAAAACCATTATGTACTATTAACCTAAACATTTCGGAGGAATTGCACTACCTTTTAGTAAAAACCATACTAAAATCCGTTCAGTAGATTTTGAGAAAATCGATTACATACAGACAAACAGCTTTGGGGACTTTATTTTAATAATAAGTATAGATGAATAGTCATAATAAATGCGATAGTCTATCTATCCGTCTGTTTCGCGCCTAATTGGGGCAATATTCACGAAATTTAAAAACAAAGGTTATATCTACGGAGGACGACAAAGTAGGGACCGACATAAGCGCTATTCCCCGCATCTATCTTTCCGGACTCTTACGATCTGTCGAAATTCAAAAAAGGAGTGAATAAGCACTATAGTGGCAAGCGCAGTCCACCTTAGGCTACATCGTTATCTATTATACTTTCCATCAGGCGAGATCGTAGCCAGGAACTAGCCTTTGATCGTAAAAAAAAAAGCTTGAGGTTCCTGCTTTCCGCCTTGCAAAAGTACATAAGTCGTCTGTGCGCTTGGGTATAAAATTCTGTAATAAAATTCGGAATAAAATTTAAGTTTGCTATTACAGCATTTTAAAAACACTGTTAAAAAGAAGCTGATACATAAAGCATACTATACTGTTGAGGATTACTCAAATGAAAAATGTAACGACTAACTGTAACTATTAATAAGAATTATATTTCGAAAAGAGCAACCGAGTTTCTTTCTGGCTCTTCTGAGTAGAAACAGCAGTAGAGTTCACGATTGCAAAGCACTTGTTTACTTGAATAAAGAATATTTTGAATTGAATTGCATTCTGACTAAATAAAGCAGCTTTTCATATAAATTGAACAAGTTTTTCCAGTTTACTCTACTATTAAATTATAGTCTGACGTGTGACTAGTGTTAGCATATGATAAGAAACGGCGTAGTAAGTGCGAAACGACGGTAGGAATAAATATATGAAAGCCCACCCAGGGCGCAAAAAAAGCTACTCGTAACACCATCTGTTAACGAATGTCATTGTTTAAAAAGGCTTCTGTATTTGTCACTTATACTCGAAAAAGTTTAAATATGCTGAAGTAGATACTGTCAAAGTGTAGACCTTGACCGACGTTGTATATAAAATTATTCATTTTATAAACAATGAATAAATGAATGAAATATATGGTAAATGCACAGGTAGCAAAAAATTTACAAATTTAGGTATTTGATTGTTCAGTTTTTTGTTGACGATCCAGGGTCGCAAAATTTGGTTAGGTTACGTAAACTTTATTAAAAGTAACTTATAGAATTAGACGTTACTTTGCGGAGATCCATAATACTAAAATAATAATGATATTATTTTGTCATGATCAGCGATTAAATGAATAGAAAATATATATGATTCTAAATGTAGTGTATGTGTTGTGGAACCTATCTTCTGACGAGATAGGTTCCACGGTAAAAGCGCAAAGATATTGTCATTACTTATTACTTAGTAAGTTATTGACATAACTGTTAATCTCATAGTGAAGTGATGGTATTCTTAGAAGAACCAGGAACAATTTTTCATATTTATAAGTCATTTACGTAACTTCTGTATTACTTAAGACCTATAAAGCAAGCAATATATTTATCGTTAAATTATAAATGTGCATACAATGAGTTTGTATATAATTTATAGTTAACCCGAGCCTATTAACAACTAGGTATATTATATGGACTGCAAAGCGGTAATAAAGTAACTAGCTAGACTTATCTATTATACTTTGACATACTTAAGCCTGACACTATAGTGTGTAGAAATACCCGATTACAATTTCTAATAGGCAGGTGAAACAGAAGTTTTGCTATGTGAGTTCCATTGAAAACACGTGTCTCTTTATTTATATGGGTATTTGCTTACAGCTTAACATTTTCGACGCTGCGTCACCCAGTTCTGGGCGACGGCCATGGTTCCTTGGAGGATCCGCTAACCAGCAAGCCTAGCATGAACTCTTATTGCGACTTAATTGAAGACGTAAACGACGACCGCGAACCGCTTTCATTTCATACCATGAAGTGTAAATTGCATCGGAGTCGTAATGTTTGAAAAGGATAACGTTATATGAACTATAGATAACTTTGTCTCTTTTACTTACATGTTCTTAGGACGAATTCCGAACGCTCATTCAGCAACGACTTAAAGTTTGCGTCTTTAAGACGTCATGGTATGACAAAGCAAAACGATTTCGTTTACGTCTTCAATTGAGTCGCAATAAGAGTTCATGGTAAGCCTGCTGATCAGTCACATGAGTGGCGCTCTTCTTATTTAAGCTAATATGACCTTCAGATTGATTTTAAAAACAATTTTAATGGAATTTGAATCGAAATACAAAATATATGCAGCATAAAAGTACTAACAAGTCAAGTAAAATGTTTTTTAAAATAAATCTCCCTATTGTTAACCATCGGGGAGTACTCTTGTCTAGAGCCAATCCTGGCAGCATCAGGTAATGCTTCCCATAAACATGCATTGTCATCGGGAATGGACCAGTATATACATTTTCAGCTCAATAGAATCCCAGGATGTGGGTTAAATTTATTTTATTTACA
This sequence comes from Morpho deidamia, assembly GCA_947086505.1. Classification (NCBI taxonomy): domain Eukaryota; kingdom Metazoa; phylum Arthropoda; class Insecta; order Lepidoptera; family Nymphalidae; genus Morpho; species Morpho deidamia. The sequence continues at coordinate 7,533,680 of CAMTZC010000027.1, forward strand.
TTTAAGATAACATCATCATCATCCTGCCCCTATCCCACTCTAAGTGGAATCGGCACATCGCACAACATATTACAAAAATGTTGTCACACGATATGGCTGCGTATTTTACGACCGGCCGCCTGCCTGACGTAAACTTACTTTAGTCGTATTTTACGACCCCTCGGTAAGAAAGAAGGTGGTCTATTCCACTCAGCCGGATACCACACGGCGGGTCAACTTACTTAGTCGCCTTTTACGACGCCTGGTGAGAGATAACAGTGTTAAAAACAGACTGATACAGAAAGCCTATTATAATGCTGAGGATTACTTAGATGATAAGAATGTGAAATATAGCTACCCTACCTTGTACAAGACAGTAATGACTACATGTAACTAGTTATAAGAATTATATTTTAAAAAGAGCAACCGCCGAGTTTCTTGCTGGCCCTTCTGGGTATGAACAGCTTTCCAAACCAGCAGTAGATTTTGATGATTCAAAAGCACTTGTTTACAAGTCTACGTGTAATAAAAGGGCAAACCAAATAGTTTTTCTTTTTCATATTATATACTAGAGAAATACTTAACATATTATTTAGAGAGAGTAATAGAGTTGACGACTAAAAAGCACTCATTTACAAGTTTACTTGAATAAAGAAGATTTTTTAATTTGAAATAAAATTTTTTTCTGGAAATAAGTCAGTTGTATTTACAAAGACGTATTGCCAAGAAAAAGACATATAAATTTAATTTTCGATAAGAGTAGATTTTTTTTTGTTTTATTCATAAGTTAAGTAAGAGGTATATATACGGTATTAAGCAATTTCTGCTGTCATTTTGTTGATTAAATTGTTGGTTAAATTCCATAAACATGTATTATTGTACCGTTTATTCCAAAACGCCATATTTTTTTATTGTGTAAAAAAAAAAGTAAAGTAACAGCCTGTTACTATGCCCACTGCTGGGCTAAGGCCTCTTCTCTCCGTTTTTGGAGAGAAGGATTGGAGCTAAGACCTACCACGCTGCTCCAATGCGGATTGGTAGGTTACACATATCAACAGAATTCTCTAGAGATATGCAGGTTTCCTCACGATGTTTTCCTTCACCGAAAAGCGTGTGATAAATTGCAATTATCAGTTAGACACATAAGTTTTAATAGAAAAACTCATTGGTGCCTGCCCGGGTTTGAACCTATGTCGTCTCTAAAGAGTCGCACGGTCTCACCGCTAGGCTATCACAGCTTACTAGGCTATCACAGCTTTTTTATTGTGCGATATAACACAATCAATACAGCTTCTGAACCGTTCAGAAACGGAAATTGAAAATTCGAAATTTAAGAAAAATATTCGCGCGTCAAGTTGACCCGCCTATTCAACAAAGCAGTGCGGGCGTTGACCCAACCAACCCCTGACCTTGGCGTATCGTAAACTGTACCGCGTGATGTAACCGTGACTTTACGGTCTAAACATATGTCGTAGTTGCGATACTACGGGTAACGCACTCTATCTACTATAGTTCGATGTATACATACAAAACAAACAAACTTTTACTTTTATAAAATACCAACGTTCCGGCACGCGTTGCTGTGGTATTGTCCAGTTTCAAATTCTTTCGCAACAAATCTGTGATTGAACATTTCTAATAAAAATGCTCTCATCGCTACCATACGTTCCAGGGGTTAAATGTATATATAAAAGATTGTCTAAAAATTTCATTAAAAATCGGTCCACCCATTTTGGTACGACGAACATATCGCACGTTTAGTATTTAAGTAAAAAAAAAAGTAAAGTAACAGCCTGTTACTAGGCCCAATGCTGGGCTAAGGCCTCCTCTCTCCGTTAGAGAGAAGGATTGGAGCTAAGACCTACCACGCCGCTCCAATGCGGATTGGTAGGTTACACATATCCCTAGAATTCTCTAGAGACATGCAGGTTTCCTCACGATGTTTTCCTTCACCGAAAAGCGTCTGATAAATTGCAATTATCAATTAGACATATAAGTGTTAATAGCAAAACTCATTGGTGCCTGCCCGGGGTTTGAACCTATGTCGTCTCTAGAGAGTCGCACGGTCTCACCGCTAGGCTATCACAGCTTATTAGCATTTAAGTGACCTATGTCAAAAAAGTTGTGTGGAAATTGCGATAAAGCGTTAGCGTAACGTCTACAAAACTATTTTTTAAAGGAGACCTATAACTTGAAAAGCAAGAAAACATTAGATGTTTTTAACAGTTGCGTGATATAATAGACAGCATTGACATAAGGACTACAATGAATCTAACTTAATTAAACCTAATTTTGAACTAGGTGACTTTAACACATTAATATTTTCTCTTTTATAAACGATCTTTTAAGATCAGCGTACGTCGTAATCTGTCGATAGACCTACAAGTGTGAATCGATAATGTTTGTAATTAATTGAGGCGTGATTGAAGAAAAAAAATAACGTCCAAATTCCATAAAAAATTTTTTTTTTCAATTTATTGGGAAATTAATTTAGACAACTTACAAACAAATAATTGCCAGATATAAGCAGACAAGCCATGTATTTGTACGGTGTTAAGAATGTTTTGCCATAAACGTTTATGCAAGTATTAAAAAATTAGGGATGCTTATTATTACAATTAGACCTTATTTTAATATATCTCTTTTCGATTTTTGAACGCTAACTTCAATATTAATTAACAAACATTTGATGATTCAAATATTCTTCTAAGATTCAATTTAAACAGGAATACTTGTCATTTTAATTTAAAATAGTGGTCCCGGTAATTACAATAAATATCATGATAATTTATATATTAATTTATATTTATAATAAACATTTTATTTCTATTTTATTTTAGCCCACAAACTCCACTTCGTATGCTATACATGGAATAAGTTAAGCTGGACAAAGTTATATATCTAATAAATAAATAAATATATTAACAACTAAGTTACTAAATGCTTGTGTTATGATTGACAGACAACAGGTAAATATGTACATATATATTTCAAAATACATACACCCAGAATCGAAGAACTAACAAATTATATTTTAGAAAATTTCGACCCTCGGTTGGGAGTACCGAACCCGTGACTCGCGGAGCTGAACGCAGAGTCATTGCCACCTACGCCAACGGGTCAATCAAAGTAAATTTTTACAATTTAAATTTAATATTTTTTTCTTCTATGACAAATCCCAACTCGTAACGCCCCCTATGCGTTAATTGCGAAACTATTAACCCTAGTAATGAACCACTCGCCAAAAGAAAACTTGTGAAAACTCCCCCACGTATGTTTAAGCAACACGTATGGACTACGGACCTACTTCGACACGAACCATTTCTATCCACTCAACATGTCCTGCCATCTGTTAGCGGATAGAGAAGTTAGTTTTATTCTTTATTTTACGAGAGAATCGTAACATCGTTTCTGTTATTGTTATGGTCGTTTACTTGAGCTTTGTTGGCGTTCTTACCGAAACTACCTTGTTTGCTGAATGTTTGCTGATTTACCTGTAACAAAAATAAAAATAACACCTTAGACATGTTGTACGATATATTTAACATAAGTTCTAGGAAAAATAGTTAAATCTTTAACCTTAACTTAAAAGTATGTTCACTCATATGTATCTAATTATTCTTTTCTTTCCTCTTATGCTCGTAAAGGCTCTACCTTACCACTTTTCCTTAATCACTGATGTTTCTACAGGTGTCAGTTCATTTCCACTGACGAAGTTAAGTTTTAAGACTTTATCTATTCAACAACTTAACTAACTCGCTTTTCACTTTTATATTAGTAATCTAGTAAATAGGAAATTGTAAATGGCTTTAATGTATGTAGTTGTGAGTAAACCTTTAAAAACATATCATAATTTCAATTAAAGTTTCAATTAATGTTTAATACATTAATTCAATAACAATAAGAAGATTTAAGTTTGTAGAATATGAAATGTGGCATATCAAACAAAATAAAGTTTATAATTTGTTGGCTGGGCTTAAGCCTCCTGTTTTCCTTTTCGGAGAAATGATTTAGGGCTAAGACCCACTATGCTGCTACAATGTTGATTGGTAGGTTAAAAATATCACAGGAATTCTCCAGAGATATGCAGGTTTCTTACGAAAAGCGTACGATAAATTGGAAATATCAATAAGGTATATAAGTTTTAACAGAAAAACTCATTGGCGCCTGCCCTGGGTTTGAATCTGTGATTCCTTGAAAGATTCGCACTGTCTCACTGCTGGGCTATCACAGCTTTTTGTCTTTTTAATGAAAAGTAAAAGTAAAATGACCATCATGTGGTATCCGGCTGCGTAGAATAGACAACCCTTATTTCTTACCAAGGTGTCATTAAATGCGACTAAGGTAAGTTGACCCCCTGCGTGGTATCCGGCTGAGTAGAATAGACGAACCTCTTTCTTACCGAAGGGTCGTAAAATACGTCTAAAGTAAGTTGACGTCAGGCAGGCGGCCGGTCGTAAAATACGTAGCCAAATCACATGATTTGGCTACGTCACATGACTACATGTTTGTAACATGTTATGCCCACTTAGAGTAGGATAAGGGCAGGAGTATGATGAATGAAAAGTGAAATGAATGGAAAAACTATTATACTGTAAAGTTAGAAGCAGGAAGAGGTAAGTGTTCTTCAACGGCCTAGTACTAAAACAATTATATCTGCACGAAGCGTTTCCCACAATGCAATGGGTTTGGTGAAACACTCCAATCCACACTTGTTTGTGATAGTCACGATCTGCAGTAATGGGGACTAGGAAGTAAGATAATCTAAACGATAAGGGAAATCACGCGGTTTGTGCCAAAAGTAGCCCTAATGCTTTTATGTCTTGACCATCTAAGAGATATCTACATGGAATTTTTATTATTCAAGTGTAAAAGGTAATAAAATTATCACTGCACATTTAGAAAGTATATGTGCAAAATACACTATTTTCAGCAGTAACCAATCATTAAGGAAATTCTCCATTTCATTTCAAAAAATTAATGTCACATTTGATTTATATAATTAGATGTGATAGCCCAGCAGTGTGACCGTGCGACTCTTTCGATGGGTTCAAACCAATGAGTTTTTCTATTAAAACTTATGTGTCTAATTGATATTTGCAATTCATGACAGGCTTCTCAGTGAAGGAAAACATCGTGAGGAAACTTTCATAACTCTAGAGAATTCTGAGGTTATGTGTAACCTACCAATCCGCAGTGGAGCAACGTGGCAGATCATAACTCCAAGCCTTCTCTCTAAAAACGGAGAGAAGAGGCGAATGCCCAACAGTGGGTTAGTAATTAGCCGTTACTTTACTGCTACTTCTAATAATTTATTGAATAAATGATGAACATATTAATATGAGATCGCGTCTGGTAAATTTTTAACTCTAATGTTAATTTATAATATATAAAATCCTAATAAAGATAAATATCGTTTACTTAAATTCGTTTTTGTCATATTAATAATTATATCTACTCCATAAAATTTTGATAAGTAAGTAACTATTTGAAGCTTGATGCTTAGAAAATTGGATGTTATATTTTATTTTAAGCGTCTCATATTCAATTCAAATTCAAAATATTCTTTATTCAAGTTAACTCGTAAATGCGTGCTTTTGAATCGTCAACTATACTGGTGGCTCGGAAAGCCGTTCCTACCGAGAAGAGCCAGCAAGAAACTCGGTGGTTGCTCTTTTCAAATAAAATTGTTATAACTAGTTACAATTGATCATTACTTTCTTGTTGGGTAGAGGAGTAGCTCTATACACGCATTTTTATCATCTATATAATCCTCAATAGTATAGGCTTTTTAAGAAATATAGTACTTATATTTTTTTCTTAACCAAAACACTACTCAAAGTTATTATTTCTGAAGTGTAAACTAGATATAATATTATGATAATGCATAAATATAATTTAGAAATAGTCCAGGGAAGGGTGACACCGCATTTGCGATATTCGATATCGTTCGGGTGACATTTTCGCAAAATCGATAGCGCCCCTTATTGGTACCAAAATGATTGAACATCCTTATCGCGACATTTTTCTAATGGCGCCCGTGTTTGAGACCCTTTTTCTCTTTTAGGGAGATTACACACCCGAACGCAATTTGTCATATTTTACCGCGTGGCATATTCCAAATTTCATACGAGAAGCGAAATGTACTGCTAGATGATTGGTTTGCGCTTTTTTTTACATTATATTAGCGTGATTTTTATAATTTTTGTTTAGTTACGTTGACTGCATTATTTTTCTGTCATGCAACCGTCGATACGGTGATTTGCTATGGTTATACCATTGGCTTTACTTCATGTCGCTTTGTGCCATGCCCGGCCACAAAGAGATCCAACTTTTGAGAAACTCTTGACTCTAGTATTTTCTGGCTTCTACATTTAACACCCTCGACAATTCTTCTACTCTCCTCCGACCTAAACGTTGGTGCTGTAAAAACCGTACGGGTACATAAATACTATTACTTATTGAAAAAAGTTTTCTTTAAATTATTTTACAATCGGGCCCAGAATTACCTTTTTGTTCGCTTTATGTTTTCAAGATATAGATGATTGAGAGTAATATTTAGTCATAAAAAGAGTGTATTATTTCTGAAAATAAATATTAGAGGCTGTATAAATTTTATTTGTCATATCGTTTACGTATGAGGAATCGCCGCATTATATAATAATAATAGTGTTTATTAATCATCCAAATGTACATTGAAGCCTCTTGAACTAGAAAACATGTGTTTCAGGAACTAGTACCTTCCCCTATCATTCAAAACAGAAAATTTTGGCATTTACGAAGCCAAAAACGTCAATTTTTATTTATAATAACGCTGAAAAAAATATCAGGCTTATTTGATTAATTCACAAAAAAACGTAAATTGAAATAAATTAATAAGCACAATTATTCATTTACCATAGACCAGTGTACAGAAAGATTTCAATCAAGTGTAAAAAATATGCTTATACGTAAAGCATATTACAAAATTGAAGATTATTTGGATGATAAGAAAGCCTGGATTTGAAAATCCTTGCAGCTTCATACAAGACAGCGGTTTAACAATGTATAATTGAAAATATTTAAAAGATTGACCGCCGAGTTTCTTGCTGGTTCTTCTCGGTAAGAGCAACATTCCGAACCAGTTGTAGCTTCATTAATCATATTGATGCTTGACGATTCAAAAGTGCCTGAAATGGTTTATTTGAATAAAGATTATTTTGATTTGATTTGATTTAATTAAATATCTATCTGAAACGAAATAATAATGCTATCCATCTCCCGTCGAAGGTACTTCAGAGCGCTTTCGAAACAAACCGTACTGCGACTTAATTCAAAACGGTTTTATGTAAATGTATACTCTTCCTAACACCCCTTTTCTTTTACATGTCGCAAGCTAACGACAAAACGAAATCAATACCAACACCATCGATGCGAAAATCGTGAATAGGTATTGACGCTCACACATAGGGCCTATGCACGTATGCGTGAGTCCAAATAATATGCAAACTTTGATCGTGTGAGGCGAAGACTTTTACAACAGTGACCATTATATTGGAATTTTCTTTATGAATTCTAAGTTACATTCAATGGAAATGTAAGAGATATGCTTTCAGTACTCTATATTAAAAAAATCTTCCTCTCTTTCTTCTCTAAGAACGTTAAAATTTGTAGGCAGGCACAAGCTCTATCTGCGATAACGTTCGCGTTAACAAAGGTGTTCTTATGTCAGCCCGGTATATAAGCTTCAATCGTACAAAATTTCATTATAATTGGTTAGGTTAGGTTACCGCGTACTGAGTGGGCAGTACGATTTTTGTCGTGAAGCCTATCCTCCTGATGATGCTTCGGTTTCGGGGCGAAACGATCGTCGAGATTGTGGTGGTGGGTGTGTGTGCTGCTTTTGTGTTCGTTGTTGCTGGTGAATTGCGCCTTGGGGTGCATGTGGTGGCTGGTCCTGCATTTATAAGGTGCGTAGATTTTGCCTGCTTCATACACATTGGCTTTGCATGCATTCACTTAACCCGTGCGGATTATAGCAAAGTAGTTAGTTCTGTTATATTGCTTTCGTGTTTATAATAATAGGATAAGAATTTGCTAAGATAAGATTATAAAGAATTAACTACTGGAGTAAATTAGGGTATAACTTTTGTTTGACAGCGTTCAACTTCGTAGATACTTTGTAAGTTTCCGTAAACAAACTTAAAATAAACAGAAAGTAGTAATAAATAAATAAATATATGGGAGTAATTTAATACTTGTGCTTTGGGTGACAGACGACTGGAATATACATATATAATTTTAATTACATACATAAATACAAATATACACCCAGACACGAAAAACCAACTATTTGTTTTTATAAAATGTTGATCTTCGGCGGAAATCGAACTCGCGACCCATGGAGCTGACAACTTACTCTGGAAACTCTAATACTTCTAATCCATCTGGATGGGTGGTATGGACAGTTTTTGTCTCTGCATAGTAGTATTTAATTCTACCTTCATTATAAAAGTTTTCTTTTATATCACCATTGTAATACATAAATTTACTATATTTACCATCTGCAGATATTATCTTTATATTACCATTAGGAAATTTCAATTCTTTTGTACCATCTGGTTTTCGTATTTCTATTGGATTTAAATTTGTTTTAGTCAAGCTTGTTTTGCTTGATGTTGGTTCTGGACTTGGAATCAATCTCACATCAGATAGAGTCTCTTTGTGTACAACTGTATTCGATTTTTGACTAGACAATGACCGATTAGTAAGGATTGAAACAGGAGATTTTGTTCTACCATTCAGGTTCACATGAGAATCAGAATTAGAGTCTTGCTGATTGGTCACTGCCAACTGCACCAACGAGCCAGTAACCAGCCAGTGAAATGTAACGAAACTTGAAATAAAATGTGGGAAAGTGATATATATAAATAAGTAAAGAGAAATGTTATAAGCAGAGTAAAACTTACAGATATTGACAGTAAAAATTTAGAGCAATACGATCATCTCATAAATTTGTAGTACGATTTCGTCTATCAAACGCAGGGTCACCCTAAAAATTGGTAAAAAGAAAACGCATTAACACATATAGATGAGTAGTCACGCACGCACACACGCTCGCCGCCACCCCCACCCTTAAAAGCCCGTCTCCCGGAGTCTTTTGATAAGGAAATGCAGACATTTGAAGAAAAGCTAAGTATCGAATAAGCATTCAGCCGTAGAGAGGGGGTATTTAAGAATGGATGTCATAATCGCCTCGTGGGCGTTCGGCGTTTTATGTACGCGATCTTGAATCGTTTTTGTACACGTCGTGCTTTATAGAAAGGAATGCTGTATTGAGTTCATCTTTAGTGAAAAAGTTCTGTGGTTCAAACGAGGTGGTTAATAATAATAATAATAATAATCATTTATTCGGATATGGTGTTACAAACAGATACTTAAACTAATGACATACCTGTCTGTAACACCATACCGAATAGGTCACAGCTCAGCGTATGTCCTGCCTAGGCGCTGATTTTCAGCAGTAACCCGAAATGGCAATGTATGGCAACAGTGTACCGTATATATATATATATATATAAACGTATAACGATATATATATATATACATATATATATGTGTATATTATATAAAATATTAAATAAATAACAATGTACAATTTATATGATATAAAAGCTTTACGAAGATGTAATATATAAAATAATACGTGAATAATAATAATTATGAATAAGAGAATGTAATAATATGCCGCTTTATAGAATTGATGTCTCCACCGAAAAGTTTTGACATTCAATTTGTTTATTAATCATAAGTGTTTTTAATTTATTCTTAAATGCGATTTTGGAACGTGAATCTCGAATGGGCGGAGGAATGTTATTCCAACATCGTGTGGCGGCATATTTAAAACTTCGGTTCTTAACCGAAGATTGTGGGATTCATTCTTCTGTAACTCGATGGTTTTTCTTTATATGTAATATATAAAAAAACGTAATTATCCAAGGAGGTTAATAAGTTCAATAGTAGACCAGTCTACAGAAAGGTTTAAACTAAGTGTAAGAAATATGCTTATAAACATATTACAAAATTAAAGGTTATTTGGATGAAAATGCCTGGATTTGAAAATTCTTTCAGCTTCAAACAAGGCGGTTCAACAAAAAAAAAAAATTGAAAATTGTTAACAGATTGACCGCCGAGTTTCTTGCTGGTTTTTCTCGGTAAGAGCAACATTCCGAACTAGTTGTAGCTATATTAATAATACTGATAATTGCCGATTCAAAAGTGCTTGAAATGGCCTATTTGAATAAAGATTATTTGATTTGATTAGATTTAAAAGTCACATAGAAAAATAAGCTATAAGCATATATGTCTACAGAAGACCATTTTTTTTATAGGCAACTTTCCTAAGTAGAATAGAACATCTTATTATAGAGGTGTCGTAAAAGACCACTAAGGTTAGTTGATCCGCCGTGTGGTATCCGACTTAGTAGAATTGACCACTCTCATTTCTTACCGATTTGTTGTAAAAGGCGACTAAGGTAAGTTGACGTCAGGCAGGCGGCCCGTTGTAAAATAACTAGCCAAAACATGTAACAACATGTTTAAAACGTGTTGTGCTGCTAGAGTTGGATAAGGGAAGGGCACTGATGAACACAGTACGTGCAACCTGAAAAACAGCATCGGCAAAATAATACCTAATAGTTTAATCTTTTGCACAACATCCTTTTTATTTTAACAAATTGAATTGGCGATTAATTACCCATTGTATAAGAATATGAATGAAATTAAATAAGTATAAAATACTAGCTTTTAAACGCAACTTCATTCGCGTGGACTGCAGTCTTATTATTTGAGTAAACCGTAATACTTATGTTAGTTGTGGTTAAAGTGATGATTGATTTTTGAATAACTTTCACCATTTACTTAGCGCACGCAAAGGAAGTTTTAAATTTTACCATTTTCGCATTTTTTTTATTGCTGCTCCTCTCCTATTCATCTTAGCGTGATGTTATTTATATAGTCTATAGTCTTCCTCGAGAAATGAACTATCTTACACTCAAAGAATTTTTAAAATCGGTCCAGTTGTTCCTGAGTTCAAACAATCAAACAAACAAACAAATTCTTCAGCTTTATATATTAGTATAGATATCGAACTACTGGCTTGTTTCAAATACAAGAGCACACTTTAGTTATTTACACATTATAGATTTAGAAAACAATGTATAAAGTAGATAAATTTATCGAGAAATCTTCAATTTTCTTTCTAAAATGTCGCTTTAAGCAAAATAGCCGTTCACCCTTCAATAAACATCACTATTCTAATGAATCCCTTCAATAAAACAGAACCGTGAAATGAGCCCCTTAAATGGGACAAAGAACAATCGGCCTCCCATCCCCCCCAATTACCAAGTGGTTTACATTCCACTGAAAAGCGCTAAACTCGGCGAGATTCGCTAATAATCAAGTTCCCCTACTAATTACAAACGCTTTTAATTGGAAAAGGCCACCTGTTGCTTAGTTTCATCTCGCTCTCATATCTCCCATCTCTTTCGGATGCTGTGGACCGTCCCGTATCCGGATGCCAGGGCTGTTAACTGTTAAATATAGCCATCTTTTTCGATTAAGAATTTTCCATTGCCCTTTTTTTTCTTCTAGTCGATTTACTTCATACTATTTGATCATTTGGTTACTTACGTATTTCAAAAGTAATACTAAAATTATTTTGCTAGAATCCGCCATACAGTAAATAGAAAAAATATATAGTGCTAAATGTATAGTGGACTATCCGTTTTTTCATACCCGTTACATGCAGGATTCGTAAAAACACATGCACAAACCTCCACCACTGCCACCACAAAACACAAGCACTACACACGTTCACTATCACAAAATCACCAATCGTTTCACTTACGTATTTAATATTTTAAGTTCGTCTTGTAGCCGTTTAATGTCATATCAATTAGATAGTGTTAAATGTGAATAAATAAATAAATATATAAATAAATATATGGGACACTTACACACACGATCGTCTGTCCCCAAAGTAACTTAATACTTGTGTTATGGGTGACAGACAACTGGTAAATATACTACGTTTATAATTTTAAATACATACTTAAATACAAATATACACCCAGGATCGCAGAACCAACAAATTGTTTATAGAAAATGTTGGCCATCGGCGGGAATCGAACCCGCGACCCGCGGGCTGAAGGCAGGGCCATTACCCACTGCGCCAACGGACCAGTCAAAATAAAATAAATAAATGAATAAAATAAATTGAAGCTGTGATAGCCCAGCGGTGAAAATGTGTGACTCTCTAGAAACGATCATAGGTTCAAACCCCGGGCATTAAAACTTATGTGTCTAATTGTTAATTGCAATTTATCACACGCTTTTCGGTGAAGGAAAGCATCGTGAGGAAACCTGCATATCTCTAGAGAATTCTAGGGATATGTGTAACCTGCCAATCCGCATTCGAGCAAGGTCATAGCTCCAACCCTTCTCTTCGAACGGAAAGAGGTTACCTATGCCCAGTAGTGGGATAGTATCAGGCCGTTACGTACTTACTTAAATATGAATTTATGGATATGTGACTAGAGAACGAAAAAGAGAGGGTAGGAATTGTGTGAAGTATGACATACTATAAAAGGAGCCTAACGAATGATAGGAGAGAATGTAAGAGAAGAACATGTTGTGCCAAACCCACTTTTTTACCCCTAATGACTAATCAAAGTCATACTATCAGCCCTCCACTACGCGTCGCCCTAAGTCGTGGTCCAGCCTCACAGGAGGCACCCTTAGGACTGCATTCCCCGACTTTAGCTGCTGCTGCGCTCTACTCTCTGCATTTCGCAACCTCGACGATGCTTCTGCGCTTGCCCGTCCCGCCCGGTGACGCTGTCAAAGCCGTTAGGGCTAACAGCATACAGTCAATTCGAAAAAACCCCACTTTTGAGTGGGATAAGAAAAGGAGAATAATGAGCAATTACTTATAGATCCAAACACTAGTGTACCAGTGATAGTAATAACACTTAAATGGTATTGTTTCATTTAACTTGTGGTGATGATGGCTAATATACAAAAAAACTATACCAAAATCCCCCTTAAACCCAATGCACGGAAGCATTTTCAGATTCTCATTGAAAATTACACTATAAAGTTGGCTTCCCTATCCAATACCATGGTATAATCGTCATAAAATTCAATTTTGCAACAACCTAATTGAGGCCAAATGAAATTTTCACGAACCCCAGACCCTTTGTTCGGACGCCTTCGGCCGTGCTTTAATTGCTTGATGAAATAATGAATTAATTGTATTTATTTGCCGCCTTTTTCCAGAACCGTTTTTGAATTTTACATGTAATCATGATATTATTTTTAATTGTTTATTAAGGAATCAATTTTATATTTTTCTCACGTACTTAATTAATTAATTAAATAAACTTAATTAATTAATTAAAGGAATTTTTGTAATACTCAATGTTAATTCTTGTAAAGTTTTACATCTTCGTCCTAATACTTTGTGTCTGAAATTGATAACTAGATTATGTTAGTATCCAGTATAGCTCTCCATAACTTAATAGTCAAATGATTTACACAAGCAGACGTTACTTTGCGGAATTATGAATGAATGAATGAATGAATGAATGAATGACTGAATGAATTAATGAATGAATAAATCTTTATTTTTCAACACAACAACAGTATAAATAAAAAAAATAGAAAATAAAATAAAATAACGTCTTATACAACTATAGCAAATTAAAAATGTGCAGCGGTGTGAAGAAGAAAGGGATAGCCACTCAGACTAACAGTGTTGGAAACGCAAACACACTTCTTCTTGTTTCTTTGTTCTTACACTTCTTCACTGTCTTAAGAAATGTACTAGTTATAAGTGGAAACTAATTTTGGTCTATGAATTTGTTATAACTGACTATATTTATGTTCAATTTGTACTGTTCGTTTCCAAAATACAAATAAAATAAAACCCATTGCCGATTTTCAGTGGCCTCCGTTCGCTAAATGACGGCATAGACGGCACTGTTCAATAACGCAAATTAAAAAATATAAACTATTAGTTAATGGCAATTAAAAAATATAATAATAATGACTAAAACAAATATTTTATCTCCAAACATATTCAATCCATTACATATTACATAAACTTAAAAAAAAACAACTACTTTGCTATAATCCGCGCGTGTTAAGAGAATGTATGTAATGCTAAAATAATGTGCATTGTTGCTGGTGGAGGCATGTTGGTATACTTGTACTTGTCCTGTATATGTAAGGTAAGTGAATTTTACCTGCTTCATACACTTAGCATTACATACATTCTCTTAACACACGCGGATTATAGCAAAGTAGCTCTGTTACAGTTTCTATAATTCAATAGTTTCATTCAAACAGCCATTGCAAATAAATACCCACAAGAAAAGTTTTTAAGAAGAGTTCTTTAATGTTGATTAATTATCCAGGTACTACTAAAAAAGACAGGTCTCTCAAGCTAAGCTATAGCTTAGCTTGAGAGCTTTCTTTAAGATTCTATAGAATCTTAAAGAAACTTAATATATTTAAACTATATCCAGAGGGATGACTATATAAATCGTTTATGTGTATTTTATATATTTACTACTATTATATAATAACGTATATCATAATATCCTCACAGTAAGATCGCGCGCTCTTATCAATATTACTATGTATCGTACGTAGGTAGTAACATTTTGTGCGTCTAAACACTAGGCTTAGTTTTATAGACTGACTTAGTTTCAGTTTCGATCCGATTTCCCGCAAACTCGATCGTTTTTCCGTATACTCGTCTGTATTCGCTCGGCGTTCATCAAGTTGTAATTATCACCAAGTACCGACTGTACGATAAGCCACAGAGTTAGTAATATGTGGATATGCCATCCAGTACAAACAGAAATAATTTACTTCTAATTATAGAGGTTAGCGTGTAAGTGTATTAAAATTGTGGCAATCTATCACAGAGCCGAGTATCTAAACGCAATCGAAAACACCACTTATGTTTATAATAGTACAAAATTGCTCTCAGCGAGGCGAACGAAATTATCGGCCCATTATCAAATGGAACCCCTTTCTTTAATTACCTGCATATAATGTTTGTTTGTTTGTACGTTCCACCCAAGTCATTACAGTAATAACTGCGAGCCTCAATTTGAGATAGCTAGCAATGATTAACGTTGATTAGTTGTAATTTGGTATCATAACGTACGCTCAAATAATTAGCTCTTTTCCGGGATATTGTGGTATAATTATATTATTCACATGCTTTGTTTTGTTTATTACCTTTGTTCTAGTTATATAGTCAAAAGTAAAGTAACGACCTGTTACTCTGTTTTTTGGAGAGAAGGGTTTGGGCTGAGACGCTGCTCCAATGCGGATTGGTAGGTTACACATATCTGCAGAATTCTTTAGAGATATGCAGGTTTCCTCACGATGTTTTCCTTCACTGAAAATCGTATGATAAATTGCAATTATCAATTAGACACATAAGTTTTAATAGAAAAACTCATTGGTGCTTGCCCAGGGATGGAATCCATGATTGTCTCTAGAGAGTCACACGGTCTCACCGCTGGGCACACGGTATCACAGCTTTCATATAGTATTATACGTATAACTTCATTTAGCCTTAAATTAACGACATATGTAGTGTCTTTAAACTTAAGATATTACGTTGTATTTGTTGTTAAAATGCTTTGTTGAAGATAAACACACTTATTAATCTCTCATGGAATCTCAGAACAGATATACGATTAACTAAACTTGTTTATTCGTCTCTATTGCATGGTCATATATATTATTTTATTTTAGCGAATATTGTTGATATTATAGTAACGTCGTTAAAAACACTTGATTTTGGAATTGAAGCCACGTAATTACTGTCTAGAAAAATGGATCCTATCAGCACAATTTGGTTGGAAAATGCGTTGAAGAAGAATTCGCCCTTGCGTAGTTGGCTTTTAAGCCTGTAGCGGTATACCATCGCTTGTCACATTGAAACAACGTAAGCAACTGATTAACTGTTTTCATCAACATTACTCTCAGTGAGAATTATCACGTACATTTATTAATATTAGGAATGTACTAAGGCTTACTCTATTGTGATATCATTTGATGCTCTCAACTACGTAATTTATAATATTAGGCGTTACTTTGCGGAGATCAAAAGTAATAATAAAATTATTTTGCTATAATCCGCGATACAGTAAATAGAAAATATATAGTGTTAAATGTATAGTGGACTATCCGTATTTTCATACCCGATACGTGCAGGGAAAAACACATGCACAAACCTCCACCACTTCCACCACAATACACAAGCACTACAAACGTTCACTATCACAAACTCAACAATCGTTTCGCTCCGCAACCGAAGCATCATAAGGAGATAGACTCCACGACAAAATCGCAAAGCCCTTTGCGATTTTGTTTGTTTTGTGTATTTACTGTGTCGCGGATTATAGCAAAATAATTTTATTATTACTTTTGCTCTCAATTACATCGTTTTTACGTTTGTAAAGTGCATATAAGAAATTAATGAATACTATATTATATTTTTTGTCTGCACCGTTATGACAATTTCAATATATTATAATAATATATACATAACAAAATACACATTTGTCACCTGACTCACAATCAATATTTCTAAATATTGATCAGGTATTTCCCATATAAGTTTTATCGGACTTAATGAAGAACCATAACGATAGAAGGCCATACATTGTCTTGATTAATTAATTATTGATTACAGAATCATGTCAGACCGGTCTCACACTGAGAGAAACGAAAAACGATGAGGAATTAACATAAATATTTTAATTGCTAACGCTCATCGTTATTGTAGCGAACTAAGGTTGGAATTAATGTCAAATGATATTCTTTGGAATACAGTTTGATAATTAGGAGTGTGTGTGCACAAATCACCATTATTATGTTGTTTTTTATGTTTACGATAAATATTTGTATATTCAACTTTCTATACGATGCGAACTATTTAATTTTAATTTTGGTCGTTTTTGAGATTTAAAAGGATACTAAAACAAAAAGGAAAAAATATATAGATATATTTTCGAACACTGACTAATGCTGTTAGCGCTATTCGCTATTTTACAGCGTCACCGAGAGAGTGGGCGAGCGCGGAAGCATCACCGGGGGTGTGAACTGGGAGAGCGAGTCTCAAACGCCCCTAACCCTAGACGTGAGGAAGCGGGGACCTCGTCTTCGCCGGCGATGACGCTGTGTGTGTGTGTTTGTCTGGTGTGCTGGCGTTGGCGATCGTAATGTGATCGTCGGGATCAGTAAGGACGCTTCTAGGGCGTCTATAGAATACTGCCTTGAACTTTTTGTCGAGACAAGTATATTTTGCCAACTAAAACAATATTGCATTGTTCACTGTGCGGAGTATATAACAATCTCTTTGATTGAAAACAGTTTGTTAGTTCTGAATTATCTTTTTTACCGGTTCACTATTCTAAAGTCTTAAGTCGCTAAACAATCATTTTTTTTCACTTTTGCATTTTCAGAGTACTAAGCTAAATATTTTTTTGAATTAGGCGTTACCTTGCGGAGATAATATAAAAGTATGAAATTAATTTTGCTAATGGCCTCGATCAAGCAAATCGCGGAATAGCATAGCACATTATCATTATCTACAATTTTTTTTTTAATGTATGGGACATTTACGGTCCTCCATCTCCAAAGTAAGTAACTTAATACTTGTGTTATAGGTGAGAAACAACTGGTAAATATATACATATATATTTTTAAATACATACTTTAACTTTTTTTTACCCAGACTCGAAGAAACAACAAATTCTAAATGTTGGTTCTCGGCGGGAATCGAACCCGCGACCCACGGAGCCGAAAACAGGGTGACTGCCAACTGCGCCAACGGGCCAGTCTAATATATCATTACCTACCAGCGATTGCGTTATACTAACAGGGAAGCCAGTTTGAGGAGTGTCCATCGAAGAAAAAAAGTGAAACTGAATGCGACATCTTATCTGTCTCTTTTTTATATATGATTAAAGATAGATAATTACGGCTAACTTAACTTTCTTCTCTAATTATTTGTTGGACACTTGCACTCACAGACCTGTCTATAGCATAGTTTTTATACATAGAGTGGCTATGTATAAAAACTATATGACTCATTTTAAAACATGTTATAGGATTGTATCGTATTTTTTTAATATAAAAATAAAAAAATGTATTCGCCAAATTAAGCTCAAATTCATTTCACAAATTTTATTGCTTAATTACATAGTACGTACAGCCTGCTTCGCAGGGCCTAATTCGATTACCATTACAGTTATAAAAAGCATTACAGTTATAAAAAGAGCTCCAATTGCCACTCACTTTACAGGAACATCCGGTGGGTTACTCTAAAGGTTATCTGAAAATTTCATTCAAATCAGTCCAGCCGTTTCGGATTTTATAAGAACATACAGAAATACATTTATTTTTATATATGTAGATGTAACAAAGGTCAATATTCAAACAGACAAGCTTTTACACTATATCTCTATGATCATTAATGTTATTATTATTGATATTAATCGAATAGAATTGTAAAAATTTGAAATAAATATCACACATTAAATTAGCAATTTTATCTTTAAACTTAAGTGCTTAATTGTTTTATATTACACATTAATAAATATGTTTATGGAAACTACGTAATATCGACAGTAATCTAAAATATGCACATACTAATATATCCTTATTTATTGATACTAATACTTGAAAAAATTAAACATAAAATAAGATAGACATGTTAATTATTAAGATAAATAGTAAATGAGTCAATATTATTGTTTTAATTATCAATTTAAAGAACCGTTATGGCCTATTGGTGAAAGCGAGGAACTCTAACAAAATGTTTCACATCTTGCAGGTTCACATCAGAGTAGATCTATGCTCAGCAGTGGGATAGTAACAGACAGTTACTTTAATAGTTTTTATAGTAGGGTATAATGAAACCTTATTTGCGTCTATCCGGGGTTTCAAATTCAAATTTTAAAATATTATTTTCATAATATTCAGGTTAACTTTTAAATGTTTTTTTTGATTCGTCACCTCTACTTCTCGTTCGGAATGCTGTACAGAGTGTGTGTGTACATACAGTGAATAAATAGCCAGCAAGAATCTCGGCGGTTGCTCTTTTCAAAATAGAATTCTTATAACTATTTAAAGTTAGTCGTTATTATCCTGTACCGAGTCGAAGAGTAGCTATATCCATGCATTCTTATCATCTATGTAGTCCCCAACAGCTTAGTAGGCTTTCTGTATCAGCCTCCTTATTTATTTATGTGTTTTAAGCTGCTATAATGGCAATCTAATCGTTCTAACTTGTGACCTTCGTAACGTAAACGCAAGTCGCAGGGACTTGCGTTTACGTTACCTTAAACTTTAAATCATCATTCTCCTGCCCTTATCCCACTCTAAGTGGGGTCGGCACAACATGTTGCAAACATGCTGTCATATGATTTGACTACGTATTTTACGACCGGCCGCCTGCCTGACCTCAACTTACCTTACCTTAGTCGCCTTTTACGACACCTTGGTAAGAAATAAGGGTGGTCTATTCTATGCAGCCGGATACCTTAAACTTTAAAATACTTTTAAATATATTTGTGTTTTCTTCCGATTGCTCAAAAAATAATTCAATATATATAATATTATACATTATTAATATATTACAATATATTCAATATATATTCAATAATAAAATAAAATAATAAGGTAATTTCTTATCATATATGTTAGGCCGCTATGGCTGCTGCCTCAATTGTATTAAATAAATAATAAATAAATAAATAAAATCTTTATTGACTCCAAAAAATGTAACATTTCAACTTTAAACTATACAATTTAAATCGAACTTACAACAAAACTAAAATTACTTGAGCACTAGCGTCTAAACTAGGCGGTGCCTGTATCTTAGACACTAGTCTCTTCCAATAACACTAACTTAATTAACTCGAAAAATTTATAAAAGTGGGTACTTTCTAATAACATTTACACTTACGGTCATACTGAGTAATATATACCCACCTCCACGTTATAAAAAAGGTTACACCACTATATTGTGAACTTAAAATATTAAAAGAATTTTTATTTATTATATGTATATATTGCAGTGATTTTATATTTTTATTTTATTATATATTATTTAATTTATGCAGAATATTTTTAATTTAATGTATTGAATAGGTTTTCTATATTCTCATAGTTTTGAGTTTTTAACCAGTTAATTAATATTTTCTTACATTGATAATGGTTTAAGGTATACAAATTTAGTAACTTATTTAATTTTTTATAGAGCATGGGACCTAAATAACATTGAAATTTTTTTACAAAGTATGATTTACATCGAATCATCGGACAGACTATATCTTTACGGCGAGTGCTCATTGTGTCAGTATTATAAACTAATTTTTGATGTTGCGACATTATTGTTTCTTTTACAAATAATTGCCTTACTGTCAAAACATCACAATTAGAGTAAAGATCAGCAGTTGGGTATCTAAATGACTTAAATGTCATTACCTTTAGTAACGCACGCTGTGCTCTTTCTAATTTAATAAGATGTGTTTTACGTGCACCTCCCCATGACGTAATACAATATGTCAAAATGGGTTGTGCTAGTGCAAAATAAACTGTTTTTAAAAGATTTATATCAGCAACATGTCGTAGTTTCTTAAATATATATATAAGTTTCCGCATTCTTCCTGCAAGTTGATTAATGTATGGAGTCCAAGATAATCTTTCGTCAAGCAAAACACCAAGATATTTTATATCTTTAGCACGATCGATGTAATTGCAGTCACACTGCTTAGATATACTTCCACATGTATGTATCTGAATTTTAAAGACGTCCTCAGTGGGGAGCGTCCGTTGTATATTAGTAAAAAGGACATATTTTGTTTTGCTAACATTAAGTGTAAGCATATTTTGGCTTAACCAATTGGTAACAACTTGAAGGCCAAACTCTGCGTATACTCTAACATCATCCCATGTTTTCCCATAAAATACGAGTGCTGTGTCATCAGCATATGTGAACAGCTTACAGTTTTGTATTTGTAGTCTACATAAACTGTCAATGTATATTAGAAAAAGCGTAGGTCCTAATACACTACCTTGCGGGACACCGTGAGTAATAAACGCATCCTTACTAATATGGCCCTGTATTGCTACTCTTTGAGTTCTATCTTTTAAGTAGTCTTTAAATAATTCATGAGCTATACCTCTGACACCGATTTCATCCATTTTATTTAGTAAAACAGGAATAGAGACAGTGTCAAATGCCTTGGCAAGATCTAGAAAGACGCCCATACATTTATACTTATCATTAATGTTTTTAGCAACAAAGTCAGTCAAGTCAGCCACTGCATGTGAAGTTGATCTGCCTGCTCTAAATCCATATTGGTTAGGTGATAATATATTTCTTTTTTCTAAGTAATTTAATAATCTTGCATTTACAACTTTTTCCATTATTTTAGATAGGGCTGGTAAAACTGAGATTGGGCGATAATTAGAGACACAGTCTTTGTTTCCCGTTTTGTAAATGGGATGCATAATAGAAGTTTTGTATACTCGAGGGAAAGTTCCGGTGTCAATACATAAATTAATAATATGGGTAATAGATGGAACAATAATGTCGCACACTATTTTTAATAACTTTGTCGAAATGCCATCAAAACCTGCAGCACTATCAGTTTTTAACTTCATTAAAATAGATTTAATCTCTTTTTCCGATGTTCCTAGCATAACCATAGAATTTAATTGAGAAATTTTTGGCTCACATTTGTAAATCATACTGTTGCTTGAGATTTGTTTGGTAGATAATTCATTAGCAATATTAACAAAATAGTTATTAACCTTTTCAACAGCTATTTCGCTAGTCGGTCCAATTTTTAAAAGATCAGATGATGTAGTAATTTGCTTATTTCTATTAATAATTTTATCAATGACTTTCCATTTCATTTTAGAATTTTTTTCACATTTTTGCAGCTCATTCATTTCAAAATTTCGCTTAAGTCTTTTAAGCAAATTATTACAGAAATGTAATCGATAATGCCTTTACTTACTACTTAGTTACTACTATATATAAACTTAATACGTAAGATCGACGATTCGCTCGAATGATATCACCAACAGGCAAAATTACACGCACGAAATATTACGTTAGGATTTTTTACACCACTTAATAGCAATTGAACAGGAAAATAGCTGTAATAGTTACCTTAAGTAATGCGTTCACATACCTACTAGTAAGCCGATGACACTACTTGGATATTATAGCGTTGCGAGATTTAATGAAAGAATGTTTAATGTTACCGCAACCGGTCATCATGATAACATTAATGGATAGGGTTATATGATAATGAATAGTTACGTATCTACTATGATAAGTTACTATTTCACGATAAAGGGCTGTTCAACATTGTATCAATGTTTTTTAGATAATTAATAGCCTTCCCCTTATTTATTTTGGTACCAGTTGTAAGGTTTACTATTAAAAGGAAGAAAAAGAATAATATGTCTAGTATTGACATAGAGTTTCGTAAAATAATAATAATATTAAGGGACGCTATCGCTTAAAGGGGATAATAGGAATTCGGGAATACAATGGAGTGAAATTTGGGAAAAGACAGTTTCGTGGGTGGATAGATTAGAAAATAGCATCTAGTTCTATAAATATTATGAAACAAAGCCCCCCACCATTATATGGTGTATCTATTATATGTAATCGATTTTCTCAAAATCTATTAAATGGATTTTTGTACGGTTTTTACTAAAGGATAGTGCAATAAGGATAAGTTTTATAAGGTTGAGTTAAATAGTACATTCTTTGGAATTGGTAATCCTATTTTGATGGAACTTTTAGTAGAAGATGGTGTTGTAGAAAAATGTATATCCTTGAATTCTCGCGGGTTGGAATTTACGCTGGAATAACTTTAGAACACGCTGATTTGCACGTGGAAGCCACGAGAAGAGCTAGTTTAAAATAGGAATAAGCTGTAAATAAGAATATTAAAATCAAAGGAAAATACAAACGGTAAAGTCAAATATGAATTTCATTTACTTATCGAGGTCTAAGGGCATATAACAGCACACACATTACACAGTATATCAGATTGAAATAAAATTTAGTTTTTAATTTAGGTTTTAAAATTTAGTTCGCTTTGCGATTTTGTCGTGGATTCTATCTCCTGATGATGCTACGGTTGCGGGGCGAAACGATTGTTGAGTTTGTGATAGTGAGCGTGTGTAGTGCTTGTATATTGTGGTGGAAGGGGTGGAGGTTTGTGCATGTGTTTTTACGAATCCTGCACGTATCGGGTATGAAAATACGAATATTCCGCTATACATTTAACACTATATATATATTTTCCATTTACTGTATCGCGGATTATAGCAAAATAATTTTATTATTACTTTTGTATTTTGGATCTCCGCAAAGTAACACCTAATTCTATAAATTATTTAAAATTTAGTTGTTAAACCTAACCTATTATTTTTTATTTATTCATTTAGTGGTTACGTAAAATCATTGAGAAATAGAAATTTATATTGGCTTTACGGTAAAGGATACCGTTGTGTTGCATCCCACTGAGTAGAATAGACCTTTATTTCTTACCGAGCTGTCGTAAAAGGCGACTTAGGTAAGATGACCCGTCGTGTGGTATCCGGCTGAGTAGAATAGACCACCCTCATTTCTTAAAGACGACTAAGGTAAGTTGACCCGCCGTGTGGTCTCCGGCTGAGTGGAATAGACCATCTTTTTTCTTACCGAGGCGTCGTAAAATACGACTAAGGCAAGTTTACGTCAGGCAGGCGGCCGATCGGGATGGGATAAAGGCAGGAGAATTGGCTTTTTCTTCAGTTGTTTGCCAAATAATGCAAATAGCATTAAGTCCGTCTCTTAAGTATTTTATTTTTAAATGTTAATAAATAAATTGGACCAAAAAGCTAAATTGGAAATACCAATGACATATTCTCGTGCAACCCCGTTTGGGAGTTTATTTCAATTTCAAATTCCTGCAGCTGCTGTTAATCCAGGATCTTAGGCGATGTTGTTATTTATTTACGTCTCGTTATACTGGCACAAATAAAATAAAGCGTTTATTAGGATTCGCGTTTTGGTTAGTCTCAGAGAGTGGCCATTGTTTCTGGGCTGCCATCAATCAGCCATAGTCCGGGGACGGGGACCCGGGGGGACCGGAATAACGGTTATTGAAATGAGACGGCCCCCGCTTTTTTCCCAAATTTAAATTTTGATAAGGCAAGTCCCTGTTTTGCTCTAACTCCGGTTCGGGCCGCGTTTGGCAAGGGTGGCGGGTTTTTGTTTCGATTTGCTGTCTGTTCATGGTGCTAACGTTAAATTTATTATTGCTTAGCCGTCCCGACGGCCGATTGTCGATTGTTTTCTTTTAACGCCTTACGCTTTAGGCGCGGTATCAAGTTTTACATTGTATAAGATGGTAACAGAGACAGGGCCTGTACTGTTATGCTCCATTCGTGATCCTTTCTTTTAGACATTTGTTGTACGCGTGTTCGACAGCGTTATATCTGGCAATCTCAATTCTCAACAAATGTTAACTTAACAACTTACAACACGCAAAACCTATTATTTTGCTTATTAGTTCTGCAAAACAAATACCTAACCTAACCGACTCAATGAACGAACGAACAAACTGTAGACCTCTTAACACAATATTGGACCTAAAAAACTTTCCATTCTTGATCTTGAAGCTATTTTTTCGAATTGACTGATGCTGTTAGCCCTAATGGCTTTGAAAGCGTCACCGGAAGGACGGGCATAGACGTCCTCTATTCATTTCTGGACCTACCACGTTGCTCCAATGCGTATTGATAGGTTACATGTATCCCCAGAATTTTTCTAGAGATAAGCACGTTTCCTCACGATGTTTTCCTCCACAGAAAAGCGTGTTATAAATTGCAATTATCAATTAAACACATAAGTTTTATAATCCTCAGTGGTGCCTGCCCGGGGTGACTAGTGAACCCCCTCGAAAGAGTCGCACGGTCTCACCGCTAGGCTATTACATCTTTACACTACTACAATACAACTAGCATAGATTTCTTCAAATAACTAAGTTTCCTAGACCAAACGAGTCGTATAAAACGGCAATTAATTTAAAAAACAATAGCGAAACATAGTGATAGCTATTTTCACCAATATCGTCTCATTCCAATGCAGTTTACACGAGTAAAAGTGCTTGCAATTCTAAATATTCGGTAATTCCGTTTTTGCCGACAACTGGCCACGTTGCCCGAATATATAACGGCAGGCCTGAATAAAACCAAATTAACATACATCTGAAATAACAAACTTGGCGCTTTTTTTGTTATGTTAAATATCGAAATGGCAATTTCTTTTGTGTAACGGTATAAATACCTAAGTAGTGAAGTAAAATATTTACAAATTGAAGTATTGAACCATGAATTATGAAGTATCTTGCGATACTTCATAAATGAACTATTAAAGTATGAAGTAAAATACTTTAAAATTCAGGTATTGAACTATGAGTAAGATACTTCATAATTGAAGCATTCAAATTCAAATGATTCTTTATTCAAATTGGTCTTTACAAACAATTTTGAATCGTGAATTTAAAATTAAAATGAAGCAACGACTGGTTCGGAAAGGTGCTCTAATAGGGAAGAACTAGCAAGAAACTCGGCGGTCACTATTTTCAAAAATAAATATTACAATTGTATTTGTAATGTTACGCAACAAACATCATTGTACAATATAATCTAGTGCGTAGCTGGTCGCTATTTAATTCCAATCCTTCTTATCATTAACATTGAAGTATGAAGTAAAATACTTTTAAATTGAAGTATTGAACTATGAGTAAGTTACTTCAAAATTGAAGTATTTAAACTGTGATATTCGAAACAATATTTACACGCTTATATAAGTAACGGCCTGTCACTATTCCACTGGGTATGGGCATCTTATGGTTTTTGGAGGGAGGGGTTGGAGCTAACCCCCACAATTATTTGATGCAGATTGAAAGGTAAAACAAAAGTAAAAAGTAAAGTAACGTCCTGTTACTATCCCACTGCTGGGCATAGGTCTAAAAGGCAGAGAGGAGCTCTCTGCGTTTTAGGTTGGAGCTAACACCCACGACACTGTTCTAATGTGGATTAGTAGCTTAAACATATCCCCAGAATTCTCTAGAGATATGCAGGTTTCCTCATACTGTTTAACTTCAC
Organism: Morpho deidamia; assembly: GCA_947086505.1. Taxonomy (NCBI): domain Eukaryota; kingdom Metazoa; phylum Arthropoda; class Insecta; order Lepidoptera; family Nymphalidae; genus Morpho; species Morpho deidamia. Next base: position 7,559,918 of record CAMTZC010000027.1, read on the forward strand.
TAAAAACCATGTGATAAATAACAATAAATAAATAAATAAATATCTGGGACATTTAATTACACGGTCGTCCAGCCCCAAAATAAGTAACTTACCAAAATATATACATATATAGTTTTAAATACATACTTAAATACATATATACACCCAGACTCGAAGAACGAACAAATTCTAAATAGAAAATGTTAGTTGTCGGCGAATCGAACCCGCAACCCGCGGAGCCGAAGACAGGGTCACTGTCAACTACGCCAAGGGCCAGTCGGGAGTGACTATATCAATAAGACACATAATCATCATTCTCCTGCCCCTATCCCACACTATGTGGGGTCGGCACAACATGTTACAAACATGTTGTCACATGATTTGGCTACGTATTTTACGACCGGCCGCCTGTCTGACGTCAACTTACCTTAGTCGCCTTTAACGACACCTCGGTAAGAAATGAGGGTGGAATATTATATGCAGCCGGAAACCACACGGCACAACGTTAGTCGACTCTTACGACACCTCGGTAAGAAAGGAGTGTGGTCTATTCTATTCTGCCGGATACCACACGGCGTATTAATAAGACACATAAGTTTTGATAAAAAAAACCTCATTGCCTGCCCGAGGATTGAATCAGTGAAGACATCGAAAGAGTCGCACCACTGGGCGACTGTCTTTATACAAACTAAACTTTAAAACTAACTATTTTTGTTTTTTAAGGAATACGTTAAAAAAATCTGTGTCCAGTAAAACGTAATGGACACATATCAACACCTACGCTCATATTTGGTCCTCCAAAGCCCTATAATTCTCGTCTCATCGATATTCATGGTCCGAGAGAGTTGTAAAAAGTAATAAAACACCATTTTTATATCTCGTGTTTAGACAGTGCTTGAGAGGTGATAAGAAAACCTGTACTCAATACTGGTGGACCGGATATTGGAGACCATTCACAAAAAATCGACGCACACACAGCGGTCGCGCGTGTGCGTGTCGGTGAGTCGATAACGCGCCGGTCACTCCGGTTCATTCATAAAGTTTAGCTTTTACAAACAAAATATGATACATGACGTTTTTATTGTAGAGCTTTTTATAGAAATACTAGCTGCGCCCCACGGTAGTACCCGAGACTAATAGGTAGTTAATAAGCTGTGATAGCCCAGTGGTGACAACGAGTGACTCTCTAGAGACGATCATGGATTCAAGCCCCGGGCAGGCACCAATGAGTTTTTCTATTAAAACTTATGTGTCTAATTGTTAATTGCAATTTATCACACGCTTTTCGGTGAAGGGAAACATCGTGAGGAAACCTGCATATCTCTAGAGAATTCTGGGGACATGTGTGTTAACTTATCCTTTCTACCACAGTTACACAAATATTAATAATAACCCCTTCAAACCTTAACACAAAAACACTCAGCACTTGTTCACGATCTTCGCAGATATTCCGAGAGCTGTCCAGTGCTCCGCTTTGCTTATATATCCTCTCCTCGTTTCCCTTCCATTCGCGGTAGTTAGTGTTGTCATTGTAAAATATAAGAATTTCAAAACTCATAATAGTAACAACGCTAACAATTTTATCCTACCAATCCACATTGGAGCAGCGTGGCAGGTCTTAGCTCCAACCCTTCTCTCCAAATAAACGGAGAGAGTAGGCCTATGCCTAGCAGTTAATAGGCATTAGGAGTAAAATGTAAGGTACATTATAGACGAAAAATAAGTTAAAAAAAAATAGAATTAGGCGTTACTTGGCAGAGATTCATAAAACAAAAGTTAAATTGAAATCCTTTTGCTATAAAAGATAAAGTAAATAGAAAATATATATATAAATGATAAATGTCGAGTTTTTTTAAGTGAATGGATTTTTTTTTTAATTCAAACTATATCGTGAGTAGTATTCATAGTTAATATATAGATACCGGCTATACTCACGTCTAATACGTGAAGCCATTGAAATCAGCCGTTACCCGAATTTTAACAGAGACGGTGGTTGGACACCACCTCCGGCGTGGAAACCGATTTTTGACACTACCGGTTCATATAAAGACCGTTTTGAACTCGACACAGTAAAGCGTCGCATTGAACAATACAAGTGAACACATACTATACCAATGCACTAAGCCTAAAAAATATATATACGGTATAAAAAGGATACGATATATTCATCCCACAAAAAAAACCACCATCATATTAGTGACAAGGCGAATGGTGGTTATAAAGTGCTGGGCTACCACATAATTTTATCGATAATAGCGGATCACGCCTACATACGAATTAATTAACACGTGCGTGACGTTTTCGTCGAACGAGTTCTCGATATCGATGCCAATGGTCCAGTAAAATAGAACGGAACTATTAAGACAAAATCGTCTTTTTTTACGTCACCGGATTAATCTTCAATGTTATTAAATTATTATTTCTCCGTGGTGTAAAGGCGTATATAATGGATTCAGCTATGGATGTCTAAAAGTCTAGAAAGTCAAGAGTTGCTCCTAGCTTTTTATATCTATTTTTTATTTTTTAGTAATGAATAATCCCGTGGAAATCAGAGTATCACAAAGTTTTCCCAACCCCGCGGGAATAGTGGTATGAAAAGCCTATATGTTGCTCCACAACCTCGTCTATCTTTTAGTGAAGGTGGGCTTAGCCGTTCCAGAGAATGTACTATAAATATTCCTCAAGAATTTACCTATTTTTTAATAAAGTCCCTACAAATGTCCGTTAAGTATATATTGAGAAGTGCGATTACATACAGACAGCTTTGTGGGACTTAGATACTTTCCTAAATATAGTATTATGATACAAAATACAGTTAAATATATATATAAAAGGGATAGAGAAGTTTTTATGGCAGCATATTCTCGGATAATTAATATAGCCATAGGATCTTAAAGGATTGTTAATTTTTTTACTTTAACTGTTTAAATTTTTTAAATTAAAATTAAATATATGAGATACGATCACACACGGTCGTCCGTCCCCAAAGTAAGTAATTTAATACTTGTGTTATGGGTGATGGACAACGGGTATATATACTACATATATAATTTTAAATACATACTTAAATGCAAATATACACCCAGACTCGAAGAACCAACAAATTGTTTATAGAAAATGTTGGCGAAATCAATTTATACTAGTAACTTGGGTACTCAAAAATTTGATAAAGATTTTCACTTACCTTACTAAAAGCTATGATAGCCCCGCGATGAGACCGTGCGACTCTTTCGAGGGGAACACGAGTTTAAACCCGGGCAGGCACTAATAAGTTTTTCTATTAAAACTCATGTGTCTAACCGATAATTACAATTTATCACACGCTTTTCGGTGAAGGAAAACATCGTGAGGAAACCTGCATATCTCTAGAGAATTCTGTTGATATGTGTAACCTACCAATCCGCATTGGAGCAGCGTGGTAGGTCTTAGCTCCAACCCTTCTCTCCAGAAACGGAGAGAGGAGGCCTATTCCCAGCAGTGGAATTGTAACAAGCCGCTACTACTACCTTACTAATACTAGAGGTCATGTTTTACATTAAATTTTCAAGATTAAAAATCGTATTTAAGCATATTGGAGATGTCCAGGTGTTGTCCTAACATACAGCCTCCTTTTGAGGCTAAGTGCAAACATGAATGAAACCAGTTTACAGTTACATCGATATGAGTAAAAGAAATCTTGGGACATAACGTTTTACAGCAAAATTTTACGACCGGCTTAAAATGACATCATTTGACATCAAATAATTTTCTGCGACCATCTTAAATGTTGATTCAGTATGCGCTAAAAGGCACATGCCACTATAGCTCTTAACTATTAGTCATAAGAGTCAATTTGCTGTGATGTGATACGTTGGTAAATTTCAAAAATTGTAAGTCGTAAAGCGAGAACAAGATTATCGCGATTTAAAATGGAACCTGATCCCCTATATCGCACGAGTAAGTATGCCAGTTATTTTCGAAAAAAAATACTAAAATTTTCAATTAAAATAAACTACTGTATAGGTTATTAGTAAGTGCGTGTTAAAAATATACATCGCATTACTTGATCTCGCGCATCGTTATCATCATCTCAAGGCGTTTAATCTAATTGTGCTTTTGACTAACTGTGCTGAATAACCATGTCATAGCAACAAAGGCATATCACACATATACTTTTTTTTGTGTTATTCAAGTGTGAGATATATTTTCTACTTCTATCCAGCAGTGGAAGTACATCGCAAGTATATAGTATATTGGTATAATGAACATTATATCCATGAGTCTCATCTAAAATTCTCCCCACCACTCATGATATTTCTTCGTTTGAATCCAGTGGCTCACTTTGATCTTTCCAAGTTGCTCTCCCTCGTGTTCTCCCATGACTGTTAAAAAGAGGCTGATACAGAAAGCCTATCATATAGTTGAAGATTACTTAGGTGATAAGGATGTGTGGTATAGCTGCACTTCTATCCTGTACAAGACAGTAATAACTGAATGTTATTTTTAAGATTTATATTTTAAAAAGAGCAACCGCCGAGTTTCTTTCTGCTAACAGTTTTCCCAACCAGCAGTAAAGTTGACCATTCAAAAGCACTTGTTTACAAGTTTACTTGAATAAAGAATACTTTGAATTTGAATTTTGAACATGAATTGGGATAAATAAATAAGTATATGAGACAAGTTTGTCCTCAAAGTAAGTAACTTAATACGTATTGGGTGATAGACAGCTGGTAAATATATACAAGTTTTACTTTAAATAAGTAGTCAAAAACAATATACGTTATACATATACGTTGACTAACCCGTTGGCGCGGTGGGTAGTGACCCTGCCTTCAGCTACGTGGGTCGCGGGTTTGATTCCCGCCGAGGGCCAACATTTTCTATAAACAATTTGTTGGTTCTTCGAGGCTGGGTGTATATTTGTATATAAGTATGTTACATGTATTTACAATTATATATGTAGTATATCTACCAGTTGTCCGTCACCCATAACACAAATATTAAGTTACTTACTTTTGGGATAGAAGACCATGTGTCTAAGTGTCCCATATATTTATATTTATTATACGTGTAGAACCAAATTGATTTAAAATGTTGGCCCTCGACGTGAATCGAACCTGTGACCCGCGGTGTTGAAGGCAAGCTCATTATCACCTGCGCAAAGGGGCCAGTGTGGGATATACCAACGTTTCGTTTTTCTATTCGATTCGCTAAAGAAAAACCCAAAAGACCTCTAAATAATTACATGGAAGGTTAGAAAGCTTCTATTGATTCAGAACTTGTAATATTAGGTTTTCATCGTTATAAATAATTTACCTATTAACGTCGATTTTTCTTTTTATTTATTACGTACCTAATACCTAAACCGTATTACATTACGTATCTCTTAAATAAATCTCTTTACTAGAAAACATTTACTTTACTACGAATGTACGATGTCTGAAGTAACTTGAGAATTCGTTGTCTTTATTGTCGTATGTTAACCATTTCCAACTTAAGATACTTAGTGAATATCAAAGGAAACATAATCACTACAGTTTATTGATTTTTCTGCACAACGAGATGGTTAGTAGATATTTTAAATAATAGTATTTATACATCTTACTACTTAATTTTTACAAATTTATATATAAAACTTTTGTTATAAAGTCGTGCTTTCAATATCATTAAAAATAATGTTTAGTACATATAAAAAGTGAAGCTTCTAAGTTCAAAAAAAAGAAAAACTTAGTCATTTATAGAATTAGGCGTTACTTTGCGGAGATCCATAATACAAAAGTAATAATAAAATTATTTTGCTATAATCCGCGATATAGTAAATAGAAAATATATATTCGCAAAATCGCAAAGCTTTGCGATTTTGTCGTGGAGTCTATCTCCTGATGATGCTTCGGTTACGGGGCGAAACGATTGTTGAGTTTATGATAGTGAACGTGTGTAGTGCTCGTGTATTGTGGTGGAAGTGGTGCAGGTTTGTGCATGTGTTTTTACGAATTCTGCATGTAACGGGTATGAAAAAACGTATAGTCCACTATACATTTAGCACTATATATATTTTCTATTTACTGTATCGCGGATTATAGCAAAATAATTTTATCATTACTTTTGAAAAACTTAGTCGATGGCGTTATTGTAAAAGCGATTATAAATAAAAAACAACTAAATTATAAACATGCACGTTATCTAATGTAATGCCAGAGAAGATTCTATTAGGTTATGGTCACATCAGAAAGGAACAGATTCGTGGAACCAGTGTCATACCATAGTCGTGAAACTAAATTTACCGCGAGGTAAATAAATCGCAGAATAGGGTATGACAATTCAAAAATAATCTCTGATTAACCTTCTATTTATCTCTCTTCGACTGATGGCTTTATTAGACAAGAGTCTCTTCGAGAGATTTCATGAATGTATCTTAAATCTAACGACTTCCTAGCGACTTTTAAAGTCATCAACTATTACATTTGTTTGAACTAAACAACATAGGTTTTTTTCGAACTGACTGTATGACTGTTTGCTCTAACGGTTTTTACAGTTTCACCGGGCGGGACGGGCGAGCACAGAAACATCGTCGAGGTAGCGGAATGCAGAGAGTAGAGCGCAGAAACTATACTAGCGTCGGGGAGCGTCGTCCTAAAGGTGCCTCCTGTGAGACCACGGCTTAGGGCGACGCGTAGGCTGATGGTATGACTTTAATTAGTCATTGCGGCGTCGGAATGGTGGCGAGAAGCCACGACCCACTGACGTCAGAAGTCTGAGACCTCGTCTTCAACGAAGACGCTTATTTCATCGTCAGGGTCATATGTGACGCTTTTTGCACGTCTATATTTTTGGTGGTCGTAGGAGTTTTGAAGAATCGTATTTGTTGCAATATTTTATGTAAATAGAGCCATCTAACCAATAACTTGGATTTGTTTGATTTTCGCTACGAAGGAAAGTATATGAATCGTATTTCATACAACATTTTATGTAATTAAGAAACTGTTGGTTGTATTAAACAATTTATTATCTTATCAACACCGTCTGATGGTTTAAACGTACAATATGACGACATAAACTTGTTCACTGACCAACTAATAGCTGGAACTAAACTTATATTGGAATAGTAAGGGTAAATGACAGTGTTGCATAATATACCTACTATAACTTTAGCCTTTTATTTGTGTATGGTAGTATCCGCCACTTCATTATTCATTTCTACGTCGAATGTAGTTTTAAAACAGCCTCAATTTGAAATATATTGATTTATTCTTATTCCCTAAGCAAAAACGGGGATTTTTATCTTGTATGTTAGTCCGGTAGTTATATATACTTCAATTGCACCAAATTTATTTTACTAAAAATAAAAAAAAACTCCATTTCCATCCTCTGCAATCATTCGTCAATTCTGCTACTACTTCTTTTATACGCATGTCGTATTTTACACAGGCCAACTATCTCTTTTTCGGCCTCACTCTAGTAACATATCCATCCACATTCATATTTAATACTCATTTGTGTTGTGTGTGTGTGTGTGTGTGTGTAAAACGAGCTGTTATAGCCCAGCGGTGAGACCGTGCGACTCTTTCGAGGGGAACACGAGTTCAACCCCGGGCAGGCACCAATAAGTTTTTCTATTAAAACTCATGTTTCTAATTGATAATTGCAATTTATCACACGCTTTTTGGTGAAGGAAAACATCGTGAGGAAACCTGCATATCTCTAAAGAATTCTGGAGATATGTGTAACCTAGCGGTAGCAGCGTGGTAGGTCTTAGCTCCAACTCTTCTCTCCAGAAACGGAGAGTCGAGGCCTATTCCCAACAGTGGGATTGTAACAGGCCGCTACTTTACTTTACTTTACGCATTTGATCACATGATCTTCATCCCTTATTATATAGTCCATACCATCTCAATATTGCGCTTCTCGTCTTTTCCATAATGGCCACAACTTTCAAACTTCCCCTATTCAACTTTTCTAATTTCTTATTTTATCGAGTCTTGTCACATAACACATTTAAACTATCTCTTTTCATTGGCATGAACTCTACTTTCCGTGTTAATCCAACCAACACTCTGATCCATACATCAGACATAAATAGATGGTGTCTATAATATGTTACATTACACAATAACAATGCAATACAACGAATCTATTAAGTTTGCAGAGCGAAATATATCCGTCTCGGAGCGCGGACATGCGCTCGCGCGCTACAAATTACAATCAACACGGCGGAGTTGTCCGCGCGTTGAGCGCACTATCAATTCACGGATATACGGCTAAATGTTTGTTTTATACTCGGATAATTTCTCTATTAACCTCCCACACTATCTTTATGTGTGTATACGCTATCTGTATCTATTCTTTATGTTGGCTATGTAACAGCATTCTACGGGATCTCTTTTTTATAAGTTACATGCTTAATCACTTTATAAAAGTTTCACCTATATTTATGATTTATAAACGCCGGTGTTATTTTGCGGAGCTCCGTAGTATACAAGTTACAATAGAATTATTTTGCTCTAATTCGCATTTATTAAGAGACTCTATGTAATGCTTAAACTTACGACATTACGATACACTGTATTACTATTTTATCGTGGAGCCTATCCTCCTGATAATCCTAATAATAAGAAACGCTCGTAGAGATTGTAGTAGTGATTGTATTTAGTGCTTGTGCGGATCGTTGCTGGTGGCGGCATTTTGTCATACGTGTGGTGACTTGTTCTGTATGTATAAGGTATGTGAATGATGCCTGCTTTATACAGTTAAGCATTATACAGATTCTTTGCAAACACGGATTACAGAAAAATAATTCTTTTATATCTTCTTTTCACTTAAAACTCTATTTGCACCCGCTTTGAGCGGACAGATTTAATCCAAACCTCGTATACTTATCAAGAACTGGAGATGATACAACAAAATAAACACCTTTTAAAAATGAATCACTGTAAAAAATCTAAAATAAATAGAGTTTTAAGAAACTAAAGCTATTGAACTAAAAAGTAAAAAACAACGAAAAATATTGTAGTAATATTATATTTATATATAAATATTACCGAAGGCGAAACGGGAATTCTTGTTATTTTATATGTGGGTCAGATATGTACGCTTTAATGGCCTGAATTTCATCAATATCGCTTTAGCGGAAACGAAAGCATAACGAACAGAAAGATAATAAGACATTATAATATTAGTTTGGGTAACAAGTAAGAACTATAATGTTCTAAATTTGATTTTTATATACTTAAATAAAGATTTCTTCAACGACAATTATTTTAAACAAATATAACTGACGTAGATTAAACACCAGTGCCAAATATAACAACGGGACCCACAATACAAGTTAGCCGACTTATAACACATAAAATTTTTTATATAAGGCCCATTCATATTTTCATTCAACCTTTTGAAACTGGGTTTATTGTTAAATAAGAAATATTATGTTGTTTCGTACGGAAACAAGTAGGCGAGTTCAACGTCCTCAAAATATATGATTCAAAATACATATGATCATAACCAATGGCGGTTATGAGATGACATCACTATAAGCAATTTAGGACTAATATTTGACACCTGTATAATTTCTGTTTGTTTAATATTTATTTAAGGATATTCATTCATTTTTCTTTCTGCCTTATTAATGTTTTTGCTGTAAATAACACGTTAAGTTTAAGACCGATTCAATTGTATTTTATTTTTATATATTTTTAGAAAATGTTTATTTGATAAAGCAAACAATGATTCTATGAGAATATAAATATTTAAAGATAAACTTTACATCAGTTTTGACCCAAAAATATGTTAGAGGAATAAAAGTAAGTTAGGAGCCAAATTCTTTAGTATTTTTTTACACAGTATTTTTCTTTTTTTTTTAAAGATCCTCATCGTTAAACAAGAAATAAGAAAATTGATCATATTATTTTATATAATCGACTGAGAATTTTTTTATGCAAAATGTAGTTTCGCTATACTTGTGCCCTCAAAAATCTTATAAATTGCAAATTCCTTTATGAACTTAAAAGAATCCATAATGAACGTTTCATTATTAAAATCTTTAATTTTGGAATATCCTTGTTACTAATTATTTTAATGCAAAAATCCACGGAAACCAAAAATTCTAGGCTTAGCTTGTATGTCTCCATTACATATCACATTTCTCTGAGCAAAATGGTCTATCCTGCTCTATCCTGGTGACAAATAATTTTGTAATAACTGTTTTCTTAAATAAACCTGTCACGTATCAAATGACAGATTATTAATATAAATCACTTTTAATAAAACCGTTCCAATTATAAATAAGCTGTGATAGCCCAGCGGTGAGACCGTGCGACCCTTTCGAGGGGAACACGAGTTCAAACCCGGGCAGGCACCAATGAGTTTTTCTAATAAAACTTATGTGTCTAATTGGTAATTGCAATTTATCGCACGCTTTTCGGTGAAGGAAAACATCGTGAGGAAATCTGCATATCTCTAGAGAATTCTGTAGATATGTGTAACCTACCAATCCGCATTGGAGCAGCGTGGTAAGTCTTAGCTCCGACCCTTCTCTCCAGAAACGGAGAGAGGAGGCCTATTCCCAGCAGTGGGGTTATAACAGGCCGCTACTTTACCTTTAATAAAGTGGACCATATACTGATAATCGAATATATTCTAGGAAATTTAACAATTAATAACGGTGAAAGAATTTGCGGATACAATAATAAATAAATTTACGAAAATCCATTTCAATAATATAAATATGATTTTTAAGTTCAGAGTTTTTGGTACAGCATACTTTCGTTTTGCAAATGTCAACAGGAATTACATTATCAAAGTAAATATTTAACTTTTTATTATCTCCACAGTATATTTAAGTTTCTCAAAGAATAGTATATAACACGAAGCCGATAGTAATGGCTGTACGCTGACAGTACGTTATTTTTTCAAAATCTTTTTTTTTTCTTTTCTCTGTGTCTCTATTGCAAAGGCTACAATTCATTTAACTCTCCTATCAGTTTCTGAAAGAAGAGATCTCTATGTGGGATAAGTCTGCCCTTGTGTAGGGTAGAGGGGTAGCTGTATCCACGCATTTTTATCATCTATATTGTATGCCTATTGTAGGTTCTTCCAAAATTACGAGGTTAGCTAGAATGAGTTGGTTGAACTTTTGAGACTTCGATTTTACAGTTTTTTTCGGAAAATGACAATATGCTGTTAGCCGAAGTGGCTTTTACAGCGACAAATGGGGCGAGCGCAGAAGCATCGTCGGGGGGGTGGTGGGGCGAGCCTCAGGAGTGACTTGTAATGTACTGGGAACGTCGCCTTAAGGATGCCTTCTATAAGGCCGAACCTCGGCTTAAAGCGACGTGTCGTGGGGGATTAAAATCGGACTGGTTCGATTCTACAGTTTTTTTTTCGGGCACTAACTAATGCTGTTAGCCTTGAAGGCTTTGACAGCGTCACCGGGAGGGCGGGCGAGCGCAGAAGCATCGCCGGGTATAAAAAGGTGAAGAGCGAGTCTCGAGCGAGGCTCGCTACATCCTGGAAGCGTCGCCTTAAGGGTGCCTCCTGTGAGACCGGACTTTTGAGGACTATATCGGACTATATCAGACTCGTTGATTTTACAGAAAATATTTAAGTTACTTATAGGTTTTACAGTGGACAAACGAGAGCGCGTGTCAACTTGAGTCCGCACCATCTATCGGAAACTTGTTCATATATAATCCTCAATAGTATAGCAGGCTTTTTGTATCAGCGTCCCTTAGTAATTTTACTTTGTTTATATATGTAGCCTGCCAATTCGTATTGGAAAAGCAACTATAATTGCACTTAATTTAAAGAAAAAATAACAAATCGTACGGAATGAACTTCGTACGTTTTACTTAGTTCTAGATTAATCTGCAACCAAGACGTATTCATTTGTAAGCCCCGGTAAAACATTACAGCGTACTATAAGGCATGAATCAGAGGTGTTTGCACATACATTGGCTATTCGTGTAGGAACATCAGCTGGCACTCTCTGGAATTCTAATAATTTTAATGGATTTTTCTGTAACGATATCATTTTGTTTTGTATTACGTCTCAATTCCTGACACTCTATATTTCATTTTTTCTTATAATTCAGTCATTGGCTGTACATCGCAAAACAGTGACCAAGATTACTTACACACACGGTTGTCCATCCCTAAAGTAACTTAATACTTATGTTATGGGTGACAGAAAACTGGTAAATATACTATACATATATATAATTTTAAATACGTACTTAATTACACCCAGGCTCGAAGAACCAACAAATTGTTTATAGAAATTGTTGGCCCTTGGTGGATCGAACCTACGACCCGCGGAGCTGAAGGCAGTGTCACTACCCACTGCACCAACGGGCCAGTTGCAATTCATTTCGTAATTTTTTATTTATAAAAAATAGCTCTATTTAAAATATACTTCACGATTAATGTTATAGCCCTGAACTGGCTTATGTCTAATATAAAAAGTATTGAATTATTTTGCCATAATCCGCGATTACAGAAAATCTATGTAGAATAGATAGTTCATCCGTGTTCATATCGTTCTTTTGAAAATCAGTGTAATGCTTATGCATCCAACGGCGGATTACATCAATATCATTCAATGTCTTTTTTATGCAATATCGCGAATTAACGCTTAACCAATTTTTATTATACATATATATACATATGTAGCCTGGTTAAATGTTTAAGAAGATACGTTTTGGCCGTAATATGTAAAGATAACCATAGACTAATAAAACCACTGTCCTTTATAAATTAGACTGTTGAATTTCGATGTTATCATAACCATAGATGTTTAAAAAACCTTAAGCGTCCAATCTCTAGAGCTCTAGTGTATAGCTCTAGTGTCTATATACTTATTATATAAAAGTAGTCAATAGCTGTCTGTATGTAATCGATGTTCTCAAAACTTACTGAACGGATTTTTATACGGTTTTTACTATAAAGTAGTGCAATTCTTCCGTAACTTTTAGATTAGTACATTACTGTTTTATGTAAATTATATTGAAGAGATCGCGCGGTTATAAAAAACTCACTTGCTAAGAAATTTAGTCGCGTGTGCCGCTTAAACCTACAGAGATTAAAGTAATGTACAAGCAATATAACAGAACTAACTACTTTGCTATAATCCGCACGGGTTAAGTGAATGCATGCAAAGCCAATGTGTATGAAGCAGGCAAAATCTACGCAGTACGATTTTTGTCGTGAAGCCTATCCTCCTGATGATGCTTCGGTTTCGGGGCGAAACGATCGTCGAGATTGTGGTGGTGGGTGTGTGTGCTGCTTTTGTGTTCGTTGTTGCTGGTGAATTGCGCCTTGGGGTGCATGTGGTGGCTGGTCCTGCATGTATAAGGTGCGTAGATTTTGCCTGCTTCATACACATTGGCTTTGCATGCATTCACTTAACCCGTGCGGATTATAGCAAAGTAGTTAGTTCTGTTATATTGCTTGTAATATGGAATTCCGCAAAGTAACGCCTGCTTCTATAAATCATTTAAAGTAATGTAGTAGAGAATTGTTGATGTACAATAATACTACAAAAAAGTCCGCGAGAGCATGTCTCTATCTCTTATGGTTACCTCACAATAACTACTTTTAATTCAAGAAATATTGACACACCGTTAGTACGTATATAAATTGAATGAATTTTGATATTATCAAAACAATAGAAGTTTAAAGCACTTTAAGCGTCTACTCTCTAGAGCTCTAGTAGAATATCATCTGATTTATAATCAGGCTCGGGCTGTCGATCCCCGAGCGCCTACGCACCGCTATAATAGTTAGCACTACATGTATTATTTATGGTAAGAAGCTTTCACGTGGATTATGGAGATCGAGTGTCAACAATGATCGTATTTTTTATATTTGGATCTCTTTTTTGTACGTACCTTTTATGGTTCAACGAATAAGTGTGTATACGCGATACTTTTTTTAATACTTCTATAAATTATAATAAAAAAATACTTTTTTTGTATAATTTATAGAAGTAGTTTTCTTTGCGGAATTCCATAATACAGTATTTATAATAGAATTTTGCTATAATCTGCGTTTGTTAATAGAATCTATGACGTGCTAAGTGTATGAAGCATGCAACGTTCACATACCGTACACATTAAAGACCAGTCATCACAATTATAACAACAAGTCGCCATTAGCAACACTCCACACTGGCATTACACACACTCACTACTACAGTATCTACGATTGTTTCGCCGCGTAACCGAAGTATCATCAGGAGGCCAGGCTCCACGACGTTACGATTTTGTCTCTCTTGATTTTTTGACAAGCGCGGATTATTGCAAAATAATTTTATCATAATATCAGTATTTTTTATAACTTTATTACTTTATTACGCACGAAGTGCCTGTCTCAAATTTTCTAGAACCTGATTCCGAGTCACTGCTGATGATAGGACATAACCTCTAAACAATCGTTTCGCAAAGCTTTGCGTTTCATTCGTGGAGTCTATCACCTAACGACGGTTCTGTTACGGGCGAAACGATTGTTGAGATTGTGGTAGTGAATGTGTGCAGTGCATGTGTAATTTTTATATTGGGGGCGTAGTGCATGAGTTTTTAGAAATTCTGCATGTATAAGGTATGAGAACGGATAATACACTCTACATTTAGCATTACATATATTTTTTTATCGCAGATTATAGCAAAAGTATTAGGTCCTTACATATGAAATTGGCGTTTTCTATGGGAGGAACATAAAGCCGTTTTTTTTAAATGAAATATATTTAATTAATCAAAGTATGTACCATTGCTATGTATGCACTTTTGCCATCTCATAGGTAGTTCATTGATCCCCTTACTAAAAAAACCATTCGGGCGGGAATCAATAAAATCTTTGAAGGCGGTTTGGACTGTCCCATCGGAGTTGAATTTTTTTCCTTGCAAGTAGTTATCCAAATTGCGAAAAAAATGGTATTCTGTTGGAGCAAGGTCCGGAGAGTACGGTGGATGTCTAAGACATTCTAATTGAAGCTCCTCTGATTTGGTAGCCGTCTGTTGTGCAGTGTGTGGTCTAACGTTGTCCTGAAGCAGCAGTGGCCTAGAGCGATTGACCAGCCTCGGTTGTTTAGCAGCTAGCTTTTCCATCATGGTTTGCAGTTGCTGACAATAGATATCTGCCGTAATCGTCTGGCCAGATTTAAGAAAGCTGTAGTGAACGACACCGGCACTAGTCCACCAAACACTTACAAGCAACTTTTTTTTAGTCAATTTTCGCTTAGGGCAGGATTTGGCTGGTTCGCCAGGGCTCAGCCATTGCGATGAGCGCTTCCGATTATCGTAGAGGATCCACTTTTCATCACAGGTAATGATTCGATTTAAAATTCCTTCATTATTGTGCCGGTTGAGTAACGTAACGCACCAGTCGACGCGCGTTTGTCGGTTTGCTTCACTCAATTCATGAGGTACCCGCCTTTCAAGCTATTTCACCTTCCCAATTTGCTTCAAGTGGATTAGAATAGTTTTATCACTAACACCGGAGCCTGCAGCTAACTCGGACGTGGTTTGCGATGGATCCGCTTCCACAATAGCCTTCAATTCTTCATTATCAACTTTGGTGTCCGGCCGTTCACGAGGCTTGTTCTGCAGGTCGAAATTTCCAGAACGAAAACGTTGGAACCAAAAACGCACTGTGTTTTCTTTTGCGACACCGTCACCATACACATCATTAATGCTTCGAGCCGTTTCTGCAGACGCAGACGCGGCAGATGCAGCCGACGGCTACCAAATCTGAGGAGCTTCAATTAGAATGTCTTAGACATCCACCGTACTCTCCGGACCTTGCTCCAACAGATTACCATTTTTTTCGCAATTTGGATAACTACTTGCAAGGAAAAAAATTCAACTCCGATGGGGCAGTCCAAACCGCCTTCAAAGATTTTATTGATTCCCGCCCGAATGGTTTTTTTAGTAAGGGGATCAATGAACTACCTATGAGATGGCAAAAGTGCATACATAGCAATGGTACATACTTTGATTAATTAAATATATTTCATTAAAAAAAACGACTTTATGTTCCTCTCATAGAAAACGCCAATTTCATATGTAAGGACCTAATATTACTTTTATTAATTTTGTACTATGGACCTCCGCAAAGCCTTATTCTATAAATTATAAAAGAAATCAATTAAAATGCAACTTTCCACATAATAGCTGTCAGACATCGCGATTTTGCCGGCTCATCTCTACTGTATTTGCAAACAGATGGCTCTACCTTTGATTGCTTTAGAATTACGAGTTCCGTAACGTGCTGATTATAATTGCGCGGACAGCAACATCTGATTTGCGTGACCAATCCGTACCCGTAATGACGTGCCTACCACGCATTGCAAAATGAAGCCTAACGAATGTATCAAAACATAAGCTTTATACAGAATGCGTTTTATACATTGCGTGTTGTACAAAGCCTCTCATAAGTCACAATAAATATTGACGCGCAATGAAATGTTAACAACCACATTAAGTAGTGCCTTTTTGTAATGCCACTATCGAATGTGCACTTTCGCACTTAATCGAGAAATATGGCTTGTGCTCTTATGCCATTATTTATTACGCCTGGCCTTCGAGCAAGGGATTAAGAAGCGCGATTCATATTGCCCTCATTAGTAAGAATTGATTAAGTGTGAGCTTTCCTCGAAAGGTGGTGTATTTTTGTAAGAAATTAAGCTCATTGTTGTTCATTAAAAGGTTTTATTTAACTTTCCGTGTATGTGAAGTTGGAATCTTGCAAGTTCAATTTGACCCCATTCCGGTGCCCGATTGGGCTGAAATTTTACACACTGGTCCTGCTGCGAGGATTGACTCCAGACTAGGGAACTGCTCAACGGTTAACAACGGTTAATAGCACGTACATGAAGTTGTGTTAAAAACTTTTTTAAAAGCTTTGTTAACTTTATATATATTTTTTACATTATCTTTTGTAAGGGTAAATACAAGAGGTCGCTGCTATCGTGCGTATTACGAGTGCAGCCGATGAATAACGAACACAGCCGATGGCGTTGTCAAGGCAACGCCTAACAACGAATAGTGGTTGCCATGGAGACAGAATAACAAGGAGCCATCTTGTCTGATGTGACGCGTGTTTTTTATTATTGTATTAATTGCGAATAAGGAAGTACAAGTTGAATTATAGATTAAGGATTCATTAATACTCACTTCTGAACATTCTTTAACACTATATTTTTTAATTTTTATTAACTGAATACTGCTAATTTATTTATCTCATCTAATAATCAATTCTGTAACTTAGTATTTAAATGTGATCGAATTATTAATAGCCATCTAAATGGATCAAGTCTCGTTTGATTATTCATTTAACTTATATTTGGATTTAGGTGGATTAAGATAAAATTAAAATAGTTGATCGACGTTGAGTTGAGTAAATAAAAGAGACGAGAAGCCACTGGATTTATGAAGGATATTAATACCTTGAAAAGACAGCAGAAACATCGTATAAACATATTGAAAAGTTAGAACAGCATATAATGAGTAATTTTTCTTTACACCTTACGCATGTAGGATTTAGAATCTAAGAAGAAATATTGCAGCGTTTAAATGATCGTTAATAAGAATTTGATTCAAAATTTCCTTTTTGTTTGGATGAAGGTGCAACTGATCATATTGTTTTTAACTGTCCTAAGCTCAAATATTCTTCTAAGAAAGTGTCTGTTGATGTTAGCATCTACACCATTTGTTAAAAAGTTGTGTAAATTTATTGTTGATAATACGGTAAAAGTGTAATTATTTTTGCTATATCCTTGGTTTTATTTGATTTCATAATTATATGTATTTTGTACTACATTAGGTACTTCGCTAATTTGGTGCATTCTCTTCGAGACAAATTCTTAATTCTATTACTCGTGTGTTTTCCATTTACGTGACACTGGATGAGTGATTTGCACCTAATTTGCTCTGTACAAACCTTAAAGTAACATAATAATAGTGTTTTCAAGCGTTGTATTAACCTCTTCCAATAGTCCAGCTGGTGCAGTTAAAACTATGTTTCGTTTACAATTTCATCATCCTACTGCCCTTAACTTACTCTAATTACATGTTACAAACATGTTGTCACATGATTTTGCTACGTATTTTACGGCCGCCTGCCTGACGTCAACTTACCTTATTCGCCTCTTACGACCTCGGTAAGAAGTGAGGGTGGTCTATTCTATGCAGCCGGATACCACACGGCACATACCTTAGTCGCCTCTTACGACACCTCGGTAAGAAAGGAGGGTGATCTATTCTATTCAGCCAGATACCATACGGCGAGTAGGATTCTAAGAAGAAACATTGCAGCGTTTAAATGTTTGTTAATAAGAGTGGTTTATTATAAGCGATGTTTTGACCTCTTCCAATAGTCCGGCCGGTGCAGTTAAAATTATGTTTCGTGTACAATTTATGTGTCCAAAATAAAGGAAGACACCCGGAACAAACACGATTGAAAAACTTCGCGTGCAGCCCCACACGACTCATTAAATTAATTACCCCCGCGCTAGTTCCACACAACACCCCCTCGCAAACAATACAGGCATATTTAAAAGATAAGCGACTCACGATTTATTGCGTGCATTTCTTTTGTCAGCTTTGAAATTGTACTCGCATAAGTTAACCGAGATTAAAGTAATCGAACTTATAAATTTTGTCGTCTCACCTTTATAAGGCGAATGCGGTGTCGACGCGAACTTTGTTTAAATTAATGGTGCGCATTATCTGATCGGGCCTCGTACATGGCGTTTATGCGAAGATAATTTTGTGCGCGGAATTTTTTAATTCTTTCACGTTCCGTGATGTAAGCACGCGCAATGCGGCGTAGGCGCTAAGAGCGGCGAAGGTTAAAGCTGCTTCGGATAATCTAAGCCAAGTTTTCTTTAACGTCTTAAGAGAAATGTAATAATTCGTGAATTTATCCACTCCTCTACCCTGTACAAGATAGTCATAACCAAATGTAACTAGTTATAAGAATTTTATTTGAAAAGAGCAACCGAGTTTCTTGCTGGCTCTTCTCGGTAGGAACAGCTTTCCGTACCAGCAGTAGATTTTGACGATTCAAAAGCACTTATTTACAAGTTTACTTGAATAAATAATATTTTTAAATTGAAAATAGTTGAAAATTAAACTATTATAGTTTCTGTGTAAAAACCAGCTGTTCTCACGTCTTATTCTATTGGGTGAGACTAGTTGCAAGCTCGTCAGAATAACGCCGTATACAGAGCAAATTAAATTTCAAAATATTCTTTATTCAAGTGGACTATTTTCAGTACTTTTGAATTGTCAAATGTTTTAAAAGAAGCTACCACTGATTCGGAAGTTTGCTCTAACCGAGAAGAACCAGCAAGAAACTCGGCGGATAATCTTTTTAAATATTTTTCTTTACAATTTGATTGATGGTTACAAATTTATCGTTACAACTTGGTGCTTACCTGGCTGCAGTTAAGACATGCTACTATGAAGAGCTAATGAATAAAGTCCCCAGCTTGAAACATAGCTGATACAATAAGACGAGACTATAGCCGGTTTCTATTCATTAACAATTTGATAATGTATCACAAAAAATGTATCGGACAATTCTGTTACGTTTGAAGAGAAATTCCTAAGCCTGTGCGTCGTCCTCATATTTCGTAGGACTAAAATAAATCAATTTTTTTGGCATACATCATGCTTTGTTTCATTTCGGAATTAATACCTTCAGCCATTTGACCTTTTGACATTACCAAAATTTTGCAGATTCAAACCCGGGTGAGCATACATAATTTTTACCTTTAAATGATTTATAGAAGCAGGCGTTACTTTGCGGAATTCCATATTACAGGCACTATAACAAAACTACTTCGCTATAATCCGCACGGGTTAAGCAAATGCATGCAAAGCTAATTTGTATAAAACAGGCAAAATCTACGAACCTTATACATGCAGGACAAGCCACCTCATGCACCCCAAGGCTCCTCCACCAGCAACAAAGCACACACACCCACCACCACAACAATCTCGACGATCGTTTCGCTCCGAAACCGAAGCATCATCAGGAGGATAGGCTCCACGACAAAATGGTAATGCATTTTACCTTTAAATTTAGCCTCATTGGAGATAGTGATTCTCTAATAACATTTACAATAGTGAAGCGTTAAAGTTCTATTTATTATATTTGGAGTCTTTAGTGATGCTTCCGAATATGTTCGTTTTGGCCAGTGAAGCTATGAAAGGCGTTAAGGTGACCAGCATGTGGAAAGTTCATATGATAAGAAGTAACTGTAACGGTACAAATTTGACCATTACGATCATTTACGTCCTGCTAAGCGCATTTGGATGTGTCACAAAGAAGCATGGTCTTAAATCATCTAGAGTAACATACCTAGAATTAAAGATACTTAATATAATTTATAGAATTAGGCGTTACTTTGCGGAGATCCATAATACAAAAGTAATAATAAAATCATTTTGCTATAATCCGCGATACAATAAATAGAAAATATATATAGTGTTTAATGTATAGTGGATTATCAGTATTTTCATACCCGATACGTGCAGGATTCGTAAAAGCACATGCACAAACCTCCACCACTTCCACCAAAATACACAAGCACTACACAGTTTCACTATCACAAACTCAACAATCGTTTCGCCCCGCAACCGAGGCATCATCAGGAGATAGACTCCACGACAAAATCGCAAAGCGAAGCGTTATGCAAACAAGCATTGTTATATAGTAATCGGTTCATCCCCACCTTTACCTCTGAACACGTGCAACAAGCTTGAACTTGAAACATTTATCTGCTCGTTAATGAGGGTGCCATTGTTATGCTTAATGATTTCTAATTGTTCCAAAATATTCAATTTTAAGCTTTTTTCGCAGGTGTGCAGTATTTCGAAACAATGGTCATTAGGAACTTTATGACCGCTTTCTAACAAATGTTTCGCGAAATGTGAATTTTGTGGCTTATTATTCCTGAAAGCGACCATATGTTCTTTAAAACGGGTTTCAAAATTACGACCAGTCTGACCCACATGTGGGTCAGACTGGTCGTAATTTTGACCCACATGTGGGTTAGAAATTTTAAATTTATTTAAATTTTAAAAAATTTGTTAGAAAGCGGTCATAAAGTTCCTAATGACCATTGTTTCGAAATACTGCACACCTGCGAAAAAAGCTTAAAATTGAATATTTTGGAACAATTAGAAATCATTAAGCATAACAATGGCACCCTCATTAACGAGCAGATAAATGTTTCAAGTTCAAGCTTGTTGCACGTGTTCAGAGGTAAAGGTGGGGATGAACCGATTACTATATAACAATGCTTGTTTGCATAACGCTTCGCTTTGCGATTTTGTCGTGGAGTCTATCTCCTGATGATGCCTCGGTTGCGGGGCGAAACGATTGTTGAGTTTGTGATAGTGAAACTGTGTAGTGCTTGTGTATTTTGGTGGAAGTGGTGGAGGTTTGTGCATGTGCTTTTACGAATCCTGCACGTATCGGGTATGAAAATACTGATAATCCACTATACATTAAACACTATATATATTTTCTATTTACTGTATCGCGGATTATAGCAAAATAATTTTATTATTACTTTTGTATTATGGATCTCCGCAAAGTAACGCCTAATTCTATAAATTATTTTTTTAAATACTTAGTATCACTAAAACAAAAGTTACTAATCGGTCATAGAACTTATCTTCAATAGATGGTCGCTTTATTTCTAGTTATACTTTAACAAGCTAGAGAATGAATTTAATATTGTAAGTTCTAAAACGTCTGGCCACTAATTAAGAAACTAAACAACCTTCAACAGCCATGAAATTCCTTATACGAGCGGTGGATAAACCAATTTAAGGCACTCTAAAATTGAGGCGTGCACGCAGTTGCCTTAGTAATTTTATCGACAAATAAAACAGTTACATGTTAACTTACGAGGCATTATTTACTTTCTATACGCTATATTACGAGACATAAAAACCATACTTGCTTTTTATTATTTAAGATACCGGCAGTCAAGTGTCACGAAAAGCTTTGCGAAAGTGTGATACACGTTAATTCAATATTTATTTTTTTACTTAGATGTCTCATCAGTTGAACTAGACCTCGTACTAGTGATAATTCTTAATAGTAAAAATATTTTCGAAGGATATATAATTAACATAATAATTATCTTCTGAATTAATAATACCAAGAGTTGAGTTAAAAATGAAACGGTAATTTGTTATACAAATTGCTTAAATTCTTGTCCTTAAAAATAAAAACTCATCTTGGAATATAAATAAAAATTATACACCGTCATTTTCTTCTTAAAAAGTCAATAAGAAATATGAAGCAAAAAACAAAAACAGTTGCTGTATCAATTCGTAAAAAGGTTGTAACGGCAGAATTACAAATTGCGGTCCTTAAAAGTCAATGCTAAACATAAATGAATAATTAGCCGAGTTATCAAGAGCCTTTGTCTTAATTATTACACCATTATAAAGTACAGGCACTCCCCTCGCCGACCCTTAAGCAATGATAGCGACTAATATGAGGGGCAAAAAAGTTGCAAGACAAGGCGAAGTATTAATTAATTCTAGTCGACATCGAGTTTATTAAGCGGTTCATTTCCATTTCGAAGATTTTTTTTCAAAACGGCTAAGGCCGACTACGGGAGTAAGACTAGAAGTATTAATATTTATTTGAAACGACAAAGTATCAATATTATGATGATGAGAACCACAAGAATGATGCAATACAGGAGACACTTTCAGATATAGATACCTCAAAGAGGTTAGACATTCAACATTCAACGACCTAATAAGCGTCTATGCCTGAAGGCTATAAAAATTAAGCGAAAAAACCAATTAAAACACGCTAGTAGCTAAAAGAAGCATGAAGGGTCATAAATTTTACCACGAGGCTTATTGCTTCTTCTTGCGTCGTTTTCCTCATTGCTGAGGGTCGAGACCTTTTCCACGGATCACTTTTTCATGGATAGTTGATTTCCAGATTTTGCGATCTCTTGCGGCTTCCAAGGCATCGTGAACTTGAATGGAGAGCGACTTAGTAATCTGGTCGGACCAGCGAGTTGGACTGCGGCCTCTTGCTCTTTTTCCTTCCACCGAACCAGTGATCATCAGTTTCTCCAGGTTGTCTCCAGTCTTCCTAGCTATATGTCCGAAGAATTCAAGGACTCTTCGGAGACACGTAGCTGAGAGTCTGGTGGTTACTCCTATGTTTTTGAGTATCGATGCATTAGTCCGGTGTTCAGTCCAAGATACGCCCAACATTTTACGCCAGCACCACATCTCAAAGGCATCAAGGCGCTTCCTGTCAGCAGATTTGATAGTCCATGTCTCAGAAGCATACAGAAAAATGGAGAACACGAGTGTGCGTGCCAGAAGGATTTTGGTCTTGCGCGAGATGTTGCGGTCCCGCCAAATTTTCTGCAGCTGTGACATTGCCGACTTTGCCATGCCGATGCGTCTTCGGATTTCTAACTCTGAGGAGCCATTGTTTGTAATGCTGGAGCCCAGATAAATGAAATTCTCGACCAGTTCGAGATCAAGCACGCCGGTAAGATGTAATTTGTGAGCTCTGTCCACAACCATGACCTTAGTTTTTGTTCTGTTCATGCATAAGCCCATCTCCTTGCTGATGGCCTCCATCTTGTTCAATAGAGCGGACATCTCAGCTTCACTCGTTGCGAACAGTGTGGTGTCATCCGCATATCGTAAATTGGTGATTTTCACCCCGCCAATATTTACACCACCTGTCCAGCCCTCTAAGGTGCGTCGCATGATGTATTCACCATATATATTGAACAAGATGGGAGATAGTATGCAGCCTTGACGTACTCCCTGTCTGAAATGGAATGGTTTTGAGTTGATGTTATCTACTCTAACTGTGCCTTGATTATTTTGGTACAGGCTTTGTATAAGGCATACGAGGTGTTCAGGTACTCCTAGCTCTGTAAGGACTTTCCAAAGCCAGTTCCAGTTTACACAGTCAAATGCCTTAGAGTAGTCCACGAAACACATGATGACGGGAACGTTGTGTTCATAAGCTTTCTCGGTGAGTTGCCTGACGTTAAGTATTTGCTCTCGGGTTCCCTTTCCCTTTACAAAACCAGCCTGCTCTTGCGGTATCTGCCAGTCCAGATAACCGCGGATGCGGTGGTTTAAAATGTAGAGCAGTACTTTGCTAGCGTGTGATATTAAGGCAAGGGTTCTATAGTTATCGCACCTCCTCGTTGAACCCTTTTTATGAAGTGGTAGTATAAGTGATTTAGACCAGTCTTTGGGCCACACTCCAGTATGCCAAATATTGTTGACAATCTTGAGCAGCACATCGATGGCCCGATTACCCATCGTCCTTAATATTTCGGCAGTTATTTGATCAGGACCCGGAGCTTTCTTGGTTTTAAGGCTGTTCAAAGCTGCTTCAACTTCAGATCTTAATATGGGTGGTTCACAATTCACGTTCTTTGGCTCTATGTTGCTGAAATTAGGTTGCGATGAAGTTTTCGTGTTTGCGTACAATTGTTCGCAGTATTGGCGCCACCTTTCAGCGATCTCAATCAGGTTATTTAGTGCCTGCCCGTTAGCATCCTCTATCACCCAGGTCTTAGGTTTAAACTTCCTAGACAGCAGATGAACTTTTTTAAAAAGATCTGAAGTCTGTAGCTTTAAGGCGTGCTTTTCGATGTCGCTACATATGGATGTTATAAAGGTGTTCTTGTCTTGGCGGCATTTTTTCTGAATCTCTTTGCAGATCTTCGCATATTTATCCGTTTCGCCCCGTGCTTTAACAATTTTGCTCTGCTCAACCAGCTTCCAGGTTTCTTCTGAGATCCACATGCTTTTCTTCTGGACAATTCGCCGTGACTGCCTTATGGTATCTAAGGTTACATTTATGTTGCTCTTGAGATATTCCCACTGGGCGTTTGGGTCTATGTTATCCAGGAGTGGTGTGGTACTCAGTTTGTTCTCCAGTAGGTCCTTGAAAACCTCCCTTTCTTGAGGTTCCAATTGCCGTGGTTTTTTTAAAAGAAATTTTTTTGGTGCTTTCAGCTTGATGTTGAAGTTAGAAAGTAAGAGATTGTGGTCTGATCCGCATTCTGCACCGGGAAACGTTTTGGTGTTTGTTACCGAAGATCGCCAGCGGATGTTAATGATGATATAGTCTATTTGGTTGCGGTGCCTATCGCCTGGCGATCTCCAAGTATAGAGTCGTCTCGGGTGATGTTGGAAACAGGTGTTCAGCAGAGTCAATTTTCTACTGATGCAGAACTCTATGAGTTTAGAGCCACGTTCATTACGGACACCAAGGCCGTATTTCCCCACGACTCCTCGGATATGATCTTCTGCAGTTGTTTCGCCGACTTTTGACGTTCCAGTCACCGAGTATCATTGTGATTTCCCGGTTAGGAATTTTATCTAAAACAGTTTCAAGAGTACCGTAGAAACTGTCAATTTCCTCCTCTGATGATTGCAGGGTTGGGGCGTATATTTGGATTATGTTTAAGAGGCACGGTTTGGTGTTGAGTCGCATGGCAATAATTCGTTCTGACACTGGCTCGTAACCAAGTACAAATTTATTGATAGCAGCTGGTACGAGTACTCCTACTCCATGATGACTGGAGTCTTCAGCGCCAGAGAAGTACAATATATTGCCAGATGCGGTCCTGAAATGTCCGTTTCCTCGTAGATGTGTCTCACTGATGCCCAGTATCGTTATGTGGTGGTTAGTCATCTCTCGTTCCACTATGCTCAACTTCCCTGATTTTAGAGCTCCTCTGATATTCCAGGTAGCAATACGATGATTTGCTCGTATTGAAATCTTGTCTTGTTTAAGGTCTGTATTTATCAGACACACACCAGTAGCATGATTGCCGTCAGGGTCCTGGTGGCTGTCCCCTTCAGGAGTACATCGAGTTTATTAAGCGGTTCATTTCCATTTCGAAGATTTTTTTTCAAAACGGCTAAGGCCGACTACGGGAGTAAGACTAGAAGTATTAATATTTATTTGAAACGACAAAGTATCAATATTATGATGATGAGAACCACAAGAATGATGCAATACAGGAGACACTTTCAGATACAGATACCTCAAAGAGGTTAGACATTCAACATTCAACGACCTAATAAGCGTCTATGCCTGAAGGCTATAAAAATTAAGCGAAAAAACCAATTAAAACACGCTAGTAGCTAAAAGAAGCATGAAGGGTCATAAATTTTACCACGAGGCTTATTGCTTATGCAGATAAAAATAATCTTTTACTCTCTCTCCTTTTATACAAACCAATGTTGGGAAAAAACTCCTCAAGGGATTTTGAATCCATACGCTTTCGTGATGTTTAATTCCATCGGCTCCCAGTGACTTTTTTCTAATTGTTTGTCCACCTAATACGCCCCCAATATTAAATTAAACTTGACTTCTTTTGCATGCAAATTTTTGATTATTGATCCGTGAACTTTAATCTGGTTGAAAATTAAAATTTCAAAGGCAGATGTTCGTAATTATGAGAATTATGATATAAAATATAGTACTTAATACATATTTGTCTGTATCAAGTATACAAGTCGTTGCAAAACTTCGTAATTTACTACGTTTTATGTCTTAACGTTTGGTGACGCCCTAAGTTTTCTTTTATTTCGAGACAAAAAGGAAGCGGGGAATGCAAATGTTTTTCTCGCGGTTTCATTTGAATTAATTAACGAGTTTAATGACGTAAAACTTTTTCATCGCTCCGTCCGGTCGTTTTGTAACATTGTTGGTAAAACTTGTCAAGGAAATGTTTTTTCTCCATCTGTTGGATTTTTTTTCTTTTTAATTCGTTCGCTTTTGTTTGCGACGAAGTTGGTTTGCGAATTGTTTGGATTTATTCCCGTAATTAACTAAGTTTGTTTGGTTTGGATTAGTTACTCGATTCTTTTTTTATACGAAAACGGGGCACTGATTCAATTCTTTATCAGCCGGTAAAACCTGTTGAGAGTTTTACAAGATAATCTCTGTTTGAAAGTTTAGTGAACAAGATAAAAATAATATCGATTTATTTGTAGTCTACGCGCGTAATAGTAATAAAAATTATTTTACTCGATGTAAATGTATGCTTATTATTTCGGTAAATGTTCTAGCAGCGAAGAGCTTCGATCAACGCCGCAAGAAGCTTTCCTCGAGGTTACAATACAGAAGGCAGTACTGCTTAAGATAGCACGTATTGTGAGGAGGTTCCTCACTATGGAATACTACCAAGAGCTTCGGGCCCTGTCTCGTTATATGTGGATGCCAATTTTTATTATATTTAAAGAAATGCAATTATAGTCATACATAAATAACCATTTTTTTTTAAGTGTAATTAAATTTGTATATAAATAAATGAGTGAAAATGATCATTCTTATTTAAGGTTTTAAGTTTCAATTTTATTACGGGTGTGGTATGTAGTAAGTAGGTGAGCTAAGTAATTTCGACAGGAGATAACATTGAAAAATAAAGGGAACCCAGTATTATTGGTCTTACTGTCTGCTCCTCTTTTAATTTTATAGTTTATAAAACAGAAGACATACACCAGTTGATATAAAGTCATAATTATTAACATATATGGACATCCTGCTAGATGTGCAATTGTTAACTTGGGCTTGTGTTAAGAAAAATACCATCCGCGAGCCAGCCTTCTAAAAGCTTTACCCCTCGTACGCACGAGAGGATTTTTATCGTGCGTTAAAATTACGTCGAATTGAAACAAATGGGTATCCAGGTATCTGTTCACACGATAGCGTATTTAAATCGCGACGTATTTTATCGTGCAGTGTTCCATTTTAGTCGTTAAGGTGAGGGCGTTAAGCTGAATATAACATACGAAACTTCTTATAACACCTATTGCGTAATTTTAACGCGACGTATTTTTTACGCCCGTCTGAACAAGGCGTTAATCGAGTAAACAACCTTCCAACAAACACAACATTAAAGCTGCGATCCTGCAAGCTATAGGAGTCTAAAATACTTACAAACCCTTATATCTTATTTCAACAACATCTTATATCTTATCTATCTTTCTTATCTTTTGTAAAACAATATTTTTAGAAATCTATCTCCAATTATATTTCATGTTGTTTTTATTGGAGCAAATTGAAGAATTTAGACGGTATTCAGGGTGGTTTAATATAGGAAGTAAGATATATGTATGTATATGATTTTATATTACGTAAAGTCATATCACATGAGAAAAATCGGAGTGAATATTTAAGTTCTCAAGAATCCCCTTTAATCATCTAAATTGAGCTTAACAGTAATGAGTTTTAAGCAAATCTTATCCCTCTAAACGGCGTCTTCATAATCCATTCATACCCGCTCGTTTATTTTCTTCATAATGAAGGCGTCTCTAACAAAGGCGTGGCAAAAGAATATTAATGATAAATCTCGTCAAAGACCGCCCTCAATTATATAGTCTGCAATTAAACAGACTCAAAAATTCAAAGAAAAATACCCCAGCCACCGATAGATTACATCAAGGAAGGGTTAAAGAATAAAAAATGAGACACCGCTTGTCCTATAATAATTTAAGCCGTTTAGCGCAGTCCAAATAATAAAGATTAAAAAGTTTATTTTTTAACACTTTCGGTGCTAATGAGGGGGCGTTGGAAACAATTTGAAGGATTACCTTCTAAAAGCTTCCGTCAGGTTTTTAATTGAGACTTTTTTGTGGGTCGAAATGCTTTTAGCCCCTTTGCGGCTCGCGCCTTGCCTTTTGTTGCTCACCGGTAATCTATTAATGAACAGATATCGTTAAAATTGTAAAAATAACATTTTATCTGTACATTAGTAGCTCTGCAGTCATCTAGTTTTTACACGACTGGGTTACCAAAATGGTAGGTAGCTTAGTTGTTAGGATAAAAGGAACTATGTAAATATGTGTAGGATACAAGGTAATTTCGCATATACAGAACAGTTCTCAAAATATCATCATCCTGCCCTTATCCCACTCTAAGTGGAGTCGGTACAACATGTTGTAGATTCGGCTACAAATTTTACGACAAGCCCGCCTGCCTGACGTCAACTTACCTTAGTCGTATTTTACGAATCCTCGGTAAGAAAGAGGGTGGTCTATTCTACTCAACCGGATACCACGCGGTGGGTCGACTTATCTTAGTCGCCTTTTACGACACCTCGGTGAGAATGTGGATGGTCTATTCTACTCAACCGGATACCACAAGGTGGGTCCACTTACCTTCGTCGCCTTTTACAACGCTTCGGTAAGAAAGAGGATGGTCTATTCTTCTCATCCTAATACCACACGGCATTCTCAAAATATATGTATTAAAAATAAAGAAATTAGGGTCTTGTCACAACAGTCGGATTTAGCATAGCTTTGCCAATTT
The DNA here is from genome assembly GCA_947086505.1 of Morpho deidamia. Taxonomy (NCBI): domain Eukaryota; kingdom Metazoa; phylum Arthropoda; class Insecta; order Lepidoptera; family Nymphalidae; genus Morpho; species Morpho deidamia. The sequence goes on from CAMTZC010000027.1 coordinate 7,589,219, forward strand.
AATGTACAAATAGCTCATTTATAATAGACTATTATTTTCGTTTCAAATAATTTACAGAAGGCGTTACTTTGTGGAATTATGGAATTCCACAAAGTAAGTACAAAAGTTATTAAAGAATTATTTTGTTTGTTGAAAATCTATGTAATGTAGGAAGCATAATCGTTCTCACACCTTATACATGCAGGATTAGTTACCGCAAGTATCACAACACATATTCACTACGACAATGTCAACAATCTTTTCGCCCCTTTCTTTTTAGGAGAACTTTAAGAAATTTTTTTTTGAAATATTAAACGAGTAATTGTACTTCATCGATACCGTTGTATAAAGATTCTATAGTTCATTGTCAAAAGTATATGTAATTATTAATTTTTGAAAGCTACCTGTGAATTGTTTAGTTTTGTATCCTATTAGTATTTACTTATTCGATATAACGTTGTATAGAACCATGGGCAAAACTTTACGAAAGAGATTTTGTTAGTATATTTTAGCATGGACGAATTATCGTGCCACAAAGTTTAATTTCGGCACGTCGGCATACTAAGAAAAACCACAAACATATGAAGGGGAATCAAAGGAAACTTGAACTTGTTCGAAACTGACCCTTATTGTATTAGCATAGATATTTAAGTTGCAACATGGTAAAATTCAGCCGGACGCAGCGGCGTTGAACATAAAAACATAACTCTAATCTCGAGTAAGACATTACGGGAATACCAATGCATACGCGAAAAATCGATCGCACCGTCTTAAATTCCTCACCCTTTTCGAGGGGGCTCCCCCAAAAAAACGAAAGAATAAAAGAGGGAAAAAAATCTAAATCGTCTCATATCTCCCCGCAGCCCCCGGACACCTCCGCCGTCAAGCGCCCTCCTTATTTCGTATGCGAGTTCCTCCGGCAATCATTATAAGGATATCGATTAGACCCACGTCTCTAACCTTCCCATATCTTTATGAAACACTTGTGTTTACGCAGAAATGACGCCTAAATACATAATTTCTTATCAAAACCTCATCCACGGAGCACTTCATCAACTGCTGTTAAAATTCTGCATGCTTAAGAAAATAACATGAATAATATGATTAGTTTTATTAACAAGTAAGGTTAAGAAAGATTTTTGTCAAAATTTCATGTCCCTACTGTTGACCGTTGAAGAGTACGCTTATCTGGAGACAATCCTGGCAGCAGTATCAGGTCATGCTTCATAAATATGCATTGTCATCAGCACTGGACCAGTGTGTAAAATTTTAGCTCAATTGAACACCGGGAAGTGGATCAAATTTAACTTGCAAGATTCCACCTTCACACACATACATTGCAAGTTAAAATCAAAGCTTTTAATGACAAAAGTAACAAGTAACATTTTAAAAACTTGAAAATTTAATTACAACATCATAAAAGTATGATTTTTTGACATATTTTGAATTACTTTAGAATTTCTGTAAGCCCGATATATCCAAAATACAAATGAAGTACAACATATCGTAACATTTAATAGCTAAATCAACTAACTAAAAAACACAATGAGTCGTAGTGAATTTTTTTTATCTTGCATAGAAATAGTGAAAGTAATAAGCCTGTTACTATTACTCATCTGCTCCCCACTTTACTTAAGAGATAATCCTCATACATTCATTCATATATACGGGTTAAGTACATATTAAATTGTAAATGTCAAATGTACGACATAAGTTTATTAATTTAAAAAAAAAACAAAAATCCTGCTTTAATTTGAACCTACAACCTCTTTTTTTAATTTTTATATTACCATATGGTAGGTATTAAGATATAAAACTCCTTTTGCAATTGCCTTTGTAGAACGAAAAAAGGGAATAGCTAACAAGCAAGGACGGTTTAAGCATAAGTATATGCAAATCGATCCAGTTAAACTATTTCGGAAGGTAAACACAGAGGGGGCGAAAGCCCACGTGTTCTGGCAACGAGATTAAAAATGCTGGATGTCGGGTCAAGATGGAGTTTAAGGGAGACCACTTGATATGTAAATGCGATGGTTGTATTTGAATAGGAGTATATGACCACACTTTTAAAGTTTTGTAGACAAGCGAAATGATATCATGGTAGATGTTAGTTAAAATTTAATCATACATATTTAAAAAAATATGTCGCTTTCTTATTAGAGCTTAATATTAGCTTTTATTAAAAAGGGGGAAAAATTGAATTAACTTTTAATTTATATTAATATAAATAAATGTCTATTTCCCATGGTCATCGCATCACTCGTGGACAGAAGGAGCAATCTCGCTAATTCTTTTGTTTTTGTGTGCAAAGGTTCTTATGTAAGATATATTTTTTTGGTTGGTATTCACAAAACATATAATATAAATATGAAATTTTGTTTTATTGTCGTTTTTTTTAAGATTTTTACCTGAATAGTGATATAAAAAAGCAGAACCTGTCAACACTTGGCTATAACTCAGTCTTAAATTTCCCCTTATCCCATTCTAAGTGGGGTCGGCACAACATGTTATAAACATGTTGTCACATGATTTGGCTACGTATTTTACGACCGGCCGCCTGCCAGACGTCAACTTAGTCGTATTTTACGACGCCTCGGTAAGAAAGAGGGTGGTGTATTCTACTCAACCGAATACCACACGGCAGGTCGATTGACCTTAGTCGCCTTTTACGACAACTCGGTAAGAAATGCTTGGTAAGACCACCCGTCTTTTCTGCTCAGCCGGATACCACACGGCATTAATCCCATTATAATAATAAATATCAATTAAGCACATAAGTTTCGTAGGAATCCTAATTCGGCCAGGGTTTGAATCCCCAAACCTTTATAAGGATTACTTACTCACTATTGAACCAACACGAAGAATTTCCAAGTTAATTTATGGACCACTTTTGGAGTTTTACGACGGCAAACACACGGAAGCTAAGTTTTTATATAATAAAAAGGTTAATGTTTCCATATTTTAAGGCTTGTCATTTCAATAAATTAGTTGTTTGTATTGTATTTGCGTGAACAATACATTTTATGTATATTTATTAGAAGGTTACTTTATTGAGCCGTAAGAGCTGAATGGCGAGAGAAACGGTTACCAAGGATTCGCGAGTTCAAAATCAAAATAATCTTTATTCAAGTAAACTCTGTCGAGCACTTTTGAATTCTCAAGGATCAATATTATTAATGAAGCTACAACTGGTTCGGAATGTGCCTCTTACCGAGAAGAACCAGCAAGAAACTCGGCGGTCAATCTTTTAAACATTATCAATTTTACATAATTAAACCGCAGTCCTGTTTGGAGCTGAAAGGATTTTCAAATCCAGGCATTTATATCATCAAAATAATCATCAATTTTGTAATATGCTTTACGTATAAGCATATCTCTTACACTTAATTTAAACCTTTCTGTAGACTGGTTTAGTATGGATTGATGTATGTGTAACCTCTTAGTCCACTTTTAAGTGCTTTTTAGTCTAATCTTAGATCCTTACTTTTAAGTAGAGACAAGTCATAGGGCTCCTCTCTCTGGGTATAAGCCCAGCAGTGCGACAGTAACCTGTCTATGGTAGCGTTTTATTGACAATTATTTTCTTTCTTTGCGTCAACTTTACTATTAAAATATCCTCAATAAAGCCTGGAGGAAAACGAGCTTTTTGTTCACATATTTAAGGCTGATATATAATATTCAATTGTACTAAATTACAGCGTTATTTTAACAGTGGATCAGCCTTGAATTTGCAACAGACAGATTGGCAGTCAGATAATAGCATTTATAATATTAGTATGAAGTATTTGCTTTGAAAATTTGTAAATGAATTTAATTAATAAAAATGATCATAAATATACATTAAAATATTAATGCTTGAGTTTAAAATTTCCAATTCTTATTCAATAACAACTTCGTCAAGATCTAATAGTTTCATTCAGTCTATTACCATCAATTACACTGTTAGCCTTTACGAAATGTATTAAGTAATGGGTTACTTTTTAAATATAAATAAGTAATTTAATACTTGTGTTATGGGTGACAGGCAACTGGTATATATATATATATATATATATATATATATATAGGTATATATATAGGTATATATATAGGTATATATATATATATATACCAGTATAGTACAAATATATATATATATATATATATATTTATTATTTTTTTTTAAATACATATAGAATAGAATAGAATAGAAACAGACTTTATTTGATTTGACAACGCAATACAAATACAAATTGAATATATACACCTAGACACTCGGCGGATAGTGAACTTAGGTTCACGGTTTTAGGACCGGCAGAGCTGAAGACAGGATCACTGCCAACCGCGCCAACTAGCCAGTCAAAATTTTTAACTGTATTGCGAAACGATAAAGTTATTAATAATATTTTATGATATAAAATATTCATATCCCCTCGACGGTTAATTCCATTCCGCTGAATCTAATAAATCCAACCGCTGAGCGGAATATCTTAAGGCTGTCTCATTACTTGGCATTAGACGGCGCGCGGCCACGCAAATCTTGGCGTCCCTTCGTCCGAACTAAGAACCCCCAATTCCTTTCATTACTTACCTCCGTACTTACGTCCGAGACAATAGCAAGACGACGACAAGAAAAAATATAATAATTTCAAGTGGAATAACGCTGAAAATCTTTTCACGGGGAGAAGAATTATTGTTGTTTTGCAAGCGCTCTCAGGGACAAAATGCAGCATCCTTGTTAGGGCCATTGTTCGGTGTTACGAGCTTTATTCATTTTTACTTGGCTCAACTTGAATGCTTATTAATTTAAGACCGTGATAAGCCCGAATTCTTTTGAATGAAGCGAGGAATTGTCTGGCCATTGTTGGCTATTTTACATTCTATTGAGTACCCTATACGCGAAGTTTACTCTAAGTTTTAAAATTACTCCTGAATACATCTAGGGATGTCTTAAATGACAGGAACAATTAAATTCGAAAATCTTAAAATAAAAATCGAATAGGAAATATTAAATAGTAATGTCGTTAAACTATAAATCTTAAAGTCTTATTATGGTTGTCTATTATTAAGCTGTCTATCTATATATCTATTGCCTACGTTGCAAAGACCAATCCGTTTCATCAATAAATATAAATAAATAAAATAAATAAATAAATATATGGGACATTTACACACCCGGTCGTCCGTCCCCAAAGTAAGTAACTTAATACTTGTGTTATGGGTGACGGACAACTGGCAGATATACTACATATATAAGTTTAAATACATAATTAAATACAAATACACACCCAGGCTCGAAGAACCAACAATTTCTTTATAGAAAATGTTGGCCCTCGGCGGGAATCGCACCCGCGACCCGCGGAGTCCCACTACCCACAGCGCCAACGGGCCAGTCAAATATTGACAAAATTTGATGCAATTGAGGCTTGTGTTCCATGCAAATATATGGTATAAAAATTAAAAAAAACACATGAATGAGGGTAATTTAAGTTTCGTGAATGTAGTCGCAGGTACAGCTTTTTATAATAACAATAATAATTTATTGATTTGCAAAATTGTAGGTATATAACTAGTTATAATTTATAACTGTCACTAACAGTGCGCAAATATTTAAAACTAAAAGTACCTAGTTACATTTAAAGTATATTAATACTAAATTTACTAAATATTACAATTATGTCAGTAAAATTACATTGAAATTAGAAAATGAATAAACATTAAAACAATTATTGTATTATTGTTAATATATACATTGAATATATGACAAATATATATTGAAATTCTTACAGTTATAACCATTTTTGCAATAAATCTTTAAAATTCACCAAATTCGTGATTTCAATATATGACAGGACTATAATGCTTGCCTCCTGTTTAATGGCTTATTTACAAAGTTTGGTATAACCTCAGTAATTTCCTATTCAGGTGACAAGAGGGCTGGCCACTTTTTAGCACTAAGAATCAGCTTAGCGATTCAACGCGGAAACGCTGCCAGCATTCTTGGGACCATTCCTCGTGGGCATGATTTGTATAGTACTAGCGTTTAAGTAATTAGAGATAGACATGACTTGTAGATATTTGTTGTGAATAGTAAAAAGTATAACGCTGAAATTCTTAATTTATAGTAGTATACAATTATTTTAACTGTTTATCTTGTATGTAAGCTTCATTTGTACCAGATTTAGTGGATTAGCCGTAAAAACGTAATTGACAGAAATCTATTTATATCAAATAACAGTGACACAGTTATTACCCGTGTTGGGCTAAATCATTCAAATATACAGAACACAAGTGCAATTTAGATATTCTTCTGCTAAATCGCGACTAGGGGCGCAAATAAAGTGGTCAAATTTTGATGAAAATAGAACAATCTGTTTTCATAGTATGATTGACCGTAGATTTAAATGTTAAAAGGTTTTGTATATTATTTGATTTGAAGTATCTATTTCTATGATTTTGTATAAATGTGCTAAAATTTTGTAAAATTGTTCTATGATGATAGCGAGAATCAGGAAAATCTTATATAAAATCATATATTTTGGGATTTTAATTAAAACAACATTTTTGAATCGAGACTGGTAGCGATAATTTGAAATTCGCACTATAAAAGTTAAAGTCGGAGGTGAAGTCAAAGTAGAAATTGTTATCGACAGGCAAATTATTTATTAGTCTTCAGCCTTTTTAATCAGTCAAATATAAATATCAAGATGAACAGATGTTAAATTTTTTTTTTATTAAAATTAAATAAGAACTTTGTAAACACATCCTAAATAGAGACATTATAGTTATTATAATCTCGGAATTGAAATTTTCCAAGCCGAACTCGAATATGAATTCAATCGGAAATTACGTTCTTTTCCAACAGTACTCGAAAAAAATAACAAATCCAGAAAATGTCTAAAAATATATCGCAATCATCAAATGTCTTGAAGTTGTCGTGACTGCAGAACAAACTTAAAGTATTTCGCCGACAACATATATTATAATAACCGTACACGTATCAACTTCATGCCTATACCATGCCAAAACAATAAATGCACGTACTATACATCAGATCGAGCGCTTTATGGTAATCGAAATATGCCCAAATATGTTGTTAAGAGGGCAGAAAACTACCACACAACATGCAATGATGAGCTTTCATATTTTGCGGGCGACCCGTAACGAAGCGACTAAACTTCCGAAGTAGCGTGCATGTAGAAATTTTTAAGGCGTCTATAAACATTCCAACGTCTGTCGCAAAGTGACTCGTGGCTCGTAATAAAGTCATTCCTGTAAAAGCGGTTGAGTTTCTTAAATCACGACTCCACAAAGCTTACGAAGACGGTCCCCCAGTGGGGCGAGTCAAGAGTGATTACGAATTTTAATTATTTTTTTAAGCCGGTGGCAAAGAGGTGATGTTTCCCCGGCGCGGGCTTATGCAAACAATCGACTCGCACTTGGAATTAATCCGACTCCGGTTTTTTTCCTTCGCGACAAGGAATTAACAAGCAAAGAAGTCATTAAGTCGGAAGATATTTGAGAATTCCTTTTAATTGTGGCTTCCTCGACGTCGGACGCTCTAATTGGTTCGTGTCGACGGATTGGACAAATTGAATTTCGTAAAACATCTTTTAAGGCGATTTTGTAATTTGTTTATGGGAGTGCTCAGCTTGTTTGTGATAATTTGAATTTTTAAAGTTGATCATGCGATTTGTGTCGCTTAATTAAAATAAAGTTAAGTTTGTGGGACAATAAAGAAAGACAAAAAAAGATCGATACTAAGATTAAGTTACCGGGACAAACGCCTCCACTCTCCTTTTAAGTCAGAAGAAGCTTAGAATCAACATGCTGTTGAAATGCGGGTTGGTAGCTTACATATAGTATATATAGCTTATATATACTAGGAATCTAAGAGAAGGAGTAAGTACATCCAGGAGGATGTACTGAATTTCCAAAGCGAAAGCATGAAAAAACAGAAGTATATAGACCCCAACCAATACTAAGATGTTGTTGAAATCGTAAATAGTTTTTCAACGTAAGTAATTCGTTAATGAATGCTAAAAAAATAGTTAAAACCAATTCTGCTAACCTGACTTTAAATTATCATTCTATCTATTATAGTTCGCACCGCAAATTAAACGGAAAGAACTTTTTAAATAGCTTGCAAGCTAACTACCAATGCGACGGGGACAATTTTCATTTTTTATCACTTACTACGTATCACAAGAGTAGTCACGTCACTTAAGCGAATAAACCGTATATTATCCAATTATTTCTAACCTTTCAGTTGCTTCAGTTCAGTAATTACATCAAGTTTAAACTGTCCACATGACAAGTGATTGTACAATGATACTAATGAATAATTTTTGCTTTGCGTGCAATACCTATTTAATTGCCTGAGTGATATGACGTTGAGTCATATTTATTCTTTTCAAGCACTTTTAACTGGTGCAATTTTGTGTGACCTATTTAAATACGCGCCATGTTTACCCTACACCATTCAAAGATGGCCACAAAAATCGCCCTGTTTTTCTTGAATGCATCGAAATCTTTCCGATCTTCTGTCAATTTAGCTAGTAACTCATCAAGAAACTTAATTTGATAAGTATTAAAAATGATTTCGTAAATATTTTTGTTTACTATATTAAAATTAACATTGTTATGTCATTGATTATTACTGGCAAAGATAAAAAGTTAATAAGTATAGGCAGTTTAATTTCATGAAATGAAAAATAATTTATTTTATTGCAGTTGAGAGTACTTCTTACTTGGTTATTATTATACATATATTTTTCGAATGTCTGTATGTATAGTTCTCTAATTTAAAACTTCGTTTTCATTAGATCGATTTAAATTAAATAGCAATTTTAATTCATGACAGTCACTGATTTTTGATTAAGAAATATCTCGTTATTCTTATCAACTCTAATTCATCCACAGACAGTTCATTCATAGAATCTTCGCTAATTGAAATTGAAATCTGATTTACTTGATTTTCCCCCCACCCATTGAATTGAGCCCTAGTGATTAAAGGTATACCAAAAAAATACAAATAATAAAATTACAATATCGCTAACGACGCTCGGCCGTCTCCCCAGAATCCTTTTGTATTTTTCGGGGAATAAATTAAGGCCTAGGAAGGGAAAGAAAGCCATCGGTCCGCAAACAGCGACTAACGATTTCACGTTGTTCAACCCCGGCCTTTCGCTAACTTACGACCATTATTATGAGTTGTAAAATTTCCTCAAGTTTTTACACGATACCAAAACTGCATGAAATCGCAATTTCACTTCCTCAAAACGATCATTAAAACACGTTAAAGTACGAGTGGGCCAGACGTCGCGAGGGTGTCGTACTATTTGGATGCAATAGATATTATATTATAATATGAAATACGGGATAAAAATATCACAGGATAAAACAAATACACGGGTTTATTTATATAATAATTAGTACGAAAGTTTAAAATCTACCAAAACAAATATAGTCCGCTTTGCCTCTTGCAAACTAATTCGATATATTCATTTTATCATAATAGCACGGTGGTATACAAAAAGAATGGAGGAAATCATTGCATAATCCTATATTTGTTGAACTAAAATAAACCATAACCACACTTTTTAACCACATTTATATAGACATAATAAGAGTCACGCAGTGGATCTAAAGTTTTTATGTCATAGCAATACCTAAGTCTTAAAAAACGATATTTAGTTTTATTATAAAATATATTTCAATTGTAATTACTATAACAAAAATTTGTTATTTTGTAACAATTTTTTTACGAAATTTTAAGTACTTTAACTTTGGACAAAATTAAAAAACCTCGATTTCGTCTGTAACTTAGTTTGTATAGGTAATAGAATGTTTTCAAATATTCTTTGCACGGCGATCATATTTGTGGAGCGCAAATAATTATAACTAAATAACTTTATTATGATAATTATAACAAAATCATAGTTATGCCTAAACTAATTTTGACATGGTTTAAGCTTACTGGCTAAAGTAGTGGTTATATTTGTTGATCATTTTCCACGATATTACATTTATGTAAGTGTAGCCGAATGAAAAATTGCCCTATTTTGAGGATGGATGACGCGAATTAAGAAAGCAATTACTCATCGCGATGCACGGGGGAGGAATGCTAATGAGACAGTCTATGAGAGCTGTTATTTCGTCAGCCTTCTACGTATAGCCATGAATTTTTAATTTAGTTGAAATATTTTATATTTCTCCCATAAAATCCTGACTGACTGATGTAGGCAGACGAACTAATTAAGTAGAATCAAAAAGACGAATTCGTGTCTAGTGCAGACTAGTGTAAATGTTACTTCAAAGAAGACGTGAACATCGTATTTCTACTTTACTCGCGACGGTCTTAATCAGCCATTCATTCAAATATTCAATAGCTCCATTCCTCCGCTAGATGTCACCTAAGCCTTGGTCTGAACCGACTGGATGCAGCCTAAGCACGATGTCCTTCTACGCCAGTAGAGTATCTGCCATCTACTTCGCAACCACGATACATCTTGACCATCCCACAAACCAATTTAAATATTTCAAATCAACATAAAATGAATCAAATCAACATGAAATAAATTTAACACAGATGTACCATACATTTGTGTTAAATTTATTTTATAAAAGTATTTTAATAGTTAAGATAAAAATAAAATATATTTCTAATTTACAGTTTTTAAATACAAAAAAACTAAATTTAAACAAAAAAGGATTCTGAAATGACTCTTTATGGTTAGATATCAGAAAGTATAACCCTAGTTAACGATTGAAGATAATCATTGCAATAAATTTTGTTTGTTCCCAATACCGAAGATTAAACAGGCGCCAGCCAAATTAAGGTAAGTAAAGTTGGAAACTCGCAGAAACAAAACTCCCATAATCTTATTATACCGCAGACGCAGGTTCTAATCCCACCCATCAGCTAATTAATCCCGCCAAGTTCATTTTCTCAAAAAGTTTCAAGTTGGTCGGAAGTAATTTCACGCCAGCATTAGTGGGGCCGAACTTCACACTTAGCTCTCTTGGTAAACACTCATGACGTTTCCTAATTAACGGACGCAATTAGTGGTCGGTCGATGGACCGGGGGAGATGGGGAGTGATAAGTGACCTCGAGTTGAGCAAATTCGAGAGTTCACAGAATAAGATATATATTTCTCCTGTCGCCTCTTGGCTTTGATTATGAACCATGTGTCTTCAGCACGCCTTGTGATCTATTGTTTACAAATTTGTAAATATACTGAAAGCCCTACAGGTTTCTACGGCATAAAAAAAATATTACTATAAAATTGAAACGCTAAACTTGAATGTGTCATAGAAAGTGATAATTGTTTTTTTATTGCTTGACAAACCCCAACAGTTTACGGCACATTAGAGGTAATTGCAGAAATATTTTTAACAGTACGAAATACGAATAGTGCAACACTTCTACTAGCATCGGGTAACGTCGTTTGAAGTCGTCATTCTCAGTTAGTATTTCCAGTTACGGAGTTAACTGGTATCTACCGGCAAAGAAGGTCTTGTGATGTCATGGTCTTCAAATAATATTTATATCCCTTTGGCCCATAGATTGAAAACAGAAATGACTTTACACTAGTCACTCCTATTATCTTATATCTTCTTTTTCTATTTCTCCAACCAACAGACTTCTACTGATTGACAGAGGTATCTTCAAGTGTGATCTCTTACATCACACAATATTGTGTTGTTTGGATCCCGATGCTTCTTGCAACGTTACTTTTGTCATCCTTTCACCTCGTAAGAGATTTATCAATCCTGTGTTTTTCGATACCATGTAATAGCCTACCAAATTTTAAATTAAATTAATATTATCTAGGTAATGGATACGGTAATATCCTAAAATAAAAAGTGAGTAGAAATATTGGTAATCTTCACACTTCATTTATATGACACAAAACATATTCCTTGTTTTGTCAAGTTTTATTATCGAAGGCCAGACTTTCAGCAAATACTCACAATGTGTCCTAATTAATTAGCAGCTGAAGTGCTAAGAAGTAATAAGTGGAACAGTGTTTTACTTGGACTAGATTTATACTACTTCTCAAAGTTATAACAGCTTTCAGCCCTCCGAATAAACACTCGACGTGTTCTGATTATCGGGCATACTTGTAGGTAAACTGTGTATTCCACAATATATATTATTATCATATAATTAATTACTATTAATTAAAATGCATATTGAGTTAATATTCATCGATTAGTGAATTAAAAATACTTGAAACAATCTACTTAAATAAGATATTTTTAATTTGTATTTAATAATGGAAATGTTCTTTGCCAGAGGATCGCAGGTTAAAATCACTTTTGAGTTTTCTACAAAAATCTCATTTGCTTAATTAATATTACTCATTCATCGAACCACAGTAAAGAAAACAGTAAAAAATATTGGAGCAACAAAGCTGGTTAAGCTCAAAGCCTTATCTTAAAAGAATCTACGGAATAGTAAGTAGCAGGCCGTTATTTTTTTTTAATATTTTACGTTCTTGAATTTCTCATTATTATAATTTCCTATTTCACATTGCTAATATGGATGCGGATATTTTAAATGACTGGTTTAAGAGGGGACTTCTTGTTGAGAGAGTGTCTTAATTAATTTGTGCTTTGGTAATATGTATGCTGGTGTGTATGATCTTTTATTTTATATTAGTTAGTATATGGATGATAAGTAAATCAATAGGTTTTATTAGACTATATTAGAAAGAAAGAAATAGAGATAGAAAGAAAAAGACAAAGTGAAAGAGAAAAAGTGGAATAGAGAAACTAAAGAACTTCTAACATTAGATAAGTTACAGTTCTCGCCGCCATAAAACCGCGTAAAGAGTTCATTACTTAGGGCCCCGAATGGGTGATCTAAACTGGTCCTATAATACGTGCGTATAGTTGGTTTCTATGCATAAATAATATTAAGATTTGAAATCATTGCTGATTTCCTTTCTAGGTAATGTGTATTGATTTTATTACACTGAAAATAATTGAGCTATTGTAATCCACCCAACCAAAATATCCGGTTAAATGTAACAGAAATTAAAATCCTGAAAATATGTGAAATGGACCAAATGTTGCAATATTGGGACGTTATTCTGTATGATATTGTTTTGTTATGACAGCGCGAGTTGGCAACGCGAGTTCGGCGACCCCACAGGGTTTTAATGATAAAAAAATGCGTACGAGGGGAGGCGAGTAAGTGCCATCGAAGGGAAAAAACTACGGAGGAAAATATTTGGTGCGACAGGTTGCCTCCCTCGTCCGTCTTCTTGGGCCCTTGATAAAAATTAAATCTTAACGACGGAAATTTAAAGATGACGCTCGAGCGATCAAGAAGAGAGCGCATCTGAGACTCGGGGGCGATTTAATTGGGCTGAGTGTACCGACTATGTGCGTCGAGTGCTCGTTTATAACATTTTTTTGTGATTGATTGTGTTTACGCGACGGTAATAATTAATTTTTGTATTAAAGTTATGTATTTGTAATATTATTTTCAATCAAATCAAAACAATCTTTATTCTAATAAACTTTTTCAAACGTTGGGCACCAATTAATGAACCTTTCAATGATTAGGCACTTAAGACTATTAGACATGTCCAAGAAGAACCAGCAAGATACTCGGCAGTCAAATAGCAATAAGTATGTATCTATAACGTCATCAAACCCATCGTGAGAATCAATAAGTTTTTCTATTTCAATTGATAATTGGAATTTATAAAGCGTTATACATTTTTGGATATGTAGCATCTATCAATACATATTGTAATAGCGTTGTGGGTCTAAGCTCCAATCCTGATAAATGAAGAGAAAATAACTATAACTGAAATACCTATAACTTAAAGACAGTACAGATTAATACACTATTGTAGTGTATCGTGTGATCACTATTGGATAAGTTGTGACTAATTTAGTTTAATATTAAATGAAATTAATATAGACGGAAATATATATGGCGAAGTGGCGAGATTGTGTTACCTTTATTCAAACTCTGGGTCTATGTATGAATTTTCAGTTCAATGTTCTGGGGTTAATTGTCATCTACAATCCAACCTACAATTTTTGGTAGAGGAAAATAACGTGAAGAAATATGTTTATTTATGGAGAATTCTAAGGACATCTTTGAGCTCTAATCTTTGTCTGAGAGAAGGATTGAATGTCTCTCTCTCGGATGACTCCTTTATCCAACTAGGCCATCTTAACGGGGAAGAAAATAGCTTTCCTAATATTACCGTCCCATATTTAGCTTTCGCGTATGATACGCATGACTTGATGCTCCTGGCAGGATTGGCTTTAGACGAGAAAACTCCTCAACGGTTAGCAGTAGGGACATAAAACTTCGTATAAAGCTTTTTTTAACTTGCCGTGTTCTGATTGACTTTTGTTAGGAATATAGAGGGGAATTTACGTATATTGTGTACTATAAAGAGTATATTTATATGTATAATAATATTATAGATAATATAGCAAAAGTCTCTTAGTCTGTTACCCTTCACAGGTATTCCGCTGAACCAATAATTATGAAATTTGGTATAATAAAGGCTTATAGAGAAGACAAAGAATTACATATAGGATTAGATTAGATATAAAACAAAAAAAAACCGTTTCATGATGAGAGAAAAACAAACACACTTTAAGATTTTGCATCGCATTATTGACGCTTAAGTAAAGTTACGGCTTGATACTACCCCACTTCTGCTGGGGATAAGCCTCCTCTCTCTATTTTTGAAGAGAAGTTTAGGAGCTAAGAACACCACGCTGCTCCAATGCGGAATGGTAGGTTACACATATCCCCAGGATTCTCAAGAGATATGCAGGATTCCTCACGATGTTGTCATTCACCGAAAAGCGTGTGATAAATTGCAACAATCAATTAGACACATAAGTTCTAACAGAAATACTCTCTGATGTCTGATCGGGGATTCAAATTCAAATTCAAAATATTCTTTATTCAAGTAAACTTATCAGCAAGTGCTTTTCAATCGTCAACTCTACTGCTGGTTCGGAAAGCTGTTCCTACCAAAAAGAGCCAGCAAGGAACTCAGCAGTTGATCTTTTCAAATATAACTATTATATTATAGATTATATTATACATTAAGTCATTTCTATCTTGTAAGGGGTAGAGGAGTAACTATAACCACGTTCATTAACATCTATATAATCCTCAATAGTATAGTAGGCTTTCTGTATCAGCCTCCCTTTAACAGTGTTTTTAAACTGCAATTATTTACTGATTAAACCCGTGATCGTAGTCGCATAGTCACACCGCTGGGCCATCACAGCTTAAGGGTACTGAAACGCTTACGTGAACGAAGACGTGGATAGCACTAGTATTGTTATTACGACAACGCAATAAAGCAATTTGAATAGATATCAGGAATTTTAATGCTAAATAAACAGCGGCTAACAATACATAGTCTCAAATCAACGGAATTGAAATTCAAATCTCTCCGCAGATGCAGAAGATTTGCATCGGCGGCATCGGCTATTGATTTTCGTACGTCTTAGGCCCTATTGCAATACTTGTTTAAACTTTTTATTTCACTCTTCACGTTTTTTGTTTCAGCCACTCGCCCCTGGCTCTCCCTAAGCAATCCCCCTTGCATAAAAAAGCGTCTAATCGATAATTTGTGTGGGGGTGCATTAAGCATATCGGCAGAAATGTGCTCGACTGTTTTTCTCAGTGCTTGGAGATTTCACCCCTGAGGCTATTCATGTTCGGAGGCCGTCTTTGTAATTGGAAAAAAAAATCCACCAGATACCCATAGATACATGCGATTATTTCGATTGCATAAATAAATAGGTTTTGAAACAAACGGACAAAAACAAAAGAAAATCAATATCATTGTTCTGCCTTTATCCTATTCTAAGTGGGTTCTGTGTGTGTGCTGCTGTGATAGCTCAGCGGTGACACCGTGCGACTCTTTCGAGGGGAACACGAGTTCAAACCCGGGCAGGCACCAATGAGTTTTTCTATTAAAACTCATTTGTCTAATTGATAATTGCAATTTATCACATGCTTTTCGGTGAAGGAAAACATCGTGAGGAAACCTGCATATCTCTAGAGAATTCTGGAGATATGTGTAACCTAGCAATCCGCATTGGAGCAGCGTGGAGGCCGCAACAACAATAACAACAAGTGGGTTCTAACATATATGACATCAACGTACCTTAGTCAATCTTTTACGACACCTCGGTATGAAATGAGGGTCTATTTTGCTCGGTCGGACACCAAAACAATAGAAAATCATAGATATATTTTAACCTTAAGCTTCTTAATCCATAAATGAATAAATAAATAATGGGAATGTTACACATACGGTCCCCAAAATAAGTAACTTAATACTTGTGTTATGGGTGACAGGCAACTGGTAGATATATTCACATATAATTTTAAATACATACTTAAATACAAATATACACCCAGATTTGAAGAACCAACAAATTTTATCTATAAAATGTTGGACCTCGGCGAGAATTGAATCGTGACCCTCGGAGCTGAAGGCAGAGTCGTTACGATCTGCGCTACTGGGCCGATCTATAATTAGATAGGGTTTAATTAAACACTATTTTTTAGCATGTATGAGCGATTACAGAAACACCATCGAAGTTGCAAAATGTGAGTAGCAGAGAAACTGCTAATAACGTCACACATTAGATTTTATGGGGGGTATGAGGGGGGGGGGCTTCGAAGTAAGTCACATCAAGCAAATCCAATATGGATACGCAGGTTGCACATTCGGGGTAATCTAAGTTTATTTATAATAGGTGCGAAGAGATTATCTCGCGTGTCCGTGCTACACAACACATGCTCTAATTTTATGTCCTTAAATGAGTTGTCACTTGGTCTAATGTTAATATACTAAAAATTTAAAATGATATATATTCTAACATTAAAATTTTACTAATCTATTATGTTTATATGAAAGAGAAAGTATTAATCACAGGACCATACTATCATAACATTAAACCACAAGATAACGTCAAAAATTCTTTATATATTTTCCAGTCGATAGCATTTAGTAAATTAGTGCCATATATTAAGAACAAACTAGTTAATAATCATAATTCTATTGCGAGAAAATGACTTACATTTCTCATTGAAATAAAGCACGATTTTATTGAATTTAATAAATATATGGGACATTTACACACACGGTCGTTCCTCCCCAAAGTAACTTAATACTTGTGTTATGGGTGACGGACAACTGGTAGATATACTACATATATAATTTTAAATACATACTTAAATACAAATAAACACCCAGGCTCGAAGAACCAACAAATTGTTTATAGAAAATGTTGGCTCTCGGCGGGAATCGAACCCGCGACCCGCGGCTGAAGGCAGGGTTACTACCCACTGGGTTAACGCTGCCAGTAATTTGGGAATCTTACCCCACTGCAGTGGAATCGACGGTTTTGATTTAGTGTAACTAGATGTAAATATGTATGTATAATTTTTGATTAGTTTTTTTTTTAGTTCTATTTAGTTAGTATTAATTTTGCTTTAAGTTTTTATAAAATCTTCAATTTGTAAAATACTTTAGTTTCATGAATTGTACATAATTATGTATTCATTAATTAGTCATTGTAAAAAAAAATTATATTGATTAAAATTTGTAGTATTTTTTTTATTTGTCGTAACCACGGCTACGTTTGTGTCAACCTAAGCGTTTAAGTGCAAGTTGTTCCTGCTCCGAAAAGAAAATCGGGTTTCTTTTATCCTATATGTTACCCCGATAAAGTGGGCTAAGAAAACATAATATACAGATAGATAGACCTTCGTTTTTGTAATACGAATATATGTATTAATTGCCATTATCACTACGTGACATCTATTAAATTGAAATAAAAGTTACAATGTCATTGAGTAAGCTTAGAATGTCTTTTTTATTGACTTTAGAATTGAAAGCTCCCATTATTGTTTAGCTAAATGATAAGCTGTTAATTGCACAATGGAGAAAACATATTAACTACATTTACAAGCAACAGACAATTTATTGGTCAAAATATCAATTATTCAAATAACTTGAATGAAATATTGTATTATTTATTTGTATATGTACCATAAAAAACACCTAAGAAAAACATTATCAATAAAAAACAGAGTACTAAAGTCAACTCATCGCTTTGACAGAGATCTCTACCAGCTAACCTATAAAGTGAGACAATTTATAGTTAAACAGTTATGGTACTAATATCCTAACTTATACACTAATAAATAATATATATATATATTATTTTTAAATAATATATTGTAAATATAAACCATAAATATATTATATATATGATAAATAGAATAACAATAATATATCCATAAATGTCAACAAATACATTATATATTGGCGATGTCCTAACAATTAAATTTTTCCAAAATTTTCATTTAATACTCTATAAATATATTACTTTATTCAATTGTAATATAATTGAAGCAATCTTTTTAGTAATACTAGCAAATTACAAGTATTCATTGAGTTCGTGGTTTCAGCTGTAAACTTAATAGAATTTATTAGAGCTATTATTAGGATTTCGTTAGATGGTGAAATCTCAAACGACCATATTTCATTTAATAGGATTAAAGTGCAAAATTTATATTATAAGAATCTCAGACATTCTGATATGGATATTTTCAATATCGGATGATATTTTCTTTATCTGAACTTACTTTTCTTTAAATATCACGTAACAAATTTCAATTGTATATGGTGCATATAATTTTTTTGTATAAAACTTCGTGTTCTTGCTCCCATCTGGTAAGAGTAATGTGGTCTTACCAGGGATCACGGGTTCAAAAGCCGGGCAGGCCAATGAGTTGTTTCTATTAAAAACTTATGTGTCTAATTGAAACTACTAATTATCACACGCTTTTCAGTGAAGCTTTTCGTGAGGAAACCTGCAGAATTCCTAGGATATGTGTAACCTACCAAAGCAGTTTGGGCATACATGTGCCCAGATTTGGTAGCGTGTGATATTAATAGGTTCACTTTGCTTTTTTAATATTTGACATCTTGTCATCTACACTTATTGTAAAACAAAGTGCCTAAAAGCTGTCTGTATGTACTCGATTTTCTCAAAATCTACCGAACGGATGTTTATACGGTTTTCACCAAAAGATAGTGCCATACGTCCGAATGGTTTAAGTAAATAGTACATATGGGTATAATGTAAATTGTGTTAAAGAGATCGCGCAGTTGTTAAAAAACTTGCTTGCTGGGAGCTTTAATCGCGTGCGCTGCATAAACCAGCAGAGATACGCTAAAGTAATGTACTAGAGAATTGTAGATCTATAAAACTACTACAAAAAAGTCCGGGATAGCATGTCTCTATCGGTTATGGTTCACTCACAATAACTACTTTTATGATTAAAATATGAATTCTAGAAAAAAATTGTGGCACGCTGTTTTCCACGCCAGCAAAGCCGCTGGCACAGCTAGTTGTTAATAAAATTAGGCGTCACTTTGGGTAGTTTCATAATATAAAAATTATGATATTATTATCAAATTCAAATTCAAAATATTCTTTATTCAAGTAAACTTGTAAACAAGTGCTTTTGAATCGTCAACATCTACTGCTGGTTCGGAAAGCTGTTCCTACCGAGAAGAACCCGCAAGATCTTGCTACAATCCGCCATTACAAAAAATCTACGTAATGCTTTATGTAGAGTGTACTTCTATATAGAACACTACGTTCAGCATAAATAAAACTTTCTTTAAACGCGGAATATTACAAAATAAGATTATCATTATTCTTGTCGTTATTGTTATATAAGTACAGACATATGACAAATTAAGATTCACGATAAATGCAAAGGTCTCCGGTTTCGTATGTATGTAGATATATATCCAACATCAGATCTAATCAGCAAAGACGCATGGATGCTACTAACTGCCAATATCTGATGCATCAGATCGGCCATTGTATTTGTACTTTATGTTTTTTACGGAGGGAACCAACGATAATGTTTTTATGGCCGAGGGTCGACTTAATCAGGGTACGGTGTGATTAAACACTGTCCTCCGCTTTTTATCCTTGTTTCCTTTATGATATTCTTCTTTTAAAAGGTAGTCTTTGAGTATATGGCGTTTATGGGTAATTGGGTATAAGATTCTATACTAAAATTCCGCAATCTACTTTAACTTTACCATTACAGCAGTTTAAAAACACTGTTAAAAAAAGGCTAATACAGGAAGCCTGCTATACTACTGAGGATTATTTAGACGATAACAATGCGTGGATATAGCTACTCTTTGACTATGTACAAGACATTAATATGTATAACTAGCAATAAAAATTATTAATATAACCAGAATTGATAAAATCTGCAACGAATACATACATGGCACTTTCGAAGTTGCGCCAATCACGGAGAAAGTTACCGAAAACCGCCTGGTGGTACGGCCATGTAAAACGACGAGAGGGTGACAATGTGGTACAGTTGGCGCTGAATATACCGGAACGACAGAGAGGTAGAGGCCGCCCGCATTTGACTTGGTGGTCTAATATAAAAAAAGATTTAGACAGAGAGAATAGCATGTCTCTATCGGTTATGGTTCACTCACAATAACTACTTTTATGATTAAAATATGAATTCTAGAAAAAAATTGTGGCACGCTGTTTTCCACGCCAGCAAAGCCGCTGGCACAGCTAGTTGTTAATAAAATTAGGCGTCACTTTGGGTAGTTTCATAATATAAAAATTATGATATTATTATCAAATTCAAATTCAAAATATTCTTTATTCAAGTAAACTTGTAAACAAGTGCTTTTGAATCGTCAACATCTACTGCTGGTTCGGAAAGCTGTTCCTACCGAGAAGAACCCGCAAGATCTTGCTACAATCCGCCATTACAAAAAATCTACGTAATGCTTTATGTAGAGTGTACTTCTATATAGAACACTACGTTCAGCATAAATAAAACTTTCTTTAAACGCGGAATATTACAAAATAAGATTATCATTATTCTTGTCGTTATTGTTATATAAGTACAGACATATGACAAATTAAGATTCACGATAAATGCAAAGGTCTCCGGTTTCGTATGTATGTAGATATATATCCAACATCAGATCTAATCAGCAAAGACGCATGGATGCTACTAACTGCCAATATCTGATGCATCAGATCGGCCATTGTATTTGTACTTTATGTTTTTTACGGAGGGAACCAACGATAATGTTTTTATGGCCGAGGGTCGACTTAATCAGGGTACGGTGTGATTAAACACTGTCCTCCGCTTTTTATCCTTGTTTCCTTTATGATATTCTTCTTTTAAAAGGTAGTCTTTGAGTATATGGCGTTTATGGGTAATTGGGTATAAGATTCTATACTAAAATTCCGCAATCTACTTTAACTTTACCATTACAGCAGTTTAAAAACACTGTTAAAAAAAGGCTAATACAGGAAGCCTGCTATACTACTGAGGATTATTTAGACGATAACAATGCGTGGATATAGCTACTCTTTGACTATGTACAAGACATTAATATGTATAACTAGCAATAAAAATTATTAATATAACCAGAATTGATAAAATCTGCAACGAATACATACATGGCACTTTCGAAGTTGCGCCAATCACGGAGAAAGTTACCGAAAACCGCCTGGTGGTACGGCCATGTAAAACGACGAGAGGGTGACAATGTGGTACAGTTGGCGCTGAATATACCGGAACGACAGAGAGGTAGAGGCCGCCCGCATTTGACTTGGTGGTCTAATATAAAAAAAGATTTAGACAGAGAGCAATTGCCAGAGCTGACATGCCAAGACCGCCGAACTTGGTGCAAAAGAGTGAGAAGACCCGACCCCAAATAATGGGAGCAGGGTTGGACAAAGAAGAAGAAGAGTAATAAAAATTATTATTTGAAAAGAGCAACCGCCGAGTTTAATGATTCTTCTCGGTAGTAACAGCTTTCCGAACCAGCAGTAGATGTTGACGATTCAAAAGCACTTGTTTACAAGTTTACTTGAATAAAGAATATTTTAAATTTGAATTTGAATATAGTTGGTTTCACTTCTCAAAATTCTGTTACTAATAATTTATTTAAATATTTGGTAGATTACACGTATATAGAAGAGTTAATGCGATACTTCTATTACAATTGCGTCAGAGTGATTGTTTTTTTAAGCTTCATTCGAGGAGAGCAACAGAATGCTATGGTATTTAAAAGATACTTAAAAGGTTGGAGAGTGACAGCTATTTATTTTCCCGATACTGAATTCGAGGCAGTACAAGCAAAAGTAAGTTATTCAGTAGCAGTAAAATGTCAATTATGTTTAAATTAAATAATTATTATTGCTATTTCTTATAACTATCGTATTTTGTACCAGTAAAACGTAATATATTTTACGAGGATGATGATCATCATTGCTTAATATATACATTGATACGCTAGTACCGTGATACCCATTGCTTATTTTACGCATTGATGGGCTATTTATTCGTGATATGTATTGCTTATTTAATAGACAAGGAGATTTGCACACAATAATAGACAAGGATAATGATAATCACTGCTTATTAAACACATTGATACGCTAATACCGTCAGACAAATTGCTTATTTTCCATATTGTTTGACACAACGGTGGCTAGTGCCGTGATAACCATTGCTTATTTGTCAGCGAAGCCTCGCTGTTTTGTTGTCTATAGATAATGGCTAGATAGGATGATCTTACTAAGTTATACAACATATAAATTAATACATATTTCAAGAATATATTCTGGTATTTGATGTAATTTGACCGATATGATATAGTATAATTAATAATACGTAATTATAAATATTCTAATTAAAGGTCATGTCATGTGTCGTGTAAATTTCAACGGTAATTTAAGCACGCTACCAAATAATGATTCAAAAAAGGCAGTTCAGCACAGTTTTTCATAAAACAAGGTATATGAGTCAAGAACATTGGCGTCATAAACATACCACCCCACACGTTCACCCCTTGCTCGAAAAAGTCACCCCCGCACGTAACAGAAAAAAGGGCACCAAAGGGACGTTACGCATCCCAAGTACGTTGGCTCATTGGGGTCTGCAGATGTCTTTAATGGCTTTAAATTATATGTAGAGAGAGCTAACTGCTTCTCGGAGGTGATAGATTGTACGATATTAGTACGTTTCTATCTTTCCGGGTCGTTATTGGCATTCCTTCATGTATTGTATAGTCATATCATGAGCTTAAAATAAAGAATATGCAATTTTATTCGTGTGGTATCCGGCTGCATAGAATAGACCACCCTCATTTCTTACCGAGGTGTCGTAAAAGGTGACTAAGGTAAGTTGACGTCAGGCAGGCGGCCGGTCGTATAATACGTAGCCAATTGGTTAAATTATACTGAAAGTTACTAGCTATCTCAAGGGTTTCTTGTGGTAATCCATTTTTGATTTATTTTGGGACGGTCAAAAGATGTAGCGAGGCGATTACGAGACTCCATTAGATAAGATAAATAAGATTGTTCAAAATAAAAGAGAGATTATGATTTATAACAACACTTACAGCGGCATGTCAGCGCATTGCGTTAAATCCACGCAGGCAATCGGTACACAGGTGGCTGGGCACGATTTCGCGCGATTTCATTATGCAGGAAGAAAAAAGAGAAAAAGACGGAATTGTAAAATAATGTCAATTACCGTACAAGCGTAGTAACTAACGATCGTCATTACATTGTCGTGGTTGCGTAAATAGGGACGATTTGGCGGGGAAGTGACGCGGGGCGGTTCTACAGTTTTCCGCTTCGGTCGTCGCGGCGTTTGCACTTGTTAATGTGGTCATGCCTTTGTCTTGTATTAGTAAAGTAAATTAGAGTAACAACCTATTATTGTTGCAGTTCGAAGACCTCCGCTGTTAGTTGAGAGGAAAGTTGTATACATATCAACCGTCCTATAATGCATTGTTCAATTCATTTTCTATATTGATTCAAAATCTATGTCAAGTTTAATAGACTAGTGTTCTGTGAAATGTTTGTGATGGCTAAATTTTAGCAGAGAACACTGTCTTATAGGTTCCTCCTGCCCTTATCACACTCTAAGTGGGGTCGCCACAACATGATACAAACATGTTGTCACATGATTTGGCTACGTATTTTACGACCGGCCGCCTTCCTGAGGTCAACTTACCTTAGCCGTATTTTACGGCCCCTTGGGAAGAAAGAGGGTGGTCTATTATACTCATTTAATTATGATAAAGTAGTTAGTTGAAAAAGGCATTATGTTTTAAGTTAAGTTTGCTTTGTGATAGCCTTGCGGTGAGACCGTGCGACTCTGTAGACGACATGGGTTCAAACCCCGGGCAGGGACCAATGAGTTTTTCTATTATTATTTAACTTGTGTCTAATTGATAATAGCAATTCATCACACGCTTTTCGGTGAAGGAAAACATCGTGAGGAAACCTGCATATCTCTAGAGAATTCTAGAGATATGTGTAACCTACCAATCCACATTGGGGCAGCGTGGTAGGCCTTAGCTTAGCTCCAATCCTTCTCTCCAAAAACGGAGAGAGGAGGCCTTAGCCCAGCAGTGGGCATAATAACAGGCCGTTACTTTACTTTACTTGCTTTGTGACGTCATCATATCGTATTTTTTTTTATTCTGTAATTGATGTATCGCCCGATAGCATTAGACGATTTGAATAACTATGGACCAAGGTTGCTTATGAATTGCTTGCTTGCCTATTATAAGAAATTCAGAACTTATGCCTTAAAGCAATTAATGAAACCACTTCAAGTATGTACTTTACAATTGTTATTTGTTTTTACAGAGGTTTGAAAATTATAATTAGTTTATTGTTACTTGTTATTCGTATATTTGAGCAGAATATAATATATAATAGTATATACATGTAACATATATAACACGTAATATTATTTGTGAGTGTGCGTGTGTTACGCAATTTTTGCGTGAATGGCATATCGACTGTAAACTGGCAAATTGTCCTATCTTATTTTTGACAACTTTTCAGGAAGAAGAGAAAACGTGATTATTAATATATTCACAATAATTTTTGTGTAATAAAAAACAGTTTACTTTAAATATGTTTATTTATTTACAAATTTTCTAGTAGATAACACATGTTGATACGGTAAATGATGGGCAGTAGTACCTAATGACGTTAAAAAGTGATTTGGCTTAAAATTGAGATAGGAGATATTGCCGGTTCACAGTCGATATATTATATATATAATACATACTCAATTAATTTCTGGATTCAGATTCTGTCTTACAAAAAACAAAAAACGAACTGAATTTTTTGTGTATACAAAAATTGGGGTAAAATCGACTAATTACTTTTATAGTTACTCATAGGTCTACTAGCTCAAATCAAGTATCTTAATACTTGTGTTATGGGTGACAGACAACTGGTAAATACATACTTATATAATTTTAAATACATACTTATATATACACTCAAATTAGAAATAAAATTATTTATAGAAAATTTTGTTCTACGGCGGGAATCGAACCCGTGACCCGCGCAGCTGAAGACAGGGCACTGCGAACTGCGTCAACGAGCCAGTCAAAAACAAGTATAGTATCCAGCATTAAATAATGCACATCGACGTTTAGAACGAAACAACCGGCCAGTTCGGTTTCGTAGAGCGCTGTCTCTGTCACTGAGTTAGTATGTGACGTTTAACACGGGTTCGTCAGTCTGTGCGACAGAGACAATGCTATGAAGCAGAATCAGGCCGATTTCTCTCTCTAAGTCTCGATGTGCATTATTTATTGCCGCGCACTATACATGATATCGATTTTAGGCAAACTTTCATTGTATCTGTGACGATATTACCATACAGGTCCGATTGTTTTAGACAACAATACTGCGGATGTAAACACGGTCGATTGGACAGTGTGTGTTTGTATGTCATGGGGCCGATGGTGTAAAACAATGATGCTTCCTGCATGTCACGGTGTTCGATATGTACACGTATTTTAGTCACTATAACTGTTGTTATTGAACAGTCAATGTCGTTCTTCTGGTGATACACCTGGTTATTCATTGGAGTCAAATATGTTTCATTTTTATTTATTTATTTATATAAGACACACCAACGACATGAACACAGTTACAATTATATAATTACATATTTAGTGTATAAATTTTTGTTCTGGGTGAACACGTCACTTAAAGGCATGTACAACATTCAATATTTGTCATTATAAATATTTTAAGCGATCAAATTTATCATTACAGTATCAAAATTAAATATTTTGATACAGTCTGGATTGTATTATAATACCTTAAAACAACCAAAATATACAATTAAATAAACCCAAATTACAATTTTATATCTATTACATGACAAGAAATAAAAATAATGTGTAATGTATAATGTCGAAAATAGTCATATAATTTATAATCTATCATCATCGAAATCATGTGGCCAAAGTTTTAAATATTAATGTGGATGGATGTATGGCTAGAGGGAAGCCGGAAAAAAGATAGATGGATATTGTGTAGAATATGCCACGTAGTATCCGGCTGAGTAGAATAGACCACCCTCATTTCTTACCGAGGTGTTGTAAAAGGCGACTAAGATAAGTCGACCCGCCGTGTGGTATCGGGCCGAGTAGTATAGACCACCCTCATTTCTTACCGAGGTGTCGTAAAAGGCGACTTAGGTAAGTCGACTCGCCGTGTGCTATCCGGCCCAGTAAAATAGACCACCCTCTTTCTTACCGAGGGGTATTAAAATACGACTAAGGTAAGTTGATGTTAGGCAGGCGGTCAGTTGTAAAATACTTAGCCGAATCATATGACAACATGTTTATAACATGTTGTGCCGACCCCACTTAGAATGGGATAAGGGTAGGAGGATGATGATAAATTGTGTAAAGAATGATATGCACATAAAAGGCACGAGAGTTGACGAATAGAGGAGAACGGAAGATATACTGTGCCCGAACCCACTTAGAGTGAGATAAGGCTAAGAGAATGATGATGATTTTTACAAGCAAGTATTAAAATACCCTCAATTATGTACCTTTTTTTTCAAAAGAAAAACAGGATATATTAAAAGTATTGTACCAACCGGTGTTAATGAACAAAAAAAATTCTTTTAGCGAATTAGCGCAAAAGCCAGACATAAACTATCAAATTTGTTTTATGTTCTACGGATCAGGCATCAAAGTGTAAAGACTATTGATTTTATTTATTTGGTTCTAAAGGAGTCCAAGAATCGTTACAGGTTAATATACTCTATACAATAAATATACCCAGCCCTGATATAATTGTGTTAGACTCTTAAGGCTTACTATGTCCGCCCAAAAATTTGCGATAGAAGAGAATGACTGTGCATGATCTCTTCTTCCACTAGCATCAGCGCTGTAACCTTATTATGCTATTCCTTGGAAAGCCCACGGGCCCATCGCTCAAGGTATATCGTAGAAATGATTTGTTACTGTTAATGATAAATTTGATTGCATTAATATAGAATAAATTGCGACTTACATTTTTTCACAGAAATCCTCTGTTGTAATTAAGAGTTTGGCACACTCACCTTCTGTAACAAAAGATATATACATTTTTGTTATTAGTTGTTGTGGTATACCTTATCATAAATATATTAAAATTTTACAATGCTATAAAAATAAAAATCAATGCTTGCTAAACTTTTTGAGTGCTGTTAGGTAAGCCAGAAATTTTGTCAGATGTCGCAACATAACCGTAAAAATTCGAGAAGTATTTAATTTCAGACATCTGTTATGTTATAGAAATTGAAATAAATATAATTGTAAAAAAAACCTAAATTTTTTAAAAAGTTCGTCTTTACACAGATAAAAGAATTTCTGTTTCACACAGAAACAAAATACAATGAAGGTGAGGGGAGGATTTTTAAAATATGTGTGACAATTATCAGTACACGACGTTAATAGCGTCTTACATTGTATAAAGACGGTAAAAAAGTCCCCTTGCTTAGGAAGATTTATTTGCAAATTACTTATAAATTTTGAACTTCAAGTATACAGGGCGAAAGCGTTTCAATCTAATGAATATAACCTTTAGTATCTTCAAAGTAAGAGTCATAGGTGGACTGTACATTGGGCTCGCTTATAAAAATGTATTTAAAATGTCGCTGTGGAAAATGATTTATTGCTTACGCGCCGTCATAAATTTGTCCACTTAGACTATGGGGGACAATAAATATTGGCAACATTGTCCGTATATCGTTTCGTATAATATCGGTTGGAGTCTGCCTTAATTTCTAAATAGACGCGCACACAGTAAGTTTCAATCCCTTGTAATATCAATTATAACGTATTAACTTATTAATTTAAAAAAAAAAATTTATCGACATATGCAGGTCCACTATCTATTGTCTAAATATGGAATACGTTGTATATGGCTCAAGGTATACCCTACTGCCTATAAAGGCACTGTTATCGGAGATAACAGTTTTATTTTCGTATCTTCTACATATTATCATATTATTATTATATTATTATATATTAATAGCTATGCCAGCGGCTTCGCCCGCGTGGCTATCGTATCACATTTTTTTTTCTAGACAGTTATTGTGAGTTAACCATAAAATATAGAGACATGTTATCGTGGACTTTTTTGTAGTATTTTATAGATCTACACTTCTCTAGTGTATCACTTAAGCGTATCTCTGCTGGTTTACGCAGCGCACGCGATTAAAGCTCCCAGCAAACAAGTTTTTTAAGAATTGCGCGGTCTCTTCAATATAATTTACATAATACCAATATGTACTATTTACCTAAACCATCCGGAAGTATTGGACTATCTTTTGGTTAAACCATATAAAAATCCGTTTTGTAGATTTTGAGAAAATCGATTACATACAGACAGACAGCTTTTTGGGACTTTGTTTTATAATAAGTATTATTATTTATAGTATTTTATAATAAGATTATTATAGTGATTAGCACGCACAAAATATTGGTATTAATACCGTGAAGTAAAGTAAACATAAATTGTGTAAAATAAAAGACAGTAGTAGACAGTAGTGAGTAACCAACTTCTTTAAACCATTCTTATCCTACATCTAGATACATGCTTAAATCCATCATGATCAATCTATTCAGATGATCGATGTATTCCTTCGCCTTACAGAGAATGATTCTATATTTGTAAATATCAGCTATACACACTTTAGCAAACTTATAGGTGACAAAGGGGGTTAAAAATTACAAACCTGGATAAATGACAGGACTCCATATTCGTTGCAATTCTAGCCGAAAAAAAAGACAAAGTACCAATGCCGATTGGTAGATTACCATATCCAAGTGATTCTTTAGAGGTATGCAATTTCCTCACGATGTTTTCCTTTAGCAAAAAGCGTATAAAAATTGCAAGTATCAATTAAATTTTTAACAAAAGTCATTCATGCCTGCACAGGGTTTGAACCCGTGACCCCCTGGTAAGGGTCACACGGTCTCACCGTTCTGCTATCACGGCTTCAATCAAATGAAAGATAATAATAAATATGGGAATATTCATGTCTGCCTCTAATACGCATCTGTTAATTTATGCAAGACGATACGGCTTTGGATCTTTAAAAAAAAATACAAAGGCCTCCGTCAAGAATCGCAATCACGACTGACATCCAACACTTTCGAAGGGTGATGGAAAAAAAACAACCCTAACCTGACGTGTCACTCATTGTGTTCAATATTTTTGTCACTAAAAGATTTTTTCCTTTGCATTCAATGCAATGAACAAAAACTGTCTAATTGTAACAGTTTTTTCTTTTCTTTGAAATTTTAAGCTCGATTATTTTTTTTCTTTGCGCCTCTCATAAAATAATCTTTCTACCGTTAGATTAATTCACATTGATTATTATATACGCAGTGTTATATTTATATTAAAAAAAAGTAAAGTAACAGCCTGTTACTATGCCCACTGCTGGGCTAAGGCCTCTTCTCTCCGTTTTTGGAGAGAAGGATTGGAGCTAAGACCTACCACGCTGCTCCAATGCGGATTGGTAGTTTACACATATCCCTAGAATTCTCTAGAGATATGCAGGTTTCCTCACGATGATTTCCTTCACCGAAAAGCGTGTGATAAATTGCAATTATCAATTAGACACATAAGTTTTAATAGAAAAACTCATTGGTGCCTGCCCGGGGTATGAACCTATGTCGTCTCTAAAGAGTCGCACGGTCTCACCGCTAGGCTATCACAGCTATATACCATATGAAATATTTATATACCATAATTAAATTGAAATGTGGACATTTAATATATTAATACTTGACTATAAAAAAACATGTAATCTTAAAAAACCTTTACCTAAAAATTAAGGTTAATTACTTAAAAATACGTCAAAGTAACAAACAAAATCAATAAATCATGTCTATTAATGTTATTATAAATTTGTCTTACTCATTTAATTTTTTTATCTGTTATTTCTGACGTAAGTTGGTCATCATTTCCCACCCTTAGATTCCATACTTCATTTATCTACGACAAATTACCTTCGCTTTAATCCTACTAATATTATAAATGCGAAAGTTTGTGAGTATGGATGGATATTTGTTATTCTCTCACGAAATATCTATTAGACTGATGTGGATGAAACTTTACTGTTATATAGGTTATACATCACAATAACATATAGACTACAATTTGTAATGATTTTATGTAATATAAAGATACATGTCAATAAAGTCGGAAAAAATCTGGCCTCTGAGAGCGATCTCGGCGTACACTGCCTAAACCATTAGATTTACACAAAGATGATGTACCGTAGTATTGTTTGTCTTTAATAGTTCTAAATAAAAATCCGCGACAGCATATATCTATCTTTTATGTGGAAGCCACTATGACCAAAATTGTAAATCTTAATTTTAATTAAATTAGATACTGTGGCAGACAAAATCCCTTGCGAGCGAAGCCGCGGGCAAAAACTAGTAAATAATAAATTTTTGGTAAAGCTTTTATACTCGCCAGTCTCTATGATGCTGTTTGTATCATCGGTTCGACAAAAACTCGTAAACAAATACTTTGCGTATATTGTCTTAAATTATTATTTTTTAAATTTGATTAATAAAATGATTAAAAGTTAAAGCAGATTATACACAAGATAAATATTATTTTTTAATAACATTGTGATATGTACTTTAATTAAAAAAAGTAAAGTAAAATAGCGGCCTGTTACAATCCCACTGCTGGGAATAGGCCTCCTCTCTCCGTTTCTGGAGAGAAGGGTTGGAGCTGAGACCTACCAGGCTGCTCCAATGCGGATTGGTAGGTTACAAATATCTCCAGAATTCTCTCTTGAGATATGCAGGTTTCCTCACGATGTTTTCCTTCACCGAAAAGCGTGTGATAAATTGCAATTATCAATAAGACACATGAGTTTTATTATAAAAACTTATTGGTGCCCGCCCGGGTTTGAACTCGTGTTCCCCTCAAAAGAGTCGCACAGTCTCACCGCTGGGCTATCACAGCTTGTACTTTCTATGTATACTTATTTCTATGGTACTTTAATTATTTTATAATAAAAAAATATTTTATAAACTTGAATGTTTGCACCTGACAAGACAGGAGGTGAAAATGTGTACCGTGTTATTAAACCAATGTGATCGATTGGAAAGGGTGCTATTCAAGGAGCTTATAATAACTGAGCTCAAAGGAGATCCGGTCCGATCCGGAATTCTATTATTTATAGTTTCCGATCGAAGTTTGAATACGCCTTAATTATCGGCTGCAATGTGTCGCACCCTTAAATGTTTTCTTTAAGAACTTTCACGATTGTTCAGAACTTTCTCGCGGTGTAATTTTAAACGAAATTTTATGGTTGCGGTGATTATAAAATAATATTACTAAACGTTTTGTATTAGCAAATCTTTTACATTGGACTTAACACTTACCAAGCGGCTATAGCGCGGGTTGGCGGGTTACACATTTCCCAAAAACTCATTTGAGATGAAGTTGTGCTATCACTATGTTTACCGAAAAGCGCGCAAGCAATAGTTTGAAACAATTACACATCAAACTTTAAAAATAAAACTTAATTTGTACGGGAATTGAAATCGCGATCCTTTCGTATAATAATATAAATACACCAGGTCATCACATAATATGTAACATAATTTAGTTTATTAGTTTTCTTTATATACCAAATGTAATATACATATATTACAAAAAAAGGTTCTTTCAATTAAAAAGATAATCTTCGGAAGAGATCTCCCTCTATCAGTCATAAAGTGTTGCAGAATTAAAATTAGCAGCTTATTACAATCCTTCTGAGAAAAACCTGCTTCTTCTTTTGGATAGAACTGTTGGAGGTTAGATTAAATGGACATCATTCTGCTCCAACGCGATAGGCAGCTATCTTATATCCCATAAATTCTCCAGTGATATTTCCTCATAATGTTTATCTTTACCAAAAAGCGCATACCTAAGTGTTTAATATCAATTTAGGACAAAAAAATATAGAAATCTTCACTGAGATTACTTTATCAAAAAAGTTGTTTAGTGGCAAATTGCAATAACTTGGAAGAGCAAAAATACCCTGGCTTTTTATTAGTTCTTAGCGTGATATCGTAGATGGCATTGAATTGAGAAATACAATGTATAATATTCAATTAATACTAATTTTGAATACTACCGCCGTGTCGTATCCGGCTAGGTAGAATAGACCAACCTCATTTCTTACCGAGGTGTCGTAAAAGGCGACTAAGGTAAGTTGACCCACCGTGTGGTATCCAGTAAAGTAGAATAGACCGGGTGGTGTATTCTACTCTACTGGATCTTTCTTACCGAGGTGTCGTAAAGTACGACTAAGGTAAGTTGACGTCAGGCAGGCGGCTGGTCGTAAAATACGTAGCCAAATCATGTGACAACATGTTAACATGTTGTGCCAACTCCACTTAGGGTGGGATAAGGGCAGGAGGATGATGACTAATTTTGAATACTAAGAGTGCGATATACATTATCAAATCATGTGTAAGTTATTTTATAAGCATAATAATCTTATAGATTGGAAATTGAAATGGCATGCGATCACTGTTGACACTATATAGTAATAAAAATGCAGATAAACCATCTTGTATACCGACGCAC
Source organism: Morpho deidamia (assembly GCA_947086505.1). Lineage (NCBI taxonomy): Eukaryota > Metazoa > Arthropoda > Insecta > Lepidoptera > Nymphalidae > Morpho > Morpho deidamia. The sequence continues at coordinate 7,622,214 of CAMTZC010000027.1, forward strand.
TTTTAATACCAGAAACAAATATATAAATATTGACTGAGGAATACCGTTACAGTGCGTAAATAAAGGGATTACAATAATAATATACTATAGCCAACAGTTATCGATAAAAAAATTAAGATTTAACGTAGATGTTGGATAAGCATGCTTAATTTAAGTGTTTAGAGTTTATATTTGTTTGTTCGGTATAAAGTGAAATAATTTTTGCTACGGATATAAGACTGTTTTAATAAACTGAAAGTGTTTTGAACGGCGCTCGCGAAGCGTAAAGATTTCTCGGGGATTATGTCGAACCTCAGTACATGCCTCGACCGTTGTTCCTAAAGTACCGCGATGATTTAATTTATTTAAACGAACATGTAATTAATAAAAATGACCAACTTTAGCATTTCAACTGGCCGCGGGTTTGTGTTCGAGTCTCGCAGAGCGCCAACATTTTCTAACAATAATTTGTTGGTTCTTCGATTCTGGATGTGTTTATGTATTTAACTATGTATTTAAAATTATATAAGTGTATATTAACCAGTTATCTGTCTCCCATAACAAAAGTATTAAGTTACTTACTTTGGGGATGGACTACCATGTCCCATATATTGGGATTTATTAGTCTGTGTAACATTTTATAGGATCAGCAGCTTCTTTCGTAAAATTATTTTAGACACATGTTAAATGTAATTATTAAGCATTAATTCTCTAAAGAGTATGGGAAAACTTTGCGATTTTGTCGTAGAGTCCATCTCTTGATAATGCTCTGGTTGCGGAGCGAAACGATTGTTGAGTTTGTGATAGTGAACGCGTGTAATGCTTGTGTATTGTGGTGGTAGTGGTGGAGATTTGTGCATGAGTTTTTACGAATCCTGCATGTATCGGGTATGAAAAAATGGATGGTCCACTATTCATTTAGCATTATATATATTTTTTATTTACTTTATCGCATATTATAGCAAAATAATGTTACTATTACTTTTGTATTATAGATCTCCGCAAAGTAACGCCTAATTCTACAAATTATTGAAACGATAACTATCAAAACTTTGAGAGCCTGTTAGTGAAATCAAACTAAGTCACCATTGATTGGTACCACAAAGAACCCAAACTTTGCTTTAGTATTGTAAATTGATATATTTATATTATTTTTCGCTTCCCCAGTCGGAAGGGGATTTAATCCTTATACAATGAATGATACTTTTCTTTATAAAACTTTATATACATATAAAGAAAGCAAAATGTATAAAATATATCGGTAATTAATGAAATATCGATAAGGATGAATATACTGGTATTGAAATGCCATAATTCGTTATATCAGGATGGCGTTAATACCGAATCCTCAATGGGAAAATTTTCTTTAAAAGTATATATCATTATCAAGAATTTAAGCTTAAACTTTTTCAATCTCATTATAGCCATCAAAATAACCAATAATTTGGTATCTAATCTGGTATGGTTTGGTAAGAACTAACCCATTTTTAAATCATTCTTACTAATTAAACTAACACCACTGTATAATGACCTATTATTAATAAGGGAGGACACTGGCTCCTTAAATACAGTCCACTTTGTTTATATGCATCAATAAAGACTATTATTATTCACTAATTCATTTATTTACAAATTAATTCACATTTTTAAATATTGTCTAAACCAAAACACAAAAAAAACATTTAAAAATATAAATAAAAATTGTCATTCGCAGAGATCGGAGAGAGGACCCAAGCTCCCGGTGGTTAGGACTACAGAGTGACGAACCTCCTCACTATCCGTGCCGTCTCAAGCAACACTGCCTTCTGTATGTAGGATACAGAAGGCAGTTGCTTGATCCAGCAACTAAATAAATAAATAATAAAAATAACTTTGTTCAGCAACATACATTTCTAGAAAAACTACAAAGATTATTTTAACATAACTAGCTGTGCCAGCAGCTTCGCCCGCGTGAAAATCAGCATGTCACAATTTTATTCTAGAATTCAAATTTCAAACATAAAAATAGTTATTGTGAATTGAGAATTAACCATAAAAGATAGAGACATGCTGTCGCGGACTTTTTTGTAGTAGTTTTATAGATCTACAATTGTCTACTACATCGCTTTAGCGTATCTCTGCTGATTTACGCAGCGCACGCAACTAAAACTCCCAGCAAGCAAGTTTTTTTAACAACTGCGCGAACCATCCGGAAGTATTGCAATATCTTTATGTGAAAACTTAACAAAATCCCGTTCAGTAGATTTTGAGAAAAACAATTACATACAGAGAGACAGCTTTTTGGGACTCTGTTTTATAATAAGTATAGATTACTGGAGATTAATGGTGGATATTTACAGCTAAACTGTGTTAAAAATGTTTAGGCCCATTGCACTGTTTTCTCGCGTAGACTCTACGTCTACCTGTGAGTTGTTTAAAGACTAACTGGCAGTCTTTTAACATACCTTCATTGCTAATCTCTAGTTATACTTAAATTAGTAATTCCATAATTACTTCATTATTTATTAATCTCTCTAACGTCTACATGTGATTCAGTGACAATAATGTAAAATATTTAAATTCATAATATCCATCCAACGATTGAGTAAACAATTCTAATTCAGTCATATTAAAGAAATACATAAAAGTTTACATCAATCCGTGATATTATTTATTCTTATCATTTTACACGCATTTCAGACGAGTGTTCAAAATGTTATGACAGAAGAATCTGAACGCACCTCTCACCCTTACTGGGGCAAACATAAAATAACCATTTCTGACATGTTATATGGCCCCGTAAAGGCATATCCGATAGTGCGAGTTAAATGGATATCTAAACGTGTATTAAAATCACACCATACAAACTACCCGGTTGGAAACCGTAAAAAATCAAACGGATCCCATAGAGTTAGAAATCGACGCTACATAAATAAATTCAATTTAATTATCCAGAAATATGTTATAAGTTATAAGAATATTTAAAATGTAATATCAATAAAACAATTAATATTATTTTATGTTGGTATTTATATAAATTATTATGCCCTTTGTGTTATGTTTTAATACGACTGTTAATATAAAAAAATACTTACTCATAGTACCCGACAAAAAATAATGCACATGAAACAGCCGGCCAGTTCGGTTTCGTAGAGCGCTGTCACTGTCACTCACTTAGTATGTTATCTTTCGTACGGGTTCGTCAGTCTGTGCGACAAAGACAATGCTCTATAAAGCAGAATCTAGCCGATTTCTCTCTCTAAGCCTCGATGTGCAATATAACAGAACTAACTACTTTGCTATAATCCGCACGGATTAAGTGAATGCATGCAAAGCCAATGTGTATGAAGCAGGCAAAATCTACGCAAAAATCTACGCCTGCTTCATACACATTGGCTTTGCATGCATTCACTTAACCCGTGCGGATTATAGCAAAGTAGTTAGTTCTGTTATATTGCTTGTAATATGGAATTCCGCAAAGTAACGCCTGCTTCTATAAATCCTCGATGTGCATTATTTATTGCCGCGTACTATACTTTAGGGAAGATATAGGATATATTACTTATATACGATATAAGATGATCAAGCATACGTTGTTTTGGCCATATAAATTATTAATTTTTAGGGAATTCGTAGTGTATATTATTAAAAATATATATATTTAAAAAAATGTTTAGGATAATTCCCACTTGTCACTTACAGGGGTAGGCCCTGTATGAAAAATAGATAGTAGCCGATCGTCAGATCTACTAAATTTAAAAAAAATCCATAAGTCGAAAGATAAGTATGATAACAATATGATATCATATAATAAGGTAGTATGATACGTTGTGACACGTAAATTTTATATACTCCTATAATATATTTTCTTCGTTTAATTTAATTTAAGTTCGCGTAATTTAATTTTATACTTATTTAACGTAATCGTAAATTAGGAAGAATATTATTTTTGTACAATACATTGTCTTAATTTTTTTTGTAAAAATACGTTAAACTGCTTCGATTCTCTGTCAAATATATTCCAGGCGTGTCTGTAGATATTGTAACTCTATTAGATCTAAAAGTACCGCAAATCTGTTGCAACCCAGGTAGCAGGGTAAGCATGTGAAAACTGTGTGTTCGACATACAAAAACCCATAAATAAGACATTAGCAGCTCATTCTCGATACTTTATTTCATTTCTTAAGAATCATTGTCGAATATATTTTGTTTTATGAGACAAGATTTATTTATGACTTTATCCTTAATTTGAACATAAGGGAAGAAATAAATTTATTCGAGTCATATTATTAAAACCACCAAAAGTTGGACTGAAATAAAATTTCGGATATTTTAAATATTTATTCTTAAAATAAGGATCGAATATTTAGGTACTAAGTCAAAATAGCGAATGTCAGATTAATTAATTCAATAGTTATCCAAATCAATAAGTTGTCATTTCTATTGGAGTCTGATACAATCATAATGAACAAAAAAGGCATTAGAATATAAGTATTTGAAAGTGTGTCAAACTTACTCGAATGTATCTTTTATCTTATACATAAAAATGAATGTTTGTTTGTATGTCCTTTATAGATTCCCAAATTGCCGGACCGATTTTATTGAAATGTTCAGACAATCTTTAGAATGACCCAGCGGATGATCCTATAAAGTTTGGTGCGAATTGGGGCAATTTTTTTAACTTTTGAGTTTTGTTTTGAGGTTCTGTCGAACGTAGACTGAGTCACAGCAACGTGTGGCCAGACCACTAGTATTTACTGAAACTCATGTTCCTGATTGATCTATTAAGGTAAAGCGAGAAAAAAGTATAAACCAGCTGGCTGTGTTCCAAATTTTACCCATCGTTCCACCGTTTATAACAAACAAACATTCACATTTATATCACTAATAGATTTGAAATGATTGTTAAATTATCGGAATAATACTAAAAAATAAGTTGAAAAAAAAACGTTTTACATTGTCAATTAATATTTATAATGGAAACGTAAAAAACTTGTCAAAACCATCAATTTTCCAAGCGATCTATCATAATTACAGAAACAATACAAAATTTACATAGATAAAACGCTCATTATACAAAAAACATGTGTTTTACCCTTATCTGTGGTAATATCGGCGGTCAAGTGTCAAACGCGTGAAGTGGTCAAGATGGTTTGATAGGGCACCCCACCGTCCATTCATAGAGTGATATAACAAAAATTGTGGGTAAGGTTGAATAATTGTGGGTAAAAGCGGACTAACGATATTTCTATAATGATATGGAACAGAAACACGCATTAATCTATACATGTTATGAAACAAAGTCAACAAAAGCTGTCTGTTTATACGTGATCGATTTTCTTAAATCTTTTTTTTTTTGTAAGATGTTTATAAAACAATGGTGCAATTCCCAAGGAAATTTTAAAAGTTCATTCTACGGAACGGGTAATCCGATTTTGATGGGACATTTACTGGAAGATAGAGGAGGTTATGGACATATATATACCTATCGACATATAGGCTACTTTGTATCCAAGAATTCCCTCAGTGTCGAGATCTATGCGGAAAAAACCTACTGATTTCCACGCATCTAAGCCGCGGAGTAAGTAGTAGAATTGTAAGTGGTAAGTAGTAGAAATAACATAATATTTAATTGTTTTGACTGGCTCGTTGTCACAGTGGGCAGTGACCCTGCCTGCAGCTCTGTAGGCAGTGGGTTCTATTCCCGCCGAGGAACAACATTTTCTATAAACAATTTGTTGGTTCTTTGAGCCTGGGTGTATATTTGTATTTAAGTATGTATTTAAAATTATATATACGAATATATTTACCTGTCATCTGTCAACCATAACACGAGCATTAAGTTACTTACCTTGGGGACAGACGATCGTGTATGTAAGTGCCATATTTATGTTATTTTTAATTGTTTTCTTATACACAATAAGTTAAATATAACGCGCTGTCAATTTAGTCATTGCATTATTTGTCAAACTTCTTTAGTTTAATGAGTACTGTTTGAGTGTATGGGATAGTCTAAAGCGTTTGTTTGGAAAATTATTGTCTAAGTTTTGTCTATCGTTTTATAAATACTTATTACAAACCTGGAAACTTAGCCATCCAAATAAGACTCGAAGTACAACACCACATACGTCATTAAGACGAAAATTACCCTCTATTAATCACTAGTTTACATATGCATGAGTAAACAGTAGGTACATACTACACCATATATTAACACACGCACACACACACTCACACTCTTAACATTATACTATACCACCCTCGCAGAATTTTTTGTATTTTTTGTTATTTTTGTATATTTGTATCATATTAAAAAATTAGCCGATTTAATACATTTTTGATGTAGTTCTCTGACAAAGCATTTCTTACAAAAGTACAGCAAGACCATAAATAAAAAAATATTTTACATAAAATAATGCTTTACTGAGTTGTGATGACCCAGCGGTGTTCAACCCTCGGGAAGGCACCTATGAGTTTTTCTATTAAAACTTATGTTTCTAATTGATAATTGCAATTTGTCACACGCTTTTCGGTGGAGGAAAACATCATGAGGAAACCTGCATAAAGTAGCGGCCTGTTACAATCCCACTGCTGGGAATAGGCCTCTTCTCTCCGTTTCTGGAGAGAAGGGTTGGAGCTAAGACCTACCACGCTGCTTCAATGTGGATTGGTAGGTTGCACGTATCTCCTGAATTCTCTAGAGATATACAGGTTTCCTCACCATGTTTTCCTTCACCGAAAAGCGTGTGATAAATTGCAATTATCAGTAAGACACATGAGTTTTAATAGAAAAACTCATTGGTGCCTGCCCGGGTTTGAACTCGTGTTCCCCTCGAAATAGTCGCACGGTCTCGCCGTTGGGCTATCTACAAACCTGAATATCTTTAGAGAATTCTAGGGATATGTGTAACCTACCAATTCGCATTGGAGCAGCGTGGTAGTTCTTAGCTCCAAGCCTTCTCTTCAAAAAACGGAGAGAGGAGGCCTATTCCCAGCAGTGGGATTGTAACAGCCGTTATTTTTTTACTTTTTTAAAGCGTTTAGTTTGCATTGTTTCATAATATAAAAATAATATTGCCATTATTTTTTAATAGATTAATGTCAAGTATACGTGTAAAGAATGCATGATCTACGTAGTCCGAAGGTGTGATGGCTTAGTCGATAATATGTAAGTCACATGTTTTATGTAACCGATATAGCGAGCTAGTTATAGGGGTTCTGACATTAGTAACTGGATGCATATTTCCGTGGAAATAATGCATTGATGTTTGAAAGAACATACCCCTGTTGACCCCTGCCGAGAGTTCGATTCCCGCTGAGGAAAACAATTTTTGAAAAAAAAAAAAAAAATTTGTTGGTTTCACAAGTTTGGTATTTATTTATTCAAGTGTTTATTCAAAAATATTTATTTATTTATTTATGTTTAAGTTGTCTATTAAGTTACTTACTTTATTGATGGACGAAGTTGTGTGTAATTGTCCCATATATTTATATTTATTTGTATGTATCTATACTTATTATAAAACAAAAGCCCAAAAAGCTGTCTATCTGTATGTAATCGAATTTCTCAAAATCTGCTGAACGGATTTTTGTACGGTTTTCACCAAAAGACGAATGAAAGTGCAATACTTCGAGATAGTTTAAGTAAATAGTACATATAGGTGTTATGTAAATTATGTTGAAGAGATCGCGAGATTGCTTGCTGGGAGCGTTAGTCGCGTGTACTACGTAAACCAGCACAGATACGCTAAAGTAATTTAATGCAAAATTGTAGATCTATAAAATACTACAAAAAAGGCCGCGATAGCATATCTCTTTCTCTTATGGTTAACTCATAATAACTACTTTTGTTTAAAATTTTAATTCTAGAAAAAAATTGTGACATGCTGATTTCTACGCGGACGAAGCCGCTGGCATAGCTAGTTTGATATATAAAAAAAGTTCATTTCCTATGTTTCTTTTTCTTCTCATTCAACAGAAAGCGGATATCAACTTTGAAACATTTTTCAAAGATTATTTCATATCATCATTATTAAGATAATGATAGTTATTGTTGAATTCTAATTCATTCGTTCTCTTAAAATTTCCCTAAGTTATCATGTAAAAAATATTTATGAGCTGTAACTGATAAATTCAATGATTTTAAATTAAACTATGTAGTTGACACCTACTAGATCAGCATATTTGTGAAGTAACCGTTATTTATATGCGTAAATCTTTTTAAACGTGATCTCAAAGTAAATCAAAAATGATAACAAATTTTTATAATGTAATAAACACTTTCTCTGATCCGGATCTAAGAAGCCCTAATCTAGAGATGTGCGTTCGATATGTCGATTGAATATCGCTATATATAATATAAGATGGCCAATGAATTTGGAACTTTGTTACTTAGTTAGGCGTAGTTCACGAACTAGACATAGCATAGGAAGCTCGGAGTCTCTCTGATGAAGCAAGTTGTGATAATGAATGATAACTGATGAAATAATTAACATGTTACCAGGCCGAAATAGCGATGCGAGAACACATAGTTCACAGAATCGATGAATTCAAAGGATTCCATGAGATGAAGAAGCAAATTCGAGAGATGTAGCATTAGTAGATCGATTAATAGGCTGCGGGAAACCGTGGTGCAAACTTATTACGCAGTAAAATCTCTTGTGTAGGATAAAAATATATCCAGCAATGGACATACATCAGTTAAATAGGAATAAGAAGGCGGAAGAGTTATAACTACATCTTACTTGTTTGTGTATTACGAGAATTACTACAAACAAATAGAAAAATATAAATGTTGTTATTATATTGAATACGGTGAAACATCTCGCATTTATAAAGTATTAGTGAAAAAAAATAGGAATTCTTATTTCGACTGAATATTTATACATATGTGTTATATGCTATTTTTTCCCAATAAAATTGAAGACGCTGTACTAAATCACAACTCAGTTTCATGGCATTATTTAGTATTATTACATTGATAATAAATTCAAGTGATTATTATAGTAAGTAGACTATGGTTATACTCCCTTCATATGGATTGAATGTTACTTTGCAGTAGGTATTGATATAGGGCTACCGAGAATTTGTTTCTAACGTAATCAATTAAATATTTTTAATACGCTAATTTACTAAAAAAGTATTTATTATTAAGAAAAGGAGCATAGCTACACAAAAATATAGTTTTTTTTTAGTTACGATATCGATACTTACATATTTATTCCATTTGTATGATAACATCAAATCGACATTATTTAAATTAAATTAGATATAACACTCAATGGTTATTTTTATTTTATTCAAGACCACTTATTAAAACTATCATAATATCTTGCAGACGATGTGTTTATAAAACAATAAAATTATCAATTTTAGGAAATCTGATACGCTCCATTAATACGCAATAAAAAATTAAATTAACCCATACATGATAATATATGGATCCAAAATTTGGTCGATGACTATGGACCTCATAATAAAGCTCAGAGTCGCGTAACGAGCGAGCTATGCTTTGAATATCTCTATCGATCTAATCAGGAATAAGGAAATAAAAGAATCAAAATCATTAATATAAGCTAAGTAAGTGTAGCATAGTTAAAATGGTAATGGACAGTGCACATAATCAGAGAAACGACGGCTACATGGGGTCCCAAGATGTGAGAATGGCTACGCCGCACCGGAAAATGTATACTCGCTACAAGGTGGAGATACAACCTCAAGAAGATCGGAGTGAGCCGCTGGTTCCAAGTGGCATAGGATTGAGTAACGTGGAAAAATCTTAAATAGTCCATTAGTCAATAAAGAAAGAAGAAAAATCACATATACTATTGTTTATAGGAAGCATTAGTAATGTTTATGTTACAAATATTTTATTATCATGGATTTTCAAATCAAATCAAAAGCCTTTTAGTGACAATTGTCACACTTACCCTACAAACAGTACAGTTATATAGACAATTTTAATTTAAATTATACCTATGCAGAGAAATGTGACGTTGCAAATAGGAACACCACTCAGTTTACGTTGCGGTAGCCCCCAACACTGGTTTTCAGTGGCGACCATACCCTAAACTAATCTAATTCACCACCAACGTCAGCAACAGCTTCGTGAACAACGAAATGTAACTTCGTACATCTCATTGTTCACCTTTTTAAACTATAATCATATAATAATAATTTAAGCTCCTTGTATGAACTGTGTTGAAGAAAAAGTTAAAGTTTATCATTTCATAATGTGTTGTTTATTTAGCTTTACTCATTAACTGTCAGTCTTGATAAGTAACCCTTATTTTTGATAATAATTGTTAACCATCGATTGAACTTACTCAATTTATTCAGAGCTTTGCTTGTTTGTTAGACAGACGGCATTTAACGTATGTGCTATGTCAGAGAGAAGAATAAATAAATATCAGCAACAAACTTGATTGAAGAACGGCAGCTCCAGCTGTAAGACTTCTTATCAAATGTCTAATATTTATTTTAAAATACGTGACGTGGACATGCAATCGTATAGCGCGAGTGTGATCGGCTTAGCACGTAAGGTGTGGGTGTCGTGAGTCTTGTAAACGTTATGATATTATGCAATCGATATATCGACCGCGCAACACTAAGTGTATGTTTTCATTATTGTACTGATTTGGATATAAATATTTTCACATTGTCATTATTTGGTTTAAATTTTTAACGTACTACTAATAATACTTATGACTTTCACTAGTTTATGGCAGTTTTAGGGTAAGATTACACATGTACAGACAAGATTTTTTGAAGGGTTTTAATTTATTATATTTAATTGAAAAATAATATTTGATATGAGTACAAACATGTGATCCAATTACACTTGTATTGTTGTAACACATAATAATATAATATATTGTATGTATGCATCATTCTCCTGCCGTTATTCCACTCTAAGTGTGCCGACCCACAACATGTTACAAACATGTTGCCACATGATTTGGCTACGTATTTTAGGACCGGCCGCCTGCCTGACGTCAACTTACCTTAGTCACCTTTTACGACACCTCGGTAAGAAATGAGGGTGATCTACTGTACACAGCCGTATACCACACGGCACATACCTTAATCACCTCTTACGACACGGTAAGAACGGAGGGTGGTCTGTTCTATTCTGCCGGATACCACACGGCGTAATACAATATATTGTACATATTGTATGAAAGAATTGTAGCTTCATTAATCAAATTGATCCTTGACGATTCAAAAGTGCTTGAAAGAGCTCTTTTTAATAAAGATAATTTTGATTTGATTTGGCAAAAATAAATATCAAAATGCCAAGACATTTTATGTAATAACATTATTAATAACCCGTAATGGAAGAATTTGTCTAAATTAATATTGATATATAGTAACAAGATCATTCCATTAACATAAATTTAAATAATGACAATTAGAAATGTCGAAAAAATATTAGTCCATCGTAAAATAGAAATATAATAATGTTTCTAGCGCTCTATAAAGGAACTTGTAAACTCACCTACGCAAAGATTTACGTTGGCATTATTTTAAAGTCGTACAATTTAAACGGCAGTGTCGAGTTGCTTCGGTTTATAATAAATTAAACTTTAGCGTGGTTTCAAGTTCAGTGTTGCTTATCGGTGTTAAAGTGTCGATTTCATGCAATATAGTTACAATAGTGACTTTAGTATGAATAGAGCTTTAATATTATATTAGAGATATTTCAACTACATCACCAGTGCAGTGAATTACTCGAGCAAAAGGTTCTGAGTACAAATAACTCAAATCACATGGGATTATATATTTTATAAATATAAAGACTTAAATATTTAATTTTTCTACTTGAAGATTTCAGTCCGGGACTAGTACTGCACGTAATTTAGCGTGCACGTCATTAAAACCGATGAATACTATTATTGAGATTGAGACATACTTTTAGATTATTTATTTCGTTCAAATCATTCAATGTCAACACTGCATAATAATCTAATATCTGTGTGACATTGATCAAATTTAAAGAACATAATATACACATTTTTTTATCTTATTAAATTGTATTTATAACGCACATCCACGCATAACATTTATTTTAACATCCAATAAAGGCTGCATTTGTGATAAGTCAAGATAAAACAAAAAAAAGTGAATTTTATATCTGTTTATGTTTATTTTTATCATGAATAAAATTCTAATTTTTATAACTTCTAAATTCATCAAACAATACATTCTGCTTTAGGAGCTCCATATTATTTTCTAACATCCGTGAGTCAATAATTCAATGACAGACGATATGTGTATGTGACGGGGACGTGGGTCAGACAACTGGACGCTTCCGGGCACACCGACGACGCCGGACCCGAACTATTCATTAAAATATAATCAAAATGATATAGTCAAGAATGATTTAGTCAAAAGTTGTTTTAATTTAGACATGATGCACGGTGCATCACGATGGGCTCACAACTTTTATCGTTAGCCCACATCCTGAAGTTTACGAGTTTTATATATAAAAAGCATATGCCTGGGATGCGTGTATCTTGTCCATCCATATTAAAGCAACCTTATGAATCTGAGCTCCAATTCCTTTCTGCAAAACAGTAAGGGAGGAGGTTATCCGTCATCTGGACAGATGACGGATAACCGTAACAGGCTTCCTAACTAGGATCAGTAAATTTTTATTAATGAATTTTGTTGTTTCATAATATCATTATATTGTGGATTCAACGTAGAATATCGCTATAGATGCAACAAAGAAATAAAAAAATGTATATCGATTTCAATGATGCTGATTTGAAATTTGCACATCGAAAAGCACTTATAACGACCCAGTAAAATGAAAAAAAAAATATTTTAAATCTAGCATTGTCAGTTAATTAACAGCTATGCTATGAAGCACCGGAAGTGATTGCTAGAATTGTCTAAGGAAGTTCAAATCCTACTAAGTTTGAAACTTTTTACAAGTTTTTCTCTTTAGGGGATTTTTGTTCTAGTCAAAATAAAACGAGTTTCGTTCTCAGATAAAATTCTCTTATTTATTTTTTAAGTGTTGATTGACTAATGTTTAAATAATTATTATTGAGTAAAAGTCGTCACTGCTGAGTCTCCTGAATAGAACCAAAATTAAGCCAATGTTGAAGCGGTTCATTTTCATTTCACACCACAAATGTCGTCTGATAATTTACAAGTACGAGTAATATAGTTTATATTTACTCTCATTAATAGCTCTTATTTGTCTTTATATGATATAAATAGCCACCTCATCAGTTACTTGAGTACTAAGTAACGTTATTATTGATTAAAGAAACGTATTTTTAACCTTGACCTTAAAAGTTAAGATTAAATTGAAAACTAAAGTTATATTCCGGTAACGATGCAGTAGATATTGATTTGGTAAATATAAACCGCTTTATACATTACCAAAACGAACTTCATCAGACAGTTAAGACCGGATATCATTTTTTATTAATAAATTTGTCGTAAAACCAACGGGGAATGACTTTAGTACCGGAATTATGATAATGAATGAATGTAATTATCAAGTGTATTAATTAGGCCCTTTATGTTAAATTGAACGAGATAAAATATTATTAAATTAAATTTTACTATTACGTTATATAAGCCGTTAATTATATTGAGCTGTGATAGCCCAGCGGTGAGACCGTGCGACTCTTTCGAGGGAAACACGAGTTCAAACCCGGGCAGGCACCAATAAGTTTTTCTATTAAAACTCATGTGTCTAATTGATAATTGCAATTTATCACACGCTTTTCGGTGAAGGAAAACATCGTGAGGAAACCTGCATATCTCTAGAGAATTCTGGAGATATGTGTAACCTACCAATCCGCATTGGAGCAGCGTGGTAGGTCTTAGCTCCAACCCTTCTCTCTAGAAACGAAGAGAGGAGGCCTATTCCCAGCAGTGGGATTGTAACAGGCCGCTATTACGTTATAAAAAATAGTTTCTTTTCCTCTTTTTTTACATATTTGTGCAAAGTTAAATTTACATTATTGTCTATGAACTGTGTTTTTTAAAATTTTATTTCGTTAATTTTATAACGTTAATATATTCAAAATTAGACTGAGTTTTGAAACTGAAATTTTTTTTTTTTAATCAGTATAACATGTAAGGAAAGCAGATCACACTTTTTATCAATCTCTATTAAGTTATGGATTGTCTGGTATATAGGATGAAATTTATTACAGTTAGTCCATAAGAATAGAGACCTTTTACTACAGAAGCATGTACCAAACGAAAAAGAATAGTGCTTATATGTGAATGAAACTTTTGTTTGTGTAGTCTAGTCGTGTGATAATTGACATAGGATTAGTTATATCCTTAAAAGAAACGCAAGAATAAGGTGTCTTAGGAAAAGTCTTTGAACTTGATCTTAGTACAATGGAAGCGCAGTCTTCTTTTTGTTGAAAAAAGAAGCTTGAAACTTAATCCTACTACTTATTACGTAGCCGTAATGCAAATTAATGGGTTGCACATATCCCAGGAAATCACTAGTGAATATCGAAAATGGCACATCATCATCATTCTCCTGCCCTTATCCCACTCTAAGTGGGGTCGGCACAACATGTTACAAACATGTTGTCATATGATTTGGCTACGTATTTTACGACCGGCCGCCTGCCTGACGTCAACTTACTTTAGTCCCCTTTTACGACACCTCGGTGAAAAATGAGGGTGGTCTATTCTATATCGAAAATTGCACATAGAATTATAAATATCAATAAGGCTTATAGTTTTTTACCAAGATTCAGGGGCTAGATTGTAGCCCACAATATTTAAGAGACTAAGATAAAAAATACTTCATTGTATGGTATTTAAAAAAAGGTAAAAGGCGACTAAGGTAATTTGACGTCAGGCAGGCAGCCGGTCGTAAAATACGAGGCCAAATTATATGACAACATGTTTGTAACATGTTGTGCCGACCCCACTTTGAGTGGGATAAAGGCAGGAGAATGATGATGATGTTGTATTTAAAGAACTTTTATAATATGAAAGTATGGTATAGATATAGTGACTGGACATCACGTTGAATAATCTAAGGTTGATTGCATTAAGTAATTATAGTGTATTTAATTACTGTACTAGGTAATTTGCGAAGCCCTACGTGGCAGTGCAACAGCGATAGGGTTTCCAGACCTCGCTCATTTACACTTGCAACTTGTTACTTGTGTGTATTTATAATTATGTGAGGTGTTGTCGAGGTTAGAAACCATACACAACATGTTCGGTGGTACACTGGTTAAAGCCATAGATATTGACTTGTTAAAATTATGCTGCGCCGCGGGTCCAGTCGATTGCCTATTTCTCTAGCACACGCCCGCCAGTTCGGTTTATTAGAGCGCTGTCACTGTCACTCAGTTATATGTGACACACGGGTTCGTCAGTCTGTGCGACAGAGACAATGCGCTATGAAGCAGAAATAGCCGATTTTCTCTCTCTAAGCCACGACCTACATTATTTATTGCAGAGTACTAAACAGGAAGTGTGTTCACATTTTGCTGTTATTAGCATCGATATTTGCTATAATAGTTAGAGCATCTAATTATATAACACAGAATACGTGTTCAATTCCAATTGAATCAAATCAAAATAATTTTCATTCAAGTAAGCTTTTTTTAGAGCTGTGATAGCCCAGCGGTGAGACTGTGCGACCTTTTTGAGGGGGACACGAGTTCAAACCCGGGCAAGCACCAATGAGTTTTTCTATTAAAACTCATGTGTCTAATTGATAATTGCAATTTATCACACGCTTTTCGGTGAAGGAAAACATCGTCAGGAAACCTGCATATCTCTTGAGAATTCTGGAGATATGTGTAACCTACCAATCCGCATTGGAGCAGCGTGGTAGGTCTTAGGCTCCAACCCTTCTCTCCAGAAACGGAGAGACGAGGCCTATTCCCAGCGGTGGGGTTGTAACAGGTCGCTACTTTACTTTACGCTTTTTTACAAGCACATTTTAATTGTCAAAGATAAATTAGATTTAATAAATCTACAACTGATTCGGAATGTTGCTCTACAGAGAACAACCAGCAAGAAGATCGGCAGTCAAACTTTTAAACATTTTACATCTACATTATTTAATCGCAGTCTTGTT
The DNA here is from genome assembly GCA_947086505.1 of Morpho deidamia. Classification (NCBI taxonomy): domain Eukaryota; kingdom Metazoa; phylum Arthropoda; class Insecta; order Lepidoptera; family Nymphalidae; genus Morpho; species Morpho deidamia. The sequence continues at coordinate 7,638,259 of CAMTZC010000027.1, forward strand.
TGATGCTGAAAATATTTTCAAATCATTCGAATAATCTTCAATTGTGTAATATGCTTTACGTATAAGCATATTTCCTACACTTAATTTAAACCTTTCGTTATAAAATAAAATAATGGCTTATATATTTTTATTTGGCAAATCAAAATAATTATTAACTAAATAAGCTATTTAGATTAAATTTGAATCGTCAAGGATTAAAAAGATTAAGGAATGTTGCTCATACCGAGTAACTCGACGGTCAATTTTTTAAACATTTTAAATTTCGTAATTAAACTTTTGTCTCGTACTAAACTGGAAGGATGTTCAAGTCTCAAATTTTTCGAATATACTAACCGGGACTTGATGTCTAGACTATGCCAAAATATGAAATAAGAAATCAATTCACAAAAAGAAAGATAAACTTAAAAAAGGAAACGGAAAAGACCAACCTAATAGTTGTCTTTATCGCCTTTTTCTCATAATAAACTACAAAAGATACTTTATTATATAAAATGAACCCATTAACATCTGATCTTATACAGCCATTTATCATTAAATATGCGAAAAATAAATAGTTACTAAAATAAATTACCTCCATAAATAAGTTTAAAACTATAATAATTTGTGCAACTAGTTTGTTATTTGCATCTTGCACGAAATTTGCAGCGGTTTTATTTAATTAGCTTCTATGAAAATTCACTGCATTGTAATAAAAACCGTTTTCGTTTATTAGCCTCATAGTGTAAGAGCTGGTGTTTTTTTAAGTCTAAACTTATTTATTAATTTTTCATACAAATAATTGCACAACTTAAATCAATTATATTTATGCATGGATAATGTGCAAAAGGTTATTTATTTTAATTTATTTAATTCAAATCAAACCAATAGGTTTTCTTTTATCACATGATAATAATTTATCGATGTGCTTTTTTATTTTTTATTTTATTGATTACAAATACAAAATTCAAAAATATTTATTTCATATCAATAAATCGTTTCGAAAAATACAGATTGGGACCTTCTAGTAAGCATAGAAAATACTTGTGTCAGAAGGTCTCGCTCTTCCATAACACAGGTAAGTATATAATAATTATGAAAAAGGTAACTAAATAACAGTAACAAAAGACGGGCTTAATGCTTTAATGAGCATTATGTACCAGCCAACCTTCAGGAATGCATAAAAAGCCTATGTAGGCCTGCTATAATAGGATATTGAAATAGTAATAATAATACCAAGAAAAAACATATATTTAACACTTACTAAATATGTCTGTATATGCGAGTGTGCATGTGTATGTGTTAATCAATAATATTTTATGGACTTATCTGGTTGCCTGGAGCAAATGTGACTTTTCCTTATATAATAATAATAATAATTATTATTATTTATTAAACGCACAAATGTTAATTAATACATCTCCTCTTATCTAAAGACATGATTAATATGAAACTAAGTTACGCAAAGATGTTCCCTAGCGCTCAAACTAGGCCTAGCCTGTATCTTGAACGCTAGTCTCTTTCAATGACATCAACCGTGTTATGTAGGTATGTATATAATAACTTAGTAGACAAGAAAAAAAATTCAAGTACCCTTTAATAACAAACGTGGGTCGTCATGCCATGAACAGTGTGGACTTAAAAAAAAGTTAGATATAAATTAATTACAGAATCTAAATATAATATAATATATTTTGTATTTTAAATAATTTATAGAATTAGGCGTTACTTTGCGGAGATCCATAATACAAAAGTAATAATAAAATTATTTTGCTATAATCCGCGATACAGTAAATAGAAAATATATATAGTGTTTAATGTATAGTGGATTATCAGTATTTTCATACCCGATACGTGCAGGATTCGTAAAAGAACATGCACAAACCTCCACCACTTCCACCAAAATACACAAGCACTACACAGTTTCACTATCACAAACTCAACAATCGTTTCGCCCCGCAACCGAGGCATCATCAGGAGATAGACTCCACGACAAAATCGCAAAGCGAAGCGTTATGCAAACAAGCATTGTTATATAGTAATCGGTTCATCCCCACCTTTACCTCTGAACACGTGCAACAAGCTTGAACTTGAAACATTTATCTGCTCGTTAATGAGGGTGCCATTGTTATGCTTAATGATTTCTAATTGTTCCAAAATATTCAATTTTAAGCTTTTTTCGCAGGTGTGCAGTATTTCGAAACAATGGTCATTAGGAACTTTATGACCGCTTTCTAACAAATGTTTCGCGAAATGTGAATTTTGTGGCTTCACAAAGCCACAAAATTCAAAGCCACAAAATTCACATTTCGCGAAACATTTGTTAGAAAGCGGTCATAAAGTTCCTAATGACCATTGTTTCGAAATACTGCACACCTGCGAAAAAAGCTTAAAATTGAATATTTTGGAACAATTAGAAATCATTAAGCATAACAATGGCACCCTCATTAACGAGCAGATAAATGTTTCAAGTTCAAGCTTGTTGCACGTGTTCAGAGGTAAAGGTGGGGATGAACCGATTACTATATAACAATGCTTGTTTGCATAACGCTTCGCTTTGCGATTTTGTCGTGGAGTCTATCTCCTGATGATGCCTCGGTTGCGGGGCGAAACGATTGTTGAGTTTGTGATAGTGAAACTGTGTAGTGCTTGTGTATTTTGGTGGAAGTGGTGGAGGTTTGTGCATGTGCTTTTACGAATCCTGCACGTATCGGGTATGAAAATACTGATAATCCACTATACATTAAACACTATATATATTTTCTATTTACTGTATCGCGGATTATAGCAAAATAATTTTATTATTACTTTTGTATTTTGTATTTTGTTTTAGATTTATGTAAAAAATAAATAATAAAAGAGATCTACAATAATCACTGGTCAGGGTGTAAGGAATGGAGGTCATATAATATCTGACGCTAATAGGTCGCAAATACCGTATAAGTAAACAGTGCGTACCATAAATTATCGATGACTAGTTAAAATTAATATTACAAATTATTTGGTGTTTTAAAGTGTTTTCACTATTTCGACTCAAGTAGTTAACATATGACGAATGACATATGTAACATACATATGTTATCATATTTTCATATAGTTAAGTATTAAGATAGCTTGCTAATCAAGAAGGAAACTCATGTAATGAGTAAATCAAAACAATCATAAGTTGTTTCTGTGGCGTCAGGAGTTAGATCCATGATAAAAAGCCGAAGCGATTTTTTATCGCAGACTATAGAGCGTAATCAGTTTCAATTTTAATATAGCGCGTTTGTTCAAATTAATGTGAAAAAACATCAATTTGGAAGGGAAACATGGATTTAATCCCATAGCCAGTGCCATATATACATTCATCATAGTATCATACATACGTTTTAGTGTCTTTGAATGATGATGACTCATTAGTGAGTGATATGATTTAACAAGTAGAGTGATAGCAAGTAGCAATTTTCGCAGCAGTAATAAATTATTTCATTATTAAGTCCTTAAGGTAGTTTATTTTTTTTTTATTTATTTATTTATTGGTACAGTTTTAAAATAAATGTAATATTACACAAAAATTAAAGTGAAACGATATTGGCTGCATTAGTTGAAAACTGTGTCGCAGCCAATAACGCCCGCCTCCAGTATAATACATTAATTAGGCACTAAATTATATATTTTATACGTGACTGTGTTTGAGTGTTGGTGTGTGTAGGTGTGTGTGTATGCTGTGAAATAAAAGAAGTTGGTGAATGTGATTGTAGTGCATTGCATACATTTACAAATTCATAACTTTACCAAAATTTTCCGATTCATCGTATGAAAGTAATTTAAGCCACTCAGTTAAAAGATTTTTACATTTCTTAGTTGTATCCGAATATACGTTTAAATGGTAATTTATTTTGTTATATAATATTCCACTAACATACTGATATTGGAACCTAGCAAAAGAAGTTGACAACACTCTATAGGGCATACCCTATCTCATCTCCTTTTTTCTTTGTAAATCGGTGGGATGGAATTTGTTTATGCTTGCGTAGGGTCTTGTAGAAATATGTTTCTCAATGTTCTCTTGCTGAAATAATTTTGAAGCTTACTCTTGAACTACATTCGCTATTGATTTCTGTACCACAAATTATGCCACGAATAATTGTATCATTTGATCTTGTAAAACTAAATTAAAAATATTACATTAAAAAAACAAAGTTAACTTGCAAATGAAGGAAGTGAGTATAAAAAGAAAATAAAATCTATACATCCTATAAAACAGAGTTCATAAATTTGTCCGTCTGCATGTGATTATGTCAAAATCCACTGAATGTAATGCATTCCATCCATTGTATGGTTTTTACTATAATGTAGTGCAATTCTTGGTACCGGTAGGTTCAAGTTAATTGAACATTACGGTCAAATTCCCACGGGGTCGGGATTTACGCGGAAAAACTTTGTGACCCACAGATTTCCACGCGGATGAATACGCGAGAACAGCCAGTCCATAATAAATTTAAATTCAAAATATTATTTATTCAAGTAATTGCTCTTTTCAATGAATAATTAATGACTCGTTACATATAGTCATTAATGTCTTGTACAGGGTTGAAGAGTAGCTATATCCACGAATTCTTATCGTTTAAGCAATCCTCAATAGTATAGTATATATTATATAGTATATAGCATAGTATATTATATAATTGTTAAATATTAATAAAACATTAATACCACATTTTGGATTCAATATTGTTTTTTATCGAATATGATTTTTTTAAATCAAAATCAGATGAGATGTATTTGACAAAGCAGTGGGCAACCCTGTAAGAGATCTGAATATGCAAATAAGCAATGACACCGCACGCGCCTCTAACACATGCAAAGTGAGTACCTTAAGACGATGTACATATATAAATTATTCGTATGGTAATTTATGTGTCAATTACATTGGGTTAGTTATGGCACGAGGCGTTACACTTTGGCCACGCGCGCATAACTTATATATTATATTGAATTTTTATAGTGCTGAAAGACCGTATCTTTTTATCCGTAGATTTTTATAGAAAATTTGACAATTAAATGTATTATGATTTCGAAATTAGTGTGAAAATAAATAATTATGATTTCCATAGCTTACTGAGGTTTCTTTTTATCCGCCGTGTGATATCCGACTAAGTAGAATAGACCACCCTTATCTCTTACCGAGGTGTCGTAAAAGGCGACTAAGGCAAGTCGACCCGCCGTGTGGTATCCGGTTGAGTAGAATAGACCATCCTCATTCCTTACCGAGGTGTCGTAAAAGGCGACCAAGGCAAGTTGACCCACTGTGTGGTATCCGGTAGAGTAGAATAGACCGCCCTCTTTCTTACCGAGGGGTCGTAAAATACGACTAAGGTAAGTTGACGTCAGGCAGGCGGCCGGTCATAAAATACGTAGCCAATCATGTGACAACATGTTAACATGTTGTGCCGACCGAATAAGGTCAGGAGGATGATGACTTAGGTTTCTTTTTAAATTACAATAATTCATGAGGTTTTCGAAACTCAAAGTTCGATCAGGGCTTTATTGAACCGCGCCAAGTCTATATCTATCTATATATTCATTCGTTTAAGTAATTTCTACTCAAACTAATGAATAGATGTCAATCAAAAATGATTTGTACTTTTATATGTTATGTTACATACTTTTTGTTATGTTAAAAGCGAAGTACAAATGAGTCTAGGTACTATATATATTCTTGGGTTTATCTTTAGGATTTTTTTATCGAATTGTACTTCATGAACTTGGATAATTATAGCAGTATAAGAATTATTATAAGTATAATGGTTAATATTTAATATTGTATCGTTGGCGTATTGAAGAAATAAATAAATAAATGAACTGAAAGGGATTTTACATATTCGACTTAATCATGTTTTTTTTTCCATTAACGCAACCAACTATGTAGATTTATAAACTTCTTATTACTTATGCTTATTAAAAAATAATTATCTATTTTATCTAACACTTAGTTCAGGTTTGTCTGCAACTTAATTAAAACATACAAACTATATATAAATGAAAGTTAGCTAACAATGCGAGATTCTCATATCGCGACATTATTGTATGGTAAAGAACAAAAGCCATTCATGAACATCACGAGTGGCGTCGGGAGGCTCTGACATGGTTCCATGCAATGTTTCCAACGTCACAATTAGGTTTCACACTGATGTGGGTACAGTTTTGTGTCCGACTGTATGTATCTCTTATCACAATGACCACTATTGTCTACTATGCAACTGCAACAAACTTTGCCACAGAGTATGTAATATCAATAGATATTTGAACATACTAGATAAATGAGGAAAAAGCAAACGAAGCTGAGAAAAACCTGCGGTGATTAAAGAGGAGGTCCCTGTTCTAAACTCAACTCACTCACTCTATTCCAATATGGATTTTTGGAGAGAGGAAATGTATTATCACGATCCTTTCCTATCTATGCATATTATAAAGCAAAGTCCCCCAAAAGCTATCTGTTTGTGAGTGAACGATTTTTTTTGCAAAATCCACTGAATGGATTTATATACGGTTTTTACCAAAATATAATGCAATTCTTGAGGACATTTATGGTTAATAGAACATTACGATTTTATATTGAAATTGGATACACCTTGTGACACGGTGACATTCATGAGGTTGAAGCCGCGGGCACACCTAGTAAAGAAAATAAATTGGAAATAAAAACCTCGGTCAAAGAATAAGATTTATCGATATAGTTCGATAAGTAACGAAGTTAATATTACAATAGTTGGGGACATTTCTAAGAACCGATAATTGTTGTTATCTTCTGCCTGAGTTAAAAATGTCAATCTTATGCCTATCAATAATTGTTAGTCTAGGAGAAAACCGTCTCTAAAAAAGTTGCAGGATGCCTTGTAGGTGAGAAAATATCTCGAGCCTAAAACAGATTGTAGCCAAAAGTAATAATAAAATTATTTTGCTATAATCCGCGATATAGTAAATAGAAAAAATATATAGTGCTAAATGTATAGTGGACTATCAATTTTTTCATACCCGTTACATGCAGGATTCGTAAAAACACATGCACAAACCTCCACCACTGCCACCACAATACACAAGCACTACACACGTTCACTATCACAAACTCAACAATCGTTTCGCCCCGCAACCGAAGCATTATCAGGAGAGTCGGATTGTCCACCATACATTTAGCACTATATATATTTTCTATTTACTGTATCGCGGATTATTGCAAAATAATTTTATTATTACTTTTGTATTATGGATCTCCGCAAAGTAACGCCTAATTCTATAAATTATATACTACAGTATCCAATGCAATCAAACTCAATGTTCTTGTAATCTATAAATTATTTAGATTGTAGCCAGCTAGGTGACAATGAAGGATCCTAACTAAAACGAGATTTTATTCAAATATTATTTGAGCCATTACGCAAATAGCGCGAAACGTTCGCCGATGTTATACATAAACGGTTATTTTAAGTTCGTATTATACCATTAGAGAACCATAACGATTTCGATTAACGTATTTGTATATATTTTCAATCAATAACTGATATATGCAAATACGTGAACAGAATGCGTGCGCCGTGCGACAATACATCGACCGTTATTTTAACAAGTAGAAATTTAACGGTGCGCCAAAATAATAATTGATCGAAGGCTATTGTATCGAATGATACACGGTCGGACCCCTTCGAGATCGAGAGGTTGGGTGAATCCGAAAATTAACCAACTATAGCTCCAAATTTAATTTCACGTCCCGATACCTGCCTTCTGCCGACAAAAGTTTTTCTAATCAAATTATGCAACCGATGCCACTATTGTTAAGTGCATGCATAAATTTAAGGCATTGCATTGTAGACAGTTCGAAGGGTTAAGAGGAAGCAAGATAATGGATGAGATGTATCGAGACTACTATTGAGCGTGGAGTTAGTGTGGGAAGGAGGGTAAACGTGATGATACTTATCAGATAATTGTTACGAATTATTGCATCTGGAGATTACTTTGTGATGGCCGCATTCATAAATTATGCTCCATATAGCGTAAAAACTAATTCAAGAGTATTCGTAAATTACTTAGATGATTTTCAACTATTCCAAGTAGATACCATATCTACAGTTATGTAGATTTAAATGGCTTTATTTTTCGTTTACTGTCCCAAAAATTAGTGTCATTATTCCACTTTAACTCAGTCATCATCGTTCTCATCCTGCCCTTATCCCACTCTAGGTGGGGTCGGCACAACATATTTTAAACGTGTTTTTAGAAGATTCGGCTAGTTATTTTACCACGACCCACTATCTGACGTCAACTTATCTTAGTCGCCTTTTATGATACCTCGGTAAGTAATGAGGGTGGTCTATTCTACTCAACCGGATGCAACACGACAGTCCCCTTTAACTCAGTGCAAAAACCCTTATTATTATTTTAAATCGACGGACAATAAGATCGCCTTCAGCGAACGCAAAAGCATCATTGATGGTGTTAAATACTTAGAGCGCCCTAGCTCTATCCTGTAAGGCTATTGTTTTAGAAACATAATAATAGTCGCGTTGCTATATTTAAGGCCGGTTGATTCAAATCGTCGATAATCGATATTTCTGATTGTTAGTACTTTACATTTGTCTTCAAACTTAAACGCCAGTCAAAACATATGTCTTGCATTTGCATTCCTTTGATTAAAGGATCTACAATATTTCATACAATAAATCATCTACAATATTTGATAGTATGTCATACACAAAAAAAGTAAGAAAAGTCGTTAAAACTGTGAAAATAAGACGCCAAAGCTACGACAATCGGTCTATAAGAAATCAGGCCCTTAGTGGAAACAACGCGAATATCGTATTTCAAAAAGTTCGTTACGACACGAAACCATTACTATTACTGAAGGGTATGACAATGTAGGGTGATCCAATTTTAGTAAAATTCTTTGTAATGATATGGAGCACGGGCGTTGCAATATATTTAAGCGTCATCTACACGGTCCAAGATTCGTTCCGCTAAATTTTTCTATTGTTCGACAAAAATATTTATATCATAAGTTAATCTTTACTGATTTTTATAAAGATTTATAAATATTAACATTACAAAATATATTGCTTTTAACATTGACATTAAAATTTTTTTTTAATTAAAGCAACAGATCGAATTCTGGAGGTTCTGTTTATTAAAATACTAATTATATTATCTATTTATTATTTAACGATTATAGCACGATAATATCATCTTTACTTTTAAATTTTTCATCTCCACAGAGTAACGCCTAATTTGTAATTTAAAATAAATAAGTAGTTCTATATATGGATTAACGTTACTAAAATAAATAGTTTCTATGTATATTAACAAGGTTGTAAGGAATTATATACAAATGCTATAAAATTTTAGTACCTAATTGCTAATTATAATATATCAGCAATTTTACGTATTAATGATATTAATATTAATGGAGATTTTAATACGAACTGTATTCTCGTTAAATAGTCGTCTTGTCGTATGACAATTCAGCGAGTGTGGATGGGGCTTATGTGAAAGAAAAGAAATTTCCGAGACGTTGCGAACATTGATATGTAGATGAGATGGCACAGGTAGCGAAGGGCGTTATTGAAATTAGAGATACATATGAAATTCAAGAATATCGACGCGGTACCGTTCGTGTAGAGACGGGTGACAATCGTGGGGACAGGTGGGACGATGTATGTTATACCAAACTATAGCCATGTATGTTAACGTTTCGATACCCTCTGTCTTTTTTTTATTTATCCCTAAATATAATCGAGAATTGTGCATTATTCCTTTATTCCTGTTGGTGCAGTGGGTAGTGACCCTGCCTTCAACTCCGCGGGTTCGATTTCCCCGAGGGCAAACATTTTCTATAAAAATTTTTTTGGTTCTTCGAGCCTGGGTGTATATTTGTAATTAAGTATGTATTTAAAATTATATATATAGTATATCTACCAGTTGTCCATCACCAATAACACAAGTATTAAGATACTTACTTTGGGGACCGACGACCGTATGTGTAAGTGTCCCATATATTTATTTATTTATTTATAATTGCAGATTAATATAATATATCCTAGGATTTTATATTTTATATAGTAACGGCCTGTTATTATCTTATAACTGGGCATAGGCGTCTTCTATTCGTTTTTGGAGAGATGAACCGGAGCTCCAGCCCCATCATGCTGCCCAAATGCCTATTGGTAGGTAACACAAGCCCAGAATTTTCTGGAGATATGCAGGTTTCCTTACAGTCCTTCCTAGACTTATAAGTTTTAATAGAAAAACTTATTGATGGCTGTCCGGGGTAGGACCCCGGGACCCCCTCGAAAAGTCACACCTTTTTCACCACTGGGCTATAACGGCTTTAAAACTTTAAACACTGTTAAATATATTGTACATGATAATTTGGTTCCTATACATTCTGAACGAATTTTATTACTAGGCTTAAATAAAAAAGTCTATGTACCATTGTCATGTATAATATAATATTTGTTTGAATATTTTATTTTAGAAGTAAGATAATAAATCGTTGTTATCTTCCATTTTCAATATTCCTTTTAACAACCTGTGTTTTTATACGCACACATTACTTGAAAAGTATCTAATTTTTAAGTTTTATTTCATCCATTTTGTTTTCTTAAAATCTATTTTGTGTATCTTAATAAAATAAATAGGTTTAATCCCGTAATTATATGCAAGAAATGAATAAATAATTTATTATATCTTATAAGTATAATTATTTGCAGCATTATTACAATATACTATTTAATCTTGATGATCTTTATTAAACATCAAATTTTATGGAACCAGTTGTTTCCAATAATTTTATACACAATGAAAAAAAATTGAAACAAGATAAAGAATAATATAATAACACTAACATTTAATTTCATATAAAAATAAATTTAAAATGTATGTAAATAATCTGGTTATTAAAAAATATTTATTGTGAATATGGCATGAGAAAAAGTAGTAAAAAAGTATAAATGGATAAATGGAAATTGTTCTTGATTTGTATGAAAATAAAATAAAATGTACCTTAATAAATTATTTAAATATATTACATTTATATATTGTTTTCATTACATTTTCAATCAGGTACAGAAACGGAAGCATTACTTTGCATAAGAAGAGTGCACGTGCGAATTAGCATACCTTGGTAAAGTATCGAAATTGACTATCATCTTATGTCCATTACCATACATTAGACGTTCCGTAAAGGCACGGGCCACAAATTCATACTTTATTTATATCAAGTACGTGTCATGCATTGCATGTCATTTGCATAAGTCTGACACGAGACTAACGTTTTTGCATATGCAGATTGCTCTTCCGAATGTAAATGGTAACTAGGGTAGGGTAATTGATTTATTTTATTATAATATCGTTAGATTTTGTATGCATCTGATGATAAATTAGAAAATGTGAAAAACTAAGCAAACACTAACATATAATAAGATATGTAACGAATAAGTAAGGACAATAACTACAATGAAATTAAGCCTAATTACTAAACACAAAAGTAATAATAAAATTATTTTGCTATAATCCGCGATACAGTAAATAGAAAATATATATAGTGTTTAATGTATGACTCCACGACTAAATCGCAGAGTCACTCTGCGATTTTGTCGTGGAGTCTATTTCCTGATGATGCTTCGGTTGCGGGGCGAAACGATTGTTGAGTTTGTGATAGTGAACCTGTGTAGTGCTTGTGTATTGTGGTGGAAGTGGTGGAGGTTTGTGCATGTGTTTTTACGAATCCTGCACGTATCGGGTATGAAAATACTGATAGTCCACTATACATTAAACACTATATATATTTTCTATTTACTGTATCGCGGATTATAGCAAAATAATTTTATTATTACTTTTGTATTATGGATCTCCGCAAAGTAACGCCTAATTCTATAAATTATTTAATTACTAAAGGTTTGAATTTGTTAATGTTTGTGGCGTAAATTGGAATTCAATAACTTTCTAACTTACATTACAAAAAATATTAAAGTCATTCGATAGATAGATTATCCGCCGGTTATCCTTGTTATTAAAAAAAACAAAGTAATGTGTGTTTATATAATTATACATACATATTATAGGTAATTAATATAATGATATCTTAGTATAGTTGATACTTTAATATTTTTATGATAAATATTCAAAATGAAAAGTCTGTTTACTGATATTCGAATACATATTTATAAGACAAATTGCCGTACGGGTTTCCTGGTATATATTTTTACCTTTCCTTATAAACAATATTTTAAGATTGAAAAACATTACCACCTCTTATATAATGGCACGAGCTGCAAGTATAAACGGTATACTTTATTCAATCGCCATGTATGCATGCCATTTGCATATGTCCGGCACAAGGCTAATCATTTTGCGCAAGCAGAAATAACCTCGCCAATGGTAATACTTAGAGAGTTTTAAATTATGTTACGAATATTGAATCAAGTTTTATTATTTAACCAAATATTATATAAAAATAATTACGAAAGCATAATCTTAGAATGAACTGTACACAGTTTATTTCGCTTTAGTTTATCAAAAAATTATAAGATTTATTTCTTAAATACTGACAAGCTTGATGTAAATCATAATTTAAGAAAATCTGGCAGCTTGGTGCTATGCTACGCAGCTATGGCAAACATCTTTTTCTTCTCTAAAAGAAAGACAGCTTACATCAAGCTGATGAAGATCTGCAAAATCTTTGGTATGCATTGCAGTACTCTGATGCTTTCCTTTATTGTCAAGCGCATGACGAATCCTAAACCTTGATAATATTGAGTTATAATAGAAAAATCGTAAATTTGATCATACTTTCGTTGGTACGATAAACGATAAAGTCGTACCTACTAACAACCTCAACATATTAATTTAAAATAGTAACTAACATCATTTCAGTTTACTGAGAATTGAGAAGTAATATATAACTTTTGTAGTCATGTTGATAAATTTAAATATATGTATGTGTTCATCCTCCTGCTCTTATCCCACTCTAACTGGGGTCAGCACGACATATTACGAACATGTTGTAACATGATTCAGCTAGGTATTTTACGACCGGCCGCCTGCCTGACGTACACTTACCTTAGTCGTATTTTACGACACCTAGTTAAGAAAGGTGGTCTATTCTACTCAGCCAGATATCACACGGTGGGTCGACTTACCTAGTCACCTTTAACGACACCTCGGTAAGAAATGAGGGTGGTCTATTTTACTCAGCCGGATACCACACGGCTTATAAATTTAAATATATGTAAATTTTTAAATGTTGGCAGACCGTTATTTTACATATGAAGAGTCCACGTGCGAATACCCTCTTCGAATCTATTCTCTAAGAATGATACATTATATTATAAAATGTTCCGTAGCACGAGCCATAATTTAAATGAAGTTCCCGTCATGTGCTCCACGACATTTGCATAAGTCCGGCACGAGGCTACTCGCATCTTTGCATATGCAGATATTACTTCTTAGAATGCTTTCATAATTTGGGGTGGAAAAATTTGTCTATGCCTTGGTGATAATATATATGGAGATATTTGAGGTTACCATACTAGTATTACTAATGCAAACGTGTGTTTATTTTTGTTTCTTTCACGTTCAACCGGAACAATGATTTTTTTTTATCGATATGAAAATAGGTGAAAACATTTTAATAACATTAGATTATACAAAGTTAGCAATTCTGGAACTTAAAAAGTATAATCATGAAGGGAAAGGTAGTAATGTGTTAAAAGTACCATCACTTAAACCATCTAAACGGGTACGTTCAATGCGTAGAATACTTAATGCTGTCAGAATACTTAAGTTAAGTTTTATAGGTGAAATTTTAATTATATCACTATGCATAACAGGATTGACACCTAAATTTCATTTTTTTTTAAATATCAAAGTCGATTGACGAAGCGATAAATAATTTATAGAATTAAGCGTCACTTTGCGGAGATACAAAAGTAATAGTAAAATCATTATATAATCAGCGTTAAAGTAAATAGGAATTATATATAATGCTATATGTAGAGTGGAGTGGAGTCCACTTTACGTTTAACATTATATATCATCTTCATCAAAAGTAATAGCAAAATAATTTTACTATTTCTTTTGATGAAGATAGTATGCATAAATATTTTATTACTTACAATTGGAGTAATTCAGGAAATTTATTGCCTTAAATTTCGGCAAAACTAAAAGTAAGTTTTAGCTACCAATCGCCTGACACGTCAACACTATTTAAAGGATATTCCGGACATGCAATTAAAAACAACGTATTTATTGAAGTGAATCGTTCTGTGGAAAAATGCAAAATTTCTTTAGAACTGCAATTTGTCAGTTTTCTGACCTGAGTTGAGTCAATAATAAAAATTTTCTTGGGTTGTTTTTCCGTTTGGAAGTCACATCAAGCACGCGAAGCTTCGTGGATTTATTTTGGAGTCCTGAAGGCAGTTCACTCTTTGGTTAGAAGTTACGACATAATAAATCTAAATAATATCTCCATGAATATGTTTTATATCACTTAAAAGAACTACGGATATGTTAATACATAACTTTTGATTGCTCGATGATGAAAAAATCTCGGTGTATATACGGTGTATATGTGAACTTTCTCTTAGCATATGTCACCTGCTAATCTACATTAGAACAGCGTGGTGTTTCCAGAACAACACACTCACTGGATTTACGGAGAGAGGCCTTTGCCTAATATAGTAACAGCTGGCCTTTTTTTTAGCTCAGTATTATTGCTTACAGACAGACAATAACTATATTAGTTATTTATATATCGTTATTAGAACGGCGAAAAATTGAAAAGAAACAGAGTAGTTTACGTTTTCTTTACTTCTCAACTTTTTAGATAACAATAATATATTGTATTCCTAATAAGATACATATTTTCGGTCAGTATTGGCTGTGAACATTCGGAGCGATTTGCCAAGAGCTCGCCAACAACTTCCGATAGTCGACCAAAGAATACTTTCTTTAAGGGAAATTGTCCTTTTGATTATTTCATTGTCTATTTGTCTCGTATTTGTGACTATAAACGACGTCTAAATTGAAATTTGAAAGACTTAAATAATGTGTATTTGCGAGTTCATTGTCTTTATAATTTCTATTCGGATTTTATAAAAGATTACGAGATTCTCTTATTTGTAACGATAATTAAAATTTCTAGTCGTAAGACCTAACTCTTTCCATATTCAATTAAGCACGTATTTAATCATAATATTATTTATTAATGATGTTGAAATTGAATGAAGAAAAAGTTATATTTTAATTCATATTACATTCAAAATAGATAACGGTTAAATTATTTCATTGGACCAATTAGATTTTGTTTTCAACGTTTCATTTTCAAGTTAGTTTCTGATTTCTACTGGATGAACAGGCTGATAATTATATTGGAATATACCAATTTTCATAGAATATATCTAACAAGGCCGTTTCTTCTAGCTGGAATTAATCAAATCAAGTAACCCCTACCCACTACTTTCCGATATAATTAACGCATACATGTATGCGTAACAATATGTGAATGATCTTTATATGTGTGCGATAATGAACGATTATAGGAGACCTAACTTTGCTTGTGAGGAATTGTGTCTGTTCTGTTAAGAACCTTTTTACTATTATGGTAAGGTTGATAATTGGAATGAGTGATTATTATGCGTTAAGTGATAGTGTGAGTTGTTTGTTAGTGTGAGTTGATGAGTCACATTTTTTTTTGTTTTGTGGGTAAGGCGCGAGGGAGTTTGCGTGGGGTGGCACGGTACCCCTTGCTCGCAAGTCGCAACCCCATCTTATTAATCAGTGAAGTACCAACAGTCTCTTCACATGTCTGTATTGTTGCGTCTTGTTTGCAATCCTACGTGTTGGACACGTCGGAACGACGATTTTGTCGTCGCTTTATGAATTACAAGTTGTCACCGTTGAGGGCTGTCTAACGGATATATTAATGACACTTTTGAAGAAAACGATGTGGACGTTAATCGTATGGTATTAAGTGGTAGATTTTCCGCTCTAAGATTTTAATACTCTAGTTGCCGATCGTGGGAAAACTGTTACTTTAACGTCAAGTATTTGTTTTTTTTTCTAAACAGTCATCGCTTGATCCTTGTCCGTATGTTACCGAATAATTCTTTATTTAAACTCATTGAACTCTATAATAAGAAAACAGCCTCTTGTTGAAATTGTGGTGTACATATGACAAATGTAAAGGCAAGTTTTTTACGGATTGATTCATGGCGCCTACTTGTCCGAAATAAAAATAAGGTCAAAATATTTTCCCAGACATAAACGATATTTTGTATTAGATTGTAAGTACGTTAGTATATTTATAATTTTTATCAAATCGTCAATATGCTGTTAATTACTTTTACAGCGTCATCGGTCATTACGGAAGCGAGAGCAGTAGCACTGTTGAAGGTACAGTATGCGGAGATCAGAGTGCAGATGCTGCACTAGAATTTGTTAATTTTCCTAAGGCTTGTTTTTATTAGACCGGTCAATGGCTTAATGGAGGATTTGTGGTATATTTGTGCTTTGTCATGACTTCGTGGGATGTGTGAACAAGATCCAACGACATCTGATGGAAGAAAACGTGTTCACACTTTAATAGATGCTTTTGCTTTGGCTCCTCCAATTCCGTTCCACCAGACAATTCAAAAAATAATCTTTACTATGCCTTCTTGAGATAATATGTTTATACATTTGTCGATATTCCATTTTCGCTACCAAAAAAATGTTATT
The DNA here is from genome assembly GCA_947086505.1 of Morpho deidamia. Taxonomy (NCBI): domain Eukaryota; kingdom Metazoa; phylum Arthropoda; class Insecta; order Lepidoptera; family Nymphalidae; genus Morpho; species Morpho deidamia. The sequence goes on from CAMTZC010000027.1 coordinate 7,654,984, forward strand.
ATATAAACTACTTTCATCTTTTACTTAATTCTTTAAAGTCAATTAATTTTCTTCATCTATATTTCGTTTTCGTTAGTAGACGGCAGATATATTTGGATTTTTTCATAACTTATAGAAGAATAGGAGTATCCATCTGACAGCGTAGCAAAAGTTAATGAACTTGTGACTTTTGCTTACCTTAGAACCAATAAATAAATACAAAAAAACGAAATGCACAATGCTATAGTATACATCTACTTCATTTCTCGGCGTTCCAATATAAATTAAAAAAAAAACATACGTAGAATCATTAAAAACAAAGAGACGATAAAAAGTTACAGAACTGTATTAGTTCATTTGTAATAACAAACACGGCGGTAAATTAAAACTAAATACGACTCGTAACTGTCGAAACTTCGCGTTCAAATGAATAATTATGGAAAATTATAACCGTCCCCATAGACGCTATTAATGTGTCAAGCGAGGTGTTCGTTCAGTTAGCCTGTTAGCCCCTATAATTAAAGACCGTCCAAAGTATCGACTAAACAATCAATAGACGGCCGATCTATAGAAAAGAACACAAAAGCCCGACTAGATAACAATCTACACCCCTCTACCCCCTCTCATTAATAATATCGACCCCCTATTTCACTAATTATGTGTGTTGCGAATGCATACACCCACACATCGACATCACCCGCGTGTACACACATAAGCGATATTCTACCCGCATTAAAAGTGGGAAAAAAATTAAATCAATAGATAGTAATGGACGCTAAAGGATTTATATTCTTTGTTTCGTGAAATGATCGCGTGTTATTCGGCTGTTTTGATTTCTGAAATGTTAATCGGCCTAGAAGATTTTTATTAAGGGTGACTTACTTCGGAGAAGTTAACCGGAATGTTGGTGAAATGGTAGATTAGCGCAAACTCGGCGCGACGAGTGGATTTCGTATCAAACGTCGGATCATTAGTGATTTTATACTGTATAGGCTTTGTTTTGTAGGTCAGTAAGGTTAATATTGTAAGATGTAAAAAAAAGTAAAGTTGTGGCCTGTTACTATCCCAGATCTAGGCCTCCTCTTTCCCTTTTTGGAGAGACGGATTAGAGCTAAGACCTACCACGCCGCTCCAATGCGGATTGGTAGGTGACATATATCTCCAGAGATATGCAGGTTTTCTTACGATGTTTTCTTTCTTCAAAAAGCGTATGATAAATTCCAATTATAAATTAAACACATATGTTTTAACAGAAAAACTCATTTGTGCCGACCTGGGTTTGAACTTGGCAACTCAAAAAAAAAACTGTTGTAATGAAATAAGAATATGGTGCGAAAACGGTGGTGTGGGATACACAAATGCCATAAGGATGTACTGTTAGTTGTTTTCCAACACTAATTTTAACTTATAAACATTAATTTGTAACTTTTTTAAACTAAGAGCCTTTGTAAAGTTCTTATTATACTATTCTATAAATGTATATACTGTATTTATGTATGATCATTCACGCGTAAATATCTACAATAAATAAAAAGAAATATGACATGAAAATAGTTTCTAAATCTAAATCTACTTTAATACATAGAATAATTTTTATTCCTGTCCATGCGAAGTAATTTCCGAGCATAACTCTTTGGCTAATATTTTCTTACTTGAGGATTATAGTAACATAATTCCATTATTCGTAACGTGTTATTGAATTCAGATAAGCAGCGCCTACTATAAACTACGATAAATTACCAAAATAAAGTTTATCTTAATAGATTCCTTATAATAATTTATTTCGTATTGTGTTATTTGTCTCGATAAACTGTAAGTTTTGAATGCCATTAGTTTCAATTTTCCACCTTATTGATTAGAATTTAGAATAAAAACCGTCAAATAGCTCTTTGTTTGAAACCATTTTTTAAATTTGTCATTCTTATCGCCTTAAACGACGATTTCAATATAAACATAATTTTCTCACAATAATTATTGCTATATATGAATAAACTTAACATTAATATCCACATTTTAAAATAAATTAAGAGGACATATTCCATTTTAAATGGAAAAATTAGCATTGAATTATAATTAATATGTGATCGTGTGACAATGATTGAGAATGCAGAGAAAAAGATGTTATCTAGTTATAATACGATATTGTATTCTAAACATGATCGTGGTGACTTATAGAATTAGGCGTTACTTTCCGGAGATCCATAATACAAAAGTAATAATAAAATTATTTCGTTATAATCCGCGATAAAGTAAATAGGAAATATATATTATGCTAAATGTATAATGGACTATGCGTTTTCATATCTAATACATGCAGGATTCGTAAAAATACATGCACAAACCTCTACCACTGTCACCATGTATTTTCTATTTACTTTCTCGCGGATTTTAACAAAATAATAATAATTATTATTTTTGTATAATCGTGGTGACTGAACCGCCTCACACTCAAGTCTTGCAATATCTATATCGTCAGGCTATACTAAATTACTGTCATAATTTATGACCTACCTTCAAATCAAATCAAATCAAATCAAAATAATCTTTATTCAAATAAACCATTTCAGGAACTTTTGAATCGTCAAGCATCAATATGATTAATGAAGCTACAACTGGTTCGGAATGTTGCTCTTACCGAGAAGAACCAGCAAGAAACTCGGCGGTCAATCTTTTAAATATTTTCAATTATACATTATTAAACCGCTGTCTTGTATGAAGCTGAAAGGATTTTCAAATCCAGGCTTTCTTATCAACCAAATAATCTTCAATTTTGTAATATGCTTTACGTATAAGCATATTTTTTACACTTGATTGGAATCTTTGTGTACACTGGTCTAAAATGGATTGAGGAATTCGCAGGGTTCTTCGCAGGGTTTCTTCGCTACACACCAATTCGCACACTTTTCTAAGTATGCTTCTACCCTCGACCGTTCCACTAAAAGATATAAAATATTTTAGCACTAGATTTTAGAATTCTTTTTTTTATTTCAACATATAAATTATGTTATGTTATATATATGTATAGTAAGACGACCTGACTATACAATATAAGACCATTAATTTTAAAAAGGGTATATATTATATTATACGACATAGCACACATTATATAACAGAATAACAACCGTCGTTACAAACTGATTTTTTAAGTTTTTTTTATGTTGTCTTCTTTCTTTCTCCTACCCTTATCCCACTCTAAGTGGGGTCGGTACAACATGTTTTTCTCTTCCATTCTCTTCTATCATTCGTCAACTCTGGCGCTACTCCTTTTATATGCATGTCATACTTCACACAGTCTAACCATCTCTTTTTAGGCCTTTCTCTAGTCACATATCCATCCACATTCATACTCAACACTCGTTTGATCACATGATTTTCATCCCTCCTCATTACATGTCCATACCATCCCAATCTTGCACCTCTCATCTTTTCTATAATGGGCGCAACTTTCAGACTTCCCCTTATATACTCATTTCTTATTTTATCAAGTCTTGTCACACCACACATCCACCTTAACATCCTCATCTCATTTGCATGTACTCTTCTTTCATCCATCTTTTTCATTGCCCAACATTCTGATCCATACATTACGACAGGTCTTATGACCGATGTGTAAATTTTTCCCTTTAGTTTAGGGGGCATTCGGGGGTCACATATTGTGCCTGAGACCTGTCGCCACTTCATCCATCCTGCATTCATTCTATTCCTCACATCGCGATCAATTTCACGTTTTTTTTATGTTGTCTGTAATTATTTATTATTTGGACATTAACGGACATCCATATTAAATATCACAGTCACATATTACAATATAAATATGTGATATTGTACAACTGATAATTATATAAAACCAGTTCACCCACGCAGGCTGTTGTCATTGAGATTGTTTGAAATGAATTAATAGAATAAATTGATAAAAACCATGTTTTTATTATTTTTTATAGCTCTAAATCTCAATAAGGATAAATTTATAAATGTTAAATACATTTGTATATTAGAAGGCATTGTTGTGTCCAAATATCGTTGTTATATTCATAATGATAAAAAAATGGTGTACGATTCATAATGTTTAAAGTAATAGAAACACCATGTCATGTTTTCGCATAGTGTGCATGGCGTGCGTAGGGCGCGTGTGTGAGTGCTTGGGCAAGGTCAGGGCTGCTATCTGATCAATGGTCAACCTCGTTCGCGAAACGGTTAGCTACAAATCGATTCTACTCGATCTATATTTAAAATTATTGAATACTCGTTATAATATTCTCGAATTCTAATATTAATATTTATTGTTATATTATGATATTAATATTGCTCTTTATTTGATTAAAATATTAGTATATTGTTTATATAATTTTATTTAATATTGTAAGGAAAAGAATAAATATAACATGCAATATAACAAGCAATATAACAGAACTAACTACTTTGCTATAATCCGCACGGGTTAAGTGAATGCATGCAAAGCCAATGTGTATGAAGCAGGCAAAATCTACGCACCTTATACATGCAGGACCAGCCACCACATGCACCCCAAGGCGCAATTCACCAGCAACAACGAACACAAAAGCAGCACACACACCCACCACCACAATCTCGACGATCATTTCGCCCCGAAACCGAAGCATCATCAGGAGGATAGGCTTCACGACAAAAATCGTACTGTCGTGGGTGTGTGTGCTGCTTTTGTGTGCGTTGTTGCTGGTGAATTGCGCCTTGGGGTGCATGTGGTGGCTGGTCCTGCATGTATAAGGTGCGTAGATTTTGCCTGCTTCATACACATTGGCTTTGCATGCATTCGCTTAACCCGTGCGGATTATAGCAAAGTAGTTAGTTCTGTTATATTGCCTGTAATATGGAATTCCGCAAAGTAACGCCTGCTTCTATAAATCATTTAAAAGAATAAATATTTATTTGCAGAATATTAATGTAATTTATTATTAATTAACATTCGTTTTGATATTGGATACATGATTGGTTACGTTCTTTCACTAATTCCACTGAAATGCAGGCAGGCCGGTTACTTAAAACTACGTCAATGAAATTCGAGTATGTTTCCCGAATAAAGGTTTCCTTTCATATTTTATGTAATAAAACGAATAATTTTACATGAATTAATCAAGCTCACAAGTTTCGAAGGTTTAATCACTGGATTCTTTCTAGAGGTCGTCTATTGAGAACTATTTGGTACAGTACGAATTGAAAATTTGAAATAAGGATGTATCTAATCTTTATGCAGTTTTAAAAGAATGCTTAAAAATTACTATCTCTCACTATCTGCTTAGGACGACTGCTCAATCCTGATGCATTTATATATATATGTATACTTTATTTATGACTATATGTGTAAATTCATATTTTTATATATGTAGTATTTGTGTATATAATCTATTTATGTTTAAGTATGTAATATTAGTATGTGTATCTTGCACCACCTACCTTCTTTCCTTTAGTTGATAAGTTCCCTAGCCCAAAGGTTGCCTGGAAGAGATCGCTATTTAGCGATAAGGCCGCCTTACTGTATCACGCAGTTTATATTGTTATTTCTGTATTTCAGTTTTATTGTAAATTCTGTGGTGTACAATAAAGAGTGTTTCTATTCTATTCTATTCTATTCTAATTCCAGAAAATTATTATGAAATACTTAAAACCAAATAAAATTTAAAACACAAATTTGGAGCATTGTTTACGAGGAAACATCGGTTACCATAAAAAGTAATCGAATATAAACTGTATAATTAATCACTTGATTAATCAGTGTGACGAATAAAAACAGTATAATGACTCGTTTCCTCCCATCGATCGCAGTGACGTCATCAATAAAGGAGTGCAAAGTCATTGGGTTGTACAATTTTTATCGATAATATTTTGTCCTAATGTGATAAAAACAGAACCTCCATTCTATTTTGTTGAAACAATTCTATGAACGACTCTTAAACAATTTTATCAATTTATATCTTATTGAAATTCGTAATTTGATTCTTTTTAGTAAATTTCAATACACAGAAGTGTAAGAAGTAAACTAGATAAAATTTTAGATTAAAAAATATTTTAGTTCATCTAAAGCTTTTATTCGTTAAATCTTATATTATCTATAATTTAATTTTATGGAAGTTTATATTATTTATATAACATATTTTATATCTCATCAGTTGATGGTTTTTCAAACTTTCTATCCGCTGTGTAGTCATCCAATTCGAGGGATGATGCAGTTGAATATAGATATGTGTAAGTGTATGTAATAAAGTGTGTGTGTAAGTATTTAATTAAGTAAAGAACCGAAACTTTATTGCATGTGAAGTAAATAAGTGTACTCCTGCACAGCGAAACAGTTAAAATTTACACAGGTTCACTATCACAAACTCAACAATCGTTTCGCCCCGCAACCGAAGCATCATCAGGAGATAGACTCCACGACAAAATCGCAATTTTTTTTTTCGATTTTGTTGCAATTTTGTCGTGGAGTCTATCTCCTGATGATGCTTCGGTTGCGGGGCGAAACGATTGTTGAGTTTGTGATAGTGAACCTGTGTAGTGCTTGTGTATTGTGGTGGAAGTGGTGGAGGTTTGTGCATGTGTTTTTACGAATCCTGCACGTATCGGGTATGAAAATACTGATAGTCCACTATACATTAAACACTATATATATTTTCTATTTACTGTATCGCGGATTATAGCAAAATAATTTTATTATTACTTTTGTATTATGGATCTCCGCAAAGTAACGCCTAATTCTATAAATTAGTTAAAATTTAAATTAACATATTTGATGTACTTTCAAATATGATTGCAACAAAAACACCGACACTATTTTTAATCGATACTCGAAACACTACGGGGGTGGCGTCAGATTCTCGTGGGGCAGAAAAAAAGTGAAAAGCAATCAGTGTGGCGTAATTAGTGAGTTGTAAGTATGGGGCGCGTAGCCATGGCAACGGCGTCCATGTCGATACCCGTTGCTTACCCGTCGCGTTAATTTCGAACGGAATTAATCGAATCAAACTATCGCTGTTATCGATTTTTTGTTGTCGGGCCTAGTCTCTTCACTTTTGTTTTTGAAGAATGGAATACGATTTTTGTCGTGAAGCCTATCCTCCTGATGATGCTTCGGTTTCGGGGCGAAACGATCGTCGAGATTGTGGTGGTGGTTGTGTGTGCTGCTTTTGTGTGCGTTGTTGCTGGTGAATTGCGCCTTGGGGTGCATGTGGTGGCTGGTCCTGCATGTATAAGGTGCGTAGATTTTGCCTGCTTCATACACATTGGCTTTGCATGCATTCACTTAACCCGTGCGGATTATAGCAAAGTAGTTAGTTCTGTTATATTGCTAGTTTGCTTATTGTCATAACTAATTACAATTTACATCAAATATCATTTGAAAGGAAACATTTATATCTAAATGAGACACTTTAATTTATACAGTAATGAGTAAAATTATGTATTTAAATACAAACAATGAGAAAACTTCAAAACCGTGGTATCTAGCCTGCTTAGTAACCAAAGTAATTATTTACCTCAACGAAAGCAGCCCTATTGTGTCTAACCGAAATTATTATCTTTCAATGTATTCAAAATTCGATAATTTATTGCCGAAATAATATAATTACGGTCGACTGACGGGACGGATTGGCTGAGAGCGGAAACACCAAATTACTGAGAAATTAAAGCGGAAACATTTGGCCATCGCCGCTAGCAAGATGGCGCGACCGATTATCGACTGTTCGGGTTATGAATGTCGCGACATAATTATTTTGTTTACATTACAATTATGATATAATTTATAAGAAATTGACTATACAGTAATCTAAAAGCATCAGTTATTGGAAAAATTCTTATAGGAATAAAATACGTATTAATATTATTATATAATACAAATATTAATATAGTTTATATAATTCAAATGAGATCATTGTTGAATTATGAAAAAAATATTCAAATAATATTGTATACTTTTTAAATATTTGAATTTCAATAATTTATAGAATTAGGCGTTACTTTGCGGAGATCCATAATACAAAAGTAATAATAAAATTATTTTGCTATAATCCGCGATACAGTAAATAGAAAATATATATAGTGTTTAATGTATAGTGGACTATCAGTATTTTCATACCCGATACGTGCAGGATTCGTAAAAACACATGCACAAACCTCCACCACTTCCACCACAATACACAAGCACTACACAGGTTCACTATCACAAACTCAACGATCGTTTCGCCCCGCAACCGAAGCATCATCAGGAGATAGACTCCACGACAAAATCGCAAAGTGATTTTGTGACACTTTGCGATTTTGTGTTTTGTGTTTTTACGAATCCTGCACGTATCGGGTATGAAAATACTGATAGTCCACTATACATTAAACACTATATATATTTTCTATTTACTGTATCGCGGATTATAGCAAAATAATTTTATTATTACTTTTGAATTGAATTTCATTTTATAATTATTTGTATCAATATTGTTTTGTAGAGATGTATTTTAACGTACGTAGTAGTGGTTTATTAATAATTTAATTTTAATAGAAATATTATGACGCAACAAAAGTTTTATAATACAATGCATTCACAAATAATGACCAGAAGTGACACTTAACTGTGCTATATTCGTGATAGATTGGAAATCGTTCGTCGGTTTCATCTAAGTCAATTATTTAATAAACAATTAGATACCAGAAATGCACGTCGGAACCTCTATTTTCTACAACGAACAGATAAATCAATCCAGACATTAATCTAATCAGAGATCAGTTAAAAACAACAACAAAGCGAGCTATCTCTATCTTCTAACAAGACATCAGACATCGCGTGCTATCGACTCAATTGTCTGAATTAGTGTATCCAAGAAAGTTAAATTTTAAATCCTAATTACGTATTGGATAACTGTAAGTTTTTATTCATATATTTAATTGTATTTAGTACATACATTAGTATTGACCTACTTTCGTCTTTTATTAAAATGCTCTTCTCAGCGCAAAGGTTGCCACCTTAGAATTAAGGTCACTGATGTTTAATTTTTGATATCTATCGAATCGTATTCTTCAAAATGATGAAATATTTTAATAGTAAATAAAAATCACTTCCTAAGCACCAAATTCATATAGGAACAAGGAAAATTAGATCCATGCTGATGCATAGTTACTGCCAAGTCTTTATTAACCTCATTTTTTTTTAATTATACTTCAAACTAATTTCAATGCATTAACCGTAATGTTAAAAGTAAAGGACAATCGTAGAAGAATTTATTTTTTTATAATCCTTAGCTATTTAAAAGAGTTTGTACACACCTTATTTGAATAACATACATGCCACTAAATAACTATCTGTGGAAGGCAACATAACCGCATTTAAGTTTCTAAGTATGTAAAAATTCTAATTTGGCTCAATCGAGAACGAATTTTCAGTCTTCGATGAATGATTTTATAGTAAGGAATTGTAGCAGATTGTATAACATGTCCCTTATGGTAGTGACGCGATATTCCCTCCATCCATTTCTGCGTAAGAATAAGTCACTTACCTGATAAAAAGCAGCGCTTGCGCATCCTAAGTGAGCCATACGTTCGTGTTCACTTATCAGTCATACAGCACGTCTGTTCATAACACTTTTGCAGTCTTTGTTATACTTTATATAAACACCTCATTGGAGTTTAATAATAGTAGTTAATATCGTACCTTCATTCACTTATATTTTTGTACTAAATTAATAAAATAAACGTTATATTCCACCCCAATTATCTAAATAGTATTAAAATTCTATTTCCTCAATAATATTAATATTATGTTGATTATATTTCACATATTTTTTTAATTGTTTCTTAACAAATAATAAGTATTTAACTATACATGAGTTTGGAGTAAGTTTTTTATTATTATATTATATAAATAAATATATAATAATATATATATTAATGTTAATATTATTAATGTTTATTTATATATTAATAAGTTTTATAAATTGTAATAAAAATAAATAAATTTAATTCAGTTATTTTATGTGATACAAGTTTATCAGTCTTAAGGAAGGTAAGCCATCTTACAAAAAAGCCTAAAACGATAAGTCAAACCGCAAAGTATCGCAATAAACGATTCTCCCAATGAAGGCACGACACTGTACACTATAAATCATATAAAAATAAATCAACTAAATGTGAAATACTTTCACTAAACAAAAGGGCATTGTGCATGCAAAAATGCATTCCGCATCGAATATTTTTCGTCGCCTGCCGCCTTCTGCAGTTTTATTATTTTATTCGTCGAACTATACCAGTGTTCAATTTATCGGTTTCGGAATATGATTCGTCGTGTTGGTCGATCACGATTGCGTTTTAAATAAACGTATTTAAAAATATTATTATTATATTATTATTATATTATTATATTATTATATTATTATTGTTTTTATTACTAGTTCATTCATATTTAATTCAGTATACATAAGCAATATTAGTAGATCGCATAGACATAAAAAATTACTTTTTGAACTACAATTAATTTTATTTGACAATCGCTTCATTTAAACAGCTTATTTATATCATTAAATTACAACTTATTAGGCAAATTGTCTTTAAGCTTGAATCTAAATTTCTTTCTTATTAACGTAGGAACCGCAAGCAAACATATTTTAAACGTTCACCCTTCGCGGTGTTCAACAACGCAATTCACATCAAGATTTACGCTCTCCGTTTGATGACTTATAAATCATCTGAAGACTAATTAAAAATTCGAAACTGCGTTTCGGAACCAGCGAAATAAATTTAATATATCTCACCGTCATCGCATAAACTTTCTAATTTGCAACGAAATATAAATTGGACCAAAATGGACCAACAATAAAAACAACACCTCGGGAAAACTATAAAAATATATTGCTGTCAATGTTCAATTTTGTTTTGACCACACCCGAAATTTGGAACCATTCTTCGACCGACCCTCGATGTCTGTCAAATGAGCAATTAAAGGTGTTTAATGTTGCAATAAAAATGGGATTAATTCCTTTTGAACGTGCATTTGCATTTTCGCACGTCGCGTGCGTCCCGTCTCAGTTTTTGTTACCCGTCAAATTAGAACGCCCGTAATAAAGTACGCGGTGAATATTTTTATGATAATTAATTTGGAATTTATTTCTACTTTTATCGTATTTAATTTTTGTTTTGTTATATTTATTTTAAAACGTATTCGGAAAACAAGTTTTAAACGTAAACACTTGTCAATATAAATACCGTTAGAAATGAAATGTAAAGTCGAACAATAATAATACTATTGATGAGATTACACAATAAGGCAATTTAACGATTTATTTACCTTACACACTAATCGGATATAAAATATTCACCCGCGAACTCTTGGAAATTGCGATTTTACCCGTCCGGAGCGAGTAATTTATTTTTAAAGCTCGTAAAATCTCACTCTTTAAGCAATAAAAGTAACATTTTAGCAAAGTTAGCAACACGAGCCACGATTATGGCGTTCGTTAACTTAAGGCTTTCGCATTCAGAAATCACTTGTAAACATTGTGACACTAAGAACTGACGTCAGCTCCGCTTAATACGTTGATAGCGCTGAAATAGGCGTATTTACATATATTAAAACGAGACCCGTCACGCTTGCGTTCCAAAATAAACACTTGGCGCACGCGAATTTCTAGAGCGCGTTTTTGAGTCACACGCGAAAGTATTTCACAGTATAATGATAACGGGTATAACAAAAAGTAGGGGAGCGAGATGAGAAAAGTTACTTCAAGAATATACGGAAGTTAATTAGAAGTGGAACGAAAAACAACCGTAACTGGTGGCGAAGTTAGCCGTTCTAGTGCGGCCAATGGTACAAGCTACCCACACAGACTCAGCCCTCACCACCGCGGGTAGATTTGCATACCGCCCGCCCAGGCGCGCGCCGACGCCCAGCCTGAGCGACAGGGACGGCACACCAAACAGATGGATTTGACATTGAATTCCAAATTTAAATCTAATTTTTTCAACTCAATCTGTCAGTAAATTCGAATTTCAAACAATCAACAGATAAGGAATAAATTTAATATTCATTTTTTAAATTATGACATAGGCAAATGAGAGTGTGCGATGCGTGGAAAAGGATGAAAGTAAATTTATCGCCGTCGTCGAGGAAGCGGTACGGTGTGATAAGTTCGGGAGACAATTCGCGTGGAGGGCATGAATGAGCTTAGATGTGACCGTAATGACGGCGCTCGCGTGATTGATTGTGACGTAAGTATGTTATTCATGTAGAGTGCTGTTCCTATCGCGTTATAGTTCAACAAATGACAATAATATCATATACATCAACGAATATAAAATATACCACTGTTAAAATTGCACTCGCTGATTCTAAAAAGTTAAACTGGATGTCGGCAGTTTAGTTTTTGAGTTTGATATGAAAGAGTTATGTTACTTCGTTTGTTACAACTGATGGACGACTTTGTCTAGGTCTGTCAGTAATATTTAAGTCATGGTTATTCTACCATTCGTTACCATTATATGTATATCTCATAAGAAAAATCTCAAACCTTGTGTAAGTCGAAATAAGTTTCTTGGGAATATATTATGACATATATGAATGGAAATTAGTGTATTGTGTGTATTAAAACGATTTATATTGGCTCATTATAAATTATCGGTACATATAAAAATCTACTTCTGGTGAAAGATGTCCAGGAGTTATGTACAGTTAATACTTCAATGCGTATTATTATCATTACTTACATCTAAGGAATTCCATGACGCAGGTTTCCTCATGATGTCTTTCTGGTCTCACTGGTCTTTTAGCCGCTGTTTTATTTGTTGCTAGTACACTCTCTGCTCTGTACTCTGAGTAATTCTCATTATCAAGGGTCTATTTAAGTTTACTTGTTGCTTTTGGTTTTGCTAAGCTATTAAAAGTAACAGTATAGTTTCAGTTAGAAATAAAAAACGAACAGAAAGTTAAATGGGCGAGGTAATATAGCTTATGTAGAACTACTCAAACGGTAATAGTGAGCGACTTTAAGTTTGCATAGAGTTCGTAATTTACATATACTTCTATATTTTGAGTATTCTATTCTATTGTAGGAGTATAATTAACGAAGACCATCGAAACCCTTTTTCGTGATACATCAACTGGTGAGCAAAATCAAAGTCTTCGGCGACAGTCCGTTGTTTCACAGTAAGAGTTATAACGCTCACATCTTTAAAAGAACCTAACATAAGAAAAAATTCAATGCTTTGCAAAACATTTGGAGTTAAGACATCTGGAACTGATCAAGGAAGCCGCTCAGCTGGTATAGCAGTAATAAAAAAATTAAGAAAATTCTAACGTTTTCTTCAGGGATTCAAATGTACGGTCCATTGTAACAACAACGTACTAACCCTACGCTGCCGGCTTTCAATAATAGCGTGTAAAAATGTTTTGACTAGAAAAGTGTCTCAATCTAATGAAAACACACAACAGACAAGAACATTGTAATTACGAGGACAAGAAGATTTATTACTAGAGAATAGCAAACCACACGTGACCGCCGAACGAGTACAATGTAACTATGTGGCATATTATCACGAAGAACAATGATTCTTATTATTAACGCAATTAACCTCAATTTTCCTAAAACTTATATTAAGCGAGGACCTTTGTACGTGTGAGATGTGCATATGCATTTACGATGTGTGTGAGCATCAAAGCGGAACATGTAGTAGTTAATTTTTGCGCAAAGCTGGTGCAAGCGAGAGGTGTGCTCATTTACAAATAGTTACCCTAAGTGCGAAAGGGATGGGCGTATTAGGGGTTAATTAATGAACGTGGAAGCTTGTGCTCTTTATTGCTTTCGTGGCTGGACGCTAAGACGTCTACGCTTAAGGAGTTTTCCGATGAGAAAATAGAGCTGTGGCATATATTAGGTGTTTTTTCATAAGGTTATTAAAAGATCACCTCTACTCCTCTTCTTTTCCAAAGAGCTATTCTGCTGCACTTATATGAATAGTAACTATACTTAGTAATCACTTCTGCGGGATAGTTTGAAAATCAAAGCCAATTCTATAGCACGTAAAACGTGATTTATTGTCTAAGACAAATCAGATTTTGCATATTTTTTTTTATACTTTTCACCGATAAATATCCAACGCTGGAAAACCTAAAACCCTAATGGTCATAGATTCTAAAATTTTCCACTCATCATCAGTTCATTCATCATCAATGATCAATAAGATTGAGATGTAGGGGCCTACTTTATATTATACTAGTTGACCCGGCAAACGTTGTTTTGCCATACAAAGTTCTACAGATTTGAAATGACTTGACACATGATGAGTATAAACGCTTTGATGGGTTGATAATAGATGACGCTTTACAATGTCATCCTATTCCTATAGAATTTACAGGATTTCTATAGCCTATATGTTACCCCGGTGTATAAAGAATAATCGTGCCAAATTTCATCGGTATTGGTTCAGCGGATTCACCGTGAAAGAGTAACAAACATCCATCCTTGCACACAAACTTTCGCATTTATAATATTAGTAGGATTAGTAGGATTAGTAGGATATCAGTACTTTTGATTCATTACACATCTCTGTGTTTCTGATTTTAATTTATTTTTCATTAAAATATTAGTTTGTTAAGTTTGTAAAGTACTAAGAAGTATTTTTGTTGCAGTTCCGGTTTAAAATTAAATTCTACATACTCCACGGTTTTATAAGATATACATGCATTTAAAAATATATAAAAAAAACACTTTTATTCTCTTTATTGGTACGACATCATGCTCAGTAGTTGCCTATACCCAAAAATGGGCTTTGAGTTAAGCAGGTCTCTTGGTTAATTTCCACATTCAAAACTATAAGTTGTTATAAATTATAACGTTGATTCATTACTAACTTCCTATACATATTAAGTTTATTAGCTCATTATAACAATTACTTAGGGTACATTAAAACCACCAAATTATATAGTCCATTACGGTAAAACCATTTTGTTCCTACGCACAATAGATCTTGACTATCTCCTCAACACATCAGCATAATATAGCGCGCGGGTAATGTGGCGAATGTTTTCTTAATTTCCCGCTGCGTGCGGAGCGGTTAAGAAATTAAGAAAATGCCGGCGTCTGCGAGCCACTTAAGCCGCCTGTATTGTCTTTGCAAATGGTTCTAGTTCTAATAAAACCCTCAAGTTTGGTAATGATATCTGTAATTTGCTGATGCTTTAATGACCGTGGGCATAGTACTGTTTACAAGTATTTTGTTTGTATTTTTAAAAAAAAGTAAAGTAACAGCCTGTTAATATCCCACTGCTGGGAATAGGCCTCCTCTCTCCGTTTCTGGAGAGAAGGGTTGGAGCTAAGACCTACCACGCTGCTCCAATGCGGATTGGTAGGTTACACATATCTCCAGAATTCTCTAGTGATATGCAGGTTTCCTCACGATGTTTTCCTTCACCGAAAAGCGTGTGATAAATTACAATTATGAATTAGACACATGAGTTTTAATAGAAAAACTCATTGGTGCCTGCCCGGGTTTGAACCTATGTTCGTCTCTAGAGAGTCGCACGGTCTCACCACTGGGCTATCACAGCTTGTTGTTGTTTGTATTTTGAAACCACTTAGTTTAATACTATTTTTTTTCTTCACTAGTGCTTTAATGCCAAGTGTGTTTAAGTTACTTTATCTAATATCCAAACGTGATAAAGAACGCGGATGCTATTTTCTTAATTTTAAATCATATCATCCTCCTGTCCTTATCACACTCTGGGTAGGGTCGGCACAACATGTTTATAACATGATGTTACAAACATGTTGTCACATGATTTGGCTACGTATTTTCCGACCGGCCGCCTGCCTGACGTCAACTTACCTTAGTCGTATTTTACGACCCCTCGGTAAGAAAGAGGGTGGTCTATTCTACTTAACCGGATACCACACGGTGGGACAACTTATCTTAGTCGCCTTTTACGACACCTCGGTAAGAAATGATGGTGGTCTATTCTACTTAACCGAATACCACCCGGTGGATTTTCTTAATTTTAAGTTTTTATTTTTTATAATTTCGTACGTTAGAAGAGATTTAAAAATTAAGAAATGTTTTATTAACGTCCAACTTATTGTAAAAATAATAATAGTATTCTTTATTCATCATTCCTTTATGCCTGACGTCAACTTACCTATGTCGCTCTTTACGACACCTCGGTAAGAAATGAGGGTGGTCTATTCTACTCAGCCGGATACCACACGGCGAAATAGTATTATTTATTGTAAACCACAAATAATAAACCAAAATATACAAGAAGTTTGATTACTATACAATATTATATTCGTCTTTGTTCTATTGTCTATTTGGTCTTTTGTCTTTGGCCTGGTAAAATCATTCTGGTGTGTGGAGGCCTTAAAGGACTTGATTCCTGGCCATTAAATAAACTAAAAAAAAATCGAGTTTGCTAAAGAGCTGAAAAAGATCTGTAATGTATATTACTGTCATCAAGATTCATTAGAAGAAGAGTTAGGTTTTATTTCTTAAGGTATTTTAAAATAGAACGATATCTAAGTAACAGTATAAGTGCTTAAGTTACAGTAAGTAATATTATGAATCTTCGCACATCGCCATAATATAGAGGTAATGTTTACTTAATTTTCCGGAGCGTGCGAAGCGGTTAAGAAATTAAGGAAATACCAGCGCTCGCGAACCATTTAAAGTACCCATACTGTCTTCGTAGATGGTTTTTGTTCTAATAAAACCCCTTACTGTTTGTTAATGAGTGTAATAACAGATACACTTTATATGGCGTGGCTGTATGTAGGCGTACGCGATGAGATGAAATTTCATCCACACAAAAGAATAGTTGAGTTTGTAAACCAATATTGAAAGATATATCGCTAACGCTTTGAATAACTTTTTTAATAACATAAATATTTCATAATCAATTATAAAAACGGGAATCTAATACAGACTATGCAACTGACTTGCCATTAATTTATCGTTAATTATAATTGGCTCTATCATATTATCCTTAATAGACATAATAGACAAAACATTTAAAGATAAATGTAGTAATTTGTTTGTTTAGTATGATATAAAGGATTCACATCACATATTGCCGAAAAAAAAATTTACCCGAAACGAGTTTTGGAAGATGTTTACATGTTCAAATTCAAAATATTCTTTATACAAGTAAACTTGTAAACAGCTTTTAAATCCATTTATAGAAGCAGGCGTTACTTTACAGAATTCCATATTACAGGCACTACAACAGAACTACCTTACTATAATCGCTTGCGATTTTGCATTGCGATTTTGTCGTGGAGCCTATCCTCCTGATGATGCTTCGGTTTCGGAGCGAAACGATCGTCGAGTTTGTGGTGGTGGTTATGTGTGCTGTGTTGCTGGTGGGGATGCCTTGGGGTGCGTGTGGTGACTTGTGCTGCATGTGTAAGGTGCGTAAATTTTGCCTGCTTCATACACATTAGCTTTGCACGCATTCGCTTAACCCGTGCGGATTATAGCAAGGTAGTTCTGTTATAGTGCCTCCTTTTAAATCGTCAACTCTACTGTTGGTTCGGAAAGTTGTTCCTACCGAGAAGAGCCAGCAAGACATTCATTATTCTTATAAGTAACATTTAGTTTACTATCTTGTACAGGGTCGGACAGTAGCCATATCCTTGTATTCTTACCATCTAAGTAATCCTCAACAGTATAGAAGGCTTTCTGTATCAGCCTCATACATACATGCACATATACTTACACACATATATTCTCTCTCTCACCCCCCCCCCCACACGCACCACCCCACACACATGCACAGTCATATAAGCACGCAAACACACTTATAAAGGCACATATAAACAAACTACTTTTTACTTTTTGTTAATAACTAATATAATTTAATTAAAAGTAATAAAATTATTGTTACCTTTTTATTATAGTCTTTACATTGTTACATTTTAACTAAGAGAAGATGCGAGGCATCCTTACCACAAGCACCTTTTAACTTAATAGGGTTGTTTCATATATGTAATGCAAGGCAATGTAAGATTCATTATTTTTTTTATTTTATCTTTTTTAATTTTATAATAATTTCAATAGGCAATACTACTTACTAACTATTTGAGAAATATAGACAGGTTAAAACTAAATTGATACAATAATTTATTATTTGATTTGTAACTCATCATCATTCTCCTGCCCGTATCCCACTCTAAGTGTAGTCGGCACAACATATAACAAACATGTTGTCACATGATTTGGTTAAGTATTTTACGACCGGCCGCCTGCTTGACGTCAACTTACCTTAGTCGCCTTTTACGACACCTCATTAAGAAATAAGGGTGGTCTATTCTATGCAGCCGGACACCACACGGCGCATACCTTAGTCGCTTCTTACGACACCTCGGTAAGAAAGGAAGGTGGTCTATTCTATTCTGCCAGATACCACACGGCGTTATTTGATTTGTAACTATTAATGTATTTTTGATATGTAACTTCCATGATAGTAAACACCTAATGCTTTTTTGCGCGTGTGACGTGAAATTAGCTCTCATGCGATATTGAAAATACAGAACGTAGGCTTTTTCAATAGTCTGAAGCTAACTTTATTCCAATGGTAATAGAGGCTTAATGTAGTAGAAATTTGCAATACCCTAATTTAGAAGCTAATATAACAAAGAAAAGTGGTGCGTGTGACGGAAAATTTGTGTCGTTTTTGAACTCTATATAGAGCTTCACTGATGATTAAATAAGAAATAACTACAGCGTTATTTCCAATCATATAAGTAATCATAGTAGTCATTTTTTTCTATAATTATATTTATATCTTCAGAGCACTATTGTATACACTTGCCTTCTACCATCATTTAACCTCATATCATTTTAAAAATTCTTAGAGATGTTAGCAGAAGCCAAATGCTAATCCAATTCCTTTCTTTTCATTGCAGTAATTTAATGTTTTGTATGTGGCTATGAAGTTTTAAACTTTGAGGTTAATGCTTTAATATCTTAAACAACATTATTTACGATTAGTAAAGGCAATAGTAAAATCTTAATCTTTTAAACCTACAATAAAAAAAATATATATTGCCTGATCATGATTGGGGTTAGCTGATTGGGGTTCAACGTTGCAGTAATTTCAATTAACAATTGAAAACTATGATTCTCATGACAATCGAGTTTAATAGTAACAAATAGAATTTTATGTAAACTTTTTCTATTTCATTACCCTGAATTCAAAAATGAAACCGTGGCAGCGAGGAAAAGTTAGATAAACATGTCTTCAACAGTATTAAGTACATTAGAGGTTCTAATTAATAACACTGGTCATGATATAGTTGGCGATATTTTAGCGGAATGCAATTATAACCCGTCGGCCTCAAGACTATAGGGGAGAAGACATTGTCCATACATTCAAATGTGTGTATATAACTGCACACTTGGCTAGGGATGTCCCTTAGCATTGTTAGATTATAATTGCATAATTTATAATTACAGTAATATAATAACCACCGGAAATATATTATGAAAGATGGCACTCTAGACGTATGACGAGTGTTACGTCTACTCAGCGTTTGCCGCTTCCCAGACTCTACTCGACACCTGAGGTGTCATGTTCCATGCCTGGGAAAGAAACTCCAAGCCACCTCGCCTTTCCCTACCTAACTTTGGTGGGATCGGACGAAATTAGTATTTAAGATTTTTAGCATAGTAATAGTATAAGAATAATTATAATTAATTAACTGTAAATAAATAGATTTATTTGGATAGTGAGTTTTGTGTACCACCCATAATATAATTAGAGCGTCTCTTCGTCCTGAAGAGTCCCTCAGGCATATTATTTCCGGTTGTTCTCATCTTGCTAACGGTAAATAGATATTCATGCGCAGATGCGCATCGACATATCATCATTATATCATCAAATTAATCAACAAACTGCTCTTTAATATGCTCTGGTGGACGAAGAGCTATCGTATCACAAGTATGACCTTGCATCAGTTCTGGAAAATAGCAGTGCTGTGCTCTACTGAGATCGGCCTATTCGCTATATTTTTACATATAGGTATGTTATTGCCAATGAACCTAATATAGTGTTAGTAGACCGGTTAGCACGACGTGCAATTATTGTTGATGTCACCATTCCACATGACGATAATCTCATAAAAGCGGAAAATGAAAAATTTACTATACCTTTCTTATGAGATAACCACCATGTAGAATGTTGACTAGTGTTGTTGCGGTCAATGAACTAATTGCGAAAAGCCTCGACCAAAATCTTCAAAGGCATTCGCTTAATAGTTCGATGCAGAGGGCAGGCAATAATACTTGAAACGGCATGTATTGTGAGGAAGTTCCTAAGTCTGGATCCCTAGCCATTAGCTAACCTAGCCTCCGCCTCCGCCTCTGCTTCCGGAGGACGAAAACTTTTTTCGTTTTTGAATGTTTTTTTAATTATTTTGTTTTTTTTTGAAATTTTTTAACTTTTTAAATATTTCTAATATTTAAAGTTAGTTTAAAAAATTAAGGAAATAATTAATAAAAATATAATTGTATCATAACTTTTGTTACATTATATTTAGATATAGAGTCTTTAACGCACGGCACAAGTAACGTAAAGTATAAAATTCTGTTAAAAAAAATCTGTTATTCAGTGTAATATAATATATGGTTTTAGACGTCGTGTGGTATCCGGCAGAATAGAATAGACCATCCTCCGTTCTTACCGAGGTGTCGTAAGAGGCGACTAAGGTATGTGCCGTGTGGTATCCGGCTGCATAGATAGACCACCCTCATTTCTTACCGAGGTGCCGTAAAAGGCGACTAAAGTAAGTTGACGTCAGGCAGGCGGCCGGTAGTAAAATACGTAGCCAAATCATGTGACAACATGTTTGTAACATGTTTTGCCGACCCCACTTAGAGTGGGATAAAGGCAGGAAAATGATGATGATAATATATGGTTTTAGGAATCAATCAATCAATTAATACTAGTAGTACTATACAGGAAAACACGTGACATCTAAATAACGTATATGGTTTCAATGTGAGAAATAGGAAAACAGTAAAGGGTGTCAACCCTATCTTTGTAACCGGACGTCACCCCTAAGGATTAGTGGCGTGACTATAGGATTACTACATTGGCCGCAAATGAAGAATTACTGATTACATTCATTCACCTTTATTTTTGCGAAAAATACAATTGTGTCTAGATTGACGTACATATTAAGAAACTTTGTACTTAATCTTACTTGACTTTATATTTGTATTTGTAGATGCACAAGCACGTCATTTTATGGGAATATAAATTTCTTATAACATTTTCACTCCATTGAGCTTTTTTTATATGAATATTCAGACAATATTATTAAGAAAGCTAATCGGTTTGAAATCTCATAATAAAGACTTCAGCAACAAGTAATATAAATAAAAACTAAGGGTCCTTATAGTAGTGAATGTATGTTTATATAATACGCTGAGGACATTATAATGGAATACACCATCTATAACACATATTAAGCGCAATGCATTCCTCTTTAAAGAGTAATTAATAGAATTAATTTAGCGTATGACTCATAGGCGCTTGGTAAGTTCGCCAATCTGTTTGAAAAGCTGGCACCGATTTCTCGTACGTTCCAAGCGATATCTTTTAACATTAATAACACTGTTTATGTATATGTTTATGTGGTATTCGTCTCATAACTTAATATGCTACAGAACAACATCACATTACTTACTCATTCAAAATAATCCAAACAAAACGTTGTTTCCTTTGCGACACTTTGCAGTGCGATTAATTTAACATATTCAAGTTAATAATTCACGTGAAACACGCATCGCGCGCCGTAAATAATGTCTAAATTAATTTCGATCCGCAACTCTTAACTTTTGTTTACATTTCAGTACCAGAACGTCACATGTGTCAGAGTTTTGACAGATGATCCTATAGAACGTACACAGGGGCATTTATATTTACATACGCGCGCGTCGACAGTGGCTGTCACGCAATTGTTGTGACGCGAAACTAATTTCGTATTTTTGTGGACTTTTGCACGTTTTGTGGGCGATTTTCAGCTCGTTTTTCGTGTGTCCGTCACACAGTTTGCGTTAGTACTGACCACAGCTTAGGGCGCCGTCCACGAGGCGATGTGTGCGTGTGTGAGCTTTCTGCACGCGATCTCTTCAAGCTTAAACGAGTGGGGAGTGCGTCCGTGTGCGTAAAAAAGTTCACTTGTGGAAGTAGGAGGCTAGACTCATTGACTGCGGCCCTTATTGTATGAATGTGGAAAAATTATAGTCGAGCAATGTTTGCCTGAAACAGCGATGCGCATTGTTTACGGGGTTAGCGTAGTGGGCACTTAAGGCTCCCAATTTGCCCAGAACGTTAATGTCTCGCATTGTCTCGCTGACATTATTTCTTACAAAGTACAGTAATTATATAGCTGTGATAGCCTATTATGATTAGCCTATTATTATATGTGTATTTTATAGCTGTGATAGCCTAGCGGTGAGACCGTGCGACTCTCTAGAGACGACATAAGTTCAAACCCGGGCAGGCACCAATGGGTTTTTCTATTAAAAAACTTATGTGTTTAATTGATAATTGCAATTTATCACACGCTTTTCGATGAAGGAAAACATCGTGAAACCTGCATATCTCTAGAGAATTCTAGGGATATGTGTAACCTACCAATCCGCATTGGAGCAGCGTGGTAGGTCTTAGCTCCAATCCTTCTCTCCAAAAACGGAGAGAGGAGGCCTTAGCCCAGCAGTGGGCATAGTAACAGGCTGTTACTTTACTTTTTACAGTAATTAAAATCCGAGTATATCAGAAGTGTTTACCGCTTTTGTTATTAGCAAGGATCTCTTTCCAGTCGTCTCAATTGCCAGTCATATCTACCCACAGCCTTCATTGCAGCTATGGAGACCTAATAATAGCGTTATAACTAATTTTTCCTAAATACTACTTAACAGATAAAATTGTAATTAATGCGATAAAATTCTATTATATCAGCCCATTGTAGCGATTCTTTCTAGTATAGACAATCCAACGATGAAATTGATTACTCTTGTAGCCTGGTGTTGGTAAATCTTTATGCTACAGAGTATTGTCAAACTAATTACCCAACCTTTTGTCATTTGTTCTTCATTTGAGACAGTTATATGTAAACAAAATGACAGGGGAGAACTTTTTCAAGAGATAACTTTTTGAGAGTTATTTTTATTTGAAGTTTATTGTTTGATCATTGGATCGAATGATAATCCTTAACTCATAATGTGGAAGCTTTTTTTTATCATCATACATTTTTTTAGTCTTAACAAAATCAGAAAAAGTTGTGTAACTGATAACGTGTCTGATATAATAACAATGAGTAGAAAATCTTGATTAATAACTAGATATGTGATAGGTAGGTAGAAAGAAGTATAAAAAAGCCTATTAGTCTAGTAACTTTAGCATAAAAAATTGTGAAACTGGATAGGCACTATAACAAAACTACCTTGCTATAATCCGCACGGGCTAAGCGAATGGATGCAAAGCTAATGTGTATGAAGCAGGAAAAATTTACGCACCTTACAAATTACATTGCGATTTTGTCGTGGAGCCTATCCTCCTGATGATGCTTCGGTTTCGGAGCGAAACGATCGTCGAGATTGTGGTGGTGGTTATGTGTGCTGCTTGTGTGCTTTGTTGCTGGTGGAGGCGTCTTGGGGTGCGTGTGGTGACTTGTCCTGCATGTGTAAGGTGCGTAAATGTTGCCTACTTCATACACATTAGCTTTGCATGCATTCGCTTAACTCGTGCGGATTACAGCAAGGTAGTTCTGTTATAGTGCCTGTTATATAGAATTCCGCAAAGTAGCGCCTGCTTCTATAAATTATGTGAAACTGCATAACTGGTCATTTAATAAGTCTAGACTCCATCATTCGGATCTAATAGAGGAATTATCCTTCCTATGGTTTTAAGGTGTTGATTAACCTAGATCTGGTTTTGCAGTAAGGCTTCGGGCGTAGTTAGATACCATACTTCCGGAAAAGCGATTAACAGGTCTGTGTGATATGTAAAAATCGATAGGTGATTTAATTTTTCACAGCTTTAACAAGTAAATATGTTTGGATCTAAGACCGTGGCACACTGTCAGGTGAGATAGCGTTCCAGAAAATTGCGTCGTTTTAGAATCCTTAGGATGCTGCCCCTGTAGTTTTCAAGACTTACTTACATCGTGACATTAGTTCTGCCATTACAGTAGTTTAAAAACACTGTTAAACAGAGGCTGATACAGAAAACCTGTTGCGGATTACTTAAATGATAAGAATGTGTGGATATAGCTACTCTTCGACCCTGTACAAACCAATGACTTAATGTAACTAATAATAACAATTATGTTTTGAAAAGAGCAACCGCCGAGTTTCTTGCTGACTCTTCTCGGTAGGAACAGCTTTCCGAACGAGCAGGAGAGCTGACGATTTAAAAGCACATGTTTATAAGTTTATTTGAATATTTTGTAATTGAATTACTAATTAATTGAATTATTAATTAATCAATTAATTGAATTACTGCTCAATATCCCGCCGACTGTTCTGTATTCTGATGTATCTTTTATTTCATTATTTTACGGAATATTCTTTTTAATTTCTCGATTATGTGTTGTGTATTTTACACAATTCAGAAGAAAAAAGATAATTGTTTATGTTATCGTTTGAGTTTGCTCCGTACATTAGCTTCAATTGCAGCAAATTTCATTTAATTCCAGATTTAGCAGATTAGCCGTGAAAGCCGCAACACAAGTCGACAGCAATTCATATTTATGATCTTCCTTCTTTCTTCTTTCGGTGTTTTCTTTCCTGCACTTAATAGCATTCAAGCAACCATTGTGCGTGACACATTTATAGTATTACCATGAATTGCATAGATATACAAAATAATACTCCAATTCACAAAAAGATATGCGCTAATCAATCAAATTGAATATCACTTTGGCTTCTTAATCATTTGATTAAAATTATACTATTCCAAACACAAAATTTATCTGCTAACTTAAAATTAAACAAATTTTGCCGTGTGGTATCCAGTTGAGTAGAATAGACCACCCTCATTTCTTATCGAGGTGTCGTAAAAGGCGACTAAGGTAAGTTGACCCACCGTGTGGTATCCGGTTGAGTAGAATAGACCACCCTCTTTCTTACCGAGGTGTCGTAAAAGGCGACTAACGTAAGATGACGTCAGGAAAGCGGCCGGTCGTAAAATACGTAGGCGAATCATGTGACAACATGTTTTTAACATGTTGTGCCGACCCCACTTATAGTGAGATAAGGGCAGGAGGATGATGGTGTACTTAAAATTAAAAAATTCGTATTAAATTGAATTTTATAGGTATATGAAATCTTAAGCAAGTTAAAGAAGGCAAAACACAATTCGCTAGCAATGACATTTATCAAGGCAAGTGTTTACTCATATCTGTATCGGGACTATCGGGAGATGAGGCGAAGTGAGATTTATGATTCAGAAAAATCTCTTAATGGACCCGCGCATGCTCGTCCAAGATAAATGTGCAATTTTAACTTCGAGAATGCAACCCAAGTTTTGACTTCTCATGATGTATGTATTTATTCTCAAGTTCGATTGTTTTGTTGTCTTCGTTATAGGATATAGAGTGCAAACCAATCATTACTTTATCGTTTCATCATTAATAATGATTTTAATAGCCGAGCGTGTGACCCTCGACATGTAACTATAAGCGAGAGTTTCGATGAAAAATTTACATGCCGACTCGATTTGTACTAATTTATAGAATTTAGTCAGGTCGGGTTTAAATTAAGTACTAATTTTGAATTGGGTCATTTTAATACTAAGCGTGCGAATCGTACTATAACAGTAATAGACTGTATATAATAATTATATAATAATACTTAGTGCAAGCTGTGATAGCCTAGCGGTGATACTGTGTGACTCTCTATAGACGATCATGGGTTCAAACCTCGGGCAGGCACCGATGAGTTTTTCTATTAAAAAAAAACTTATGTGTCTACTTGATAATTACAATTTATCACACGCTTTTCAGTGAAGGAAAACATCGTGAGGAAACCGCATATCTCTAAAGAATTCAAGGGATATGTGTAACCTACCAATCCGCATTGGAGCAGCGTGGTAGGTCTTAGCTCCAACCCTTCTCTCCAACAAATGTAGAGAGAATGCCTTAGCTCAGCAGTGGAATTGTAACAGGCCGCTACTTTACTTTACGTTACTACGTTTCTAATTTTAACTGTTATTTTACTCGCCATTTGGTTTTACGTTCATAGTAACAGGCCGTTACTTTACTTAAACATACTTAGCGTACTTCATAAATATAAATATTTTAAATGCCGAACTACATATATCCTGTATAATTTGCGTTAAGCGTACTAACGAAAAAAAAAGCGTCTTGTATGAAGCATAATACTTGGTAATTATAAGTTAGCTCATTTAATTATTCGTTCAGTTCTGTACTAAACACCGATCTCCGCCCTACATTCAGTTTTAAGTACTACCAACCATTTAACCTGTCTTCGAACTTGACCGTATAAAGGATCTTTTGTTTAACAACTCATGTGAACGATCTAATGAATGAGTGAATTTGTATTCGACAAATGGAACGTAATTAAATAATATTAAAACGTACTAAAGAGAATTTCTTGACATTTATCGAGAGGCTCTGCTTCGGGTTTTGTTGTTTTTAAACGAATTTTTATAGTCCCTTTTTTGGACAAATAAGACATGTTATTTGTGTAAAAACAAAGAATAAAAATGAATTAAATAAGTTAAATTACAGCCTATATTAAAATTCTATAAAAGTCAGAATAAGTTCAGAAATAAGTATTAGGCTTTTATTTATGAAGCACAACGTACTGTCTGAGTTTTACGGAGAAAATAAATTATTTTGCAACTTCCTATCAGCTGTCAAATTTACATTGCTCAAACCGTTAGATTCGTATTTATTAGATTAATTTTATAATATTCAATATTGCGCATTCATACATCATTTTATTTATATTACGAAGGCCAACGCAACCACCCAACAATGCACCCTATACTTACGCTATAATAACTATCCACACGTTACATATTTAGTACACTCATAAGCAAAAGTATGTTTCAATTTAAAAATGAACTAATGCATAAAATAAATAAATGTAGCGTCAAGAATAATTTATAGAATTAGGCGTTACTTTGCGGAGATCCATAATACAAAAGTAATAATAAAATTATTTTGCTATAATCCGCGATACAGTAAATAGTAAATCGCAAAGCTTGGCGATTTTGTCGTGGTGTTTTGTTGTGGTGGAAGTGGTGGAGGTTTGTGCATATGTTTTTACGAATCCTGCATGTAACGGGTATGAAAAAAAACGTATAGTCCACTATACATTTAGCACTATATATTTTTTCTATTTACTGTATCGCGGATTATAGAAAAATAATTTTATTATTACTTTTGTAGCGTCAAGATTCAAGGACGTTGCATCGTTACTTGATTGCAACGACAACCTGTATTTGGTATTACATAGAAATAAAGACGATTTTCCAATAGCTGATATAGTTTGCTACACGTGTTCAAAGGAAAAATAAACAGTGAGCGTAAAACTCATTGCTATATTACTCTGCTTGCTTGGGTGATGCGTCGCTTTGTCGTGGAGTCTATCTCCTGACAATGCTTCGGCGAAACCATTGTTGAGTTTGTGGTAGTGAATGTGTGCAGTGCTTGTATATTGTTGTGTTATTGGTGGTGGTAGGTAGTGCATCAGTTTTTAAGAATTATGTATGTATCAGATATGAGATCGAATAGTAAACTCTACAATTAGCATTTCATATTTTTTCTTGTATCGCTGATTATAACAAAATTTTATTTTCATTACTTTTCTATCAAAGCAAAGGAAGCAAATTAATCTCCGATTCTATAAATAATTAAATTTAATTGAATAATATGTATGGTTGCAATTATTAGAAGACTTTACATGGTTGTTCTATATTTTAACTGCATTTTATGGAATTTTGCTCACTATCTAGGCCAAATAGTCGAAATCGTAGCACCATTACATCTTGATTGTTTTTTTAAATTTTATATGTGTACGTCACAAACAAAAAATAAAAAAACTTGTTTAATTTCAAAAGTAAATTGCAGATAATGGTCTAATCCATAATTCTCTTGGACAGTTTGGATGTCTAGACAAATTTCGAATTGTCTTTGGTTACAAGGACATAATAATAATAATAATTATAATAATAAATATATGGGACATTTACACACACGGTCGTCCGTCCCCAAAGTAAGTAACTTAATACTTGTGTTATGGGTGACGGACAACTGGTAGATATACTACATATATAAGTTTAAATACATACTTAAATACAAATACACACCCAGGCTCGAAGAACCAACAATTTGTTTATAGAAAATGTTGGCCCTCGGCGGGAATCGAACCCGCGACCCGCGGAGCTAAAGGTAGGGTCACTACCCACATAGTATGAAAAGTGTACTTAGTATTGTTACTGACTGTACAAAAATTAAATAGACTGCCCATATGGCGTTCGACGGAAGTACGTATCGTCTGTCAGCTCTTTAATATTATAATGAAGCGAGCATTTCTTTACTGACCACTCAAAGGAGACAATGAGCTACAAGTCTGACGTGGATTCATCCGGAGGGCTTTCTCTGTTGTATTGTTTAGTATGAATTTAGCATCGTCACATTAATATTATTCATACAAACGTGAGATTCTCTTTCTATCTATTCTTTTGTTTTATATGTTAATAATTGCGAATTAGGAAGAATGTATAAGTTGCCGTGTGGTATCCGGCTGAATAGAATAGACCACCCACATTTCTTACCGAGGTGTCGTAAACGGGGACTAAGGTAAGTCGACCCGCCTTGTGTTATCCTTATTGGTATACCATAAATGTTTGCAACTGCTAAGCCTTAGCCAACATAGTCTTCTAGTCTTTACCGAAACGAAGATTGACATCTGACAGCGGTTAAAGAGTTTGAGTATGTTAAATAGAATATGCAGATTTGATAAATACTTACTATGTAATATTGGGATTCATTTCCCATATAAAAAAAAATATACCCGCCGTGTAGTATCCGGCTGAGTAGAATAGACCACCCTCATTTCTTACCGAGGTGTCGTAAAAGGCGACTAAGGTTAGTTAACCCACCGTGTGGTATCCGGTTGAGTAGAATAGACCACCCTCTTTCTTACCGAGGGGTCGTAAAATACGACTAAGGTAAGACGTCAGGCAGGTGGCCGGTCGTAAAATACGTCCGAGTCATATGACAACATGTTTTAACATGTTGTGCCGACCCCACTTGGAGTGGGATAAGGGCAGGAGAATGATGATAGGAAGAATGTATAAGAGTTTGTAGCTCTAGGCTGCACTATCAGTAAACAGTGATTGGATTTATTTATTCGATAAGTAATTGATATTTACAATGTAATGCCAAAAGAAAAAAAAACAATAGATTTTTTATAAGAGAAGAGAATTAACTACATAGCATACTTGTGTTGGTCTGAATAACGTATAATTGGATTTTTAAGCTCAAAAATAAAACAAATAATTCAGATCAGGTGTATAATTTAATTATTTAGTGCCCTAGTTAAGTATAGGTTTCAATGTTCTAAAGGGGATAGGTTGTGTAATGTGTACCTCAGTGAATTTAGATCGAATGAATTATTTTAAAAAAATATATACTTTGAAACGGTATTAGAATACACCCAAGAGTAAGTAAGCTCGCTCCTGTCTGTCTTCAAAATGGCCTCATACCTTTTACTCCCTTCTGACAATCCCAGAAGGATCTGGAGTAAAGGTTTAAATATTCATACTGCTACGAGTTCATTAAATAAAATTATTAAATATTATATAATAAAAATAATTTACTCGCTCATATTTCATTGTGTTCAAATGTGTGGGCAAAAATTTATAGCCGTCAAGATCTAGAAATGTATACATATTCGCTACCAGTGACGGTATTATTGGCTTCTTGCTAAACTGATGTTAAAGTCATATTAGATGAATAATATATTAGTGAGGTGTAAGAATGGGATGTTTTACGCGTAACACGGACATATGGACAATTGCGATGCCAGTTTTATTGCGGGAGTTAAGAAGGTTCGCGTTGAAATGGCCACCGCTCACATCGTAACGTAATTCTATGGCAATAAAATTTATTTATAAAACCTAATCTAATCTTGTAGTAACTTGAATTATTCCTTTGACTAACGAATTATGTTATTTAAAATATTATTTAATAAGACAAGCGCTTGAATGTCTTTTATTTGTAGGCTGTATGTATTTTTGTCTTTTGTTTACTTTTATTTCTATTTATATTTCATCCGTAACTTTGAAAGCAAATCTATAATTCTGGTTCTTAACAGTCATCTATGAGATAATATTATAGTTTAAGTTTAGTTTTATGAGTATCTTTAATTTCTTCTCTGTTAGCATTCCGTTCTATGTAAAAGATCTCAGCGTGGCAAATATGAGTGTTAAGAAAAAGTTTTTGGTTAAGTATCCTAGATAAATTAAGTAGAAGAAAATGAATAAGGGTTAAAATAGATGTGGTCGAACCCTGACTTATGTATAACAATACGCCAATCACATAAGCACCTCGCTTGCGAATGCACGCCTCAAAATAAATATCAATATAAATCGATGAGTCTTTATCTATTCTAATCACTTAGATTATCGCGAACCCAAATATCTTCTATATATAAAAGGATTCTAACGTACTCAAAATTATTAAATAAGGTTACAAGAAAAATAGATAATTACAATTTAATTAAAATTAGTTTTTTAATATAAGAAATAATAAAAGACACGTTGCGCTTTCAATTCATTATAAAACTATCACGATATTGAATGTTACCTATGGTTCAGATGTAATAGAAATTAATGCAATCAATATAACAGAACTAACTACTTTGCTATAATCCGGACGGGTTAAGCGAATGCATGCAAAGCCAATGTGTAAGAAGCAGGCAAAATCTACGCACCTTATACATGCAGGACCAGCCACCACATGCACCCCAAGGCGCAATTCACCAGCAACAACGAACACAAAAGCAGCACACACACCCACCACCACAATCTCGGCGATCGTTTCGCACCGAAACCGAAGCATCATCAGGAGGATAGGCTTCACGACAAAAATCGTACTGCGCCGCGCTACCCATACAAGCAGTCTTAAATAGTTCAACTCCCACCAATACCCTCCCCTCCGAACACATGCAGTAAAACGGAATTAGATACATTTACTTGCTCGTTAATTAAGTGACCATTGTTATTTTTTATTATCTCAAGTTGCTCTAACGTATTGAGTCGGGAGTCCCTTATCACAAGTGTGGAGAATATGAAATGAATGGTCATTAGGCACTTTATGACCGCTTTCTAGCAAATGTTTTGCAAAATTAGAATTTTGGGGTTTATTATTCCTAAACGCAGCCATATGTTCCCGGAATCGAACCGCAAAACTTCGGCCAGTCTGACCCACATATGTACCGTTGCACTCAGGACAATCTATTTTATAAACCCCAGATTTTTTACCCTTATCTAATGTATCTTTATTTTTACACAACAAACTACGAAGCGATTGGTTAGTTTTAAAAGAGAGTTTAGTACCCGATTTTGATTTAAATATATTTGCCACTCGATCTGTTAATTTTCCAAAGTAAGTCAGACTGGCTTTATAGTTAGTTTTATTAGACGTCTGTAAGATTTATTCTCCACTTAATTTAACTCATTTTTAAAAACATTTTTGTTACGCGTGGGTTTAAAGTGTTCCTACCTTTAAAATTGAAAGTGACGTAAGTGCCATTTTAGAACGCAATCGGCGGGCAAAAGTCGTAAATCAAAATTTTAGTGTCGAAATGTTGGGATGCGCGGGCCACTGGGGTGGCCGGTCTTAAACATTTTTCTCTCTAAAAAAATAAGTTAAAGAAACAATATAACAATGTCCAGTTGTTGGAAACATTCAGGTATTGTTCGGGATTCATGCGCGGTAAAAATATTTTCTCGTTGACATTGTCTTGTGATGGAATATGGGCGTGTTTCTTATACGTAGTTATACCATTAAAATATTTCATTGTGTTAAATTAAACTAATTGTTACAAAAAGTTCTATCATTAGTAGACTTACATATACTTACATATAATCGAAATAATCTCCTATGTACCAACAATTTTACTATATTGAACAATATAGTAAAAGATAAAGTTAATTCAATTAAATTTTAGTTTTATTTAACTTGCCGTGTATGTATGTAAAGTAACAGCCTGTTACTATGCCCACTGCTGGGCTAAGGCCTCCTCTCTCCGTTTTTGGAGAGAAGGATTGGAGCTAAGACCTACCACGCTGCTCCAATGCGGATTGGTAGGTTACACATATCCCTAGAATTCTCTAGAGATATGCAGGTTTCCTCACGATGTTTTCTTTCACCGAAAAGCGTGTGATAAATTGCAATTATCAATTAGACACATAAGTTTTTAATAGAAAAACTCATTGGTGCCTGCCCGGGGTTTGAACCTATGTCGTCTCTAGAGAGTCGCACGGTCTCACCACTAGGCTATCACAGCTTACTTTTTATACTTTTATGTATGTAAAGGTGGAGCCTTGCATGTTAAATTTGACCCACTTCTTGGTGTCCTATTGAGCTGAAATTTTACATACTGATCCAGTCCCGATGACAATGCATCTTCATGACAAGCATGACCTGATGCTGCTGCTAGGATTGGCTCCAGACGAGGGCACGGTTAACAGGGACACGAATTTTTAATGAAAGCTTTTTTAACTCCTTTGCTTAAATTCTCTTATACAAATTTATAGCATATAAAGATCTTGTTGCATATTAATAAATTTAAGAATAGAGCATTCCAACTCCTCTCATCTCAATTATGTTTTATGGTTTATTATAGCAACATTTATCAGAAACTTATATAATTGAGATGAGAGGACACTTAAATGTTTTTGCGTTATCCATTGTTGTACCGTTTCTTTAAATATTTCTATTATGTATCTGTCAAAATTAGTCACATAATGTTCCTTACATAACTAGTTCAGTGCTCAACAAATTAAAATTAATTTATGCCATTTTATTATCGCTTACATTGAAATTTACATACATCAGTTACGATTCTTGTGAAATGACATGAGCTTTAGTTACATTGTGTTAAATATAGTGCTTAAATTGTATTACATTGTGTTCTACTTGGTATTATTTATATCTTTTACATGTTTTATTACAAGTGTTACTAGAAATTCACGATGTTCTAATTATGACCAAGTATTTTTAGACAAAATTGTACTAACTTAGAGATGCCTATCATCGGGCTGTTACAGCATTTGCACTGAAGTTATAAAATTACAACAGCTATAAAAAATGCAGTCAAAACGCCCGCAATTCTTGGAACAGCAAGCAGTCAAAATTAAAAACTTAGCAATCGAAATTTTTCATTTTTTTTAATTTTCGTAACAATCCTAAATATAAAAAAGGAAAGCTTTATCAATTTTCCATGGCATATGTATTATATTATAGTAGGAAGGTCAATCGCTACTGTGCTTATTTCCAAGAATTAATAAAATGGAGCTAAAAATATGGTATCATCGTAAATAATTTTCGCTGTTACAATCTTAGATTTATATATAAAAAATTGTGATCACATTTCTGATGAAAATTTTGCAAATACATAATTTAGCCTTTAGAATGCTGCGAAAAATATGAATCATGTGGTAAGTCTGATTTTTTTTTTAGAAACATTGATATTTAAGGATTATCGATTGACCTGAAATACTGTTAAATTTATTTTTTTCTCATTCGTTAAATAATTTTTATTTTGTAACATCAATAAATGATTAATTTATAAATAATAATCTATAGTGTTAAAACCCTTTTTAATGTTTTATACGTAGGCAGTAAACTGTTATACAAAGTAAGTTTTAGCTCGTTTTAAGAGTGACGGTAAAACGGGGAAATTGATGGCCATCCCAGGTGGGCTAGTCGTAGAATCTCTGCCTTGAAAAAAATATATCAGTTACAAAGACAGGATAAAAAAAGAAGCAGGTAAACTGTCAATCACTATATCAAAAGTTTATTTAAAGGTTACAAAGGGCGATGTAGATAAAAAATTTAACTTATAATTAAATAAAATACACATAAAAGATCGTCGTCATCCTAGGGCCCTTATCCCACTCAACGTGGGGTCGGCACAACATGTTATAGCTTCTTTTTTACGACCGGCCGCCTGCCTGACGGCAACTTACCTTAGTCGTATTTTACAACCCTCAGTAAAAAAGAGGGTGGTCTATTTAACTCAACCGGATACCACACGGTCGGTCAACTTACCTTAGTCGCCTCTTACGACACCTCGGTAAGAAATGAGGGTGGTCTATTCTACTCAGCTGGATACTACACGGTGGGTATATTTTTTTTTATATGGGAAATGAATCCCAATATTACATAGTAAGTATTGATCAAATCTGCATATTCTATTTAACATACTCAGACTCTTTAACCGCTGTCAGATGTCAATCTTCGTTTCGGTAAAGACTAGAAGACTATGTTGGCTAAGGCTTAGCAGTTGCAAACATTTATGGTATATAAGGATAACAACGTATCTAACTCAGTTAAGGTTAATTTTGAATTAGGTCTCTTTAATACTAAGTGTGCGAAGTACGTATAAATAAAATATAGCTCTCTATTATATATTGGTCAAAAGTATGTGTAGATGCAAAAATAATATAGGCAGCGCCCATGTTAGCACAAAATAATTAAAAGTATTGTCATGTAGGTTCATTTAGTAGTAGTAGTAGTAGTAGTAGTAGTAGTAGTAGTAACAGCCTGTTACTATGCCCACTGCTGGGCTAAGGCCTCCTCTCTCCGTTTTTGGAGAGAAGGAATGGAGCTAAGACCTACCACGCTGCTCCAATGCGGATTGGTAGGTTACTCATATCCCTAGAATTCTCTAGAGATATGCAGGTTTCCTCACGATGTTTTCCTTCACCGAAAAGCGTGTGATAAATTGCAATTATCAATTAATTCAAATTCAAATTCAAATAAGTCTTTATACAAATTGGCCTATTACAAGCACTTTTGAATCGTCAAATTAAAATTAAATTGAAGCTACAACTGGTTCGGAAAGGTGCTCTAACCGAGAAGAACCAGCAAGAAACTCGGCGGTCACTCTTTTAAAAAATAAATATTACAGTTTTCTATTAACTATTGTTAACATACTTAGATTATAATATCGTCTAGTACATAGCTGGTCGCAATTTAGTTCCAAGCTTTCTCATTGACATAGGCTTCAACATTATAGTAAGCTTTATTAATGAGAGTCTCTTTAATTACTTTTTTTTGCAATTGCATAATTAGACACATAAGTTTTAATAGAAAAACTCATTGGTGCCTGCCCGGGGTTTGATCCTATGTCGTCTCTAGAGAGTCGCACGGTCTCACCGCTAGGCTATCACAGCTTGTAGGTTCATTTACCTGCAGGAATATATGAACCAAGGATATATGAAGACCTTTACGAATCATTTCGTTATTATTATTCTCAATTCAGCACCAATCTCATAATACAACAAAATAAATAAAACCCATCACATCAACGCGGACACGCTCATTAATGAGTTCGCAACACAAAGAGTAATATTATAATATTGGTACAGTCGGCTACAATATTTTACATTAACGACACTGTATTTTTTAAGTTGTTTTACAAAAGTGTGTAAAATAGAATGTTGTGTCTCCTAATGGTAGGTTCCAGCCAGAAATAGTTAACTCTATATTTGTAAAGCTGTACCGTCAAGTCAATTACAAGTAAATACATTCTAATTGAACAACTTCAAATTACTGTAATATAAAATATATCACATAGTAGAAAGACATATGTCTGTCATTAATATAAAAAATCTTTTCTTTGGACATACTAATTCAGGACACAAAAATATCTATAATAGGCTTGACTTATCTATAATAGGCTATTTGTCTATTGATTGTAAAACCAAACGACAAGGGTTCGAGTAAAATAACAGTTAAAATTAATTCAGAAACGGATTAATTCAGAAAATTCAGAATTTATTTCTAATAAAACTCACGAGTCACGAGACACCACTTTTCGCAGGAAAAAACTGAAATATAATCCTATGAGCATCTCTAAAAATATATATTATGTACCCTATCAACATTTTCAATTAATGTGCTTTACCAGAGAAAATGCACAGGCGATATGAAATCTTAACAGAATTTTGAGATGTGTATAACCCGCCAATCTGCACAGGGACATTACTGTTGATTCTAACCTCTTTAATACAATAGAATAGAATATCTTTCCCATAGAATATTTCGAGGCAGTTACCATACAACTTTTAGCATGCCTTGACAAAGGTTACGTAGTTTTGATATAGACTGTACTCATGTCACCGTATCGCGATTCATTTAGCCTGCGGTTACTTAACGCTTTCGTTCACTTGCGGTGATACTCCGTTGTGTACGAAGCCCGTTGGCTTTCATAATTAAAATTGGCTTTACATCTCACTGGTGATAGCTTGAGGTGATGAGGTGGTTGGTTTAATTAAAGCCAGTTCACAATTTCTCTGCTTTGTTTATACTTCTAAATGGAATTCAAAAATAATATTTGTCAAGAACTTTTGTGTTAGTGAGGTAGTAATAAATAATCTCGTTATATGTTTAAAATATTTAGAACAAAAAACTTGTATACTAGGGGCTTTTAAATGATAAATATGATAATAATATGACTTTCAATAATGGACATATGACTTTAGCTCAGTCAATGTTATGAGTTGACAGACTCAGTAAGCGAAGGATTGTGATTTAGGGGAATGTTATAAGAACAAGTACTTATTATATCATAAATAATGATATAATAAGATCCTTGGGTCAATTAATCAATGACCGAAGTTATTGATGGTTGTTTGGAGGTTATTTTATATAATCTTAGGCTATTACGAGTGTCAATAGTATCGCATAATATATAACAAAGAAATTATTCTATGACTATACCACTGTTCAGCCATTGCAGAGGTCAAAGCAAACACTCCGTTTAAAAAGTGGTAGCGGTTCATATTTAGAATATAAGGCAAGTCTAGTTTAAATTCTGGAAATAATAAGGAAATTAAAACACATTATAAGAAATTTCGTATAAGAAACGACTAAGAATTTAATTTACATTATAATGTCATTGGAAACGGTCATATCTCACAAATGTCAACTCTCGTATCTTATTAATCGTTCCCTGTTAGCTAAGGATAGATCATTTATAAATCTACAAACGATAACTTAACTTTTTGCCTTGCGCGAGGCAACGACACAATGAACGCACTTTAAGAGTCTCACACTTAGCATTTATATCTCCTTATAAGTAGATCGAGATATAATAAAACTAAAGGAGAACGAACATCAAGAAAGCTATAACATCATTATCATAGCAATCCGCCATCTCTTTCCGATAGGTCTCACCCCTCCCGTGGCCCCGCCTACCGCGTATCGCCTCTGTCACCTGTATATCTCGAAACATTACACATATGCAAAACTTTCGCGCTCGCATCTCCCAGCACACATCGAGCTTCCACGCACACTGTCGAAGCTCGTGCAGCTTGCATCGCGGCGATGTGTGCCCAGGTCGGTATAAATCTGCAAGATAAAAATTGTGCTATATTGCGTCCCGGTGTGTTCTATGGCGTGGTTCTCTTTTTTGTCGAGATAGTAGCCTGTAGGCGTGCCTAGTGAGTTGTTTGCACCTCGCACAGTGGTCGATATTTCACAATGCGGTGTCATCGACACGGACGTCTCCACTAAAATATACGTCGAGTTTATCTCGGAGGAATGCTAACTTTTCTGTTCTATCTTTATCGAATTATGGGAATGCGTTTGTTTCTCAGATTTATATTTAACTCGTATATGGAAAACGATAGGGACAACTTTAAAAAGCTGAATGTATGCCTGAAAAGGTATTTCAGGTGTTAAGGATGGTATGCGAGCTAGAAAATCAAGTTATAGTAAAAGTAAAAGTAACGATGTTTTCCTTCACCGAAAAGCGTGTGATTAATTGCAATTATCAATTAGACACATGACTTTTAATAGAAAAACTCATTGGTGCCTGCCCGGGTTTGAACTCGTATTCCACTCGTAAGAGTCGCACGGTCTCACCGCTGGGCTATCACAGCTTATCATCAACAAGTTATAGTATTGACATATAATAGTCCGAGCACATAATGACTGCATTCTCATATTTGGAAGTTCGTTTAGGTTTCAGTTTAAGGAATATTATTCGTACTTGCTATTGCTGGCCTTTTAGCCTCGCTAGAGACAGCAGAACTCAGAACATCAAGCGAACCTTTGCTAGTCGGAGTGCTTGTGCCACTCCGAGAAGAAGAATTTGTATCTTTCTGTGTCCAACGTCAATGTCAAGTTGCTCTAACGTATTGATAAGGTACTCCGACTCAATACGTTAGAGCAACTTGAGATAATAAAAAATAACAATGGTCACTTAATTAACGAGCAAGTAAATGTATCTAATTCCGTTTTGCTAAATGTGTTCAGAGGGGAGGGTATTGGTGGGAGTTGAACTATTTAAGACTGCTTGTATGGGTAGCGCGGCGCAGTACGATTTTTGTCGTGGAGCCTATCCTCCTGATGATGCTTCGGTTTCGGGGCGAAACGATCGTCGAGATTGTGGTGGTGGGTGTGTGTGCTGCTTTTGTGTACGTTGTTGCTGGTGAATTGCGCCTTGGGGTGCATGTGGTGGCTTGTCCTGCATGTATAAGGTACGTAGATTTTGCCTGCTTCATACACATTGGCTTTGCATGCATTCGCCTAACCCGTGCGGATTATAGCAAAGTAGTTAGTTCTGTTATATTGCTTGATATATTGATTCTCTAAGTCTAATTGATAATTGCCATTTATCACACGCTTTCCGGTGAAGGAAAACATCGTCAGGAAACCTGCATATCCCTAGAGAATTCTGGAGATATGTGTTACCTACCAATCCGCATTGGAGCAGCGTGGTAGGTCTTATCTCCAACCCTTCTCTCCAGAAACGGAGTGAGGAGGCCTATTTCCAGCAGTGGGATTGTAACAGGCCGCTAGTTTACTTTACTAGTATACTTTTGCGATTTCCATGCGAGCGAAGCCGCATGCTAGGCTAGTACAATATAAACCATCTCTATCATAACTGTATGCACCAACAATTTTTGTTCGTCCGCTCCATTTTGAACAGCGATTAACTCATGAACAATTTCAGTCACGGGGGCAACTGCTATAATTATTCGCATTGTACAAACAGTTGCACTGTAATTACGTCGCTCTGATTCTGTGCATTGTTCAAATGTCACCGCGTGAAGTCTGAATGAGAAAATGTATCGTATTCGCAACAAAATATGATTGCTCGCAATTAATTTTATCAAGTGCCATTGTATCTTTCTAAATTACCGATCGGTGATTGCGTTATTATGCGAATATTAAATTTCCATTTTATACCTTTAAACTTACAATGCGATACATCGCTTCAAGAATTGTATAATTTAACTTGAATAATTAGAATTGAATAGAATTAGGCGTTACTTGACAGAAGTAACGCAAATATTATAATATACTAAAATAATAATAATAATAAAATACTAAAATAATATTATTCATACAATAGTAATGAATAATATTATTTTAGTATAATTCGCGATAAAAGAAATATATGTAATGCTAAAATGCAGAGTGTAGTATCCGTTCTCATACCTGTTTCAGAATTCGTAAAAACTCTAGTACTACTCGACACTAACAACACAATACACAAGCACTGCACACATTCACTACCACAATTTTACCAATCGTTTTGCTATGTAAGAAAACCATCATTCATCATTCTCCTGCCCTTATCCCACTCTAAGTGGGGTCGGCACAACATGTTACAAACATGTTCTCATATGATTTGGCTACGTATTTTACAACCGGCTGACGTCAACTTATCTTATTCGCCTTTTACGACACCTCAGTAAGAAATGAGGGTGGTCTATTCTATGCAGCCGGATACCACACGGCACATACCTTAGTCGCCTTTTACGACACCTCGGTAAGAAAGGAGAGTGGTCTATTCTATTCTGCCTGATACCACACGGGTTACATACGTACTTAAATATACCCATAGTATACACCCAGGCGTTAAGAACCAACAAATTGTTTATAGAAAATGTTGGCTCTCGGCTGGTATTGAACCCGCGACCCGCAGAAGAAGGCAGGGATGGAGGCAGGGTTACTACCCACTGCGCCAACGGCCAATTTTGACAGACCATTTAACTGAGACAAAGGTTATTAATTATCAATACTACTTCCATTACGATTTCACAACATGAAGTTATACGTATTTTATGATGTTTATTACAACCTGACACAATACAAGTGGCCTCGACGCTGTTTATAATTAAAGTGTTATTAGCGAAATTAAAATAATCGTTATTATATACGAGGTGGGCGACCGAAATCCGTGGAAGGCCGCACTAATGAGAAATAAATTGTCGTCAGCAATCTACAGTAATTAGTGCAGTTCGCTCATTTGAACCGACCGTGACACTGGCTGTGCTTTATTTAGATTTGTAAGGTGC
The DNA here is from genome assembly GCA_947086505.1 of Morpho deidamia. Classification (NCBI taxonomy): domain Eukaryota; kingdom Metazoa; phylum Arthropoda; class Insecta; order Lepidoptera; family Nymphalidae; genus Morpho; species Morpho deidamia. Next base: position 7,695,539 of record CAMTZC010000027.1, read on the forward strand.
GATTTAAAACCATTCTATTTTGTTTTACAATAAGCTTCATACTCTGTTTGTTCTTTTTTAAATTTCAATATTTAATATTTATTTACATAGTAAGAATCCCGCCGTGTGGTATCCGGCTGAGTAGAATAGACCACCCTCATTTCTTACGGAGGTGTCGTAAAAGGCGACTAAGGTAAGTCGACCCGCCGTGTGGTATCCGGCTGAGTAGAATAGATCACCCTCATTTCTTACCCAGGTGTCGTAAAATGCGACTAAGGTAAGTTGACCCGCCGTGTGGTATCCGGCTGAGTAGAATAGACCACCCTCATTTCTTACCAAGGGGTCGTAAACGACTAAGGTATATTGACGTTAGGCAGGCGGCCGGTAATAAAATACGTAGCCAAATCATGTGACAACATGTTTGTGGCATGTTGTACTGACCCCACTTGGAGTGGGATAAGGGCAGGAGGATGAGATAACATAGTAAGAATCAGCAATTAAATATAAAGTAGTGCTTAGATACATGTGACTGGCTCGTTGGCGCAGTGGGTAATGACCCTGTCTTCAGCTCCATGGGTTGCGGGTTCGATTCCCGCCGAGGGCCAACATTTTCTATGAACATTTTGCTGGTTCTTCCAGCCTGGGTGAATATTTGTATTTAAGTATATATTTAAAATCATATATGTAGTATATTTACCAGTTGTCCGTCACCCCTAACACAAGTATCTTTTACTTACTTACTTTGGGGACGGACGGACGACCGTGTGTGTAAGTGTCCCATATATTTATTTATTTATGTATACTCATTTTAGGAACATATACTTTTTGCAGTCTGTAACATACAAAATTTAAACAAAATTGATGAAATGAGAACATTATGGCCTGGCCTAGACCATAGTGTTGTAACAATTTACTCCAACTTTATTTTAAATAAAATATCATTTATGATTGTTTAAAAATCAGAGTTTTCAATGCGTTAAATAAATTGGATAATTAAGGACCACCGTCCCGAAGCTTTTTTTAATTATTAATTTTCATTACAAAATATTTATAACGATGAATATATAACACTTTATAATTGATTTGTGCTAACACGCGGCTTGACTTAGGTCATTTTTGTTTTTATGTTAATTCAGTTTATTAGGTGAATAATGGTATAAAGTTAATGAATCTCCTGAAAGTTTCTTATCCGTTTTCAAACATATCTGAGACACAAATTTGTTGTAAATTTTTTAAATTTTTTAAGTAAATTCTTTTGATAAACAGCCTGTTACTGTTACAATCCGACTGCTGGGAATAGGCCTCCTCTCTTCGTTTCTCGAGAGAAGGGTTGGAGCTATGACCTACCACGCTGCTCCAATGCGGATTGGTAGGTTACACATATCTCCAGAATTCTTTAGAGATATGCAGGTTTCCTCACGATGTTTTCCTTCACCGAAAAACATGTGATAAATTGGAATTATCAATTAGACACATGAGTTTTAATAGAAAATCTCATTGATGCCTGCCCGGGGCTTGAATCTACGTCATCTCTAGAGTGTCGCACGGTCTCACCGCTGGGCTATCACAGCTCGATAAACAGCAAAGAGCACCAATTGTTGTTGCTTGAACATATGCTCTAAGCAGAAACTGTACTAAATTTGGCGAAAAGTGTAAATTTTAAAATAGTATTTATTAGAAAAGAATTAGAAATCGTCTGACCTTTATAGAACACTAACTTTTAAACGCAATTTCCTTCGCGTGGACTGCAGTCTTATTATTTCAGTAAACTAGTAAGCTAGACATATGCTGTCGCGGACTTTTATTTAGAAGTTCTAGAGGGGAACAATTTTGTAGTACATGGATTTTTGAATAACTTTCACGGTTTACTTAGCATGCAAGGAAAGCTTTAATTTTTGCCGTTTTTGCAATATTTATTATTGCTGCTCCTCTCCTATTCATCTTAGCGAGATGTTATATATTCTATAGCCTTTCTTAAATGGATTATCTTACATTCAAAGAATTTTTCAAATCGGTCCACTAATTCCTGATATTAGCGCGTTCAAACAAATAGACAAACAAACAAATTCTTCAGCTTTGTATATTAAATATATAGATTTCAACATAAATACGTCCGTGTTTATGCATAATAACAAATGGAAACAATGCTTTAAACGGCACAGTTATTAAAATGTTTAATTGCAGGAACGCTGCGGACGTAATCGTTGTGTGCGCTACAGTTTTATCTAAAACATAGTCATTATTATAAAATTACACATAAAACCCGGTGCATGTTAATTTCTTCGGTATCGAAAAAAATATTTATGTATTTAATTACTGCCGTCTTTCGTGCAGCATTTTTTAAAGAATTTATCTGTAATATCTATTGGTTGAGAAAGAGATCTTATGAGAGGATAGTAGTTTCTAATTGATAACAACCGTTTCTGAGGATATTTCATGTTTTCACTTTCGACAGATTCTAAGCTGAAGTTTAGTTAAATAGCATTTAATACGTAAAGCAGGCGTTAAGAATATAAAGAATTAACAATGTCTTACGGTCTATTACTAGGAAACTAAAGCGTTTATGGGTAATGCTTAAATGGTAAGTTAAGAACTATTCAGGTTAAAAATCTTCACTTAGAACGATCTTAGCCAATGTTTTGGCGTATAAATTTAATTTACACCGAACGGGCATTTAACCCAGAACAACTACTAGGGAATAAACTCATATAGCTGTTAATTTCTGCAATTAACATCAAAATAATTTTATAAAACCTAAAAATTTCAGTGTCGAGCAATCTTAGGTTATAGATAAAATAAAATCACATTCGTATCGGGAGCCTTAGTCTGCGCATACCCTAAACATAATCGTCACAGTACAATTTTGACATAAGTGTATAGCGATTACAACTGTAATTAACTGCCGAAAATATATACGCAGCACTATGAAGGTCAGTTCTAGTTGTTTTCTATTGTTCAAGTAGTTAAATCATTTCGACATTAGAAGACGATATAATTTGCTGATTCAAGGATGTAACGTAATGTTGTAAAAATAATTAGTAGACACCAAATAACTTTCAAAAGTAATAATAAAATTATTTTGCTATAATCCGCGATACAGTAAATAGAAAATATATACAGTGTTAAATGTATAGTGAGTGGACTATCCGTATTTTTATACCCGATACGTGCAGGATTCGTAAAAACACATGCACAAACCTCCACCACAGCCACCACAATACACAAGCACTACATACGTTCACTATCACAAACACAACAATCGTTTTGCCCCGCAACCGAAGCATCATCAGGAGATAGGCTCCACGACAAAATCGCATTGTATCGCACATTTAATACTATATATATTTTCTATTTACTGTATCGCGGATTATAGCAAAATAATTTTATTATTACTTTTGTATTATGGATCTTCGCAAAGTAACGCCTAATTCTATAAATTAAATAACTTTCAGGTTAGAAGGTTAGTGCAAAGTCTATCGACTTTTGACTTAAAGCAAAATGTATTATGGAAAGCATGATCTTATTATCCTTTTCATTTTAATGATCGAACTATATCCAACCATGATAGCCGAAACATGAGACCCTTAACCGCAGGTCGGTACGTCGTATATAATCGACAGGTACCTATGAGTTTTCTTTACAAATATATTTCAAGAAACGATCTCTTCTTCCTTGCGTTGTTCTCCTCAATGCTGAGGGTCGTGATCACGAATCACGAATCACTTTTTCACGAATAACCGATCCTCAGGTTTTAAAATATCTTGCTCCAATTAGTATTGGTTGGTTACACATATCCCCATAATTCTAGAGAAATGAAGATATCCTCACGATGTTTTTCTTCACCAAAAAGCGTGAGATAAATTGCAAATATCAAAACTTATGTACTTAAATAATAATTATAATTGTTCTTGCTTTTAGAGGGAGAAAAACATCGTGAGACAAGCTGCATATCGCTCGTAAATTCCTGAGATATTTGTAAGCTGTAAATCCTCAATGGCACAGCGTAGTAAGTTCCGATCTTCATCTCTGCACTATTCCTTTCTAAAAAGCAGGAGACTTCTACCCAGTTGTAGGATAGTAAAAGGTACTGTAATTGTCAAGGCTGACATTTGAGACAAGTGTACAGTTTGTCTCACTTAACATTCATTGAATAAAAAACATACATCATTTACTAAAGATAAATTTAAAGGTGTATTTAAATTTATATAACAACCTGCTTACCTCAGAAATGACTGATGAAGATGATTAATCACCCATAAACGACTAGGAATGCAGACGCGATTTAGTCATTGACTCCCACGATAATCACAATCTTCCGTCGCACGGTCAATATTTTGGCAACAACTGCCTTGTACACTATTAAAGTTAGGAATAGTTAAAATGATAGTAACAGTTTTTCAACGACTTTAAATCGATGTTCAAATCTATCAAATTGTTTTTTTAATACAATTTTAATTGGCAGCACTGTTTTGATAACTTGATATAGGCTGACCTGACGTCACACAGTGCGAGTTATCTCGACAAAAAACACACCATGGTATATCTATTTAATATTTTAAAATAAATTAGCATGGTTCAGTATCTCGTTTAAGTTAACAGTTTGATAACACAGGGTTAGATTTTTTTATAGGTATGCTACAGACTTCAAAGCTTTTGCACCGTCACTGGTCGACGGCTGCACAAACATTCTGACAGATTGAAGAATATCGTGCTTGATCGACAAAGAAAAGCTCAACTTGGAGTGTCTTGTAGTGGACGATAAAAATTTCCTGTGACATCATCATGCTATCCTACGGGTGACAGCGAATGATATTGAAAAATCCCTCGATTTTTAATTATACTTGTTATTAAAGTTTAATAATCAAGATCATCATGTTCTTTTTGGCCATAAGACAGTCGAACAAGACAGTATATTTGAAGCGAGCTCAATCAATTTTGCTTAGACGTATAAATACCAATTATCGAAGGGTTAGTCTATTGTATTATAGTTGAATTTTTTTTATTGCTTTTTATTTCTATTTTAAAGATACTTTTCTAGAACTATACAGATAATTTTACATGCTTGCTGTAGTAACCAATTAAGACTACATTAAATTAAATAATTTGTGGAGTATATTAAATTATTAATAAAATGCTCTATAAACTATTTAATTAAATCTCTTGTTGGTAAATAAAAAAAATATTCAAGAAAAATTCGTCATGTTTTACTTCAAATATGTAATAGGCCTACCTACCTACATGAAAAGGGCAAATACAAAAATTGCCCGCATATCTATTTTTTTTTAACAGGAAAAAACCGCTTATGGGTACCACCGCCCGACAGGGATAGGCGGTGGTTATGTCGGACTCGCACCGACTAAAACGACCTGTATGCTCCCCACGCTACCGATGGCGGTGGCAGGGTACCTTATTTGACCCCATCCCCACCATCAGCAACTCTGATCCCAGAATCAACTCCTCGCCGCATATGTATTGTTAGAACATTGTTGACGGTATAAGACGCATGTTAAATATTAGTCGTCATAATATATTTTAGCTTAGATAGAGAGAGCTTGAATGAGCTATTTATGACGTTGTCAAATTCTTAAATGTAATCCATACTTCAAACCATACAATTCCTATTGACTTATAAAATTGTAACGTTACTGTACCAATAAATAACCTAAAAGGGCTCTTCCCCCAATCAAACGCCTTAAAAATGACATCGCAATCCATACAAAAGAGACGCTAAGCGTACGCACACGGAGATTACACCGATCCTTTGTAACTAGGGCCTTATCTCACGTGCGGGGAATCTTGCTAACGACGTCCACTCATCTCCAAACGACACAATGGCCGGATGAATTGAAACCGGATAGACAAAGACGTTTGTGGGGAATCGGCGGTCAACTGGCGAGTGTGAATGAGCCCTAATCAAGCGAAACTGAGTGCAATTTGTAATTAAAAACATTTTATATATAAGCCGGATGTAATGGTGGATTAGTTAATATTTATCAAGACAGGAATTGTTATATATCGGTTTGACTGGCCCGTTATAGCAGTGGGTTCACCTTGCCGTCAGCTCCGCGGGTCGCGGGTCCGATTCCCGCCGAGGACTAAAATTTTCTATAAACAATTGGTTGGTTCTTCGAGGCTGGGTGTATATTTGTATTTAAGTATATATTTAAAATTACATATGTAGTATATTTACCAGTTGTCCGTCACCCATAACACAAGTATGTATTAAGTTTCTTACTTTGGGGATAGACGACCGTGTGTGTAAGTGTCCCATGTATTAATTTATTTATAAGTATACGAGTATAACCTAATTTTATAATATTACTTAATATTATTATAATTATAATTAAATATAGAAAATCATAGAATTTTACTGTAATAAATATAAATACTTTATAAATCCGTTGTAGTATAATTAAAATTATTTTGTTATGGTAGATGCGTATCTATAAAGAAAGATACAAAAGAATTATAAATAATGTTGAATTTGTTCTATCTCCATGCAAGTTGTTTATCTCTGATAGGTTGCAGATATCATACGGCAATCGCCTCGTGTAAAAACTCATAGTGTTAATAAGTAGATTCGATAAAAATGAACTTTACTTTGGTATAAGTCTAGTTGTATCGATGATACAACTACACTTTAAATAGGCGGTAACGTGTTTAAGGTTCACTTGTGCTTAATTTATAAGTACAATTTATCATGTATACTTGAAAAGAACCCAAAATTCCATCTTACTTCTAAACATCTAAATACCCGCTTTTTGTCACAGTTATTTCTTTACCGTATTCATCTAAAATACTGGCAAAACTAGCTCGCAACATTTCAAATCAAAAATTAAATTTAAAATATTCTTTATTCAAGTAAACTTGTAAACAAGTGCTTTTGAATCGTCAACTACTGCTAGTTCGAAAAGCTGTTCCTACGGAGAAGAGCCAGCAAGAAACTCGGCGGTTGCTCTTTTCAATAATTCTTATGATGTGTTCCGCCGTGTGGTATCCGGCTGAGTAGAATAGACCACCCTCATTTCTTACCGAGGTGTCGTAAATGCGACTAAGGTAAGTTGACCCACCGTGTGGTATCCGGTTGAGTAGAATAGACCACCCTCTTTCTTACCGAGGAGTCGTAAAATACGACTAAGGTAAGTTGATGTCAGGCCGGTCGTAGAATATGTAGCCAAATCATGTGACAACATACAAGTTTGTAACATGTTGTGCCGACCCCACTTAGAGTGGGATAAGGACAGGTAGATGATGATGATGAATTCTTCTTACGTGTTAGTCATAACTGTCTTGTACAGGGTCAAAGAGTAGCTATATCCATGCATTCTTTTTTTTTTTAAGTAATCCTCAATAGTATAGTAGGCTTTCTGTATTCAATATTGTTTTTAAACTCTGGTATTGATAAAGCTAAAATCGATTGCGGAATTTTATTATAGAATCTTATATCCAAACGCACAAACGACTAACGTACTTTTACAGGGCGCAAAGCAGGAACCGCAAGATTATGTTGGTTCCTACTTTGTCTATTATATTAGGTCCTTACATATGAAATTGGCGTTTTCTATGGGAGGAACATAAAGTCGTTTTTTTTTAATGAAATATATTTAATTAATCAAAGTATGTACCATTGCTATGTATGCACTTTTGCCATCGAATTGCCAGGTCGAAATTTCCAGAACGAAAACGTTGGAACCAAAAACGCACTGTGTTTTCTTTTGCGACACCGTCACCATACACATCATTAATCCTTCGAGCCGTTTCTGCAGCACTGGTGCCACGGTGGAACTCATACTCGTAAATAACGCGATATTTCATGTTTTCCATTTTGTAAACAGAGTGACACAAAGAAAAAAACAAAAGAAGAAAAAACAAATGAATTAGGGGGTTTGAAACACAAACGCATGAGTAAATAGCTGAATTCCTAACCATAAAGGTAATATTTGAAATCAACGTGGCCAGTACGACAAAACGCCAATTTCATATGTAAGGACCTAATATACATATATCGCCAATCGTTTTATGATTATGTATATTCATATGCACAAAAACTGTTTATATAGTTTTTTACATTGTCTTACTTAATACTTAGCTGTAATATATTTTAAATTAGCCAAGTAATTACATACCGCATGTAACGGTAAAAAAAATAAGCTCGTTCCTAGATAATCGGATACATTCTGTAATTGTGCCTAAATGACAATATTAGTTTTCGGATAAGTTCCATCGTCATTCATTATATATAGACGCACACCAACGTCACCTCTCTATGATAAATATTGTCTATGACTGAGACAATGTCCACGGCGTTATATTCAATGGAAGAGAATAATTAAATAACAAAATTTAGTATTACTTTTTATACACCGTATTCCATACAGATGTTGTGTGTAATTTATTTTCTTTTTTCAGATAATGCTTATCGTAAAAAATCGATTGGTAATCAATAAATTGTATTTTTTCATCTCATTCAATCCTAACGTAACATCTTCATTTAGAAAATAAGCTACGATGACTCAAACTACGATCACATACTCAGCTCAAACCAAAAAAACTCATCTTCATTACTAATTATAATTATCACAAAATGTAGGATAAATATGAAATATAAAATAATATTAATTAGTCTGTAAGATTAGATTGAGTAATAAATAATTTTTATCATGAAAAAAATATGAAGAACAAAAAAAACCAATGATTTCCGTAATTCTAATCTTTTTTAGATTGTTAAAAAAATATTTTATAGAAGCAGGCGTTACTTTGCGGAATTCCATATTACAGGCACTATAACAAAACTACTTCGCTATAATCCGCACGGGTTAAGCGAATGCATGCAAAGCCAATGTGTATGAAGCAGGCAAAATCTACGAACCTTATACATGCAGGACAAGCCACCACACGCACCCCAAGGCGCCTCCACCAGCAACAAAGCACACAAGCAGCACACACACCCACCACCACGACAATCTCGACGATCGTTTCGCTCCGAAAAAACTATTTGTATTGCTAAAAAATAAAATTTTGTACAAACAAAATTGAAATTGTATTTTATTCCCTTCAACATATATTTTATACGATTTTAATATAAATTATTTAAAAAGGTTCTATTATAGCCGTGTGGTACCTAGCAGAATAGAATAGACCATCCTCTTTTCTTACCGAGGTGTCGTAAAAGGCGACTAAGGTAAGTTGACGTCAGGCAGGCGGCCGCTCGTAAAATACGTAGCTAAATCAGGTGACAACATGTTTGTAACATGTTGTGCTGACCCCACTTAGAGTGGGAGAAGGGCAGGAGAATGATGATGATGTTTAAAAAGGTTCTATTACATTTTTTTTCGAACTGACTATATGCTATTCGCCGCATACGATTTCTGCTGCGTCAGCAGGTGGTACGGGTGAGCGCAGACGCATCGTCGAGATTGCGACATGTAGAGAGTAGAGCGCACAAGCTCTGCTATCATGGAACGTCGTCTTAAGAGTGCCTCCTGTAAGGCGAAAATTGTCACATCGGCGCTTCTAGCGAACGACATATTCGTGGATCTCTGTACGTCATACTTCAAGGGCGTAATCAAGCAATATTCTTCTTAATCAGCCCCACCCACGGGGGTCGATCCACCAACAAAGGAATTGATTAAGTAACTATGCCACGATATTACCCCGTATTATTCCAATAATAAAGAGGGCTCGGTTAGTACTTAATGAGAAAACTCGATTAGAATTGGTATCTTGTAATTGATGAAAAGTTGATCATGGCGTCTTAACAACCTCTTTGGCGCCGATGTTTGACGTAAGAAGAATAAATGTAGGGTAATAGGTTTGTTTGCAACGGTTATAGAAATAATGTAGAATGCAGGCCTACTGTGACTTTCGTGTAGGTTCATTTTAAAACCATATGATTGACAAGAAGCAAAACCGCATTATAACTTATTAAATTAAAACTATTATGAGAAGTATTAGTAGTAGTATTAGTAGTAGTAGTAGAAGTATATAGTTAGTGTATAGAAACCGGCTATATTCACGTCTTATTCTATCAGATTAGCCCAACTAGTTTTGAGCTCAGCCGGGGCACTTATTGTCCATTCGTCGTTCATATCGACGTATTGTAAAGATCTCATGAATAAATCGAGCCCCGGATGAGCTCGAAACTAGTCGGGCTAATCTGCTAGAATAAGATAAGCTATACTCACAGAGTATAGCCGGTTTCTACACATATGCGCCCTATAAATAATACGCATTTTGATGATTAAATTCTAACAAACCCTGAAGATAGAACAGTAAGTTTTATTATTAAAATATGTGCCTTATAAATATTACGCTTTTTGGTGAGAAAACGCTTATAGAATTCCTGGTATATATGTGAAAATTCTCATAGGAGTAGAGTAAAAATGTTAAGGGTTTCTCCTTAATAAAGAGAGCCTATGCTTTACGCTGTTTGTTTTAATTTTTCTTACCATAACGGTATCTTAATAAAGATACCGTTATGGTAAGAAAAATTAAAACAAAACTAGAATTAATATTTATTCTAATATGCGAACCTTAAACAAGATATTGAGGGTATCCTAACAATAACATTAATTACAAAATAAATTTCTCGAGATACTTTTGTTATATACAGTCAAAATTCCATTAAAACTTTACTGTCGCAATGGTAAGCACCTGTTCCCAACAACGCCTCATAAAGGGAACCAACTTCGCTAATTAGATTCGGGTACAAAGTTTACAAGCATTAAGGCACTCTGCACATTAAACTGCTTTATATTCTGCATTAATTCTTCAAATCAAACCATACTGTTTGTTTGTCATCTCTTTATTGCACATATTTGAATTAATAAAAAAGGAAACAACATAGTAAGTGTGCAATCGCGGGCTTATTCCGGAATTATAGTCTCTTCCAGCCTTTCTCGATGAACAAAAAAGTAAATACTAATTACTTTGACTGGCCCGTTGGTGCAGTGGGTAGTGACCCTGCCTTCAGCTCCGCGGGTCACGGGTTCGTTTCCCGCCGAGGGCCAACATTTTCTATAAAAAAATTGTTGGTTCTTCGAGCCTGGGTGTGTATTTGTATTTAAGTATTTATTTAAAATTATATATGTAGTATATCTACCAGTGGTCCGTCACCCATAACACAAGTATTAAGTTACTTACTTTGGGGACGGACGACCGTGTGTGTAAATGTCCCATATATTTATTTATTTATTTATATTTACTTAAAAAATAAAACGTATTTCATAATTAAAATAAATTAAATATTCTATTTTATTGAAGATATTGTATTATATTATTTTATTAGGTGAAGACTTTTTGATAGGCAGAAATATCCATGGTTTTGAGTCAGTCAAATCAAATTGGAATAAAACTTTACTCTAATAAGTTTATAAATCACTTTTGAATCTTCAAGTAACAATGAGATTAATAAAGCTCAGGATGTTATTCGTTATACGTGCCTACTGTGTGCCTTTGATAGTTACAGTTGGTGGTAGGATGCCTATCCATCCACCAAACATTACACCCACAACACAAGAAAACAGGCAATTTCTTCACGAATAACCAAGGGATGACCTTTGACTTGATGGCTTTTTCGTTTTGTAATGGCGTCCACAACGCTCCTGCCAGAGGATAATACATCTACTAATATTCTTGGAATCACACAATATTGTGTGTTACTATTAATATCTATACCCACCGAATTAAATTTAATATTAAATTGTATTCGTTTTCACATGACAACCTCCCTTTACTCAGCTCTGCCGTGTGGTATCCGGCTGAGTAGAATAGATCACCCTCATTCCTTACAGTGTCGTAAAAGGCGACTAAGGTAAGTTGACGTCAGGCCGGTAGTAAAATACGTAGGCAAATCATTTGACTACATGTTTGTCACTTAGAGTGGGATAAGGATGATGATGAACCCATTTACTCAGCTGTGAGACGTTAACAATTATTACTTTATTTAATCCTTCTATTGTATTTTATACCACTTTTAAATTAAATCTAGCGTTGTTTTTTATTAATTTCCTTCGCAACATCTCAATGTGCAAAGGGTCTAAGAAAACGCGCTAAGTAGCCTAAGTTGAAGTTATCTAAATGAGAGCATCTTTCGTTACATAAGCTAACTTAATTAAGAACTAGCAGATGAGAGTGGGCGCCGACGGGCGGCAAGGGATGCTGTGTGGTAAGTAAACGCCTCATAATCTACTCAAAATTAAAAGTTAAATTTTATGTTCATATATTTTAAGGAAGAAATTTATATTTATTAAAAAAAATAAACCATTGTAAAATTTTTATGTATGTTGATAATTTAATTTATTTAGTTTTAAAATACATTATAGTAAATAAGATTTAGATGAAATCTATCTGTAACTATTATATTTGTTAATTACAAATGTTGATTACCTGAATCCGTTTTAATTCAAGTAATTAAAATCCTTCAAATCGAATTTACAAATTTTATTTCTTGCACGAATCCACCGTCGCGTATCAACAATAAGGTATGGAAAAGCTATACGGATATCAGGTACATCTATCACGATTCTTCATACTAATAATGAGATAAGTGATTGAATTGTTTTAAAATACATAATATATATAAATATTTTATAAAAGTGTTGGTAAAGATTTTTACCAACAATATTATATACATTCACACTATTACCGCCAAGCCATATTTCCTTTATGATTTGGAGACTGATGGAGACTTTGATTAATGTCTTACAAAGTGAATATTAATATATTTTCATAATACTTAAAATCATTTTGATTCACATTTACATCACATATATTTAAAAAAAAAGTAAAGTAACAGCCTGTTACTATGCCCACTGCTGGGCTAAGGCCTCCTCTCTCCGTTTTTGGAGAGAAGGATTGGAGCTAAGACCTACCACGCTGCTCCAATGCGGATTGGTAGGTTACACATATCCCTAGAATTCTCTAGAGATATGCAGGTTTCCTCACGATGTTTTCCTTCACCGAAAAGCGTGTGATAAATTGCAATTATCAATTAGACACATAAGTTTTAATAGAAAAACCCAATGGTGCCTGCCCGGGTTTGAACCTATGTCGTCTCTAGAGAGTCGCACGGTCTCACCGCTAGGCTATCACAGCTTCACATATATTTATACTTACGTAAATATACTTTAAAATTTTGCTTATTTATGCATGCATAAATTGCAATTCCCCGGCTACTTACCTACATGCTTCACGAAGGCTCCTAAACTAAGTGCTGAAACTTTTGTGTGAGTAAACGTTGTACGCGGGAAAAATAACTTACTCTTGTGTGCGTATAATATGTGTGCAATGGATTAGTCTTATAATAAAAGTTTTTGTAACAGATGTCAGATATTAAACACTGCTTCGTATTAATGGGCAAGAGCGGAGGAAAATATATAAAAAGTTGGTAGATTAGTCCGGCGCGCCGTAATTTGTTTTTCTTAGTTAATGTGTCTTATTCAAGTTGTTTGTGTGTAACAGATCTATAAATGGGGGAAATCGACAGTGGTTTATGTTAGGAGCAGTTTGTTTTATACTTTAAGTTGTTCTTTGTAATTTCTTAAAAGGATTAATAATATAAAGCACTTTGATTTACTTACATCTTTAATTTACCTAAGTAAGGTAGGAGTTCATACTTGTAATTTTTGCTGTGATATTGTAAATTTTTTCAATATTGCGAAATAAATTTATGTTAAGAAAATAACATAAAATGTGTTCTACTTAACAGGCTCATTAAAAGTCTGCAATGTTGTTTCTTAAGATGTAATTTTTTTCTCTCAAATAATTAATCTTGTAAATTGTTATAAGGTTTTGTATAATTTTTAAGATTAATTTGTACCTGAAGTATTTAATTATATAAAAAAACTAACTAACTAAATTCTTACTTTACTTAAACTTTAAGCATTTTAATAAAGTCGGTTCGGTGAATTCGCACGTTTTAAAATAAATTTTGAAAAATTTAAACCAAAGAGGTTCTTTTTAAACCTAAGTAGAAGACAAATAGACTTTACTTAACTAAACCTTTAAGTAGAAAAGAAATATTAATTCTCCAGATCTTTAAAAAATAAATTCAACGTTTACTGGAAAAAAGTTAAGCTAGCCCCATCTAAAATCTTTCGTATACTTGGGATATAACGCAGCAGTGATATCAATAGAGAATCGTATAGGTACCGCACTCTTAATATTAAAGTGACCTAATTTTAAATAAAGCTTAATTAAATTAGATACATTGTGATTCTTATTTCAATGTCATCTACCACATCTCGCTACGAACTATGAGTATTACAAAAGCTTGTGTTAACTTGCTCTTTCCGTGGTCCGGCCTCACAGGAGGCACCCTTAGGACGACGTTCCCCGACGTTAGTAGAACTTCTGCGCTTTACTCTCTGCATTTCGCAACCTCGAAGATGCTTCTGCGCTCGCCCGTCCCGTGACGCTGTAAAAGCCATTAGGGCTAACAGCATACAGTCAGTTCGAAAAAAAAACTTGCTCTTCCAAGTTATGGTTCTCTTTGACACTCGAGTTTTGTAGCCTCTACGCCATGTTTTATTACAATTAAACAACTTTTTTGAATTCAGTCACTTTAACTGTCGCACACTTAGTGCGATATGTCTGTGATAGCAATCGCAGCATTATAGCATAGAGTTTGCCAAAAAAATAACAGTTAAAACAGGCTACGCCGTAGCTCGTTGCACGTAGATAAACATCCAACGAGGTAATCCATACAATCCATCCTAACGGTTAATTACTTATGTAAACGGCGCACCCTGGCCGTTTGTGGACTCTAAGTTATTTGGCAACAAACATTCATGAGACGAGGCTGTGTTACACGGTGTTGATATATCAGGGCGAGTGATTAATTATTGACTTTATTTATATAATTTATACAATTTGGCGTTACTTTGCGGAGGTCAAAATATAAAAGTAATTCTAATGTTCTTTTTAATATTTACTGTAGAGAAAAAAAACGTAATGCTAAAATTAGATGTACTATCCGTTTTCATAACTTATACATGCAGTATAGGTAAACCAAATAGATGTATCCACCTTTGTAACAACACTGTACTAATAGCAACGCACATACTCACTACCACGCTCTAAGCAATAGTTTCGCCCATAACCCAAGCATCATCATCTGATATACTCCCCGACAAAATTGCGAAGCCTTTGCCGATGAACATGAATACGGTTAGTAAACTCTACTTTTAGAATTACATAGATTTGCTTAAATCGCGGATTAGCAGAAAACAATCTTACCATCATTCTCCTGCCCTTATCCCACTATATGTGGGGTCGGCACAACATGTTACAAACATGTTGTCACATGATTTGTGATTTGGCTACGTATTTTACGACCGGCCGCCTCCGTGACGTCAACTTACCTTAGTCGCCTTTTACGACACCTCGGTAAGAACTGAGGGTGGAGATAGAATACAATCTTACCATTGGTTTTTTAATATACACCTTTTTTTATTGCGTAATAGTCGAGCGCTTGACTGTAATCATGCCTGATAGTAACCGATAATACAGTCTAAGATGGAGCGCGCTTGCCTTGATATCTATTCACTCTTGACCTCTGCAAAGTAACGCCTAACTTAATAATATCTTTAAGAAATCCTTTATGAGTTTATTATTTGCAAGTGGATCGAATCGAAGGAAGTGACATTGCTTCCCACCGAAGCTCGTTACGCCCCGACAGATGTTAAAGGGCGACAGAGGAAAATAACACATAACCCTATCATTTTCACACTATTATACTGCAAAGACATCCTTCCAGGGATCTAATTATATAAAAATTACTTTAAGTGTGAGTTGTATAACAAGAGAGAGGGCAAAAAAAGATGGATGGATTGTGTGAAGAATGATATGCATATAAAGGAGTGACACCAGAGTTGGCGAATGATACAGGAGATTCGGAGATAAACACATATTGTGCCACATTGTGATAAGGGTGTGTGATAAGGGTAAGAGAAAAGCCCTCAAAAGCTCTCTATCTGTATGTGAAAAGCTCTCCGTCTATCTGTTACTTGAAGGTTTACGTCAATATTACATTCTCTGGAAAGGCTGAACCGATTTTGGTAAGACTTTCACAGCAAGCGTTGTACAGCAACATATTAGCTTTTTATCCTAGAACTCCCGCGGGATCGGGATTTATGTGGGAAAAAATTGACTTCCACGATAAAACTGATTTCCACACGACAAAGCCGCGGGAATAGCTAGTTTATAGTAATAAGTAGCTAGTCCTAATAACAGCTAATTGTCCGGCCACGTGGTGCTGTGGCTCAGTCTGATTTCGGATTCCCCTCGAAACAGAACTGAACAGTTTTCAAAAAATTGCTTCAGTCGCCACCAGACTTTAGAAGATCATCCGCCGGTTCATTCTAAAGATTGTCTGAAAATTGCACTAAAATCGGTTCAGCCGCTTCGGAGTCTATAAAGGACATACATACAAATATTAGTTCTTATATATAAGAAATTAATATGCACAATATGTGTAGTTAAACGGTAAAAGTTCCTTATGTCAATCAGGTTCTTATCCTGGAAACTAATGTTTTGTATTAAAAATTATGTTAAGTGACTGACTGTAACTATCCCACTGCTGATCAAAAGCTTTTGTTCTCCTCTACTGATCTAACAGTAGAACGGAAGCTAACTTTGACATTAATATATTTTATATTGTCAAGTTAAAGTGGATATTCATAGAAATGATGGATTTTAAATTTTCAAATTGCACTCAAAGACGCAATTTTAATAAATTACTTAATATAATTTGACAGACAACTGTCTAAGAAGGCGCAGTAAATCGCTGAATTCAAGAAACCAAAGAAAATTTAAATAAAGAGATCCATACTAATTTGCGTAAGTCTATTAAACTGTCTGCATGCTAATTTTATTAACAATTTATGTTTATCCATCGAGATTATATATAAGATTAAATAATCCCCTTTTTCCAACCAGAACAGAAAAAACAAAGTACAAAATGCCCATTATTTGAAATGCTCAGGATTTAATTAGACGCCAAAGAAGTATATAGCTTGGAAAAATATAAGTATTATAATCAACCCTACCATTAGATTGATTTGGTTTTGATAATATAAAGAACAGAAAATAGAAACGAAGCCTTTCAAAAACCATAATTTATAAGCTATTTTCCTTATTTCCGTATAGCAAAATATTGTACACCGTGTGAACCAACACGTGCTAGGCGTGAACAAAGAGAGTAACGTGTCAATTAAATCTACTTGCCTTTTTTTCCTCCGTAACGAAGCGTAATGCAATTATTCGTAATAACAGGATGAATGCGACAGTACAGACGGCTGCACACACCGTTACATTATAAGCTTTGTTCATATGAAAATAAGAACACCCTGTTCATCGAAGGAAACGATGCCCAGTCTACAATTCCGTACAGTAATCACTCAGACAATTAAAATGTCATTACCTCACCAGTTTTTACACCTAACCGAGTTCCTTTAATTATGTCGGGATAAAAACCGAGTAAAAAGACGTTGAAATTAATGTAGCCTTGGAGTGAGACGAAAAAATCACGTTCTCAAATATGCCTGCGTGACTAACACTTATTTTCATTCGACACTGACTTCGGCCTATCATTTAAAATCAGCTTTAATTTGTTATATAGATTCATCAAAAAAATTTTTTTTGATGATTTAGCTTGACTGCGATATTTCCATATAGTTATTATTTTAGAATAAAGGAGGTAGCCTTAAATGTGTCCATCAACAACAAAGAGAAGTCCGCGAGATAAGAGAGTATAAGAGTATAGTAAAATATGCATTATAAAATAGTATCTAATTTAATTAACTTTATGATTCACAATTCTGGTCACAGTGGCTTCCACATAAAAGTTACATATATGCTGTCGCGGACTTTTATTTAGAACTATTCAAGACAAACAATACTACGGTACATCATCTTTGTGTAATTCCAATGGTTTAGGCAGCACACGCCAAGATAGCTCTCAAAGATCAGATTTTTTCCGACTTTATAGACATGTATCGTTATATTACATAAAATAATTACAAATTGTAGCCTATATGTTATTCTGATATATAACCTATATAACTGTAAAGTTTCATCCAAATCCGTCCAGTAGATTTTTCGTGAAACAAACATCCATCCATACTCGCAAACTTTCGCATTTATAATATTAGTAGGAAGTAGGATTATATGTAAAAACGCATTGTCCATTCCTCCCATTTTTAATACATACTCATCTCAGAAACTCTCATACGACGTCTAGAAACTAGTAAACCTCTATAAAAAAATCTTAGTTTTATTGTATTACAGATGTGTCTGAGCCATGTAAAAGTTCTAACAAACAGACACTACTAAGTAAAAATAAAGTGAGTTAATATTAATTTTAAATTTTGTGAAGTAACTTTATATTTTATTAAGATACTAAAAATTTAATAATGCGAATAAGTATCAAAAATAATTGAACGAAAAAAAAATAACACATTGTCTATTGTCAGCAAAAAAGAAATTTAATCATGAGAAACAATAATAACATCCCAGAAATTAGTCCGGTGTAAATACGGGAGCCACGCAACTTATGTTCGGTTGTTACTTTTTGAATAACTTCACACTTGTCTCTTTATACAAAATGTACTTTATTTATACGACTGTAGGGTACAAACTAGAGTGGCAAATAACTATGATTTCACTATTGTTAAGGCTGTATGACTATCAATTATGTCCATAGTGTATGAGAGAGTGGTTTGTGATTGAACAGTAGCTTTCGGTCGGTCACTCCGATTGAAAATTAAAGAACTGATATAATTTGAGATCGAGTAGTGATGTGAAAGCGTGAATTGTAACGTCATAACAAATTTGTAATTGATTTTTTAATAGATTGTGTAGATCGTGAATCAGCATTATCAAATACTTGTATAGAGATGCATGTTTTATTGATATCATATGATATTTTTCTAGATGAACTGTCGTCAGTTGTAATTAAATTTATCGAATTCTTGCTTGTCCATTCAAACCAACTTTTTTGCAATTGATAGATTGATATTCTTAGCTGTCTATTATTATTTGAAATATTAATAGATTAATACTAAGATAATTGATGTTTAAAGATAATTTATTGTTTAGTAATCTTACTAGGTAAAAATTAACTTCTACTTTGAAATATGGCAATCGGGTAAAAGTAGCAGCCTGTTATAATCCCTCTGCTGGGCATAGGCCTCCTCTCTTCGTTTCTGGAGAGAAGGGTTAAAGCTAAGACCTACCACGCTGCTCCAATGCGTGTATTGGTAGGTTACACATATCTCCAGAATTCTCTAGAGATATGCAGGTTTCCTCACGATGTTTTCCTTCACCGAAAAGCGTGTGATAAATTGCAATTATCAATTAGATATATGAGTTTTAATAGAAAAACTCATTGGTGCCTGCCCGGGTTTGAACTCGTGTTACCCTTGAAAAAGTCGCACGGTGTCACCGCTGGGCTATCACAGCTCAATTGAAATATGACAATCGGGTACGGTAAATTAATTTTCAATCTTCTTGAAAGTCTCACACTCACCAAGGAAGTAAAGCATTATGTGTGCTGTAATTAAAAATTATTTTTTAAAATATAAATACATTACAGATCAATAACCCCCTGATTCAGATTCACTACAAGTCTACGAATGTACAGAGACGCCTCTAATGACAAATTAAAATTATTTTAAATATCGGTAATTCGATTCGTTACATATAACCTATATTTTCAATGATATCTATCATCTTATCCTTAACTTAACTTTTTTAAGTTTAAATAGATGAGAAACGGCTGTGATAGCCTAGCGGTGTGACCGTGCGACTTTCTAGAGACGACATAGGTTCAAACCCCGGGCAGGCACCAATGAGTTTTTCTGTTAAAAAAACTTATGTGTCTAATTGATAATTGCAATTTATCACACGCTTTTCGGTGAAGGAAAACATCGTGAGGAAACCTGCATATCTCGAGAGAATTCTAGGTATATGTGTAACCTACCAATCCACATTGGAGCAGCGTGGTAGGTCTTAGCTCCAATCCTTCTCTCCAATAACGGAGAGAGGAGGCCTTAGCCCAGCGGTGGGCATAGTAATAGGCTGTTACTAGATGAGAAACATGTGATTAGGCAACGAGTCAAAGCAATCTATTTGAACCTAAATTACGCATAGTGCAGATAACATAACTTAAGTTAAATAAAACAAATTCCAAAACTGTTTCAGTTTTTGAGTTTGATATATTTAATTATAATTAATATATCAATGATCATAGATAATTTACTAAACTTTTAAATTGGTGATCTTTATTATATATTCAGTCTATCCGTGACGCATTAATAAATATTAAAAGTTCTTTTAACAATGAATTGATTTGAATTGATTGTTACAAAAATAAATATGAAATTATCGTATCATATTTTAAATATTACGTCACATCACTATGCCTGACATTAACACGTCAGTCGCGGAGATGATAATGGCTGCCGTGCCCCAGTTAATTGCTTTAATAACTTCCTGTGTCAAAATAACAAAGAGCCGTGCGGTAATAATGAACGCCGGTAGCTTGACGGACTCTTCAACTATGTAATATTATAAGTAGAAAGTAATACTTTGATACCGAAGCATAAGGTAGTGTTGTATATCATTAAAGGCAGACGGTCTATATGAAAAAGTACACATTTGAATTGCTATTTAAATGAAGTGATATTGTATAATATTTTTAATAATCACTTACTTAGGCAAGTGTGTATAGCAATGCAAATGAACATAATATTGGCGCGTGTACGTAGAGAAGCTAGAAGATCGCTGAGGATGAAATAGCGGAGATTTCTGGTAGGCTTATTAACTTTTGCTATAAGTAAACATTTTCGAAATATTCGATCTTGCCGATATTAGCTTTAATGGCTAAATGGTTTTAGTAAACGACGTTTACCATGGTTAACTACAATCCCTTTAACTTTCTATCAAGACTTCGGCCCTTAACTAATATTTACAAGTGAGGGAGTACATAGAACTCAACTTGAATATCCATAGCGATTGTGTATTGCGTCTAAGTTCCAATCGGTAACGGTCCTTCCAAAGAAAACGAGGAGATCCTTTTCGAACAGTGGCATAGTTACGTTCCGATATATGTATATATATATGTATAATTATTATGGTAACTTATAAAATATAATATAGAAACTTTAAAACGAATATCTTAATATATTTCTGAATCAAACTGAGACAAAGAATTAATTAAATTAATTAAGAATTATTATAAAATTTCACGTTTAAATAATTTTTACTCTTTTACTCGTAGTATTTGACTTCAAGTAAATTGAATACATTTCCATGTTCCAAGTGCTAAGATATTTTTTTACTGGAGATATAAATGTTTTTCTTTTTAATTCATTACTATACACTAATATTACATTTGCGAGTATATTACGATTTCCATGTTTACAAAATAGTAATTCGTTATCTTTTATGTCAACTTTTCGCTGTAACTGTGCCAAAATGGTTCACACAAGAATTAACACGAAAATAGTGAATAGAATTTTATGAATGGCATATTAGAGTCAAACGAGCGATTATTGTATATTAGTTTCTTATTACTGACGGACAAAATTGTTTATGATTATTTTTAATGCGAAAGGAAGTGCCACATCTTTGATGTTTGGTGAAAGTGGGTACTGTCACACGATTTGTCATTTCATCTTGATTAAGTACTAATAATGTTAACGAAGCAAGTTGTAATATTAATAGCGCTTTTCCTGCAAATTAGCGTTGTTAATTTTACAAACATCCGAATTAATCTCCGCATTGCGTACTATTAATTTTAACGAGATTGATTAGACAAACATATAACAGTATTTAATTACTTTAACAGCAACACGACACTTCGAGTCTTTAAATAATAAATATAAAAAGTAGGCGCATTGGAAAAGGATTTTTTTTATTGACTAACTGTAGTTCGCGACTTGGTCCACGTGATCCGCACAGAACCAGCGTGGTGGATCTTAGTTCTAATTTAAAATATTTCTGAAAAGACTTTTTCAACGGTAATATTAAGACTCTTATTTTATTTTTATTAGTTCTCACAACACAAAATAATATATAGGTATTCAAAATTAAACAAATTATTCAATGTTATTGAAACACGAATAAAATTTATTTAAATAATTTATAGAATTAGGTTACTTTACGGAGATCCATAATATAAAAATTGCTTTGCGAATTTGTCGTGGAGTCTATCTCCTGATGATGCTTCGGTTGCGGGGCGAAACGATTGTTGAGTTTGTGATAGTGACCGTGTGTAGTGCTTGTGTATTGTGGTGGCAGTGGTGGAGGTTTGTGCATGTGTTTTTACGAATCTTGCGTGTAACGGGTATGAAAAAACGGCGTCCACTATACATTTAGCACTATATATATTTTCTATTTACTGTATCGCGGATTATACAAAAATAATTTTATTATTAATTTTGTACATTTATTTAAGTTATCTAAAATAAAATATAAAACACAAGAATAAAGTTTTCCACTTCGTTAATGTACCCGCTCTTAAAGCATTTTTGAAGTCGTTTGTGTAAGAAATATTTAAATATTTGATTCAAAGATCTGACGTGATCCAAGCAAGACCCTTTTTAAAACACGTGTGTCGACCTTGGACCATTTAAAATCAAAAGATTTAATTACCTTTGTTTAGTTTTATATTTGCACGTGTTCTTAGTTCTGTTTTTGATGTTTTACCTTTGTATGAATTGAAACATTTGGTTTTTATTTTTTATTGATCGCATTAACTGCGCAGTAAATTAGTCAAATTCAAAATTTTATTTATTCACGTAAACTTGTGAACAAGTGCTTTTGAATCGTCAACTGAAAAACTGGAAAGCTGTTCCTACCGAGTGGAAAGAGCCAGCAAGAAACTCGGCGTTTGATCTTTTTAAAATATAAATGATATAACTAGTTACATTTAGTCATTACTGTCTTGTACAGGGTAGAAGTGCAGCTATATCCTCACATTCTTTTCATCTAAGTAATCCTCAACAGTATAGTAGGCTTGTAGTAGTAGGCTGTTGTAAAAGGCAACTAAGGTAAGTTGACCCACCGTGTGGTATCCGGTTGAGTAGAATATACCACTCTCTTTCTAACCGAGGAGTCGTAAAATACGTCTAAGGTAAGTTGACATCAGGCAGTCGGCCGATCGTAAAATACGTAGCCAAATCATGTGACAAGATGTTTGTAACATGTTGTGCTGACCCCACTTAGAGTGGGATATGGGCAGGAGGATGGATGGATGGAATAAATAAGTTTACGATTAAAAGGAAATTAAAAGTGTATCTGCTGATAATTGTTCATTCGCGTAGATAACACAACCCCCGTTTATTTATTTCGTTAAGATAAAGTTTACCGTTAACCTGCTCATGGAAACGTTCATTTAATGATTATTTTACGTTGATTGCGCATAATTACATGTACTCGTTCATTACCGTAATTGTACTTTTGTGTAGTCGAAACCCCGGCTTTCGAAATTACACCCACGTTACATACAATAAGTGCTAATTGCATATACAATAAAACGTGTACGGATGCTATCTACTTAAGTTTCATTATAACTTAACAGACACTTAACGCCAATTATACAAAACAAAATTGCATTTTATGGCGAGTAAAAAAAAATACTTAAATAGTACTCTCTATTTCTGCTTAATAAAGGTTATAATTGTCTAAATTTGGTGAATATTAACTGCATATCTATTGTTGTTAAGATTACTAGAGAAAGGGGAAGGCGCGTTTCTTGATAAATTACAATAGAATTTTAATGTTCTAAACGATTTGATAATGCCTTTATAATTTGTTTGCTTTATTGTCTGCTTTGCATTTTATTGTATTTAATTAGGAGTATTTTTATACTTCAGTGCTTTTGTCGGTCCGTAGATTAAAAATGCGATAAAATTTTAAAAAAATGTTAGTTTTTTTTCATTATTCAAGTTATGTCGGCATCGGAAATAGTCAAATGTCATTTGTTGTTGCAGCTTGCGATTGTATCCTCATTATTGGGGTTTCAACTCATTACGATTATTAAACAACATGGTTAAATAGACCTAATTCAAAAAAATTGTGGCAAATTGCAAAAAAGTCTAGCGTAGCGCTTAAAAAACTTGTGAGTGTTGAAGAAATCCATAACTTGAAAGAACAAGAAAACACTAGTTATTTGTTTAATAGTTTGTAGCGTTATGTCATAGATGGAATTTAAATAAGAATTACAATGTACCTAAGTCTATTTAGCCTAATTTTGAATTAGGTCAATTTACTAGCATGTTAAATGTTCACGAGTCTTGTAAGTTCTTCTGTCCTTTTTTAGACAAGTAAGTACATTCATCATTCTCCTGCCCTTATCCCACTTCAAGTAGGGTCGGCACAACATGTTACAAACATGTTGTCATATGATTTGGCTACGCTTTTTACGACCCCTCAGTAAGTAGAGGGTGGTTTATTCAACTCAACCGGATACCACACGGTGGGTCGACTTACCTTGGTCGCCTCTTACGACACATCGGTAAGAAAATGAGGGTGGTCTATTCTACGCAGCCGGATACCACACGGCACCTAGAAAAATTCTAGGATATGTGTAATAATGTGATTTCAGGTTAATATTAAAACATCAAGTTTATCTATTGTACAGAACGAATAAGCCTCTTATTAACACTTACACATACTAAGAACCCAACAATCTACCGGAAAGCTTAATTGATGCTTTATTTGCCTGCAAACAGATAATTGTAGCATCAAGTGTATATTGTAAGGGTTAAAGTTACACGGATATATAAAAAATGGAGGAGCAAAAACAATAGTATATGTTTATTTATATGACTTAAGTGATTTTTTTAATGATTGGTTGTGAAATAAAAAACAAACATAAATCAAAATATACATAAATTTTATTTGTTTTATGTGTAAAAGTCCAGCACCTTAGCAATCCTACTCTCTAAGCGAAAGCTTACTATTTTCGAATCCCTGTTTGTCATTTTCTGCGATTTTGCCGTGGTGAATTTTCCTGATCATGCTTCGATTATGGAGCGAAACGATCGTTCTGATTTTCGTAGTGAATGTGTGAAGTGCTTGTGTAGTGTGTCAGTCTTGGTGATATTTTGTACAGTAACTAATCCTGCATGTATAAAGTATGAGGATGGATTTTATACTAAGTGTTATAAAGATTTCATAAACATACTCTATCTTTGCTTTTGTATTCCTATTTATTAATTTTTATCAAGTTATATTTTATAAAGGATAATTTAATGACAGTTATGTTAATATAAGTGAACTTAGGTAATGAATAGAATCTGATGAAATTAATAAGAAATGAATGCTATGTTAATGGTACATTAATATTCTAGGATTTTCCTAGGATATTAACATACCAGTGCACCACAGATAGATAAGATATCCAAGTCGCTTCCTGTAATATGATATCCAGTAATTACTATTCCACTTAAATCTTTAAAGTTCTGCCCCCTGGCAAATTACGTTCGTTACCGCAAAATTATAGAAAAATAATGATCGTGCCACAGAACTGTAGTAGTAGTGTAACTTTGACAGATTGGTTCTTAATATATACTTGACGGTTGACTTGAACTACTCTATAGAATTAGGGGTTACTTTGCAGAAATCCATAATACAAAAGTAACATTAATATTATTTCTTTTGAAATTTAACGCTTAAATGGAAATTTTATTAGTATTAAGCTAACAGTGTCCTAAGCGGTATCGTATAGATAAATCGCTTGGTGGTAAGGTCTTCGAAGCGTTGAATATTCTTCGTCTACTTCACCAAATCGAGATTGTAAAGCATTATTAAATATTGATTTGTACATCGGGTCTGTAAAAAATTGTAATATTTCGTATTTTTATATTTTACTCGGTGTGAAAATTTTTTCTAGAATTCAAATTTTAAAGATAAAAGTAGTTATTGTGATTTAACCATAACATATAGACAAATGTTCTCGCGGTGTTTTTTGTAGCATTTTTATAGATCTACAATTCTCTAGTACATTACTTTAGCATATCTCTGCTGGTTTACGCAGCGCACGCGACCAAAGCTCCGAGCAAGCAAGTTTTTTAACAACTGCGCGATCTCTCCAACAGAATTTACATAATACCGATATGTACTATTTACCTAAACTATACGTAAGTATTGCTCTATGTTTTGGTGGAAACCATACAAAAATCTGTTTAGTAGATTTTGACAAAATCGATTACATACAGACAGACAGCTTTTTGGGACTTTCTTTTATAATAAGTATAGATGAACACAGATGTCGTTCGTTGGATACTATGTCGCGTTGTTAAAATGTTATTTTAAAAATATATACGAAATAATTTTTACTCAATCCCAGTGATGCTTCTGCATTCGGCCTAATACCTTGGTAAAGTTGTAAAAATCATTGGGACTGACAGCATTTTTGTAAATTTTCGAAAAAAAGCTCAAACGGCAATCAGTCGTGTTTGCTTACGTTTGCTTAAGTTTTAACTAATATTTTTTAAAATTTATACTTAATTGTAAAATTTAAAAAAGGGGTAACAAAAATAGAGCTGAACAATGATTTCTTTTTTAATAATAGAAATAAACCCGAGCTTTACAAAAAGGACCGAAATAATCTCCAATTACGAAGATATTGTATTGTAAGGAGATATAAAGGAAATACTTATTTTATTGCGGTTAGAAATAATTGTATTGTATTTTTAATTAGAGTTATTTTCTGTGGTTTTGGAAGCGGTAACTGTTCTTTTGTTAAAAGATAATAACATAACTATTATTAAAAACAACATTTGGTAACAAGAACCTCTTTAGTAGAGCTGTTATTTTATTTGTGAGAGAGTATATTGGTAGCCCATGTAAATATAAAAAATGCGAAAATGTGTGTTTGCTTGTCTAATTTATTTACTTCTACTTTGTTGCAATAATACTATACATTTGATTTGATTAAATTACTATATTATATAATAATATTCTAAAAAATGCTATGTATTGCTGCATGACTGGCCCGTAGGCATAGGTGGCAGTATCCTGCCTTCAGCTTCGTGTTTCGCGTTTTCGATTCGCGCTGAAGGCCAACATTGTCCAAAAAAGAACAATCTGTTGGTACTTCAAGGCACTGTGTATTTATGTATTAAAAATATGTATATAAAAAGTATATAATTCTCCAAGTCCCGGCTCAGTTGTCTGTTACTGATAACACAAGTATTAAGTTTATATTTATATTAAATATTATATTTTCGTTTATTACGTATTATTACGTTTTCATACCTTATACATACTGGATTGGTATAACAGTTGCATTACAAACCATCGAAACCATGCTACACTAAAACTATAAACATTCACTAATACATTCATCGGGCGATAGACTCCACGACAAAATCGCAAAACTTACCGAATTATCTAGCAACTTCAATACAATTTTAGGAGGAATTTAAGGGAGACTGATACAAAAAGCCTACTATACTATTGAGGATTATATAGATGATAAAAATGCGTGGATTTAGCTATATGGAAGATAGTAATAACCAAATGTAAATAGTTATTTGAAAAGAGCAACCACCGAGTTTCTTGCTGGCTCTTTTCGGTAGCAACAGCTTTCCGAAGTAGTAGATTTTGACGATTCAAAAGCACTTGTTTACAAGTTTACTTGAATAAAGAATATTTTGAATTTGAATTTGAAAGAGTACCAAATATTTATAATTTAAATGGAATACAAGAATTCACCTGAAAATAACATTTTTGGGAAATTACAATAGCCACAATAATTAACGTGATGTTATTACAGCGTTAATGCATTACATCGTAGCAAGCGGCAATAACAAAACATGCGAGCCACTCAATTTCTGTTTGCCTCCGTTTATTGCACTCAAAACGTGTAACGTTCGACTGTCAGGTGATAAATAGAACCCCATCATTAAACAAAATAAACATCACCCACATGGTCGTATCTTACCCTCTATCGCGAAGGCGGGGCCTTAATGACCGCTAATGAGACTTTATTATTTTACACTAAAATAATTTCTTATACCCTCTTTATACCTAGATAAACATCAAAACTCGCTTCACACCTCGATCTGATAATCGAATTAATGCTCTCGTACCATTTCACGCCGGTTTATTGCTTTTTATAAGGTTAATACGGGGTTTTGTATTGTAATTTCGGGTTATCAGTGCAGCGAAATGATCTCAATTTTTTTCGACGCAATTGTTGAACTTAGGATTGAGTGTAACTTTTTTGAGTGTTAAAATACATTATAATAACTAGTAAAGATGTATAATTCGTGTTTTAATAAAAATTTATGAATCAAAGGATTTTTTTATACAAATAACTGATTATATCGAATACAAACACTTTCACTGCATATTCCTTTTAATTATTTATGTATTTCATTATTAATGAAATATATCTGCTATTTTTAATTTCACACTTGTAATAATATACTGATAAATTCTGTGACAATATTCTGCTACTGCTACTGCTACTATCAATATTGTAAAAAATCTAGTAATGGAACCAGTTCTTGGTTTAAATTCGGTTCCGATTAATTTGTTAAAAACAAGTTTATATTCTTATAAGATTTTTTTAACTCCAGCTTTTTTTTATATAATGGAATAAATTCTATTTTATTTATATAAATTATCAAAATATTATAGACGGCACGTCTTATTAGTTAACGCTTAACTCAAACTCAAACTCAAACTCAAAATATTCTTTATTCAAGTAGACTGTTTACAGTACTTTTAATCGTCAATGTTTTCAAGAAGTTACCACTGATTCGGAAGTTTGCTCCTACCGAGAAGAACCAGCAAGAAACTCGGCGGCCATTGTTTTTTTTAAATTTATATATTTTTTTTACAATTTGATTGATGGTTACAAATTAATCGTTGCAGCTTGGTGCGTAGCTGACTGCAGTTAAGATATGCTACTATCACTCAAATAATCTTCAACTGTATAGTAGCTTTATGTAGTAGCATCGTTTTAAGATAATTTCTAAACTTGTGTAAAGGCAAGTCTAGATAATGTTGAGGAATTTTATTATAAAAACGTGTTAACGGTTTGTAATGCACGTTTCAACATTTATTTATTTTCAATATTAATAAAATTAACGAAAATTTACTTTCGTGTATAGTATACAAACTGTTTAGTTAGCATAATTATCAACGAGATTTAATATAAAATGATAACTATTAACGTATATTTTGGGTAAATAGGTTATTCTGCGTAAAACACAAGAACGAATTTCCTTTTAAATAGAACGCAGAACTATATACTCGTTGATCTGCTTTTTTTACACATAAAACTGAAAATATTTAAACTTAAGGTTTTTTTCATTTCCTTCTAAAGAATCTTAAAGTGTTACAAATAATGCACATCGAGAACTTTGAACGCAACAGCCGGTCAATTCGACTTCGTAGAGCGTTGTCACTGTCACACACGGGTTCGTCAGTCTGTGCGACACAGACAATGCTATGAAGCAGAATCTAGCCGATTTCTCTCTCGAAGCCTTGATGTGCATTATTTATTGCCGCGTACTATATAATCCTGAAAAAATGCTAGCTCATTTCGTTCATCTTTACAGATGCCAATTTTTGGTGGTGTCTCCTGTAACTGTAAGTTGTCTTTATCTATTTTAGATAATTAAAAATGTTTCTGGAACCCTGGAGGATGATAATGATGATTATATTTTTAAAAGATATATTATATCATTATAAATTTCATCTTTTAAGTTCCTTGTTTAATGGTATAACAAGCAAATATAGTAATATTCTTTATAAAAAAAATATATATGATAAATAAAGAAATATTGGTCAATCATTGGGTGAGAAGAAATCATCTGCAATTAAGCAATATATATAGTGTCACGATTAATTTTTATCTTACTCTACATAATATTTAATACCTAATAGTACCCTTAATAGTAGCAAATCTCATAAACCTAATAAAATAAAAATTTGTGCGTACTCATTTTTAAAACAGCAATAATATTTGTTTGCATAAATTTTGTATCTGTTTGAAAGTTTATTACCATAATTATAACTACAATTTAGTTTCTACAAATAAAAAACATCAAATTCTCAATATATATTCAGCAAATCTAATATTGTAATATAACATCCTGCAGGTATCGGAACGAAACAATCACGGCCTCCAATCGGCAGATCTCGAACTCCGATTACCCACCCTGAGTCCAAATAACGTAACTATTAAGCAGAAGGTATTATAATGAACGACGCCTTAATTCGGATTCCTTATCTTTTGTTGCTGTAGAGTGTTGATGTTTCTTAATAACATGTCATTTTCGTTCCTTAATTTCCGTAGTATATTCTTCATACCCTATTTTTACACTCATAAATTTTACTTTGTAAATAAATATTTGATCCGTAAGTAAGTATTTGGGTCAATGATATTAATGATACTCATTTGTTACTATTATTCGGGTACTGTTTAATTTTCACTATACCTTCTCACTGTTCGGTGTATGTGTGCTTATAATTTATTACTCATCCACAATCGGGGCTCGCTCGATGTCAGTAACGATTAATACAGCATTACGAAAACAAAAGTCTGATAGATCCCAAATAAAAATGACAGATATAAGGCGTCGAAATGTTGCGCGCACGCTCGCTCGCCGAATTCTAAATTTACATAGTATTTACATTGGGCTATCGAGAGCGCGTAATTAATACAATCTTTGTTAGAGGGTAATTTGCCAGAGCTAATGCCGGCGTGTGTAATCTTCAAAGGGGATTTAGAAACACGCGTTCTATTCTATTTTGGTCGTGTTCTGAAACAGAGAAATATTTACAATCTCTCTGGAACACTTCGGCGCATCCGACGGTCGTTACGCGCGAACGCATCGATTTGTGAGTCAGTCAGATTTGATTGGATCTTTGGGATGAAGATGCATTCATTAATGTTGATGGTGGCTTGCATTCTCGCATTAATGCCTTGCAAATAAATTATAATGTATGTATTTATCATTCTCTTGTAGATTGTGATGGTTCAGTTGTTTAAACGCGTGATTCTGCCCATAGTTTCCCTTAATTCGTATTCAATAACGTAATAGTGTAAATATGAAATTTGTATCAATACTTTGATTTTACAACGACTATAGCTTTTCGACTCATTAACCATAGGTCTCCGGGATTTTAAAAAAACATGTATATTCGGAAACGATGTTGATTTTCGGATTGAGCATATTTTATTGAAGGAGTAAATCATATGGAAGTCTTCATTCGCACATGAAATGAGCCATGATCAACAGTTTTAAATATGTCAACACACTTAATATCTAACGCCGCATTGAGAATGTGACAATACTAATATAAAAATTAGTATAAACTTGAACGAAAACCGAACATACGTAAATGATGCCAAGGAACCATTGGTTTGCTTTTCTATGGCATTATAATAAATTACGGGAATTGAGAATAATTTTATCTTCCAGCTCTCTTCGGACTTTAGATAATCCTAAAGTATCTAATTGGTATTCGCTTACTATTTTTTCTAACTCTTATTGAAATTACATGCTTGCGTTCTATTTCACTGTTTTAGTTTTGAGTTTGGCGGCAGAATCTCTTCGACAGACTGTTAACATTACCCATTACTTATCGTTAAAAGGAGTAAAAGTTAACTTTTTATTTTTTATTTTGTCATATATTATATATCGAAGTTAATGAATATACATCTAATATATGACATTTTTAACGTAATGTGTCACTTTGCACATTTCAAAATAGTTTCTAATAGTCAATTTAGCAGTTAACACATACATTATATCTCTTTATAAAAATTTTCGTGATGAAGAATGCTTTTGCCGCGACTTCGCTATTCAATTTATCATATCCACCGGCGCCAAAGCGGGGCACATAAAAATAGATTTCATTATAGCATTTATAAAATTATTCTAGGTCAAACGCTTTTTGTCATTTCCAACTGCCTACGCATGAAGTAATTAAAAACGAAAATAAACAGAGCGCTTCCAATCGTAAAAAAGAATATCTAAGTCGTCTATAAATGAGTGCAGATGAACGCAATAAAACTGATTCAAGTCACAGAAATAAGTCTTATGAGTATTCGAAAGCATAGGTGAGGAGATTCAAACGTTTTTTTATTGTACGCTGACGCTAGTTTAGGAATGCCATTAATTTAAAAATTTGGCCATGCCATATAAAAATTATTGAGCCTCGTATTAACTTACAATCGACTGAAATAGACGTAATAAAACTTTTGGTATTTTCAGTAAATAAAATAGAAACGAATGAAGAGATAAACTGGAAAATTTAATGATGTGTGCGGAAGATAACTAAGCAAATTTAGTGGCCAATAAATCAAAGATTATTACGTTAAATTACTCTCAGCATAAAATAAACCAATTGTTAAATCTACAGATCTCGTCTAGTCGTGAAATTACGAACAATTTAAAGAAAAACATCATAAATTCGTTGGTATGATGTAAATACCGATGTACCAACTCGTTTACTAAAGCACAATAACTAAGTCGGCGAATAAATGCTACTATTACTCAGAGATAAAAAAGATGTTACTAGATTAATAAATTATTACGAATCATCATTCTCCTGCCCTTATCCCACTCTAAGTGGGGTCGGCACAACATGTTACAAACATGTTGTCACATGATTTGGCTAGGTATTTTATGACCGGCCGCCTGCCTGACGTCAACTTACCTTAGTCGCCTTTTACGATACCTCGGTAAGAAATGAGGGTGGTCTATTCTATGCAGCCAGATACCACACGGCACATACCTTAGTCGCCTCTTACGACACCTCGGTAAGAAAGGAAGGTGGTCTATTCTATCCTGCCGGATACCACACGGATTAATAAATTATTACGAATAAACTATAAAATATCCTATTTGTCTAAATTCGTTTCTTTTAGACTTAACAATGCTAATAATATCAACGAAGTTTCGTAATGAAAAAATTTGTACTTTAAACAATATACCCAAATACTTTTCTATAATTTAATTTAATAAAGATTTACTTAGATTATTATGACTACATGTAATTTCGTGATTTTAATTATTTCATAGTATCTACACTGACGGGAGTAGGTAATCTAAAATATCAACAAAAATGTTAAAAAGTCGGTGTCATAAATAATCGGCTCCTAAGAGAAGGCTGATTGTTAAAGCACTTTAGCGCATTATTTAAAAAAACGCTGTCTATCCTGTTGAGAATTTTTCCTGGTAACATAAAAAATCAACTGGTGTTTAATGTTTAAAAGCTACATGTATTGCATCGAGCTGTGATAGCCCGGCGGTGAGACCGTGCGACTCTTTCGTGGGGAACACGAGTTCAAACCCGGGCAGGCACCAATGAGTTTTTCTATTAAAAACTCATGTGTCTAATTGATAATTGCAATTTATCACACGCTTTTCGGTGTAGGAAAACATCGTGAGGAAACCTGCATATCTCTAGAGAATTCTGGAGATATGTGTAACCTACCAATCCGCATTGGAGCAGCGTGGTAGGTCTTAGCTCCAACCCTTCTCTTTAGAAACAGAGAGAGGATTCCTATTCCCAGCAGTGGGATTGTAACAGGTCGCTACTTTACTTTTTTTTATGTATTGCATTTCTTCAAAATATGATATCAATAGATTATACCTCTATATCACTTGTCTTTGAGAGGGTCGCATCGGTCTTTTCCAAAGTATTGCAATAAAAATTGGTCCAGATTCCACATCGAAAATAAGACGTTTTTTGGTCGCCTGCCAAGTTCATTATGAGCGTTCATGAATTTTCACATTTGAATTATTTTACTGTCTGACTTATGGCCGTTACTTAAATATTTGGTAAACAGGAAAAATATAGCTCTGATCGATCAAATTTAATGTGTTGCGTTGAAATAGCATCTATAAGTGGATCACGGTATTATGTTATTGCCGATTTTTAGTGCCTTGGTATTTCGTAACAAGTGGATAGGCGTCAAAATAATGGTCTATACGTTTATGTTTTCTTCTCTATAACGTTTTAACTCGTTAGGCCGGCTTTAATTTAATTTAGACTGTATTTATATATTTATATATTGTTATCTAATTAGTATTATGTATAATTAGTGTTATATACTATACGTAAAAATAATAGACATTGTAAGAGCTTTAATTATTAGTAGGCAAATACGTCAACATGAAATTTAGTAACTAATTATATTTATGACTTAACGTAAGCAAACGTCGTACCCAAAGTATGACGGTTATTGTAAGCAATATTATGAAAACCGCAAATATAATTATTAACCGCATACATTATTGGTAACAAAGCACTGGACATTGCATAATTTTAGCGTGCCATATGAATCTAACAATAGAATGGAGCATTAGGAATGAATCATCTCCGACTGATCCATGCACCGAAGATTATCGAACTAGAACACTAACACTTGCGGGATGCATTAAAACGCACGTGAACCTAATTTGCGCCTGTAAATAATCTGCTTCACTCGGCTAACATTAACGAAGTACAAGTTGATGCATCAAACGATATGACAATTTGCTTAATAAGTCCTAGGCATTAAAATATCGCGTCCTTACCACAATTTCTTCTACTTGAACTAAATGCTAAGTGAGGAAGCACCCGTTATTTATAGTGCGCCATATGTCAAACCGAAACCGTTTCAAATTCAAAATGTTTTTTTTTCTTACGTAAAATAGCGCAGCAGCCTAAGTTTTGTCCATAGACAATAAAGAGAAACCAAATGAAACTTATTATCTGTCCCTCTTTTTTATGTGTGATTAGACAAAGATAAGTATATAAGTTTTATCTGCCCTTTCTTATTATTTGTTGTGGCACTCTCTCTTATAGGCCTGCCTACGGCTCCCTTAAAAAGAAACCATAGAGTTTCGATTATATTTTTGTTTAAATTTAAAGTACTTCTAATAAGATGGCTGGAATCACGCAGATTGTTACAGCCGCAACAAACACATTGACGTCTGTTTACGTGTTCGCAATTAGATCATCCATTGATATATTGGTGTTTCAGTACGTCGGTGTGCAACGCGTCCGATTGAGAAGTAACGCGAGGGATCTGGTACTGATTAGAATGTGCCAAAGTGTGAGTGTGCTATTGCAGATAATATTGCACGTATGTAGTTGCGCATTAAGTATGCTTTAGATTTTATTATTTAATGATTCATCTTAGGGATGTAGAAATAGTCAGGAATGCTTGCGCCGGTTCGCGTTGAAAAGCCAGTAATAATAGAATATTGGCACATCTGCCCCAGTGTATAAGTTTTAATGTTATTACTCTTCTGCCGTATGATATTTCGTTCCAGGTTTATTTTAAGAGTGTTTTATGTTTTTAATTGCGATCCGTAGATTATTTTTTGAATAAGAACTTAGGTTTTTACAGCTGCTTCATAACGACCATCTTTCCGATGACAGAATTAATATTGTTTATGAAATATATTCGGGTGAATCGTGCGATAAATTTTGATTGCGGCTACGATACTAATATGAGAGGCGTTAGTGTGTATAAAATTTTGATATCGGGTGATTTGTGATTATGACAAAAATATAAGCTCTTTTAAATGACAATTACATTTTTCCACTTTATACAATATTTTTATATCTTGTCTAGAAACTTTGCGTTATTCTGATGGACAATTAACAATAGAATATTCTTGATATAGTAGAGTTCCAATGAATTTGGGTATGTAGTAATATGTATGTAGCTTAGCTAAGCTTATGTATTAGACTATAATCATCATCCTCCTGCCCTTATCCCACTATAAGTGAGGTCGGCATAACATGTTATTAACATGTTGTCACATGATTAGGCTACGTATTTTCGACCGGCCGCCTGCCTGACGTTAACTTACCTTGGTACGCCTTTTACGACACCTCGGAAAGAAATGAGGTTGGTCTATTATATTCAGACGTATACACTACACGACATTGTGTTTTATGTATCAGACGATAATATTCCTATATTATAGTGTAATTCAATACATAAATAAAATAAAATATTATATAATTCCCGTCTTTCTATAGAAAACAATAAACATATAATTAAGATTATTGCAATGCTTACGTAGTAGCAAACGAAGTCAAGTTTCAGGTAACAGCTATAGTACAATAAAACAAATTGCTTGAATCTATCTAATAATTTATAATGAATGAAATACTCACATCATAATAACCAGGTAAACTTTTACTAAGTGGATTGCTCAGTCATGATAATTAGTAAACTAGATAGACCATAGAATACTATAAATATATATAAATACCATAGAAAATATTGTAAATAACTTGGTGTAAAATTATATTTATTATTTGTAAATAAGAAAAATCGATTCGTTTTCTCATACTGAAAGCAAATCGTACGAATTCAACATTATTATTTTTATAGAATCAAACAATTTGAATGACAATATAGCACTTAAAATCAGGAAAAACTGCCACGTTCCGCCATTTGTGTCCAGTTAACGCTAATTCTCGTAATCACGTCATAATTCAGAGTCGGAACTCTCTTACGTTTTGGAAAAATTCTTTTACAGTTGCTATTATTTGGAGTGGATGAAGTTTAGATTACAGATATAGATATATAAACATGATTAAATCTTTATTGGTTACTTCTTTCTGCAAAATAAAAATGTTCAAAAATTCGGCTTGACAAAACCGATGTATTCAATATAGGTTTCGATGTGATTCTGAAACTTAATTAACACTTAAATCGAGGGTAATAAAGCATAAAAGTCAATTTATAGTTGATACAAATGTGAAATAGTTGTAGAAATATATATTTTTTTAATTTGTCTCCTGTTTTATTCAATGAGTTTATTGTTCGTAAGTATTTTGTATAAAAAAGTAGTCCACGAAAATACATACATATTTTCCTAGGTTTCCGACTCTTAAGAATACTCCACAAATTACAACGATTATCCAACGCCAACACGGAATTGCTTAAATCTGAAATTAACGTGTACACACAACAAACTTACAAAGATCCCTAACCAGTCTAACACCTCCAAAACTTCGATAGTTCATACAAAATTTTGGGTTCTTAATAAAATGGGCGTAAGAAATAATCCGACGCCATTAATGTCGATCATTAAATATAAATTATAAATGTAAAAGTAAGCACAAGAAAAGCAATCAGGCCGTCCATTATTAGATTAAATATCTGGTGGTTCCGTGAACGTAATCACATTTTTAACTCACACAAACGCGTACATGAACGAATGCTGAATGATCTTATTTTTGTGTTACGGATTATTTGAAAAATTCTTGTTTTATTACTATTAGCGATATCAGTAATACCACTTATGATTTTAACGTTCTCACATGCAAAATGGTACCAAATAATAAGTCAAAACTATTTGAGGTTTGATTCTAATATCACCAAATACTTAGTGTACGTAACGCAGATTTACACAAACCAACATTAATACGTGACATCATAGATAAGTAATGACTCAACTAGATTTAGATATCCTCTGTAACTGAGACAAATTGTAACAAAACCTAAGCACGTCGGTGTTTAATAATCGTACAAGTCAAGCTTTACAGCAAGACTCGCAAGTAATAAAACGATCTAGCCGCATAAGCGTCTAATAGCCATATGAGTCGAGGTTTAAAAGAAGGTTGGCTTTCTAAGGTAAGCTAAGCCATCACTATTTCAATATTTTTTTTTTTATTTTTTTTTTTTTATTTATTTATATAGGATCATCAACAGGTTTTACATATTAATCATACATGAAAACTTTAATTTAACAATTTTTAGAACATTATGTAAACCTACTTAAAGATAATCACAGCTTGCGTAAAAAATGAAAAGTTTTGGTTAACAAAATATTTAAAGAAAGAAATGAGACACACACACACACATACACACACACACACACACACACACACACACACACACACACCATGTCTATATATATATATATATCTGAAGTAATTTAAAAAAGTTGTACAGCAATTATAAGTATCTAAAGTAAGATGCGATATTGAGTAAAAAAATATTGTTTCAATTTCGTTTTAAATGTGAGGAGTGAGTCGCTAAAAATATCAATATTGACCTTTTTACTTAATATATTATAGGTTTTCATCATTCTATTAATTGGTGCCGTCAGTCCCAAGTTCGTTTTATAAAAATGTGTTTTAAATAAGTGATAATTTTTAAATCTAATGGAAGGTCTAGGTACCACTACATTAATTTTTCCTAATAGTTCAGGCGAGTCCAAAGATCCACGTATTAGTTTATACAGAAAGCATAGGTCCAGGAGCTTTCTACGATCAGATAATGTGAGCAATTTGTAATGACATAGTTTATAATAATAAGAAGAATATTTATTCGGTAATCTGTCACAAAAACTGAGATGATTCATGAACCGTTTTTGAATTCTTTCTATTCTATTAGAGTGAACGTTATAAAGTGGATTCCAAGCAACTGAACTATATTCTAATATACTTCTCGTTAGAGCATTAAAAAGCAAAATTTTTGTGTCAGAATTACGAAAATTGGTAGAACTACGCTTAATAAAACCTGTAATTTTAGAGGCCTTTTTACAAATATGGTCGATATGAGGAATAAAACTTAATTTATTATCTACAGTTATACCCAAATCTCTAATTGAATGTAAATTTTCTATGCTAACACCATTAATATTATAAGTAAAAGAAATTGGGTTAACCTTCCTGTGGAATGATATACTATAACATTTATGATGGTTAAGTATCATGTTATTTGTTTCACACCATTTACACAATTTATATAAATCATCCTGTAGTAAAACTGAATCGTTAATTCCATCAATAGCTCGAAACGCTTTCAAATCATCCGCATATAACAGCACTTCGGAATTATTAAAACAAGACACAATATCATTAATAAAGATGTTAAAAAGAACTGGTCCCAAAAGTGATCCTTGGGGTACACCAGATTTAGCAGAGTACGATAATGACGATTCAAAACCTCCCAATACTACTGTCATTTTTCTATTTTGTAGGTATGAACATAACCAACTGAGCATGGTACCGCCAAAGCCATAAGCTCTTAGTTTTGAAGTCAGAATGCTATGATCAACCATGTCGAATGCCTTGGAGAAATCGGTATATAGCCCGTCTACCTGCACATTTCTATCAAGAACAGAGGAAATTGTATTGACATAAGTTGCCAAGTTACTTGAGGTTGACCTATGTTTGTAAAAACCATGCTGTTTGGGAGTTAATATAGTTTTCATGTGCCAGTTAATGTAGGGACATAAAAGTGACTCTAAAATTTTTGGAAATACCGACAACTTCGATATAGGCCGATACTTAGTAACGTCCCCTTTATCCCCTTCTTTGAAAACTGGTATTATATGAGCATATTTCCATTCTTCTGGAAACAAGCCCTCCTGTAAAGATGCATTAAAGATTTTAGTTAAAGGTGGAGCTAAGTACTTGGCACAGTTCCTAACAAAAATGGGAGGAATATGGTCAGGTCCAGCACCTTTATTGACACTAATAGTAGAGAGCTTATGTTCAACGTCTTCAACAGAAAGAGAAATATTGCTCAGTTTACTGCCGTTGTTGCTTGATTGAGCTGTATGGTCTGAGTTTGGTACAGTTATAGATATTGGAAAACTATATATGCTAGAGAAATGATTTACAAATTGGTTACATATGCTAATCCCATCAGTGAAAGATTGATCTCTGTAAGACATTAATGCTGGAATTCCACATTTATTATCACGTCTTTCCTTTATGTATGTCCAAAAATATTTTGTATTGCATCTAATATTAGATTCAACTCTCTTAGTGTACGTCCTATAGCAAAGGGCAATAAGAACCTCACACCTAGACCTTAACAACTTAAATTCCAATTCGTCGAGGGGATTACCGAATTTTTTAAATAGAATTCTATATTTTTCTTTCTCATTTAAGCGTCTAATTAACTGCCTGGAAAACCAATGTGGATACTTTTTACTTTTAACATTTTTCAATGGTATATGCATCCTAATCATGTCCCTAATAACATCGTAAAATTTAAACAACATGTCATCCACGTTGGAGCAGTTGTTGAAAACTGTACTCCAGGATATTTTCTTAAGGTCTTCATTAATAGCTTCGTAATCGGCTGAAAAGAAAGCTAGTTTTTTATGTTTATTTGGAATGAAAAATTTATCTTTATTTATTTTAATAGAAATTTCAAGGGGGGGATGGTAGTTGTCTAGCTTGCTTAAATAATAAGAGCATCTACTTACTGAGACATTTGAGATATTTGTTAGAACCAAATCCAAAATTTTATTATAATTGTTATTTATACCGTTGCATTGATAAAGATCATTTTCAGACAAAAAATCCACTAAACAAGAACCCACGACTGAGTTAACTTTTTCCGGCAAAAAATTTTGATCAGATAATTTCCAAGAAATATGAGACATGTTAAAATCTCCTATTATTAATATTTTTTGTTGTTCTAAAATTACATTAGATACTTTATTAGTAAACCTTTCTAAAACATCGAGTTTAAGAGGAGATGGTAAGTATACAGCACAAACTGATAATGTAGAAGTAGAGGCTTCGGTATTATAAACTACATTAACCCATAAACATTCAGAGGACCCTTCCCATTCAAACATCCTATAACATTTAAGCTTTTTTAAAACAGCTATCATAACCCCTCCTCCCTCTAATTTAGTGCTATATTCTGTAGTTTCACGATCACGGCGGAAAATCTGATATCTGTCATCGATGAATTCACCGTCAAGTATGCTAGAATTCAACCAAGTTTCTGTGAAGACAATTACATCAAAGTCTGAATTTAATATAGAACAATAAACATCTGAACATTTGCTTTTTATGCCTCTTACATTCTGATAATAAATTCTTAACGGAGGAGACATTAAAATATAAAATAAAATTTAAAATTAATAAATTTAAAGTGTAAAAAAAAATAAAGTGTTAAAAAATTTAAAATAAAGAACAAAGAAAAATATTGAAAAGGTTAAATTAACTTCCGGAGCGTATCTTCACTCTTTATGAGAATAATGTCACTAGCTGGGCATTTTCTAACAAATACATTTCCGTTGCGTGTCCACACAAATTGCCATTGATTATCTTTCTTGAACTTCCTAGCTGCGGCATGCAGAGACTTTGCTTGAGGACTCAAATGTTCCGCAATAAATACTTCATGCTTGTCTCCACCCAAACCTAGGTGCGATGTATTCAGACGTTCGTGATTATTTTTATTTCTGTTAAAATTAATCGCACCGGCATAGAAATGATCTCGTATCAACGGGCTGTGAAACTTTATTAGTACAGATCTGGGTCGGGGGGAGTCTCTGTTAATCTTTGCAATACGTGCACATTTTAATATCTGGCCTTCTTTGATTGGGTTACCAATGAATCTGCCCATTTGTTCCACCATCTTCAACAGATTTTCATTTTTGTGTTCCGGTACACAGTGCAACTCCAAATTACTTGCTCTGGACTCCTTTTCCAAAAAGTAAACTCTGTTATTAAGATTTTTGACGTCTGTTCGAAGGTCGTCATTTTCTTTCTTGAGATCTTGTACATTTTTTTGGGCTTCATCTAAATCATGTTTGACTTGATCATACTTTGTGGACAGAAAGTCAATAGATTCACGAATAGATTCGAATTTTTCATCCATTAAACTAAGTAAGGCATTTTTTTGATCATCTTGTGATTTAGCCAGGCTACATAGTATATCGGTCTTAAAACTTTGAAAATCTTGGAGGTAATTCATTAAATTGTTATCATGACTAACGCTTGATTCAATGCCTTTTACTGGCGTGCTATCGGTATTTTGGTGTCCTTTTTTGCTCTTTGCTTTACACGAAGGGCATTTCCAAGTGGCCTTATAGGTAGCGGATAGCTTCCCATAGTTCTCTTTAGTCATACCAATACACAAGTAATGATAGATTGAATCGCAAAGTGAACACTTCATTATCTCCTTTGACTCGAGGCCAGATCCGCAAGCAACGCATTTATGAGGCATTTTGTGTTGTAAAATTGCACCTTCAGATGTGTGGGATAACAATTATA
Organism: Morpho deidamia; assembly: GCA_947086505.1. NCBI lineage: Eukaryota > Metazoa > Arthropoda > Insecta > Lepidoptera > Nymphalidae > Morpho > Morpho deidamia. The sequence continues at coordinate 7,737,536 of CAMTZC010000027.1, forward strand.
TTGCCGTAAACACCTCGATCAATTAACAATGAAACGAATGACTCATAGAAGCGAGATCGCCGCGGGTTGTCGTAGGTCCCGGTCGGGCATATTTCAAATAACAATCATGTTATGTATTTGTTCACAGACACCATTATTTATTTATATCCACTGTTTATTAACGTAAAAAATCACACAAGTCTTATTTGTCTAACCAACTTTGTAACAATCGAACGTAATCGTCAACTTTAAACCGCTTTATTCGAATTAAAAAGTGACGGAGACGCAATTAAACGCCTGTTACGCAGCGATACGATATTGCAACTGAAAATATTATTAACATATTATTAACATTCTTATTATTATTATATTATTAACATTATTAACTAAATTATTCATATTATTAACATTCTTGATATAAGTCATTGAAAAGAATCGTTTACCATACTTGATCAAGGAGAACTAACATGAGAGTAAATCTTTTGCACTTTTAAAATTAAAAATTTCAATTTATGATTTACATTTTATTGAAAGCAAAATTACCACAGTCGCTAACAAAATTTTTTACTTAAACAACACGTTTTTAACTTGCACACATTATGTTACGTGTTAAATTGTACCCAGTTGTCATTTTTTTATCGATAAAGGCAATAACAACTCAATTTTAATAATAAAATTCAAGTACAAATTAATATGTTTTACCACCACACAAGGTAAGGATTAAAGTAATTGCACCATAACATATGATAAAATCGTAAACGGTGACGTGTTATGAATATGAACACGGAGACAGTGTCAATAAATAAAATTTTGGTGCCTGTGACGATTTTTATCCATCGAATCTCTAACCAAATAGGGCATGTGGAATTTCTCATAAAGTAAACGTAATTAATAACTCGTCGTTGTAAACAAATGGCGTTAGTAGAATTTTATATCGCACTAGTGTCTGTAATTAAATACTTATAGTTTGGGAGACATGTAATGATGTTAAACATAGTAAATAATATAACGGTTCAGAAAATGTATGCATGGCAGATATAATAGTATCAGACTGTAGGGACGCAAGTTATAAGCGATTGTCTCACAAATCGTATACTAAAAAGTTCTCAATACTAAAGATGTAGAGATATATGTAATATCAAATTAGATATCCAAAAGTTAGTGTCATTGACGAATTAAACGTAAATGTCCATTGCGACACACAACCTATTTGTAGCATGTCGCGGGATGCGACGGACTCGGCAGCCGCTTTCCCGCCACGCACAACTTGTTTTACACAACTAATATACAAGTCTGTGAGAAGTCGCCGCGACTTGCGACAAGTTGTTACGCTTAAGCGTCTTCTCCGTTGCTCCATCGCAACGAAACTGACAAACTAATCGTTGCGTCTTATCGAGACACACTCGCTTGTGGAAGTGATATCTTACACAATCGATATTTTTTTATTTGAGTCAATATTTCTTTTTCAAGCATAAATATAAAAATATCGATACATTGTATGTTACAACTTATGACATATACGAGTTTGCGGGACGCCGTTGCGACTTGCGATGATTCGTCACGCTCACGCGGCTAGTCTTGTCGATTGTCATTGACGAGCTAAACGTTGCGACACGCGACGTTCCCTTAGTATGTCGCAGAGCGCGATGTACTTCATGCCACTTTCCCTCTAAGTTTAACTTATTTTACCCAAATAATATACGAGGTTTCGGGACGCTCACACCGCTAGTATGTGACGATTGTCGTTGACGTGCTAAACGTAAGAGACCGCTGCGACTTCTACGTTGCGCCATCGCAAAGAAGCTGTGACAAAATAATCGTTGCGTCTTGTCGAGTTACACTCGCTCGTGGAGGAGATGTCTAACACAATCGATATTTCTTTATTTGAGTCAATATTTCTTTTATTTTCAAGTATAAATATAAAAATATCGATACAGTATATGTTACAACTTATGACATATACGAGTTTGCGGGACGCCGTTGCGACTTGCGATGATTCGCCACGCTCACGTGGCTTGCGATCTCGAGTGTCATTGACGAGCTAAACGTAAACGCCCTTTGCGACACGCGACGTTCCCTTAGTATGTCGCAGAGCGCGATGTACTTCATGCCACTTTCCCGCTACGTTTTACCCAAATAATATACGAGTTTTCGGAATGCCTTCATGAATTTCGATGTGACGTCACGCTTACGCGGCTAGCATGTGACGATTGTCACTGACGAGCTAAATGTAAGCGACCGCTGCTACTCGCAATGTACTCGTAGTATGTGACAGAGCACAACGGACTCGGCAGCCGCTTTCCCGTCACGCACAACTTGTTCTACACAAGTAATATTCGAGTTTTCGGGATGCCTTCACGAATTTCGATGTGACGTCATGCTTACGCGGCTAGCATGTGACGATTGTCACTGACGAGCTAAATGTAAGCGACCGCTGCTACTCACAATGTACTCGTAGTATGTGACAGAGCGCAACAGACTCGCCTGCCGCTTTCCCGCCACGCGCAACTTGTTCTACACAAGTAATATACGAGTCTGTGAGAAGTCGCCGCGACTTGCACCGAGTCGTTACGCTTAGGCGACTTCTCCGTTGCGCCATCGCAAAGAAACTGTGACAAAATAATAGTTGCGTCTTGTCGAGATACACTCGCAAGTAGAGGTGATGTCTAACACAATCGATATTTTTTTCTTTGATTGATGCAACATTTTATAGATATCCTTTTTAGACAAAAAAAAATGAGAGTTCTAATATCTTAATGCTCGGTACAGCAAAAGTATGCTACCGAATTGAAATAGTTATTCAAAAACATGCTAGATTTTTTATTGAGTATAACTTATAAAATAATACATTCAGTAGTTTGTACTGGTTAAATGCAAAATCATAGTTCGTGTCATTAGCTACGCTTTGGTCCGTTCGGACCAGAAAATATCAGATTTCGTCACACTTCGGGCAATTTCGGTGACTCCTTAATGAGTCCCAGTAACGCAATGAAGGCACTTAGTATTATGAGTACACGAGTCATTATGGCCTATGGAAATAATTATGATAAAGTTCACTTCTGATATTAATCTACTTCGCTGAGTACTAAGTAGTAAAAGGGAAAAAATTGTACGCGGTGGAAGTAAACTTATATATTTATGCTTTACACTCTTAAGATAACGTTCTCTTCTGCTCTCTGCTTTTGTGATTACCGTTCTTTATGAACTCACCGATAATATGCGGAATATTGACAATTCGTAAAAAAAGTTAAAAAAAATCTTATTTGACTCGGTAGCTCGGTTAAACCCTTAATCTTATTTTGTCTCAAACATTTTTTTTAAACAATTTGTTGGTTCTAAGAGTCTGAGGGTATTTGTGTATTTATTTATTGAAGACTATTTTTAAGATAAGAAAACTTGAATTTAAGTTGCAACCAGCAACTCACAACATTAGTATATATTTTTATCAAACAACTTCATATTACATAAATAATTGTTTTTAAGAAGAGTGACCGCCATGCTTCTCGCTGATTCTTCTCGGTAAAAACACTTGTTCGAGCCAGTCTTCTTGATTTTATGTAATATAACTTCATTGTAATGTTGCAATTCAGAGTGCTTTTTAAAACCAACTAGAATGAAGAATAATCTGAATTTATAACAATTGTTATTATTGAGTTGAGAATTGTTATTAATTGAATTTATAACTATTGTTGAATAGATAATTATCTATTCATAATTCTCCTGCCCTTATTCCACTCTAAGTGGGGTCGCCATACCATGTTACAAACATGTGGTCACATGATTTGGCTGCGTATTTTACGACCGGTCGCCTGCCTGACGTCAACTTGCCTTAGACGCCTTTTACGACACCTCGGTAAGAAATGAGGGTGGTCCATTCTATGGAGCCGGATACCACACGGCACATACCTTAGTCGCCTCTTACGACACCTCGGTAAGAAAGGCGGGTGGTCTATTCTATTCTGCCGGATACCGCACGGTGATTAAAACAATTATCTATTATATAAAAATTACTATCACTCATAACACAACTATTAAGTTTCTTACTTGGAGACCGGATGACCGTGTGTTTAATTATCCCATATGTTATATATTCTATATTCTCATACATGTACATATATATGTCATATAAGAAATTGGTTATAATTGGTTAAATCATTCTGTTAAAGGGAGACAAATTCCAAATAAAACGAAAGGAGTTAAGTTCCATGTTTAGTTCATTGGAATGAATGGGTTACCGTACGTCATACATATTTCCGACGTGAACGACGCGCTGTGCAACTCATGACAAATGGTAGACAAGAACAACACAGGATCTGCAAGCTTAATCGCGCTCATTTATAATTATCGTATCGTTAATTAAATAGGCTGACTCTTTTATTCATGTTCATGACTTTAGTTACTGATACATTGAATTTGTATAGCTTACTGTCACATAAATTATTTCTAGGGCAATTCTAGTGTACATAATAAAATATCGTAAAAAAATTGTCCAAAACATTTTTAAAAATGTTTGGAGTTATAATAATTTAACAATTTTTTTACATTTTTCAATTTTATGTACAATTTCTTTTTTAAGAATTAATCGCATTATACAGTGAAAAATAAATAATTTTTAATAAAAAAAAAACACGCGAACCAGTTGTAGCCATCATATTGATGCTTGACGATTCAAAAGTGCCTGAAATGGTTTATTTGAATATAAAATATTTCGGTTTGATTTGATTTGTTTGACGCTTTATAATATAGCCCATCGAACTAAAAAAGTCAAAAGTATTATTATTTACAAGTACTTTTATGAAAAAGTATACATCGCTTTGTACAATCATTTTCGTATAATAGCACTACACGTTTTTTTCACAATAATTCTAATATTTCTTTATTTTCCACTTTTCTTTTGGATGTGATATAAAAGCCGGTTTTTAAGTTCTTTTTAAAAAATATTTAATAAAACTTCTAATTATTCTTAAAAGTATGAAATAATAGTAGTTTATGATACTGTTGCATAATAAGGGTTCTTATAACACGAGTGTGGTTTAAAAAAACGAGCCGCAGGTGAGTTTTTTATAGTGTCACACGAGTGTATAAGACCAAGTTATGTACAGTATCATATACTACTTTATCTACTCTCATACTATAATACGTAAAACAATATTGCAAATAAAACGCTGAATATAACAACAAATTTATTTTTACTTGTAATAATTATTGATGTTCTGAATATTCATTTTCCATTCCATGAACTCGTGGTAACATTTAATATAGTTGCTCCTAGATTTCGCAGCTTTCTGAATATCTGGTGGTGTACAATCACCACTATCCCCGCTCTCAGACATGTTTTTACACAAAAACTTATTTTTTTACAAACAAAACTAAACTTCATTTAAATATTGAAAAGGTTTTTTAAATGTCATATATTGGCGCCAAGGCGCAAAACATCGATTGCGCATGCGTGTTGCGTCACCGCGGACCCATTCATTGAAACCTTTTTTTTAAGGTAGAGGTTCGACCTCCTTGGTCCAGCTGGAAGTTGTATAGCTGTATCGTTATGATTAAAAAGTTACATTATGATACAGGTGTCCATACAAAACCTGTATCGTAATGAAACTTTTTAATTTTTTATTTTTGTTCTGTACGTAATGTTTGTCATAAGAATTTTGTTTTCAGTTTTATAATCTTTGTATTATAGTATCAGAGTAGATAAAAGAAGATTAATTATGTCAAGCGACATTAATTTAACATTCATTGCATCTATAGAACAAAATTATTTTATCGTAAATTCCAGCAAATCATTTTTATAATAAAAATTGGCGTTTACGCATTTGGGAGTGACCCTGCCTTCGGCTTTGCAGGTTGCGGGTTTGATTCCCGCCGAAGACCTACATTTTCTATAAACCATTTCTTGCTTCTTGTAGTCTGGGTGTGTATATGTATTTAAGTGTGTGTTTAAAATTTATATACTCGTATATATATATTTACCAGTTGTCACCCACAAGACAAGTATTAAGTTACTTATGGGTTGGACAGTCGTGTGTGTATATATCCCATATATTTATTTTTTTAAACTATTAGCTGTCCTGCCACGCATTGCTGTGGCTCAGTCTGGTTTCGAATTCCCTTCGAAACAGAATTCAATAGTTTAAAAATGCTCCGATCGCCACCTATCTTTACAGGATAATCCAGGAAAATTGCATTAAAATCAGCCCAGCCGTTTCAGATTCCAATCAAATCAAATCAAAGTAATCTTTATTCAAATAAACCATTTCAGGCACTTTTGAATTGTCAAACATCAATATGATTAATGAAGCTACAACTAGTCTACAACAGACAAAAATTCATTTTTATATTTAAGATTTAACGAACACACTATTAATTAATATTATAATACTTTATTTCAATTCAATTTCTTATTTGTTGTATACCCTGCTATAAATGAGTAAATATAACTTTACGTATACGAAGCGGTATCAACGATTTCAGTTCTTATCTTCTAATTACATCTCATGCCTATTTATAAGTTTGTTCATTCAAGTAACTTGGCAAGAGAAATACAGAAACTTAAATGGGTAAATTTATCAACAGAAAAAAAACATACGAGAATTTTGCATTTATATTTCACGAATACAGAAATAATCGACCAAATTGACTTACGTGTCTATAAAAAGGGAAATAGTAGTAGGAATAGTAATAGGAAATAGTATAATATTGTCATTTGTATGTATGCATACAGACTAATCTATATCTATACTTAATATATAAAGCTGAAGAGTTTGTTTGTTTGTATGATTGTTTGTTTGTTTGTTTGTTTGTTTGTTTGTTTGTTTGTTTGTTTGTTTGTTTGTTTGTTTGTTTGTTTGTTTGTTTGTTTGTTTGTTAGTTTGTTTGAACGCGCTAATATCAGGAAATATTGGACTGATATGAAAATTTTTTTGACTTTAAGATAGTCCAGTTATCAAGGAAGGCTATAGACTATATAATATCACGCTAAGATTAATAGGAGAGAAGCAGCAATAAAATATATTGTGAAAACGGCAAAATATAAAGCTTTCCTTGCGTGCGCTAAGTAAACGGCGAAAGTTAAGAAATTAAAAAATCATGTACTACAAAATTGTTCCCCTCTTAAAGTTCTTAATAAAAGTCCGCGACAACATATGTCTAGTTTTTATGGTTAACCCATTTTAACCATTATTGATGTAAATATTACGGTTTACTCAAATAATAAGGCTGCAGTCCACGCGAACGAAGTTGCGTTTAATAGCCGGCATTATATACAATAATGTTTCTTCCTTCTTTCATCTCAACCGTGCAACGTATTTGACATTTAGATTTAGTTTAAGGCAGAGAGAGAGGAAGGGAGGCGTAAGGAGAGTAATTAATATCTCATCAATGGACAAAGGTCTCCTTTTTAGTCTAAGTGAGATATTTGGAGTATAAACCAAAAAGACCATTTTGCTCTACCAAAGTGCATTTCTTTCAGAAATTTCAAAAAGTCATTTTGCCACTTTTACAAGCAGGTTCATTTATTATATTTTCCGTAATCGTAAAACGTCGGATCAACAAAATTTTGTCTGTTTCTAAGATGATTGCTAGATATGGTAAAATTAAATTCTTCAGTTACTCATATACATTTTTTATTTATTTATTATTTCCTTAAATACGTACAATACTACCTAAATATATTTTAACAATAATTATAATAATTACATCAACACAATTTGAATTTAAATACATTTTGATTGTAAAGATACAGTTACTATCAATAATTACTAAAAAAAAGAAAAAAATATCCTTCACTTATATACATATATCTATAATTTTTCAAGAATACAACAGATTGTGTGAATAAAATATATTTATACACTTCTACATCGTTAAAAACCTTTTTAAAGAAATGTCGAAGAATCAAGTAAGGTTTGAAATCGCAAATTCTTGGAAACAATCACACGTAACTTGTTAGCCATAAAACGTGTTGTTTTAATTAATTACCTAATTAGCCTCATTCATACTTACTCTTATACAACTCGTCTAAGATAATTTATTAATTTCGCACCGCCATTGTTTGCTCCCCAATGATCAATGTACACGTCCCCCGAATGATAAGTTTTTGTTTTCGCGATTGCTCTTTGTTAATCATACTTTTCTAATTAAGGGAAAGTTGTTCGTAGCTAAATTTGTTACGATCGAACGATAAGTCCCAATTTTCTCAGCAGTTAATGAGTTTGGTAGTGTAAATTTACACGATTGTTGCGTTTGTAAATGTAGATTGTGTTGATTTATATAACCTTTTATATGGATTATCAAAAAAAATTGATGCAGGAAAAGGACAGAGACATATGTAATATGTATGTAGGACTGAGACATAAGTAATATACATATCAATCACCCTATCCGAAGAACAGTCACATTTCACAGGTAAGAAACAATCGGATAAGACAGTATCGTGCCTAAATAAAACTAATATCGAACCCAAGCACAACCTAGATGCATGCGCTTTTTATTGAGTCGGCTTTTAGAACGCGACTGGCATCAATGTGGCATCCTTAAAAGAACTGTCGCGGGTCTTAGCTTACAGGTTCGATTCCCGTCTAGGGTCAATATTTTTTATAATCTATGTGTTGGTTCTTCGAGCCTGGGTATAATATATGTATTTAAGCATGTATTTTAAATTATATATTTATATATTTAGCGGTCGTCTGTCACCCATAACACAAGTATTAAGCTACTTACTTTAGGGACTGACAGACGGACGGACGAACATATATTTCTTCTTCTTCTTTGTCAACCGATGGACATCCACTGTCTGTCCAACTCATAGGGGGTCTACGAATCTTCTACGAATGTCCTCATTTCTGATTTGATCGAGTAGAGATACTCCGACCATAGATCGCTTCATCATTCATATATTTCTATATAAATATGTAACTACCTATCTAACATACAATTACACAAATGCCATTTGCCATTTGATTACGCAAATTGGCAAAAATATTTTTTTTAACAAGTACTTATTTTATTTGTTTATTTATTTATTTATGTAAGCCGTTTGGTATCGGGCTGAGTAGAATACACCATCCTCATTTCTTACAGAGGTGTCGTAAGAGGCGACCAAGGTAAGTCGACCCGCCGTGTGGTATCCGGCTGAGTAGAATAGACCACCCCATTTCTTACCGAGGTGTCGTAAAAGCGACTGAGGTAAGTTGACGTCAGGCAGGCGGCCGGTCATAAAATACGTAGCCAAATCATGTGACAACATGTTGTGCCGACCCAACTTAGAATTGGATAAGGGATAAGGATAAGAAAAACATTATCAGTAAAAATTATGAGTACTATGATGAATAAGGACTAGCAATTTGAGTAAACAGTTGTTGCCGTATTTTAAAGATATTATACGACCCGGCACGCTTTCACAATGCTATCCAAATCGCGCGTAGCCGAAGGGAGATTCTCCTATCAATCTCAGAGATGATAGCCGGCTACAATCGGCGAGATGCATAATGCTCGCCTCAGATAGCTGTCTCGGGCACGAAGCCTGCGAGCTTCGCAATTTATTGTTTCACGATCACAAGCGGACTCATTATTAAAACGGTTTGGTACGTAGAGGTGTTGGCGCCCCGGGCCCTGCGCCAATTACTTCGTGATCTCATAGTTGTTTGTAACAGTGTTGTACTAGACTTTTAGTACCTCCTATTTGGATCTGATTTCCTGGTACTTTATATTGGTATATTTATTGTTGCATGGAACAGTACAAGATACGGTGAATAACGAAGATACCTGTAAGAAGAAACTCAGGTAAAAGTGGACTTATATTCAAATTCAAAATATTCTTTATTCAAGTTAACTTGTAAACAAGTGCCTTTGAATCGTCAACATCTACTGCTGGTTCGGAAAGCTGTTCCTACCGAGAAGAACCAGCAAGAAACTCGGCGGTTGCTCTTTTCAAACAATAATTCTTATCACTAGTTACATATAGTTATACATGTCTTGTACACTTGGGTTAAAGAGAAGCTATATCCACGCATTCTTATCTTCTAGATAATCTGCAATAGTATAATAGGCTTTCTGAATTAACCTTTTTTTAATAGTATTTTTAAACTGCTGTAAAGGTAAAGTTAATGTATATTGTGGAATTTTATTATAGAATCTTATACCAAAACCCGCAAACGAATTACGAATTTTTGCAAGGTGCAAAGCAGGAACCGCAAGATTATATCGGTTCTTACTTTGTCTATTATATACATCGCCAATCCTTTTATAATACGGAGCAGTAACATAGCTTGATGGAATTGGTACAACCTGCAGCCGTTTATACACGTTGTTTAAGGAAAGACATATATTTTTCCGACGTGTATAAAAGTTGCGCCAATTAGCATTTATCAAATCTGACGCATAATAACATTGCTCCATCCAAATTTTTAACACAATTAGCATTGCCGAGATTTTTTTAAAAGACAAAATAATTCTGTTACCACTTATGAATTTCACGAAATAAAACCTATAAAACCTATAAATTAAAATAAATTGTCATGACAGCTTTTATATCAATATGCATGATATACGTCCATTAAAAAAGTTTTATTTATCTACAAGCTCAAATTAGTGTTAGCATGAGTTGGACTTGTTCGACAAACTTTATTACAATACTTTTATTATAGAAACATTTATTACAATGAAATAATAATAATTCTTTTATAAGATTTATTCTTTTAAATTTATTCTTATCATGAAATTATCCAGAATATTATATCCAATTAAAGTTTAATGAATACATCGCCCATTTCGTATGCTTATATACTGGAGATGTAAAAAGACGAACTAAAACGTGGATTTTTCGAGAGGAATGTCTTACGAAAGATCTTCGGGTCAATGCGAGAAGACAATGGCATATTTCGTAGAAGAATGAATTGCGAACTGGACCAGCTGATTCATAAAAAACGATTGTCAGGTTTTGCAAGTCGCAAAGACTCGGATGGGCAGGGCACCTGGAACGCATGGACGATGTTAGAGCTGTCAAAACCATCTCTAAGTGCACCCCGCAGCAAAAGAGACCCAGAGGCAGGCCCAGGAAGCGATGGAGAGACTGTGTCGAGGAGGACCTTAGATACATGGGCAAAGTCACATCCTGGAGACGGGAGGCCAGGGACAGAGTGAAATGGAAAAGGCTCGTTGAGGAGGCCAAGACCCATAAAGGGTTGTAGCGCCACAGGAAGAAAAAGAAGAAGAAGATATACTGGAGATATGACTTTGTTCTTCGGATAGGACGACATATTCAACTGACAGCCTAAAGTTAAAATATGTTGTATTCACCAAAGATGTGCGAAACTAAACTCTAGGCCAACAAGTTTCTATAGAAATACTTATATATTTGACTACTTTATATCTACAATTAATGAGGCTTTGAAAGAATAATTTTAAGAAGAAGATATACTGGAGATATGACTTTGTTCTTCGGATAGGACGACATATTCAACTGACAGCCTAAAGTTAAAATATGTCATATTCACCAAAGATGTGCGAAACTAAACTCTAGGCCAACAAGTTTCTATAGAAATACTTATATATTTGACTACTTTATATCTACAATTAATGAAGCTTTGAAAGAATAATTTTTTCATCTACTAGGGGTACTAGAAAATTGCTAGAATATTATTAATCTCACAATCAGCTTTGGAGGCGGGAGGCCAGGGACAGAGTGAAATGGAAAAGGCTCGTTGAGGAGGCCAAGACCCATAAAGGGTTGTAGCGCCACAGGAAGAAAAAGAAGAAGAAGATATACTGGAGATATGACTTTGTTCTTCGGATAGGACGACATATTCAACTGACAGCCTAAAGTTAAAATATGTTGTATTCACCAAAGATGTGCGAAACTAAACTCTAGGCCAACAAGTTTCTATAGAAATACTTATATATTTGACTACTTTATATCTACAATTAATGAGGCTTTGAAAGAATAATTTTAAGAAGAAGATATACTGGAGATATGACTTTGTTCTTCGGATAGGACGACATATTCAACTGACAGCCTAAAGTTAAAATATGTCATATTCACCAAAGATGTGCGAAACTAAACTCTAGGCCAACAAGTTTCTATAGAAATACTTATATATTTGACTACTTTATATCTACAATTAATGAAGCTTTGAAAGAATAATTTTTTCATCTACTAGGGGTACTAGAAAATTGCTAGAATATTATTAATCTCACAATCAGCTTTGGAGGAGTGTGGTAGGCTTAAGCTCTAACTCTTCGTTCCGATAGCTTTTTCTCCGGGGGAAGCTTTTTCCCAGCAGTGAAATAGCCACAGACCGTTACCAAGTCACAAGAAATTCATGTAATATATTTTTTTATGTATTTAATAAACAACTGATGTTTGTGAATTTGTTTTTCGAAATAGTTCTCACCGTGTGATATCCGGCAGAATAGAATAGACTACCCTCTTTTCTTACCGAGGAGTGGTGACTAAGGTAAGTGCCGTGTGGTATCCGGCTGCGTAGAATAGATCACCCTCATTTCTTACCAGTGTGTCGTAAAAGGCGACTAAGGTAAGTTGACGTCAGGCAGGTGGCCGGTCGTAAAATACGTAGCCATGACAGACAACATATTTGGAACAAGTTGTGCCGCGCCCAATTAGAGTGGGATAAGGACGATGGAGAATGATGATGGTTTTCGAAATAGTTCATGTCGTTTGTAGATGAAAACTTAAAATCAAATCGAACATATAGCTTATGAATGAGTGATCATTCCAGTTTACGCACGTTGCTATCAAATAAACTTAAAATAATGCAACTTTCACAATAATCTTCTTATTTTGTTAGATTGATGACGCTGTTTCATTTATTTGTTAATTTGTTAAAATTTTCACAAATTAACCTCGTAAGTATGTATGTTAACACTATTATTACATATAAAGACAGATTGGGTTTAAACACAAAGTATAATATAAACTATAATAAATTCTTATGACAAAACCCTAGCTTATGATGGTATCGAAAGAAATCATTTTTTAAATTGACAATCCAATGCTTCTAAAACAAATAAACTATTTAAATAATATCTCTTTTTTTCAATCAACGATTTATGCTGCACAATTACCCGAAAGCAACATAAATAATAGAATAGTTTCATTAAATTCAATATCCCCATAAAGCTTTAAAAGAATATAATTATGACGTCCCAATAAACATTACAAAAGCATTTATATAATTTACATGGTACAATCAAATAGTCGAAAATCCATTAGTCGGATAAAAGATAAAAAACCGCGTCGATTAAACATCGAACTGAAACAATTTTCTTCAACTTCAACAAACAGAATCGATTGGACTTAATTGCAGACTAATCAATAACTAATTGTGTTCCCCACACGTACCGACAATAAAGAATAATTACTGGCTGCCGGCCAAATAAATCGATCCACATCAAAACGCGAGCATAATCCATCATTTAGATATTACAACGATTGAAGCTTACTGTTTTTAATTTCCAAAATTACACCCGTAAACTCGGACGAAAGTAGTACGCGTAAATATAATTACTAGTAAATTGACCAGTATTAGGGGCCAGTGTTAGGTCCGTCACACCGACCTGTCGTGTTATTTCTGTAATCACTCCCATTCTGTGTAACGCGACATTAATTAAAATTTAGTTTCAGGCCATTAGTTACCATCGCGTTTCTTCAAGTTTCATTTTTTCCCTGTAATTATAGAGTGCGGGCGCGAGGCTAAATGGGCAGGGTAGTGACAAATAACATTGTATCGAAGGCAGCCATGAATTTTGTATTCAAATTAATGCGACTAATAGGTTTTAAGTGTGGATTTTTGTGGCGCATTGCGCTTATGTTAATGACTAAGTAATTTCATTCATTGCGGTGTGCTAGGAACAAACTTGAACGGGTAGCGGAGCTCATTAGCAGCGTCTACACAAATCCATTACCGTGTGATTAGAAATCAAGAGCCAAAACTGAGAACTGGTTTAGGTCGGTTTAGACTCGTGACTTGTGAGATTTTACCGGTAATAAGGCTGTGTATACACTGCTCGGCGAGTTATTAATTAACAGGTCGACAGCAAACAGAGAGCGGCTACTGGACTGCGCTCGGTACACAAACTTATTTGCCCAACGAGACTCGGAGCGGCCGGCGCGCCGCGGCGTGTAGAATCTCATTACCTTCATTCTGGGAAAATTTGAAGTGAGAACTGGACTTAAAAAGATAATGCCAGTATGTCGATGTTGCCGTTTTTGTTCCCTTGTTATCACTCGACAGACGCTGTGTTAGATCTTCTTGGAAGGGTTGCCTTTGACTTTTTGTTGACAGAAATTTTTAGAGCAAACTATCAATATTTTAATGACTACACCATTTTAAATGGCATTTAGAGAATGTAACGAGTTTATAAAAATTTTCATTTCATATCATTTCGTGTAGATTAGACTGGTAAATTTACGAGTAGGTCTATTCAATAAAGATGGACAATGCATGTTTTTTTTTTGATAAATAAAGTGCAGATCCTATCAAGCCCTTGGCAGTGATATCTGCTATCGACCAGAATGTTTCGATCAATTAATAACAACATTTGTAGCAGTAATTTATAGAATTAGGCGTTACTTTGCGGAGATCCATAAAACAAAAGTAATAATTAAATTATTTTGCTATAATCCGCGATACAGTAAATAGAAAATATACATAGTGTTAAATGTATAGTGGATTATCCGTATTTTCATATCCGATACATGCAGGATTCGTAAAAACACATGCACAAACCTCCACCACTTCCACCACAATACACAAGCACTACACACGTTCACTATCACAAACTCAACAATCGTTTCGCCCCCGCAACCGAAGCATCATCAGGAGATGGAGTCCACGACAAAATCGCAAATGCGATTTTAACACTATATGTATTTTCTATTTACTGTATCGCGGATTATAGCAAATTAATCTTATTATTACTTTTGTATTTGTAGCAGTATACGTTGGTCGCCAGCGTCTTGTAAGTTCGTTGATATCGATCGTTAATTGGTCGAGTAATTTTAAATCAGAAAGGCGGACTACCGTTGTTTGCATCGTGTACTATACAAATTGTTTTAAAATTCATCATCAACACGACTCCGAAGTTTCTTGTAATTGACATTAATTATCAGGCTTTTATCAAATGTTACATAATAAATGATACTGTCACAATATGTCAGTCATATAAGCCTAACGTATTGTGACTGTATAATTCGCAATTCCTTAACTTGATGAGAGTGTGGGTGGCATATTTTAATTGATTTTTTTATCATTCTTCATTCTATTATTCATATAATATACCGTCAAGCTCACATATAACTAAGGATTTTATAACCCTTAATAGCACTGAAGTTTGAAGAAAGTTCTGAAAAGAAGTCTTGTATATAAAAATATATAGTCTCGACCAATTCTTTGTAGGCATTTCTATTAAATTCAAGACATCCGTGCTCTAAATCTGCATAATAATAAAAGTTGATAAACTGTTAAAAAGTACGTCAGTTTTGATTATACTAGAATATCCTATATACACGTAAAAATATTTTTCCATGCCATAACCAATAAATGCTACAGAACAGAAAGGTTTTTTAGGTTAACTATTTAAAATAATTACAATTAGTAATAAATCTAAAATTAAATTTGCATAAATAATAAGTTCTTGATTTATTTACACAGTCGAACATACCTGAGTCCCGGTTACACTACAGCGCTATCGAAATTAGTGAGAAAAAAAGACGTGCCTCACTTTGTTGACAACTCAAACATTTGTTCCCAAGCGACCAGCAAGTTTACTTGTCACTCGACACGTATTTACACTGCACAGAACAATCACCGTTCTGACATCGACATTGATAGCACTAACTGTGATATGATAGCACCAAAATGTGATATGATAGCACCAAAATGTGATAGCGGTAAGTGGATACATATATCGGTTTTCGATTGCGTGTTTTGGGCGGGCGGCGTCGGAACGTGCGCGGGCGCCGGCTTCTGAACTGTATTGACGTCTCAACACGATACATGCAAAGTTTGTGTTTCTGATATAAGCACCGCTGTCAATGAACACAGTCACTTTGTTAGTGATGCATTGCATTTTGGGATGCTATCGATATCTATCTATACTTATTATAAAACAAAGTCCCAAACAGCTGTCTGTCTGTATGTAATCGTTTTTCTCAAAATGTACTGAGCGGATTGTTGAATGGTTTCACCAAAAGACAGAGCAATACTGAAACCATTCGGAAGATGGTTTAAGTAAATAGTACATATTGGTATTATGTACATTGTGTTGTGTTGTTAAAAAACCTACTTTCTGGGAGCTATAGTCGCGTGCGCTGCGTAAACCAGCAGAGATACGCTAAAGTAATGTACTAAATAATTGTAGATCTATAAAAAATACATCAAAAAAGTCCGCAATAGCACGTCTCTTCTCTATCTCCTATGGTTAGCTCACAATAGCTACTTTAATGTTTAAAATTTGAATTCTAGAAAAAAAATGTAACATGCTGATTTCCACGCGGGCGAAGGCGCTGGCACAGGTAGTAAATAATAATAATAATAATAATGGATCGAATGGCTATATGGAATAGTAAGGAGTTGCATGGCAGATTCTACAAGGCCCTAACAGGTCCAGATGTAGATCCAATATCCTCAACATCCTGGCTGCAATTTGGTGATCTTTTCGGGGAAACTGAAGGTTTTGTCTGTGCAATTTGGACGAAGCTATCAAGACGAATAACTACCGGAAGCATATTATGAGAGATGGCACGCTTGACATTTGTAGAGCGTGCCACCGCCCTGGTGAGTCCCTCAGACATATTGTTTCCGGTTGTTCTTCTCTTGCTAATGGTGAGTATTTGCACAGACACAATCAAGTAGCCAGAATTATCCATCAACAACTTGCTCTTCAATATAGCTTAGTAAATTCGGAAGTACCTTATTACAAATACAGTCCAGCGCCAGTTCTTGAAAATGATCGTGCTTTGCTCTACTGGGACCGATCCATTATTACTGACAGGTATATTGTTGCCAATAAACCTGATATAGTTTTAGTGGATCGGTCAGCGCGTCGGGCAATTATTGTTGATATCACTGTCCCGCATGACGATAATCTCATACGAGCAGAAAAAGAAAAATTAACCAAATATTTAGATTTAGCTCATGAGATAACCGCCATGTGGGATATTGATTCAACAATAATTGTTCCGATTGTTGTATCGGTTAATGGTCTTATCGCGAAGAGCCTCGACCAACATCTCAAGAGGCTCTCGCTTAGTTGCTGGATCAAGCGCAGGATACAGAAGGCAGTGTTGCTTGAGACGGCACGGATAGTGAGGAGGTTCCTCACTCTGGAACCCTAACCACCGGGAGCTTGGGTCCTCTCTCCGCTCTCCGTGGGTGCCAATTTTTTTATATTTTTAAATGTTTTTTTTTTTTTTTTGAAAATATTTAAAAATGTAATTGAATTTGTATATTAATAAATGAGTGATAATAATAATAAAGTATATTTAAAATAAAGCCCTCACAAACATTACTTAACGTATAAAACATTTCTAATATTATCTTGTATTAAGTTATTATATATAAAATATCAGTGACCCTGATAACGCTTATAATATAACAGTGACCCTGACTTTCAAGCTAGAATAAAACTATGTTTTGAAAGTCAGTGGTTAAGTTCGGACATAAGACAATGGCAACGGCATTCCTTATAAAATTAAACATTAAAAGTGAGACATACATACATATTTATGTATGGAATGTAATAGTTGTGTATGTGTGTGTGTTAGTGAGTGTGTGTCAATGTGCGTGCATGTGTGAACGAAAAATGGTCTCAGATAATAATCATTTCAGTTTCAGAATAGTGCAGTGACAACAGCCAGTACTGAACGAAATATTTGCAATTCAATTTCTTCTTTTTATGAATATCTAAAATGTCTAATTAAGTCTATTGTATATTTTGGAAGTTATTGAAGAAAATTGAACAAAAAAAATTCATTGCAAATAAAATCTTTAGGATAAGCTTGCTTACGGTAGGAAAAGAGTAATCGCCAAGTTTTTTGCTGGTTCTTCTTGGTAGCAATAATTTCCGAAACAGTGGTAGCTTCTGTAATAACATTGACAATTCAAAAGTATGTACTTGAAAATGTACTTAGATAAAAGACATTTTTAAATCGAATTCAAAAGTAATAGGCCCCTTTTTTATATAGAATAATTAATATAATTAGGTGTTACTTTGCGGAGGTCCATGATACGAAAGTAATGAAAATATTATAGTATTTTGCTATTATCCGCGATAAAAAAAAATGTAATGTAAAATAAAGAGTGTACTACCTGTTCCCATGCCTGATGAATTCGTAAAAACTCATTCAAAATCGCAAAGCCACAAAGCCGCATGCTTTTTTGTCTTGTTTGCGATTTTGTCGTAGATCTCCTGGCGATGCTTTGGTTACGGGGCGAAAAGATTGTTTAAATTGTGGTAGTGAATGCGTGTCCTACGCATATTACGTGTATCAAATATGTGAACGGATAGTACTTTCTACATTTTGCATCACACGTATGTTCTTTAGTCGCGGGTTATAGCAAAATAATATATTCATTACATTTTTATTGTGGATCTCTTAAAAGAAACGTCTAATTCTAAGTTTTACAGTATAATATAATATTATACATCATTTTTTTTACGAATGTGTCTAATGCTGTTAGCCCTTATGGCTTTTACAGCGTCACCGGTGGGATGGGCGAGCGCAGAAGCTTCGCCGGGTATAATACATCTGTCATAAGCGAGAAATATATACTGCTCGAGTAATGCCAGTTTATGGAAAGTATTTCAGAAAATCACCTACAATGTACAGTTTCCCATACAAAAAATTACAATAAGTTATTTAAATATATGTTTTCTGAAAAGTTAAATATATTAGCTAAGGGATCAGACCCATATATTATAGTAAGAAGTCATCCAAGTCACTAACTAGGTCACCACTTTGTTCTTTTTCAAATGTATTATAAAATGACTAGAACATTTATAATGTAAAATTTATTTGTTGGCTCAGGCATGATATTAATTCATAATAGGGTTGATTATTAGTGGCAAGTCATTGTTGAAGTGTACGAAAAAATAAAAACGCGTAGGTGTTCCTTATCAAAATAGTGGATTGACTAAAATGTGTGAGAATCTCAGCTTTCTAAGCATGGAATTGATTTGATGTTTGAAATTTTTGAATTTACACTATCATGAGTGGTATTTATAATTAATGCGTAGAGACCGGCTATACTCACTTCACGTCACGTGAGTATAGCCGGTCTCTACACATTAATCAGAAATGATGTTTATATTGGTTGGGCTTATAGATGTAGTCTTGAGTTGAGTATTCCACGAGTTTTGTAGTATACATTAATGTAGTCTGCAATGGTTTTATATATTAATCATATTTAATACATAATAAATAATAATAAATATATGGGACACTTACACACACGGTCGTCCGTTTCCAAAGTAAGTAACTTAATACTTGTTTTATGGGTCACGGATAACTGGTAGATATACTACATATATAATTTTACATACATACTTAAATACAAATATAAACCCAAGCTCGAAGAACCAACAAATTGTTTATAGAAAATTGGCCCTCGGGGGGTATCGATTCCACGACCCGTGGAGCTGAAGGCATGGTGACTACCCACTGCGCCAACGGGCCAGGCATGCAATTTATCATACGCATTTTCACCGAAAACGGTAAAGGGATACTCGTGGGACTTCCTGAGATTACCCTACCTATCCGCGTTAGAGCAGCGAGGTGGCTTCTCTGTCCAAAAGGAGAAAGAAGCCCTATGCCCAGCTGTGGGATAGTAACAGGCCAACACTTTACTTTACTTTAATGTAATGAGGCTTCATTAATGTGGTGTTTAATTAAGTCAAGTTTTTTTTTAATTTCGGTACTTTCTTGCTTGTCATGTACTGTCTTCAGTCACATATTACACTTGTACATGTAATTTTACAATATTAAATTGTAACTCTTTGTAAATCCCTTTCCCCGTCTGATAAGTACTTTTAAATCGTGCATAATATTGAATTCATAAAGTTTACATACGTTCATTTATTCATTGTTTGTCAGTGATCTATATCTATAGTTCTATATTCTATATTCTATCTATACTAATATTATAAAGAGAAAAGATTTGTATGTTTGTATGTATGTATGTTTGTAATATTTTCACGCAAAAACTACTGGACGGATTTCAAAAATTCACCATTGGAAAGCTGCTTCTTCACTGAGCAACATAAGCTATATTATATTTTCAAAAATAATGGCGATCCCTAATAAAATCGTAATAAGGTGTGAAAATTTGGTCATTGGTGATCTTTCATCGCGTGCGCTGCGGAAACTATTGATGGTAGATCAAAAAATATGTTCTACAGTATTATAAAACGCATCAATATCCACAAAAAAGCGCGTGATACCATATGTCTAACTATTATAGTTATGCCAATGTAGCTACTTTTTTATATTGTATAAGTTGATAAAATTGCCGACAATAATCAAACCATTTTATTCATATCTCTGTATTATTCCTTATCCCATTAAATGATATTTTATTTAAAACTGGTTCAATATCTGTAAAATACTTTTTAAATTATTGAAATCCAACATCCCAATCAAAAGATATCACGAATTTAAATCGAAAGAAAATAATGTCGTAACGAATTCATTATAGCGATCGTTATACCAGGGTCTGGATTTGGTGAGTTAGTTCTTATTCCAAGAATAGTAATGGTACCCATTTTTTATAATTAAATAACCTACAAAATAAATCTATAGTCAGACTTAATAGACTTTCCACTACCACGAGATCGGTATGGATGCGGTTGAAACCGCGGGGCACTGCTAGTCTTTGCTAAAAATATGATGAATTTATGCACTTATTTTTAAACTTTGTTCTTCGTTGTTCTTTTTCATGTAACATTTATAAGCTTTGTTTTTTATTAGTATGTTACAACAGGTACTCACTAGTTACATAATTAGGTTTGTTAATACTCGATATTAAATCACCTGTTTGAATTAAAAAAGTGAAATTAATGTTATTTATATAAAACACTTCCTACAGAAAAAAAATCGCCTACGCAATCGGATGACTCCATTCTTATTTTTTATCGAGAGTGGAAAGTTATAATGAGAAACGCTATTTTGGTTTCCACTTAGTATAAGAATACGCGATATTGGCCGTTTTATTCCAGTACGACCTTGGTATTTAATTGAAGGTGTTGACATAGATAGTTGATTTATTAACATTTCACGAATACTATATATATGTTAGTTTTTGGAGTGCTATTTTATGAAGGCATAAATCAATGGTGCTGATGACTCTAAACAATGTATTTCATCATGTTACTTACTATGACGTCAATGAATATATTATAAGTATTATACTACAGAATATATTACAGTATTCTAGAATGTAAAAGCGTTTCCGTGTGGTATCCGGCAGAATAGAATAGACCACTCTCCTTTCTTACCGTGGTGTCGTAAGAGGCGACTAAGGTATGTGTCGTGTGGTATCCGGCTGCATAGAATAGACCACCCTCATTTCTTACCGAAGTGTCGTAAAAGGCAACTAAGGTAAGTTGACGTCAGGCAGGCGGCCGGTCGTAAAATACGTAGCCAAATCATGTGACAACATGTTTGTAACATGTTGTGCTGACCCCACTTAGAGTGGGAATAAGGGCAGGATAATGTAATAAAATGTAAAAGCGTTTGGTTTCCCACGGTGTCGAAGTGGCGACCCTCTGCTGAAAAATGCAGCTCTGATAGACCCTAGATGGTCACGGAAAACAAGCGACATACGATCGTGATATTAGGATATCTTTGGAAGATATAATATTTATATATATTTTTAAATAATATTGTTATAATTTTAATATTATAAAAGTAAAGTATAAGTAAAGTAACGGCCTGTTAGTATCACACTGCTGGGCATAGGTCTCCTCTCTCCGTTTTTGGAGAGAACGATTAGAGCTAAGACCTACGAAGCTGCTCCAATTCGGATTGGTAGGCTACACATATCCCAAGAATTTTCTAGAGATATACAGGTTTCCTCACAATGTTTCACTGAAAAGCATGTGGTAAATTGCAATTATCAAGTAGACTCAAGTTTTAATAGAAAAACTCATTGGTGTCTGCGTGAGATTTGAACCTATCGACGCACAGTCTCACCGCTGGGCTATCACAGCTTTTGGATTTTAATACACTAAGGATTTTAGCATCAGACAAAAATTATCAATATTTACGACTTAATATTATTTTCAGTCGAATGTGAAAGCGATATCAAACAAAATACAACTTTGATGAAAAAAAAGAACACTTATTTCATCACATCTAGTTATGACGCACTAGGAAGACTTGTTCAAAATGATATTAATTATAAACAAAGAAATCGATGTTCGTAATGGTTATTAGTGGTTATTACATTACCTTCGTCTGTAATTGGCAGAGTTAATTAGAGCATTCTAATAAAACCCAGACACTAATTAGGTTAATTAAGCCAAGCGACACCGGGTCGAAGTCATTAATTACGACAATTAAATGGCCAAATCTTAGTATGACACTAAATTGTATTCGCCATAATGTATTGATGACCTTTTTGAGTCAATAATATAATTAAACGATTCTCAATAATGTTTATTCGCAATTTTTTATTTTATTCTAGCTGATAAACATTTTTTTTAATAATTCCGATTATAATTAGTTTAAATTAAGTTATTAATTTTTCCTCTTCTCTATTCTGTTTAATCGTATCGCTCAGTCGTCGTAACTTAATTTGAAAGTTGTTATCACCTTTCATTAAAATACTACTTATTTATAGTTTTTCAATGAAAAATGTTAATTTTAAACGTATATTATGATGTGATCTATAAATAAATAATTTACTTTAACTACAGATAAAAACTCTTGGCTCAGATGGGAAAAATTATTTCATCATCATCATCATCCTCCTCCTGCCCTTATCCCACTCTAAGTGGGGTCGGCACAACATATTATAAACATGTTATCACATGATTTGACTACGTATTTTACGATCGGCCGCCTGCCCGACGTCAACTTACCTTAGTCGTATATTACGAACCCTCGGTAAGAAAGAGGGTGGTGTATTCTACTCAACCGGATACCACGCGGTGGGTCAACTCACCGTAGTCGCCTTTTACGACACCTCGGCATGAAATGAGGGTGGTCTATTCTACTCAGCCGGATGCCACACGGCATATGGGAAAAATGATTTCTTGGGAATAAAAGAAGACATATAGCAATTTACAGCGCATACAAAATGTTTTTTTTCTATTCTGATACAAAAAGCGATTTCCATCTCACGTGAATGATCATTCGGTACATATATTAACAAACGAACTTATTTCGAACTTATAAAATAAAAAATAAATTATATATGTTCGAACTTATTTTAACAAATTTATAAAGGCAGCCCAAAATGTGCCATATTACAATATAGAAAAAGCAAATAAGATTTATCATCTATCTCTTTTTTGCGCGTTTGCACTGAGAAAACGTAATTTTGAAGGTATACTAAAAATGTACAAGTATTTTTTAAATTAAGAACGCGTCATGAAAATTTCTCATCGCATCTCATCAAATGATAAGGTAAAGGTATACGAATCTAGTATTCCCTCTCATTATCTATTGCGACACTCTCAGTTACAGCCCTATCATGAACTCTTATTGCGACTCAATTGAAGACGTAAACGAAACTGTTTTGCTTTTTCATACGTCTTAAAGAAGCACACTTTAAGTCGTTGCCGAATGAGCGTTCGGAATTCGTCCTAAGAACATGTAAGTAAAAGAGACATAGTTATCTATAGTTCATATAACGTTATCCTTTTCAAACATTACGACCCCAATGCAATTCACACTTCATGGTACGAAAAGAAAGCGGTTCCCGGTCGTCGTTTACGTCTTCAATTGAGTCGCAATAAGAGTTCATGGCAGGCCTTAGATCTTCCTTTGACTCCTTTACTCTAGTATAATAACTCTATAACTTACACACAATACAAAATACGTCGCTCGATTGTTAGACAGTTTCTATATATGTTTCTATATTTATTTATTTGTTATTATCTTATAAGCTATGACAATTTTTGTTACGCTACACTCCATCTTTCTTTTTTGTTAAACTGTGCAACTCGAATATGAATTAAAAAAAAACTGTTTATTTTATTAAGTACTCGTAAAAATTAAAGAATGCATAAATGATGTCGCTTCCGTTATCAAAATGAATTTAACGGAGCAGCACTCACTAAATTGTGATTTAGTGGGGGTCAATCAGACTTTTAATCACGACAATAGTGCGGCGTAATTCGTTAAATACTGTCACTCGTCCCTATAGTCCATAGAGTTTGAAAAATCTTAGACATGCAACTATTTTTGAGTTTAAACTATTTATAGTAAATGTACAGAAACCAGCTATACTCACGTCTGTTTATGCAGTTCGCGACGCTATAACATTGTATAAAGAGCTCATGAATAAGGGGCACGTATGGGCTTGAAACTAGTCAGTCTCACCCGATAAAATAAGACGTGAGTATAGCCGGTCTCTATACATTAACTATGCAAACATTTTTTGTACGAAAGAGAAAAAAAGCTGTGCGATAATAACACGTTTTATTTTTTTTAGACTAATAACTCCACTTTTTTAGTAGAATATTATTAGTCTATGTTTTTATTATATCATTAGAGTTGCCTTCTAGATAGATTTCTTGTTGTAACTGCTATAAAAATACAAAAGTAATAATAAAATTATTTTGCTATAATTCGCGATAAAGTAAATAGAAAACATGTAATGCTAAATATACAGTGTGTTCGCAAAAATTTGTTAAGTTTGTGATAGTGAACGTGTAGTGCTTGTATATTGAGGTGGTCGTTTTAAATGTTAGTGCGTATGTTTTTACGACTCCTTCATTTCTCAAGTAAGAAAAGGGATTGTCCACTCTACATTTAGCATTACATATATTTTCTATTTACTTTATTGAGTATTATAGCAAAATAATTTTATTATTACTTTTGTAATAATGTAATTCTATTAATTATGCTTTAAAAATATTTATTACACAAATACAAAAGTCTGTCTATCTGTTAGGCTTTCACAGTTTATTCGCTAAAGGAATGTTAATGAAATTTGGCACAACTAAATTTTATATATAGGGCAAACATAAAGGATATGTAAATCCCGATTTCCTACAAGGAACCGGAAAAATACAAAGAATATAATTAGCACTTAATTATATTTATTAATATTTATACTTTGAAGTCTAAGTTAACGCGAAGTAAGTCTCGGATACAGCTACACTATAAATATACAAATTAAATATATTAAAAGATATACATAAATCAAATCTCCCATAGTCTACGCCACTTTCGAAATGCGGGCGTCGGTCTAATTGTTGTGAATTAATTGTTACATTCATTTAAAAACCACGAGCGCTCCATTGTGTCTGACAATTGTCGCCTTCGACGAACTGATTGGAGCTGTAATTTCTCTTATTGAACAAAAGTTACTTTTAATACTTTTAATTGGCCAATGGGCTTGATTTGTCATTGGCTAAGTGTAAATGATTTTTAAAACCATTGTCATTTTCAAACTTCCAAGTCTTATTACTTATACTACATTATATTATAGTATCTGGGTGACCAAGCTTTTAGTTTACTGTTTAGAAGATTTAAGAAAATATGAAGCTTTTCCGGGGGATTTTCCCCCGTTCCCCACTCAGCTTTTACAACTTTACAAATGGCAGCAAAATATCATATTTTGGCATTTTTTGAATGCCTGAAAACTGGGATATAACAACATTTTAATTAAATAAAACTTGGCTAAATCGATCTATCACTCCCGAAACTCCCTATATACTAGATTTCATGAAAATCGTTATATATATAACGATTACATATTGATATTGATTAGCTTGTTTAAAGGTATTACATAATTGTACTGCGTGTTTTACCTTTTCAAAGAAAAACCTTATACCTTTAAATTTAACTGTAGCTGTGCCAGCGGCTTTATCGGCGAAATCAGTGGGTCACATAGTTTTCCTATAATATGTATAAATATTACGCCGCTATGTAAATTTCACTATTAGTACAACAGTTTAACAGTTAAAGAGTAACTAACAGATAAAGGTATTCGTTCATTATTGATATATTATATATTAGGTCCTTACATATGAAATTGGCGTTTTCTATGGAAGGAACATAAAGTCGTTTTTTTTTTAATGAAATATATTTAATTAATCAAAGTATGTACCATTGCTATGTATGAACTTTTGCCATCTCATAGGTAGTTCATTGATCCCCTTACTAAAAAAACCATTCGGGCGGGAATCAATAAAACTCTTTGAAGGCGGTTTGGACTGCCCCATCGGAATTGAATTTTTTTCCTTGCAAGTAGTTATCCAAATTGCGAAAAAAATGGCAATCTGTTGGAGCAAGGTCCGGAGAGTACGGTGGATGTCTAAGACATTCTAATTGAAGCTCCTCTGATTTGGTAGCCGTCTGTTGTGCAGTGTGTGGTCTAGCGTTGTCCTGAAGCAGCAGTGGCCTAGAGCGATTGACCAGCCTCGGTTGTTTAGCAGCTAGCTTTTCCATCATGGTTTGCAGTTGCTGACAATAGATATATGCCGTAATCGTCTGGCCAGATTTAAGAAAGCTGTAGTGAACGACACCGGCACTAGTCTACCAAACACTTACAAGCAACTTTTTTTTAGTCAATTTTCGGTTAGGGCAGGATTTGGCTGGTTCGCCAGGGTTCAGCCATTGCGATGAGCGCTTCCGATTATCTTTGAGGATCCACTTTTTATCACAGGTAATGATTCGATTTAAAATTCCTTCATTATTGTGCCGGTTGAGTAACGTAACGCAGCAGTCGACGCGCGTTTGTCGGTTTGCTTCACTCAATTCATGAGGTACCCACCTTTCAAGCTTTTTCACCTTCCCAATTTGCTTCAAGTGGATTAGAATAGTTTTATCACTAACACCGGAGCCTGCAGCTAACTCGGACGTGGTTTGCGATGGATCCGCTTCCACAATAGCCTTCAATTCTTCATTATCAACTTTGGTCTCCGGCCGTCCACGAGGCTTGTTCTGCAGGTCGAAATTTCCAGAACGAAAACGTTGGAACCAAAAACACACTGTGTTTTCTTTTGCGACACCGTCACCATACACATCATTAATCCTTCGAGCCGTTTCTGCAGCACTGGTGCCACGGTGGAACTCATACTCGTAAATAACGCGATATTTCATGTTTTCCATTTTGTAAACAGAGTGACACAAAGAAAAAAACAAAAGAAGATAAAACAAATGAATTAGGGGGTTTGAAACACAAATGCATGAGTAAATAGCTGTATGAATTTGAATTCGGAATTCCATATGTAAGGACCTAATATTATAATACAGTGTGGATGGATTCTTACCGAAGGTTTGTACACTCGAAACCTTGCTATAGCCCTAATAAAATTGCCTGTATGGTATAAAATGTTCACAAAGCTTTTACAATATACCTTACAGAACTTTGAACAATTATTTAACTTGCTTAAAGACGTACTTGGTATCTTTAGATTTCTTTCTCACATTTTTTTTTTCCATTGACAATTGACAACCGTGACATCACACGGCAAACTATCACGGCGAAAACATACGTGTCCAGGCCTCATGATTTTCATATTCAAATAAACTAAAGCAGACGCGGTTCCCGCTTAACTAACACATATATTAACGAGACATTGAATGACGCACGCATAACAGACCATCAATCCCGCTCGAGCAAAATGTTTCGCGTCATTCCCCGACACCTGATTAAAACAACTAAATATCTTAGTATTATTCTATTTTAAATATAGTGAATACAAATAATCAACGTCAAAGAACAAGCTTTTACTCCGTCTATTAACGTGTATTAAGGCGAAGATCTCGTAAATAAGATTAGAGAGCTCGTACGTCCTCATTTCGTGTCGCATTTAGCAATCGTTACATTTTTCAAAAGCATTTATCATTTTAACGTTAACGACGACCTCGGATAGTTCTCCAGTAACGAGAGACTGTTTTTTATTCATTTTAATATTAAAAGTGTCATTCTTGTTGACGTTTTAAATATCAAACGAATATTATTACTTGCTACATTAGTTATTTACGCGCGTTCGGAATATTACGCAAGTTCATTTTGAATAATTTTTAATACACTCAATTTACAGTAATATTTCAATCAAATAGATTCAAAATAGTGTATTCTATTGCATTATCTATATAGAAAAAAAAATTCACACGACTTTATAAAATCTCCTGCGTCACGTCTGAAATTGGGTGAAGTGTGAAAACGCGAAATAAAAGCAATTCTTTCTAATTAACTCCCGTCTGAGATTGAGTCGTGGCCAGAAATAGAATCAACAGCGGCTGATTTACGCACCACGACTGTTTCTGAAGGCAACCGAATAATTAACGTTTGGTATTTATATGATTGTTTTGATTCAAACGGCTTAGTGCGATGTGACGCTTCTATGGAATTAGATTTTGAATGCATTTTAAATAATGCATTTTAAGATTAGTCGTGAATTTCTTTTACATCATAAGACTTGTTTCACGTTTGGCATAATAGAGCAAGAAAGAAAGTATCCGCCTAAGTAAAGTAAAGTATACCTACATATATTTTTAAATTATCGCAAATAGTAGTTTGGCTGATATCAAAATAAAAGTAAAGTGAAATTTAATGAAAATATATTAAAATGACGTAAATAATATTTAGTGATAATATTTAGTAATAAAGTGATTAATAGTAGATTAGCCAGTCTGCTCCGACTTCCGGTACCTTGGTTCGCTTTTCCAAAAGAACGGTGAAATTGATCGCGATGTGAGGAATAGAATGAATGCAGGATGGATGAAGTGGCGATAGGTCTCAGGCACAATATGTGACCCCCGAATGCCCCCTAAACTAAAGGGAAAAATTTACACATCGGTCATAAGACCTGTCGTAATGTATGGATCAGAATGTTGGGCAATGAAAAAGATGGATGAAAGAAGAGTACATGCAAATGAGATGAGGATGTTAAGGTGGATGTGTGGTGTGACAAGACTTGATAAAATAAGAAATGAGTATATAAGGGGAAGTCTGAAAGTTGCGCCCATTATAGAAAAGATGAGAGGTGCAAGATTGGGATGGTATGGACATGTAATGAGGAGGGATGAAAATCATGTGATCAAACGAGTGTTGAGTATGAATGTGGATGGATATGTGACTAGAGGAAGGCCAAAAAAGAGATGGTTGGACTGTGTGAAGTATGACATGCATATAAAAGGAGAAGCGCCAGAGTTGACGAATGATAGAAGAGAATGGAAGAGAAAAACATGTTGTACCGACCCCACTTATAGTGGGATAAGGGTAGGAGAAAGAAAAGAAGAAAGTGATTAATAGTAGATAGTGGATGTTCGTTTTTTTTTGTTATATTGTAATAATGAGTATCGATGTAACTTAGAACGCTTTCTCAAAATATATATTTACCAAATTTCGTACGAATAGTTAGTGACTATTTATGATTTAATGTTTGATGCAATTGCGACATCTATACTTCTTATAACATAAAGTCCTCAAAAGCTGTCTGTCTGTATCGAATTTCTAAACCGATTTTTGTACGGTTTTTACTAAAAGTTAGTGCAATTCTTAGGAAAGGTTAAGGTTAGTAGTACATTACGGTAATGTACTAAAGATTTGTAGAGCTACAAAAAAATACCACAAAAAAGTCCGCGACAGAATGTCTCTGTGTAACTAAGGGAATTTGAACCTCTTTGAAAATTAAATAAATAATAGATTATCAACGATTATATCAATTTAGTCACAATCCGGTATGCGTGGGACGCTCACACATATTCTAGAAATTTTCTAGTGACATGCGTGTGGCCTTGTGATGTTCTCTGTTACCGGGCAGCGAATGATAATATTTAAATATCAATAAGGCATTTTTTAGAAAATTCATAAATCAAATCAAAATATTCTTTATGCAAGTAAACTTGTAAACAAATGCTTTTGAATCGTCAACATCTACTGCTGGTTCGGAAAGCTGTTACTACCAGCAAGAAACTCGGCGGTTGCTCTTTTGAAACAATAATCCTTATCTCTAGTTACATATAGTTATTAATGTCTTGTACAGGGTAGAATAGAAGCTATATCCACGCATTCTTATCGTCTAGGTAATCTTCAATAGTATATATAATATAAGGCTTTCTGAATTAGCCTTTTTTAAATAGTATTTTTAAACTGCTGTAATGGTAAAGTTAAAGTAGATTGTGGAATTTTATTATAGAATCTTCTACCCAAGCCCACAAATGAATTACGAACTTTTGCAAGGCGCAAAGCAGCCCCCCCCCCAATCCTTTTATAATTATTTATATTCATATGTACAAAAATTATTATTTTATAATAATTGATGATTTCATTAGCTACCAAGATCTGGAACCTATTGATATCCATATCCTTGAATAATAATATTCATTCATTCATGCGGTAGGTATTTATCGCTCTAAAAATACAATAGCACTCATTCATGTGACGAGATTGTGCAGTGAAGACAAGTCATTGCTCTGAAAATACAAAGAAAAAGAAATCAATGATAAATAATGAAAGTTCAGGGTTTGATTAAACAGTCTGTCATCGACGCGGCCGCGCATTCTGCCGGCAACATTAATTGACTATTTCATCGCACTTATACCTCATTAGTATTCACTTCTAATTCGGTATCGATGTCGATGTACAGCGAATACCGCACTAAGAACTGACCAGAATTAATAGCGTTTAATTATATTCATATTGATGTCGCACCTCGGAACCCGTTATACGTGGAATTCCAGCAAAACATGACTCAATAAAATTACTATCACAACGACTAATATATCGCTCTACATTTTAATGACTTTGAAGTTGTGTCGCTAAACTATTAAATCAGTCGCAGCTGCGAAAGCCTTGTCAAATTGTAAAAGTTTTAACTCAAAGTTTATGATTCAAATGATTAAAATGTCTTCACTATTATAAATTATTATTTGTTAACACTGAAAAGCGTAAGCTGCGGTAGCCCATAATCTGTGATAGCCTAGCGATGAGACCGTGCGACTCTTTCGAGGGGGTCACGAGCTCAAACCTCAGGCACCAATGACTTTTTCTATTAAAACTTATGTGTGTAATTGATAATTGCAATTTATCACATGCTTTTCGGTGAAGGAAAACATCATGAGGAAACCTGCATATCTCTAGAGAATTCTAGGGATATGTGTAACCTACCAATCGGCATTGGAGCAACCTGGTGGGTCGTAGCTTCAACCCTTCTGTCCAGAAATGGAGAGAGGAGGCCTATGCCCAGCAGTGAGATAGTAACAGGCCGTTACCTTTATTTACTTTTTCCGAAAAGCGCAGCGTTGGGAATGCTCCCATTTATGTGGATCAAGATCGTTGGGGTAACAATTCCTCTAAGAGATTTGATTACAGAATTTCCTTCAATTGAAAAAATAGATGTATTCAGTGTTGCCATATGCTATTAGCCCTAATGGCTTTTACAGCGTCATTCTTACAGCTTAGACTTTTCAGCTTAAAGATCGCCTTAAAGATGTCTCTTGTGAGACAGAAAGACGGCTTAAATTGCCGCGTTTTGGGGGGGGGGGGGGGTTACATCTAGATCTCTAAGAGGTCTTTGCCTCACAATGGCCTCGCTTCAGTGTCCTCATATGTATTCTACTGATCCAAATTCTAGCAGCGCGGTCGATCTTTATTTACCAAAAAAAAGGGAAGAAGCCAATACCCAGCAGTGGGATTTAAACAGTTCCTTACTAAAGTAATAATAAAATTATTTTGCTATAATCCACGATAAAGTAAAAATAATAATATATTCATTTTTTATTTATATATAAAAAACTTAATTGCACACTCCAACAATATAAGGATACAGCAGATGAGAGAAACATAACAGAGATATTTTACAATTTATAATTTTATTATTACTTTTGTATTACGGATCTCCACAGAGAAACGCCTAATTCTGTAAATTATTAAGTTCGTTACTTTTCTTTACTGCGTGACTATTTCCTTAAAAATTAGAATCGATACTATGAGCTGTTTTCTCAAAATAGATTAATGCCTTTGCGGACTTTGTTTAACACCCATGGAAAACAAATAATACCACTACGCGTTTGTTCGTTATATTTCAACGTGATGAGGCAGAGATTTCGATGAAAATTATCAAAAGAATTCACTTTGTCCGACATTTTCAAAATCAAATTATACAGTTTAACCTTTCCTATAAATCATTCTGTCTTTTGAAGAAAACCTCGTAAAAATCAATTATATAATTACTTAATTGTGAACAGACTGACAACCGCGGCGGAAGACTTTGTTTTATGATATGTATTATGTAGTGATAGTACGTTGAGGTTAAATTTCTTTACGCACGTTACGAAAATGTGATCGGGCGAGGAAAAGTTGAGAGGGAGATATAAGTTATAAAAGATGGAAAGAGAGAGAGTTATATTTCGTATATCACTTCAAAGGCAAGAGAGAAACGTGCTAGTACATTTTCCTTTTCACTTAGTCTTATAGTCATATACTCTAAGACTTTTAGATACTCTAAAACTCTTTAGACTACAAAGACTGAACTAAAACTTTTACTAACTACTAACTAAAAGTTTTACTTCAGTCTTTGTAGTCTAAAACAAACTATATGTAACTATATATAACTAGTTTTGTTGGCAAGTGTTTGTTAGTAAAGTGACATGTATATTTGTGTGCAAATAGATGATTTTATTTTATTTCAAAATAAATTTATTATTTAAATGAAATGTCAATATTATTTCCATTATTCAAACGAGTTCTAAACACTCTTAATAGTATGCAAACGATCCAATTACAACTTCTTACTCTTTGGTATACAAACCATTGCTTTAAGTTGTTTAGGGCCCTCAAGCACGGCGACATTTTGTGGCGCGTTTAGTATACCAGCGACAGCCTTGCTACTAACACGTGTTAGTCGCATTTGCACCGCGACTGTTCGATGCAAACGCGCGATTGTGTCAGACGACGTCGGGCACAGGACGATAATTCATCACTCTAACGTAAAAAACGGCTAGTCCAGTCAGTAGAGCATGCTCTCCGGGGTACAGAGCCTCTGCTGGCGGGAATGGGGGCAATGTGTACAACGTTACCCTGTCCCCACCTCCAGCAGCGTGGTGGAGCACTGTCAGGTTTTTAGTCGGTGAGAGTCCGCCATACCCACCGCTCGTCCCCGTCAGGCGGTGACGACCCATAATGGGTTTTCCTGACATAAAAAGTCAGTAGAGCATGAGACTCGTCGTTGGGCGCCAGTGTGACGTTGGAAGTGAATGAAAACAAGTTTACTCACCAAGTCGATAACAAAGTTTATTAGGGGCCTTGAGTCCAGGACCGACGTCTTTGGGTCTGCTTATCACTCTCCGAGCGCACGCGCGGCCTTCTCTGCTGCGTGACAAAGCCAGAGCAGTACCTAGCGCGTACCTTCCCTCTTACGAACCAATAGCATAGATGGGCAGTAGACTCTCATGGCCCTTAATAAATTTTGTTGTTAACTTGGTGAGTAACTTGTTTTCATTCACTCCCAACGTCACAAAATTGCAAACAAGTGCTTTTGAATCGCCAACTCTACTGCTGATCCGGAAAGCTGTTCCGAGAAGAGCCAGTAAGAAACTCGGTGGTTGCTCTTTTCAAAGTAAAATTCTTATTACTAGTTACATTTAGTCTGTCTTGTACAGAGTGGAAGAGCCCCTTACTGAATCTTTGCGTCGCAACTGCATCGTGGTTGTGTGGGGGTGGGCACACTAGCGACCACTTTGCGACTTTGTCGATGCAGACGCGCGACAGGATCGCTACAATAAATCGCCGTTGTTTGAGGGCCCTTAGATTTGATATATATGATCTATTTGCATCTCATTATTTTGCATATATTAAACATATTAATAAAAACTTTATCACCCGATCTTAATCCCGTCATATCCATAAGTATCATTTAATTTATGCAAATTATTATATACCAATTTCATAATAAAGATTAGTATTTTTTTATATTAATAATTTATTTATGGCGTCCACTTTTAGAGAAAAGTAATAAAAAATGGTAATGAAGACATTATTTACGTATCATAATATTATTAGGACATTGAGTTTTGTTTATCACAAATTCTTTATTAGCAGTACAAGGAACTAAAATCTTTTTTATAGTTTTTTTATCATTTTATGCTATGATATGCTATTATATCCACGATCTGTATTCGTAATCGGTCTTAGACCTCCAAATTCATGAAGGTTGAAACTCTCGTAGACACTGTCTAAGTGAATGTGTGCAATGCTAGTTTAGTGTGCGGTAATTAATAAGATAAATAAAGCGTTAAAAGAGTTCTAGCGTTTTAACATAAAAGGTTAATATGTCTAGCTCATACCTAATAATATTGTATGATTAAGAAAAGATATGGTTTTCCTAGTTCAGGGGTCTAGCATAAGAAAGGAATTGTGAAATCGTTTTGCGTTCAATAAACCATTATTATTATTACTTTCCCTCATTCATTTATTTACAAAATGTCTATACATTTCTAAATATTTTTCTAAAAAGAATTTTTTTTTAAATAAAAAATAATCCACGGAAAACGGAGAAAAGATTCAAGCTCCCGGCAACTGAAGAACCTCCTCACGTGCCGTGGCAAGCAATACTGCCTTATGTTATGTATAAGAATTAATCCAATGGCTGTACGTTAAAAAAGCTCATTACGTATATAGAAAACTAGTGGTGTTTTATTTTATTTATTTGAGGAGCACTAGTAGCTAATTTTAAAAAGGCATTTAAATAAATTATTATACTATAAACATATTATTAGCATTCGTTAATAGTGCAGATTATTAAGGTAGCCACAACATACACACAGAGAGAACAAGTTTTACTATACTGCCACTAAACAAATAACAATTTTAAAATTAATATTTTAATGAAAAACAAATATTAAAATGAAAAATAAAGACAGAATTTAAGTAACTTCATTAATGCAACATTTGTTTTTAAACCTTCAAGCCTACCATGAACTGCGATTCAATTGAAGACGTAAACGACGACCGCGAACCGCTTTCTTTTCGTACCATGAAGTGTGGATTGCATTGGGGTCGTAATGTTTGAAAAGGATAACGTTATATGAACTATAGATATTCTATCTCTTTTACTCACAGGTTTTAGGACGCATTCCGAACACTCATTCGGCTATGACTTAAAGTATGCGTCTTTAAGACGTCATGGTATGAAAAAGCAACACAATTTCGTTTACGTCTTCAATTGAGTTGCAATAAGAGTTCATAGTATTCTGTTTGCAAAAGAAAAACGGATTTTTATTCTATATGTTAGCTTTAATTGTGTCAATTTACTGTAACGATAATAAACAGACAGGCATACTTTCGCTTTTATTATATAGGTATGTATGGTTCTTGTTGTCGTTTACTAAGTAAAGTAACGGCCTTTTACTATCCCACTGCTGGGCATGGGCCTTCTCGCTCCGTTTTTTGAAGAGAAGGATTGGAGCTAAGACTCCCCTCGCTTCTCCGATGCAAATCGGTAGGTTACACCAATCTATACATATCCCTAAAATTCTCTAGAGATATGCAGGTTTCCTCACGATGTTTCCTTCGCCGAAAAGCGTATAAAAAAGAAATTAAAGTAGGGGCCTGGTACAATCCCACTGCTGGGAATAGGCCTCCTCTCTCCGTTTGGTTGCAGGTTTCCTCACGATGTTTTCCTTCACAGAAAAGCGTTTGATTAATTGCAATTAAGAATTAGACACATGAGTTTTAATATAAAAACTCATTGGTGCATGGCCGGGGTTTGAACTAGTGATTCCCTTGAAAAAGTCGCACAGTCTCACTGCCGGTCTTGCTGGGCTACCACAGCTTTTAGTATCATCCATAAAATCCTTAATGACATCTTCTTTCACACTTTTGACGTTATCGAAGTTAAATCAAACACCTCGTAAACCCAGGTATCCCAAACGGGTCATGTGATCCAACGGAAATATTTACTATCAATACGCCAAGTAGGATTGTAAACCTA
Source organism: Morpho deidamia (assembly GCA_947086505.1). NCBI lineage: Eukaryota > Metazoa > Arthropoda > Insecta > Lepidoptera > Nymphalidae > Morpho > Morpho deidamia. The sequence goes on from CAMTZC010000027.1 coordinate 7,773,653, forward strand.
ATCTTACATCGAATGTTCTTCGCATGGGCCTAAGATTAGGGCTCTTAAACAAGCGGTGAAATTAAGACTGGATAAGTAATACTTTAAACTTTAATTAGCTAATTTAAGCTATGGATCTCCGACGAGTAACGCCTAATTTTATAAAAAAATCTGTTAATTATATATGTTACTTAATTACGTACTGGATAATTACATGATAATTTATACTAAAGTTTGTATTATAATTTGGTTTGAACATCGTGCTGTTATATCCATACTATTATTATAAATGCGCAAGTCTGTTTGTCTGTTAGGCTCACGGCTAATCCGCTAGACCAATATTTATGAAATTTGCCCCAATTATTTTGTACAGCAGGGTAACATAAATGATAAATAAATTCCTGGTTTTCTTTTGAGAACAGGGAATAACAAAATGCAATATTAAGGATACTTGATCACTTGAGTAGGCGCTTACAAACTCGAGGGTTCAAATAGAATATAATATATACAAGATCTAAATGAAGAAACCATGTTATCGTCATCCTCCTGCCCTTATCCCACTCGAAGTAGGCTCGCACAACATATTATAAAACATGTTGTCACATGATTCGGCTACATATTTTACGACCGGCCGCCTGCCTGACGTCAACTTACCTTAGTCGTATTTTATACCCCTCGGTGGTCTATTCTACTCAACCGGGTACCACACGGTGGGTCAACTTACCTTAGTCGCCTTTAACGACATCTTGGTAGAAGATGAGGTTCGTATATTCTTCTCAGCCGCATACCACACGGCAAGAAGAAACCATTTTATGTGAGATTATATTAATTCTCCGAAATAATTTGTATATATATAGATCTTATTGTTATTTTATACTTAACGATTAAAGAAGATAGAAATATAAATCTTTTTCCGAGGTTTCTTTATTAGTATATTAATATAAGTTTAAAATAAATATAAATTCATATTTAATTTATAGAATTATGCGTTACTTTGCGGACATCCATAATACAAAAGTAATAATAAAATTATTTTGCTATAATTCGCGTACAGTAAATAGAAAATATATATAGTGTTAAATGTATAGTGGACTATCCGTTTTTTCATATCCGATACATGCAGGATTCACAATACACAAGCACTACACACGTTCACTATCACAAACTCAATAATCGTTTCGCCCCGCAACCGAAACATCATCAGGAGATAGACTGCACGACAAAATCGCAAAGCATGATAAATTCAATTTGTATTATAAATTCATATTTTAAAAATCATTTGAAATGATAATATTTATCTTTGAATTGATACGTAAATTTTATTTTATTGTAATTGTATGTTTTGTAGTATCCGTGGTTATAGTATTTCATTATATGTTCACTAGCTGTCCCAGCGGCTTCACACGCAAACATATCAATGTGTCACATAGTTTTTCCTATTTCTAATTACATAAAACCATAATGTACTATAAACTTAAACCTTACTCAATAATTGTGCTATCTTTTAGTAAAAACCGTACAAAAATCCGTTGAGTAGATTTTGATAAAATTGATCACATACAGACAAACCGCTTTTAGGGACTTTTTTATATAATATGTAAAGATTATGACTGTAACTGATGTATGTTGAATTATTGATATAGTTTTTGAAGCACAAAAAAGTAAAAATAAATACTTCCAAATTATTGTACCTTTCCACTCCGCTCGTTTTAAAACCTTAACCTAAAAATTTAGTCACATCTCGTATTACTAATAGAATACTAATAACGTTGTCGGATTATGTTTCCCCTTACTTTTTTTGTCGTGTGTGGCTGCTATTAGGACCATTGATTTGCATAAACTTAATTTAATTTGTACGGTGTTTGATGAATTAATCAAATGGATTTTTTAACCTTAAATTCTTTACTTGATCTCGAGTCAAACAGAAATATTAGAGAGTCATCGGAATCTCCGTAGTTGATTTACATAAATCTGTAATTAAATGAATGATCTTGGGCTTCGATGTATATTGAAAGCGTTCGTTGAATACAAATGTGGTTTCAGATAATAATGCATAGCACAACATATAATATTGTTGAAAAGCTTACACAAATAAATTTGGCCTAACTATTAGGAACCTGGTTCATTAGCATCTAGACCTTTGATAAGCCGGTTGAAGAAAAAGCTGAGGTATATTTCTTTAGGGATATGCTTTATGAACAAGTAAAATACTAAAGAACGTCAGAAAACTGGGACCTCGTCTTCGCCGGCGAAGACGCTGTGTGTGTGTCTGGGATGTTGGTAGAAGCAACTGAAATGAGGGGGTTCGGATGTACCTCAGATTTCTCGAAGTAAGGTTTCGAAAAACGTTTTAAGAGGTGATTAATGCTAGGGAGATCGAGGTCTCTATGGAGGTCAACGTTCCGCATGAACCACGGACAACCAGTGGCTGTCCGCATAAATCGGTCCTGTAGTCTTTGGAGCCTGAGCAATCTGACATATGTCATAGAACATTATTGGTCTTATGCAAGTTTTGTAGAGTGTCACTTTGTTGCGGAGCGACATCTTACTTTTCTTGCATAACATCGGATAAAAAAGGCATTCAAAGCATAGCACGATGTATTTCTCGCTGTAATCTGAACTGTCCTGTCTTTAATCGATAAATCCGTCCCAGCAATACCTATCTGTTAAGAAAATTCTGTATTCAATAAAACCTATATTGACTGGCCCGTCAGTACAATTGGCAGTAACCCTGTCTTCAGTTCCGTGGGTCGTGGGTTTGATTCCTGCCGAGAGCCAATTTTCTGAAACAATTCGGTTCTTCGGGCGTAGGTGTATATTTGTATTAAAGTATGTATTTAAAGTTATATATGTATACATTTACCAATAGTCTGTCAGTATAAAACAAGTATTAGAGTTACTTACTTTGGGGACGGAGAGTCGTGTGTGTAAGAGTATGGGACATGGGACATATATATGGATATGTCCCATGTCCCATATATATGTTTTTATTTTAAAACTACAAAAGATAATGTCGTATAAGTTATCAATTTAAATTATTCGAATTAGTGCAACCGTTCACACTACTAGGTCAAGAAGTCACAATTGGATTGCCAACATTACCTGACCTCTAAACTAGATCACCGCCCACGTTCGCCTTCTCATATTAAGATAGAGATTTTGAACATTGTATTATTGACTGCACGTGCCATTTGTTTACTGTTCTCGCGGAGGAGTTAATGGTCGTTCTTTATCTTTATTGCAGTGACGCAAGAAGTATACATAATCTATGACAATAAAAATTCAAACACACGCAGAGAGTTCGGACATTAATTAGCGGAACTCCTAAACTCAATATAAATACTTCACTTTCGACATTATAATCACATTGATTTATATTATTGTTTCCGACCTTATTTTGTATAAATTATTATTAGTGAAAACTTGAAAACATTTAGGCTTGGTCGTAACTGCATGCATTTGCTGATCGCGACAGTATCAAGTTCTAGATTGTATATTATAAGTATTTTGTTTTTTACCGTGTGGTATCCAGCTGAGTAGAATAGACCACCCTCATTTCTTATCGAGGTGTCGTAAAAGGCAACTAAGGTAAGTCAACCCGCCGTGTGGTATCCCGCTGTGTAGAATAGACCACCCTCTTTCTTACCGAGGGGTCGTAAAATACGACTACGGTAAGTTGACGTCATGCATGCGGCCGTTCGTAAAAAACGTAGTCAAATCATGTTACAATATGATTTTATTATGTTGTGCCGATCCCACTTAGAGTGGAATAAAGGCAGGAGGATGATGATGATATAAAAATTCTGCGCTTAATTGAAATTATTATTCGTCATGCACTTTAAGGTACCGAAATATTTCGTGCTGACATCTACATATGCCTTGTGAATTCTTGGGTGTACTATCTAATAATTATACAAGTAGATAAAGCAACACTGCGTTACAATTCAAATAGGTCTTAACATCTATCGATTGTTAAACCAAAGATAACGTATCTTATAACTGTATCCTAATACCCCTACAATTTCTATTCTATCTGACACTATCGCATTGAAATATAGTGGTAACGTTGACATCTTTAATACCACATATACAAACATCTAATAAACCTACGACTTTTTGTAATGATCCCGTAATAAATAGTTCCCAAATAGAAAATAATCATCCATATCACTAGCGATCTCACCCAACAATGTTACCATAATTAATGTGTTTGTCACTACATAACCCAAAGTTATTTATCTTCGTAGCCATACTCCAACTGTGCTGTACACAGACTAATTATAATCCAGTATCGGCCATATTGGATTGATAAAATAACAATTAAGGCGTTCTTAATGGTTGATACAATGGAGCCTGCGCCTGCGACTGATAAATGACCCTCTCTTGGCGCGTATTTGATTTATAATATAGTTCGGAAAAGAATTATGTTTATTCAAACTTAATCGATACGAAGATCGCTTGGAATCTGTACTTTTTATTCAACTTGCAATGTATGTGAAGGTGGAATCTTGCAAGTTAAATTTGACCCACTTTCCGGTGTCCGATTGAGCTGAAATTTTACATACTGGTTCAGTCTCAATGACAATGCACGTTCATGATATTTGACTGCTGCCAGGATTGGCTGAAGACGACGGACAATACAAACAGTAGGGTTGTGAAATTTTGTTAAAATATTTCTTAAAAGCATTCTTAACTTGACTTGTTTCATTTGAAATACTCTTGCAACGGCTTAACTTCTATTTCACCTCGTGGCGAACGAAGATGTTAAATTGAAAACTTAATATTTACATCTTATTAGAATGCATAGAGCATTACTGCTTAACAATAATGAGTATTCGACACTACTGTGGTCTTAATTTCGACGTCAAATAAAGTTGTCTATACATAACAATATTGCAATGAATTCATACGTTATACCTTAATGAAATAATTTTAAAAATAAAAATCCAAACTTTCAATGCTAAAACAAACAACAAACAGTTTAAAAGCTAACCAGGTAAGCTCGTCCGCTATCTTTTACATAAATTTATAAGATAAGTATGTAATTTTTTTTGTCTAAATATATTAAAATCGAACGTTGGTCCTGTGTAAAGTTAAAAAGGGTACAAGCTCAATTTTACGATCGTCATAAATGCCACATAAAAAAGGATAAAGTGTTTTAATTTCTCTCGCTTCAAATAAGATGGCGTTAATTTTAACCCGTAAGAGGTTTAATACGATAGAATAAGAGCTTGTGACTTATAAATTAACCTGAATTAAACATGGCGTGGTCTATGCTCTGAAAAAAAAGGTCTTCTTAATATTATTAATATTGAAATATCTACGTACGGTCTACAAAAGTAATAATAAAATCATTTTGCTATAATCCGCACGGGTCAAGCGAATGCATGCAAAGCTAATGTGTATGAAGCAGGCAAAATTTACCCACCTTATACATGCAGGACAAGCCACCACACGCATCCCAAGGCGCCTCCACCAGCAACAATACACACAAGCAGCACACACAACCACCACCACAATCTCGACGATCGTTTCGCTCCGAAACCGAAGCATCAACAGGAGGATAGCTCCACGATAAAAATCGTAATGCTCGAGCTCGATGCTTGCAGTTTAAATCTACAATACAAAATTAGTAACTAAAATGTTCTATTTCTATGTTGTATATGTGACCCGCTCTTAGAGTATATGTGTAAAACTAATTCTTTGTCATTATAAGACCTTTTATGAGGTTTCTCGCATAGCTGACTATCATAAATATCACCTGGTTATATTTGTTGATTTTACTTTAATGTGTTCCATACAAATTAAAATTTAATTTAATGGCATTTTACACTAAGAAATATTTGATGTGATAACTGAACTGTTAGCTTGGTAAATAGAAACACTTTTGAGAATTTTTTTCAATTGATATATGACGTCATTATTATTAAGAAAGTGTAATTTTTTACTTTTGTATAAATATGCATACATTTTTTAATTTTATAGTTTTTTTGAATTTTAATTTTCTAATTGAACACGTGAGCATTGTTCGACTAACATGGGTTTGAAAAGAAGACATTGGAAACCTTTTGAAAAGTCTGGCTTAATACCTCACCTCAGAGCCCTTAAAGTTATACCTATATGCAAGAGATATCTTATTTTAACGATTCTAGGAGATAGACCGAACGATAATCTATGAAAATATTGGCTTAAAACTGAGGGGAAGGGGTCATATGTAAGTAGATTTTGAGAAATTTTGAAATTCTTATTTGGGACAACCCTAGGGAGAAAAATAGTCAGGAGGGAAGTAAACACTGATGGATTTAAAAATGCTTACATTTTGAACAGAAACTTGTGTAAGATTATTACATTACCTGCCCGTAATTATTTCACGCGATCTGAGGGCCAGATAAAATGTAAAAAATAATTATCGGACAAGCCTGATACCTGAGACACGCGATTCGTTTGAACGGCTTTGGGCAAAATGTCGTTTTACGGTTTTATTTAGTTATTCCCCTGCATGTTTTGACACCGAAGTGCCCATACATTTTTATCGTAAAATAATAAATACTCCAATAAAGATAACCAGTAAAATGACCTCTAATTATTGACAAATTGGACACGGCTTGAGAAAATATGACTCACATTAAGAGACTTGACAAATATGAAAAGCATAACATTTTAGCAGCTGACATAAAATGTACAATTTTATTTTAAGCCTGCTTAACATAGGCACAAGTTATTCATTAAAAAAAATTATATACATGAAAATTTTTAGTTATTAACCCATTTCAGGAATATTATACTAGTTATAAAATTAAAAAGATACTATTAATAAGAGCGTTGAAATATTTGCGTACGATTTTTAGTAAACACATATACTTGTCCTCTAATAATTATTTAATTAATTATTATTAATACTTAATCTCTATAACCAAGGGCATAATTCTATAACGAAGGGTGTAGCCAGAATTCTATACAGGTTGGGCTAAATTGTCTCAGAAAATCTAGACTATTTTTTTCGTAATCTTAGTATTTAAAATAAATCCGCCGTGGTAACCCGCTGAGCAGCATAGACCATCCTCATTTCTTACCGAGGTGTCGTAAAAGGCGACTAAGATAAGTTGATGTCTGGCAGGCGGCCGGTCGTAAAATACGTAACCAAATCATGTGACAACACGTTTATATCATGTTGTGCCGACCACACTTAGAGTGGGATAAGGGCAGGAGAATGATGATGATTGTATTTAAATTATAAAGAGCTCATATTTGTAATGAAGGTGAGGTACATTATAGCTCTTATAGAAGCCTTTTATAGTGTCAATATGTTGCGAGTTGACAATTTCCCAGTGTTACAGTTTTCAATGTAAGGGGGGGCAGCTGCTCCCCTTGCCCGTACCTCGCTACGCCTATGTCTATAACTATCAGTTTCATTTCACATTTGTCTGAAAGTAATTTTTTAATTTGAGACATCTCATTTGAATTAAAAAAAAATAATTTAACGAATATTTACTTCTAGATAATTTGTTTACTTATATTTATTCACAAGGTGTTTTTAGTCTTGCGTAAATTGTTATATAAAATTTTCGAATAAATAGAACTGAATACGTAAAACAGTTATTTACGACATCCATAATTTTTAATTCAGAGTAGTTCAACAAATCACTGAGTCAATAAATTAATGTCAATTACAGTTTTTGGCAAAGAAATAGCATTGCGAACAAACATAAGGTGATTAAAATCTTTGCTGATGAAAATAAAAGTAGACAATTTAATATATTGCCTTTATTTATTCTCTTATACCACTACAGAATGAGGGATAAAAAAAGAGCGTCTTGTTGCCTGTTTTTTCATAGACGCCTAAAATATATGATCTTTCTGAAAGGTTGGCGGACTAAAACTCTTGAAATCTCTATGGGTTTGGTATTAAAATCCACCCTTCCGACGTCATAATCACTAATCAAAGTCATATGATCAGCCCTCCACTACGCGACGTCCTAAGCCGTGGTCCGGCCTTACAAAAGGCATCCTTAGAACGACGTTCCCCGACGCTAGTAGAGCTTCTGCGCTCTACTCCCATATTTCACAGCCTTGACGATGCTTCTGCGGTCGCCCGTCGCACGCGGTCACCCTTAACCGTTAGGGATAACAACATACAGTCAGTTCGAAAAAAATTCATTGCATTAGCATTTCATTCATTGGCTTTGAATATCGTCATATATGCCTAAAATATATCGAGGTATACCCTCACTATGACCTACCTGCTAATAAAAATATAGGCCCAACGCAACTACATCTTCTCGATAAATAGAGTTTAGTCAAGTTGTTGGATAATGGCAGGATGTTACTTCTATATCTATTTTAAATATAAAAGATGTTAAAGAATAAGTATAAAATTATTTAGAGTAGTTTCTGCTCGCAACTTTGCGTGAACTTGTAACGAGTAACCCATCCCGGAAACCCATATAAAATGACAAACTAATATTTTTATATATAAATACATTCTTTAACATTCCGTCACAAACTTCAGTGCCAAGATGTGTAGTAAGTAGCCTAGTGATAGCATGTCACTTTGTATGCAGCTATTTCAATACTAATCGTGTGTCACGGAAACCGCTTTAAAAGACCTATGTTCAGGAAGCGATGTTTATAGGCTGAAAAAAACAAAACACAGAGCATATGTTATCTACATTATTTCCTTGAAATAATGCAATAAATAAATGTTTTCCAGACAACAGTCAGTCCTACAAAGATTCGTAAAGCATTAAAGTTGTCCATTATTTTATGTCATATATTTTTCTATTAAAAAAATCAAAAGGTGACGTGTGAGATTTTCCAAAGAACAACTACCTAAATTGGTTTTAATATTTTAAAAGTTCATGGATATTAGGGCACAAATTTATATATATAGAAGTCTCATTATTTAAAGACATTGGTTTTAGTGAGATATAAATATATATAGTATTTGGCTTGATATAGAATTCAACGTTAAAAGTTTTTTTTTTAATTGAGAAGAATATGACATTAAAATAAACCTCTGAGAAGCCGTGATGGAAGAATGATCAAAGTGTTTACTCTTATTAAGGCTTCGCAGGCTCTCTGCTAATTGAAGTTTACAATTCGTGTAAAAGTGCTTTCCGAAGAATGAAAATATGGTGAAGTGCGTACCCCTGGAGTATCTTAAAGAGCTAATAAATGGGCTCAAATAAGTTTTTTCGGTTAACACTTAGATGCTTGATTGATACCTCCCACATATGACATGTCTTTCGGTAAAGGAAAACACTGTAAGAAAACATGCATATCTCTAGAGAATTATTGGGATATGTCTAACCTACCAAATCATTGGAGCTGCGTTCTAACACTTCTCAGGATACTAACAGGCCGTTACCTTTTTTTTCTGAAAACTGCCAATTTACATTTGAGTAGCGTGGTTGTGTAAGTTTTCATCATTTTTTCCAAACGTCCAGGGACCAGCGAGATAGTAACAGGCCGCTGTTCATGAAGATTTCTTCAGATTATTTCACTCACCAAAACGTGTACTGTGAATAGTACATAGTAAAGTAAAGTGAAGTAGCGACCTGTTACAATCCCACTGCTCGGAATAGGCCTCCTCTTTCCGTTTCTGGAGAGAAGGGTTGGAGCTAAGACCTACCACGCTGCTCCAATGCGGGTTGGTAGTTTACAAATATCTCCAGAATTTTTTAGAGATATGCAGGTTTCCTCACGTTGTTTTCGTTCAACGAAAAGCGTGTGATAAATTGCAATTATCTATTAGACACATGAGTTTTAATAAAAAAAACTCGTTTGAACTCGTGTTCCCCTCGAAAAAGTTGCACGGTCTCGCCGCTGGGCTATCACAGCTCTAATATATATAATCAGCAGAATAGTAAATGTCAACACTTTACTTACTCAGAGTTACCACAGCTTTTTCTCCAGTTTATTTTCTTTGACCGGAATTGCGTGTTGATGTGCGTGTATATGTTGAGCTATATTCGTTATAAAAACGATAGAGATTAAAATGTCACGGAGATTCCAAATGAACACTAATAGATTGCCAAGAATTTCTTGTTAATATATAAATCTTTTGAGTCGTTTTATCTTTTTGTACTAATTTGTCACAATCGCACTTCCATGATTTTTCTTGAAAGAATTTTGTTCTTAGATTAAAAAAATAATACCGTTGTTTGTTTTGTCAATAATAAATATATAGAAACTAGCAATGCCCCGCGGTTTCATCGGCGTACATACGCATCTCGTGGTAGTGGAAAGTTTACTAAGTCAGACTATAGATTTATTTTTGTAAATTGACTTATCAATAGTTAAGGCAAAAGAAATTTTTGACGAATGTATTCATAGGTATACAAATACAATACGCTACAATTGTTATGGCATTACTTTCTCTATATTGACATTTTTAAAGTCGTAACATCTTTTGATTGGAATGTCCGATTTTAATAATTTAAAACTATTTTACAGGTATTGATAAGTTTTTAATAAATTATATATATAATTAATATTTAATAGGATAAAGATTAATACGAAGCTATGAATAAAATGGTTTGATTATAGTCGGCACTTTTATCAACTTTTACAATGTAAAAAGTAGTTATATTGGCAAAACTGTAATAGTTAGACATATGGTATCGCGGCCTCTTTTGTAGATATTGATACGTTTTATATTAATGTAGAACATTTTTTTGTTCTATCATCAATAGTTTCCGCAGCGCATGCAATGAAAGATTTTATGACTAAATTTTTCACAACTTATTAAAATTTTATTCGGGATCCCTTTTTTTAAAGAATTTATAATATGTGCCTATTTATAATATAGCCTATGGTGAAAGAATCTTTGAAATCGGTCCAGTAGTTTTTGCTTGAAAACATTATAAACATACATACACAAACATACAAATCTTTCCTCTTTATAATATTAGTATAGATTAGCATGTACGTACTAAAGATAACCGGCAACGAAAGCAGTAAGTCAATAAATCAGAAAGCAATTAGAATATGCTCCATACGATACTATTATATGTGTGAAATATTGTAAAAATTATATTGAAGAAAACAGTGTATTGTAAATTTATATTTTGACTTTTACTTACTGTTCAATCTTATGATATTTTAGTTTTTGTCATCTTTTCGAAAACAATAGAAACAATTTGCTGAAATAATTGAAAGCAAATATCGAATAAGTGAATTATAATAATAATTTAAAAATCTATTCATAATTCATATTTTGCGTAGATCCATATTATGAAATTTATGATCGATAATTTATGGCGAATTCTAGCATAATAATTTATGTTATAATTCGCGATAAATTGCTTTTTTTTAACTTTGAATGTAAACACAACTTTTAACTATTGATAATAAATATTTTTAAGCATATTGAATGTTCAGATTTACCCTCCCCAAAGTTTTGACACACAATGTAGAACGGTCCTAAAAATTCTAGCTGCATTTTTGCATTAAATCGTTAACTTATCGTGTAAAAACTAACTAGTCCACTTGTCACCTCGAGGGACTGTTAACCTTGATGTTAAAGTGTATTTTTTAAATTTTAACGCCAACGACGTCGCTTTGGATAATGGTAATGCATCTTGTTTTACTCCTAAGAGTCAAGAGGTGCTACCAAGGAACTGGCTTCGAATAGTTGAAATTCGTTTCAATTATTAATAATCTTCTTTTAATATATAATAATTAATGTTTGTCTGTATATCCTTTATAGGGTCCGAAACGGCTGTGCTGAGGTGGCGATTGGATTGGATTGGACTGATTCACGTAGGACTGAGAGCCGATGGGCGTTGGAGTCTTGAGATGCTGAAATGGCCTCACGCGATGATAACGCAGCGGCGACCACTACAAGGTGTACCGACGACCTTAAAAAAGTCACGGGAAGCCGCTGGATCCAAGCTGTAGAAGATCATATAGCGTAGAAGTCCTTAAAGAGACCAACCTCTTCAAAGGACTTCTACGTTGGACATAGGTGTCCAACAGTGGAAGTCTATTGATTAAAGGGAGAGGCTGAAAATCATCGCATACCCTCGTATACACCGTTTTATAATGCAAATTTATATCTTATAACACACTTAACAGTACTGTACAAATAAGAAATCGGACACGTAATACCGCCGTGACCCGACTGTGTCGCACTCATATATTTACTTTATCTTGTTCAATACACTTAAATACAAATTAATACAACCGAAGGACCGGCTCTTAATGGCGGCTCGGACTGTTTATTTTACACCTTGGGATGGGACACGGAGGTTTTATTTTTAATTTTTTTATTGGATCTTCTCAGTGCGACAGTACAGACATAAGACGAAAAAATTTAATTTTAAATTTAATTTATTTTGTTAACGAAAATCATAATCGCTAATAAATTTGTGCTATTGAAAAATGTATGATGTACCTGTGACAAATTAGTTTACGGATTGTGGGTGAGAATGGAAAAAAACATTGTGTGCCACCTCACTTAGAGTGGGATACGAGCACGAATGTGGAAAGAACAAAAATTGTATAAGTATTTCATTTCAAGAGAACAGTTCAATATTTTACATCGTTTCAAATTAGTAATTGTATAAGTATTGTAGTATCGTTGTAAAAGTAATACACGCATGCACTAGGTATAAAAAAGGCTAGTACACTCTACTTTTAGGGTTACAGATTTTCTCTAATCACGGATTATAGTAAAATAATATTATATAATATTAATACTTTTGTATTATGGACTTCATCAAAATAACACTTAACTCTATAAATTATTGGATCTTCATATTTTTTATATACTTATACCACCTTACCAGATTATTAGTAATTGAAATATTATTAAAAAAAGCTATATTTTTCTAAATCAAATCAAAGCAAATCAAAATTTATTCAAATAAGCTTCTTCAAGCACTTTGGAATCGTCAAGGATCAATATGATTAATGAAGTTACAACAGGTTCGGAAAGTTGCTCTTACCGAGAAGCACCAGCTAGAAACTCGGCGTTCAAACTTTTAAACATTTTCAATTATACATTATTAAACAGCAGTCTTGTATGACAGGATTTACAAATCTAAGCATTTATATCATCAAAATAACCTTCACTTTTGTAATATGCTTCACGTATAAGCATATCTCTTACACTTAATTTAAACCTTCTCTGACGTCAGTATTGTCGTATGTCTATAATATTAAGATATACTCGAGCTACATTGCTTTTAGCGCCTTCTAACCGAGATACAGCTAAACATATTTCTTGGAATTAACTGCTAATACCTTTTGAATGTTCAGCTATTTTATCAATATAATCTTAACACAATATTTATTTATTTGCAATCATTGTTTATAGAGCAATATATCAAAGGTACAAAACGTTTCATATGCGTCGACCTCTCGAATACTTTAAATGAATGTAATCCTAACAAAATTCTAACAGATTTTTGATATATTTTTCAAATTTTGAGTGTATATATAGCTACTTTTCGACTTTGTACAAGGTGGAAATGACAAAATATATAAAATAATTGAAAAACATATAGCCTACAAAACATATAGGTTCTTTCTGGCTCTTATCGGTATGAGCAGTTTTGCTAAACTAGCATTAGAGTGATCGATTCAAAAACACTTGTTTATTTGAAAAAATAATATTTTTAATTTGAATTTTAATTTTAATTCCTGAGTGCGTCTTAAAACGGCCATTTAATTACTATTTATTCATACCACCAGCTCTTCATTACCTTCTCTTCGTTCTTCTTACTTATGATTAGAGAGCGCAGAAACTACATTGTAAATGTTCTTAAATCAACGAATGAACTCTAAGTAGAATGGTTTATCGATGGAATACCAAAAAAGCGAATTAGCGTCAAAAGACGAATTGTATGTTGACAATGGTGGGCAAGCGATCAAAAAAATCTACCAATAACACAAAAATACACAAACAATGCACACATTAAATACCACAATCTCAACAATTGTTTTGCCGCGTAACCAAAGCATCGTCAGGAGATATACTCCTCGTATATCTATGCAGAGATTGTGCTCGTATTGTTGTGTTATTTGGTGGTGGGTAGAGTATGAGTTTTTACGAATTCTGCATGTATCAGGAATGAGAAAGGATAATAAAGTTTACATTTGGCACTACATATATAATCCACGATAAAAGTATCGTAGATTGTAGCAAAATAATCATTATTCATTATTCTTGGATTTTTTATTACCTAACAAATAATTGTTATAATTTTCTTTATATAAAAAAATATGTGGGTTAATTAAAATTACGATCATTACTATCGAGTATTACTAAGAGTATTATATAGATAATACTCTAATTGAGAATAATGTCAATACAGAAAATGCCGGTTTACTTTTTTTTTTTTTTATATATGCACGCGTATAAATCGAACGGAACCCTACAATACTTATTGTCAATATAATATTGATATTAATATTCAAAAAATATTATCAAAGCGCCTCTGCTCGATAAGAATGTCAGGCCACACGCAGCAAGTCATTAGACACCTCCCCGAGGAAAATAAATTAAAGTAAACGAGATATCTCGACCCGTAATCTTATTCGAACGAAATTGACATTACATCTGTTACGAATATTTAAACTTCCTCGCATCCATTGCTTTTTCAACAAGCTAGAGTACAAATATTAGAAAACTATAATATTCAATGGATTATAAACAATCCGCGTTCATTGAGTCGTTGATGTCGTAATAAGTAAATCCGGATCAATTAAATGCCATCCGATCCAAGTGCAGTATGAAAGGGAAATCCAAGAAGTAATGACTTTAGAATATACTTTATGACGAAAGCTTCGTTTTCTATTCACTCCTCATCTCATCTAATTTTCTTGTCTTTTATTTCTTGCGTATTAATTTATAGAATTTTAATCTGCTTCTAAACAGAAATGCGCTAAGTTATAAGAACATCGACTTAAGTATCTTATAGATAAATTGTAAGGTACTCACTTTATCATATAATAAAAACTAAAAAATTTGAAAATATACTTTTTCTTAATTATTAGTTATGTTTTGCACGGCAGATAGGTACGTTTTGTAGACATTTCTACAAGATTAAGGAAAGCCATTATTGGGTACAGCGTGTCACTGCCTCGTGTGTGGTCGGGGCATGGATTAATAATTAAGCTATGGGAAATATTTTTTCCATTCCAAATTTATAGGATTATGAAGATTATGAAGTAAAGAATAATCAGAAGGAATATAATTAATACATCAATCTCAAAGCGCCTAAACTGAATCAATCAAGTTGCAATCGAATGACATACAATCAACAAAACATTACATAAGTAATGGTCGAACCTATCTTAGTTATTTAAAAATTGTTTGCAAATTAGGGAAACAACACAGGCTGCGGTATGGTCTGAGGTGGGAGAATATGTTAGACGCTGCACACTACCCCGTGTTCTACGGTGTCGTTTGCGATTCCTCGTATTTCAAATCTTGCTCTCATCTCAAAGCAAAATGTCGCTCGCTCAGCGGCTAGTGTCTCAAAATACTCGTATATCGGGGTATCACTCTATAATACCTGGCAATAAATAATACTCATCGAGGCTTAGAGAGAGAAAATCGACTAGATTCTGCTTCATAGAGCATTGTCTCTGTCGTCACATACTGAGTGACAGTGACAGCGCTCTACGAAACCGAACTGGCTGGCTGTTTCGTTGTAAACATCGATGTGCATTATTTAATGTCGGGTAATATAACTACTTTGAGAACGGTTGACCGTGTGTCAATTGTCCCATATATTTATATCGTTAAATTGATTATTACCAGGGATTTATATAAAGTTGGTTCGCCGTTAGAGGTGTTTTATGTCTTCACTGCCTCCGTTTTACAGCCCTCCTTGAATTCCTAGAATACCAATGATCGTTCATTATTCAACCGGACACTGCAGACAATTAAAAGCTGCTCAGTATGCGTTATACGTATGGAAAACATTCAACTGTCGCTTTGTTACCAATAAAAACAGTAAGTTACTATTATTGTGACTGTAGAAAGATTTTGATGATAGTCAGAGTAGAAGTAAAATAACTGAGGTACCAAGGACGCATCGTATTTGGAGACCATCATCACTATACTCCTGCCCTTATCCCACTCTAAGCGGGGTCAACACAACATGTTACAAACATGTTGTCACATGATTCGGCTACGTATTTTACGACCGGTTGCCTTACCTTAGTCGTATTTTACGACCCCTCGGTAAGAAAGAGGGTGGTCTATTCTACTCAGCCGGATACCACACGGCGGGCAACGTATTCGGAGACCGTATCAATAAATTGGAATGCTATTACATTCCGCCGCGTCGAAATATTTCATATTAGCTTTAAACACGACTACATTTTCGTCGGCTTAAGTGTTAAAATACCTTTGATTATGTATGATTAGGTTAGTTTCCAGTTCGCGAAGGACAAAACGGGATATTTCATCGTATGAGTTGTTCCAGTTTATTAACTTTAATTGTACCGCGTAGCATGTTCCCATTCCTACGTGTCAAGCTAAGCCATGAACAGAAGGTACCTTACGTTTGACGTTATAATATGCTAATAGGTTTTTGTGCTCTACTAACTACATCTTGCACCCTCCATGATGCTTTTGTCATTCCCAATCGATGACGTTACAAGTTATTAGGATTCATCGTTCTTTTGTGCTTATGCCACTCTAAGAGGGTCGGGAAACATGTTTTGAGTATATTGTTATGTGATTTGGCTACTCTACTTGACTTGTTCTACTCAACCGGATACCGCACGACGGGTCAACTTACCTTAGTCGCGTTTAACAACACTCCGGTAAGAAATAAGGGTGGTCTATTCTATTCAGGCGGATACCACACAGCGGAAATTAATATATGGTTTATCTGTTTAGAGGTGTGATAGCCCAGCGGTGAGACCGTGCGACTGTTTCAAGGGGAACACGAGTTCGAACCCGGGCAGGCACCAATGAGTTTTTCTATTAAAATTCATGTGTCTAATTGATAATTGCAATTTATCACACGCTTTTCGGTGAAGGAAAACATCGTGAGGAAACCTGCATATCTCTAGAGAATTCTGGAGATATGTGTAACCTACCAATCCGCATCGGAGCAGCGTGGTAGGTCTTAGCTCCAACCCTTCTCTCCAGAACCGGAGAGACCGGAGGCCTATTCCCAGCAGTGGGATTGTAACAGGCCGCTACCACTACTTTATCTGTTACAAATAATAATTGTATTCTATTACCAAGTGGTCATCATCATTCTCCTGCCCTTATCCCACTCTAAGTGGGGTCGGCACATCATGTTACAAACATGTTGTCATATGATTTGGCTACGTATTTTACGACCGGCCGCCTGCCTGACGTCAACTTACCTTAGTCGCCTCTTACGACACCTCGGTAAGAAATGAGGGTGGTCTATTCTATGCAGCCGGATACCACACGGCATTTACCTTAGTCGCCACTTACGACACCTCGGCAAGAAAGGAGGGTGGTCTATTCTATTCTGCCGGATACCACACGGCATTTACCTTAGTCGCCTCTTACGACACCTCGGTAAGAAAGGAGGGTGGTCTATTCTATTCTGCCGGATACCACACGGCATTTACCTTAGTCGCCTCTTACGACACCTCGGTAAGAAAGGAGGGTGGTCTATTCTACTCTGCCGGATACCACACGGCATTCTATTACCAAGTGGTGAACATGTTTATACCAATTATTATTATTTAAGCTGACGCTAATTATCTCAAACACGGAACCACGGAACATTTGTTCGACAAATATCAAAATCATAGCAGTTGCCGAAGGTACCCTTCACGACAGTTGGCACGCAACGATAAATCAAGATGAATTACAACAATGATCGGATCTTGATGTAATCCTGCATTCATTATGTTGTACGACGTCGCGCCGTCGCCTTCTCCAGTGAAAATTGGGTCGGCCACGATATTTCATTATTAAAATTTGTAATTTAAATCAAAGGTTATTGCTGTAATCACGGTCAGGGTCAATGGAAACGTACAAATCAATTTTTTTTATTTATGTTATAATTTAAATAATTGACTATTTACCTATAAGTACTAATTGACAGTTTATGTATAGAAACCAGCTATACTCACGTCTTATTCTATCTAGTTTCGAGCCCATCCGGGGCAGTTATTCATGAGTTGCGATAACGGATACCGGATGGGCTCGATACTAGTCGAGCTAACCCGATAGAATAGGACGTGACTATAGCCGGTTTCTATACATAAACTTTGAATACAACTAACGATACTTAAATTCAAAAATTACTTATTGACAATTTAATTTTAGTAATTCGAAATGTTTTTTGTTTATACGTTCCTAAATATTTTAATCCTAAAATTGTATGCTGAAAATTGGAAGAAATGAAAAATGAGGACCAATTCCCCCCCCCCCCCCACCACTAATAATTGTCTAATAAAATAACCTTAAAAAATTAATAGATCATTTATAGAAGTAGGCACGCAACGATAAATCAAGATGAGAAGATCTTAGTGTAATTCCATCATAGTATGTACAGAAATTATGATAAAACGATTTTGCTATCATCCGCATTTTACAATAGTGTATTAATAACCCTTACAATAGAGTATTTTTATCGAAAATTTTGAGTTCACAATTTTTAAATTACTTTTATAGCTCTAATTGTACCCTGAAAGTAAATTATAAACATTGTATTACAATGTTAGCAGCGTACAAATTAATTACATATTACAATGAAGTTTGAGCTGTATAAAGTCCAATATAAGGTTTGTTTTGTGTCAAGCAACAATCCAATCCAATTTCACATATTTATAAATGCAATGAAAATGTGGTCACTGAATATAATTGCACGCAACCGCAACCATAATAAACCTTCATAGAGATTTTCTTAGCGTATGAATTGACTGTTTATGTATTCTAAACAACACAAGCCAATATTATAATCCAATACATATTACAAGTCACATAACAGGTTGTGACATAGCTTGCAACGTCTATCGTTACTTGACCTATTTAACATGTGAAATGAAGGTTCATTTCATGCATAGCCACGACATTCTTATCAGGAAGAATTACTTACCCCTGACTTCGTTCGTATCAATATAACTAATGAAATACCTTCAATTACAATTCCCGAAAGAAAAAAGAAAATTATTTTATACGGCGATTTCGCCGTATCTAAATCAATGTTTCACATATATTTAGTATTTCATTCAATTTACGTAAAACCATAATGTTTTATCAATTTAAACCTTCCTCACGAATTGCACCATCTTTAAATAAAAACGGTACGAAAAACCGTTTAGTAGATTTTGACACAATTGATTACATACAGACAGATAGCTTTTTTGTTTAAGTTTCTTACAGTTGTAGAAACTCCAGCTTTCGAGCCGATTAGAAAATGAAACTAAACGCATTAATGTATGTATTTTCCTTTGACTTCAATATTTTATTTTACATCTCATCGTATTTAAAATCTGCCCAAGTTAGATGCTCCTCCTTGAGGAAATCTCTTTTCCCAAAAATCTTATTCTCAGAAGATAAGCGGCTCAACGAGTATGTAGAAATAAAATTAATTACTAATTATCAACAATATCATATACTTATTTAGTTTTCTGCTCTATTAAAATAGGAAGACCAAAATTAGGCGATTTCAATGTAATATCGCTTTACTCAAGAGATACCTTGATAGCATGTTACCAGGTAGGCGTTTACTACTTGGGACTCCATGGATAACCAAGGGTTCAGAATTTAACACCCCGATTTACTACTACTTATGAAGAACTTTTCAAGAAAATGTATCTAAGTAATTTAAATTTTATTAATATTATGCACTTTACGGTTATGGAAAATATTTTTATGAAATCTGGATAGTCATAGAGAATTTCTGATATATGTTTTATCTGCCAATTCCCATTGGTGGCCTCAAGCCTACTCTGTCCTTAACAGCTTTTATCCAGCTGTAGGACAGGCTTCTTAAGCTAATATATATGTAATCAGAACAAAATTTAAATAAGAATGAGTTGAAAAAAAGTTGAACAATTTATCACTTATACCGGAACCCTATTTTAAAGACAACAGGTTTTAATTAATTCGAAATTCCGATGTAATGTTAGGAAAATTCGATAGAAAACAACTTTGGAATAGCAACGATGACACTTTTGCGTGGGCCGATTATTTATAATACACTAAATATGAAGCAGAATGTTTGAGCATATTAGTTATGCAAATCGTATAAATTTACACACACAATAAACGAACATCAAACATTAGCTGTACATTAGAAATGTCTCGAAATTATTTTAATTATGTAAATACAGAAGCCAAAATGCCCATTCTGAGCGTTTTATATATTTAAGTATGCAACAACGATTTAAGGTATTTAATAAGTTTTAAATTAGAAACCTTTATTTGGAAATTTATGGTTTAATTGTCTATGATCACTGATTCGTTTAAATAATGGGTTTTGATGGCACATTATCTTTATACTAAACGTATCTATCGATCTTTAATATTTGTGGTTTAGTGCTTTCTAATTTGGGCAAATATGCCCATATGAATGTAGAAAATTTTTAGTGGCTGACATCACCTCGTTGAAAGTAGAAAAATTTATAGAAAAAATATACCTAAATTTCAAATCAAGGGGGATGAAAATCATGTCGCCAAATGAATTGATGCCTAAAAAGAGATGGTTGGATTGTGCAAAGTATGACATACTAATAAAAGGAATAGCGCCAGAGTTGACAAATGATAGGAGGGAAGAGCATGTTGTGCCCACCCCTGTTCGAGTGGGATGAGTACAAGAGAATGACGTTAATGTGTAGAACCGGCTATTTTCAGGTGTTATTTTATCGGGTGAGCCCGACTAGTTTTAAGTCCATACTATATAGGAGAACTCCTGAGATATGTGTTACCTGCCAATTCTAATTCAAACAGCATAGTGGCTCTTAGCTCCTTAGTCTATTCTCTCCATAAAGGATGTGAGATCTTCGTTCAGCATGACTATAATAATGGGTCTCTACTTATTGCTTCAAAGTGACATCGATTTACGATTTATGTGGTGGCAGCTGTCACGAAAGTCGCTAAATAGGCAGGTGATCGATACTTAAAAATTTGATTTCTTAATATTTCCATTGGGGTTAATACCATATTAACAATTCAAAAAATTCCAAATCGATTGACCATTCGTCTTGTCTATGTGTTTTGGAAAGTAGGCTATGTCATCGGTTAAAAAAAGTAAGAGTGCTGTGCAACAGTCTCTTCTTTCTGAGAAGGATATGGAAATTACACTCTTTACTGTGTTACAATATGACAGACACACATTCAACAAATCTAGGACACAGATTTTCGTCATGCTGATTTTTTCTCTAATTCTAATTTCTATCTGAAAAGTAAATTTTATACTAAACTAGCTGTGCCAGCGGTTTCGCCCGCGTGGAAATCAGCGTGTCACAATTTTTTCTAGAATTCAAATTTTAAACAAAAGTGAATGTTGTGAGTTAACCATAAGAGATAGAGACATGCTATTGCGGACGTTTTTGTATCATTTTTATAGATCTACAATTCTGTAGTACATTACTTTAGCGTATCTCTTCTGGTTTACGCAGCGCACGCGACTAAAGCTCCCAGCAAGCAAGTTTCTTAACAACAGCGCGATTTCTTCAGCACAATTTACACAATACCGATATGTACTATTTACCTAAACCATCCGAAAGTATTGCACTATCTTTTGGTGAAAACCATACAAAATCCGTTTAGTAGATTTTGAGAAAATCGATTACATACCGACAGACAGCTTTCAGGACTTTGTTTTATAATAAGTATAGATAAAATAGGCCTTAGCTTTGAACCCGCATCCCAATGACTATGCGCTTGAACCGTTATGGCGTGACGACTCATACCAACAGATACATGCAGTCAGTGTCTGATATTTTTCTAACGTCTAGTAGTAATTTAAAATAGGATTTCGTCTATTTTCTAAATACTAGTTCTCTCTTAACTGGTCAGATTACACTTTCCGTTTAACAGCAACACCTTAGAAGACGAGGTTCCAGAACTCTCGACAATCGGTCGTGGTTGACTAGTTACAGTTGTACCAAAACCCCTTTACTACCTTACTTAAGCTCTAGTCCGACCCCACAGGCCAGGCAGGTCAACGTTTTCCGACATTCAAATTCTAATTAAAAATTCGAACCCTCGACGATAATTTTGCCCACCCGGTGGTTCTGTAAAAGCTTACAGAATATATTCGAATAAAAAAAAATTGATCACGTAATTATATCTAGCGCATATCCTCTGGCGTGTGAAGCGCTATAAAATCAAAGGACCACCTTTAAGTCGAACAATAGTAATAAACATTCAGCAGTTGGAATGGAACCTAGATCTTATAAGAGATTAGAAAGCCACTCATAACGCCCCGGTCTGTGATCGCATTATTAATTATTCCGAAGTGTCGTTAACCATCGAATTTGAATAGCCCAACGCCGCAAGCAACGGTTTTGATATTCCGAGAACAATACAATTGGTAACTACTAATGAATCAAGTTGTCGCTATGTTTACCTGATCTAAGAGTTGAAACGGTAAAACTTTAATTTACAACTACAATATTGACATGCAACTCTTTTAAATCATCCTTCGTAAGAGAAACTCATAACTAGAGAGTAACGGAAGAAGCTAGGATTCATCTTCTAACGATTAGCTATGTTAGGTTAGTTAGTTAGTTTAGTTTTATAAGTTATAAAGAATGTATAAAAAATAGCAGTAAGTCTATTATATTCCACATTCAGTATTTGATCGTCATCATCATTAAACATAGGTTTTTCTTTAGATGTTGTTTGTTACTACGTGTACTTAGCTATAACAAAACTATATTTTTATAAAGAATGTATAAAAAATAGCAGTAAGTCTATTATATTCCACATTCAGTATTTGATCGTCATCATCATTAAACATAGGTTTTTCTTTAGATGTTGTTTGTTACTACGTGTACTTAGCTATAACAAAACTATATTTTTATAAAGAATGTATAAAAAATAGCAGTAAGTCTATTATATTCCACATTCAGTATTTGATCGTCATCATCATTAAACATAAGTTTTTCTTTAGATGTTGTTTGTTACTACGTGTACTTAGCTCTAACAAAACTATATTTTCTTTTCGATAAATTAATAATTTCATATAAGTCAACTCGATATGCATTTCTGGCGCTAAATACTTTTCTACCCTTAAACATGCTGTAAACCTTTTAAGGATTCATTGTTTGTCTATCTAGTACATAGTCTACCTATTCTACTTCTTGATATAAGTTAGTTTCTACTCGAAAATAATGTTCAATCAATTTTGAATTACCTATTTTTAAAATTAGCATCCACTTTTAGCCTCTTCTTTTGAAACCAATAGATCTTCTTTTCTAGGCATAGGTTTAAGCAATATCCACATCACATTTTTTAGTTTTAAATTTTATTTTGAGTACAAGTGTTTTTTTCTAATTTATGGCGCAATTTTTTAAAATTCGTAGTCTAGATTTAAAATTTCAATCGTGACACATATATATTATTGGCGTCATACAAGGATGTACTTATAAAGTCTATGAATCACATACTTTTGGTGTTTCCAAATTTACAATTGCGACCTCGAACTCCACTATTTGTTTGCTCAATAATTGATGTACCGCTTTATTGCTGAAGATCCCCAAATAAAATGCATTATATTTCCAGATTATCTTTTCTAGGAGTATCTAATTGGAATTATACATTTTCAGTTTTATCAATAGTGAATTAAAAAAAAATTAAATCTAATGTCTGTCTATTACACAACTCTCTCCAATAATACTTATGAAATTTGCAATTTGAAGGTTATATACCGGGGTAACATATACGAGTAAAAATAATTCCGGTTTATGCTTTAGGAATATGACAAAACTTGTTCAGTTTATTTTACATAATTGAGGCAATCTTAACACTTAACCCTATGTGACTGGTTTGGGTAACATTTCATAATTTTGGGTGTTTTAGGTTGATAAAACGAAGAAATCAAAAGCAACATCTTAGTTTCGCTGATTACGACAATATAAAGCGTTATATTTTCTTGCAACAACGAGCTCTTATGGAAAAAAAACTAATTGGACTAGAAAGTAGACAGCAAGCGAATTTGTATCAAGTTGCAAATATTTGTAGAGTTACGTCACCTTGATGGGTGTACGAGTTTTTACCGCTAACAAACAAACATTAATATGGGCAGCTCGCCTCTGCCAATGTGCCAGCCAACGCTGCCCCCTCAAAGATGGCCATTGTCTCTCCAAAACGTGACTTCAAATGTTAATTGGACGATTAAAACCCGAATGCGGGTCATTTCGACCATTACCAGCAGAGCCCTTTTGAATATGTATAATAAAATTATTAGATAAAGTGACCACTCAATTTGCGTTAGGTTTCTAATGAGGTTATGTGCTTTCTTGTCACAAATGGCGTCCGCGTATTGAATGCGTAAGCGCAGAGCCGGATGCGCGAAATGGTATTTGTTGTATGGCTAACTGTTTGTGTCGGATGCAGAATATTATATTAACGCCTTAGCTGTGGGAGCTTAGAGTATCTTAGTTATGCCAGTTTTGCATTAATAAGCGGGCGATAAATGTTTATTGGGCGTGCGTGATTTAATTTTTATTGATAACTATCGCGCCAGTTTGTCCTCGTCCAATGGTGAACCAATATAACTTGGTCTCTTAGCATTGAGTTGCAATATCCTTATATTTAAGATTAAGCGTTATGCCAAGATACCTCAAAGAAAATACGCTATGCCGTCGCAGGCTATTACCATAATTGTTTATCTCTGTAACACTAATTTATTTCTAACGAGTTTTGAGTATGTACTATTGAATTAATGTTAAAAATATACATTAATAAGTAATGTTAAACACCAATCGATATCGATACTAATAATATAAATACCAAAGTCTGTCCGTACGTTTGTTACCGCTAGAGCAATAGTGAGCGAATTTTTACATTTAATTAAAGCTCATAAAGCAGGCTTACATTAAGGATAAATAAAACCGTTTTAATAAAGGACAAAACTTCGATTTCCATTGTGAAATCAATGTATAACAACTTAATAATAAGAAAAAAATATGTAATTGTATTCTATAGTGTAATAAAAAATTGCATAGTCAAATAGCCAAGGTCCTGGTTAGAGCATTAACGCGTAACGGTTCATCATTAAAAACCAAGGATGAATTTGAAAGTAGTTGGCATAGTCTTTTTATTTCATTTCATGAAGCAATTTTATTCAAATTATTAAAAGTATTATGATTGTTTGTTTAGCATGATATATCGTCTAACAAAAAAAATGCTAAATATCCAAGGAAATTGTGAAGCAATGATCACCATCGCGGCACCAATGCCTAACGATTAAACGATTAAAAACCGCGAATCGAAATTAGATGTCAGTTGCCTTTTTTGTACGTTATCGTATATTTTTCTATGAAAAGTATCGTATATTTTGACTGGCCCGTTGGCGCTGTTAGTAGTGACCCTGCCTTCAGCTCCGCGGGTCGCGGGTTCGATTCCCGCCGAAGGCCAACATTTTCTATAATAAACAAATTGTTGGTTCTTCGAGCCTGGGTGTGTATTTGTATTTAAGTATGTATTTAAACTTATATATGTAGTACATCTACGAGTTGCCCGTCACCCATAACACAAGTATTAAGTTACTTACTTTAGGGACGGTCGACCGTGTTTGTAATGTCCCATATATTTATTTATTTATGAAAGTTATTTATAAAAAATCCGTGTTGCCTATTTGTATGGGAATATTTTCTATCATCTACCATAGAAATGCATACCCCAGAAAACATGAGTCAACTGCTTGCTAATGTATGAGTCACAACATTTAATGTTATTCTAAAAACGAGTTGCTGATCATGTGCAGCTTGCTAAATGTAAGCTCAGTTTAGAACTTAAGCTCACTAAAGGCCTCTTATAGAAATATACTGTTATAAGGTAAAATAGAACGCCTAGATTATTACGTACTATTTTACCTTAATTTATAGAATTAGGCGTTACTATTCGTATGTCCGTAATACAAAAGTAATAATAAAATTATTTTGTTATAATCCGCGATAAAGTAAATATCCTCATCGTGGATTGTAGCAAAATAATTTCATTAATACTTTTTTATTAGTAACGTAAGTTGACCTACCGTGTAGTATCCGGTTGAGTAGAATAGACCTCCCTCTTTCTTTCCGAGGG
This sequence comes from Morpho deidamia, assembly GCA_947086505.1. Classification (NCBI taxonomy): domain Eukaryota; kingdom Metazoa; phylum Arthropoda; class Insecta; order Lepidoptera; family Nymphalidae; genus Morpho; species Morpho deidamia. The sequence goes on from CAMTZC010000027.1 coordinate 7,799,847, forward strand.
GTCGTAAAATACGAATAAGGTAAGTAGACGTCAGGCAGGCGGCCGGTCGTAAAATACGTAGCCGAATCATGTGACAACATGTTTGTAATATGTTGTGCCGACCCGTAAGATGATAGTTTTAAATACATACTTAAATACAAATACAACCCCAGGCTCGCAGAACCAACAAATTGTTTTTTAAGAAATGTTGGCCTTCGGCGGGAATCGAACCCGCGACCCACGGAGGTGAAGGTAGGGTCACTACCCACTGCGCCAACAGGCCAGTCATATTTTGAATTTGATATATTCAAAGTGAGTCCACTTCAGTATACGAAGAAAAGACGCGTCTTACAACACGTCAGAAACTTAGATAAATTAACGTAAGCTAACAGCCATACATTTACATCTCTCCCAGTTCATTATCTTTCTTTTCTTCACAGAACGGTTGGTGTTCTGCCAACATTGCTATTATTTATGCTGAATAAATTTACGCCTAAACTTTTGTGTTAACGATATACGCATACTTTATTACGTGCTTCTATTGTTATAATCGCTACTATAAATATTGGAAACGACCTTCCTTGGCTTTCGTTTTCTACTTCATATAGAATAATATTTATACGACGTACATTCAGAATAAGAAAATTACTAGATATCATTAATAACCAACGGAGTGAATACATCTATTCAAATCTTCTTTAAGATTAATCTTCATTATTCGACATAGATAAATTTTTATGAAATTCTTAGATATATAACTAGGCTTGAGGTAGACAGTTTTGGCATACACGGGCTTTAATGCCATAGGAGCTCTGGTAGGCTTTTCCGCCATGGTTCTCTTAATGATACCATCAAAAGAGCTCTTGCCACCATCAACATTCCTGCTCTTCTCGAGCCTTCCGGCAGAAGTCGGGATGATGGCAAGAGACCAGACGGTTTGACGCTGGTTCCTTGGGAACGGGAACGGGCCCTAATGTGGGACGCAACATGCGTTGATACATTGGCCTCGTCCCATGTTTTCCAGGGAAACAGCGTCAAGACCTGGCATCAAGAGCTGCGGCGAAAATGGCCGAATTCGGCAAGCGGCGGAAGTATGCACATCTCATTGAGAGTTATATATTTGTGCCGTTTGAAGTTAAGACCCTAGGGCCATGGAGTCAAAATGCAAAACTTATCCATTACACAACACCACGGTTGATCGCCTCTTGGGGTGACAAGAGGGCTGACTCCTTTTTCGCATAAAGAATCAGCTTAGCGATTCAACGCGGAAATGTTGCCAGCATTCTTGGAACCATTTCACGTGGGCATGATTTGTATAGTACTAGCGTGTTAATAATTTAAGATAGACATAACTTGTACTTTTTTGTTATAAATAAATAAAAATAAAAAACTTAAATACTTGAAATCAAATCTAAAAATGTTTTGACTTAGCCTAATTTTTAGTAAAGGTAAAATTTTCTTACCTGAAATTTAAAATTGTATATTCCACTAAAGCAGAGTTTTTTCTTTTTCAACCGATGGACGTTCACTGCTGGACATGAGTCTTTATACGGTATTTCCACAAAACACGATCGTGTACCGCTTGGATCCAGTGGCTCCCCGCAATCTTTTCGGGGTCGTCAGTCCACCTCGTAGGAGGGTCTACCAACTCTGCGTTTTTCGGTACGGGGTCACCATACCATACCTTAAGGTCCCACCGCCCATAGACTCTCCGCACTGTGTCCCGCCCATCGCCACCTCACGACACGCTGAGCTATGTCGGTGACATTGGTTCTTCTATGAATCTTCTCATTTCTGATTTGATCACCTAGAGATACTCCGAGCATAACCCACTCCATCTCCCGCTGAATGAATCTGAGCTTTCTTATGAGGCCCATTAGTAGGCAACCACGTTTCGGATCCGTATGTCATTACTGGGCCACACGCACTGTTCGAAGACTTTGTTGACGAAACAGAGTTTATTAACCAAATAATATATTTAATAAAAACAATTTGAACATTTAAATGCGTTACATGTGCTTAGTTTATAGCAGTTATAAAATAAGATCAATAAGAAATTCATAATACGCAGATCCTTACTTGAAATATGTGAAAAGCTTTGTTTGCGCTCTGCATTAATGAGTAACCAAAGGTTTGTTGAACTACTGTATATTTCAAGCAGATTATTTCATTATTTTTTTAAATAAATGAAGTATGAGTAACCCACGAAATATCCTTTCCGAGTATCGCTCGTGACAATGCAAACAAAATAATAAAAATCGCGACGAGAATCCTTAATTAGACACCTGCAGGAGAATTTCGCAAATGTGTAGAAAAACAATGTGTTAGGTGTCGTATAAATTGTGTCTTGTGGCAATATAATAATGAGTGTGTCAGGCCATCTGTCAACGACGGTATGGGACGGCATATTTTATAATTATACAGTGGCATACGTCGCATAGCAATCGTACATTGGTTCGATCGCGCGAACGAACTGCGAACAATGCGGAGCGCATTTCGAATGCGCATGAGCAAACAACAAAATGCATCGTATCAAGATTTCTCGGTCGCGATCTAGAAACAGGTGCTTGAACACTTCTTGTGATACGTGCTTGATAACTGGAAGCCTTTATTTAGAATTACAGGATGTGCTTTATGTATTAATAGAAGTTTTTTGCCGTAGGCTTTGAAATGAACAGGAAAATGAAACAGCAATTAAAAGATATGATTGTTTGTGTAAAAAAGGAACTAATTAAACGATAAAAATGATTAAAAATAAAAGACAAATAATAATGTGCATACAAACGCAATGATTTAAGTTTCTCTACGTGACCAAATTGGTAATTAAAACATCTTTATAAAAACCAAAAATCACCGAGTCATAATGTGTCAAAACGTAATGGTGTGTGAGGCGCATAGTAAGAAGAACTCATAGAATTTGGAGTTTTAAGGAGCTAGAATGGTGACTTCATACAGGAAAATGCAGTATTGTCTTGTGCGATGAGAATAATTAACTTTTACTATTTTGAATATCTATAAACCTAGGAGGAAATCATTCTACCCACCTACTCTTCATAGCTATCTATGTATAGCTGAGTTTAATCACCTAAAAATTAATGGAATGATACGTAAAGGGCGCGGAGTTCATAATTATAAAGTGTAAAAAAGTAACGGCCTGTTACTATCCCACTGCTGGGAATAGGCCTCCTCTCTTTTTTGGTAAGAAGGGTTGGTTTTAAGATCCACAACGCTGCTCTAATGCGGATTGGTATTATAGTTTACACATATCCCAAACAATTTCTAAAGATATGTAGGTTTCCTCATCGAAAAGCGTGTAGTTAATTGCTATTATCAATTCGACACATAAGTTTTAAAACTGGCATTTGAAAACTCATTGGTGCCCGCCCGGAGTTTAAATCCGTGACACACACTAAAATTCGTTCGTTTCGACAAAATCGCAATTTTTGGTGGAGTCTATCTCCTGATGATGCTTCGGTTGCGGGGCGAAACGATTGTTTAGTTTGTGATAGTGAACGTGTGTAATACTTGTATATTGTGATGGCGTTGGTGGAGGTTTGTGCATGTGTTATTACGAATCGTGCATGTATCGGGTATGAAAAAAGGGATAGTCCACTATACATTTAGCATTATATATATTTTCTATTTACTTTATCGCGGATTATAGCAGAATAATTTTATTATTGCTTTTGTATTATGGATCTCCGCAAAGTAACGCGTAATTCCATAAATCATTTTACGATTAATAAGCAAAACGTTTAACAAAATTTTATAAATCCTTCTAGTTAAGTCATGACCCATACAACCGGTAACACATGTGCTTAGCGGTACAGTTAAAGAGGCATACGGTGCCAAATATGCTCCGTAACTATTTACAGCCTATATATGGTTTATAAAGCAGCACCGAAAGACAAAAAGAGTCAACGTTAACGTTTTATCTCTGTTTAATTCTAAAACTGACCGTATATGGCTATCTAAATTGTTTCATGTTATGATGAGCAAAAAAGTTGTTACCCTATTATTTTAGTGGACTCTTCACTCAACCAGTATAGTTGTTTGGTACAGGATTGTCTATGGGTGGAGCACATGTTACGAGAAACCTAAGAACGATCGAGTCCTCAGATGTTAGAGTGACGACTGCGCCGGAAAAGGCACCGTAGATACCTCACAGGATGGACAGACCCTCTTGAAGGTGTCAGAGGGAAGAGGACAGGAAGTGATGGACCCATGCAAATTAAGGTCGTATGGCGTTCTGATAACTTTTTTTTGCTTTGGTTTTCAGTCTGTTGTATGTACCCCACACCAAACAGAACACCCTGTATGATATGATTTAATATATTTAAGTAATTTAATTTTTGTACATAAGAATATACATGATTATAAAAAGACTGGCGATATATATAATAGACAAAGTAGGAACCGACATAAGCTTGCGGTTCTTGCTTTGCGCCTCGCAAAAGTAAATAAGTCATTTGTGGGTTTGAGTATAAGATTATATAATAAAATCCCGCAATCGATGTTATCTTTACCACTACAGCAGTTTAAAAATGCTGTTAAATGGAGGCTGGTACAAAAAGCCTACTATACTATTGAGGATTATATAGATGATAAAAATGCGTAGATTTAGTTACTCATCTACCCTGTACAAGATAGTAATAACCAAATGTAACTAGTTATAAGAATTTTATTTGAAAAGAGCAACCACCGAGTTTCATGCTGGCTCTTCTCGGTAGGAACAGCTTTCCGAACCAGCAGTAGATTTTGACGATTCAAAAGCACTTGTTTACAAGTTTACTTGAATAAAGAATATTTCGAATTTGAATATTCCTGTGGAATTAGCAGGCAACTGAAAATTTCCCATCCATTTTTACTTCCTTTTGTAGGTTAGCATATTACGAGTTCTGCTTCATTTAGCATGGCATAATATTCATCACACAAAATATATTAGTGAATGGTCTTATATGAATTAATACAGCAATGTCAAAATAACAGAACTACTACTTTCAAATATGTTTGCAATTAGCACGTCGGTGTTTCAACATTACAAAAAGATTATGTACGAAATAATCTCACAAAATGACCCCACAATATATTGCAATCTCTTGAAAAAAGGAGGTTGTTTTGGAAATTTGCTCGTTAATAACAGCCGGGACTCGCGGCATCTTATGACAAAGCGGTACTTTTATTCTGTCTAAGATAAAAATCTCAAACGTGAGTGTTGTTCCTAAGTACGCACCATATATCTATGAATGTCTTTATTACTGCGCTTTAGTCATTTGTAAGATTTTCTCATAATGATTGTCTCCAAAACGAGTGTGCCGTCAAAAGCTTTGTCTAATCGCTCGAAAGACCCGTTCATGTTCTTCTCGTTATATCATATCCTGCTTATTAAATACTAGCAGTTGTCTCCAACTGTGTCCAAATACAAAAACTTCCATTCATGCATGCATGCCAAATAAAATTAAGTCTTTCATTTTCAGTTACTTCACTGAAACAAAGCAGGAAATATAAGTGATAATTCATTTTCAGTTACTAATGTATTGTTTAAATATATCGTTACACATTGGAACTTAAATTGCGTTAGTTCTATTATAAAAGTATCTACAATGTTACAAACTACAATTAATATTTTTGTTATTTATAGAGCTGTGATAGCCCAGCGTTGAGACCGTGCGACGTTTTCGAAGGGGTCACGGGTTCAAACCCCGGGTAGGCATCAATGAGTTTTTTTTATTTAATTAAAACTTACGTTATTAATGTTGAGAGACCGGCTATACTCACGTCTTATTTTATCGGATGAGCCCGACTAGTTTCAAGCCAATACGGGGCTCTTATTCATGAGCTCTCTGATGATGAGTATAGCCGGTCTCTCAACATTAATAATGAATACTACTCACGATTGTTTAAAACTTACGTGTCTATTTGATGATTGCTATTTATCACACGCTTTTCGGCGATGGAAAACATCGTGAGGAAATATGTCTCTCGAGAATTCTGAGGAAATTTGTAACGTACCAATAGGTATTGGAGCTGCGTGGTGGGTCTCAGCTCTCCAACCCTTCTCTCAAAAATCACCTATTCCCTGCAGTATGTATTTAAACTAATTGTTATCTATTTATTCCATAATTTTTATTAATTTATAGATTTCATATATATTATTTTTGAATATTTTTATGATAATATTTTGCCTTTGTATTCCTATGTATTATTAGTATGTATTTAAATATTTATTAAATTAATAGCTGACCACCCACATAGTCGTTACAGTTCTCCTTAACTCTAAGGTCGTCTGTAAGAGATCGCTACTAAGCGATAAGATCGTCTTATGTACGTTATAACTTAAGTTATTTTATTGCTGTTTTTTCTTTCTAATTTTTTTTTGTGTTGTGTACAATAAAGCATATAAATAAATAATATCATAAATAAAGGATGGTAAAGAGATGAAGAGTAAAGCGATGGAAGAAAAGTATTTAAACTTTAAAAGTTTTTAAGTACCTTTCTATTTACAAAACCTATGAAGTTTCTGTAAAACCTTATTTGCTTTATAGTAAAAGATCGCTTGGGCGTACATATCCGTTGAAAATATCTTTGTCAAAAAATTTAAAAATAGTAATGAGAAGAATCTGTACAAAAAATAAATTCTTGCCATAACCGTGAAAAGTATTAATTAAATCTACACACTTTAATTGCATTAAATTTTACAACCGACAATAAAGTTGATAAAAATCAAACATTAAAGATAAAACCTGATAAAAATCGAGTATAAATTAAAAGTTAAATGCTTTAAAATTTGAAATGCGACAGTTTAATCGGTCGTTTAGCAGTCCTTTAACGCCCGTTGACATAATTTATAATTGTAATTAAACTCCGTTTCCTTAAAAAAGCTTCATAAGTTTGCGTGTTTCACAAACCGATCAAAATATTTGATCAAAAAATGACTGGCGTCACTGTTTAAAAAAACGTTCAATTTCGAATATTGTATGTATATTCTATAGTTATCCTTTGTAAGTCATTTATTTAATCTCAAATATTTATTACATGTTATCCTCGTGAGTTTTTATTGAAAGCAAAAAGCCCAGCAGGCTAGTTTCTGTTCCACATATAATACTATAGGTGGAATATTAACGGTACAAGTTAAGTTACAAGAAAAATAAAGGAAAGGTGAAGGCCTGTTACTACCTCACTTCTAGGTATAAGCCTCCTCTCTTTTCTTTTGGAGAGAAGGTTTGGAGCTAAGACCTGCCTACCACAGAAATATGTAACCCACCAATCCAACGTGGATAGGTTACACATTTCTCCGGAGTTCTCTACAGATATGCATTTTTCTCTCCGGTGTTTTGTTTCACCGAAAAGCGTGTGATTAAATCGCAGTTTTCAATTAAACATACAAACTTTTAACCAAAAAACTTAGTGATGCCTGCCCGGGGTTGACCCTGTCGGAAGAGGCAAAATTGGAAACGTTTTAATAATTATAATGTATAACCCGATCTATACAGAATAGTTGGTTCACTAGATGTGTCTTAACCAGTAAGATGTCAAAGTTTTTCTTTAAGATTATCCAATATTAAGATAACGCTCTATAAGTATTAAATCTATGCAAATATTAGCACAATGCTCTTTAAACGTGCTATAAGAACAAGGAATTGGCAACAGATACCGTGGAATATTGCCAAAATCAGTCGGTAAGCGGTGTAAGATTAAATACATCCTTATACGACCGAGACAAGTGTTTTATCACATTCGTTAGTCCGTATCAATAATTCATAGCGTTGATATTATGCGCATCGGCGACCGTTACTTGGAAGGCTTACACCATTCATTAGTAGTTTTGCCGCGGTTCGCTTTGGCAAAACCGCTGAGCTACATAGCACTGGCGTGGACATAGATTTTTCTGGAAGTGTCTTTCTTATATAACTTAGGAAGTTTTAAATTTAAAGTATTGTGAGTAGTATTCATAGTCAATATAGATACCGGCTATACTCACGTCTAATTTTATCGGATTAGCCCGACTAGTTTCGAACCCGTCCGGGGCATATATTCATGAGCTCTTTACACGACGGTATCGCGGCGGGAATTGGGTGCGTCGCATGCACAAATTTCATTGGTGCATCCGACGAAGAAGACCAGAGCGACATGAAACACTCAGAAGACGCGCGACCACCGCCGCGACCGTGTACCAGCCACCTACGAGGCGCGCCTAACGAATTGCTGCACGCAGTTCCCGCCGCGATAACGTCGTGTAAAGAGCTCATGAGTGCCCCGGACGGGTTCTAAACCAGTCGGGCTATCCGATCCGATCCGATAAAATTATACGTGTGTTCCGCACAAACGTGCGGGCGGATGAAACAACCTCCGAGACCTGGGCCCGTCGTCTCGGCGTCTCAACCTACCTTATGCGCCCGTCAGCTGTATGCGGTCCGGCCTCATGAATCACTGCGTGTATATGTGTACGTGTGTGTGTGTGCTTGTATGTACTTGGCCGATTCCCGAAACCGTTGGCTCGCCTCTGCAGTCTTCCACGGACACGTAATGTCAATTTCTCCCGGAGTATACACTTCACTATATCGGTTAAATAACACAAATAACACGCGGTGTGCAGACAACCTCCGTAAGGTCACACGTTATTGAATCGTCCCTATATCGAGGAACAGTAACCCGAACGCGCACTAAAACCGCGGACGGTCGCGTCTTCTCAAAACGCTTCACTGATTGAACGCGTCACTAAATCTTAGAACCACACCCAAAACGCATAATTACACGTGTGCGTTATACCATAAAGTCGTATACAGGCGTACGCGCGTCCTGTCTTTATAGTATTCGAAACATTACTAACTGGCGGACGCGACAGGTGGCAATCGAATGCACAAAGGTCGTTGATCCGGCCGGTCGCGCCGCGTCGCGCGCGCCAATTTGTACAAAACAATGTGAGTATAGGCGGTATCTATATTTACTTAGGAAGTCTTTAAAAGGTAGTATTATGCAAAAGTTAAAAGTTATATTTACTTGTTATATTATACTATTCGCCATAAAATAATTAATAATTTTATCACACGCTCATCGGTGAAGGAAAACATCGTGCGGAAATATACGTCTCTAGGGAATTCAAGAGGAATGTGTAACCTACCAATCTGTATTGGAGCAGCGTGGTAGGTCTTAGCTCCAATACTTCTCTCCAAAATCGGAGAGAGGAGGTCTATGCCAAGAAGTGGGATAGTAACAGGCCCTTGCTTACTTACTTATTTAAAAATAATATATCTAGAAGATGGAAAGCGACTTATCGTATCTCGGAACAACTTATCTTTGAATGCTCAAAGATAAGTTGTTTCGAGAAACGATAATGCTAATTATGGAATGTACTATCCGTTTTCATACCGGATAAATCCTCCTCCAACCACCACCAATACACAACACTAGCACTGCACACATTCACAATTACAATCTCAACAATCGTTTCCCCCGTAACTGAAGCATCATAAGGGGATAGACTTCACGACAAAATCACAATGCGGCGTATCATCCAAGCGAGCATAATTATATAATAAGGAGGAATTTGTTTTGCCACAGTATTTAATTTAATTAAATTTATGATTCACAATTTTGGTCATAGTGGCTTCCACATAAGAGATAGATATATGCTGTCGCGGACTTTTATTTAGAACTATTAAAGACAAACAATACTACGCTACATCATCTTTGTGTAACTCTAACGGTTTAGGCAGCGTACGCCGAGATAGCTCTCAGAGGCCAGATTTTTTCCGACTTTATTGACATGTATCGTCGTATTTTATAAAATCACTACAAATTGTGGCCTATATGTTATTCCGATGTGTAACTTATATAACTGTAAACTTTCATCCAAATCCATCCAATAGTTTTTTCGTGAAAAAGTAACAAACATCCATCCATACTCACAAACTTTCGCATTTATAATATTAAGTAGGAAGTAGGATATTTTGAATTTTTAATTTTAAAGTTATAACATCTAAAATACTTTATAAAACAGTGGTCAGTAACTCAGGAACATTGATGACTTAATGACAGCCATTGAATCATAAATGAACTGTGTGTAGACGATAAATCTGGTTGTATAATTCAAATTTCAAGAATTATATAATTCTTTTATGGACACATTTAGAAGACTAAAATAATACGCCCACATTCGCTACATCCGTGTCATATTTGAACGTCATTCATATAGTAATCGTGTATTGACGATTTAATAACATTTTAATCCGGCCACCAATGCGGCTACTTGCCTATACCGATGCGGGTGTTCAACTTATATAAATTAAGGAACAATTTCAATAAGTAATAAACTGAAATTAAAATTCAAAATATTCAAAATTCAAGTAAACTCCACTATTGGATTGATATATTGCTCTTACCAAGAAGAGCCAAGAGAGCAAGAAACTATACGATAACTCTTTTCAAAAATTAAGTCTTGTAACTGGTTAAATTTTGTCACTTTCATCTTGCGTAAGGTCGAAAAAAGCTATATCCACAGATTTTTATTTTTTATGTAATCAAATTCAAATTCAAATTCAAAATATTCTTTATTCAAGTAAACTTGTAAACAAGTGCTTTTGAATGGTCAACTTTACTGCTTCGGAAAGCTGTTCCTACCGAGAAGAACCAGCAAGAAACTTGGCGGTAGCTCTTTTTAAAATATAAATCTTAGAACTAATTACATTTATTTTTTACTGTCTTGTACAGGGTAGAGGTGCACCTATATCCACATATCCTTATCATCTAAGTAATCTTCAACAGTATAGTAGGCTTTCTGTATCAGCCTCTTTTTAAAAGTGGTTTTAAACTGCTGTAATGGCATGGCCAAAATTGATTTCGGAATTTTATTATAGAATCTTATACCCATACCCACAAACGATTTACGTACTTTTGCTAGGCGCAAAGCAGGAGTCGCAAGCTTATGTCGGTTCCTACTTTGTCTATTATATACATCACCTATCGTTTTATAATTATTTATATTTTTATGTACAAAAATTACATTGTTTAAAATATATTGTGAAGCAAATGTAAGAATACCTATTTCCTTAAACTTCTCTCGCAGGGAATCACGCGGACTTAAATTGTAGATGCCACGTATGGCTCTTTTTTGTAATACGAAAATTTTTTCACTATCCGCGCATTTACCCCACAGCAATATTCCATAAGACATAATGCTATGGAAGTAAGCAAAATAAACAAGTTTTGCTGTTTCGACATCTGTAAATTGTCTTATCTTTCGAACAGCGTAGGCTGCTGAACTAAGTTTCCCTGCAAGAGTTTTTATGTGTGTGCTCCATTGGAGTTTTGAATCCAAGGTCACTCCCAAAAATACAGTTGTATTTTCTGTTTTCAGAGGTACATTATTTATGGAGAGCCTAATTGCTGTTTTTGCAGCATCAAAAAAAAATCCTCAATAGTATAGCTGGCTTTCTGTGTCAGTATCTTATTAATAGTTATTTTAAACTGCTGTAAGTAAAAAGCTAAACTTGATGGTAAAATTTATACTAATTTATATTATTAGTATTCTATTTTATACAAGTATTTTTTAACATATCAATAGGTTTCCGTAAAACGCACGATGAATTATAAATATAGATTAAGCACATGGGTTAATTTAACTAATATTGAGGAACAGAGGCATCCAAGACGTATGTATTATTAAATTCAAAATTTAACGATAGCATAGTGTGTAATACGTGTTATATCATTTATAAACAAATTTTATGAAACGCCAATGAAAAATGCTGCGTCCATGTTTTATACATCCATGTCACATTGGTACGCCATTCATATAGCGTTCGTGTATTGACGATTTAATTACATTTTGATCCGGCTACCAGCGATATAGCGATGTGGGTGTCCGATATATGTATGCTAATACTATGAACTACGAGTATAATTCATGGGATGCATTAGCGGTACTCTGTTATACTACAAATGAAGATATAATTTATGTAATTAGAAAATGATAATAACCCGATAATTTACGCTACTTAAATAAGTCGATGTTATTTTTATAATCTGCCGCCAACTATAAATATAATAACATACTTAGATAATAGATAAATAAGTCAAGTTTTTACTGACCACATTTATTGAGACATACATAAAAAAAATAACTGACACTCAAACAACTTGGTCAAAGGGCAGTCACCTCAGCAATTAGGTGCAGTCTCTGTACTTATTATAAAACAAAGTCCCAAAAAGCTGTCTGTTTGTAATCGATTTTCTCAAAATCTGCTTAACGGATTTTTGTACGGTTTTTACCAAAAGGATACTTTCGGATGGTTAAGGTAAATAGTACATATCGGTATTATGTAAATTGTGTTGAAGATATCGAGCAGTTGTTAAAAAACTTGCTTCCTGGGAGCTTTAGTCGCGTGCACTGCGTAAATCAGCGGAGATACGCTAAAATAATGTACTAGAGAATTGTATAAAAATATTCTATAAAAATAGTACAAAAAAATCCGCGATAGCATGTCTCTATCTCTCACGGTTAACTCAGAATAACTACTTTATGTACAAAATTTCGAAAATTCGGGAAAAGTTTCTCAAATCACTGACTTTCACGCGGGTGAAGCCGTTGTTGGCACAGCTAGTGTAACATACTTACCGAAACGCTCATGTCCAGGTGGCGCCCTTTGTCGTTACCACTGTCCTAAAACTTTTACAGATATATGAGTATACATTTACTACTATAAATAAAAATTAAATAAATAAATACACACAACCACCACCAAAATCTCTAAGATCGTTTCGCCCCGAAACCGAAGCATCATCAGGAGGATAGGCTCCACGACAAAATCGTAATGCATTACGACTCGTTCGGACGAGCGTAAAAAATACGTCGCGTTAAAATTCCACAATAGGCGTTATAAGAAGTTTCGTATGGTATATTCAGATTAACGCCCTAACGACTAAAATGGAACACTGTACGATAAAATACGTCGCGATTTAAATACGCTGTCGTGTGAACAGATAACTGGATACCCATTTGTTTCAATTCGACGTAATTTTAACGCACGATAAAAATCCTTTCGTGCGAATGAGGAGTTACGATTTTGTTGGATTATAACATTAGTTCTGTTATAGTTTCTACCATATACATAAATAGAGAAATAGTTGCAGATATAAATACACTCAGCCTAGAAAAACAAAAGATTCCTTTTTTTAGAGAGTGTGTCTTCGCCGGGAATGGATGCCGCGACGTGGATAGGGGTCACGACCACCTGCAACAACTGGCCAGTCAAATACATATATGCCTAGCTTTATTTTATACAAAGGGCAAAACCAACCAACATTTTAATAATCCTAATCCTAATCCTAATATCCTAATCCTAATAATATTATAAATGCGAAAGTTTGTGAGTATGGATGGATGTTAGTTACTCTTTCACGAAAAAACTATTGGACGGATTTGGATGAAACTTTACAGTTATATAGGTTATACATCGGAATAACATATAGGCTACAATTAGTAAAGATTTTATGTAATATGATTTTATGTCAATAAAGTCGGAAAAAATCTGGCATCTGAGAGCTATCTCAGCGTACGCTGCCTAAACCGTTAGAGTTACACAAAGATGATGTACCGTAGTATTGTTTGTCTTTAATAGTTCTAAATAAAAGTCCGCGTCAGCATATATCTATTTTTATGTGGAAGTCACTATGACCAAAATTGTGAATCATAAATTTAATTAAATTAGATACTGTGACAGACCAAATTCCTCGCGAGCGAAGCCGCTGGTAAAAACTAGTTATACATAAAACACCTGAGTATCAACATCTGTCTCTCAATAAATCACGAACGTATAATTCGTCGGGTGTTCCCTCATTTTCGCAACACTAAAATGCATTTTCCATTATGTTCATGTAACTACACTACATTTAAGTTAATTATAGGATTACGGCGGGTTGCATTTAAAGTGGTATTTTGGTAATATAATAGTCAGATGGCACGCCCGATAAGTTCTAACCCGATACTCGGAAAGGCAGACTCATTACGCATTCGGGCCGCAAACGGAGTCGGGGAACAAACGAATATAATAATTATGAGTGGAATGGATTAACAGTTTGCTTTGATGTGTTTTTTATGCAGTGTAGGATTTCCTTTTCTTCGCCTTTGCGTGATTTTAGAGCACTACCAATGTATTAATAGGGAAACGTTTAATAATAAATTGTGTCACAACTATGATAACGTGTGGTATCCGGCTGAGTAGAATAGACCACCCTCATTTCTAACCGAGGTGTCGTAAAAGGCGACTAAGGTAAGTCGACCCGCTGTGTGGTATCCGGCTGCATAGAATAGACCACCCTCCTTCTTACCGAGGGGTCGTAAAATACGCCTAAGGTAAGTTGACCTCAGGCAGGCGGCCGATCGTAAAAGACTCAGCTAAGTCATGTGACAACGTGTTTGTAACATGTTGTGCCCACCCCACATAGAGTGGGATAAGGGCAGGAGGATGATGATATGTCACAACTATGATACCAACCCACTATCTGATATATCTGAAAACGTACATTTCATGCGCTCATACATACTGCAAACAGACGCAAACGCACACACAAATACACCCTCATATATACATTACTTTTATGTCTATTATTAAGATATGGAAGAGCGGTACCTTCTGACATGAGTATACTTGTCTTGCTAACTAGATGGTTCCAAACTTTATAAATAAAGTAATAATGAATTTTGACAATGAAATTTGAATTTAATTTTTCACGGCTATTCAACTAGTGCAATATTGATGAAATTTGCCATAATTAATTAACCGGACTAACATAAAAAAACACCATTTTCCTTAGGGAAAAGAAACATGCATTATTGAGGGTACTTAAACACATAAGTTAGCGAAAATAAACATTTAATATAAGACAATGCAAAGACAAATACAAAAAATGTATAAGCAGATTCCTGTTTCTATTACGATATTTATTTAGTAACGATATTATAAATTAAATAATTAATTAATTAATATTTGGGTACACTAAAGTAAAATTATCGTTCAGTAAAGGAACTAAAGTAAACTAAAGTAAACTTCAGTAAAGTAACGTTGGCGGTGTAAAGGGTAATTCCTTTTAAGGATTAAATTCTAAAAAGGAAAAGGAAAAATTCCATGACATTGGTAGTGAAAATGCTAAGGAGGAGGAAGGAAACTTCCAAAACGAAGAACTCAAATCAGATAAATCTGATGATATTGTAAAAGCCTGTCGGGATATATTTTCCAATATTAATGTCTAGAAGTTTAAATATCAAAATAATTATAAGTTAAATATAGTAAAATAATTGCAGATATCCGTGGAAATAACCCAAGTATGAAACAATGATATAATAATTTATACACGCCATTAATTTAAACGTAAGCGTAAAGTCAGTTAATCAAAGGTTCGGATGATTAATTAAGTATTCGTGATTCAGATGCATTTAAGTCTCTAACATAAATCGATTCATTCAATTCAAATTCAAAATATTCTTTATTCAAGTAAACTTGACAGCTAAGCTGTGATAGCCCAGCGGTGAGACCGTGCGACTCGTTCGAGGGGAACACTAGTTCAAACCCGGGCAGGCACCAATGAGTTTTTCTATTAAAACTCATGTGTCTAATTGATAATTGCAATTTATCACACGCTTTTCGGTGAAGCAAAACATCGTGAGGAAACCTGCATTTCTCTAAAGAATTCTGGAGATATGTGAAACCTACCAATCCGCATTGGAGCAGCGTGGTAGGTCTTAGCTCCAACCCTCCTCTCCACCTCCTCAGAAACGAAGAGAGGAGGCCTATTCCCAGCAGTGGGATTGTAACAGGCCGCTACTTTTACTTTTTTAAGTACACTTGTAAACAAGTGCTTTTGAATCTACAACTCTACTGCTGGTTCTGAAAGCTGTTCCTACTGAGAAAAGCCAGCAAGAAACACGGCGGTTGCTCTTTTCGAAGCATAATTCTAATGACTAGTTACATTTAGTCATTACTGTCTTGTACACGGTCGTAGAGTAGCTGTGTCCACACATTTTTATCGTCTATGTAATCCTCAAAACTTTAGTCGGCATTCTGTATTACCCTTTTTTAAATAGTGATTTTAAACAGTTGTAAAGACAAGGCTGAAATCGATTGCGGAACAAGACGTACAGGGTCGGAGGGTAGCTATAACCACGAATTTTTATTATCTAAGTATCCTCAACAGTATAGTAGGCTTTCTATATCAGCCTCTTTTTAACAGTGTTTTTAAATTACTGTAATGGCAAGGCGAAAATTGATTGCGAAATTTTATTATAGAATCTTATACCCAAACCCACAAACGACGTACGTAATTTTGCAAGGCGCAAAGCAGGAACCGCAATCTTTTTATAATTATGTATGAATATACATAAGAATTTATGTACGAAAAATACCACGATTATTAGGTGTTACTGTGCGAAGATCTATAATATAAAGGGAATAAAAGGTATAATCCGCGAAAATATTTATAATGCTAAATGAAGAGTGGACTATCCCTTTTCATACATGCATGCAAGGTTTTCAAAACACATGCACTACAAAATTTACCACCGCATTTACAATACACAAGCACTTTCATTGACCGTATTGTGTATTTTAAGTTCTTGTTTGGAGACGAAGTACTATATCACCCAGACCCGAAGAAATAAAAATTTGTTTATAAAAGATTTTCGCCCTTGGTGGGAACCGAACTCACGACACGCGGAGCTGAAAGCAAGGTGCGCCAACGGGCCTATTAAGTAGCAATATGCTAGTGTAGAAAAAAAAATATTCAAATTTAGTTATTTAGTATTAAAATGTTTTAAAAAGCAGAGCTTCCCGCTTAAGCGGTTATTTCAAACGATTACAAGTAATTGCTTTGCAATTAGGACAGACCGTGCCAGCGCTGCAGCGTAATATCTGCATGCGCTAATTACGAGTTCAAGCGATAATTGCTGCTTTAGGTCGACTTCGTGGCTTGTATTGCGCCCTGATCTGTCGAGTTTGACGGGCGTACTGAGAACAATTACATTTGCTCAAAACCGAACGCATATAATCGCAAACACTCGTCGGATTTCCTCATAGGTAACTAACTTAAATCCTTATCGTTTGATAAAATAAATACTTAGTACACGTGAACCATTAAAAGCCTTAGTGGACTATATACAAGAGTCCTTTGGATTTGGTGGACCATAAAATCTCAGATCAATCAATTAGGTCATTTTCTAAGCTATTGTGGCCGTATAGACCACGTAACTTGTCCAGGGTTAGCTCGGACGCCTAGTCGGAGTAGATCCCTGAGGCGATCTTGTACCTAATGCTCTCGATGCATTGATTAGCAGATCCAAGGGCTACTAATTACAGATGGTCCCGAATCAGAGGTGGCTAAGCTCTCTAAGGTACAGAGCTGTTCCTAGTGTGGATGGAAGCAATGTGTACAATGTTACCCTGTCCACACCATCAGTGACGCGTGTGAGCAGTTATCAAATTTTTAATCGGTGCGAGTCCAACTTATCCCACGCCCGTCACCGTCGGACGATGGTGGTAAGGGGTTTTCCTGATAATATAATACTACTGTCAAGTGCTTAACTTATAATTATAAATTATCAAGCGCATTGCGGTAAAATAAAACACCGTGAGGAAATCTGCATATGTCCATAATTCCTAGAATAATGTAACCGATTATTCCTCATTGGAGCAGCGTGTTAGATATGAGCTCCGATTCCACTCTACAAGGCAATAGGAGTTTCACAGTTTGAATATAATAGGTAGCCACTTTAACTTATTTTTAATATGAATTAGTAATATTACTAATTACTAGGTATATTTAATAAAGCTTAAAGGAGTTTGTTATATATCATTATGTGTGTATATATCGCACTCTTAATATCAAAGTGACCTAATTCAAAAATTGTTTTGTCACAAATTGCAATAGTGTAGCGTAGTGCCTAAAAAAACTGACTAGTGTTAAAGTGTTGGAAAGCAAGAAAACACTAGGTCTTTTAATAGCTGCTAGCGTGATGTGATGATATTGAAATAAAGTTAACAATGCATCTAACAATTAAGCCTAAATTTGAATTGTTAATAATTACGTTAATACTATATATGTCACAACATGTTTGTAACATTGACATGATTTGGATACGTATTTTACGACCGGCCGCCTGCCTTACGTCAAATTACCTTAGTCGCCCTTTACAACACCTCGGTAAGAAATGAGGGTGGTCTATTCTACTCAGCCGGATACCACACGGCAGGATTGCGAATAATATTATTATCTTATAAAAAAAGCTTTCTTTAATGTCAAAAGAAATAATTATATTATAGTTGCACCGACAATAGTTTCCAAACAGTAGCGAAATGTATGCAAAGAATGCAGTAAATATATTCATAATATTTATAAATGCTATAATATTAATATAAAATATTTACATAAGTTGAATGTAACAATTAAAACAATCTATTATCTATTCATTTTGATACCAGAATTTATGCTATAATAACACGCCATCTTTGTGTTATACGATTGAGCCAGATTGGAGATTTAAGAATTTATGATTAAATTTGTAATTTAGTATTTTATGGGCTATTAATTTAATTACCAAAATGCTATTAGTAGCCAGGATATAAAGTTATTTAATTTATTAATATGTTATTTGGAAATAGTAATGTTTATATAAAGTTCTTATCTTATTTAGGTCTTTGAAGTAACTAATTTATAGAATTAGGCGTTACTTTGCGGAGATCCATAATACAAAAGTAATAATAAGATTATTTTGCTATAATCCGCGATACAGTAAATAGAAAATATATATAGTGTTTAATGTATAGTGGACTATCAGTATTTTCATACCCGATAGGTGCAGGATTCGTACATGCACGAACCTCCACCACTTCCACCACAATACACAAGCACTACACAGGTTCACTATCACAAACTCAACAATCGTTTCGCCCCGCAACCGAAGCATCATCAGGAGATAGACTCCACGACAAAATCGCAAAGCGAAGCGTTATCCAAACAAGCGTTGTTAAATAGTACTTGGTTCATCCGCACCCTTTATTTTACCTTCGAACACGTGCAACAAGCTTGAACTAGAGACATTTATCTGCTCGTTAATGAGGGTGCCATAAAATTACCAAATAAATGTAAATTGATATCACTCGATGTTGACAGTTTGTTCACGAATGTTCCATACAAAGAAACAATAAACATTTTAACCACATTACTCGAGAAAAAATGTTTACATCCTGGAGAGATTTCAGAAATAATAGAGTTAACAGAATTGTGTATGGAACAAAATGATTTTCGATTCAATAACCATTACTTTCATCAAAAGGATGGTTTAGCCATGGGCTCCCCTTTAAGTCCGCTTATGGCTGAAATTTTCATGAACCACTTTGAAAATCAACATATTGTCCTTAATAAAAATTATTTGCGACGTATTTTCACAGCTAGACTTACTTTCGAAGAAATGGCTACAACACTTTGTCAAATAGAGGCATGTTTGAACTCCAGACCGTTAACACCAATTGATACCACAGATACTGATTTTAAGGTTCTGACGCCGGGTCACTTTTTGATTGGGGAAGTACCTGTCACTGTACCGAGTCCAGATTTGCGTAATAACAATGTAAGTAATATAAGTCGATGGCGATTTGTACAAAGGCTAGTTAGGGACTTTTGGCATCAGTGGCAAACTGAGTATTTATCTAGATTACAAGAGCGTCCTAAGTGGCTTAAACGTATTAAGGAGTTTGAGATAGGTGATATAGTGTTGTTGAAAGATGAACACTTGCCTCCTGGCAAGTGGTCACTTGGACGGATAGTTGCTAAGCATCCTGGTTCTGATAATGTTACTAGAGTCTATAGTGTTAAGTGTGCTAGTCATATAATAAAACGTTCTGTATCAAAACTTTGTTATTTACCTATAGAAACTAATTAGAAGTTACATATCAAATTTTGGTTCTATTTTTTATTTTTTTCCTGCAACAATGTATTATGTATTTTTGTACTTCAAAATTAGCAAATGTTCACAAAATATTCTGCTTATTGGTATTGTTATTAGTAAGTTATTAGAATTTCTCATTTTTAAAGGGAATGTAAACTCATGTAAGTCATTGTTTATAAAATGTTAATTAAAATTTCTAATTATGAAGGATTTCATAGGGTGTGTTTATAAGAAATTTACTTTAACAATATTTGATAGATGTTCTATTGTAAATTTATAACTACAAATGCAACTTAAATGTTTACTTTGGATACAATATGTAATTCTGTTATATTTGGTAAATTTTGTATTTTGTTATAGGTTATGTAAAGGACTATAGTCCTTTGGTGGGCGGTATGTTCGGCTTACATGTAACAATTTATTTAATCTATGGATAGTCGCAATAAACCAGTTGCAGTGAATAGTCGTTTCCTTTATTTTTCAAAATTTTATAAAAAGTATACAGTCCATTTTAAACCGTAGTACAAACACATACTTTACTATTATAGGTATGCGGATGACATAATTATATGCTGGACGGGTACAGATAGACAACTTGATATTTTTATTAATAATATAAACTCCAAACATCCCAAAATTAGTTTCAAATTAGAATCAGAGCAGAATAACTCACTAAACTTTCTTGACCTAACTATTACACGGTCTAACAACGAACATACGTTTGAGATCTATCGCAAACCAACCTACACGGATACGATCATACCTGCTTCTTCCTTTCACCCCTGGCAACACAAACTTGCTGCCTTTCATAGTCATATACACAGACTCTTATCAGTCCCTCTTTCGGAAAAGAATTTTAACAATGAGCTGCAAATAATCAACCAGATGGCGCATTCCAATGGCTACGATGAGCAATTAGTACATAATATAGTAAAAAAAAAACAGAAGTTGCAATTGGCAAAACACTTCTATGCGGTGTCACATTACAAAGATAATAAATACAAAGCCAGTCTGACCTATTTTGGAACATTGTCAGAACGAATTTCAGCTATATTTAAAACAAAGTCAAATATAAAATTAGGTTTTAAAAGTAATAACTGCTTAAAAAAGATATTATGCAATAATAAAGATAAATTAGAAAGCCCGAAAAAGAGTGGTATTTACAAAATAAAATGTCCTGAATGCAATGATACATATGTGGGTCAGACTGGTCGTAATTTTGAAACCCGTTATAAAGAACATATGGTCGCTTTCAGGAATAATAAGCCACAAAATTCACATTTCGCTAAACATTTGTTAGAAAGCGGTCATAAAGTTCCTAATGACCATTGTTTCGAAGTACTGCACACCTGCGAAAAAAGCTTGAAATTAAATATTTTGGAACAATTAGAAATCATTAAGCATAACAATGGCACCCTCATTAACGAGCAGATAAATGTCTCTAGTTCAAGCTTGTTGCACGTGTTCGAAGGTAAAATAAAGGGTGGGGATGAACCAAGTACTATTTAACAACGCTTGTTTGGATAACGCTTCGCTTTGCGATTTTGTCGTGGAGTCTATCTCCTGATGATGCTTCGGTTGCGGGGCGAAACGAGTGTTGAGTTTGTGATAGTGACCTGTGTAGTGCTTGTGTATTGTGGTGGAAGTGGTGGAAATTCGTGCATGTACGAATCCTGCACGTATCGGGTATGAAAATACTGATAGCCCACTATACATTAAACACTATATATATTTTCTATTTACTGTATCGCGGATTATAGCAAAATAATCTTATTATTACTTTTGTCTTTCAAGTAACCTTAATTGGTATTTATAGTTCAAAATGATTTTTACAGTAAAGAAAAGCATTATAAGGATATCTGAACCTTAGAGGATATGTGTAACGAACCAATCGTCATTGAAACGACGTTTTGGGTCTAACCTCACATCCTTCTTCCTTTCAAAAGCAAAACTCGCCCAGCAGTAGGATACTAACAGACCATTACTGCTAAGTAATTATTTATACTCCTAATTTAATTATTATTGAACTTAAATAACGTATAAAAAATACAACACGGCGCTGTATTCAAGCATGCAGGCAGTGTTTGGTCAGATATATTTGACCAAAAAAATTCACAACTGCCCGTAAGTTTTCACGACAATAATAAGAATTATAAATATTCCTTTTTCTTGCCTAAGCCTTATTATTTAATAATCCCTACACTTAATAAGGCACATAAAATATTCTAACTGTCTGACTTATATCTGACCAATACATTCCATAAAATCAGTAAGTTGTCACGATGTTAAAAAAGTATTTACAGTTCTGATGTTTCATTTTTCTTACCTGAGATTCATAATTTAATAGTCGTTAAAAACAATAAGGTACCGGAAATACAATAAATACTGCCTGACTTATATCTGACCAAAATATTCTGTAACAGTCCGTAAGTCGTCACGATGATAAAAAAGTTCACAAGTTATTTCCTTTTTCATACCTGACTCATCACCTGCATGCAACAATTTATCACCTTATATATAGTACAGCACGTATATACCGTTCAAAAAGGAGCCCGCAATTAAAATGCACCTAAAGATCTACTAAAACAGATGGCTAACATAAACGACAAATTGCTTTCCTTATATTTATGTATTCCAATCAGGTGGACAAATTTTTCCATTCTCTTATAATAGTGAGTCATTTTAACGTTTATTTGGCTGTAAAAGTTAGTGTTTCTAGTCGGTTACGCACTTCGCAAGTTAATTAGTTTTAGGGTATCGTGTCACAGTGACAAAAACAGTATTGCTTATCTATATGTCGGTCCATCTGTCCAATGACTGTCTGTTACTCCAATACTATATTTTATTTTACTCATCATCATCCTCCTGCTCTAGTCCCACTCTAAGTGGGGTAGAAACAACATGTTACAAACATGTTGTCACATGTTAAAACTAATCTAAGAACGCGACTTTTGACTTATTTTAGTCTTTCTTGCTATATGCGACACATTGTTTTTGTGTTCTTTTAAAGCGCAGATAACTTTCACTTTTCGACAAAAGTATTTTGACACCGCACGATCTCGTGTCCTTTAAATCTAGCGATTCCCTGAAAACTTTTTTTAAAATCTACCTAGAAAGGTATCTAGGCAAACCAGCCTTCTTCGATCAGAATTGCTACTCCTAGGAACGTCTAAGTCCACAGTTTCTTAAAACTATCTATATAAATTAAATGTCTTCCACATCAGTATGGAGTTAGCTATATTTAAAAGAGGTATCATAGAAAAATTTGCAATGCTAAGTGTATCGAGCAGAAAGCGTTCACATACTTTATACAGGATTAGTTTACCACACGTATCACAACACGCCACCAACAACACACCACACAAGCATTACACACATTCACTACAATACGTAGTATCGTTTCGTACCATAACCGAAGCATCATCAGAGGTTACATCCTCAAAAAAATTATATGTAGCAATTTTATATTACTATACGTGAATTTTAATAAACGTACATACAGTTTGCAATGAAATACTGTTAATTTTTATTCAATTAGAACAATCTCTTATATTCACGTAGCCAAAATTGCAAATCCACAGCTGTAGATATAACAAAGAGGTTGTTTTTTTTTACTGTAGAGATATATTAAAATACGAGTTCTATTCTTAACAATTGATCTCAACTACGAAACCTATTCCTGTGCGTTGTTTTTGGCCACTTCCAAACGTTTTATTCAATAGTTTTACAGTTTATAAATGACACACATTTAGTTAGGAACACCTGGGAATGTTAGCATATTATTCAAAATACGGACTTCTTTGGAATAAAAACTACGTAATTTAACATGTCTCAGTGTTAGAGATGCTATGATTTTGCAAACTGTCGATGACCTCTTGAGTTCTTCTGTAACCCAGTTATCTCTCTCCCTCAACAATCAAGGGGATTTTGGGTTGATTTTCGAGTGTAATATATAATTTTTCATTTATGACTCATGACTTAATGTAATTTATATTCTATTTTCCTATATTTAGCGATCTTAACATCGCAATTCCTAAACGATCGTATTTGTTCATTCTTTTGATAAACTTAAATAAAATATTTTTTTCGTAGCAGTAGTTACAGGTATATTGTAGACAGATAGCGTTGATAGCGTCTTTAAAAAGTTCATTATAAAACTCTTAAGACGGTTTGACTAAATTCCCTCCCAGAGCCGTTATAAAGGCGATCAGTTTTCTGCGCCGATTCACTCGAACCGTATCAATTATGGTAATTCCGCGTTTAATTTCCTGAGCCAGATTAACTATACCCCCCTCTTTGTAATAAATTTGATTTATCGGGAGTTTTAAAATCTGTACCCCTGAACTCAATGGAGTAATTTTTGCCAAGTTTATTCATAGCGTATGACGTGAATTTTGGTAAAAATTTACTTAATTTAATGGTGCACTAGTGAATGAATATTTTTATTCTGACATGAGCTGAAATTTGGGGCTGTTCATATATATTTATTCAATAAATAACGCCGTGTGGTATCCGACAGAATAGAATAGATCACCCTCGTTTCTTACCGAGGTGTCGTAAAAGGCGACTAAGGTAAGTTGACGTCAGGCAGGTGGCCGGTCGTAAAATACGTAGCCAAATCATGTGACAACATGTTGTAACATGTTGTGCCGACCTTACTTAGAGTGGGATAAGGGCAGGAGAATGTATGAACATATATACTTATTTTAAAACACAGTTCACAAAAGCCTGTATGTATGTGATCGATTTTCCCAAAATCTACTAAACGGATTTTTGTAAAGTTTTAACTTATAAGTAGTTCAATTCTTCCAAAAGTTTAAGATTAATAGTACATTACGGTTTTAAGTAAAATGTGTTGGAAAAATCAAACAAAAACTAGCCTGCTGAAAGCTTTACTTGCGTGGGCAGCGTAAACCTACAGATATACTAAAGTACTACTAGAGAATTATAGATTTACAAAAATACTACAAAAAAGTCCGCAATAGCATGTTTCTATCTCTGGTTAACTCACAATAATTTTATGTTCAAATCACAATTTGGGAGAAATAGGTAACATACTGATTTCTAGGTAGTATTAAATAAAAAACCCTTTTGCCGTGTGGTATCCGGCTGCATAGAATAGACCACCCTCCTTTCTTACCGAGGTGTCGTAAAAAGCGACTAAGGTAAGTTGACGTCAGGCAGGCGGCCGGTCGTAAAATACGTAGCCAAATCATGTGACAACACGTTTGTAATATGTTGTGCCGACCCCACTTAAGGTGGGATAAGGGCAGGAGAATGATGATTAATTAAAATCCTTATTTTTTTACCTCGTTCGTGTGCAATGTTTTTAAAACTTGAATAAAATGCGAGAAATATTTATATGTTGCTGATGAATATTCATTTCCAGATGGAATATAAACGATGACGGTTAAAAGTTTTGGACATAGGAATTTGGAATGTCTCTCTATGGCCAAAATTTAATTAACGTATACGATTAAATATTTATAAATTTTTTATAGGCAGTCGATAGAAAAACTTAATTATATCTAATGTGCATTTCGCAACCTCGGCGATGCTTCTGCGCTCGCCCGTCCCGCCCGGTGACGCTGTAAAAGCCGTTAGGGCTAACAGCATACAGTCAATTAAAAAAAAAAGGTGGGCACTGGTTCCCAAAGTACAGTTTAAACTAGCTTGGGAGCCAGGGACACAATAATTGTACATGTGTATTTAATAAAAAAATAATAATAATAAAAAAAAATTAAGAAAGACAACTTGTACATTTTTGTTGTAAATTTAAAAAAAATTAAGCATAATAGGCATGAATATCAAAGTCAAGTATCGGCTAAAATAAGCATTTGTTTCACATATGATTGAATTAAAATTCCCAACAGTTTCTACATCGCGGTAAAGTGCATCGTGGAAATACTTATTAAAAGAATTAACTGTTATAGTAACATATAATAAATAAATTGTTGACCCAATCGTTTATATAATAGTTATTTATTTTCTAATGCTGCCAAATGTTCCAATGCCTAAAAAAAGTACAGTAACGGCCTGCTACTATCCCACTGCTGGGCATAGGCCTTCTCTCTCTTTTTTTGCCGAGAAGGGTTAGAGCTAAGGCCTACTACGATGCTCTAATGCGTATTGGTAGGTTAAACATATGCCCCAGAACTCTCTAGAGATATGCAGCAGGTTTCCTTACAATTTAATCTTTTACCGAAACGCGTTGGATGAATTACAATTTTTGCATTACGATTTTTGTCGTGGTGCCTATCTTCCTGATGATGCTTCGGTTTCGGGGCGAAACGATCGTCGAGATTGTGGTGGTGGTTGTGTGTACTGCTTGTGTGCGTTGTTGCTGGTGGAGGCGCCTTGGGGTGCGTGTGATGGCTTGTCCTGCATGAATAAGGTGCGTAGATTTTGCCTGCTTCATACACATTAGCTTTCCGTGCATTCGCTTAACCCGTGCGGATTATAGCAAAGTAGTTAGTTCTGTTATATTGCTTGTAAATTACAATTATTAACAAAACATAATGATTCCATTACGATTTTGTTGTATAGCCTGTCCTCCTGATGATGCTTCGGTTACGGGGCGAAACGATCGTGGAGATGTGTCGTAGTGATTGTGTGTATTGCTTGTATGCATTTTCGGATATGTGTGATGACTTGTACTGCATGTGTTAGGTATGTGAATTTGCCTGCTTCATTCAATTAGCATTACATAGATTCTCTTAACAAACGCGGATTATAGCAAAATAATTCTATTATAGCTTCTGAACAACACAAGTTTTTTTAAAACATATAAACTTATTGTTGCTTGCCCGCGTTTTGAACCCTCGACCCTCTTGAGAACGTTGCACGGTCTTACGAATGGGCTATCACAGCTCAAGCTCAAACCAAGCCTCAAACTTTTACGTACTATGAGTTACTAACTGATCCGGCAAACGTTGTTTTGCCGGATTACTTTTGACACATTTTGAATAAAAAAGTTTGATAGGTTGATAATAGATGGCGCTTTCAATGTCATCCGATTCCCGCAAAATTAACAGGATTTCTATAGCCTATACTCGTATGTTACTCCGGTGTATAAGGAATAATTGTGCCAAATTTCATCGATATTGATTCAGCGGATTGGCCGTGAAAGAGTAACAAACATACATGCATACTCACAAACTGTCGCATTAATAATATTAACCATTAATAACCATAAATAGGACAAGTAGGATAGGATAGGCTCAACCATGAGTAAATAAATAATTGCGCAGACGAAATGTTGGGAAGTTGCTTGTTCTAAATAAATACCGAAATCCGTTAGAAAGCAAACTGCCGCCTTACTGGAATTAAACGCTACAAACAATTGAATTACCTGAAATTCCTCGTCGACTATTTGAGAACAAAAGCGTTATTAAATACGTAATTATTCACATTGGCGTGCAAGGTTTTAATTCAAAGTTTCTACGTCCAATTTAATTCTAGCTGAACTAATTGTCGGCGTGGGTCGAATAATTTTGTTTACTGCTTTTTAAACGACCCAACCCACACTCTCATTATTTTTTATTGTAATTATTGTTTTTTCTAGAGGTGTGGTCAGTTTATACCATATACTGCATTAATTACTGCTTTTGTGATAAACTATTACAAAAATAATATATTGACGTCCAAGTACGATTAAGCGAACATATTTGACTGGGTTGGTGATTTAAAATTATAAGTTAATTTGCGGCATTACATAGTAGAGATCTTTCATTCTAAAAGTGCACGCCCCTCCACCAAATTACATTATTCTAATGTGTGAGAGAAAATTTTGACTGTACTATTTTATATGTGTGCGCGCAGCAATTTCAAAGTTGACTCGACTCATTCGCGCACTTAAAGGTCAACTAAATGCTCGACTGGTATAAGTCAAACATTTATATGGCGGAGAATGCACGCTTTGTATGAGACAACACGTCTATTCTGTCTCGCGTTCCTATCATTTGTGCACTGGTTGACCAACCAATCCGGTTACACGGATTACAAGTAACGTTTGCATAAAAATAAAATTAATATTATATAATATTTATAATCAAATTTATGTTGAAAATTCTTTAGAATAAAAACTAAGTTTTTAACGTTTCCCTGGACTAATAGTAAGCGCTGTGGATTGTAAACGGGAAGTTCCGCATTCGAATCTTAGAAAAACATTTTAGTATATTTCTAAAATTTATCCCTGGTCTTGACTAGAGGTGTAAGAGTAACGACAAAAAGCGTGCCCGTATGTGTTCGTTGCTACAACAAGTAGTACTCGTTACTATCGTATCGGTACTTTATTCGTTACTTTTGATACCTGATACCATAGCATTAAAGTAACGTCTCAAGTCGTATTCCCGTTCGGTATGATATCGGCGCGACATATTACTTACTTGCATAGCTGCGTAAGGCGAATTTTATCATGTACTTTTTTCGAAATCTTGAATTACTAAAAAAAATTTGAATTGTAGAATAATTAAAAGCACAAGTAAATTGTAGGCGGAATCTACTGGATTTTGCAATGGATTTATTATTTTAACTGTGAGAATAAAATAGATATTGTTTCGCTTAGAATGAAATTTAACATAAAATATGATAAAAAAATATTTTAAAGGAGATTTCAAATAATTTAAAAATATTTATTTTACGGGCCTAATAAACAATTTAAAAAAACAAACATCGTTCTTCGTAGGGTACGTTTATATTCATCGACAGCACAGATACAAATCACAGATTAGGTACCGTATTATGCAGTTACTAATACGTACTGATACGAAAGATGCGAGTAACGAGTAACGAATAGCATTCGTGAGTAACGATTCGGTACTCCGTACTAGATAGCGCACCCGTAACTCAGTACCGAATCATACGGTTTGCTTACGGCTTTAGTCTTGATTAGATAGATACTTCCGACGTACTCTTCTAACAAAGACGTACGTACCACCTAGTGGTTTAGCATTCAGGAACGATGTCGTGTAAAAACTCTGAATTTACAAGTTTAATCTCCAAACCCTTTCAAGAAACTTAAACTACATCGGCATCCATCAGGTGAATTCGCAATCAAGAGCTAGCTTGCCAACTTAATTTAATAAAGATCATATCATATATTCATTATGCAACTATTAGAATGATAAATAAAACGTAATGTACAGAAGTCTATTCATTTATTTTATTAGTAAAAAAAATGAAACCGCAATAAATATTTACTATTTTAACGCTATTCACTCACGTCGCTATCTTCAGATTCAGACACAACATTAATTATAAATTCAAAATTTCTCATATATTCTATCTCAATATCATTCACATTTCGACACGTATTCTCCCACATATTTCTATCAATCATGTCAATTTGTTCTTAATTAAAGCAATGGCTTTAATGATGAAATAATGATAGATGTTAAGTTTTGCGCGTTTTTTTCGCCACATAGTTTCATAAAATTCTACATATTTTTCTATTAAAAATTTTTTTTTTTAACTGACTGTATGCTGTTAGCCCTAACGGCTTTTACAGCGTCACGGGGCGGGACGGGCGAGCGCAGAAGCATCGTCGAGGTTGCGAAATGCAGAGAGTGGAGCGCAGAAGCTCTACTAGCGTCGGGGAACGTCCTCCTAAGGGTGCCTCCTGTGAGGCCGGACCACGGCTTACGGCGACGCGTAGTGGAGAAAAAAAAAATTAACGAAGATATCATCATTCTTCTGCCCTTGTCCTACTCTATGTGAGTAGGACAAGGCCAGAGTCGCTTTTTACGACACCTCGGTAAGAAATGAGTGGTTTATTCGATTTTACCGGATACCATTCGGCGGTAAACGAAGACTATAAATAAACTCCTTTGTATTTTTAATTATTTATGAACTTATTTCTGCAGTGTTCATAAAAAAATTCGTGTTTTGTCGAATTTTGTTGTCCAGCTGTGAAAATCTATTATCAATAGTAATGTTATAAATGGAAAGATATGTTTGTTTGTACTTTTTTTCTCATCCGAATAGAAGAGCGGAAGTATGAAGATAATCGAAAAGTGCCACGACCTCCATACTTCACATATTAAATCTCAGTATTTAAATTCAGGCAGACAAAGCCGCGGGCAGAAGCTTGTTTCCTATAAATATAAATTATAATATCAAATTATTTATAAAATTTAATCTTGAAAATAAATGTACGTGACTTCGATAAGAATTTATTATGAATGCTGTTAATTACTGTAACCATCAATATTTCTACTTATATTTGTGGTATAGATAAAATATTTCCCATTGATTGTTGCTTAAGAGATTTACATGCAGCTATCGAATATGGATAAATACCAATGAAAAAATGTAAACTTTGAATTCCAGCCATTAAAAATTCATTACCGATGATTAATAACTTGCTAGCAAACACAGATTAATATCGACACGCGTCAGCAATAAAAATACTTAACCCTACCTATTCTTTGTATTAAAGGCTTGTTCGAATTAATCAAATCATTCTTTTGATGCTTATCTCTTAGAGTGTATCTTTAAAATTAGAGCAGGAGGGAACGTCAATTGTTTTCTCTCGCCCACGATAAATGCCCAAGTCGTTGTTATTTTTTTTATAAGGTATATTGTATGGAATAGATAGATATAACGGATTGTAATCATCTCATTGTGTGAGCTAAGATGTATCTGAGGTCTCGGCGATCCCGAAAGAAAGTTTTGTCTACGATTTTCTATTTAGTATATCCCATAAGCTGCGATAGCACATCGGTGGACCTGCAATTCTTTCATAAAGATGGTCTGTTAAAATATAATGTAGCATAAAAAAGTGTGATGCGGAAGTGAGACCGTGTGACTCTCGGGTGGGTCAAGAATTCAAACCCTGGGCAAACCAATGAGTTTTTACTTTTAACTCTTATGTGTCAAATTGATGTCTGTAATTAATCGCATGCTTTTCGGTAAAGAAAACATCGTGGAGAAACTTACATATCTCTAGAGAAACCTGGGGATATGTGTAACCTACCAATCCGCATTGGAGCAGCATGGTAAATCTTAGATCCAACCCTTCTCTTCTAAAACGAACAAAGAATGCCTATGCCCAGCAGTGCGATAGTAACCAGCCGTTGCAATACAATATTCTGAAATTCTCCGATTCAGTTTTAAAATAAGATAGGGCCTTAGAAGGTCCAAGAGATATACATGACAGTCGTATAGAATGCAATATACCTTTTGAAGAAGTTCGTAGTACAGTATTACCACAAGCACTCCACTACACTTTTTAAGTCTAAGCTGTGGTCAACCCTCAAATGAAGCACTTCTTTTATCTCTACACTCGTTTGCTGCGCCAGCTAACTTCATTAAAACCAATAGGATTAACAGCATATATGAGCCTGAACACTAAATGAAGATATTAAGCAAACTGCTAGGCAGAATTGGGTTAACATTGCCAAAAAGAGGACCATGTGGCAACAGCTGGAAGAGGCCTATACCCGAAAGGGGGTCCACAACAATTAATAATACTAACAATACGAACAGAGTAAGGAACAATAAATAACAGTACTAACAACAATCTAAGACAAAAAAACCTGTTCATAATTTGTGGAATAAATAAAGACTTTATTATTATTATTATGGGCGTGAATAATAAGAAATCTGTGATTATCAGATTTAATTTACAGATGCTAATTCAGTAAAACGAAAAAAATTAAAAAGTTTCAAATGATTTATAGAATTAGGCGTCACTTTACGGAGATCCATAATACAAAAGTAATAATGAAATTATTTTAGTATATATATTTAACAGCGGATTAAAGCAAATTAATTTCATTATTACTTTTGTAAAAGTTTCGTTTTCTCACAATTTTCGAGGAGACTTCTTACTCATCTTGTGTTCACTGGAGCTGGATAAATAAATAACAAAACTTCCTAGCTGCCTCACCACTCACTCGACCTGATAAAACAACATGTGTTTCTTCACCTAACGAATCTTCCAAGCATAATGAGTACAACAATGTAAAGTGGGGCCGTATTTACATAATGTCAACTAAGTAGGTGTAGGAGTGTCGCGGGATACTCGAACATCATTAATCGAACGCTGGAATGCTATTGTTGTATGTTTTTCGACTGGTGCCTTTGATTGTGTGATTATGATTCGGTGGAATCCTTGTTCTCTTGACTGAGAACCAACAACTTGTTTATAGAAAATGTTGGCGGGAATCGAACCTGCGGTACTCGCGGAGCTGAAGGCAGGGTCACTACCCACAGCGCCAACGGGATAAATAAATGAGAGAAATGACCATAGCTTTAAAAAGGTTTTCGGGGCCAATAACTAGTTTGGAAAAAGTTCCTAAAGCAATATTTATATAACAATATTTATTTATTAAATATACAATGTGACCACAATTACGTATGCGACAACTAGGATAATAATATACCATCTTTTATGTAATATTTAATTGTTTATTTTTTACTTTCCCCGAAAGGAACACGGCGCTTCTTTATACTTGTATATTTTTCCGGCTTTAGTTGGCTTAGCAAATTTCGTTAATATTGGTACAGTTTAGCCGTAAAAGCGTAAAAGAAAAACAAACTTTCGCATTTAATATTAGGATGGATTTCTTTGGACCTTTCATTTAAACCAACAGGAATTTTAAGTTTGCGTTGAGTAGCACCAATGCGCCATAGATGTCAACACTAACACTTTCACAAACAGGCCTACATAAAAGTGTTGCAATTAAAATTAAAAACTACTATGTTAAAAACGAAGCCCAATCTATTCCATTATCTCCATCATCTTATTCCAAGTATCTATTAAAGTAGCTTAATTTATTACTAAATACAAAATCTGAGTAGGAACCGATAGTGAAATTGACGTATTTTTCGTTAACAACAACTTTGATTACTTGATTTAAAGGATGGTTTTCATTGATTTCTGATTAACACTGCATAATTCCCACGAGACAAAAAATTTTGACGCGCGCATGGGTAGGTCACAAAGTTTTTTCCGATAATTCCCGAACTCGCGGGAATTCTAGGATAAGAAGGATCTTATATGTTGCTCCACAACCTCCTTGCATTGAGAGTTCTATCACAATCGGTTTCACCATTTCGGAGAATATAATATTAAACTAAACCTTCCTCAAAAACTGCATCTTTTAGTTAAAACCGTACGAAAATCCGTTTTGTAAATTTTGAGAAAGTACGGAGAGACAGGTTTTGGGGAATTTGTTTTATAATATGTATAGAAATAATACTGTTATTAATTTTGGTATATTGAACCTATTCTCTCTCTCTCTCTCTCCGTAATGAGTCCCTTAATTTTGTGCATCTTAATCACTGTCAAGTTGTCATTCTTTTATATACTAACTTCGGTTCCTATCACCGGCTATGAGAACAGCGTGGTGAAAATTCAGAGAACCGGTGGCTTTTAGCTAATCAGACCATCTGGTTGGGGATCTTTCTCGTGGCCTTTTAGCTTCCAAGTTACCTACCACTATGAGTATTTCTAAACTCTTATCTGCCCGGTGTCTAATATGGCATATTAGATTATACACCGTGTACAATATACTGAACCCACATCTATACTTGTTATACCAGAAAGTCCCCAAAATCTGTCTGTATGTGGTCGATTTTCTCAAAACCTACTGAACGGAATTTTGTGCGGTTTTTACTAAAAGGTCGTGCATTTTTTGCGAAAGGTTTAAGTTAACACTAATACGATTTACAAATACGAAACAAATCGTCATCATTCTCCTGCCCTTATCCCACTCTAAGTTTTGAATCATGTGACAACATGTTATAAACATGTTGTCACATGATTCGGCTACGTATTTTACGACCGGCCGCCTGCCTGACGTCAACTTACCTTAGTCGCCTCTTACGATATTTCGGTAAGAAAGGAGGGTGGTCTATTCTATGCAGCCGGATACCACACGGCACTTACCTTAGTCGCCTCTTACGACGCCTCGGTGAGAAATGAGGGTGGTCTATTCTATGCAGCCGGATACCACACGGCACTTACCTTAGTTTTCTCTTACGACACCTCGGCAAGAAAGGAGGGTGGTCTATTCTATTCTGCCGGATACCACACGGCGTTACAAATACGTAACAAATATAAATACAAACACAACACATTGTGATCGATTCATTTACACGCGTGCGTAGCTAGTTGGATATAAATATATAATCCATAGCGAAGGTTCGATAAAAAATAAAAAAGGTTTTACTGTTATAAAATAAACCACAACATATTGCAAACAATATATTCAGAAGTGTTTGTTACAAAACAATACAAAAACGGATATAGTTTAAAGAACAGGTTATAAAATCGTTACCGATAAGGCACGAACACATCTGCTGTACATTTGCATAGCCACTGATTGGGACGTAAGATTAATCCCCATCATATTTTTTTGTCTTGATCATCATTTATACGCAATCAGGCGAATGGAGAAAAAAATGATCATTATCATACTTCAGCCCTTAAGCAATTTTTTCAGACGCCAAACAAAGGGGTGCTTGTTTGTTATTAGGTTAGGGGCGATAATGTAATGCAATTACTTTTTCTAACGTAAAAAACACAAAAAATCATTATTCAAATCCGCCAGCTGAACAAACGTAGTATCGTGATTAGGGATTATTATTAAATTAAATTAAGGCAACTTTTGGACGATCCATCAGCTAAAATCCCGTGATTCTTCTTCACTTGCCAATTCCTGAATTATACTTCAAAGCTATCTATACTTATTATAAAACAAAGTCCCAAAAAGCTGTCAGTATGTAATTGATTTTCTCAAAATCTACTGAAAGAATTTTTGTACGATTTTCACCAAAAGATAGTGCAATACCGGATAGTTTAGGTAAATAGTACATATAGGTATTATGTGAATTGTGTTGAAGAGATCGCGTAGTTGTTAAAAAAATTTGCTTACTAGGAGCTTTAGTCGCGTGCGCCACGTAAACCAGCAGAGATACGCTAAAGTAATGTGCTAGAGAATTGTAGGCCTATAAAAATACTACAAAGAAGTCCGCGATAGCATGTCCCTATCTCTTATGGTTAACTCACAATAACTAATAAGTTAACGGATAAGTTTGTATAAGTGCTATTGTTTTCTTTCTCTTTTCTAAAAAATATGTATGTATAATAAAGAAATGAATAAATAAAATATTTATTAAAGTCGAATTTATAATTAAAAACGCCAATAATTAGAAAATTATAAAAAAAAAACAAATTTCAGTCTCTTGTTTTGGATTACATAAAGATTTGAACAGCACATGTCTGGCACATGATTATGGACTTTTCTCATGCGTAAATTTATTGATTCGAGATTATTATTTAAAGATTATTATAATCATCAAGAAGAAATAACAAAATAGTATCAAAAATTGATTGTATAAACAATAACACTAATTCCCCTAAGAACAGATGAGAGAACTTCATAAACTGACTTATCACTTCATCTCGCAACAGTAACAACCCTTCTCGACAGGGCATCATTAGTCGAAATAAGACCATTAGCAGTCCTTTCTCTTAGCGACCATGAAAGGGTTTAAACGGCCCTTTGGTACAATGGCTTTATTCTATTACAGCCGGTTACACGCGCGATGTAATAAATATGAATGTTGAACAACGTGGATTATGCTCCTTTGCCGGGGGTCAAAATATTTAAATGCGACGGAACAATTTGTGAAGGGTTAATTGTCTGGGCCTTATAAAGTTCATCGTTGCTCCGCTGCTTCTTAATATCATTTACGATGAATACGGTCTTTGCACAACTATGCTTATTCTACATTATTAAGTAACTTTAGAAATTTGTTAGCTAATTGATGACATCTATACATTCTACAAAAAAGCTGTGATAGCCCAGTGGTGAGACCGTGCGACTCTCTAGAGACGAACATAGGTTCAAACCCGGGCAGGCACCAATGGGTTTTTCTATTAAAACTCATGTGTCTAATTCATAATTGCAATTTATCACACGCTTTTCGGTGAAGGAAAACATCGTGAGGAAACCTGCATATCTCTAGAGAATTCTGGAGATATGTGTAACCTACCAATCCGCATTGGAGCAGCGTGGTAGGTCTTAGCTCCAACCCTTCTCTCCAGAAACGGAGAGAGGAGGTCTATTCCCAGCAGTGGGATATTAACAGGCTGTTACTTTACTTTACTTTTATACATTCTACGTTGAAATTTTAGACTATTTTTCGTATAAATGTCGGATATAGGAATGCGAAATACGGGCTATCTTCTTCTGACATCTCTTAAAGAAGGTTGGCAATCATTAGAGCGATCTCAGTTTTATACGGGCATACCGGACATACCGGCCTAGCTAAACTGAATGCAACAGTTTTATACAGGAAACAAGAATAATTACAAAAACGATATTTTAAGGTGTCATGACATAAATTGTAACACTAAACGAACCGAGTAACAAATATATACAAATACAAATAAGGACACAGTACGG
Source organism: Morpho deidamia (assembly GCA_947086505.1). Lineage (NCBI taxonomy): Eukaryota > Metazoa > Arthropoda > Insecta > Lepidoptera > Nymphalidae > Morpho > Morpho deidamia. The sequence continues at coordinate 7,836,180 of CAMTZC010000027.1, forward strand.
GACAATACGACCTAGATGAAAGAGCATCTAACAGTTGTATCAAGTATATACTCGCATTATATAACCTGTTATTTATAGTATGTGCCTCACTCACTAACAAGGCTCATTTGCGCTATTGAGGTCGCAGTACGAATTGAATTTTGTATTAATGATTTTCAAAAGTACCCACCCATTAAGGTAAATTTTAACAAAGATATGCAGCTGCATACTCTAGATAAATCCTATAAAAGTAAAAGTTAATATTAAGATAGTTGAAGTGATGGGTAGTAACATAGGTTACTTTTTATACCGGTACTGAAGTCCAGACAGGCTAAGTTGAGGATAGATGCTAATGTTTACCCTAAGATACAATCTTTAATTTTTTTTAATATATACTTAATATTTCTTTGTTGATTACTAAACAGGGGATTAAGAAATATATTAAGCATAAAAAATAAAGTTTCCAACCGGAATTTTAATCCACTAAAATCACACAAAAGAACCTACAGCATATTTTGACGTCACTAAATACAATTTTGAAGAGTACTCCAATACGCGCCTCTATGAACTGGTTCGTAATCATTGAGAGAACAGCGCCGATGGCTAATTACAAAGCTCTGAATAGGGTCTATAGTCAAAAGAGTAAAAAAAAACAATTATTAACGATACAGTGGCCGCTGGAGTGGCCCGGTGCAGTCACATCTGTTCTACCCTCGCGGATTAAAGTGATAATTATTCTGCAGCTATAATTATTGGATTTAAGCACGTAATACACATTGTTTGGTGTGTCATACGACGGAACAGCGATTATCGAGTTTCATTAACAAACTCTGTGTTGACATCTGTGAACGTTGCTAATGTTATGGGATTTCATGTCAATATAATTTTGTCAGTTTTATTTCTCTTATCCCACTCTAAGTGAAGTCGGCACAACATGCTATTAACATGTTCTCACATAATTCGACTACATTTTTTGGACTGGCCGCCTGCCTGACGTCAAATTACCTTAGCCGTATTTTACGACACCTCGGTAAGAAAGGAGGGTGGTCTATTCTACTCAGCCGGATACCACACGGCGGGTATATATGTATTTAAATATTTATTTAAAATATTGTATGTATATTTACCAGTTGTCTGTCACCCATAATAAAAGTATTAAGTTACTTACCTAGGGGACTAAGTACCGTGTATGTAATTGTCCATATATTTATTTATTGTACTTATATTTATGTGCTGAATTTACTGTATACTCTCTGATGATTATTCGTAAAGGCGTAACAGACAGATTTTCGCATTTATAATATTAGTAAGTTTGGAGGTATGAATAACTGTGTCGAGTTTTTTAATTTACTCTCCTCGACTCGAAGAAACACCAAATTTTATAAAAAAATACTGAAACAACTAAAAAAAATACTTTATAAAGAAAGATCGCATCCAGAGGATATCTTGTAAAATACTTACGACATTTTAATAATAGAATTATAATGTACGTACTAGATTTTACACGCGACTTTGTCCGCATTGACCGCAGTCCTGGAATATACAGTAGAATTGTCACTCTCCAGATCTTCAAATATCTCCACCACATCCATATCGAGTGAATATTTACGAAATTTTACAGTATCATATAGAAATATGATACTGTAAAATTTCGGGAAAATTTATAGAGATTTGTCGTTTTCTCGGGAACATAGTTTATTCATTTTAGTAAGTAACCCTTAATACTTACATTTAGAAAGAAAGAAAGAAAATAGTTTTTATTGGTGCCAACACACTACACAAGTAACTTATGAACAAATAAAAGTAAAATAATAATAATAAACAGGGAAAACAACTATAAACAGACAGACCAAAAGAAAAAAAATATATACATAGATAAAGCCCTTTAAGTAGTAAAGTAGTAAAAAAAAAAATTATACACTTTAATGTAACTATTTAAATTTAACCAGTAGATAGAAACCAAAATATATAAAAACTGTCTTAAAATAACACTTTCTTGACGTAAGCCAAACAACGTGATAAAGAACCTCTTTTAAATTACAGATTTGACTTCACTAGGACACATTGTGAATAAAACACATTGATATGGTGATGATAGATGGCGTTTCTCAATGTCATCCTATTCCTGTTGAATTAACATGATTTTACGATATAGTCTTTACGTTACCCCGTTGTGTAAGGATTATTCGTGCCAAATTTCATCGATTTTGGTTCAGTGAATTCGCCGTGAAACGTTTTATCCGAAGCATCATCAGGAGATAGGCTCCACGACAAAATCGCAATGCCTCAATCGTGGAGCCCATCCCTAAATCAGACTTTCGCATTTAAAATATTAGTAATTATTATAACAAATCGATTAACATGTTTGGGCTTTAAATTCAACCAAATGTACCATGCTGTATGTAGAATACACCCCGTAGCATATTGTAAGCCACGTGCCAAAGGGCTGCCTTTGTTTTCTCTTTGTAAAAAAAGTTCAATGATGGTATCGTTTTCAATGGCGTAATTACTGTGATTCGGTTAATTGTTGAGTCAGGGCCCTTCACGGCTTTTGTTTTGAATTCCCTTTGACCATATTAACGCATGCCGTATTGTAACTGAAGTGTGTGTACTTTGTTACAAACATGCTCATAATTGTGTTGCTTTAGATTGCACTTTATGAGCTGTGATAGCCTAGTGGTGAGACCGTGCGACTCTTTCGAGGGGAACACGAGTTCAAACCCGGGCAGGCAACAATGAGTTTTTCTATTAAAACTCATGTGTCTAATTGGTAATTGCAATTTATCACACGATTTTCGGTGAAGGAAAATATCGTAAGGAAACCTGCATATCTCTAGAGAATTCTGTTGATATGTGTAACCTACCAATCCGCATTGGAGCAGCGTGGTAGGTCTTAGCTCCAACCCTTCTCTCCAGAAACGGTGAGAGGAGGCCTATTCCCAGCAGTGGGGTTGTAACAGGCCGCTACTTTACTTTTTTTTTTACTTAGATTGCACTTTATTCTTGTGCTTTTAGTCTATGTGCAGAGTTTATTTTTTCAAGCACATTATATGAGACAAATTCGTTGCAATTCTTAAACAGTACGATCGGCTTTATATTATCGGCTTAACAAGCTATACAAACATTGGGTACCCATATAGAGTATCGAAATTTTTAAGTTACCGACGTAATAACTTAGGTCAAAGAGCACATTAAGAAGAAAGCTGGATTGGTTCGAAACTTAACAGGTAAGTTCTTTACACTGCCATTTTTTTTAATATAGTCTTAATTATATTAATTTTATAGCAATTGTTGTTACACGAAAACATGACCATAGAGTATAGATAAGAATGTGGTATCCGGCTAAGTAGAATAGACCACCCTCATTTCTTACCGAGGTGTCGTAAAAGGCGACTAAGGTAAGTCGACCAGCCGTGTGGTGTCGGGCTGAGTAGAATAGACCATCCTCATTCCTTACCGAGGTGTCGTAAATGGCGACTAAGGTAAGTTGATCCACCGTGTGGTATCCGGTTGAGTAGAATAGACCACCCTCTTCCTTACCGAGGGGTCGTAAAGTACGACTAAGGTAAGTTGACGTCAGGCAGGCGGCCGGTCGTAAAATACGTAGCCAAATCATGTGACAACATATTAACATGTTCGGCCGACCTCACTTAGAGTGGGATAAGGGCAGGAGAATTATGAGAATGATGAGAGTATAGATAAAAATAATAAAAAAAAGTTGCCATGTAGCCAACAAGACATCGTCAGATAAAGTTAAAGAAGAATAAATTATAAAATAGTCATTTGTTAATGTCTATAACCACTTCCTTTCCTACCTTATCGTTTTTTATTCTTACCTAATTTATAAGTGGCTGAATTCACTCATAAATTATGGGCAATAAAATCTAAAATATATTAATTTAGTGATTAGAAAACCTACTGAGCTGTTGAAAGGTACAGCTAAATATATAGATTTTATAGCCCTTAATTTGCATACCGATGAATTACTGAGCACAAATAAAGACAACGATTCCGTTAAATTTAAAATAATACTTTCTTAAAACGGACATGGATATAATATTTCAAAAAACCAGTTTTCAGACCGAGCTAATTTTTATTATAGACTTTAGAAGTAACATTAACATCCACCTACCCTTATCCCACTCTAACTGGGATCAGTACAACATGTTTAAAACATGTTGTGACATGTTTTGGCTAGTTATTTTACAATTGGCCGCCCGCCTGACCTCAACTTACTTTAGTCGCCTTTTAGGATACCTCTCAGCCGGATACCACACGGTGGGTCAATTTACCTTAGTCGCCTCTTACGACACCTCGGTAAGAATGAGGGTGGTCTATTCTACTCATCCAGATACCACACGGCGGGCCAACTTACCTTATTCGCTTTTCACGACACCTCAGTAAGAAATGAAGATGGTCTATTACTGTAGAAGTGGCATCATATATTTTCCTAAAAAGCAAAGAATCATTAAATTTTTTTATAGAGGCTCATGTTACTTAAAGCACAAAAAATCAAGCCAACATCAAATTCAAAGCATGTACGACGATAGGGTTGAAAATTTTAAATTGCAACGAGTATTTTGAATTCGTATAGTCGTTGTTTAATTACACATTCATATGTAAATGTGCGAAATGCTGCAAAGATTCGTTCATACATTTTACCGGTAAATATGCGTTCATGCGTGCCTCAACACAATCTCCCCTATAAATAAACGTTTCGTAGAACTATCGCTTCTATTTCTATTACCATAAGATCTGAATAGCTCAGTAGAAAAGGTCATATTTCATTGTACATACCAGTGCCATAATTAGCAGCAATATTATGAATGTAAGGTTTTATCAGAAATTGCCAGCTTTTTAATGATCGTAAACGCTGTGGACTTTTGGATTTATTTTCGAATCCTACGTTTTTATTTATGACTGTAACGTGAATGGCATTTAAATATTGAACGGCCCATTTTTGTGAACTTCAACCCTTTTCGTGATTAAATGTAATTACTTAGAATGTACATGTACCGATGTTTTTCAATGTAATTTATTCGGCCAGATGATGAAATATGGCCTATTATTTTGTCAGCGTAGAGAAATTTTCGGTATTCATACAAATTAATTTCATATTACACAATCTTTTGATTCATTATAACCATCTCATATTTTGTTATAACTATCACTGAGTAAATTGTATAAAATTGAAGCGTTATAGGGCTAGAGACGTATATCTCGTCTAACTGTTCAGAGAAACATTTTACTAAAGTATTATTGTATGTGTGTGAATTTTACTAGGGTTGTATTTTTTTAAATTTTATGAGCAAATTTATATACGATGGAAACACACATCGCAACGTATAGCATTAAGGCTCCGTTCCGGACACATTGCACTGTATCGCTTTGCTTATTTGTTAAAGAAAGTGCCATCTCCGAATTGTATCGAATGCGGTCTCATCGAAGATGTGATCCATCCATATTTTGATGGAATGTGTGTGGAACGAAGACCTTAAGAGTGATTTTAGGTTAAAATTAAGACTGAGCTTTGATTTTGCCACTTGTAATAGAATTTTGGCTTCTCCAGATTCAGGAAACGCGAAATTGCTTTACAGTTTTGTTAAAGTAGGCATAAGTCGTAGGAAGTAAGGTTAGTTTATAGTTACTATGGGGGTCACATTTTCCTTTCAATAACCTAAAATTATATATATATAATATAATTAAATATATATACGCTCGTCCAAAACACATTTTAAAAAGCATTCTGCATTCGCAGATACATACTTTTTAGGCTCATAATAGTTCGGTGATTATTTTATTTTGGGTGCAGCATTTGAATAAATGTTTTGACTTACAACATTTTTACGTTCACATTATATTTAAACATACAATTTATCGATGGCGCTATAAACCGTAGCCATCGAAACATCGACATTTCGATGTTTAAGCCGTCGTGCACGCGATCCGACTCAGAGATCCCGATTCTGTGCTTCGAGCAATAAAATAAATCTTCACTTAAGAGGTATACCCGATCGGGTCCTAAACAAGCCACGGTCTTCGTTACGGGCTTAATTAAAAAACAAAATCAATTTTATTAATTGGAAGTGTTAAAAACGGGCGGAAGAGCCGCGCCGGGTCCGTATCTCGCTCGTATCTCTTATTTAATCCGACAGGGAATGTGTTATTTTTACTTTTCTTAGTGGATTTCGAATAAATTTTATCGCTCGAGACTAATTTGGTTACAAATTTATTTGGCCGTGGGGCCGTTAACAAGGGAGGACATCCTTGAGGCTATCGAGCCTGTACTCTTTAGTGCTCTGACATGGCCGTTATAACAATATATCGACACTTGAAACTTGATAAAATGAAGAAGACACTTCACTTAGGATTAAATAATAATCCACTTTTTTTGGGTTCCGCGCTAATTAAAGGCCATAAAATGAACCTAATTAATGTAATCCATTAAAAAAAATTCCGTGCAAATTTTTAATGATCCCTAGCGCAATGGTGCGAGTGTTTGTGCAATGTCCAAAAAAGTTACTTTCTATAGTTTAATTTCAGAATGGCCCGTTGGCGCAGTGGGGAGTGACCCTGCCTTCAGATCCACGGGTCGCGGGTTCGATTCCCTCCGAAGGCCAACATTTTCTTTGAACAATCTGTTTTACTTGGAGCCTCGGTATATAGTTGTATTTAAGTATGTATTTAAAATTATATGCAGTATATCTACCAGTTGTCCGTCATCCATAACACAAGTATTAGGTTACTTACCTTGGGGCCCTACGACCGTGTGTGTAAGTGTCCCATTTATTTATTTATTATTAATTTATTTAAGAAGAAAAATGAAAAATTTAACAACGATATCGTGAATATTGAAATGTGGGATGAAGACGAGAAAGCTAAAGTTATACTAAAATTAAAGTTATAATAGGTAAAAGTAGTTTTTTTATATACACCTCCACCTAAGTAATTAACTCTCCTGTTAAAAAGAAATACAGTAAAGTAAATAACAAGATCTTATACTAAACAATACCGTTAAATGATTAAATGCTAAATTAAATGTCTACCTAATAGAGTCCAATTTCATTTTTGCACCCACGGCACTTGCACCCATTTTTTCATTCAGTTCTGAGTCATTTTCCTACATAATGATAAATAAATAAATAAATGGGACATTTACACACACGGTCGTCCACCCCCAAAGTAAGTAACTTAATACTTGTGTTATGGGTGAGAGACAACTGGTAAATATATACATATATAGTTTTAAATACATACTTAAATACATATATACACCCAGACTCGAAGAACCAACAAATTATAAATAGAAAATTCTCGGCGGAAATCGAACCTACGACCCACAAAGCCGAAGACAGGGTCACTGCCAACTGCGCCAACGAGCCAGTCAGTGATATATTTGAACGCGATGATGTAACTTCTGAATAATATGTGCAGAACACTCAAATTTAAATTTAGTTCGCTCCAAGCAGAAATTATTAAAGAATACTTTTAGGTATATCGAGAGCATGTCCACGGCATAAAATTTTTATTGTTACGAGTATATTTCGATCGCCTTTACGCTTTAAGTATATATACCAAAGACATTGATATCTGATTGTTTATATTGTTGTTCCTTTAATAACTATGTCACGGCCCTCATTTATTCAGTATCAATAAAAATTTCGCATTTAGATGTGGAATAAGTATATATAAAATGTATCAAGTTTTTTGGAAGGCCCAAATTTAACCTTTGGAATAATACATTTCTCTATCACATATCTAAATATATAGTATTGTTAGGGATGAAAGTTGGCAACATTACAATCACGTAACCGATAGCAAGGAAGGGAACGAAAAATGGAGCGAAAATTAGTAATAAAAGATGGAGTCAAGCAAATCAATCAAACAAATTACGAAGCGATTGGTTAGTTTTAAAAGAAAGTTTAGTACCTGATTTTGATTTAAATATATTTGCCACTCGATCTGTTAATTTTCCAAAGTAAGTCAGACTGGCTTTATAATTAGTTTTATTAAAAGATGGTACCGCATACAAAAGTTTAGCGACTTGAGACTTGTGTTTATTTTTAATTATGTTTTTAACCGTGTCTGTAGTGTAACCATTGGAAAGTGCTATCTGGTAAATTATTTGTAACTCCTTTTCATAGCTGTTTTTTGAGAGAGGGACCGACAATAACCTATGGACGTAGCTATGAAAGGCAGCAAGTTTATGTTGCCAAGGGTGGCAAGAAGAACCCGGTATGATCGTATTTTAAAACTAACCAATAGCTTCGTAATTTGTTGTGTAAAAATAAAGATATATTAGATAAGGGTAAAAAATCCGAGGTTTATAAAATAGATTGTCCTGAGTGCAACGGTACATATGTAGGTCAGACTGGCCGAAGTTTTGCGGTTCGATTCCGGGAACATATGGCTGCGTTTAGGAATAATAAACCACAAAATTCTAATTTTGCAAAACATTTGCTGGAAAGCGGTCATAAAGTGCCTAATGACCATTCATTTCATATACTGCACACTTGTGATAAGGGACTCCGACTTAATACGTTAGAGCAACTTGAGATGATAAAAAATAACAATGGTCACTTAATTAACGAGCAAGTAAATGTATCTAATTCCGTTTTGCTACATGTGTTCGGAGGGGAGGGTATTGGTGGGAGTTGAACTATTTTAGACTGCTTGTATGAGTAGCGCGGCGCATTACTATTTTTATCGTGGAGCCTATCCTCCTGATGATGCTTCGGTTTCGGGGCGAAACGATCGTCGAGATTGTGGTGGTGGGTGTGTGTGCTGCTTTGTGTGCGTTGTTGCTGGTGAATTGCGCCTTGGGGTGCATGTGGTGGCTTGTCCTGCATGTATAAGGTGCGTAGATTTTGCCTGCTTCATACACATTGGCTTTGCATGCATTCGTTTAACCCGTGCGGATTATAGCAAAGTAGTTAGTTCTGTTATATTGCTTGTAATATGGAATTCCGCAAAGTAACACCTGCTTCTATAAATCATGTTAATCCTGAATTTTAGGACAAAAAGTAGCCTTTATGTTATTTGTTAAAATTGTTTGTATTACAAAAAAGAGCCATACGCGGCATCTACAATTTAAGTCCGCGTGATTCATTACGAGAGAAGTTTAAGGGAATAGGTATTCTTACATTTGCTTCACAGTATATTTTAAACAATGTAATTTTTGTACATAAAAATATAAAGAATTATAAAACGATAGGTGATGTATATAATAGACAAAGTAGGAACCGACATAAGCTTGCGACTCTTGCTTTGCGCCTAGCAAAAGTACGTAAATCGTTTGTGGGTTTGGGTATAAGATTCTATAATAAAGTTCCGAAATCAATTTTGGCCATGCCGTTACAGCAGTTTAAAAACACTGTTAAAAAGAGGCTGATACAGAAAGCCTACTTACTATACTGTTGAAGATTGCTTAGATGATAAGGATGTGTGGATATAGGTGCACTTCTACCCTGTACAAGACAGTAATAAATAAATGTAACTAGTTTTAAGATTTATATTTTAAAAAGAGCTACCGCCAAGTTTCTTGCTGATTCCTCTCGGTAGGAACAGCTTTCCGAACCAGCAGTTGACGATTCAAAAGCACTTGTTTACAAGTTTACTTGAATAAATAATATTTTGAATTTGAATATGCCCCACATTCTATTCTATCTTCCGGTAAAAGTTCTATTAATATCGGTTTAGCCGTTCTGAAGTATGTACTATTAACCTGAACCTCATAAGAATTGCAACTTAAAGTAAAACCATACAAAACTCGTTTAACAGATTTTGAGAAAATCGATCATATACATACAGATAACTTTAGGGATTTTTAAATTTATTTTATTTATTTAATACAGTTTGACATAACGCACCTATCAATTATGCCTCGAAAAAAATATTGACAGTTCAGACAAAAACGAAAGAATATGACTTCCCTAATATACTAAATATGACGTACCTATAAGTTAAACATATAGTAAAGTAGTACTTGGGTAACCGAGCTTTGCTCGTCATTTTTTTAAAGACAAAAAGTGCAATAAAAATTTGTTTAAGAAAGGATGGAGATCCCTCTTAAAAATTCTCTATTAATTTTTTTGTTGATCCCTGGTATTTTTCCATCTGAGGTATTACTACTTTAACGCCGTGTGGTATCCGGCAGAATAGAATAGACCACCCTCCCTTCTTACCAAGGTGTCGTAAGAGGCGACTAAGGTATGTGCCGTGTGGTATCCGGCTGCATAGAATAGCTCATTTCTTACCGAGGTGTCGTAAGAGACGACTAAGGTAAGTTGACGCCAGGCAGGCGGCCGGTCGTAAAATACGTAGCCAAATCATGTGACAACATGTTTGTAACATGTTGTGCCGACCCCACTTAGAGTTTGATAAGGGCAGGAGAATGATGATGAGGTATTACTACTTTACAAATGACAGCAAAATTAACGTTTTTATTCTATTCATATTTTAGCAGTTTTTCAATACCTGAAAACAGGTATGAGACGACATTTTTTTAAATAAATAACATTTAAGATTAACTCATTTAAATATTAATAAAAATAAAATGTATAATGTTTCAGGTTTTATTTTACTCCTATACAAAATTTTGTAAAATCTATTAAACCCTTGGACTATATTTATTGCAAATAAACACAAATACACACTAACTATATACTCTGTAATATCACTATAGGACTACGAAATTGTGAAATAGATAAACAGTCCAAACAAATAATGATAAAAGTAAAAAACCTTGAATTTTTAACGTTTCCATTTAATTTTAAACTTCAATACAATTAGGTGGTATTTAACTTTGTTACTTTAAACCTGTTTAAATAAACCTTGAATATACGGTTCGTTGGAAAATTAATAAAGTAATTTTCATATTGAAACTTATTGAAACCGTAGTATTAACAGCAGGTTCCAGTTATGACTTTAAGTGTACCTACATGAAATATTCCATTTATTCTGCATGGAAATTTAATTAAGGTATTGCTATATGAGATCCTATGACCCAACATTTCCATTATGTAGCCTTAAGGGTCAATTTATAAAATCCCAATTACTTTATTATAGCAATTAATTTGTTTTTTATTAAGATTTTAATTGATATCCCTTCTATGTATGTACAAAAAGCTGTGATAGCCCAGCGGTGAGACCGTGCGACGCTTTCGAGAAGAACAAGAGTTCAAACCCGGGCAGGCACCAATGAGTTTTTCTATTAAAACTCATGTGTCTAATTGATAATTGCAATTACTCACACGCTTTTCGGTGAAGGAAAACATTGTGAGGAAACCTGCATATCTCTAAAGAATTCTGGAGATATGTGTAACCTACCAATCCGCATTGGAGCAGCGTGGTAGGTCTTAGCTCCAAACCTTCTCTCCAGAAACGGAGAGAGGAAGGCTATTCCCAGCAGTGGGATTGTAACAGGCCCCTACTTTACTTACTTTACTACATACATATGTAAGTGTGGAATCTTGCAACTTAAATTTTACATACTTCCTGGTGTCCGATTGAGCTGAAATTTTACATACTGGTCCAGTCTAGATGAAAATGTATGTTTATAATAAGCATGATCTGATGCTACTATCAGTATTAGCTCCAGAATTAAAACAATTATAGCGAATTAAAACAAAGTAAGTAAATCTTTTTAGCTTATCACTAAAGAATTTCGAGGATATAAGTAGGTAACAAAGCCAATCAGTTTGAAGCAGTGTTAAGATTCTCTCGATGGGTGTAAGAGCAAGGTCATGATTACAGATTGCTTACCCTTTATTTTATTTCCATCACTAGTTTAATACCCGAACACCTAACTCTTTTCTCTCTCACCATCATCCCAATACAATCAGATACTACTTAGAATGAATGAAAGCCATTATAGCCCAGCGGTGGATTGTGCGACTCTACTGGAAGGGTTAAAACCTCATTCAGGCATCAATCAGTTTTCGATTAAAACTTACTGTTACTTAATTAGTTAATTAACTTAACTTATTTATATATTTTTTTATTAGTAATTGGGAAACAAACAGTACAAATCGAACATTAATATTATAACTTAATTTTGTCTAATTAATAATTGCAATTTGTCACATTGAAAATAAAACATTGAAAGCCTGCATGTTTTTAGAGAATTCTATGAATATTTTGTAACCTATTCGCACTGAAGCAGGTTGCATTTTAGCTCCATCTCTTCTTTATAAAAACGGAGAGAAATGGTCTTTGTCCAGCGGTAGGAGTAAGAGGCCTTTACTTTACTTTTAGCTAGAATCGATGTATGTTATATACTATAGAAATTTATAAGGAACACGTACACAGCCGTAAAGATATTTGATATAACATTTCCGTATATAAACTAATAGAAGCTAAAATGGTCTGTCAATCGAATATAAGATACTATTGTAAATAAATAGATCAGTGTAGTGGTGTGGGCAGTCGCTGAACACGGCTGGCGTCAGGTAGTAACTCTTCGCAGAGGTGTTACATTTGAACAGGATGGGACTCTACTTATTTTTAGTAAATTAATATACGGGCGCGTATTTTAATATTTTACTGTAAAACACATACACACACAGAGAGAAAGAGAGAGAGATACTAACGTCACACACGTACGTACATTACCGTATAAATAGGATTAGGTAAGTAAATTGTAATACTGTTAACTACAAGTTTCATAAAAGTTATTGTTAATGTATTTATTAAACTATATAATTATAAGCTGGTAGAGATGCACAGACACACTTTTAGATACGCATATATGCGCAAGTTTTTTCGCAGGTTTTTCATGTTTATTCATTATATGACATATAAGACACACAACACAAGTTTTGGGAATTTTTATCGTAGAAATGTATAAATATACTATATAAATAATGGAAAGACCTGTCTCGATGTACATCGCACTCACCTGAGCATTTTTAACTGGAAGGTACGTGCTGATCAACACAACGATGCATACGTGGTGTAATGGTACTTGCTATTAATTATAATGCAGTACATTAATATTGATTTGCGATGCTTACCTTAAACACAAAACCTTACCTTACCTTATACATTTCAAATATAAATAAATAAATATATAAGACAATTTACACAACTAATATACCTTTTACGAGAACTTTTTATAATTGACCCTAATTTTATCAAGTAACAACCATCAACACTCTATTAGGATGATTATTTTATTTTATTAGACACACGAAGCTTTTTTAAAGGATAGCGCATATAGATAGATAGATATTAAAGACTAAAAATATGTAACAAAAGACATATTAATAATTAAGTAACACAATTACAAACTATTAAACAGCACTCCGAGAAGTAATACAACATTCAAAAATCCTTTTAAATAACTCACGAGAGTCGAAAATCTAGGTCCAAATTGTATTGATTAACTTAGAATATGCATAAGTGTTATAAGCAATATATCAGAACTAACTACTTTGCTATAATCCGCACAGGTTAAGTGAATGCATGCAAAGCCAATGTGTATGAAGCAGGCAAAATCTACGCACCTTATACATGCAGGACCAGCCACCACATGCACCCCAAGGCGCAATTCACCAGCAACAACGAACACAAAAGCAGCACACACACCCACCACCACAATCTCGACGATCGTTTCGCCCCGAAACCGAAGCATCATCAGGAGGATAGGCTTCACGACAAAAATCGTACTGGTACGATTGCAGTACGATTTTTGTCGTGGAGCTTATCCTCCTGATGATGATGCTTTCGGATTATAGCAAAGTAGTTAGTTCTGTTATATTGCTTGTAATATGGAATTCCGCAAAGTAACGCCTGCTTCTATAAATCATAAGTGTTATAATTATTAAGTACCAAAAATTATAGATTTAACATGCTAAAATTAATCAAAGCAAGAATTATATTATTGTTTCATATTATTGTTTTAATTATATGCACTGAATACGGTCCTAGTAGCGCGAAGTGCAAAATACTGTCTACTGCCCTGCCCTGATATACTGCGCGGGAGCAACGAAAGACACGTGGGCTCTCTATAACAATAGTGTTGATAACTTTTTCTTGTTTCTGTTTCTTCGTAAACATGTTTTTATTTTTTATTTTAAGAAAATCATTTTATTTGTTTCAAGCAATACAACAGAACCAACTACCTTGCTATAATCCGCACGGGTTAAGTGAATGCATGCAAAGCCAATGTGTATGAAGCAGGCAAAATCTACGCACCTTATACATGCAGGACCAGTCACCACATGCGCCCCAAGGCGCAATTCACCAGCAACAACGCACACAAAAGCAGCACACACACCCACCACCACAATCTCGACGATCGTTTCGCCCCGAAACCGAAGCATCATCAGGAGGATAGGCTCCACGACAAAAATCGTACTCAAAATTCGTGCGGATTATAGCAAGGTAGTTGGTTCTGTTGTATTGCTTGTAATATGGAATTCCGCAAAGTAACGCCTGCTTCTATAAATCATTTTATTTGTTTGTTTATGGTATTTAGATTAAAAAAAGATTTGTTCTTTCTCATAATCTTTATCATAATGCTTTACATCTATACTTATTATAAAAAAAAGTACCAAAAATCTGTCTGTCTGTATGTAATCGATTTTCTCGAAATCTACTATACAGATTTTTTTACGATTTTCACCAAAAGATAGTGCAATACATCCGGATGGTTTAGGTGTATAGTACATATCGGTATTATGTAAATTGTATTGAAGAGATCGCGCAGTTATTAAAAAACTTGCATGCTAGGAACTTTAGTCGTGCGCGCTGCGTAAACCTCCAGAGATACGCTAAAGTAATGTACTAGAGAATTGTAAATCTATAAAAATACTACAAAAAAGTCCGGGATAGCATGTCTTTATCTCTTATGGTTAAGTCACAATAACTACTTATGACACGCGGGCGAAGCCGCTGGCACAGCTAGTTTATTATAAATCTAAATATACATAATAAATATTACTGTCATTCCACGATACTCAATATCACCCAAACAATATTCAGTGATGTCATTCTACTCAGACGTTATCTTCATTCTACTAACCGCGTCTCATATCAGTAGAATAGAACATGCTGTAAGAGCCGATAGAACACGGTCGAAAAAAAAAATTTGAAGGTAGTAAAAGAAAATGGCTGAAATTAATATGTCATTTTGGAGCTACATTAGTATTACTTTCCGACTATGATAGCTATAATTTGCACCCAAAAATAGGTTTATCTTTAAAATCTTTTGTTTAACTTGCCGTGTAGGTATGTGAAGGTGGTATCTTGCAAGTTAAATTTGACCAACTTCCCGGTGTCCGATTAAGCTGAAATTTAACATGCTGGTCCAGTCCTTATGACAATGCGTGTTTATGATAAGCATGACTTGATGCTGCTGTCAAGGTTGGCTCCAGACAAGGAAATTCTTCAACGCTTATCAGAAGTGAGAAAAGCTTTTTTAAATTTAGCATTTATAACTATAAGAAGAAGAATTAGAAAATTTTGAATTCAAACCAAATTAGGAATACCTAAAATATGCGGACGGTTAAAATGTCTCTTTCCCAAATAAAGAAGATAGTTACCTCTAATGTTTTAATAAAGAAGTCAAATTTAATTAATCCGGGTTTATCTATTACGAAAATACAAAAACTAAATTTCTTAATTAATGTAATAAAAGTTTTATAGGTCTATACGTTTCAAAAACGTGATAAAATCTAAGGAATAAAATTACTAAGTATTGATTTTATTATCGCAGTGTCTTGTTACTTTTAACCAACACTTCTTGAACGAGTTAAGTTTACATGATGATTAGATTCAAAAGTACTAACTAGAAACTTTATATCATTTTTTTAAAGGCATTATCGTTCTTTACACCACGAACGTAAGTAAAATAATATATAATCAATCAAAAGAAAACAGAAAAATATAAATATTAACTAAATGTGAAATGTTGGCAAACAACATGATTTGATTATGATATATTTTTATTAATTGAAAAGCCAATACAAAAAAATACTAAGTATTCCCTGATTTGGGCAATGTCCCATACTCGTCAGTTAAAACTCAAGATTTTATAATGTAAAGAAAAGGAGGGTCGTGGAAGTTGTGTAGTAAGGAGACTTAAAGAGAGTTGTTAAGAGTTGTCAAGAGGTGAGGAGTTTCGTGAGGAAAAGGAGGGAAGAGATGAGGCACCAATGAGTCAATGAATATCTGAAGGTTTTAATCAAACTGATTTGGACTCACAAATTATCGTACAACAATTAATGGGAGAATTTCGGGGTTACTTCAATTTATCGTTTTAGCAATCCTCCGTATAACACCTAACGATGGCAGAAATAGCTCTTTGCTAACGGTTGCCTTAATGATGATTTCGCAACAAACCATGCCATTATTTACTACAAACATAAAGAACATAGCTGTGTCAGCGGCTTCTCCCGCGTGGAAACCAATGTAACGAATTTTTCACCGAATTGAAATTTTGAACATAAAAGTACATAGTTACTGTGCGTTCACCGTAAGAGATAGAGACATGCTATCGCACGCTTTTTGATAGAATTTTTGTAGATCTACAATTCTGTAATATATTACTTTAGTGTATCTCCGTTGGTTTATGCGGCGCACGCGAGTAAAGCTCACAGCAGGCGAGTTTATTTTTTTACAACCGCGCGAACTCTTGAACTGAATTTACATGAAACGGTAATGTTCTATTAACTGAAACGTTCCGGAAATCTTATAAAATCTATCACATACAGACAGAGTTTGGGAATTTAGTTTTATAATAAGTATAGACAGAATATTCTTAATTCTTCTTTTAATTCTTATATCTATCTATATATAATAGATATATATAGATAGATATAAGAATGAAAACAAATTTAAATTACTTATTTGTAGTATTAGCTTAACACTCTTATGTACCTTAACAATCAAATATAGAGCACTACATACCACTTATATCTTAACTGACGTCACTCTATCGGGTTTTTATCTAAGAACTTATTTGGCCCACAGCCACCCACGATGTTATGTACATATTATATCCAATCTCTGGATATGATTGCATATCTTACTCATTATTATCTTATTGTTAGGAAAATAATGTAAATCACGTGTAATTATGACGTAATAATAGATAGTAATTTAATTGACCTAACCGAAATGGCAAATTAAATTATTCAAGGCGTTTTCAAGAGATATTGAGATATCCCTACAATTTTTTCTTAAAAAACTCATGAATGATGAATTATAAGTATCTATTAAGCACAAATTAGGAAAGTTTTTTTTTTTTTTTTTTTTTTTTTTTTTTTTTTTTTTTTTTTTTTTTTTTTTTTTTTTTTTTTTTTTTTTTTTTTTTTTTTTTTTTTTTTTTTTTTAGTGGATCTCAGGTTTTTGTTATAATCCACTGGCGAGAAACGCCCAACCTCGTGGCCAAACTCGCTCCAGGACGGTGCGACGGCTTCCGCTATTGGATACGTCCACCGTCGCCCCGCCTGTACGCCACTTTGTGTGGTTCGCAGTAAATTAGGAAAGTCATAGTCTAATCAACTAAAGGCTCAAAAAAACTAAAGGCTAAAAAATCAATTGCTGTCTGATAACAACTTATAATGCCAGGGTTAGTTTATTATATTCCACTGCTTGGACTTACTTGCTACTTGACTGAGACACGTGAAATTACATGTATATATATTCATTTGACCTATTAAAGATAATATAATCAATAATTTAGCAAATTAATTTAAAATAGATTGCTAGGGAAAAAATATTATAACAATTTGCAGAAATTATAGTAAATCTATAGTATGATATCATAGTAAAAACTATAGTCAGAATGATATTCGAACCCAGCACCTTACAGTATCAAATTTAATGTAGTTTAAATTTAAATTTATCGTGAGTAGTATTCATAGTTAGTGTGTAGACACCGGCTATACTCAGGTTTAATTTTATCGGGTTAGTCCGACTAGTTTCGAGCCCATCCGGTGCACTTATTCATGAACTCTTTACAGCAGTAAAGAGACAACCCGATAAAATTAGACGTGAGTATAGCAGGTGTCTACACATTTACTATAGAACAAGAATTCTATCACTGAACAAACAAGATCACCAAAGCCTGTAATATCCTAGCTAGACATATATTAATAATTCTGTAACATTAGTTTCAAGTATCTTATTAAATCAGAGTAATTTATTTTATAGTGATTCATGAACGGATTTTAGTACTCTGCCATCATTTGAAACGCTAGATCGAGTAAATCTAAACAAACAGACTGACCACTTCTGTATATTAGAGTCTAAATAAATATAGACGTGTATATCTTTAACACATTACGACGCTTATTTCCTATAATCTAGCCAATTCTCGGTAGTTGAATGTTATACTAATAGGTAGAATGATTGTGAAACATTTTCGTAATCAAAATAACATTATTTTTAGTTTTCCACTTCTTGCAAAGCTCTGTTGATTACGAGTAGAGTATTAGAATGTAGATGACATTCTGGAAGAATAATTGCTTGATAACTCCTGAGAATAGAGGTCAAATAAAGCTATATAAATTCTGTACAGAGATTACGTTCCTAAAAGAAATCTTTTCATTCTCCTGCTACTAAAGGGATGAAGCGGGACAGGAGTTACCTCTCTCTAAAGTCCAAACTCTTTTACCATTGCGAGTTACCAATGATGACTTACAGATCCTTCGCGTGGTATCTAACTATAGGCCTTATAAGAAAGGCTAGTCTTGAGGCGGGCGATGTAGAGAACTCTGCAAGATCTAATTAGAAACGAAGGGAATCCGCAGCAAAACAAATATTGATATTTCCCACTGTGTTGTGGAGCTGAAGAAGAAATGTGCTTGGCACATAGTACGAAGAATTAATGTGATTTGAGGTACTATAGTGTGTGAATAAAGACCTCCTCACTAGTCAGTAAAGCATAGATAGTCCCACAGTAGATGTAAAAAAGTAACGAAACGGCCTGTTACTAAACCATTGCTAGGCATAAGCCTAGCAAGAGGAGAGAGTAGATTTGGAGAGAATATTAGAGCTAAGACCTACCACGTTGCTCCAATCCCTAAAATTCGCTAAAGATATTCAGATTTCTTCACGATGTTTTCCTTCATCTACAACACGTTATAAATTGCAATTATCAATAACATAATTTAACACATAAGTTTTAATAGAAAACTCATTGGTGCCTGCCCGGGGTTTGAACTCGTGACTTCCCTCGAAAGTGCCGCACGGCGTTACCCCTAGGCTATCAAAGCTTATCACTGATGACGGACAGTCAACCTTAAATAAATCCTACAGAACCACTCAATTCTAAGTCACTCACTCTTGATTATCTGTGGTATAATAGGATGAAGAGATTTATGTCCAACAGTACAAATGCATCAGTTGAAAATAAAAAGTCAGTTTGTGCTAATAATCAAGTTTAAAAAAGCCTCTATCAAAATTAAATTATAACCTAAAAGCTCTAACTGTAAAAACAAAACCATTTAAAAACAACATACAAGTATTGTATTGGTCGAAGAGATAACTTAAACTTGTAAATAAGATGGGAATTGTGCCACTTTGGACAGTTGACCCCGGGTCGACTCTCGCCCGATCATAATTACCGGTGAAATAACCTGATTGTGATCACGGCACGCACACATGTGCACTTATATTTGTTATGTCAGTCGTTCTCAACTTTGGTCCATAAGATAAATAAAGTGCATTATTACCAAAAATTATGCCACCTTCCTTGTGCTGTCATATAAATCGTAATAAAGCTGTACCAATTACTATTTATTTTGAGGTTCTGTAATTTTAATAAATTAACTACAAATTTAAACTAGTCTTGATAAAAAAATTCAAAATATACGCTGTGTGGTATCCGGCAGGATAGAATAGACCACCCTCCTTTCTTACCGAGGTGTCGTAAGAGGCGACTAAGGTATCTACCTTGTGGTATCCGGCTGCATAGAATAGACCACCCTCATTTCTTACCGAGGTGTCGTAAAAGGCGACTAAGGTAAGTTGACGTCAGGCAGGCGGCCGGTCGTAAAATACGTAGCCAAACCATGTGACAACATGTTTGTAACATGTTGTGCCGACCCACTTAGAGTGGGATAAGGGCAGGAGAATGATGATGAAAAAATTCAAAATATAATTGTAAAATAAAATGACAATAACTTATGAACAATCTGAAATCTAATCACATTGTTCTGTATTGTCGTATTTAACTACCCATTTCTATTAACATTCATTATATATCCACACTAAAGTCTGTCTGTCTGTTTAAGTGTTATACTTTCACAGCTAAACCGCTGAGACGATATTCATGAGATTAGGTACAATTGAAGCTTATATTTTGGACTAACATATAGGATTAAAAAATCTGATATTACCTTCGCGTGAAGAAAAAAAATGATATAGTATAGTAATTAAGGGGATAGTTAAGGAACCACAAGACTGTGATAAAACTTTAAAGCGGAGAAAAGTTAATTTGAAAATTTTTTTACAATTGCCAAAATTATAAAAGAAACTCATCGATACCTATTTAATACGACTTATAATTTAACATGCACAAAATTTATCTTTTTTTAAATTTTTAAAATGTACAACTCAAATATATGGAACTTTGAGAACTGCTCAAACAACAATTTATGCCAATGTCCGTATGAACCAAATGTTGTAACTAGTAAGACACCCCAACATCTTTCACATTCCGTCAACCATACACACCATTTTGTCTATCCGTCCGTTAAATAGCCGTCTCGAACTGTCGATACATCAATCAAGCAAACAAGCGCGTATTAATTTTTTTTCTCTTCAATTAGGTCTTTTGTTACGACGAAATCTTTGATTTAATGTGTCGTTTAACATTTTCAGTTTCATTTTGTCTATTGTTCGATTTATTTTGTGATACATAAATTAATCCTTTTGTGGTATTTTATTCATTTATGCTTAGGGATACTTAAGCGTTGTAAGATTTTGTAGACAAATATTAATGATCACATATGGTAATTAAAATTTCCTAATGACAAGATCTAAACCAACATTTTTCTTCGGACAGGGTTTGCAAACTCCGGATTTAGATCCCGCGATCTTCTATATCCCCGCCTTAAAGATAGTCTCAACTATGGGCTATCATCAGCTTAAAAAATAATATATTAAAAAAATTATATATGGTACGTTCAGTATTAAAGTCACTAATTCAAAAAAGTTGTTTGTAGCAAATTTCAATAAAGGGTAGCGTAGCGCGTACAAAACTCGTTAACGAAGCCCATAACTTGGAACACTAAGAAAACATTACTTTTTTTTAAATATCGTATCGTGATGTCATAGCATTGAGATAAGGATGTCATAGCATGTCATTGAAGTAATAAAGATTACAATGTATCTAACTCAATTAAGCGTGCCTGTGTTGACATATGGCGCCGAGACGTGGACTGACGGCGGGATTAGTCCACAAGTTTACAGCCGCTCAGCGTGCTATGGAGCGAGCAATGCTCGGAGTATCTCTCAAGGATAAAATCAGAAATGAGATTAGCCAGAGACCCAAAGTAACCATCGTAGCTAACAGAATAAGCAAGCTAAGTTGACAGTGGGCTGGTCACGTTTGTCGCGGACTGATGGCCGTTGGAGCAAAAGCGTCCCGGAGTAGAGACCGCGTCTTGGCAAACGCAGTGTAGGGTGTCTCGCTGGACCGACGACATCAAAAAAAGCGGGATGTCTGGTGCAGACATGGGGAGGCCTATGTCCAGCAATGGACTGCGATAGGCTGATGGATGGATGGATGGAAGCAAGCATAGTAGCTTAGCATAGACTTTAACTTGACTGAGATACCTGGGGACACTGGAAAAGAAAAGCTTAGAGGTATTGATTCTACTAACTTTAAATAGTATTATTTACTTTAATATAGCAAATTATATTAAAGTATTCAGATGCGTCACTCATAAAAGTGTAAAAAAGATTCGTAACAAAAGAATCGACAACAATACTCGCTCAGCAAATAACAAAGATTACTTAGTCCAAGTTTTATTTGGCAAACGTTCGGTGCAAAACGTCGATCATCTTAATTGATCATTCAACGTGATCCGCGCTAAACTGGAAGTATTTGAATCCCAGACACTTAATCAATTTACAAAGATCATAAGCGGCATACTCAATCATTCTTCGTCCTTAGATTAAAGATCTTAGCAGAAACGACATGTCATACATTGAATTTTCGAATCACACATAGTGCAATATCTATATTAGCTTACAAGCCATTATTGCTAGTCATGCTATGTCATGCTGCATTGAATCTCTATCAGTTTTTTAATTTTTATGTCACAATTATATTTGCTCAAGCCCTCATGAGATGTTGTTACTATTACTGGGTTGGAAATTTTAACGACTAACACTAAAAAGGTTATAGGTTTTCGGCCACCAAGTCAAATTTGTAGCCGCTCATCATTCGTTTTGAAAATTATGACAAAAAAATACTCATGCATGCTAAATACTCATGCATAATAAAAATAAAACTTCAATGCAAGCTATTTGATTTCACATCAAAGTAGGACTCTTAAAAAGTACAAAATTAAGGTATTCTGAACTTCCGTGCACTGTTTCATCAGTGACCATCACAACCACCATACCAATAGTTGTTATCAGCCAAAAAATGTAGGTATCCAAAATGTGTATACAAAAAAACAAAATTTCTTTCAAGATATCAATTAAAACGTTGTTAGCACGTCTACATCAAATCATCATTGCACATCGTCTGACAATTCGTCAGCATCGCCATGGAATTCAGTAAAGGGCAATCTTTAGCCGATTGGGTGCGACCTTATCTCCCTTTATGGTTCGATCTTAAAAAAGATTTATGATAACGCACGGCACGGCCGAAGCCCAACACTTTAAAATAAACGACAAGAAGTCTCTTCCTATTGTGATGGAAATGTTCTCTGTAGTAAAATTAAACGATAACCCTGTCGTTTAGGTAGATTTAAGTGGCTTAGGGCTTTTATTGGACCTACCTTTAGTTTAGTTAGATTTTATAACTTTATGTCTCCCATTTAAGTGTTACGAGTACAGCCGACATTCGTAATAAAATATTGAGAGGTATTTAATACAAGTAATTTAAAATGAAATATTAATATTTCTGTTATATTATTTCTAGTATTTCAATTCAATGGCTAGTGAATCAGTTGTATTTTTTAACCATTAAAAATAATAATGCGAAAGTCCAAAGAAGGTCCAAAGAAAGTCCAACCACCCAAAACTACTGACTTCATGAAGACCAAAAATTTAGTTTCAGTTTATGCATATTAATAATGATGGTCTATCCTAAACTTTCGATAACAAAAATCTCTAATTAAGAATTTGTAGCAAATACAAATAATATTCTAAAAAATATAACAATTCGAGCAACGCAAATATGGTATCTTTGAGTTATTATTTGTATCATATATTATATGAGCAGAATTTAAATCTCAGACCGAATCCATATTTTCGCATCTTGATATATAACACTTCTTAAGGATGACAATTTTCGTTTATGATTCAGTTAACACAAAAACACTAAAAGCATTGGGATCGATCTAGGTAAATGTGAATAACATAATAAAAGCTCAAGCTCAAATTAAAATGCATATATTATCTATAGAACATACAACCATACAGACCATTTAACAGTTTTAATACACGAAAAATATGCATACGGACAATCCGCGTTTCTTCGTGCAACCTAGCAACCTTTAGAGATCCAATGAAAAACTTATGTAGAATATTTAAGAATATCATCAGTTATGTAGATTTTAATCTTCTTAAAGGTTTCTTCTTACAAATTAAAACTTATAATCTTGCATTCATGCTTACAAATTCTAGCATTAATGGTTTTGAAATACCTGCAATTAGCCTTACCCGCACATTTCTAATAGTGATTAGCATAGAATTGTATTAAAAGTGTTAGGTTTCAGTATTTGTGCGCCAATAAACATCAGTATTTAACGTTATGTAGTTTTAATATGAGAATTTGTTTTGCAATATCTTATCATTATCATTAAATGTATGTTCTATTAATACCTGCGGTGTTATGAATTCTAATCGGCATATCGAAGATATTATGAACAGGAATCTAATTCGCGACCTCTGTTGTAATAATAATGTAGAAATAAAATGCTTTTATACGAGAATGTTCAAACAAACTTTATTGAAGGGAACTTGTAAATTATTAATTACATGCAATTAATACAGCAAATCCGTTAGTTTATTGATTAGGATGCAAAAAAGGTGACCTCATTCCCAGACTGAGGTCACCTTTTTTTAACTGACGTATTGGTGATTAGCTCGGTCTTTACAGATGTTTGATACCAGATACCTACCATGATACTAGAAAACTGGGAATTCCTCTTTGTCTCAGAAATCCATGTGTGTGTTGAGTTAGACATTATTGGTCTTATTGTGGTAGAAATATAGTGACATCTTGTTCTTCTTTTACAATATCATGGAGTCCCTCAACTCTCCGGATGACGTAATATGCTTGGCTATGTTTTTGTACTCTTCCGTCTTCATTTAAAGCATACTAGCTTACACAACCCACTACGCTGAGCTTGCTTTAAAAATATCAGCAGTAAAGCTGTCATTAATAGTTAAAAAATGCTCCTATCGCCTCCAATTACACGATTGTGTGCTGGATGATTCTAAAGATTGTCTCAAAATTTCATTAAAATTGGTCTAGCTATTTCGGAGTCTATAAGGAACATACATACATGCTTTTTCTTTTATATAGGTATATAGATTATCAATTCCAAAAACTTTTATTATATGATATGTATTTTAATAGGCAATGTCTGCTTATGATACCTTAATACATTGCGTAACTTTTCTTCATAGAATTAGGCGTTACTTTGCGGAGATCCATAATACAAAAGTAATAATAAAATTAAATAAAATAATTTTATTATTACTTTTGTAACTTTCTTCTTAATTTATTACTTATTGGTTATCTGTTAAGAAAATAATAAGTAACAAAACTTAAATTGTATTGTCAACAATATGGCCAACTTCGTGGGTTATCTCTAATGTCCATTGAAATTATTTTATCCCGTTGAAGAGGCAATGTTATCACGGATATAATAACATTACAATATTTTGTACATTAAGTGCATTCGGGGTGTCTCGGATAAGTGCTGCATTACTGAGATAGGACTTAGGAGCTAAGAATCTAACAGATTGGATATGCAGTTGTGTACTTTATCTTTTCTTAATATGTTGAAGCGAAATTTTAACGAATCACGAATCAAAAATATTAATCTTTTAAATATAAGTTTCCATTTAAAGAAAAGTATTCTGGTTTATTAAACTTGCCATGTAAATATGTGAAGGTGGAATCTTGCAAGTTAAATCTGATCCATTTCCCGGCGTAATTCAAATTTTACATACAGGTTCGGCCTCGATGAGAATGCATGTTTATGATAACCATAACCTGATACTGCTGCCAGGATTGGCTCCAGATGAGAGAAATCCTCAACGGTTTTCAAGGCATTTTTAACTTGACTTGTGAACAAGTTGCCGATAGATGGCGCTGTTTAATATTGACACGCGCCATTGATTGTCCACTTTGAAATTACTTCAATATTTTCTATAGCATTCGAAGTCTTACGAGTCTAACAAACTCACTCTCGTATTCGTCGATATTTTGGGAGGACCTACAATAGGCGGTTCAACTTGTATATTTACAACGTTTCTACCTATACTAAAATACAATAACTTTAGGTAAATTATTAATTATTATACTAATAATATTATGAATGCCAAAAATGCGATTGTTTGTCCTTCTTCCTAAACGAAACAACCCATTTATCTATGATTTAAAATATGGAGGAGATATTTGATAGGTTGCTATTTACCTCAGACGCAGACGAAGCCGTGGATACATGCCAATGAATTAATAAGTTAGTTATTTGAATGATTTTTTAAAGTGCTTATATAAATGCTTACAAGCAATACAACAGAACTAACTACTTTGCCATAATCCGCACGGGTTAAGTGAATGCATGCAAAGCCAATGTGTATGAAGCAGGCAAAATCTACGCACCTTATACATGCAGGACCAGTCACCACATGCACCCCAAGGCGCAATTCACCAGCAACAACGCACACAAAAGCAGCACACACACCCACCACCACAATCTCGACGATCGTTTCGCCCCGAAACCGAAGCATCATCAGGAGGATAGGCTCCACGACAAAAATCGTACTGAGTACAGTCACTTAATTAACGAGCAAGTAAATGTATCTAATTCCGTTTTGCTAAATGTGTTCGGAGGGGAGGGTATTGGTGGGGGTTAACTATTTAAGACTGCTTGTATGGGTAGCGCGGCGCAGTACGATTTTTGTCGTGGAGCCTATCCTCCTGATGATGCTTCGGTTTCGGGGCGAAACGATCGTCGAGATTGTGGTGGTGGGTGTGTGTGCTGCTTTTGTGTGCGTTGTTGCTGGTGAATTGCGCCTTGGGGTGCATGTGGTGACTGGTCCTGCATGTATAAGGTGCGTAGATTTTGCCTGCTTCATACACATTGGCTTTGCATGCATTCACTTAACCCGTGCGGATTATGGCAAAGTAGTTAGTTCTGTTGTATTGCTTGTAATATGGAGTTCCGCAAAGTAACGCCTGCTTCTATAAATCATATAAATCATAAATGCTTAATTTTAATTTTCGTATTAATTCTCTCGGGCATTTTAAAAACGTTAAAAATTGTAACGTAGGCGTCCCTAACGATTATTAAATCTAAGCAGCCAACAAGCACCTTTACAATGTTGTTTTTATTTGTTACCCGCAGTGCGACAACAATTTGTTTTATTAACAACACTTAAACAGTACTTAATGAAATGTAGGTGGGAATTATTTTTATTTCGTAACGTAACGTCTCTTGCTGTATAAAGTTTTATTGGAACCTGACATTAAATGTTTATTTTAAAAGGCGTAAGAAATGTACAAAAGGTAAAAGTGAGCCAATTAAGACAATTTATTGTACGCAAATGTATTCGGGCACTCGCTGGACCACCAGAAAGTTGATAAGTAAATACTGTTTATGTGAAATCGAATATATTACTTTTAACATTTATTGCTCGATAACAGTTTTATTATAATTATAATCCGCGACAAAGACGATGAAATCTGTAGGTGTTATATATTGCATAATCTGCAAGCAATAAAATCAAAAAATTAAAATTGTCAGTTTTTTTATTGAGGAATCTATAATAGAAAGAAATGCGTGTTAAACTAGTTAAGTGAATTTAGAAAATGTTAATTTCTGATAAAAAAAAATTAATATTTAAAAGGATTACTTTTTTATTACAGTAGTGCAAATTTTATAATTTTTAGGGAAGCCAACGGGTAATTGATAAAAAGAAAATGAATATTAATTCCATGTTAACATATACGTTTCATTATAAAATTTTCGACATTTTTGTACAATTTCTAGTGGGCTATATTTATATTTAATTAATATAACATATATTAAAATATTCGATGTCTACCTCAGATCCGCATTCCTAACGCTAGAGTGAGGTAAGTGACCTTTCCTTTGTCATCTGAATGCATGCAATTTCGTCGTTCGTCACTTTACTTTGAGAACCAAAGCTTCTAGTCTTTCAACTATATTATATGTTTCAAAGCGTTGGCAGATTTTATTAAAGGACCTAATACTTTATTCATCACAGACTGCAATAGAATTACCTTTATAAATATTATTTTATTTTAAGATGGAAATATATCTAAGTTTTGGGCCATAATATATAAATATTATATAGCTTATATATTTATATAGCTCCGGCCACCAACCTCCACCACTGCCACCATAATACACAAGCACTACACACGTTCACTATCACAAACTCAACAATCGTTTCGCCCCGCAACCGAAGCATCATCAGGAGATAGACTCCACGACAAAATCGCAAAGCACAAAGCTTTGCGATTTTGTCGTGGAGTGGTTTGTGCATGTGTTTTTACGAATCCTGCATGTAACGGGTATGAAAAAACGGATAGTCGACTATACATTTAGCACTATATATATTTTCTATTTACTGTATCGCGGATTATAGCAAAATAATTTTATTATTACTTTATTATTATGGATCTCCGCAAAGTAACGCTTAATTCTATTCTATTATTCTAATCACCTATGAGATCTTCTGTAAAAACTTATGGTGTCTTATTGATAATTGCAATTTATCACACGCATTTTGGTGAAGCAAAACATCGTCAGGAGATTTGCATATGTTAGTGATATGAGTAACCTGCCAATCCGTATTGGAGCAGCGTGTGGGTGTGCTTGCCCTTCTCCCCAAATCCTGAGAGAGAAAGCCTATGCCCAGCTGTGGGATACAACAAGCTGTTATTTTACTTTTTTATTTGACCATTGAGTCATAATTGACTGGCCCGTTGGCGCAGTTGGCAGTGAACCTTCCTTCAACCAAAATCCAAAATTTTCTCTAAACAATTTGTTAGATCTTGGACTCTGGGTGTATATGTCTTTTTATTTATGTGTTATAATATGTCATAGCTTTATATGTGTATGTTTTTTTTTTATTAAATTTGTCTCATTCCCGCTACCATATCGTATGAGATCTAACGCGCGCATAGTATTGAAGTGACCTAATTCAAAAAAGTTGTTTTGTGCCATTCGCAATAAAGCGTTACGAAGCCCTTACAAAACTCGTGAGTGTTAAAGAGTCGCAAAACTTTAAAAGCTAGAAAACACTATTTTTTTTAATAGTTCATTGCGTGATATGATAGATGGCACTGAAATAAGGATTACAATGTATCTAATTTAATTAAGCGTAATTTTTAAATCGGTCACTTTAATACTAAGCATGCGATATGTACAAAATAGCTATGTTAAATATATCTACCATTTGCGAGCAGTATAGCTAAGTATTACATTACAATGCGTCCTACGCACGCGTGTAAAAAACACGTCGCGTTAAAAATCCGCAATGGCCTTAATAAGAAGTTTCGCATGGTATATTCGACTTAACGCCCTACGCGTAACGCCTAAAATGGAACACTGCTCGATAAAATACGTCGCGTTTTAAATACGCTGTCGTGTGAATAGATATCAGCAGGCCTACCATGAACTCTTATTGCGACTCAATTGAAGACGTAAAGGACGACCGCCAACCGCTTTCTTTTCGTACCTTTCGTATGAAGTGGTTATTGCATCGGGGTCGTAATGTTTGAAAAGGATAACGTTATATGAACTATAGATAACTCTGTCTCTTTTACTCACATGTTCTTAGGACGAATTCCGAACGCTCCTTCGGCAATGACTTAAAGTGTGCGTCTTTAAGATGTCATGGTATGAAAAAGCAAAAACCATTTCGTTTACGTCTTCAATTGAGTCGCAATAAGAGTTCATAGTAGGCCTGCTGGATACCCATTTGTTTCATTTCGACGTATTTTTAACGCGCGGTAAAAAACCTCTCGTGTACACGAGTGGTTACATACTTTCTTTGTCAGCCCCTGACCAAGTATTCCACTAACTACTTACACATTGTCCATCAGTCATTGTGATATATGTGCACGTTTAATTTCTCAAGCAGCCAATAAAATCGACCAATAAATATCCCAGCCTCATTGTTGGCGTTGTGTTTCGGCCTGTTTACGACCAACCACAAATGTTTCGATTTTTCCAATGACGTTTTGTGAGATGTCGAACTTCTTTTGTTGATCGTCAGGCGTTATGATTGCCATCCACTGAGTGCGGTTGTTCAGGGAGATAATGACCTTAAAATATTTTAATGGTATATGGTAATGTTCCTATCACCTGTAATTATAATTTTTAAAAAAAGTAATAGCCTGTTACTATGCCTACTTAGCCCAGCGGCTAAGGTCTGCTCTCTCCGTTTTTGTAGAAAAGGATTGGAGCTAAGACCTACCACGCTGCTCCAATGCGGAAGGGTAGGTTATGCCTATCCCTAGAATTCTCTAGAGATATGCAGGATTCCTCACGATGTTTTCCACCACCGAAAAGCGTGTGATAAATTGCAATTATCAATTAGGCACATAAGTTTTATTTGGTATACATTGGTGCCTGCCCGGGGTTTGCACCAATGTCGTCTCTAGAGAGTCGCACGGTCTCACCGCTAGGCTATCACAGCTTAACTATAAGTAACTGTATCTATCTAATTCGGGGACGCCTGCCGTAGCAGTGCGGGTGGTCAGCTCCTATATCGGACTATTCCACCCATTTCCCCATGTTGGGATATGGGTATCACTTATGTCCCGGCAGTGTCACCTGCTTTAATCTGCCAGTAGCTTTTGTAAACCTGCTAATATCCCTGAAGGGGATATCAGCCAGGTCCTTAGCTGCAAGTTCATCCTTACCTAGTATCTCCCATCTTACCCGCGAGTACATAGGGCACTCAGCTATAAAGTGAAGACTCGTTTCTTCCACTCCACACTCTGGGCACGCTGAATCTTCCTTTATTCTCATTATCGACAGGTGTTTGTTTAACAGGCAGTGCCCCGTAGTAATACCAAAATATAAATAAGTATAAATATAAATAAGTAACTGTAACTATTGTGCTAGTTCCGTAAGTCATAGTTACCAACGATGAATCTCTGAAAATTTTTCCATGGTTCCGATTATCCTGATTCGTCTCCATATTCTCTTATAAAAAGAAACGTTAATTAAAAATGTTTCTTCATATTTTTTCCAAAAAAAAAGAGTATTTAATACGCGAAACCAATTAAGATCTCAAATCAAATATACACCAATAAATTTCTCAAAGCTATTTCAAATTAATTTGTTCAATATGATTAAATATTAACTTCTGATGACATAAATATGTAACAAGTTAAGTTAAAAAAGCTTTTAGAAGCAGCTTTTAAGAAAACTTCGTGTCCCGTTAACCTTTGAGTTAGCCGAAATTCCCTCGTCTGGAGCCAATCTTGGCAGCAGCATTATCATGCATGGATCATGCTTATCATAAATATGCATTTTGATCAGGACCATTATGTAAAATTTCAGCTCAATCAAACACAGGGAAGTGGGTCAAATTCTATTTGCAAGATCCACCTTCACTTACATACACGGCAAGTCGAATAACAACTTTCAAAAATGTACAAAGATGTTAGTCTTCCTTTTATAATTATAATAATTAACATTTATTAAGATCAATATTGTGATGTAAAGACTAGGTAAGTACTTTCAAACTTCCATCAACATAACCCCGCTTTTATTTTATCAGTCCTTATCATTAATATAATGTAGACAAATAAAAAGTTTTTTGATAAACCAAATACTGTCTTTGGTCCGATATAAATCAGTACGCAGTTTAAGATTTTATCTCACGCTACACCTATCTTGAATAAACAAATTTATTTCAGAATCATTTACATATCCTAACAATGAACAAGAACCAATAACCAATAATGTAAAAAGGCTGACACTAATACATATTAATACATTTCGAACTAATTCCGATGCATAAGAGCATATCTATAAAATGTGAGAATTGATATTCCCTATTCAAATATTTACATAACTTTTATGTCGGCGAGATAAGGTTCAAAATTATAAATCAGAATAAAACATCCAGAACTCGAACTGGCTCGATTTTGGATGCCAGGATTTTGGATCATGATGTTAAGTCATTGTCTCCTCATCTATATTTAAATATGACTCTTTGTTTCACCAGTTCTAATTTAAATGAGGTAATTCTTAAGACACTTATGTGAGGGAATTTGAATAGCTGCCTTATTTATTGTTAAACGAACATCCCCTACCAGTTTAAAGCTATATCTGTTTTTGGAGAGAGGATTATTATTCTGTGCCAATTCAGTGCACAGGACATCTTTAAATTTATACATAATTTAAAAACTTGTAAGAAGTCTATGGTATGTCTTCAGAAGTTACATTTTAATACATAGATGTATTTTTACTTAAAACTATTAGGGCGTTATACATTGATCGATATATTTTGGGACATTAGGCAGGTAAATTCTGGAATTAGCCATTTCCAAGCGTTGCCGCATTTAACTTAGTGATTTAACATCAAGCACTGCTTTGGACGATTGCATCACATCCTATGCCAATCATTTGTTTTGAATGCTATAATACCAAAACTAAATTAATATAATTATTTAATGAATATTAAAAAATATTATCACCTCGGCAAAGTGATTTTGTTAATATTACTATTATTGAATGTCTTGCATAAATGTGTATTTTTACATTATTTATCAAGTTAACTTTATTATCAAAAATTATACAAATATTTTAAAAGATTCAACCCTAACAGGTTGTTCCTAAAAGACTAATATTCTATCATATATAGACATGGGTAATTAACAATTCTTTGCCATAAAGGAAATATAATAAATCACAAATGTATAGAGTATTATACACTAATTACTTTGTGAGGAACCTGTTTTAGCCTCCCGATCCTTTAGGTAAATTTAAGACTAATACGTGTTACGTAAATAGTTGTAAGTTTTATCGGTCAGTATGGTTTTAATTAAACAATAATAACTTAAATGATATTTAGCTTCGAATACAATAAAATAGCAAATCATTTAAAGATCAACGACGTGCAATACTAGATTTCCAAATTAAATTCTACGAGGCTGTGATTTAAAACAATTCACAGCGGTAAAGCTCTGAGCTAATCAGAACGATAAAGATTGTGTCGGAAGACAAGTTATAGAATAGATAAAAAAAAACAATCATAAATACAATAGCGCAAGTCATAGTTTCCGACGTCGACGCTCAAAAGATCGAAGAGATAGCACCGACTGGGTGTTTGCCAGTTCAATTATCATTACGTGAAGAAATTCAGGCAAGTCACCGTGTTGTGGGTGACCCGCATTAAATCGGTTAATTCAAACTATTTATCAACTCCATTCGTTATGCATAAGATCTGATTTTGAAATTGTTTGGTGATGTTATGGCATGAGGCCCATTGTGTGGCCGCGTAGTTTGATGGGTGTGTACTATGCTAACCGATTTATGATCAAATCGATTGATATTGAGTATTAAAGCATAATAAACTCTTCTTATTCGAGACAATGTTTAAGACGGTTATCCCAAGCACTTATATTCATCGAACATAAGCGAGAGAGTTTTTCCTCCAAAATCAGCTGTTTTTAGTGATTACGGAATTGGGTTTGATAACTATAACTATAGATGGTAAGTGAAAAAACAATTTATGATGATTAGCGATCCTGTAATAGATTGTAGACGCCAACGCGTTGACAATTATTCTCAAAATCAGAAATTATATTAAAAATCTTTTAAATATCAACTATGAAAGGTATCAAAAACTTTTGAGAAAAAATGTAACGTCATGTTACCATTGCTAGGCCTCCTCTGTCCTTATTTTTTGGGACAGGACCGGAACTTTACTCACCAAGCTGCTCCAATGCGGATTTTGGGTTTACACATATCCCCATAATAATCTGGAGATATGCAGGTTTCCTCACGACGTATTGCCTTCCTCGAAATACTTGTGATAAATTGCAAATAACAATTAGGCATATAAGCTGATATAGAAAAAAAAGCGGGATAGAGAATTATAAATAAAAACTTTTAAGAAATATTATTGTAAACAAAAGCAATAATGTGAACACCTTTGTAGCGACAAAAAATTTACTTAATTTATAACGAATGCTGATATCATGTGCCCCTATTCATGGGGGTCATGGGTTGAAATCCTAGACAGGTACCAATTAGGTTTTCCATTTAAAACTGGCGTGCCTAATTGATATTTGCAATTTATCACACGCTTTTCGGTTAAGCAAAAACACGATGTTTTTGAATGAATGAAGCAAACCTGCATATCCCTTAAGAATTATGTGTAATCAATCCACATGGGAGCAGGGTATTGGGTCATAGCTGAAGATAAGGTAAGAGGAGGTCTATGCTTAGCATTGGAATAGTAACAGACTGTTGCTTTTCCTATAAATTATTAAATGATCAGTACGAAAGAAACAAGGAAATTAGTCATCACTACAATTTACAATAAATTTCGTAATTTCAATTACCAATTCAAATCAATACATTACGAGCCTAAATAGCCCAAACTGATCGTTGATTAAATCGATCGATACGAGTGAAAACTGTTATAAAGTACCAAATGCTAATGTCGTGGTGAATGTCCAAAACTAAAGCACGAGCGGCAAGTACAATGAGGCAATTGTTCACGTCCAATGAATAGATTTACAATGCACGCTTGACACAAATGAGCAACTAATTGGAACATTACGACATCACATACTATACGTGCTAGATTGTGTGGGAGCATATTTTTAACAGAGATTGACTGGCCCTTTGGCGCCGGTGCTAGTGTTCTTCAGCTCAGAGGGTCGCAGGTTTGATTCCTGACGAGAGCCAACATTTTCTATAAAAAAATTGTTCGTTCGTGGATCCACTGGTGTCTGGCCACGTTTTGAACCCGTGACCTTCTTATAAAGAGTCACACAGACTCATTGTTTGGCCTAAATAACCAATATATACAAGATATACACCCAAGTTACTTAAATTAAAATCCAAAAAAATTAAAAATATGATAGTATAGCTTAAGTAATTTCATGATTTCCTTCTTTGACAGCCAAGACAATCATATGAATATCTAATTTTTGATTGTCTATGGTATTTATCGCATAAAAAAGTAAAGTAACAGCCTGTTACTATGCCCACTGCTGGGCTAAGGCCTCCTCTCTCCGTTTTTGGAGAGAAGGATTGAAGCTAAGACCTACCACGCTGCTCCAATGCGGATTGGTAGGTTACACATATCCCTAGAATTCTCTAGATTCAAATTTAAATTCAAATTCAAAATATTCTTTATTCAAGTAAACTTGTAAACAAGTTCTTTTGAATCGTCAATTTTACTGCTGGTTCGGAAAGCTGTTCCTACCGAGAAGAGCCAGCTAGAAACTCGGCGGTTGATCTTCTTAAAATATAAATCTTAGAACTAGTTACATTTATTTATTACTGTCTTGTACAGGGTAGAAGTGCACCTATATCCACACATCCTTAACATCTAAGTAATCTTCAACAGTATAGTAGGCTTTCTGAATCAGCCTCTTTTTAACAGTGGTTTTAAACTGCTGTATTGGCATGGCCAAAATTAATTTCGGAATTTTATTATAGAATCTTTAGAGATATAGATATATCTTATAAATATATCTTATACAGGCGTAGAGATATGCAGGTTTCCTCACGATGTTTTCCTTCACCGAAAAGCGTGTGATAAATTGCAATTATCAATTAGACACATAAGTTTTAATAGAAAAACTCATTGGTGCCTGCCCGGGGTTTGAACCCATGTCGTCTCTAGAGAGTCGCACGGTCTCACCGCTAGGCTATCACAGCTTTTTTTGCCTCTACCGAGAAGAGGCAAGAGTTCATGATTACAAAATTGCTTGAATAAAGAATATTTTGAATTTGAATTGTTATTTGTTTATGGTTAGGTATAAAAATATTATGTTATCCTTAAACCAACATAATGATATCTTTGATATGCAAAATAATGTTACTAATGTTGCGAGGAAAATCTTACACTAAGATAATTGCTTGGTAAATCACGATCACATTAATTAATTAACACGCGGGACAATTTTATATGGAATTTCCATATTATCGTTTTCCTTATCTTAGTAATCTTTTCAGAAAAACCAATGGCTGTGAAAGAAAATGAATTAAATTATCATAAATATTAATTTTAATAAAAAAAATTTAAAACCTAACTCGCTCGCTCCTTATCTATGACGCATCGACGCTAACTATAGTACACACCAGACAAATCTCGTTGATTTTTGGTATGTATTTGTTTTGATCACTTTTATTTAAATACAATTTAAAAAAAGAAGGCAATCCCCAATAAAAATGTGGTACAAATAAAGGTGTGATAAAAATTAGTCATAAAAATCTTCGCCTTAACTAAGAGTTAAGGCAAAAAAAAATGACTTATTAATAATAAGTCATAGGGCCAAACTTTTAATATACAAAAAATAAATCTATAGTCCGACTTAGTAGACTTTCCACTACCACGAAATCGGTATATACGCGGGTGAAACCGCGTGCGTGGCATTGCTAGTTAGTATTATATAACCTATCTGCTATAGAAACATTCTATAGAATACCATACCCCGAATGAATATTATATTTCAACGACTCTAGACGTTAAAAAATTCCTATTGCATCCAAAATATACGATAAATATACGAGTATATGTACCCCTTTAGGCAATTTAGTGAAGCCCTATATTGAGTTAAAAGCTGTGATAGCAAGCGGCTAGAGCATGCGACTCTTTCAAGGCGATCGGGGGTTCAAACCCCGGGCAGGCGCCTATGATTTTCTCTGGGGAATTCTGGGGATATGTTTAACCAATCAATCCGCATTGGAGGAGCGTGATAGGTCTTAGCTCCATCGCTTCCTTCCAAAAACGAAGAGGCTAATACCCAGCAGTGGTATAGTAAAAGGTTACCTATGATCGAGTTATCGAAAATTTAATATTTATTATCAGTAAAGCTTTGAATGACTTCACAAAAAATAGATTAATTAATTGAATCTATAACTGCGGATACCGCAAATATAAAATTAGTTTTTGTTTTTACGTACGTACTTACTTCCCACATTACGCCATGTGGTATCCGGCAGAATAGAATAGACCACCCTCCTTTCTTACCGAGGTGTCGTAAGAGGCGACTAAGGTATGTGCCGTGTGGTATCCGGCTGTATAGAATAGACCACCCTCATTTCTTACCGAGGTGTCGTAAAAGGCGACTAAGTTAAGTTGACGTCAGGCAGGCGGCCGGTCGTAAAATACGTAGTCGAATCATGTGACAGCATGTTTGTAACATGTTTGCCGACCCCACTTAGAGTGGGATAAGGGCAGGAGAATGATGATTACTTATTTCCCACATTATGTGAATAATTGATTTTACACATTGATTACATACATAACTTTTATCAAATATAATATATATATCAAATAACAGCAAACATCAAATACAAAGAAACATTGCTTTTTCTTTAAAAGGATTCTAAAAACGAACATTATCTTTAATCGTTCCGTGTAAAACATCAATCAGCTGAGACAATAGTAGTTTAACTAGACGCATCGATAACCTCGAAGCCTATTTTGTGACATTTTGAAGTATGTCAGTATTCGTGTAGCATCATGTCGTGACGCCCGAAGTGGCGACTTCGTGATCCAAATTAATTAAAACGGAGACACAAAACTGAACCAATCACGATCACTTTCGATGTATGCATTAACGTGGATGTACCCTGCTTATGCAAGAATAGGCTACACTATGATTCATAAATCATGACGTACATAAATAATAATTTAAAATATTTAAATTCAAATTTAAATTCAAAATATTCTTTATTCAAGTAAACTTGTAAACAAATCTACAATAGTATTATAGGCTTTCTGAATTAGCCTTTTTTTAATAGTATTTTTAAATTGCTGTAATGGTAAAGTTAAAGTAGATTGTGGAATTTTATTATAGAATCTTATACCCAAACCCACAAACGAATTACGAACTTTTGCAAGGCGCAAAGCAGGAATCGCAAGCTTATATCGGTTCCTACTTTGTCTATTATATACATCGCCAATCCTTTTATAACTATCTATATTCAATCCTTTTATAATTACTAATATAGCCGATAGTAAAACAAGATATATCTTATCCTGATATTAATTATTGTATTTAAAAATTAAGTTATGCCTAACTTACAGACGAACGCCTTAAAATATTTAAAAAGAATTTTAAGGAGAAGTTAACACAGAACAAGGCGTAACGCCGTAAAGTTTTCTTTCGATAATTTATATTATTTATGAAGGGAATGTTTTATTTGAAATAAATAAAATAAACACCTGTAACCATTAACATTAAAACGTTTATTACGTATCCATGTGTTAGGACTCATAAAAATCTTAACATCGGGCCACCGCTGTGCGGTATGAAGCTCCACACGCCAACCGTCACATTTCAAAATTCAATATGCTAATTAACATGAACCTTTTTTGATTTGCGCTACGAGCTCTCAGAAACGAATGCAAATTCACGACGTGCCTTTAATTACGCTCCAAACACGACTAACGACGGCGTTAAAGATGCAGTTTTAAGAATCGTCAATGTTTGCTCTGCGCGTTCGTAGGGATTTAAGTGGTAAGCGGATTTAGTGCAAGAATGACTATGGAACTGTTTATTACTTCTCAAAAGCAGGGTTGCCTCCACTTTAATTATAGTACTCCTGATTCATCGATCATCTCGAGCACTATTAATAACAAAAATCAGTTAATTCTCAAGTCCCTGTTTCCAAGAACGAGCTCTTAACAATGGTTTAACCTTTATCGAGCCCATACAAATTTAACGCTGGCGATGTCACCAATCAACAATAGAGAGCGACATTAATTTCTATCCATCATGTTCAACCAAAAAAGGGAAGTTCATTAAAGGATGCATTCCTCAAGTATTATTCTTTGAAAAGTGGTAATAAAAATAATAACAAGAGGGCCACCCTGCCAAGTGCTATCAGCTCCATCTGTTGTCGCTACGGACAAACTCGCCTAATGAACGATGATAAATCATATTCGAGAGGCGGCTCAAAGGCTCTTCCATGTTATTTTTAGTTTATGCACAAATGCGTTGTTATACACTGCACTACTTCCATCGCTGCTTGAATTTTGATTGTGATCGTCATCGTCGATTGAAAAACAGCAATGGTTTCTCAGTTGCATATTCTAATCAGTTATGGTGAAATGTTTACAGGTGATATCGTAAGGTGCCACTCGCCCCGTGTCCCTGCCCGCACACCATTGTGCTTACTAATGATTTTATGCAAATGCAGCCTCTTTAGATCGAAGTCTTAGCGCGATCTCAAACCGTCAGGTACGAAGCTCATTATTAACAATTTGAAATATGACTTGGGAATTTTTAACAATATACCGGGAGGTAAATTAGGTTTTTATTGAGTGTCAAATGGGAATTGGAATTTGTTTGAAACATAATATTTGATGAATTAAAATATTAATAAAATTATTATAAGGTAACATTTTGGAACCCATATCTTGGTCACCCATCGTGATACCGACTTGTCAGAGGTAGCACTTGAATTATTGCATCTATCTCATATTCGCTTCCGCAAATAGACGATACCACTTTTTATATAATACATTACTTATGTGTAGCCGTGATGGCGTAATAGTTACCAAGGATTTGCGGATCGAAACTATAAGTCACATAATATTAAATATAGGTGACCGAACTTTGCTCGGTAATTTTTATAAAGATATAAAAATGCAATAAAAAATGAAAAAGAAAGAGCACGTGATAACTAGGACTTGATCTGGGGTGATTTCATTACTTTATTCCTGCCACTTTACAAATGACCGCAAAATTTATCTTTGTGTTCAATGCGTATATTAGCAGTTTTTCATTTCAGTTTTGCCTGTGTGTGTGTTTGTAACGCTTTAACGGTCCCAAAGCTTAACCGGAGTTTTTCAATAATATAATCTTTAACATTACACAACAAAAACACTAATTATGTATGTAAACTATTTAAACCGTGGAGCGTGATGAAATAAAAAACAAAAACCGGCCGGAACTGCGAATCACGTATTCTTAGTCATAGGAGGAAAGTCTTTCATTAATAACGGCCTTAAAGTTGACATAACATTTTGCAATGTAACTGTAGATGGGTGTTAATTTTGTTGAGTAATTGCACTTTCACCGCCTTTTGTGCGCTCACATTAAATTCACAATACAATGACAAAATTAAACGGTTATTTGACTTCTCACTTAATATAATTGTCTGAAGAAAACTTTTAGATAACTGTCTTATTAAATACATAGTCTTAAAGGCTATCTCGTCACGTATCGTAATAAAGGATAATAACGACCTGTTACTATTCTTCTGCTGGGCATATGCCTCCACTCTCAGTTAATAATTAAAATTTATAATTTAATATTTTGTGGGCTATTAATTTAATTACTAAAAATGCTATTAGCATCCAGGATATAGTAGCAGCCTGTTACAATCCCACTGCTGGGAATAGGCCTCCTCTCTCCGTTTCTACAGTGAAGGGTTGGAGCTAAGACCTACCACGCTGCTCTAATGCGGATTGGTAGGTTACACATATCTCTAGAGAACTAAAGATATGCAGGTTTCCTCATGATCTTTTCCTTCACCGAAAAGCGTGTGATAAATTGCAATTATCAATTAGACACATGAGTTTTAATAGAAAAACTCATTGGTGCCTGCCCGGGTTTGAACTCGTGTTCCCCTCGTAAGAGACGCATGGTCTCACGGAAATATTAATGTTTATAAAATGTTCTTAGCTTATTTAGTTCTTTTAAGTAACCTTAAAGTAAAGTAAAGTTACGGCCTGTTACAACCCACTGCTGGACATATATATGGCCTCCTCTCTCCGTTTCTAGAAGTTGTTGAAAAGGGTTGAAGTTAAGGCCTACCACGCTGCTCCAATTCGGATTGGACACATATCCCCAGAGTTCTCTAGATGTTTTCCTTCACCGAAGAGCGTGAGATAATTTGCAAAAATCGTTAACACACATTAGTTGTAATAGAAAACTCATCGGTGCCATTGCGTGCCATGCCATGCATTACGATTTTTTCGTGGAGCCTATCCTCCTGATGATGCTTCGGTTTCACGGTGAAACGATCGTAGAGATTGTTGTGGTGGTAGTGTGTATTGCTTGTGTGCATCTTGAGATGCATGTGGTGACTTGTCCTGCATGTGTAGGGTACGTGAATTTTGCCTGCTACATACACATTAGCATTGCATGCAATTGCTTAG
Source organism: Morpho deidamia (assembly GCA_947086505.1). NCBI lineage: Eukaryota > Metazoa > Arthropoda > Insecta > Lepidoptera > Nymphalidae > Morpho > Morpho deidamia. The sequence continues at coordinate 7,876,929 of CAMTZC010000027.1, forward strand.
GCCGCGCGGATTATAGCAAAGTAGTTTTGTTACAGTTTCTGTAATATGGAATTTCGCAAAGTAACTCAACCTCACTGTTCAGCTAATTAGTAATAAAACTGTTTAAATACCTCTTAATATATTCCATAGTTTTCAATGGGTAAATTATTTAAATATGCCAAATGTAGCAAGGAGCGTTACACGAGATTAGTAGCATTGTTCATTGAAATATTTTGTCTAATGCCCTTTCCGAACCGTGGGAAAGCTCGCGGTTGGAAATTAACGAGCTTTGTAATTTGAAAAGTTGGTGACTCACAATCCGAGTTGATTGCTTATTAAATGCGTTTTTAATTCACTTTACCCAAATTGCTTTAATATGTTGAGCTTGACTCACGTTTTGACACTCTTCGGAGCAGAGATGATGTCTCGTCTCAAAATGAGATACGGCTTTCCTTCTTTATTTAAATATATTTTTTAAAAATTTCCCGAATTGAAATTTTGAACGTAAAAGTAGTAATTGTGAGATAACCATAAGAGATGCTCTCGTAGATTTTTTCGTAGTATTTTTGTATATTACTCTTCTACATTACTTTAGTGTATCTCTGCTATTTTACACGGCGCACGCGATTAAAGCTCCCAGCAAGCGATTTTTAATACAACTCCTTGGCCTCTTTAACACAATTTACACAAAACTTTTCGGAATTGCACTATCATTAATAAAAACCGGTAACAAAAATCGGTTCAGTAAATTTTGAGAAAATAGATCACATATAGATCACATCCAGACATTCAGCTTTTGGGTACTTAGTTTTATAATGAATATAGATGTAGAGTTAAGACACAGAACAGTTAATGTGGGTAGACACACTTCGGTGTGTCTACCCAATCCTACTTATCCTACTTCCTACTTACTAATCTTCTTACAAATATTATAAATGCGAAAGTTGTGTTTGTGAGTATGGATGGATGTTTGTTACTATTTCACGACGCATCCGCTAAAACAGTTACGACGAAATTTGGCAGAATTATTCCTTATACACCGGGGTAACATATAGACTATCAAAATCCTGTTGATTCTACAGGAATAGAATGACATTCAAAAGCGCCATCTATTATCAACTTATCGAAGTTTTTTTTATTCACAATGCGTCAAAAATCAAGTCAATTCTGTAGTATTTTACATGGCAAAACAACGTTTGCCGGGTTCAACTGGTATTATAAATGCGAAAGTTTGTGAGTATGGATGGATGTTTGTTACTCCTTCACCAAAAAACTATTGGACGGATTTGGATGAAACTTTTCAATTATATAGGTTATACATAATAACATATAGGCTACAATTTGTAATGATTTTATATAATATAACGATACATGTCAATAAAGTCGGAAAAAATCTGGCCTCTGAGAGCTATCTCGGCGTACGATGCCTAAACCATTAGAGTTACACAAAGATGATGTACCGTAGTATTGTTTGTCTTTAATAGTTCTAAATAAAAGTCCGCAACAGCATATATCTATCTTTTATGTGGAAGCCACTATCACCAAAATTATGAATCATAAATTTAAGTAAGTTAGATACTGTGGCAGACAAAATTCCTAGCGAGCGAAGCCGCGGGCTAAAACTAGTGTTCTATAATAACATAGACAAGACTACATTATTAAGACAATGTCAATACTAACCACGATTATAAGACACTTAAAGTTGTCTACGTTTAAAAATAAACTGCGTTCATTATGATAAATATTTGAAGGAAGATGCGAATTCTTATACCGGTATGAAACAACTATAGAGTTATCATTTGACTCCGACATATAAATTTGAATATAATACATCTGGGTTGATTTAATAATCTATTTAATATTCTCCACATCCATACTTTTATCATAAATGTGATGTTCGGTCAGTCTGTCTATTACGTTTTTACACCCTATTTTCTTAGGCAATATTGATGATATTTGGTATAACTAAAGCTTATATAGCGAAGTAACATATGTATATAAAATCCCGTTTTTCATTCGAGAGCAAGGAGACAACTAGTACATAAAACAGGGTACCGCAGGTACCGCAAATATATATATATTTTTTTACTTAGGTACTTACTTCCCACATATGTATTATACATGTGTGAATAATTGATTTTCTAAAGAATAATACGTGACTGCAATATTAAATACTATTTATTGAATGTACTGTAATATTTAAATATCGTAAAGTAATATAACAGTAATTAAATTGCCAGTAATTATACATTTATGCAGACGAAGTAGGTAAAGCCAAGTATAGATAATGCGAGGCGAGTGTTCTAAGAAACACATCTCATTTATGATCACGACATATTAATTGGCGTCATTTCCAATGAGGCAAACCGCTTTTCAAAGTTGTTAAGTACATTCGAGTCGAATGATAAATTACTGATCTAAGTGTATTCGTAATAAGTAACAGTCCTCGCCACGATAACGCTGTATAAAGAGCTCATGAATAAGGGTTCTGAAATGGCTAAAACTAGTCAGGCTTTTTTTTTTTTTTTTTTTTCTTGTCAGGAAAACCCATTATGGGTCGTCACCGCCCGACGGGGACGAGCGGTGGGTATGTCGGACTCTCACCGACTAAAAACCTGACAGTGCTCCACCACGCTGCTGGTGGCGGGGACAGGGTAACGTTGTACACATTGCCCCCATCCCCGCCAGCAGCGGCTCTGTACCCCGGAGAGCGCCACCTCCGGGTCGGGGCCTCTCTAAGCAGTGGCCCCTCCCACCGCTAATCGATGCATCGGGAGCACCAGATGCATCGACCACCTCAGGGACCTAATTTCAGCGAGCGTCCGATGAACCCCGTTCGGAACGCTCGCAGGTCCCCGTTAGGGCGGCATGCGACGGACTTCGGCGAGTCGCCTGCGCCCCGCTCGCCTGCGGCGGATCGGATCCAAAGACTCGACTTCCCGGATCCGTCCCGCCGCCTCCTTCCGCAAGATAACATCCTCGCAGAAGGAGGCCATCGCTGCCCACGATGCCTCCCTGTCCACCATGGCACGAGCCACGGTGGGCAGGGAGAGATCGCGCCCCACCTCTGCCACGAGCTTCGCCCGCTGAACTGCCCAAGCAGGGCAGTCCGCGAGCGTGTGCAGCGCCGTATCGAACTCGGCGCCGCACTCGTGGCACTCACCAGACGCTTCGCGCTGGGCCACCCTCCACAGATACCTCCCGAAACAACCATGTCCAGAAAGTACCTGCGTAAGGCGGAAGGTGAGGACCCCGTGTCTCCTGGCGACCCAGCCCTGGAGAATGGGCTGGATGGCTGAAATCGTCCTGAATCCTGCGCTGGGCGATTCCAGCCGCCGCCTCCATTGGCGGAGAAGCTCCATCTGAGCTGTCCTCCGCCAATCCACCTCCACCGCCGTAGAGTTTCCCCCCGAAAGACGGGCTTCAACTTTACGGCGGTAGGCCTGAGCAAGCACCTTGGCCTCTAGATCCCACGGAGGGGAACCGGCCAAGGCGCAGGCCGCCTCACCAGAGATAGTCCGGTAGCCTCGCACTAGCCTGATCGCCATAATCCTCTGCGCCCCGAAAACTAGTCAGGCTAACCCGACAGAATATGATATGACTGTACTATATATAAACATTTCTATACAGAAATATTTTTAATATATTCAAAAATGATAACTATTAACTATTAGCGTCAAATTATACTTTAAAATATCCCCAATTCCCAAAAACGAGAGTTTTATGATTTTTGATTTGTATGAATTGAAGCAATCATTAGGTGAAAGCTTAACAGACAGACAGATGTAAGTATTCTTTGTCTCAATATAGTCTGTTTCTATCAAGTAAATAAAACACTCTATCATCACGTTGACATAGAATGATTAAAAAATTGTGATGACGTAGAGTCCATGCCGCAGCCTATGCAACCTTTAATACCCTAAGCTATCCCTATATTTGGATTAGACTTCCTCATAGAAGTTAGTTCCTTAAGACGGTTGATGGAATTTGCACTATTAATGTGCTTATTGCCTAGGAATTTTGGTGTAAGGGTTCACCACGAGGCCTTCTAATCACAAAACTATTGCTTATAGAAATGCTAAGACTCATATAGCATTTCTCTTTATATTCCCATATTGCCAACGGTAGCTTAGTACGGTAAAAACAGGTTCCTCTTTCCCAATATAGTCTGTTTCTATCACGTAAATAAAAATAGAGCCATAACACTTTAACATTGTATAATCGCGTCAACATATAATGATAAAAAAAATTGAAATAACGTAGGGCGCATGGCGAAGACCATAGAAATGTTAAGATTCGTAAAGCATTTCTCTTTATATTACCATTTTGCCAATGGTAACTTAGTAAAGTAAATACAAATGTTAACACGCTGCGATATCGATATCTATAAGCACTCTTTACGCATCATGAATGGTATTACCCATAAAGATTTTTAGCCATTCAAAAAAATTGAAAAAAAAATTGTATGAATCGACTTCTTCATGACTGTACTTGAAACCACATGTATACTAAGTTATTTCCCATTCTTATTACTAGAACTTCTATCTAATTCCTCGTCGTGTCGACGATATTATATTTCATTCTATTGTGTATGTTTATATTAATTAGCCCTGTTTCAGGCGTGATGTTAGTCCCGCTATCTTTGACTTATAAGCTCCGTGATCATTTAAAGGTTAATGGTGTGTGAGGCGCGTGAATTCATACGATGTGACGGTCAATCAGCATTCTTGTTAGATCACATCCTATACGAACACAGCTTCCCAAATTGCGCTTTGTAAAAGGGATTATAAAATTATTTCGAACTTTGTTCAATGCAAGAATGGAAATGTTATAATATTTGTTATGGTCTGTTTCATCTATACTTATTATAAAACAAAGCCCCAAAAAACTGTCTATATATAATCGATTTTCTCAAAATCTAAAGACGTTATACGTTAAGCCGTGTCTGTAAGCATATTTTTCACATATGCCTAATAATTTCGCCAGGCCACATACAGATGCACTCAGCAACACCATATCATCTGCGTAACTGATGTTGTTAAGGCACACACCCTCAATGTGACAGCCAACATGAGTGGTGCTAAGCTCCTCTATCAGTGCATTGACATATAGGTTGAAAAGCCTAGGAGAGGTTAAGCCCCCCTGCCGTACCCCACACTCCAGCCTATATGGCTGCGAATAGGTTTCAGACCATCGCACGACGTTGACCTGGTTATGGTACTAATATTTGAAGATCCTGGTAACTTCTTCAGGCAGTGCAATGTTTTTCAGCTTTTGCCATAGGATATCATAACTAACAACGTCAAAAGCCTTACTCAGGTCAAGGAAACAGGCATACACAGATGTTCGCCTAACCGAGTAGTACTTAACAGTTTGTTTTAAACATAATATGGCCGACTCCGTTATATGGCACACTTATTAAGCTAAGCCTTTCAGATGTTTTGTACTAACTTTTAGTACAAAACCGTTCAAAAAACCGTTGAGTAGATTTTGTGAAAAATCGATCACACAGAGACAGACAGCTTTTGGGGACTTTGTTTTATAATAAGTATAGATTCTGTTGTTGGAAATCCATCGTAAAATGTCTTTAACGTTTATTTCGACTCAATAAATTTGACTCAGGTGGTACTTTAATGTTTCTCTAGACATCTATGTATAGAAAATTATAAAACTAAACAAAAAACAGTACTCCAAAAAGGTACACCGTCGGGCTTGTCAAGCGGCCCGTATTAGTCAGACACAAACAAAGATTCACAATCCCAAATCTTTTAATTGGCATTAAGTATGACGACAGACGGTGACTTGCTTAATCTCCGTTGGAACGGTATATCTATAGAGCTGCAACAACCACTCAGCTAATTACCGTAGCTAGTAGAATTCATAAAAATGAAGCAACGGATGGTAAGTAACGGATTTTATTTATGTAACGTTTACTTGATTTATAGAAGCAGGCGTTACTTTGCGGAATTCCATATTACAAGCAATATAACAGAACTAACTACTTTGCTATAATCCGCACGGGTTAAGTGAATGCATGCAAAGCCAATGTGTATGAAGCAGGCAAAATCTACGCACCTTATACATGCAGGACCAGCCACCACATGCACCCCAAGGCGCAATTCACCAGCAACAACGAACACAAAAGCAGCACAATCGTACTCAAAGTAAGTACGATTTTTGTCGTGAAGCCTATCCTCCTGGTGATGCTTCGGTTTCGGGGCGAGACGATCGTCGAGATTGTGGTGGTGGATGTGTGTGCTGCTTTTGTGTTCGTTGTTGCTGGTGAATTGCGCCTTGGGGTGCATGTAGTGGCTGGTCCTGCATGTATAAGGTGCTTAGATTTTGCCTGCTTCATACACATTGGCTTTGCATGCATTCACTTAACCCGTGCGGATTATAGCAAAGTAGTTAGTTCTGTTATATTGCTTGTAACGTTTACTTCTTTTTTATTAATTTTTATTTGTATATATAGTTTGTTTTGTTGTCACCTATGTAATTTCAAACGAGAGGTGAATGGCTTATAGAATTAGCGGCGAACCTTGGTGGTTTTTTTAGTGCTAGTATTGAATTTTTATTTATGTATATACTTTTTAAAATGTTCAATAAATACAAAGAAGTATTATGATAGGGCATTTCGAAGGTTGATCAGAGATAAGTGAAATTTTTAATTACATACAGAGTATAGATATGGGGTTGGTGTTCTTGCTTTGCTTTAGTGCATTTATTTATACAGCTGAGTAAGTTACCAATTAACTATCGAAATTAGTACCAAGTACTGAAATTAGTACCAAGAAACTGGTGTTAGTTTCATACTTACGTGTGTAAGTATGAAACTAACACCAGTTAATAAATTTTATACGTGAGTACATGAGTGTTCATGTACTCATTTATAAAATTTATTTTACAGTTCATTTAAGTGTATAAGAAACTAATTAGTTAAATTGAATACAACCAAAATTATTATTATTATATTGAAAATAGTAAATATATATAATTTTATATAAATGACCCACACAAAAAATGACATCTTTTAATGAAAACAATATTTAAGTCATTTTTATTATTTAATATCAAAATTTTATGTTTACTATTATTTCTAGATAATTTATTTTTAAGGCGACTGATTATGAATTTTCTGTTAAATACAAAGGTGGCAGTGAGTCTTCAGCTCCGGGGTAGTAGGTTAGATTCCTGCCGTCGGACAAATTGTTTGAGGGTCAAATTTTTTGGTTATTAATATATAAAATACGGGTCACATCGCGATAAAATCGAGTGATATAATAATAATAATAAATATATAGGACACTTACACACACGGTTGTCCGACCCCAAAGTAAGTATCTTAATACTTGTTTTATGTTATATGGGTGATGGACAACTGGTAGATATACTACATATATAATTTTAAATACACACTTAAATACAAATATACACCCAGGTTCCAAGAACCAACAAATTATATATAGAAAATGTTGGCGGGAATCGAACCCGTGACCCTCGGAGCTGAAGGCACGGTCTCTACCCACTGCGCCAACGGGCCAGTCGGGTTCAGTGATACGACCCGTATTTTTTATATATTAATAAGTATGAATCGCGAAAGTAAAATGCACGGGGCGTATTTATGAGTTTAAGTTTTTTTTTGAATTTTTATAAGTAGTGTATTTACCAGTTGTCTGTCACCCATAAGCAATCAAAAACATAACCAAAAAAACCACCCAAGTATTAAGTTACTTTCCTTGAGGACGGACAACCGTGTATGTATTTATCCCATAGATTAATTTATTTTATAAATATGAATATTAATTTATTATATGTAATTAATTATAATATTAATTTATTCTATATATAATTTATTTTATAAATGTATTAACAGCTCTCGGCAATACTGTGCATAGATTCCATTCTAATCTGTCACGTCTGAGAGGTCGGCCGGTGTAAAGTTCATCAATGCTGAATTCAATTATCGATTACACCATTGTGTTCCGTTCTTTCGATTTATATTTAAATATCAGACGTTTACGAGAAATGTATTGTGAAATTAGACAACTATTTTATTGTATTTGACGAAATGGACCGCCCGCTTTGCAAGGTGCCTTTTTATTTTGCATTTAAAATCGTGTATTACTTATAATTACGACTATTATATTATGATTGTTTATGCGGCCTATAAAATATGTTATGGTGCAATTTTAGAAAGTTTTATGTTGTCTCTTGTAACTTCTTATTAGTTGCAGTGTTTTATATACCGACACACTTGTGTTACAACGTATCGAACCAAAGAGGCTCTAATGAATGACTAAATACATTATGACTGTTTTTAACGTTTATTTATCAATTAAGGAGACAAATTTATTAGCTTAAGTCCGCTACTTTATGAGTGTGAACTTCAGAACCAAAATAAAATGTTAAATTACTTTCAAGACTTTAAACTGTGTCTATGATTAAAATCAAATCTATCCGTCGCTCCATTCCGATGCGTAAGGAGGACAAACCAACACACTTTGTCATTTAGAATATTAAATTAGCAATATAGTCGCATAAATTTATCTTAAAACATCATTCTCCTGCCCTTATCCCACTCTAAGTGGGGTCGGCACAACATGTCACAAACATGTTGTCACATGATTTGGCTACATATTTTACGACCGGTCGCCAGCCTGACGTCAACTAACCTTAGTCGCCTTTTACGACACCTCGGTAAAAATTAGGGTGGTCTATTCCATGCAGCCGGATACCACAGGGCACATACCTTAGTCGCCTCTCACGACACCTCGGTAAGAACAGAGGGTGGTCTATTCTATTCTGCCGGATACCACACGGCGTATAAATTTATCTTAACATGTTACTTTTAATTATTTAAGTTTATATGCAAAAAAAAGTCACTTTTTAAAACACATGGCACTGTAAACATTTTAAATAAGGAAATCGTCTCGATGTAAATGACATTTGAATAATGAAATTAACAATCACGGTGTCTAAATATTGATTTTGCTAAGTGTTAAGTATTTTTTTGTTTGTGAAGTAAGAACCTTTTATCGTCATCGTGCATTTTTCGCGATAGGTAAAAAATGTTAAACTCGAGTCCGAACATGTGACCTAATCGAAAATTTGTAAAACGGAGGGACAGTAGACCGCTGGCACGGTGTAGGAGAGGTACTATCCCCCACTCTTTCTACCGCGCAACGAAAATGTATGCCTGCGCGTACTGTTTCGTTTAGACGGCGCAGGGCGCTTGCGCGAAATCACTTTCGTATAGGATAGCGCAATAAATGAATATTGTATTTTACCACACAAATGATAGTTACAAATGATACATACTTTTATACTGATAATTAAAGTACTTGTACAAAGTTATCCCCTATATCAAAAATGCACAACGTTAATATACAAGTTATTACTTTTACCAGCACTCGCGGAGTGCAACCCATTGTTTGTTTTTCTTAAGTGACTGTTGATAACACTATCTAGGTCTCTGCGCAAAGATGCTCTATCGAAACTTGCTTCAATAACTGGGATAAAGTGGCATTTTTAGGTACTATACAAATGTATTACTTTTTTAAACTGGTCAAAATGCAATTGCCTTAACGGCTATTATAGCGCCGCCTGTTGGCACGAGTAAAAGCATTGCCGAAAGTACCAAATCCAGGCCCATAGTATCGTGACGGCATAGAGTGACTTGTAGTGGAGGGCTGGTAGTAGGTCTGTGACTTGTCAACCAAGGGAATCTGGTTTCTGAAAATTCTTAATCGGGTAACTATGTACCATCGTGTCATAAAAACGAAATGAGAGAAAGTGAAAACTTTATGAAAGTTTTTTTTTGAATAATTCACGCAACATCACTAATTAATATTTTTACTCAGTAGACTATTGTGGCTTATACCTAATTAGGCATAAACAAACTTAACTTAGTCACACTTTAGCAATGTTCACTATAAACATATACCAGTACATAAAATTTCGGCTACAAAAAATCTTATTGACATTTAAAAGAGTTTTACTTCCTATTGAAAATTTATGAAATTAAAGCAAAATGTGAATAACATGTCTCGAAAATGAGCCGCAAGATAAGTTGGATGCTAGTCAATTTGTATCACTAATTATTATAGCTTTGAAGATTCATGATTTTATTTTAAACTAAATATAACAACAAAATTTGACACCGTGAATTAGTTTTCGCTATATATATAACCCTTAATCGCTAAAAATACGACACAACGCAAATTACGCTGTCCGATCTCGTTCGAAATTATTGGACGATATAGTTGTAACGCAAATTAGACTGCCCGATCCCGTTCGATATTATTGTACGATATTGTTGTAACGCAAATTAGACTGTCCTATCTCGTTCGATATTATTGTACGATATTGTTGTAACGCAAATTAGACTGTCCTATCTCGTTCGATATTATTGTACGATATTGTTGTAACGCAAATTAGACTGTCCTATCTCGTTCGATATTATTGTACGATATTGTTGTAACGGAAATTAGACTGTCCTATCTCGTTCGATGTTATCGTACGATGTTGTTGTAACGCAAATTAGACCGTCCTATCTCGTTCGATATTATTGTACGATATTGTTATAACGGAAATTAGACTGTCCTATCTCGTTCGATATTATCGTACGATGTTGTTGTAACGCAAATTAGACTGTCCTATCTCGTTCAATATTATTGTACGATATTGTTGTAACGCAAATTAGACTGTCTTATCTCGTTAGATATTGTTGTGAAATATCGTTGCAACGCAAATTCCGCTATCCGATCTCGTTCAATATTGTTGTACGATATCGTTGCAACGCAAATTACGCTGTCCGATCCCATTCGATATTATTGTACGATATTGTTGCAACGGTCGTATGAAAATATCACATAAGTGTAGGCGGACCCTCATCTAAGCACACAGAAGCACCAATTAACCGATAACGTTGTCTCATAAACAAAAATGTATCGGTTGACAACGAATGAGAATTTCTTTGGTGGTCTGTAGAATCGTAATCTGTCATCAGAACTGTCAAATTACTAACGGAAGAGCGAGCGATCGGCTACCGAACGTGTTATAGATAAAGGGGACATAGATTATGTGTACTCGGAGAATACCCCATTTCATAAAAGGGTCAGTGAATGCCTTATAAACTCACAGAGGACTCACTGAAAGATAAGAATAAGGAATGCGAAGAAATAATTTTCGTTTTCAGATAAATCAACTAATCCTAACGTTTGGTAATTAGTAAAAGAAATATAACATAAACAATAGTCGACAATTAATAAGCTATTGAACTTTTTAGTATATCCATTTATGATGTACCATATATACCCAATTTGTATTTGTTTAATATTTCTTTTTAATTTATGTATGGTTTTGTATTTTTTTAATCGATTCATTAACTTTAGATTTAGGTTTACTATCAAGCAAATGATCATTTCATTATTATAAAAAGAGATTTCAACGCTGGCTAGTTACCGCACTCACATGAATTGTTTAGCATCTCGCAGAATCTATCACCAGGAATGAAAAAGTATTAATTTCTGGTTAAAAAATCAGCCTTAAACTGAACTAAAAACATGCACATGAAAAAACAACGCGCTTAGGGCATGCGATATAAAAAAAACGACATTAATTAATAAAAACGACAAACGATATATTTAAGTAAACTTTTATTCTTCATCCTACTGCCTTATCCCACTCTAATAAGTGTGGTTGGCACAACATGTTATAACATGTTGTCACATGATTCGCCTACGTATTTTACGAGCGGCCGCCTACCTGACATAAACTTATCTTAGTCGTATTTTACGACACCTCGGTAAGACAAAGGGTGGTCTATTCTACAGAACCGGATACCAAACGGTGAGTCAACTTATCTTAGTCGCCTTTTACGACTCGGTAAGTAATAAGGGTGGTCTGTACTACTCAGCCGAATACCACACGGCATTTAGGCAAACTTTTATTCTTAATATTATTATATTGTATTATATTCTTTGACTGTACGCAAAATAAAACGATGTAGGCGTACACGCACGAAGACACCTGATTGGTCTCGGTTTATTTTTTGTATGGAATTTTAATTAATTTTCACTGTCAACCGTAGTCAAACAAAACGTAGGTAATGATTAATTTGGGGTCCGAACCGGTTGGCCCCGACACTGTAGATAGGTGCACGGCATTTGTCAAACCAACCTTCGGCAGTCGGACGATGATATTTTGAATACGATGTCTAATAACCGGGGGTTTTGTGACAAATTCATATGCGCAAATTGTTACAAAATAACACAAGAAGATCAAAGAGGTTCATGCATTTTACTTCTTAAATTCGTTGACCGAAGGTAAATTCTAATGTTCGAATTGAGGATTGGTGATTATTCTGCCGCTCCTGTTCCTGATATTTCACGATGCATAAAAATTACTTAAATTAAAATAAATATATTATATAGACTTTTAAAGGAATAAAACCAACATAATACTGATTCGACTTACACTTTTACTGCCTATCCGATGTTGATATACATTTAAGTCATATTTTGAAACTACAGATAACTTGACTACCGAGGGGTTAGAGTGAGTGTCGTAGTACTAGAGTGTAGCTCCTCGTTGGCACGAGCTTAAAAGATACGTCGCTAAAAAATTCCGCAATAGGCGTTATAAGAAGGTTAGTATATTAAGCTTAACGCCCTACGCCTTAACGCCTAAAAGGTAACACTGCACGATAAAAATACATCGCGTTTTAATGCGCTATCGTGTGTACACATACCTGGATACCCATTTGTTTTATTTTGACGTATTTTTAACGCACGGTAAAAAAACTTGTGCGTACGAGGGGACCACTCGTTTGGACGGGCGTAAAAAATACGTCGCGTTTAAACTCCGCAATTGGCGTTATAAGTATGGTATATTCGGCTTAACACCGTACGCTCTAACGCCTAAATGGAACACAGCTCTATAAAAACGGGCCGCGTTTTAAATGCGATCTCGTGTGAACATGTGGACAATGTGGATACCCTTTTGTTTCATTTCAACGTATTTTTAACGCACGGTAAAAAAACTTCTCGTGCCTACGAGGGGTAAAAGTTTTTACTCGACGTGTTTATTTCTTAATGATTGCTCATTTGTTTCAATTGCTATACGTATTAGTCTTATTAGCCCTTGAACACCATGCAAATATCTTGAATTAATCTTAATGCTGCATTGATTGTAACGATTTGTTTGCGATAGTAAACAATGTTCTTGCACACTAATTATTAAACCATCGACAAGTGTTTTTACCAGAATTAATATGTACTATGCTTTTGAAGACTGAGATTTGATATTTGGATATACATTTTTTATTTGTTATGCAATTGGGCTTCACTGCCTTTAGGGTTTCTTCGGATCATCTTGGAATACTGTATCAATCGACTGCATGGTAATGGTGATACGATGAGTAGCAATGGGTGAAACTGCTTTCGAACAGACCAGATACAAATTGGGATGGTAAAAATGATTTGTTTTACTAGGACTCGAACCCAGAATCACCAGTAATATGGCAACCATCAATATGTGCGTTATTGAGCTCGTGTTAATACAAATAGATTTATGGTGATCTGACATTACAGGATGCGTTAATTTCTGAAGATTAGTCTCTTTAAGATATTTTGACACCTTTAATTCAATTCAATTTTCCTTTAATGGTTTTTAGGAGTGCCATATTGGCACAGATTATTTTGCCAATGTCACGTTAGATGGAGAACACAAAGGAGAATGTACGGTGAAACAAAGAGTAAAACTAAAATTTTGAATAATTACAAAATGGGAACCTTATGTTTAACCCTTCACCTGAAACAAAAGGATAACACAAAATTAATATATATTATATACAAATAGTTATACTACAAAAAAAAATTACTTAACTCCGTGACTTGCCTATGTCCCATGTTGGCGAAAGTCAGTTGTCTTGTTTGATTGTTTTGAGAGCCACATATAAATTTTGAGTAGAAATATGTTTCAATATTGTACATCGTAATCATTAGTAAAAGTAACGGCCTGTTACTATTCCACTGCTGGGCATAGGCCTCCTCTCTTCGTTTTTGAAGAGAAGGATTAGAGCTAAGACCTACCACGCTGCTCCAATGCTGATTGGTATATTACACATATCCCTAGAATTCTCTATAGATATGCAGATTTTCTCACGATGTTTTCCTTCACCGAAAAGTGTATGATAAATTGCAATTATTAATTAGATACATAAGTTTTATTAGAAATACTCACTGGTGCTTGCCCAGGGTTTGAACTCATGATCGTCTCTAGAGAGTTACACGGTCTTACCGCTGGGCTATCACAGCTTATTAAATAACTAGTAACAATAATTTATTATGATAAAGGCTTAAATTTACCTTTGACAAAGAACGATCGTTATTATCTTGATAGTCCTTGAGCCGAGTTAAACATTATGGAGATGACTTCAATAATTAAACAACGTATTGTGCAGATGTGAATCATAAAGATAATTTCAAACAATTCCAATATTGTATTGCTATAATCAATCAATAGAAAGCAAATACAAAGGGCATACAGCGAAGGTCAAAGGAATCTGCACAATCACGAGTGCAATGATTGCACGTCATTACTCATCTTCAAATAATAGTTTGCACCCCATAGCTTACCATGGTTTTAAATCTTACATGCAGCATTCAATCAAAATGAACTATACTACAGTCATTAGTAACTGGTCAACTGGTAGTATGATCAACTGATCCTCTATCCATGGCAATAATTACAACAACATAACTTATTACAAAATAGTTTATTTTATTACATAAGACATATGTCTATAATAATACAAATTAGATCCTTAGTATTATGTAATTAATATTGGTTGAACGTCTTTTATAGAATGTGTGCTTCTTAGTACGTACTCTGTAGATAGTTTACTTTGCGGAGATCCATAACACAAAAGTAATAATAAAATTATTTTGCTATAATCCGCGATACAATTCGTTTGTATCGCGGATTACTTTTGTACTCTGTAGATATTAATTAAGGACATAACCTTTTATACAAAGTTAAAGTTTCTTCAGTTTTAAACCTGCACCTTCTTGAATCACGTTCTCAATCAATTTTTGTTACATCAATGAGAGAGAAAAATGATTTTGCAATATGTATGTGTCTAAAACATTACTATTTACAATTTATTATTTTATTATTAATATTTACAATTTAACACGCAGTCATTGGTAAAGTACAATTTCGTGAGAAAACCTGGATAACACTTTAAAAAAATCCTGGGATATGTTTAACATACCAATCCTCGTCTGAATGACCCGGTGGCCCTAAATTTAAATCATTTAATCCAAAAAGGGAGGAGAGGACTTAGCGTTGGGATACAGATAAGATCGCAACTGTATAACAGTTATAAATTTCGTTGTACTAAAAAGTAATAATAAAATTATTTTGCTATAACCCGCGATACAGTAAATAGAAAATATATATAGTGTTAAATGTATAGTGGACTATTTGCATTTTCATACCCGATACGTGCAGGATTCGTAAAAACACATGTACAAACCTCCACCACTTCGGTGGAGGTTTGTACATGTGTTTTTACGAATCCACCATAATACACAAGCACTACACACGTTCACTTATTATAATCACCAGCACCCTCCTCTCTTATCCCACTTTAATTCGGCACAATATGTTTCTCGCTTCCGTTCTATCCTATCATTCGTACAATCTGGCGCTACTCCCTTTATTTACATGTCGTATTTCACACAATCAAACCATCTCTTGTTCGACCTCTCTCTATTACATGTCCATCGTTGTACTTTTCATAATACAAATACCAATATGCTATGAGTGTACTACACTTCACAGCAAGACGCAATTCCGTCCACACTTTCATTAATTATTCTGAGTTAGATAAGACACTGCATTCTTAATGACCGCCGGACGGGGGCCATTCCTCACAGACGTGTGACTGTACTTGCTTTTATTTTCAATGCCATCATTAAGCGTTGTGCATCAAGTGACCGTTCTGAGAAGCGCTGACTATATCTGTGCTTTTGTTGCTACATATAACCTGTGGTGTATTGTTATTATATATATTATCAGGACTGTTAAACAAGAACAAAAGAAGTAATATAATTTTATTTATTATTTATTTGGAATGCAATATTAACTACGTCTAGACACGAATTGGGAAGAGAGGTTCGTCTCGAAGAAAAGATAACCGTAAACGGACAGTTCTTACGACGGCTTATCCTACCGACATCTATCTATCTACAAAGTTAGCAGGGCCCGTTTGCAAAAGTAATAGTATTTTTTTTTTTTGGTGTAATCCGCAAAATAATTTTACTGTTACTTTTGTATTATGGATCTCCGCAAGGTAACGCCTAATTCTATAAATTATTTAAAGAAGGTCCCGTTTGATTCAAGCAGTGTTAAATCCTAGGATATGGAAATAGAAAATTCCAAAAAGAGTTATAAAGAATGCTATAATTCTTGGCAATAATATATATCGGTTTATACTTTTAAATAAAGAGGATTAATTAAATAACTTTACTGAATATTCCACCCTTACTTGATTGCATAGGAATCCAGTTTATTTTTATAATACAGTCATTTATTTCCATAAAAAACTTTTAAAAACAAAGAAAAAATTGGCCAAATTCAGCCATGATGAAGAAAGCGCCGTGATAAGAATACAAAAGTCAAGAATTTCATTTCAGAAATACACACCTATTCAAACACTAACGCCTTCTGTATCCTCAGTCCAAAAATTAAGCAGATGCCTCTTCAGATGTTGGCGCAAACTATTCGCTATGAGACTTATTATCTAAACAATAATAGTCAATATTTCATATGACAGTTATCTCATAAGCAAGGTCTAATCTAATTTCTTGTTCAGAACATTTATATAATACCAATTTTTTTTATTAATTTCAAATGATAATTTTTCTAACGTTTGTTTTTCAATAACGCAAGACAGAGATCACAGTCCTCTAAAATATATTATTAATATACAAATTAAGTCATTAAGATAGTGACTTTTCGACCTTAATAGCCACCATTATTACTTACGTCAATAAAACTTAAAACAAATAAGGATACAGAGGTGTCAGTGAAATCATAATCGATTTCCTTATAAATTTATACGAAACGTCAAAATACACACTTGCGAGCTCGATATAAAAACTAATGTTCAAAATTCGATAATTTAGTAAGTGAACAAAAATATCATAAAACCGTATTTCGACCATTCTAATAAAATTTGGATCATAACACCACATTTCTTATCTTACGTAAAGGTTTAGGGTTGGCAAAATATGCTTATATTGGAATAAAATATAAGATAATTATTGAAGTTGATAATTCAAAATGAAATTTTCGATGCTTATTTCCTAATGTGTACTTAAATAATATTTTGCGAGGAAATTTTAGTTTTTTATTTCTATGAGTATTCGTGCTACTTCTTTTGAATGGAAAAAGTAAGAATATTGGGTGAAAGACAACCCTACGCACGAAAAAATATTATAAGCGATGTCATTGTACGAAAAAGTATCATAGGCCCTAATAAAGATGGCTCCTTAAAACCATTCCGAGCGAAGAGCTTAAAAAAATAATATATTAAAAGTGAAATCCTTACTCTGATTGACCACAAATCAATATTAATGATCTAAGCCAGCGGGTGTTCTGGTTGAATTCTCCGTCTTGCTTAGCGATATTCAAATAAGCGGGACGGAAGATGTTTGGACACAACGCCCTTAAAACGTTTTAAGTGCTAAACGAATAAAACCATTAATTACACGCAATTCAATGTACATATTGAATTTATTCAAAATGGTGATAAATGGGCTCAGTAAGAAACAAGAGGTGCGAAGGAGATGCTAGTTTGAGGACTTGTTTCATTGTTGGAATGTGAGATTCAATGCATTTGATCACGATATGACTTTAGGGTTCAGATAAATATATTACTGTTTTATTTACAACCCTCATATTAAATTGTGCGTTAACATGTGAACATGCATTTTTGTCTACAGCCATGCTAGTTGGGATTTTTTATGTTATAATAAGGACAACAAAATCGGCTAAGTATAGTTTTGGAACTTGTCATCGCTGTCCGGGCACTGTTAGTTTGCCGTCGTTTGTAGTTGTATACACACTCGATGATGCTTCCTTCCTAGCCGGTTACACTGTCTTCGGTGCCCAGAGTGACCATGATACAAGTGTGTTCTAATAAACAAATAATACGAAACATGTGATATTTTCACGTAAGTAGTAGTTATAGTAGTGCGTCGAGATTTAAACTTATGTATACAATAATTTAAATTTTTAGAAAAGTTATTTTTCTATTCTGGCTGTTATCTTTGTGAAATTAAACAACAAGCAAATGTAATGGCTACGTTAGTTTTAGTTGTCTATCATAAGTCAAAAGATTTTCGGTGCATCTTGTTACATTTTCATTTTTTTTTAATAAAACTTCTCAATGTACCAAATTTGTTTTTTAGTTATTGATATCTTTAACAGATAAAAAACTTAATGTATCGAACTTCTTTGTTTAAATTACTTATTTTGGCCAACAACAAGATAATAAAAAACCACGTAATGTATCTTACTTATTGGTCAATTTACTCAATTTGTTAGAAAGAATTTATGACTCTGATTGTTGCAAGGTTGCGTGTATGAAAAAGAACAAACAATGTAGGCATACTCCGCAACTATCCCTAGTTCGTAGTGAGAGCATCACAAATCACCGATAAGTCGCGATGTGACAAAGGCAGAAACCATAAAGTTAAATTAATGCGCGTCCAACACTTACTATGAGATCGTTAGTGAGCTCAAGTGTATTATATCCAATGTTTTGGTGGATTCAATTATTAGGGCGAGAGAAACGTTCAGCATATTAAGTAATGGCCCGTTACTATCCCACTGCTGGTGCTGGGCATAGGCAACATCCCACTATTTTATCTAGAGAAATATGGATACAAAAACTAAACCAATCGTCATCATAAGCGAATCAACTTTCGGGAGTATATTTGGACTTTATTCAACAAATTCCTAAAGCCCCAACGAAACACGCACACATGTGAATGTAAGCATTTAAAAATACTTCAATCGATTTTTCTTATTTTTTTTGTAATAGAAATTATACAAAACTAAATTTGCTGACTGTATGCTGTTAGCCCTAACGGCTTTTACAACGTCACCGGGCGGGACTGACGAGTGCAGAAGCATCTTCGAGGTTGCGAAATACAGAGGGTAGAGCGCAGAAGCTCTACTAGCGTCGGCGAACGTAGTCTTAAGGGTAGGACGCACCCTGAGGCCGGACCACGGCCTAGACTATTAAAGTGGCTCTCGCTTTAGCCAGGCCTGGAAACTGCTTAGTACGAGCTTCCCCGTTACTCCTTACCTTTAAGTCTATCTTATTTTAATGTATGAATATAAAATGTAAAAATGTTATATTAATAATCAAAGTAAAACTTTAATAAATTGAAAAAGTATTCGCGATCGAGTTCATTTATTAAAACTGAAAAGTTTCAAAAGAGGAAATAAAGTTACTCCTTTATAACGAGGAAAGTATGTAAATGATTTATCTCGTTGGGAATAAATTCTTAGAGTTTGATACCGACAGAGAAAAATAAATTATTAAGTGGTTAAGGTTTATGGTATTCTACCGTCATCTATCGGCGAATAGCATAACTTCACAAAAAATATTTCTAAAAAATATTTATTTCATGTTTTAGTTTATAGATATAAGAATAGTAAGTATGAATTTTACAAATTCAATTCAAATTCAAAATATTCTTTATTCAAGTAAACTTGTAAACAAGTGCTTTTGAATCGTCAACTTTACTGCTGGTTCGGAAAGCCGTCCTACCGAGAAGAGCCAGCAAGAAACTCGGTGGAGCTCTTTTAAAAAAGAAGATCCTTAATACTAATTACATTTTGTCATAGCTATCCTGCACAAGGTCAAAGAGCAGCTATATCCACGCATTCTTATCATCAATGTAAGCCTCCACGGTATAATAGGCTTTCTGTATCAGCCTCTTTTTAACAGTATTTTTAAATTGCTGTAATGGCAAAGTTAAAATTGATTGTGGAATTTTGTTATAGAATCTTATACCCAAACCCACAAACGACTTACGTACTCTTACAAGGCGCAAAGCAGGAGCCGCAAGCTTATGTCGGTTCCTACTTTGTCTATTATATACATCGCCAATCTTTTTATAATTATGTATATTTTTATGCACAAAAATCAAATTGCTAAAAATATACTGTGAAGCTAACGTAAGAATACCTGTTTCCTTAAACTTCTCCTTTTTTTCCTTTCCTTAAACTTCTTCTTTTAAAAATAGAATTAGGAGGAAAATAAACCATAGATATTTTATGATTTATTTACAAACGTCAATGTCTGAAACCAAAATATTGTGTAGATATGTATACGACATTTCAACAAAGTTTAATTAAAATTTGATAGGACTTTGATAGCCCAGAGGTAAGACTGTTGAACTCTTACGAGAGGCGCGCGATGAGTTTTTCTGTTTAAAACTTATGTCTGTAATTGATAATTACAATTTATCACACCCTTTTTCGGCTATGGAAAACTTAGTTAGGAAGCCTGCATCTAGCGAAGTCTGGCGATATGTGTAATCTACCAACTCGCATGCAGCAAGTACACAAGCGTTATGGGTCTTAGCTCCAATTGTTCCCTCCAATTCCCAGCAAGAGGATAAAGACATATCGTTGCTTATAAATTTAATAAAAATAATTGTTAGTCTACAACAAGTAACTGCCTGATATGTTCTAGTTGATAAGACGACGATATAATAATAAATATTCTCACTCAATCTGGTTATTACTTTGGCAACTCTTTTCAGCGGCATGAATAAATGTATAATACATAAGATAACGTGCTATTTACTGATGAACCTCACGTGCTAAGGCGAAGTCGTAAAGGTTTAATGTGTGGGAGAGGCTGATTAATTAAGGCTATTGGTTTATCGATACCCACCCAGGCTGATAGTGTACCCTGATAGAATGGGGTTCGGCATATTACTTCACCAAATTAGAATTAGTTTTTATTTATAACTATAACATGATTGCTATATAAGTAATATCTCTCGGTCACTTATCTCTTTTCTTCTATTAATCTCTTACTTCTCAATTATTCTATAATGGGTGCAAATTTCAGACTTCCACTAATATACTCATTTCGTATTCTATGAAATCTAGGCACACCACATATCCTTAACATTATCAGCTCATTTGCATGCACCTTTCTTTCATCCTTTTGCTTTTATTGCCCAACTTTCTGATCAATTCATTACGACTAATGACCGTTTTATACATTTTTGTCTTAAGTTTGAAGGGGTTTGTTTCTACTTTGTATATTATAACGAAATCATGTTTATCAGCATCCTCCTGTCCTTATCCCACTCTAAGTGGGGTCGGCACAACATGTTACAAACACGTTGTCACGTGATATGGCTAACGTATTTTATGACCGGCGGCCTGCCTGACGTCAACTTACCTTTGTCGTATTTTACGACCCCTCGATAAAAAAGAGGGTGGTCTATTCTACCCAACCGGATACCACACAGCGGATCGACTTATCTTAGTCGCCACTTACGACACCGCGGTAAGAAATGAGGGTGGTATATTCTACTCAGCCGGATACAACACGGCATAAATACTTTACATTTAAATGATTTATAGTAGCACGCGTTACTTTGCGTAATTTCATATTACAGAAGCTATAATAAAAATACTTTACTATAATCCGCGTTAAGAGAATGTAGAGAATGTAGCATTTAGCAGGCGAAATTCACATACCTGACACATGTAGGACAAGTCACCACACTAATCCCTAGATGCCACACATTGTGCATTGTTGCTGGTGGAGGCGCCTTGGGATGCGTGTGGTGACTTGTCCTGCATGTGTAAGGTGCGTAAATTTTGCCTACTTCATACACATTAGCTTTGCATGCATTCGCTTAACCCGTGTGGATTACAGCAAGGTAGTTCTATTATAGTGCCTGTAATATAGAATTCCGCAAAGTAACGCCTGCTTCTATAAATCATGACAGATGAAGTCATATCGTGCCGACTTCACTTAAAGGGGGAAGAGGGTAAGAAAATGATGAGACAAAGTAGAAACCGACACTAGAACGATTTCCTAATGATCATTTTTATGAGGCAAAACCGAACATATCAATCGTCAATAAGGACATAAAGATAGTTCAAATAGCGTGTTATATAAAATCTGGAAAGAAAGTTTGTAGTAGGCCCTAAATAATAAACGATGAGTTATAAAATAAGTTTCAGCTTTATAAGAAATAATGAAATCCTTCCGGCATTTTTCGTTATTTAGCAATATCCATAAAGTTCCGATAGCCGTGTTGTATCCGGCAGAATAGAATAGACCATCCTCCTTTCTTACCGAGGTGTCTTAAGAGGCGACTTAGGTAGGTTGACGTCAGGCAGGCGGCCGGTCGTAAAATACGTAGCCAAATCATATGAAAACATGTTTGTAGCATGTTGTCCCGACCCCGCTTGAAGTGGGATAAGGGCAGGAGAATGAATGATGATCCATAAAGTTCAGAAATATTATTTTATAATTTACTATTTTTATGTGTAGTACTCGTAACAGATTTAGTAGTTCTTGTTCTTTTCTCTTTAAAAGCTTTTTTTTAAATTTGACATGTATGAGAAGGTGGAATCTTGCAAGTTAAATTCGACCCACTTTCCGGTGTCCCATTGAGCTGAAATTTTACGTCTGGTCCTGATGACAATAAATAAATAAAAAAATATGGGACACCCACACACACGGTCGTCCGTCCCCAAAGTAAGTAACTCAATACTTGTGTTATGAGTGACGGACAACTGGTAATATACTACATATATGATTTTAAGCACATACTTAAATACAAATACACACCCAGGCTCGAAGAACCAACAAATTGTTTATAGAAGATGTTGGCCCGCGGCGGGAATCGGAGCCGCGACCCGCGGAGCTGAAGGCAGGGTCACTACCCACTGCGCCAACGGGCCAGTCAAATATGTTGATGCTGCTGCCACGATTCGCTCCAGAAGAGGGATCTCCTCAACGGGTAAAGACATTTTTAACTTGACTTGTTAATAATATCATTATTTATTATTAATTTTCAATTTCTTTTAAACTAGATAAAGTATAGGCACACATTGTATCCGTATTCAAATAATCTAAGCACGAATTTGATAACGCATCAAACACACGAGATTTCCCTTCCCGATAGTAGCTCGCACTCCTTTGTTAGAGTCCCCGAAAAAGATTTTCTGCACCGCTATGAAGACATATTGGTTTTCGCGTTTTTGAACTCGCGATCTCGACGCATATTTACGTATTCACACTCGCATTACTCCTAGTAGTATGTTTGAGATGAGATGCGAGCCTGTGTGATATTCCAGTGTATGCGTTAGCCTAACGATACCAATATACGTTGCACCTTCAAACCTCCCGCGTCTCTATGCAAACGAGGTAAATATAAGGATGACGTATGTAAGCACGGGGATCTCGCTCTATTGGTGATTTGCGACGTAGGCTCTAGCGAGTGTGTGCGTGTGTTGGTATGCCAGTCGCCTCTAGGCGCGCAATAGATGGGGGTGGGCTGCCCAAGAGGATGGGGGATAAAGGAAAACCATTTACATTTGAGCGATTCGTCCAATTTAAAATTCCTACAAGATAGCTTAGACACGGGTGCCATTCTTTTGAAGAGGCGAGCATCATGCAAGGGACATTCGTGCTCTGTTATTTCTTCGAGTTGTTTGGAATGGAGTTTTACTTTTAACATTTTTAACGAGCCAATCTGTTCCTGACGACGCGTTTGCATGATTATGTTCGAGCGAGACGACAATTTATAATATTCCTTTTAAATTATGGAGGCTTTAGATAGAATAGCGATAGGAGTGAACGGAGTGCCGGTTATGAATATGAATCTAGGGTACGGCAATCGGTCGGGGAGCGTTCCATCAAAACGTCATAGGTCGCACTCAGGACAAATTTGCCCGCTTGGCCACGTCCCGCGTTTTACGAGCAATGCCGAAGATTCAGCACCCAAGGGAGACATTCGGCCTCCAAAAACTTTACCCGTTACAAATTTGTTTTTTTTCTGCCTTATCTGCTCCCCGCGCTTTTGGCAAACCTAATTCCGTATTCAAAAATATTTCTCCAAGTATTGTGCTCGTACGGGAACGAACATTTTATTACCGGCCATATAACGTTTTAAAAGTTACTCACTTTTGCCGCGTGGTTGCGTTCCTTAGATATTCTTTTGAGTGTTTCTTTTCGTTTTATGTCAGTAGCAATTATTACTATTGTTTGATAACTTTCATACTCAATGATTTTATAGCACCATTCGTCCTTAGATGGCACTAATATTCCAAGTTATTTCGTCAAGATTGTTTTTTCGCGATATAAAACTGAAATAAATGATATAAACTACATATATACAGAGATATTTACATTAGGGTTTTTACGTTGAGGCTGTTCCGTTTCTATCTATAGTAGTAAGTAGTAGTAAGGCTGGGTAAATGTGTCATCTCTCCATGGGAAGAAGTATTATAATAATAATAATAATAATAATAATATTTATTGATCATCCAAATGTACATAGTGCATTGAAGCCCTAGCTCCTGAACTAGAAAAACTGTGTTTCAGAAGCTAGTACCTTCCCTTATCAACTATAACAGAACAATTTGGCATTTACAAAGATAAGTAAATATATATATATAATAATCTAGAGAAGAAAAACTATTGATACAAAATCATAATCTAAAAAAGAAGCATACTAAAAAAGCAGATGAAGTGTGAAAGGTGTATGTGTGTGTGAGTGTGTGAAAGTGTTGTGTGTGTATGTGTCATTGAGTGATACCTTAATTTTTAAATATTATTTAATTGTTAAAAACAGTTCCTCAATTTGAGTATAAGTCAAGGTACTCAGCCAATTTATTATGACTTCCTTGATATTATGATTGGATAAATTTTTTACGTTAAATTGTTTATTTAATTTGTTGTATAGACGGGGTGCGATAGTGTCATAATGCCTTTGTATTAGACTTAGACTATAGACTTACAGAGGCTAAGACTCACCAAGCTTTTTCGATGCGAATTGAGAGGTTACTCATTTGTTTGAAATTCTCTTAAGATATGTGGGTTTCATCAGGATATTTTCCTTTATCGTAAAGTGCATGATTTTATAAATTTAGCAGTTATTATAGAAAATTTAAGGTCACGCCCGGAGCTCGATTTAGTTGCTTCTTTTTATCTTGATACCTTGGGAAAAACCTAGTTTTACAAAATAAGAAATCTTCATTTAAAAGAACGGACTTAAGAGAGTCATCATCCTCCTGTCCTTATCTCACTCTAAGTGGGATCGTCACAACATGTTACAAACATATTGTCACATGATTTGGCTACGTATTTTACGACCGGCCGCCTGCCTGATGTCAACTTACCTTAGTCGTATTTTATGACCCCTCGGTAAGAAAGAGGGTAGTCTATTCTACTCAACTGGATATCATATGGTGGGTCAACTCACCTCAGTCGCCTTTTACGACACCTCGGTAAGAAATGAGGGTGGTATATTCTACTCAGCCGGATACCACACGGCATACGAACTTAAGAGAGTGTCGAATAAAAATTTAAGTTTGGGTGCGAATTTAAAAATTGACTTTCATCATATTTTCAAAACACGCCTGAAGATATTCTACTTCAAATTTCTTAAGTATAATATATATATTATAGTTTAAAAAATTCACGCAACCCAATGCCTAATTTATTTAAGTAAAATTATGTCAATTTAGTACATTGGTAAATCTGTTTCTGCGTAAACCTTAAATTCGAACAAAACACCCAGAAATTTAAGCGGGGGTAGAAAGTGACATTTTCATATGACATAAACAAGTACAAAAGTGGCTATACAATCTACAGTAAGTTCTAATCAAGCACAACACGACATAGACAATACGTTGTGTTGTTAGTGGCTTATTTTGCATTCATGGATTTTCTTAAGCGTCCCGAACGGGGTGGTCGTACCACCCAATTTAGCATTCATATTTTGAACCCAATTGAGCCTATACTAAAGGTCGCGCGTTGATTATGTAAAGTGGATTTGCAGTTTCATTATATTGTCTACTATCTAGTAGATGTGCACTCGGAAATTATTTTCACAAAGTTTTCTTTCAATCGACATAAAACCGTAATGTAAAATATAACACAATCACTTTGCTAAAATCCGCGTTGTGTTAAGTTTATTAGAAAAATAAAGGACATGAATAAACTTTATATTTTCTAATGGTAAATTAAGCGTTAAGCTCCTTAACACAAAAAAAATCGTATGGGCTTGGATGTCTAGTGAAAAATTCTGGCATTATAAAAAACTGGTTGTACTTGCACTTTTGTTCAAGAATGTGATTTTTAGCCTATATGTTGACGATTGATAAGCCTTGAAAGCATAACAGGTGGACAAACAGACTTTTAATGTAAGTATGGATAGTCCCAATAACAAATTGAGAATCGAACAAAAAAATGTTGATCTATTGTCATATTTTGTTATAGTATATGACATTAAATAATTATTATTTTTGTCTATGTTACACATTATATATATTAAGTGGCAATTCAGCGCAATAGGTATTTGAAATGTTATACCACATTTCTATAAGCTCTACATATTTATAAGCTGTGATAGCCTAGCGGTGAGACCGTGCGACTCTTTCGAGGGAAACACGAGTTCAAACCCGGGCAGGCACCAATGAGTTTTTCTATTAAAACTCATGTGTCTAATCGATAATTTCAATTTATCACACGCTTTTCGGTGTGAAAACATCGTGAGGAAACCTGCATATCTCTAGAGTATTCTAGGGATATGTGTAACCTACCAATCCGCATTGGAGCAGCGTGGTAGGTCTTAGCTCCAATCCTTCTCTCCAAAAAAAAAACGGTGAGAGGAGGCCTTAGCCCAGCAGTGGGCATAGTAACAGGCTGTTACTTTACTTTTTACTTACCACATTTCAGTCGACTATAATTTTCTTTTAAAAGCCGCAAACATAGATTGCTTATATTCAATATTCGCAAACATAATCTATACATGAAGCAGCTCGTGTCGTTCCAAATGACATTTCACCACCGCCGTATACGGTTTCGATTTGATTTCCTGCACCGCGTTCCATTTTTAAGTAGTCATCGCGACATTTGATTTTATTTTCGAACGAAACGAATGAATGTATTATTTTTATTTTAAAGGAGAGTGCCAGAATGTCATACATCTTTGGGCCCAGACATTACAATATTAATTTTTATGTTGTAAGATAGAAAAATATCAGTTATCGAAGGATCGATAATTATTTTATTTAATTTCTATGGGGGAACTATAAGATAAGAGGTATAAGTCTGAGGTTATGGACAACTACAAGTATCAACATAATAAAAACGATGAGATTTGTGATAAAAATATAACAATAAGCTATCATCATTGAAGTAAAAGTTGATCATTCATATTTTTGTCGTTAGAGAAACAAAAGATTTCGAGAAATCACGATCATAAGCGCAACGTATATTTTAGTTATTAGTCTATGCCAACATGTACGAAAAGATGCCCAATAAATAAACAAAATATATTGCAATATTTTTTTACATAAATATTTTAAATTATTATGTTTATAAAAACGTAATTAAGGAATCTTTATATATTTTTTGGTCTATTTATACTAAAAAAGCTGGAATCCGCGCTGTTTAGGCAATTAAAAAGTTAAGTTGTAAGTACAAGTTGACAATAATACGTTCCGTTTAAGGCATTAACTACTTAAATACCATTATAAATATCATTATTAAATAAGTTTTCTAACATATTCCCATTGAAAATGTATAATATTTGTAGTGATTTTTAAACTGAAAAAAACTAAGAATTTTTTGATGTATGTAGGGTTTCTGTAACATTTAGGCCCAATTCTGGCACTCTCCTTTAGAATTGTTTTTTCTTCTTTTAAATTTGTTTATTTTTGAATGACACGAATGAATTTAGTGTTATTATTTTAAATTAAGAATTGTTTTTGTTCTTTTGAATTTGTTTACGAAAAAACTATCCCTTGAACAGACCTAGGTGTTAATTGTTTTAAAAACATGTCTGACGACCGCTAATTGAGAGACGCTACATTGGTAGATCCCAAAATAGGTGGCTTCGTCATATTTACCCAATAGGACAAAGTGAATCGCTGGTTCAAAGCGGTACATGACCAAGATTCCGTTAAAATTCCTTCAAGAGACTTACCTCTAACGATGGACGGCCAGCAACAACCGCATGAAGAAAGTAACTGATTTCGCTAGTCAAATTCAAATTCAATATATTTTTTATTCAAGTAAACTTGTTCACAAGTGCTTTTGAATAGTTAACTCGTAGTATAGTAATGGCAAAGTAATTAATAGAATTAGTCGTTACTTTTCCACAAAACAAAAGTGATGATAAAATTATTTTGCTACAATCTTTTGCGATAAAGTAAATAGGAACTATAAATTATATACTACACATGTAAAATCGCAAATCACTTTACGATTTTGTCGTGATATCCTGATGAAACTTCGGTTGCGGGTCGAAACGATTGTTGAGTTTATAATAGTGAACGTGTGTAGTACTTGTGTATTGTGGTGGCGGTGGTGGAGATTTGTGATTGTGTTTTTACGAATTCTACGAGTTTAGAGTATGAAAATGGATAGTCCAGTCTAGCATTATAGATGTATATTTCCTATTTTTCGCGAATTATAGCAAAATAATTTCATATTATTTTTGTAATGGCAAAACTAAAATTGATAGTCAGTAATAAATACCATAAAATAACATTAGTTTTCCCATTACATAGAATTATCATTTGAATACCAACTATATCAGAGTTTGCACAACAATTTTCCATGCACTAGAAAGTGATCCAACTGTTTTATTATTAAAATCCTAGGGTGACCGGCTACTTAGAATATATTGAATTTTAATTTAAAATCGACCACTCTCGTTATGAATAAACGTTTATATTGAAGACAGTTTTCTTAAAAACACTTCCGTATCAATGAAGTTCCGTTAAATGGGACTTCGATTCGTATGATAACTTTGTTTGGATAGACTAGAGTTTATGGAATGAATTTAGCTGCTATATAAAGTATATTTTACAATGCCGTATGGTATCCGGCTGTGTAGAATAGACCACCCTTATTTCTTAGCGATGTGTCGTAAAAGGTGACTAAGGTAAGTTGACCCACCTTGTGGTAACCAGTTGAGTAGAATAGACCACCCACTTTCTTACGGAGGAGTCGTAAAATGTGACTAAGGTAAGTTGACGACAGGCAGTCGGCTCGTCGTAAAATACGTAGCCAAATCATGTGACAACATGTTTGTAACATGTTGTGCCGACCCCACTTAGAGTGGGATGAGGGCAGGAGGATGATGATGATAAAGCACTTATCCTGTGGATAAAGCTTTGGTTTCGGGGCGAAACGATCGAAGCGATTCTAGTAGTGAGTGTGTGTAGTGCTGGTAGAGGCGTTTTTTGATACGTGTGGCAACTTGTCCAACGTGTATAAGGTATGTGAATTTTGACTGCTTCATACACTTAGAATTACATATATTCTCTTAACAAATTCGAATTATAGCAAAAGAATTCTATTGTAACTTCTGTAACTAACTCTGCAAATGCGTGCAAATCAGTATATCTCAAAGTTTTCCCGCGTTAATAACGAAATATTTTAAATTAACATTTTGAATATCTCTGGAACTCACAAAAGTATTGTGAGTTTCAGAGATAGAGACATGTTTTAGCAAACTTTTATGTAGTATTATTATAGATCTACAATTCTCTAGTACATTACTTTAGCGTATATCTGTTGATTTACGCGGCGCACGCGACTGAACTTCCCAGTAGTAGTGCGAGTGCGAGACCTGTTTAACATAATTTACATAAAACCCTAATGTACTGTTAACCTAAATCTTTCGTTAGAATTCCACCACCTTTTAGTAAACACTAATGCGCATTGGAGCAGCGTGGTCGATCTTAGCTCCAATCCTTCTCTCCAAAAACGGAGAGAGGAAGCTCAGCCCAACAGTGAAATAGTAACAGGTCATTTAAGCTGTAACAGACACCGGTGAGATCGTGCGACTCTCTAGAGACGATCATGGGTTCAAACCTCGGGCAGGCACCAATGAGTTTTTCTATAAATCTTATGTGTCTAACTGATAATTGCAATTTATCACACGCTTTTCGGAAAACATCGTGAGGAAACCTGCATATCTCTAGAGAATTTTAGAGATATGTGTAACCTACCAATCCGCATTGGAGCAACGTGGAAGGTCTTAGCTCCAATCCTTCTCTCCAAAAAATGTAGAGAGGAAACCTATATAATGTAATGTAATGTAATGGCCTGTTAATATCAGTGAGATATAACAACAAACAGGCCATTACTTTTAAGAGCATTAACTGTGATACATAGAGTCGTTAAGTTCATATTTCACTGATTAAAAACTATAATTATTATAAACTCCCAAACATTTATTTAATTGAATAATGCAATAAATATAAATATATATTAAATAATTAACTTCACTAAATCTACTTTGTAAAAATAAATCATCTAAATATGTTACGTGACAATAAATTCTGCACACCATCGAGTCAGCCACACGTTTAGTTATACCAAATAGCGATATGAAAGCTTGAAGGCCTATTACGTCAAATTGTTTGCAATTTCCTCGGCAGAACTTAAACGATTTACAAATGCCGATTTCACATACGTCATAATTCTTCAGCACACAATGAAATTGCAGATGCTTTTTAACGTACTGTATAAGTAGTACTATAAATCAAAGTACCTACGTGTTGAAAAAATTATAATACTGAACAATTTTGTTTACTAGCTGCGGTTTCGACCACATGGAACACTGATTTCCATTTAATTAAATTGAAATTTTGAACTTAAGCGGAGAGACCGTGTGACTTTTTCGAGAGGGTCACGTGTTCAAACCCCGGGCAGGCACCAATGAGTTTTTCTATTAAAACTTATGTGTCTAATTGATAATTGCTTTGATTGATAATTGACACGCTTTTCGGTGAAGGAAAACATCGTGAGGAAACCTGCATATCTCTAGAGATTTCTGGAGATATGTGTTACCTACCAGGAGCTGCGTGGTGCATCTTAGCTCCAACCATTCTCTCCAGAAACGGAGAGAGGAGGCCTATTCCCAGCAGTGGGATTGTAATAGGCCGCTACCATACTTTTGACCTTAAAAGTAGTTGATTGTGAATTAACCGTAAGAGATAGAGACATGTTGTCGCGAACTTTTGCGTAGTATTTTTGTAGATCTACAATCCCCTAGTACATTGATTTAATATATCTCTGCTGGTATAGGCGGGGCACGCAACTTAAGCTCTCAGCGGGCGAGTTTTTTTTACAATTGCGCGTCCTCTTCAACACAATTTACGTATTAACCGGAAGAAATGCACTACCTTTTAGTAAAAGCCGTACAAAAATCGGTTAAGTAGATTTTGGTAAAATCGATTATATACAGACGGACAGCTTTCGGGAACTCTGTATAGTAAGTAAAGATTTGATCATTCCAGGCGCTAATTGAAGAAATTTCCTACGCTGTTCCTTTTTTGTTTTAAATGGGTAGCTGCTGCTATCGAGGCATAAATAAAGCGTCACAGCCCTTAAGCGTTATGACCTTTTCGGCCATTAATATTAAAATAATTATAACTAAAAAGGTAGTAGATTTTAAACTTCCATACTTATTATTACATAGACATATGGGCCACGTTGTGATAAAATCGAGATACCTTTGTATAAGTTTAGACGTTTCGCAGAGATGCATCCACCGTGGTCACGAACTGAATGGAGCACCGCGGCGTGTCGTTCCAGAGTACTACAGTCATTTTTTTTATTCATCAACCCTTACTTGAACCGAAAAATCCACGTTTCTAATTGTAATGTGACCCGTATGTTTATATAATAATAAATAATCAAATAATAGTCATATGTATCATTAAACTCATCATCATCCTCCTGCCCTTATCCCACTCTAACGACCTGCCTAACGTCAACTTATCTTAGTCGTATTTTACAACACCTCGGTAAGAAAGAGGGTGGTCTATTCTGCTCAGCCGGATGATAACACACGGCGGGTCGACTCACCTTACTCGCCTTTTACGACACCTCGGTAAGAAATGAAGGTGGTCTATTCTAGTAAAGTAAAGTAAAGTAACGGCTTGTTACTATGCCCACTGCTAGGCTAAGGTGTCCTCTCTCCGTTTTTGGAGAGAAGGATTGGAGCCAAGACCTACCTACCACACTGCTCCAATGCGGATTGGTAGGTTACACATATCCCTAGAATTCTCTAGAGATATGCAAGT
Source organism: Morpho deidamia (assembly GCA_947086505.1). Lineage (NCBI taxonomy): Eukaryota > Metazoa > Arthropoda > Insecta > Lepidoptera > Nymphalidae > Morpho > Morpho deidamia. The sequence goes on from CAMTZC010000027.1 coordinate 7,909,305, forward strand.
TTCCTCACAATGTTTTCCTACACCGAAAAGCGTGTAATAAATTGCAATTATCAATTAGATACATAAGTTTTAATAGAAAAACTCATTGGTGCCTGCCCGGGGTTTGAACCATGTCGTCTCTAGAGAGTCGCACGGTCTCACCGCTAGGCTGTTACAGCTTATTCCACTACTCGGTCTATTCTACTCATCCGTATATCACACAGCAAATGTATCACTAATTCCATATCTAATAGAAAAATAAAGAAGAACACGCCACAGCCCCACTAGATACAAAAAGTAGTAAATATAACGACTCGGCATCACGCATCGAAACTCAGTCAAATTAAAAGTTGACTCCTTGCTGTAAACGATAAAAATTACTACTAGGCTCTTCCTACATTTGATTTCGTAATGTTCAGCAGTTATATTTCTTTTAATGATTTTTACTTCGTCATGACTTTTCTAATTCAAGTAATTTTCATGTTGGTAACTATTTAATACGTTATCTTTATTAACTTATTGTACTGGATCGTTTATTTTTTTTTTAATTCAGTAGTTAAAGTTTCTCGAGCATTAAGCTCAAATGATTTACACCGTTTATGTAGTACTGCAATATTCAAATATTCTTTATTCAAGTAAACTTGTAAACAAGTGAATCGTCAACTCTACTGCTGGTTCGTAAAGCTGTTCCTACCGAGAACAGCCAGCAAAAACTCGGCGCTTGCTTTCTTCAAAATGTAATTGTTATAAATATACATTTAGCCGTGTGGTGTTCGGCTAAGCAGAATAGATCAGCCTCATTTCTCACTGAGATGTCGTAAAAGGCGACTAAGGTAAGTTGACGTCAGGCAGGCGGCCGGTCGTAAAATAACTAGCCAAATCAACTAACAACATGTGCAAAACATATTGTGCCAATCCCACTTAGAGTGGGATAAGGGCAGGAGAATGACTAGTTATATTTAGTCACCACTATTCTGTACAAGGTCGAAGAGGAGCTAATTCCATGCATTCTTATCATCTACGTAATCCTCAACAGTATTTCTTTTAAGCCTTAGCTTTCTTAGTCTTCTTTTAATAGTTGTGCTAAACTGCTGTAACGGCAAAGAGGCCCTGTAATTTCATTTTAATATTGCTACATATAAACGGTAGTTCATAAATATATATATATATATATATATATATATATATATTTATTTATTTATTTTTATATATATATATATATATATATATATTCTTGTGAAAGGCGAATACATATCTTCTTTAACTTTATTTTTTTGAAACAGGTTCGACTCCGTTTCAACTGTTGTAAGTAAACAAAAAATTTACAAATGTAATAATAAAATTTAATTTGCTATCAATCGCTTTGCGATTTTGTCGTGGAGTCTATCTCCTGATGATGCTTCGGTTGCGGGGCGATACGATTATTGAGTTTGTGACAGTGAACGTGTGTAGTGCTTGTGTATTGTGGTGGAAGTGGTGGAGGTTTGTGCATGTGTTTTTACGAATCCTGCACGTATCGGGTATGAAAATACGGATAGTCCACTATACATTTAACACTATATATATTTTCTATTTACTGTATCGCGGATTATAGCAATTTTATTATTACTTTTGTATTATGGATCTCCGCAAAGTAACGCCTAATTCTATAAATTAGAAAATTTACAGTTAGAATTTCACAATGTCCAATTTCAGATGAAGAAATGGACCATGGTATTGCTGAGGATTGGTTCTAGGTAAGGTAAGAGTTAGCTGATCTCCTTTTTCCTTTTTTTTGGCACATATGCAACATCCCAATCTATATCAGTCAGTGAAAGTTACGTAGTTGAGACAACGACAGCTGGCCTTAATACATGATTTCCTACACATATATGTACCAACTAATCCGCCGTGTGGTATCCGGCTGAGTAGAATAGACTACCCTCGATCTTACCGAGGTGCCGTAAAAGGCGACTAAGGTAAGTTGACCCATCGTGTGGTATTCGGTTGAGTAGAATAGACCACCCTCTTACTTACCGAGGGGTCGTAAAATACGACTGAGGTAAGTTGACGTTAGGCAGGCGGCCGGTCGTAAAATACGTAGCCAAATCATGTGACAAGATGTTTTTAACAAGATGTGCCGACCCCACTTAGAGTGGGATAAGGTCAGGAGAATGATGATATGTACCAACTAATGCTTACTTAGAAGGTGAAGTCCACCATTCAATTCATAATTCACAATACTCTATACACAAATTAAGTGAACATACTTGTAAACATAAAAGATGCAATTTACTCAAAGTAACTCCGAACAGCATAAAACCATCAAATTAGCGACGCATTACAATGCTAGACAGTTTCAACAAACAACCGTTTAACGAGCTAAGAAAAAAATTGCTATAACCAGTAGCAATTACAAAATGGCCATAATAACCCCGGTTAGCTATTCACAAACGACTTAGGAAATAATTCTTAATACGACATTGATTAGGCTGTAGTCATGAAAATCGGAACGCACGTACCTACGTAATGACAATTTAAAGACTTAAAGGTCTATTTTATTATCATGTCATATGATTCTAGGACCTATTAACCCTTATGACAACAGCGTAATGATTTTGGAGCACGCAAATGGTTGAGTTTTTCTGTTTTGTTGTGTATTTTTCTATTTGGTTTTTCGAATGCATGCAATATTTTTTTTCTTTATAATTTATAGCACACGCTTGACCGCAACCGTACTTATTGAGAGAGGAGGGTTCTGTCTAAGATGTTACTCAGTAGCTAATTTACTCTTGTCTTAAAGAGGCTACCATACGCTGGGAGTGCATTTTGAATCGCAGGATATTTTCTTCTTTACAACAAATCTTTATTTCGGCTGCACCGTGCATTACTCACTGGTAAGTGAGAGTGTCGAAGCTAATAATGAGAAGGAAAATCATAGTCATATACTTATCTTTGTCTAATCACTCATACAAAAGATAGCGAGATAATAAGTCTAAATTGACTACCCGTTGGCGTTGTGGATAGTGACCCTGTCTTCAGCTTCGCGGGTCGCGGGCTCTTGTTTCGGGCAATTTGTTGGTTCTTCGAGCCTAGGTGTATATTTGTATTTAAATATGTATTTAAAATTATATATGTAGTAAATCTACCAGTTGTCCGTCACCCATAACACAAGTATTAATTGACTTACTTTGGGGGTGGACAACCGTGTGTGTAAGTGTCCATATATTTATTTAATTAATTTACTTTCTCCTTATCGTCAATGCACAAATTTTAGACAACTCCCCTCCTCTAGTATATTAACTCTTTGGCGGTTCTACCAGCGGCAATTTGGTAGTTAATAAGTTTAAAATGGATATGTAGATGAGATACGAAAATAAAGTTATTTTTTTTAATTTTCTAATGTTTCGCTGAACTTACATTTTTTTATATAAAAGTCGAGTGTATCTACGATGAATGTTTGACTAACGGTTAGCATTTATAGGCAGCCGGTTTTCGTTGTCTATTGAAATTTCATTTATGATACAAGGTAAAAAATACCAAAGTATTTACGTCTTTCAAGCAATCTTATAAGAATTAAAGCTAAGTAACAAGGGCCATGGGAGTTCACTAATTTATTAACCGCAGCCATTGGCCAACTTACAGAAATTAACTGATCTATAATATCTTCATATGTATGTATAGAGTGATCAGACAATCTTCATCATCAAATCATATTTAGTACAGTCTCGAAATAATAATAATGTTAAACGTCATGTTACAGATCGATTATTTTGTAATCGAATAGCATAGAGATTGTAATTAGGTAATTGGTTATTTTATTGTATAATAAAAGGTCAATTACACGTCTTTAATTATTCCATAGATGGAAAATGGCCCTCTTTTGAAGAGAAAATTGTAAGTAAAACCCATTGCACTATTTCAATGCTGGTTGGTAGAATACTATGAACGAAATGCTACTTACTGACAATATTTTTTTTGCCCTGACGGCTTTTACAGCGTCACCGGGCGGGACGGGCGATCGCAGAAACATCGTCGAGATTGCGAAATGCAGAGAGTAGAGCGCAGAAGCTCTACTTAAGTCGGGGAACAAACAATATGTAGCAAAGTTTATGATGTTGTTTTTTTGCCAATGAATGCCAGTCAAGAGCGGTCACTAAAAAAAAATTTTTTTAATCCTAGAATAAAAACCATAAAAGAAGACATTCATATTATAAAAAAAACAAAATTTTATTTACTTAATGTGGTACACAATATTGTTACATACATATAGTCCATAACGACACATTCTGCCTAATATAATAATCATGCAAATAGTACATTGTTTAATTATTATATTACCTTCGATTACATATTATTACAACGATATTTTTACTCTACACCTATTCAATAAATAAGAAGCAATTTTTACTCAAAAGTCAACCCATTTAATTTCTTTCAATAATTCAAAAACATCGACAGCGAGAATTTTTTTTCTATTATTGACCAACTATATAAAAGAGGTTGTATTTGAAACATACAACAATATTATTTGATCTAGTGTTACGATGTGTTTTAAATACAACCTCCTTCATATAGTTGGTCAGTAATAAAAAGAAAAGCATTGTCGCTGTCATTATGTGTTAGGTTGTTGAAACTTGAAAGAGATTGGGTTGACTTTTGGAAAATTGCTTCATATTCATTGAATAAGTCTAAAGGAAAAATATTATCGTCATTATATTCAGAAGTGGGATGGAAACCTTAACTCACAAATAAAATTTAAAAAACTAATTATTAAGAGGTTGAAGAAAAAACAAGTGACGGTAACGTGTGAGTGTTGACATAAATATAATTGCCGATTGGTTTTTAGCATAAGAAATAAAAAAATGGGAAGATTTACTATAAGGGGATAAATGCGATGCTCGTAACACTTAATAATTGACTTTACAGAAAGCTAATACCTTTCCTGCGCCAATTATGCTCGACTCTAACAGCAGGAAAAAGACATAATGACAGCGACAATGCTTTTCTTTTTATTACTGACCAACTATATGAAGGAGGTTCTATTTAAAACACGTCGTAACACTAGATAAAATAATATTGTTGTATGTTTCAAATACAACCTCTTTTATATAGTTGGTCAATAATAGAAAAATACATTGTCGCCGTCAATGTTTTTGAATTGTTGAAAGAGATTAAATGAGTTGACTTTTGGAAAATTGCTTCTTATTTATTGAATAAGTCTAAAAGTAAAATATTGTCGTCGTTAAACTAGCTATCTAAAAGCTATGTTTATAGGTTTTAAAAAGTTTCTTATTATTGGTAAGATTGTAAGGTTAAATTTCAATTCCTATGCGAGTATAGTATCAAAACGTAGCAGGTTGCCTATAGCAGATCGTCACGGCAACTCATAATAGGCTCGAAATTTTCTTATACGTTAACTTTTACATACATTAAGGTATATCTTAAGGGGTGGCTACGACTAAGTATGAAGGGGCATTACCGTACTAATCTAAATTGATGGCGCGTTCAAAAAACCGGACATTTTACCCTGCATTAGTAATTTTTCCGCGTAAAATAATGTAATAACCTTAAGTCATTTATTACTTAAGGTGGATTAACCTTTTTAAAATATGACTTTGTTTTAATGGCGAGAATTGACTCTAGTTTTCCTTCAAAACTTATACATGAGTACCCTGAAATTATTTTCTAAAAATTATTATTATTAAATTATTTTCGAAAAAAAACTAATATCATACATATAATTTTTTGTTAAATAGTTTGAAGTATTCAAAAACCTTTAAATCGCATATTTGCACAACTGATAATAATAAAATGTCTAAATTCCCAAAAAAACGGTTCTTATAAAATTTTAGTTATTATATCAATATTTAAATCACATATCTCTTAATATATATAAAAAAATAACTTTGTCAGCCTTCATCCGCTATGCAACATGTATTTTATTTTATGCCTAAATTTTTAACAATTTATGTTTGTTGAAGTCAGAATATATATGTTTACAAAGTTGTACAAATACATTACACAATAATCAAATTAAGAAAAATAATATCGTGTTCGCATCATGAGAGAAGGGAAGTTATAGGCAGTAACAGTATCGTACCTACTTATTTTTGTCAAATCACACATAAATAAGTTAAATTAAAAATGTTTTTAACAAAATTTCACGTCCCTACTGTTAACTGTTGAGGAGTTCCCTCGTCTGGAACCTATCCTGGCAGAAGCAGTTATGATTAGGTCATGCTTATCATGAACATGCATTGTCATCAGGACTGGACCTTTTCACTTTGAAATTTGAGCTCAATTAGAGCCCGGCAAGTGGATCAAATTTAACTTACAAAATTACATAATAACATACATACACGTCAGTTGAATAAAAGTTTTTAAAAAGTGAGACAGCTCAGCAGGCCTACCATGAACTCTTATTGCGAATGATTTATAGAAGCAGGCGTTACTTTGCGGAATTCCATATTACAAGCAATATAACAGAACTAACTACTTTGCTATAATCCGCACGGGTTAAGTGAATGCATGCAAAGCCAATGTGTATGAAGCAGGCAAAATCTACGCACCTTATACATGCAGGACCAGCCACCACATGCACCCCAAGGCGCAATTCACCAGCAACAACGAACACAAAAGCAGCACACACAACCATCACCACAATCTCGACGATCGTTTCGCCCCGAAACCGAAGCATCATCAGGAGGATAGGCTTCACGACAAAAATCGTACTGCGCCGCGCTACCCATACAAGCAGTCTTAAATAGTTCAACTCCCACCAATACCCTCCCCTCCGAACACATGCAGCAAAACGGAATTAGATACATTTACTTGCTCGTTAATTAAGTGACCATTGTTATTTTTTAGTATCTCAGGTTGCTCTAACGTATTGAGTCGGAGTCCCTTATCACAAGTGTGGAGAATATGAAATGAATGGTCATTAGGACTCAATTGAAGACGTAAACGACGACCGCGAACAGCTTTCTTTTCGTACCACGAAGTGTGAATTGCATTGGAGTGAAAAGGATAACGTTATATGAACTATATACTCTGTCTCTTTTACTCACATGTTCTTAGGACGAATTCCGAACGCTCATGCGGCAACGACTTAAAGTGTGCGTCTTTAAGACGTCATGGTATGAAAAAGCAAAAGAATTTCGTTTACGTCTTCAATTGAGTCGCAATAAAAGTTCATGATAGGCCTGCAGGTCTCATTATTCAGGTCTGCTTTCTCTTTATTGTCGATGGACACATTTTGAAACTGGCTCCAATACTCTAGTAAACTTTATGCTTTACATACGCCGTACAGAAAAAAAAACAGTTATATCAATAGATAGAAAAACTGTATTAATTTAGATAATTATCTTCAGTACATGACACCAATACAGTCACGTGCGTATTCATTGGCGATCAATTATCCACAATTTGAAGCACTCAAAGATAGGATGACGACCGTACGAACAATTTGTATGTTACCACTAATTGTACAGAGTACTGGACTTTCACAGAGCCATCGAACAGTGCTAACTACAGATAATTAATTTCGGAATGTTAACACGGCCTGATTTTTGTCTCTGCTTTTACTGTTATCCGATATTTCAAATTGGTAAGTGACAGTTATATTAAGATATGTGTTGCTTTAAATGTACTTTAAGAATGTCTCTCTTTCTCCTACCCTTATCCCACTCTAAGTGGGGTCGGTACAACATGTTTTCCTCTTCCATTCTCTTCTATCATTCGTCAACTCTGGCGCTACTCCTTTTATATGCATGTCATACTTCACACATTCCAACCATCTCTTTTTAGGCCTCCCTCTAGTCACATATCCATCCACATTCATATCCAACACTCGTTTAGTCACATGATTTTCATCCCTCCTCATTACATGTCCATACCATCCCAATCTTGCACCTCTCATCTTTTCTACAATGGGCGCAACTTTCATACTTCCCCTTATATAATCATTTCTTATTTTATCCAATCTTGTCACACCACACATCTACCTTAACATTCTCATCTCATTTGCATGTACTCTTCTTTCATCCATCTTTTTCATTGCCCAACTTTCTGATCCATACATTACGACAGGTCTTATGACCGATTTATAAATTTTCCCTTTAAGTTTAAGGGGCATTCGGGGGTCACATACTGTCCCTGAGACCTGTCGCCACTTCATCCATCCTGCATTCATTCTATTTCTCACATCGCGATCAATTTCACCGTTTAACCGTGTACTTTAAGAATGTATTGGATAAAAACAAGTTTTAATTCCTTTATTATTCCTAAAATTAACTTTTTACATTTTAAGTATTTCTAATTACAAAAAAAAATTAAAACCTAAAAAAATCGTAGTCTGTCGGAATTGGTGCATTATCCCAAGCGCTAGGTGGCTAGGGCTCCAGAGTGAGGAAGTTCCTCACAATACGTGCCGTTTCAAGTAATACTGTCGTCTGCATCCGACTCTCAATCCAACTATTAAGTGAAAGCTTCTGAAGATTTTGGTTGAGGCTTTTCGTAATCAGACCGTTAACCGAAACAACAATAGGAACAATTATTGTTGAGTCTACATCCACATACCGGTTATCTCAAAAGAAAGGTATATATTTAGTCAATTTTAAAAAGAAGTTTTTATTATTAGCTATTTATTTAGAGTAGTTTCCAAAGCTTTATTTTTTACATCGATTTTTGTCATAAAATAAACCGGAGAAGTTTTGTATTCTTAAACCATATTAATATACCTAGATTTGCTAAGTTATTTGTTTTTTGTTTATGCACATATGTAGATGAAGGCGTTTGGCCATTGGGCCACTTACCTGAGTTGCTTGCTACACCTCGGTAAGAAATGATGGTCTATTCTACTCAGCCGGATACCACACGACACAATGAACGATACGAAAAATGTATATAAATATTTTTGGTCACAATTTAGATAAACGTTAACGTACTACTGAGGTCAGTTTGACTGGCCCGTTGGCGCTGTGGGTAGTGACCCTACCTTCAGCTCCGCGGGTCGCGGGTTCGATTCCCGCCGAGGGCCAACATTTTCTATAAACAAATTGTTGGTTCTTCGAGCCTGGGTGTGTATTTGTATTTAAGAATGTATTTATAATTATATATGTAGTATATCTACCAGTTGTCCGTCACCCATAATACAAGTATTAAGTTACTTACTTAGGGGACGGACGACCGTGCGTGTAAATGTCCCATATATTTATTTATTTACTGTATGAAATTACTCTGTGCAATTAGTCTAGATTGCCCATTAAAAGCGTCAGAGATTCATGCAAATGACCCTTACGTACGTATTTCAGACTGACAATCAGCACCAATCAATAATCTATTGGCAGACTAATGACTAGCCAAGGATAGCCGCCGGTTGCCACCGACAATTATCAGTAGCCGATTCTAATTGGACCCTCTCAATAATAATTGGACTAATTAAAAGAGGGGTTTATTGTTATTGATTTGCATAATCTGTGTCATGATTATTCAATATTCGATATGCCGTACTCGGTTATTTATAGCTTCCAAACTTCATCACTTCCTTTATTAAAAAACTTATTAAACAACAAATGTCATTTAACTTCCCATTCCGATTTATCTCGTAGTAACGTAATTTATAAATAACAAAATATTGCTGGATACTTATGTCCCCCAGAATATTTCGATAGAGACAAAAAAAGTAAAATTCCGTAAAAGCTTAAACCAAAATGCACCTTTTGAGTTTTCTAAAATTAATTATGTTAATATCTATAGATTAGAATCCAAAATTCTTTTTAATAAAAGCTTAAACCAAAAAGCATCTTTTGAGTTTTCTATCATAAAATACGTTAATAAATATTTGCAATACATTAACTTTACAATTATTTTAAAATCCTGAAACTTGCATCAGTATAAAATAAATAAGTCAGATAATTTATGAGATATAATGTTTTTTGCCATTTCTTATCAAAGCAGCAACGTGAATGTAATTACATTTTTTATGTTGCAATAATTGCTAAACTAGTAGTTTCAAAATAACACACTTCATATATTCAACTCTGAATAGAACGATTTACGAACAGTAAAATAACGCTGTTTGTCCATTAACATTTTTATTGCACTAACGTACATAATCTTAATGTATAGTTATCCAATAAAGACGGGGTAATGTAAAGAATAATTAGTTCGAGGGACCACCGAGTCGTCATGCCCACGCATCTGATGTCCCATAAACTAGTGGGGCAAGGAATCCCACCACAATTGTTGTGTCCGGTGTTAATAAAACGGCGCATATTTTAGCTATTTTGACAGTTCGAAGCTATTCGTAACACCATGATACACGCTGTAATAAAGAATTGTTAATAAATAAAACCGTTATTTATTGTCATTATTTTCTCTACGTCTATCGCGAGCGTAAGTTTTATGTGATTGTTTTTATTCGTATTAGTGATTATAATCTGTCAGTACCCTAAATAAAGCAATAAATAATATAAATTAATACAAATATCAATGAAAGTACAGGTTTTTTTATTAAAATAAATATATGTTGAAGTGTGTATAATATACAACATTTTTCTAAACCTCTACGGGAAAATGTTAGTACTAGGAGTTTTTCAGAAGTAATTTCTTTAAATTTAAATATTTTATCATTTTTATGTTTGTATATATTTCAACTAATGCAATATTACATTAAGTAAATAAATTATAATTCCAACAATTTAGAAAGATAAATATTAATCAATAATATTTGTGTACAACAAAGCTATCTAGATAAATAAATAATAATTATAGGCCAGAAATAAATCTTTCATCCAAATAATGTTTTGTTCTTAGATTTAAGCATTAGTTTGCATAAAACAGTACAATAACGATTCGCAAATAACCGACCTATGGCTCGAACTGATGCGCGTAGTTCCACCGATCCGTATGTAGCAAATAATGGCTGGAAGCGACTAGTACCCGCCTACATTGGTCGTGAAAGCGTTCAGCTTACAACTTGATTTGTGATTTCAAAGATTATTGCTTGTACACTCTATTACTGCATTTCTGCTATATAGTTTAAAGGTTCAATTGCTTTGTAATGATAACCAATAAAATAGACGACATTCGATTTGCTAAACAGTTAAAGGTTTTCTTTATTATTCAAATTTCAATATGTTATATTTAAAATGGGTGCAATCATAATGAATACTATAATATGATATTGTTAATGTAATATAATATACCAAATATTGACTGTTCACGAAGATTTTTAATGTTAATCAAATTCAAAATTCAAAATATTCTTTATTCAAGTAAACTTGTAAACAAGTGCTTATGAATCGTCAACTGTACTGCTGGTTCGGAAAGCTGTTCCTACCGAGGAGAACCAGCAAGAAACTCGGCGGTTGCTCTTTTTAAAATATAAATCTTAAAACTAGTTACATTTAGTTATTACTGTTTTGTACAAGGTAGAAGTGCACCTATATCCACACAATCAATCATCAAAATAATCCATAGTAATATTTTAAATGCGAAAGTCTGTCTGTCTATTACGCATTCACGGCCGATCTACTGAAGCATTGTTGATGAAACTTGGTACGAATTAGGTATCTGATATAAAATCTTCCGTTGTTCCTTAAGAAACAGGACGAAAACAATAAACACGATCGGAGGTATTTTTAAACTGAAGTCAATGCGAATTAGTCGCTTTATGGTATCATATCTTTTATCAAGTATATGGAAATTTCAAGAAAACCGATTTAAAATAAGCGTTTATGAAAACCGCTATTGGCAGCTACTTTTATTTTGTACTAGTGATTATTTGTCAATTATTTCCTATAGTGTATTTTTTGTATTTCCAAGAAAAAAACGGGGTTTTCATATTATATGTTAGTATGGTATATAAAAATCAATTATGCCAAAATAATCGATATTCTTCCTAGATGTTATTATCGTTGGTTCCTAGCTCTCATAAGTTATACAATGTGTACGTAACATTACTCATATAGTTTTCTTATTTAATTTTATAAATTAATTATTATTATAAAACTCTTATGATTTTTTACTGCTAATACTACATCTATTTTTTGTATGTGATAATGTTAGTTAATATTAAGATTGAAAGGTATTATTTTCCGACTTGAAAATCAGCACATACTAAAAACTAAAAATATATTTTTTAGTTCTGTCGTAATTTTATTTATTGTCAGTAGGTACTGTGTATGTTCCTTTACAAAAGTAATGCAGGGTATGAAAAAACGGATAGTCCACTATACATTTAGCACTATATATATTTTCTATTCACTGTATCGCGGATTATAGCAAAATAATTTTATTATTACTTTTGTATTATGGATCTCCGCAAAGTAACGCCTAATTCTGTAAATTATGTTCCTTTAGGTTAATAATTGATCATAGGTTATTTTTATTATATTTTTCAAATGTAAATAATAGCGTTATGTACCTAATAAATAATTCTTTAATTCCAAATACTTAACAGTAAAAAAATAATCATCGCAATTTTGCTTGATACGTCCCTATAGTTTGAAGCCTGCGATAACTATATACAGTAATAATATGTTTGTTACATTTAAATTATTTTAATTGAATTCTAAATTCTGATCTTTCTAATAATCATGTGTATCAAAATATACGTGGTCTCAACGCCCACCGTAAACACTTTTTCATTTCATTCAAAGCTTCCCCGCGCCTAACAATGAAGTCCATTGACTCCGATTTTCCCTTTTTTTAAGATCTGAGCGTTTTTATTTTTTTATCTCACTTTTATGACAATTTTATTAAGGCCTTCGCGGTGCCTACGCAGTGTACCGCTCATTCATTAGAATGATACGTGTCTTGAAATACGAAGGACCGTATGGACACATTATGGTTTCCTCTTCACATTTAACTAACTGCTTATTTTGTTTACCTAAAAATATTTATACTAGTTGCTATGCCCCACTTTGTCATTTGTTGAATTATTGTTGTATAAGAACGATAACATTGTTTAGAACTCAAGGTTTGGACTAAATTTGAATTAATTACTCTTTATGTTTGGGTATGAAAATCTGACGCGGTGTCCGGCTGAGCAGAATAGACCACCCTCATTTCTTACCGAGGTGTCGTAAAAGAGCGACTAAGATAAGTTGACGTTAGACAGGCGTTCTTAAAACAACTAGCCAAATCATTTAAGAGCATGTTTGAAATATGTTATGCCATTTGAAATATGTTAACCCTACTTAAAAGTGGGATAAGGGCAGGAGAATAATGAGATTTGGGTATGAAAGTGTTTAAAATTTTTTACCGTCAGATGGCATAGCATTTTAGGACATATAATATTTTTTATGGACTAACTTTATTAAACAATATCTCAGGACATTGAACTTCAAAGTTTGCGTAAATTGATAATGACGGCTAATTTGACGCATAAAAAAATTGTTTTTTCGGACAACAAGAAAACTTTTCGAACTACTTACTACGAACTACTAACTACTAAACTTTCGAAAAAACTTTTCGGAGATCCATAATACAAAAGTAATAATAAAATTATTTTTCTATAATCCGCGATACAGTAAATAGAAAATATATATAGTGTTAAATGCATAGTGCACTATCCGTATTTTCAGGATACGTGCGATCCGATACGTGCAGGATTAGTAAAAACACATGCACAAACCTCCACCACTTCCACCACAATACACAAGCATTACACACGTTCACTATCACAAACTCAACAATCGCCCCGCGACAAAATCGCAAAGCTTTGCGATTTTGTCGTGAAATCTATCTCCTGATGATGCTTCGGTTGCGGGGCGAAACGATTGTTGAGTTTGTGATCATCAGTCATGATTAATAAAGAGAAATGATCAGCTAGAAACAATTATAGTTTAATTTTACAGGATATGCGTCATAAGCTCATCTATTATATCCGGATCTCGTGAGTTAATCTTATTCAAATATGCATTCCACGTCTACTGCAGTAAACACGCCGCTTATCTTGCAATCGCTAGGAGCAAGCAACCCGACGGATTGTTTCATTAGGCCCTGTTAAGGCTTAGAATTCACATGTCAATTTATATTAATTCATTAAGTTACCTTAGTAAAATATGAGCACGTCACCGGTCATGTCTATTTATTTATTTATCTATTTATTTAGGATCAACCAGTGGCAGTTACATTAAAACATTATTAAAGTAGGCTCACCACAAAAGGCATTAACTGCACTGCCTTTAGGTGCGGCGGGTACAAAAAGCTAAGAGGTTTTGCGTGTCAATCTGCTCGGCATATATTCTAAGGTCTATCGTTGATGAAGTAGAAGAACATTGCTAAAAAGTGAGGTCGCTTAAATAAAACAAACAGTAATGAATTTTTTGATTTATAGAAGCAGGCGTTACTTTGCGGAACTCCATAGTACAGAAACTATAACGGCGAATTTTTTGCTATAATCTGCGCTTGTTAATAGAATCTTTTTTTTTGGAACTGACTGCATGCTGTTAGCCCTAATGACTTTTACAGCGTCACCGGGCGGGACGGGCTAGCGCAGAAGCATCGTCAAGGTTGCGAAATGCAGAGAGTATAGTGCAGAAGCTTTACTTAAGTCGGGGAACGTCGTCCTAAGGGTGCCTCCCCTGAGGCCGGACCACGGCTTAAGGTGACGTGTAGTGGAGGGTTAATGTTAATAGTATGACTTGATTAGTCATTGCGGCGTCGGAAGGGTGGGAGAGAATCTATGTAATGCTAAGTGTATGAAGTCAACATTCACATGCCTTACACATGCAGGACAAGTCATCACACGCATCCCAAAATTCCGCCACCAGCAACAACGCACACAAGCAATACACACACTATCACAATCCCCACGATCGTTTTGCCCCGAAACCGAAGCATCATCAGGAGGATAGGCTCCACGACAAAATCGTAATGCATGTAATCATTGCGATTTTGTTGCAGATTATAGCAAAATAATTCTGTAATAGTCCAATGAAATCATTTTTTGTATTATGTAATGTATTAAAGTACGACAAAGTAACAACTAATTCTAAAAAAAAAAGGCTAATATCTAAGGATCTTTACTATCCCACTGCTGGGCTTATGGTAAACGTTTCCAAAATTCGAATTAGCAGGTAACAAACCCAGGAATTCTCTTAAGACATGTAGGTTACATCACGATGTTTTATATCACTGATAAGCGTATGATCAATTTTAAATATCAACTAAGATTATAAATTTTCGTTATTTACTCATTTGTGCTTTCACCCGGGTTCCGAACTACTGATTAGTTCCATTTCCGGTTCCGGCTGACCCGGGTAATTCAAATGATTATACTTAGTTCTCTCCGCTGTGTGGTACCCAGCTGAGTAAAATAGACCATCCTCATTATTAACTGAGGTGTCGTAAAAGACGGCTAAAGTAAGTTGACCCACAATTTGATATCCGGTTGAGTAGAATAGACCACCCTCTTTCTTACCGAGGGGTCGTAAAATACGATTAAAGTGAGTTGACAATAGGCACGCGGCCGGTCGTAAAATACGTAGCCAAATCACGTGACAACATGTTTGTAACATGTTGTGCCGACCCTAGAGTGGGATAAGAGCAGGAGGATGATGATTTAGTTAGTTCTTTTTTTTTAACGAATAGACAAGTTTCGTCAGGGATTTTGACCAAGACGATTTTGTGCCGCTTAGATCCAAATAAGTTAATTTATATAATATCACATAAAGAGCAAAGTTAGTTAATTCATTTAAAATAGTTTAAACATCTTTATGTGTGAATTTTTTTGCATTATACTTGTAGGCTAATTAAATGACAGTGTAAACTGTGCCTATAGGTACTATAAAGTGCTGTAAACTGTACAGACATCTGTGGTAAAAATCTACGTGCTACCAACTTGCGTGGGCGCTTTACTATGCGACTAGATTTTTTCTGAATATAATTTGATAGCCGCACCTTGAACTTCAAAGTTCATAGGAGCCTTCACTATGTTTTATCTCATTTAACCTGAGTTTCTTTATTTAAAAAACTTATGTCAAATGTTATCACCGTATTGGTGAAGCGTCACTAATCTAAGCTTTAATCTATCTGTCTAAAAGTTATCTGTGCAGGATATAGAGAAACGTTATGAATCTAAGGTATATTTCTCTCTCCTTACAGAATTTCGACAAGCCTGACGATTAGAGGCTCCAGTCTATCTCTCCAAAGCTCTACTTGGAGGATTTGGAGGAATGTTCACTTTGCAGTATTTTGGAGAAGCGTGATAAATACAAACTCCAAATCTTCTCTCCAAGGCTTTCTTTACAAAATTTGAAGAAGCGTAATAAATCAAAGCTTCAATCCTTCTCTACAAAGCTTTCTTCGCAGGATTTCGAAAAGCGTGATGAATCTAAACTCCAATCCAATCTCTACAAGACTCTCTTTGCAATGCCTTACGCCTTTACTTTACTATAGTAATGGCGTATAGTACTCGGCATTAAATAATGCACATCGATGTTTAGAACGAAACAGCCGACCAGTTCGGTTTCGTAGAGCGCTGTCACTGTCACTCAGTATGTGACGTTTCGCACGGGTTCGTCAGTCTGTGCGACAGAGACAATTCTCTATGACGCAGAATCAAGCCGATTTTCTCTCTCTAAGTCTCGATGTGCATTAATTGTCGGGTACTATAGATTGGTATTTACATTTACTCCCATTTTTAACTTAGGTACTGTGAAATATAGCGTATACATAGCGAATAATTAACAAATTATTAACTTAATGGGTATCATAAATTTCACACTATATTATAGATGCGAAGGTGTGTTTGTTTGTTGCTACTTCTTTCACAGCAGGATAGAGATATGTGAGATGGTGTTTCGGTATGGAGTAGAAGGGGTGAATAGTGACATAAGGCTGAATTGCGCTTTTTAGTCAACATCGATGCAGCGACGGGTACAAGCTAAGTAAAAATAAAAATCAAAAATAAGACGTCCATTCTGTGTTATTTTTTTAAATTACTTTATTGAGAACAAACAAACTTACAGTTGGAAATGTTTAATTTACACCTTTTTATAAATGTTTATTTAATACACAGTTATTTAGACAGATAAACACACAAGAAGGATAATATATAAAGTCAATATATTAAAGTTAAATACATTTTTAGAAGGCCATTTACAACGATAGCGGGCATAACAATAATTTCTCAAGTTTCAAAATCCGTTCGCATATCACATACCTAATTGTAATTCGGCCCACGCCTTATGTCTCCAAGAATGCATTAAAAATATAGCTGCAAGCCTTTTTTCGCACGGGAATTATTATGGCCTGTTCAAGTAATTGCTGTAGGTACAAATTGCTAAGATTCTGATGTCATGTTTGTTATGCACACAGCGCCATCTCTCGTTGAGTGGATAGTCTTATTTTTTTTAAAGATTCTTACGTATTTACAACAATGTAAATACAACCTATACAAAAATATATATTTCAAGCAGAAGGATCTCATACGATTATAAATTGCCTCTTAAGGTAAACTGGGATGCACTATTTCTTCATAAAGGATTATTCAGCCTTCTAGTGAAATATTGCACCATTTAACGTGAATTTAATTTGTATACTAATAAAAGGTTAGTTTTTTTATTGTTTTTTTTATATAACGGTCCATAAGTAAAACCCTGAATTTCAATTAAGAAATATTTAGCGGCCCAATAACTTTACACAAAGAATTTAACTTTGACTTCTGTGAGCTAATTTGAGACAAGTCTCAATGTTGTCTTAGGCCAGTTTACGAACCAGTAGGCAAAGTCCTCACCTAAGCTGTTAAGGATTCCAGGATATCCAACATAGGATATGGTAACTCTATGACATAGTTTATACCCCTATCTTGCAGACTTTTACCTTATGAATGTGTTATATTATTTGAATCATCATTCTCGTGTCCAGTGGGGTCGGCACAACATGTTTAGGCATGGTTTTAGTTGATTTGGCAAGTTATTTTACGAACAGACGCCTGCCTGACGTCAACTTACCTTAGTCGCCTCTTACGACACCTCGGTGAGAAATGAGGGTGGTCTATTCTACTCAGGCGGATACCACACGGCTGTATATGTTATGTGTGAATAATATTATTAATTAATTAAATTAATTAATATTAACAATTAAAAGACACAACTTTCAAGTAAGAATTTTTATAAAAAAAACGTGTAATTCTTAATTTTTAAATGTGGTAATTATCGTCAATTCTTTTAACGATATATTTGTGCAGATCATAATAGTAGTTTATGATACTGTTGCATAACTCGTGTGACACTATAAAAAAACTCGCCTGCGGCTCGTTTTTTTAAACCACACTCGTGTTATAAGACCAAGTTATGTACAGTATCATACACTACTTTATCTACTCTCATACTATAATACGTAAAACGTACGTTTCCACTCCATGAACTCGTGGTAACATTTAATATAGTTGCTCGTACATTTCGTCGGCAACAGCTTCACGGGCAAGTTTGACGCAGCTTTCTGAATATCTGGTGGTGTACAATCACCACTATCCCCGTTCTCAGACATGTTTTTACACAAAAACTTATTTTTTTACAAACAAAACTAAACTTCGTTTAAATATTGAAGAGATTTTTTAAATGTCATATATTGGCGTCAAGGCGCAAACATCGATTGCGCATGCGTGTTGCGTCGCCGCGGACCCATTCATTGAAACCTTTTTTCTTAAGGTAGAGGTTCAACCTCCTTGGTCCAGCTGGAAGTTGTATAGCTGTATCGTTATGATTAAAAAGTTACATTATGATACAGGTGTCCATACAAGACCTGTATCGTAATGAAACTTTTTAATTTTTTATTTTTGTTCTGTACGTAATGTTTGTCATAAGAATTTTGTTTTCAGTTTTATAATCGTTGTATTATAGTATCAGAGTAGATAAAAGATCTTTCAATATTTTCTGTAGTACGACTATTACGTATATTAGGTATATTACGACTACGTATTTTTATAATATATGTAAGCCTATGGTACTTATTACCTTTATTTTAATTTAACCAACCGATGAACAAAGCGTTCTCGGTTTTAATTAAGGAGTTCCGTGGTTTGAACTCCGCAAAGTTTTAATATGTTACGTACTGAGTGTGAACCTTTGAAGTCACCCTTCGATGAACATTTTAAACATTAATTGGTGATTGTGTAAGCCCGTGTGGTCTTCTAAAATGTGATCACTTAGATAACTAACTATACATAATTGCAAAAACTTTGTAAAACTAAATTCCAGAAAATAGAATACAAAAGTAATCTATATTTCATAGGTTTAAGTATTTAACTAAATGTAAACATGTCAAAAAAGGTTCCTTTAGGAGGCAGATTAAAATATATTTTCATAGAAGCACTTTTGCGAATCCCATAGTACAGAAGTTATGATAGACTTATTATGCTATAATCTGCGCTTGTTAAGAGAATATAAGTAATGCTATGTGTATGAAGCAGGCAACATTCACATACCTTATACATGCAGGAAAAGTCACAACGCGTATCACAAAACGCCGCCATGATCATCTCTAGAGACTAACGATCTCACCGCTGGGCTTACTTAAATGTGAATTCATATTACGTTACCTATAAGATCTTATTGAATTAATTTTACTCATATGGTAAGTAATTAATAGAATTAGGCGTTACTTTGCGGAGATCCATAATACAAAAGTAATAATAAAATTATTTTGCTATAATCCGCGATACAGTAAATAGATACAGATCCGCGATACAGAAATAACTTGAAACATTTAATGTTTCAAGTTCAAGCTTGATGGACGTGTTCAGAGGTAAAGGTCGGGTTGAACCGACTACTATATAACAATACTTGTTCGGTTAACGGTTCGCTTTGCGATTTTGTCGTGGAGTCTATTTCCTGATGATGCTTCGGTTGCGGGGCGAAACGATTGTTGAGTTTGTGATAGTGAACGTGTGTAGTGCTTGTGTATTGTGGTGGCAGTGGTGGAGGTTTGTGCATGTGTTTTTACGAATCCTGCACGTATCGGGTATGAAAAAACGGGATAGTCCACTATACATTTAGCACTATATACATTTTCTATTTACTGTAAATGTAAATTTAGAAGCAAATTATTATGATTTTACAAATATGATAGTGACGTGCATGTATAAAGGGCAAGCCCTTGCTCAAAGGGAAGACACGTATGCTTAGATGTACGTTTTTAGATTAAACCATTACTTAGAAGTCGAATAGGATGAGCCAACCCACACGCAATTAAGAGCTTAGGCGTACAAAAAAATGTACAAAATGACTCCGGTGTACTATTATTTTCCTTTTACGACAGCTAAGACTGTACAATGCTTTTTAAATGTCGTAGAAGCGGTAACAGACTTAGGTTTTTTAAATTCTGTGTATGCACTATCAGGTAAACTCAATTATATTCACCTCAGAGACTTTGCACTTATCCCAAAGATACAAATATTAAAGTATAATTCAGCTATTTAAAAATTATATTAGGTCCTTACATATGAAATTGGCGTTTTGTCGTACTGGCCACTTTGATCTCAAATATTACCTTTATGGTAAGGAATTCCAAATTCAAATTCATACAGCTATTTCTTCTTCTTCTTCTTCTTTCTCAACCGATAGGCGTCCACTGCTGGACATAGGTCTCTTCATGGGCTTTCCAAAACACACGATCTTGTGCCGCTTGTATCCAGCGGCTCCCCGCGACCTTTTTGAGGTCGTCCGTCCATCGCGTAGGGGGTCTGCCAACACTGCGTTTACCGGTGCGGGGTCGCCATTCCAACACCTTGAGAAATACAGCTATTTACTCATGCATTTGTGTTTCAAACCCCCTAATTCATTTGTTTTTTCTTCTTTTGTTTTGTTTCTTTGTGTCAATACTCTGTTTACAAAATGGAAAACATGAAATATTGCGTTATTTACGAGTATGAGTTCCACCGTGGCACCAGTGCTGCAGAAACGGCTCGAAGGATTAATGATCTGTATGGTGACGGTGTCGCAAAAGAAAACACAGTGCGTTTTTGGTTCCAACGTTTTCGTTCTGGAAATTTCGACCTGCAGAACAAGCCTCGTGGACGGCCGGAGACCAAAGTTGATAATGAAGAATTGAAGGCTATTGTGGAAGCGGATCCATCGCAAACCACGTCCGAGTTAGCTGCAGGCTCCGGTGTTAGTGATAAAACTATTCTAATCCACTTGAAGCAAATTGGGAAGGTGAAAAAGCTTGAAAGGTGGATACCTCATGAATTGAGTGAAGCAAACCGACAAACGCGCGTCGACTGCTGCGTTACGTTACTCAACCGGCACAATAATGAAGGAATTTTAAATCGAATCATTACCTGTGATGAAAAGTGGATCCTCTACGATAATTGGAAGCGCTCATCGCAATGGCTCAGCCCTGGCGAACCAGCCAAATCCTGCCCTAAGCGAAAATTGACTAAAAAAAAGTTGCTTGTAAGTGTTTGGTGGACTAGTGCCGGTGTCGTTCACTACAGCTTTCTTAAATCTGGCCAGACGATTACGGCAGATATCTATTGTCAGCAACTGCAAACCATGATGGAAAAGCTAGCTGCTAAACAACCGAGGCTGGTCAATCGCTCTAGGCCACTGCTGCTTCAGGACAACGCTAGACCACACACTGCACAACAGACGGCTACCAAATCAGAGGAGCTTCAATTAGAATGTCTTAGACATCCACCGTACTCTCCGGACCTTGCTCCAACAGATTACCATTTTTTTTTGCAATTTGGATAACTACTTGCAAGGAAAAAAATTCAACTCCGATGGGGCAGTCCAAACCGCCTTCAAAGATTTTATTGATTCCCGCCCGAATGGTTTTTTTAGTAAGGGGATCAATGAACTACCTATGAGATGGCAAAAGTGCATACATAGCAATGGTACATACTTTGATTAATTAAATATATTTCATTAAAAAAAAGACGACTTTATGTTCCTCCCATAGAAAACGCCAATTTCATATGTAAGGACCTAATATAACAATTTGTACGAAAAAGCTTTTATTGTTGAAATTTTGTTGACTGGCCCGCTAGCGTTGGGTAGTTACCCTGCCTTCGCCTCCGCGGGTCGCGAGTTCGATTCCCGCCCAGGACCAACATTTTCCATAAACAATTTGTTGCTTTTTCGATTCGGGTGTATATTTATATTTACGTATGTATTTAAAAGTATATATATACTTTATTTACCAGTTCCATCACTCATAACACAAATATTAAGTTACTTCCTTTGACGACCGTGTGTGTAAGTGTCCCATATATTTATTTATAAATTTATTATTTGTTGAAATGTCGTTTTTTTAAGGAAACATGTCAAATGATTAAGTAAATATAAGTATAAATATATGGGACACTTACACACAGGGTCGTCCGTCCTCAAAGTAAGTAACTTAATACTTGTGTTATGGGTAACGGGAAACTGGTAGATATACTACATATTTAATTTTAAATACATATTTAAATACAAATATACACGCAGGCTCGAAGAACCAACAAATTGCTTAAATGTCGGCCCTTGGCGGGAATTGAACCCGCGACCCGCGGAGCTGAAGGCAGGATCTACACTACCCACTGGGTCTCTATGGGCCTTTTAAGAAAGCTCAGAGTCGCTCAGCGGGCGATGGAGCGAGCTATGCTCGGAGTGTCTCTACGAGATCAAATCAGAAATGAGGAGATCCGTAGAAGAACTAGAGTCACCGACATAGCTCAGCGTGTCGAGAAGCTGAAGTGGCGATGGGCGAGGCACATAGTGTGGAGAACCGATGGACGCTGGGGTATTAAGGTGCTAGAATGGCGACCCCGCACCGGAAAGCGCAGCGTCGGTAGACCCCCTACGAGGTGGACAGACGAACTCAAAAAGGTCGCAGGGAACCACTGGATCCAGGCAGCGCAATACCGTATGGTGTGGCGATCCCATGAAGAGGTCTATGTCCAGCAGTGGACGTCCATCGGCTGACGAAGAAGAAGAAGAAGCGCCAACGGGCCAGTCAAATTAAGCCAACTTATCTATCTACAGGTGGTTCCAATTACTGGCGGGTAGAGGGCAGCGAGAAGGTCTATAATATAAGTATAAACTATATATAATAAAAACCCAAAACTAAGCAACAACTTGTACTTAAAAAACTAAATGGCCAGTACGTAAAAGTAGTACACGTGCGATGAGCAGAACGAACTTATTACACGAGATAAACATCACTTAATTTTATTCTACGCGTCAACCTTTGTTAAGGCGGCCTGTGGCGACCTCTTTAATATTAGAAGCACGCCCGCTACTGGTTGTGACATTTTTTGTTCCTACGTTTAATTGTTACTGCTGCTATCACGAACATCTATGGCTTCATGGGAACCCGCTGTACAACATCGTCGGCAATTTGGCTGACACCGACAATTCGTGTTTTCTTAGTAATGAAGATAATAGCGTGATTGTGTGACAGAGCCGTTTTTAAAGTATTATAACATTTTTAATGTGTTGAATTGTGGTTGTTTGTTAATATAGTTTAGAAATAGAAACAACTTGTTGCACGTGAAACGTACATAATATTTTCTCACATAAAAGATCTGATAAGTTCGGTATAAAAATAACATCGTGCTTTATGAAATAAGTTTGCAATATACAAAATTCAAGTTATCTAGATTAATGAAGAGTACTCAAAAGTTAATAACTTATAAAAAAAAAGTTTACGCTAACTAGTTTATGTCCGCTATAGTATAGTAAAGTAACGGTCAGCAGACCTACTCTGAACTCTTATTGCGACTCAATTGAAGACGTAAACGAAATTGTTTTGCTTTTTCATACCATGACGTCTTAAAGACGCATACTTTAAGTCGTTGCCGAATGAGCGTTCGGAATGCGTCCTAAGAACTCGAAGAACCAACAAATTAAAAAAATTATAGAAAATGTTGGCCGTCAGCGGGAATCGAACCCGTGACCCGCGTAGCTGAAGGCAGGGCACTACCCACTGCGCCAACGGGCCTCATTAAATTATCAATTTCATCACATCGGCCTCATTTCTTACCGAGGTGTAGTAAAAGGCGACTAAGGTAAGTTGACGTCAGACAGGCGGCCGGTCGTAAAATAACTAGCCAAATCATGTGACAACATGTTTGTAACATGTTGTGCTGATGGGGTCATGAAGTGGAATAAGGTCAGGAGGATAATGATATCAATTTCATCACATCCAAATATTTTTATATAAATAACTGAAAATACGTCAGTGATATTCAGAACTCGTGCCATATCACACCACAGTTACACCCTTCCAGAACAAAAGCACTTAATATTCGCGTCAGTCGGGCGGCACACTGCCGTGCTCTAATATTATTCATGCCATTTGTATTAGTTTCAAACGAACGGTTACCAATATCATTTAAATGCTAATTCAATAATTAAGCCGAACCGTCCGTAACGCGCGCTATTGATTCGATACCATTGTGTGGATTTGTATTATCTGTTCCTGAATATTACGTCGGTATGGCCACGCCCTTATTTGACATAAAATGTATGATATAAGTGTTTTAAAATAAAATAAACTATTTTAATTCAAATAAAAATTCATGGTTAATATTTGCAATCCGCCGTGTGGTATCCGGCTGAATAGAATAGACCACCTTCCTTTCTTACCGAGGTGTCGTAAGAGGCGACTAAGGTAAATGCCGTGTTGTATCCGGCTGCATAGAATAGACCACCCTCATTTCTTACCGAGGTGTCGTGAAAGGCGACTAAGGTAAGTTGACGTCAGGCAGGCGGCCGGTCATAAAATACGTAGCCAAATCATATGACAACAATTTGTAACATGTTGCGCCGACTCCACTTAGAATGAGATAAGGGCAGGAGAATGATGAGAATGATGATGGTTGATATTTGCAATATTAGTAAAAGCATTATTATATAAAGTTATTGGAAATAAAGAAGACTGTTTACTCTGCTCATGATCATATGTTCCCTGACTGAAAACAATAGGCAAACATTTTAATAAATATAAATAAATAATTAGTACAAATATTAATGTTTGCAATGTTGGTAAGAATTATGGTCAAAAAGGATGTTATACAAAGTTATTGAATATTGGATGTGGACTTCATTATATTCTGCGCGTGATTATTGGTCACAAAAATTAAAACTGTAGGCATACATTTTGATTGCCTTAATAAAGGGAGTTGTTTGATTTTAATGGTTCGATATAAATTAACAGTAAAATAACCACCAAAATTCCTGTAGGAGGCTGTTGTCGAACAAATTGAAACCGACATTATAAAAGAGGAGGACGCCACCGATATCGACCTGGTAAATATATTAAAATGGTTTTGTTGAACCGAGAAGACAGTATATTTCAATTAACAATCTCAACAAACAATCGCAACCTCTGTTCCGCATTTGTCATTTGAGATGAAACTCTTAGAAAGGTTTTTTTCATCAATTTAACCCATTACATTTTTTCAATTAATTTTCGCGTCAAAAGGTCCAATTTAAGGAAATTCATACTCACCTCAGCTAAATATCTCGTGCACTTAAAACTGAAACTAGTGGTGTCGTAAAAGGCGACTAAGATAAGTTGACCCTCCGTGTGTTATTGTGTTGAGCAGAATAGGCCACCCTCTTTCTTACCGAGGGATCGTAATATACGACTAAGGTAAATTGACGTCAGGCAGGCGGCCGGTCGTAAAATACGCAGCCAAATCATGTGACAACATGTTTGTAACTTGTTGTGCCGACCCCACTTAGAGTGGGATAAGGGCAGGAGGATGATAATGATGCTTATACGTAAAGCAAAAAAAAACCATTTTATGGGTGATAAGAATGCCTGGATTTAAAAATTCTTTTAGTTTCATAGAAGACAGCGGTTTAATAATGTATAATAAATATAAAAATATTTAAAAGATTGACCGCCGAGTTTCTTGCTGGTTCTTCTCGGTAAGAGCAACATTCCGAACCAGTTGTAGCTTCATTAATCATATTGATGCTTGACGATTCAAAAGTGCCTGAAATGGTTTATTTGAATAAAGTTTTTTTTGATTTTTGATGATTTTCTTGACAAGTTGAATTAGTACTAATTCTACTTCCGTTTGATTTCAACAAGCTATATACATAGAGCTTGTACAAACTATTCTCTTGCTTCAGCATATCTGCGTGATACAGCTAGTCAAGTTACAAAGCAAGTAGATAATGTAAACAGTTCGCTCGCACAATAATGAGTCGGTGCCAGTCTGTATTCATATTCATTAGGACGAAGGGCCCGCCTGATTGCACAAAGAGCTCACTAATCCATTCCCGCGACTGCGCTCGCCCTTAATGTATTTGGATCGTAATAAGAACTAACTTGGACACGTTAACGTGCTCAATTGTGAGGTTGTTATCATATCTTCCATATTAATATTATAAATGAGAGTCTATCCGTTAAGCTGTCACCGATATTCCGCTTGAACAATATCGATGAAATTAGGTTAAACTAAAGTAACAGCCTGTTACTATCCTACTTCTGGGCATAGGCCTCCTCTCTCCGTTTTTGGAGAGAAGGATTGGAGCTGAGACCTACCACGATGCTCCATTGCTGATTGGTTACACATATCCCCAGAATTCTCTGGAAATACGCAGGGTCCTTGACGGTGTTTTCCTACACCGAAAAGTGTATGATAAATTGCAATTATCAACAAAAGTTTTTTTTTATAGAAAAACTCATTGGTGCCTACCTCATTGATCGTCTCTAGAAAGTCGCACGGTCTCACCGATGGGCTATCACAGCTATATGTGTACCTTACATGTTAAAAAAAAAAGAAATACACACAGCGGTGAGACCGTGCGACTCTTTCGAAGGGAACACGAGTTCAAACCCGGGCAGGCACCAATGAGTTTTTCTATTAAAACTTATGTGTCTGATTGATAATTGCAATTTATCACACGCTTTTCGGTGAAGAAAAACATCGTGAGGAAACCTGCATATCTCTAGAGAATTCTGGAGATATGTGTAACCTACCAATCCGCATTGGAGCAGCGTGGTAGGTCTTAGCTCCAACCCTTCTCTCCAGAAACGGAGAGAGGAGGTATTTCCAGCAATGGTATTGTAACAGGCCGCTACTAATATGTTAATATAGGATAAAAGAATGCCTTTTAAAAGTATTTTCTTCAGTAACAGTAAAATATAAAATACAGGAAAAAGTCTATAATTATATCCATATTATGACGCAAATAATGTAGCGAGCAATAGCAAAGAATAATATTTAAATAAGAAAGTAATAATGTATATAGTACCTACTAGTACAGTGCACGTGACTTTTTTCGAGAGTCACTAGGTCTTAACCACGAAGGGTATTCTATAAAGATTTGATATATGTATACTATTTGATATATGTACACTATTTGATATATATATATACTATACTTACACAATTAAGTTTGCGCTGAAGGATAAAGATCGTGATAAACTGCCTGCTGACGAATTATGCGATTCATCTAAAGGACACATTCACGTAGTGAATCTAAGTTACAATCTTTAGATATATATTAACAATGCTCAGAATAAAGATTATTTATACCAATTATTTTATCTATAAGAATCTCTATTCATTATTCTAATTCTAATCATAATAATTATAGAATAAATCACAAAAAAATCAACACAAAATTATTGATTGGGTATCACTTGGATACTCGGATATCAAATTAGTCATTTTATGATTTAATTATTTAAGAAAAAACAAATTTAGTGAAAATTAATGTACAAAATAAATAATTGTAGAATATTATTAAACTACCTGTGCCTGCGGCTTCGCCCGCTTGGAATTTTTATTAAAAAAATAGTTATTGTAAATTAACCGTGAGAAATAGAGACATGCTGTCGCGGACTTTTTTATAATATTTTTATAAATCTACTATTTTCTAGTTAAGAGCTACTTTAGAGAATCTCTGGCATTGGCGCTGGTTCACTCAGCGCAGGCGACTAAAGCTCCCAGCAAGCAAGTTTTAACAACTGCGCGATCTCTTCAACACACTTTACATAATACCGATATGTACTATTTACCTAAACCATTTGGAAGTATTGCACTTTCTCTCGTTGAAAACCGTACAAAAATCCGTTTAGTAGATTTTGAGAAAATCGATCACATACAGCTTTTTGGAATTTTGTTTTATAATAAGTATAGATTTAATTTCTATTCAAATTAATGAGCGTTCTAAATTAATCAGCGAAGCATAATATATATATACCGATTCAAATTAATAAAAATTCCATGCCACGAATGTAACAAGTTAATTAATAATTTTTAGTACTTTAATAGAAAATATTACAAAAACAAGTTTGACAACACCGTAGTATGTAAACGAAGCAGCGAGGGGTAGTAATTTACATGAAAATAATTGCTTACAAGCGAAACTATTTTGTATGCGTTTTGTTATAGCGATATTAAGCTACCGTCGTGAGAAAATACATACGTGTGCACGTTTATAAATTGGTTGTATACGCTTTTGCTACACGCTGACCATTTCATAAATCATTCCGTGATAGGTGATAGATCCGCTGCATGTATGGTATAGAAGACTTAGACAGTATTGTTTTTATTTTGATTAAAAGAACAGGTTTATACAATTAGGCGTTACTTTTCGGAGATCCATAATACAAAAGTAATAATAAAATTATTTTGCTATAATCCGCGATACAGTAAATAGAAAATATTTATAGTGCTAAATGTATAGTGGACTATCCGTTTTTTCATACCCGATACATGCAGGATTTGTAAAAACATATGCACAAACCTCCACCACTGCCACCACAATAAAAAAGCACTACACACGTTCACTATCACAAACTCAACAATCGTTTCGCCCCGCAACCGAAGCATCATCAGGAGATAGACTCCACGACAAAATCGTAAAGCCTTACGATTACTCTACATTTAACACTATATATTTTCTATTTACTGTATCGCGGATTATAGCAAAATAATTTTATTATTACCTATGTAAAAGAACAGGCTTTGGGTTGAAAGGCAAGGGAAACTCGTCCTATTACGCTTCCTCAAATGGCTACCTAACATTGTTGCAGCGCAATCTGTCAACAAACTGACTACGACGACCGACTAATAACTATTTTTAACCAAGTCTTTTTAACTGTATACACACTATCAGTAAAAAAAGTTTCATCAAAATTAGCTTAGTTCTGCAATCACCACCCTTAGTGCCAAGCTTAGTAATAATTAGCTATGAACTTTAATGGACAAGAGGATACTGGGCTTAAATATCTTCTAGAGATATCCTTTTAGAGGCCATCTGTCCAAATATTGGGGCGATAACCAATGGTGATTTGTGCAATCTTCGTTGCAACAACACAAACAGGAAAAATATAACCCAGAATTTTCCAAAATCTTTATACATTTTCTAAAAAGTGCTCATCGGATTCAATATTGATATTTCATCAATTATACTCTTTTTTATAGAAAACATATAGGACTGCAGGGATTCACGCACATGCAAAAATTTAGTTCACAATAAAATTTAATATATATATTTTATTTATTGAAAAAAGTTATAACTTATTAGTTACACCGGCGACTTTCGTTTGATTCGTGTTCATTGTAAAATACCTTTATTTTATATATTATTTTTTTAACTTATATGTTTGCCCAAAATATAAATTTCAATTCCAGCAAATGTTATTATACTCCAGCGAATTAGCTCTGAAATCGTAACAGACATACTTTCGCATTTATAATATTAAGTATAGATATTAAGTTTATAAGAATAAATGTTACCAACAACAAATATCATTAAAATATCTTCATTATTGAAGTAAATAAAATATCTCAGTTTCAATGCATTACGTACAGTGAACATATAAAGGGCCATTATTTTGAATGACGTGCTTTGAACTCGATACATACGCGTGCTATCGGCCACTCCTTCCATTAGCATATTCCACTGATGCTAGACTCAAAATCCATTTAGAAGCTGTTATGTGATATGACACCCCAATATTACTACACTACATTCTATATATTCTTTGGTAAGCGAGTATTACGTACAAAATCGAATTTCAATGTTAAATGAATGATGACGAGGTACCGGTTGTCTAACGTTGGCTGTGGCTTCTGAACACACAAAAAAAAATCCGCCTACACAGGAAGACGAATTTTTTCGGAATTCTTCATATGAATAGTCACCCTTAACCCTTCACCCTTGTCGTTCCCCGACACTAGTAAAGCTTCTGCGCTTTCGTATTTTGTAACCCCAACAATGCTTCTGCGATCGCCGGTGCCACTCGGTGACGATGTAAAAGCCATTAGGGCTAATAGTTAAAAAAATAAATTATTATTTATTATTATTTTAATAGTTTCAATCAAAAATAATTGCTGTCGCTTCGTATAGATAGGGTACTTACAGTACTTTAAGACCTAAAGATGTATATAATATATTTTAATTCGTTCAAGATTTCATGTATTAGAAAATCTAGATGAAGCTCTTGAAATTATTATTTTTTTTACTAGTATTTTTAGGTTTTTACTAGTTTTTGGTGCGATTTTCATTGAAATTCAATAGTACGATCCATTGAGACGGTGGTTGCATACGACCGTAGTGCATTAAAAAATTTAAGATTTAATTAATAATCTTCATAAATTTATTCAGCTTTTGATTTTCCTAACAGTGTTTTCTTTTCTATTCAGCACAGATGTTTACTAAAACTGTTGTAATTGGTCAGTCTAGGTGATAGTTTGTCCAAAAAATATTACATCTAATTCATTTTAATAATGAAGTAAAGATATATTATATAATTCTTTTGTATGAAATCGGGGTAGCATTTGCACCATTCTGTTAAGACTTATATTTCTTAAGGCTCCAGAAACTCGTATTGTTTAGTTTAAATCTAGAGTTCTCTGTCATTATCTGATCGTGTGGTAGCTACACCTCCATATAAATTCGTAACTCTCCAAATATTATTTGGGGAATAACAAAAATTTCAGTTTTGTCTATAAGTATTTTAAATATAACCCTTCGCTTTTATATGAAATTGTGGTAGCATTTGCACCATTCTGTTAAGACTTATATTTCCTAAGGGTTCAGAAACTCGTATTGTTTAGTTTAAATCTAGAGTTCTCTGCCATTATCAGATCGTGTGGTAGCAACATCTCCATATAAATTCGTAACACTTCAAGTATTATTTGGGGAATAACAAAAATTTCAGCTTTGTCTATTATTAAAGTATTTCAAATATTAGGTCCTTACATATGAAATTGGCGTTTTCTATGGGAGGAACATAAAGTCGTTTTTTTTTTAATGAAATATATTTAATTAATCAAAGTATGTACCATTGCTATGTATGCACTTTTGCCATCTCATAGGTAGTTCATTGATCCCCTTACTAAAAAAACCATTCGGGCGGGAATCAATAAAATCTTTGAAGGCGGTTTGAACTGCCCCATCGGAGTTGAATTTTTTTCCTTGCAAGTAGTTATCCAAATTGCGAAAAAAATGGTAATCTGTTGGAGCAAGGTCCGGAGAGTACGGTGGATGTCTAAGACATTCTAATTGAAGCTCCTCTGATTTGGTAGCCGTCTGTTGTGCAGTGTGTGGTCTAGCGTTGTCCTGAAGCAGCAGTAGCCTAGAGCGATTGACCAGCCTCGGTTGTTTAGCAGCTAGCTTTTCCACCATGGTTTGCAGTTGCTGACAATAGATATCTGCCGTAATCGTCTGGCCAGATTTAAGAAAGCTGTAGTGAACGACACCGGTACTAGTCCACCAAACACTTACAAGCAACTTTTTTTTAGTCAATTTTCGCTTAGGGCAGGATTTGGCTGGTTCGCCAGGGGTCAGCCATTGCGATGAGCGCTTCCGATTATCGTAGAGGATCCACTTTTCATCACAGGTAATGATTCGATTTAAAATTCCTTCATTATTGTGCCGGTTGAGTAACGTAACGCAGCAGTCGACGCGCGTTTGTCGGTTTGCTTCACTCAATTCATGAGGTACCCACCTTTCAAGCTTTTTCACCTTCCCAATTTGCTTCAAGTGGATTAGAATAGTTTTATCACTAACACCGGAGCCTGCAGCTAACTCGGATGTGGTTTGCGATGGATCCGCTTCCACAATAGCCTTCAATTCTTCATTATCAACTTTGGTCTCCGGCCGTCCACGAGGCTTGTTCTGTAGGTCGAAATTTCCAGAACGAAAACTTTGGAACCAAAAACGCACTGGGTTTTATTTTGCGACACCGTCACCATACACATCATTAATCCTTCGAGCCGTTTCTGCAGCACTGGTGCCACGGTGGAACTCATACTCGTAAATAACGCGATATTTCATGTTTTCCATTTTGTAAACAGAGTGACACAAAGAAAAAAACAAAAGAAGAAAAAACAAATGAATTAGGGGGTTTGAAACACAAATGCATGAGTAAATAGCTGTATGAATTTGAATTTGGAATTCCTAACCATAAAGGTAATATTTGAGATCAAAGTGGCCAGTACGACAAAACGCCAATTTCATATGTAAAGACCTAATATAACCCTTCCCTGGATTACGAACATTAAAAGACAAAACTGCCACAATGAAATCGAAACGGGTCCCTAAAACCGATCAAAGATAAAGGCCACTTCGAACTTTAAAATTCCATGTTGAATTTCAGTTGTAATTAATACAACTCTCGAACGGAAATATCTACACTCCATCAAACTCTAACGGCACAAAGGCAATCAAACGGCACGAAATGGCGGTGGAAATTAAACAGTGCAAATTCAGCCGGGGCCCGCTCGAATGCCCGAAATTCTCGGAACAAGTTCCCGAATTACCCCTTGCCTTTTAACCCTTCTTGTCATTTGAAGAACAAATTAATCATCATCATTTACATGCAGCAACAGTAGCCAGATTTGTTTCTACGATTATGTCACCCTCGCTTGTTAGTGTCGGGGCGGGAACAGATTTTGTGGATGTGTTTTAATATTTTTTAAACGATAATTGAGATTTTGGAGTCCTTTAATAGCTATATCTTTTAATAGCTATTGGTAAACATTTGTTTTTAAAACTAACAAGAGAAGATATATAATATTGCCGTTTGGTATCCGGCAGAATAGAATAGACCACCCTCTTTTTTGCTGTGATAGCCTAGCGGTGAGACCGTGCGACTCTTTCAAGGGTAACACGAGTTCAAATCCGGGCAGGCACCAATGAGTTTTTCTATTAAAACTCATGTGTCTAACTGATAATTTCAATTTATCACACGCTTTTCGGTGAAGGAAAACATCGTGAGGAAACCTGCATATCTCTAGAGTATTCTAGGGATATGTGTAACCTACCAATCCGCATTGGAGCAGCGTGGTAGGTCTTAGCTCCAACCCTTCTCTCCAAAAACGGAGAGAGGAGGCCTTAGCCCAGCAGTGGGCATAGTAACAGGCTGTTACTTCACTTCACTTCACCCTCTTTTTTACCGAGGTGTCGTAAGAGGCGACTAAGATAAGTGCGGTGTGGTATTCGGCTGCGTAGAATAGACCACCCTCATTTCTTACCGACGTGTCGTAAAAGGCGACTAAGGTATGTTGATGTCAGGCAGGCGGCCTGTCGTAAAATACGAAGCCAAATCCCACTTAGAGGGATTTGGCACTTGGGATAAGGGCAGGAGAATGATGAAAAGAAGATAATAAAGGAATAAATTTATTTTTATATTTTTCTTATATAAATAAAACAGTGTAACTACTTCTTAAGGCAGTTTAAAAACAACTTCTTTTAAAAATAAAAAGTTCAGTCAATTAATGTTTACAAAAAAGACTTTTTTTTTTTTTTTAATTTTTAAAGGTTTTTTTTTAATTTATTACATTCGTTTTTCAACTTAAGGTTGTTATTGAATATTTTATCTTTAAAAACATTTCAATATTATTAAATGATATATTTATAAACACCTAACAAACGATTAAAATTGAAATAAATATTTGAAAACTATGTTTTTATTATTTAAATAGGCTTCTTATTATTTTTTTTATGTGTTGAGAATCGAGTCGATGTTGCAACTAAAAATTGGTGTCAACATCATAATAACATAGTATTAAATAATTTATTTTGAGTATTTAATGTGGAATAAGCTGTGATAGCCCAGCGGTGAGACTGTGCGACTCTTTCCAGGAGAACACGAGTTTAAACCCAGGCAAGCACCACTGAGTTTTTATTTTAAAACTCATGTGTCTAATTGATAATTGCAATTTATCACACGCTTTTCGGTGAAGGAAAACATCGTGAGGAAACCTGCATATCTCTAGAGAATTCTGGAGATATGTGTAACCTACCAATCCGCATTGGAGCACACGCTGCTCCAATGCGGATAAGTTGCGATAGGTCTTAGCTCCAACCCTTCTCTCCAGAAACGGAGAGAGGAGGCCTATACCCAGCAGTGGGATTGTAACAGGCCGCTACTTGACTATTTAATGTGGACATTAAACGTTTCATTAAATAGCATCCAAAACAAAAAGCACCTTAATGTTTTTTTTTTATAAAATAATACCACAGTCAGTCCACATTATCCTTACAGCCAAAACCAAATATAATGCCTAGAGGCGATTCACAAATGGGCAGCTACAATTATTACGTTCATTTAGATTTAACACACGGTCGCCGGGACCGCGCCAGTGAAGGGGTTGCATGCGCAACGAATCTACTCTCATAGAAAATTAGTATGTTAATGAATTTAATACGAATGTTCTCATATCTACAATTCGAGCTTCATATTGTAGGTACTATCTTTGACTGCGGTTTCGCTCGCGTGGAAATCAGTCTATATAGTCGCAATTTTGAACATAAAAGTAGTTATCGTAACTTAACCATAAGTGATAGAAACATGCTAACAACATTTTGCTAGCAACAACAATTAAAGTTCATATTGAGAAGTAGCGTAAAATTGATAGATAAATAATAGATATTACGTAGACATTAAATGCAATAAAATAAAATATTCATCATTTCCGTTTGTTTTTTGTTGGCCGAAACTGCGTTGGATGAGTGTCGTACTTAAGGACATGAAAAACTGCGAGCTGGCAAATGAAGACGTCCACGATAGAGCGAAGTCGAGAAGAAAAAGGAAACTGATAAACTAGGAAGATGATGATGATGTTTCCGTTTGTTTTGTTATTGTTATTTTAGGAAATAATTAACTTTATTAAAAATGAAGTAAAAATTAAACTCTTAATTTATAGTTAAACTAATGAGAAATTAAAGATTAGATATGTTAAATACAAAATATTATATTGTTATATCTGATTATGCCTCGACATAAAATATAGATGGAGAAGTTTAAAAAATCCCTTTTTAACTTATATTCCGTAAAGAGTGTACAAAATGTTGTTATTATTCTAATGACCAATCTATCATACATCATTATAAAAATATCGATGTAATTTTTATTGTTTTTCAAATTTAATGTCACTGAAAAAAATAAGTGAAAATGCATTGACTTCATATTTGGTCATTTTGACCAGTGCACGAATATTTAAAGTCATGATGATTTAACATCAAGATCCCAAGAACCTTACCAAAAGTTCAGTTTAGTGCTAGTGCGTTTTACGAACCCTGCATGCATGAAGTATGAAAACGTATAGTACACTTTATTTTTATTTATTTAAATTTTGGCATTACAATATAGCAAAATAATTCGTTATATTTTGTATAATAATATTCTTTAAAAAAGTTACATCTACATCCAAATCTCAAAGGATTTCATCTGTGCATAAGCGTCGTAGAAGAAAATTTTCACCGGTTCATTAGTCACCGCCCGTCGCCTTAAAGGAAATGATTGCAAAAATGTTTGCATCAACTCTAATATCAAAGGATTAACATCGTCTTAAAATCAAACACGATATTACACTTTTCATTATGCAGCGATCGTATATTTGATACCGCCCGCATCTGAGTGTCGTCTTGTTAATACAGAATTTATTACCTTACCTTAAACTTATTCGTTCCTATTGTTCCTCTCGAAATGACTGGAACAATGCATTCATAATTTATTTTTCGATGCATCCCTCTCCTACGGCAGATAAAGTCGTGATAAGGAATGGTAACTAAAATAATAAAATAAGCCGCACTGTAGCGACATATTTCATTAATAAAGGCAAAACAAGCATCGGGGTATCATACGGACTCACTTCGCAGTGTCCATACGTTACTGAGATAAAACAAAAGATTCGAAGCCGTTGAATTTATGCGTTATCGGAGAGTGATGCTGGGTAGAACAATGGGCGATCGTGGCGCCCCATGCGGCGAGCGACGGAGGCTGTTTTACTTGTGTTATATCCGAACAGCGACATCTATTATCAAGTAGGTGTCAATAAAATACATTTATTTCGCAACCTTATAATATTGTGAATTTTTAGTGTGATATCCGGCTCAGTAGAATAGACCACCCTTATTTCTTACCGAGGTATCGTAAAAAGCAAATAAGGTAAGTCGACCCGCCCTATGGTATCCGGCTGAGTAGAATAGACCACTCTCATTTCTTACAGAGGTGTTGTAAAAGGTGAATAAGGGAAATTGACCGGCCGTGTGGTATGCGGCTGGGTATAATAGACCACCCTGTATCTTACCGAAGTGTCATAAATAACACTAATGTAAGTTGACGGCAGGCAGGCAAGCCGGTCGTAAAATACGTAGCCAAATCATGTGTCAATATGTCTATAACATGTTGTGACGACCCCACTTAGAGGGCATTAATAAGGCAATAATAAGCACATTAATAAGGGCAGCTGGATGATGATAACATTGTGAATTTTATCGCACCACTATAACCCCCGTCATAACTAAAACGTCAGAACGTGTGCGGATTCAAAACCAATGATAATTTTTCTGTTAAAACATGAATCTGCTTTGGCACTGTTGCCTTTAGCTCCGCGGGTCGCCGGTTTGATTCCCGCCGAGATTTTCTATAAATAATTTGTTGTTTATTCGAGTCTGTGTATATATTTCTATTTAAGTATGTATTTAAAATTATATATGTATGTATTTACCAGTTGTCTGTCACCCATCACACTAGTATTAAGTTTCTTATTTTAGGGACGGAAAGCCATGTGTGTAAATGATCTAATGATGATATTTATTTATTTCATTATAATATTTGTAGGTTATTAAAGATTTTTAATTAAGAAGAACATCGTGCATACCTAGATAGAATAGAATTCATCATTCTCCTGCCCTTATCCCCACTCTAAGTGGGGTCGACATAACATGTTCTAAACATGTTGTTTCATGATTTGGCTAGGTATTTTACGACTAGCTGCCTGCCTGACATCAACTTAGTCGCCTTTTACGACACCTCGGTAAGAAATGAGGTAGTCTATTCTATTCAGCTGGATACCATACGGCATTTATAACTATCTCAATGTAAGACAATGACCTTGTTACTTGTTGGGAGAGATTTGAACGCATATAATATGTGTAGCCTACTTATCGATATTGGAGCAGCGTGGTGGATATAACCCCAATCCTTCTCTCCATAAAGAAGAGTGGACGCCTATGCCCAGTGGTTGTAGAGTAGCAGGCCGTAACTTTACTTTTTTTTACAATTTCCCGATAAATCTGACTGTATCTATATATCTAACTATCTATATATCTTTATTATGTAACAACACAAAATATATCTATAAAATACGTAAGTTTAATTTGTACCAAAAAGTTAAACAAGAAACGTCCTTCCAATGGACGAGCGTCGAATTTTGCCAAAAATATTCATAAGCTGTCATCAGGCGACTGGACCAACGCCAGATGCGAGTAACCGACGACAAAATATTATTAATATTTCGTAGCAAAATACCTACTTACTCAAGTAAATCACCCCACCGCTCTTTAAAATCACTTTTGAGAAATTGAGCGGCAATTCCTTAAAAAGTTTTCCCCGAAATTAAACTTGGTAACTTTATTGAAATTACAAACCAAGCTTCCTCTTGCTTATGACAGGTATATATTTCTTCATTGCCGAAATAATGTTTGCAAATTTAAGATACAGTCTGTTGGCAAAACGCCCACGTACTTAATTAAGTCTAGAGATTTCTGGAATTTTTAAAGCGTGTCGTACACCGTAACGAATAGTGCCGACTTCCGTACATTTCCCTAAATACGCCATTACAGTCACTAGCCCGTTGCTCAGTTATTTATGCCTCGCATTAAAAACAAAATGATATGCCTTCGCCGCTGAAAATCTAAAAAGAATAAGCAATAAAACGATAAAACCCAAATCTGATACATACTAGGGCCGCAATCTCCCGCAGGGCGTGCGAAGGGGATGGAGCTATACATCGTCGAGATGAATGCGATGCTACTGTTTCATCTCTCACCTCTATCGCCTTGCGATCTCTGAAGCGTCCTAACTCTTTCACAAATAAAAGAAAATTCAACCCTACTTCCAAGATTCAAACTCCCAATATCGAATGCAGATGACAACAAATGGATTTGAGATTAATATAGTACGAGTGCCACCCCCGTCTCATTCCACCCCGTTCGACGCTCAGCATTCAAATAGGAATCGAACGGATGACCAAAACATAATATCGTTGGAAGATTCAGCGGCCATAAATCAAATGAGAAATAATCTGTTTCGGAACGAGATAGTCGCGATCATAAAAACGCAAAACGTTTTCTCTGATTGAAATCGTTACGTTACGGGCGGCTTTTTACCAAGCGTTATTTCCTTTTTATTTTCCTTGATGTATAATCAATGTGTTAACGGATGGCCGCCGAGGGCTTCGGGAGTAGATTTGCCACACAAAAGATTCTGATATTGAGTTTCAAAGTAGTTTCTCTTTTATTCCTTTATGTTAATGGTAGTTTCCGCGACGCGCGGTAATGGCTTGTGTGAATAAATGTTGAAATTCGTTTCAGTTAGAAATAACCCTCCGGCAATAGATTAAAAAGTTTTACCAAATAACAAAGGTTACCATTAATTAATCGGAAATAAGTGTTGAACTCGTAACTTATCAAATTAATCCAAAATAAACGATTAACCCGTCAAATTACAATTTTAAAAATTCGATAAAATACCCAACAGATTGCGCCACATGTGGTCAACCTGTCCCATAACCGCGGCACATGCCATGCTTACCTTCACAAATACTACTTAACCAAAAAAACACCTCAAATTTCATATCAGCTCAAATAAAAACGAGCCTTTGATATTTGGACAGAAATGTCAAAACTGCATGAATCTAATTTGTCGTGGATTCGGCCATCTGTTCCGGATGATAGTTATCAAAAAATTAACAATTTGTTTAAAGCAAATGAAGCGAGTTCAGGTCGTCGATAAATTATTGGACGTTTAGCGATGACTTGAGACTTTAATGTTCACCGAATGTCACCTTTTCTGTATGAGGTACGCTCTTATCTATTTAATCTGTAGACTTTTACTGTTTTTTTATGGTCCGTCACATGCGCCGGCGCACAGCTGCCTTTATTCCATGAGCGTTGAAGTTTACATTCATAACTTTGAATATTTACATATGGATATCTTAAACATTGACACGTTTAGTAGACCTTATTTTAGCTTATGTCGATTCAACCACAATCTTGCCGTCAAACCTAAAGTTTTAAATTTATTTTGTTGATAGCAGTAATGCCACCATTGTATAAAATAGGTTTTGCATTGTTGAGGTAAAAAAATATCCCTGATCGTTGGTAACCAAAAATTATTATTTACTATCAAACGGAATACGTGGTGCTATGACTAAATCTAGTTTAAATTAATCCTCTCCT
The DNA here is from genome assembly GCA_947086505.1 of Morpho deidamia. Classification (NCBI taxonomy): domain Eukaryota; kingdom Metazoa; phylum Arthropoda; class Insecta; order Lepidoptera; family Nymphalidae; genus Morpho; species Morpho deidamia. The sequence continues at coordinate 7,948,931 of CAMTZC010000027.1, forward strand.
CATAAATTGCGTGCGTTAGATGTAATTTTTCGATAATTTCTAAGATATTAATAATTCATGTTTGCTTAAGGTAAATAGTAAGTTATCGTTTAAAGATACATGTCATCATAGTCTTTTTGTAGCTATATAAATGAGAAATATTTCTTTTTCCAGAATCTGATTAGGCAGGATTAGGCAAGGTAAACTTTTCCGAAATTTCAATCAATTACCGTTATATTTGAATTAATTTACACAAAACCTTTATAAGTAATGTACTAAAACATTCGTTGTGAATCATTTTGTCATTTGGAAACATAAAAAACGATTCAGTAGTTTTGAGATTATCGCGAACAGACAGACAGAACTAAATCAAATATATATTATAACACGAGAAATTCGAACAAGAAATGTTATAATTAAATTTGTATTAAATACCTAATCAATTAAAAAAATAATAATGATATTTATAATTTCTAATTAACGAGCATAAAATATTATTCATAAGTTATAAGTACATTTGTGTATAATAAAAATGTATTTTTAATATTCATTTAAATGATTTATAGAAGCAGGCGTTACTTTGCGGAATTCCATATTACAAGCAATATAACAGAACTAACTACTTTGCTATAATCCGCACGGGTTAAGTGAATGCATGCAAAGCCAATGTGTATGAAGCAGGCAAAATCTACGCACCTTATACATGCAGGACCAGCCACCACATGCACCCCAAGGCGCAATTCACCAGCAACAACGCACACAAAAGCAGCACACACACCCACCACCACAATCTCGACGATCGTTTCGCCCCGAAACCGAAGCATCATCAGGAGGATAGGCTCCACGACAAAAATCGTACTGCAGTACGATTTTTGTCGTGGAGCCTGCATGTATAAGGTGCGTAGATTTTGCCTGCTTCATACACATTGGCTTTGCATGCATTCACTTAACCCGTGCGGATTATAGCAAAGTAGTTAGTTCTGTTATATTGCTTGTAATATTCATTTATGCTAAGGTAAGTTTTATAATTTTAATTATAATTAATTATTAATATATCTATATATTTTTTAAGTTTTCCAATTTTAATTTGATAATTTCAATATCCTTTTTTGTAAATTAAGTTATTCTACCACAAGTTTCCCGTATTAATAATAAAAAAAGAACATATGAAGATGTATGAAAGAAGGTTCGCGCGGGAAGTTACAGCTAAATCAGAAACGTTTTATTATGCTTCCTTTTACGACTTTCTCGGAGAATTTCGACGGTATTATGTTCGTGATAGCTCTTCATTTAGGTGTCATTAACAAAATGATATATTACGGTAAATAAAAATCAAAATTAACCAACTTTGTGCTCCAAATAGACAATCGCATGTTGACAACTAATTATCAAACCGTTCGCTTCCGAACTTTTTTTATATCGTGACTCTTAGAACAATAAATCTTGGCCTAATGAGATATTTATGCGACTCGAGTTTTGTCAACGATTAATCCTTTATTCTGAAAAAAGAGTAAGTTTTGTTAATATGAGCGTTATAGAGTTACTGGATGTGATTTAATTTTCTATTTTATGATTTAAAGGTTTGTTTATTGTATCAGTTTCAATCGTATATTGCTGCATACAAATACACAGAAAGAGAGAATTTCCCATTTAAAGTATTAGTCATCATCATTCTTCTGCCTTTATCCCACTCTTAGTAGAATCGGCGCAACAAGTTTTAAGCATGTTGTAAAATGATTTGGCTACGTATTTTACGACTATTTTTATATTAGGTATTTTACCTTAGTCGCATTTTACGTCACCTCGGTAAAAAATGAGTGGTATATTCTACTCAGCCGGATATCACACGGTGGGTCAACTTACCTTAGTCGCCTTTTACTACACCTCGGTAAACACTGAGGGTGGTCTATTGTATTCAGTCGGATACCACACGGCGGATCTATAGTTTTACTATGGATTGAAATTTTTAATAGTTTATTAAACAACTTTCTTTATATATTACTAGCCAAGGGCATAGCCAGAATTCTATCTTCTATAGAATTCTGGCTATGCATTTCTGGCTATGGGGCAGAAAATGGTAGAATATATTGTTTTGGCTAATTTTATATAATAAATTTGTTTTAATCAGGACTTTTAACTTTAAATTCTTAAATTTCAATTTTCTTTATTATCGAGTTGGTCGGAAAGTTTTCGACTCATAAATAGCCCGCCATCGTACTTGACGTACTTACTGTTCTGTAAGTTACTCACTGGTAACTTAAAAATGACAAAAATACATATATATAATCATTATATTTTTGACATTTTTAAATTACAGTGGAGTCATGGGAAAGTCGGCATCCTTAAATAGGATCCGCCTAAATTCATAGTCTTAAAATAATCATAAGTAGAAAATCAGAAAATCTACACTATATTTTTTTTAATCATCATCATTCTCCTGTCCTTATCCCACTCTAAGTGGGGTCGGCGCAACATGTTACACACATGTTGTCATATGATTTGGCTACGAATTTTATAACCGGCCACCTGCCTGACGTCAACTTACCTTAGTCGCCTTTTACGACACCTCGGTAAGAAATGAGGGTGGTCTATTCTATGCAGCCGGATACCACACGGCATTTACCTTAGTCGCCTCTTACGACACCGCGGTAAGAAAGGAGGTCTATTCTATTCGGCTAGACTATATTTTTTTAATCATGGTATTTTAAATACCACCAGTAGCTAACATTAGTTATGGAGGTGAGGTACATTATAGGTCTTATGCAAGCCTTATAAAGTGTCACTATTTAATGAGTGGACAGTTTCTGAGTGTCACATTTTTCAGGTAAGGGGGGGACAGCTGCCCCCCCTTGCTCGTACCTAGCTACACCCATATTACTAGCTGCGCCTGAGGCTTCGCTTGCATGGAAATCAGTGTGCCACAAAGTATTTCCCGCGTAAATCCCGATCCCGCGGGATTACTTATGTAATGCAACCTTCCTCAAGAATTACACTATCTTGTTGTAATAACCGTACAAAATTCCTTTCAATAGATTTTGAAAAAATCGATCTCATACAGACAGGTTTTGGATATTTTCAAATTCAAATTCAAATAAGTCTTTATTCAAATTTGCCTTTACAAGTAATTTTGAATCGTCAAATTAAAATTAAAATAAAGGTACAACTGGTTAGGAAAGGTGCTTTAACAGAGAAGAACCAGCAAGAAAGTCGGCGGTCACTCTTTTCAAAAATAAATATTACAATATTGTATTTTTAATTGTTAACAAACATAGATTACAACATCATCTAGTACGTAGCTGGTCGCAATTTAATTCCAAGCTTTCTTATCATTAAATAGTCGTCAACGTTATAATAACTTTTATTAATTAATGAGAGTCTCTTTAATTGCTTTTTTGAACTTATGTAACTTGTTATGTACTTTGTTTTATAATATATATATATATATATAATGTAGTATGTACAATATAGTAATATATAATAACGTGTATTATAAAAACACATACTTTAAATTCTAACGTGCATGTAACGTTTAATTGGAGTGAATAAAATTACACAGCTGATAGTTTCAATTTGTACAGGGTGCATCTGTTTAGCCGTGCTTAATTACCGTTTAATAGCCGTTTAGTTTACAATCAACTAGATAGAAATCAGAAATAGTTTGTATTCTGTTATTGAAGCTTATTCTTTTTTCAATTTTCAACTACCCGCGCTTTGTTTTTGTTCTACATTTACTGAAATAACCTTTTTTTTATTTTACCATCAAATCGACAATGAGGAAGTATAGAAAAAAGAAAAGAAAAGGAAGCAGAAAGAACTAGAAGGGTGGGTGAACTAGTTCATCATTCTCCTGCCCTTATCCCACTCTAAGTGGGGTCGGCACAACATGTTACAAACATGTTGTCACAGGATTTGGCTACGTATTTTACGACCGGCCGCCTGCCTGACGTCAATTTACCTTAGTCGTATTTTACGACACCTCGGTAAGAAATGAGGGTGGTCTATTCTATGTAGCCGGATACCACACGGCGTTTACCTTAGTCGCCTGTTACGACACCTCGGTAAAAAGGAGGGTGGTCTATTATATTCTGCCGGATACCACACGGCGTGGTGGGTGAACTATTTATTTTCATAAAAACTATTTTCTTATATATATATATATGTCCGCCGAGTGATATCCGGCTAAGTAGAATAAACCGCCCTCATTTCTTACCGTGGTGTCGTAAATTGCGACTAAGGTAAGTTGACGACAGGCAGGCGGCCGGTCGTAAAATACGTTGTCAAATCATATGACAGCATGTTTGCAACATGTTGTGAGGACCCCATTTAGAGTGGATAAGGGCAGGTGAATGATGATGATGCCATCCATAACAGTGCTAATTAACCCTACTTTAGGGACTTTCTAGTCTATTCCCGTTTACCTATTCTTTTATTTTATTTATGTATAGTAATTACAATAGTCAGCGATATCATCAAGTTATCAACCGTCACAGAACACTGACTTCGCAATTTATATAGTAATGTGTTAAAAGCTATTGCGAGTTATTTAGCTTTCCACGTTAATAAAAGGAATTCCGCTTCACTGAATGTACTGGTAAATGAGACTAATAAAAATAATTGTTTCTGACCCTAGCCGATATATATCGATTGAGGACTAGTGGCGTATTGGTTTGATATCTTTACTTGTCAAGATTCAGGGTTAATTTCATGGCTCATTATTTCATTAAGCTCTTATGTAGTGATGTTAACCTATATAACTAACGACGAACAAATATTGAAAACACTTTTAACAACACAACACAACAAAGTCAAAAGAAATACAACCTACAAAAATGAAAAATTCCTTAATTAGGTATATAGTGTTCCACAAGTTTACAATACCATTAGTGAGCATCGCATATCTCTTATGATTTTAGATTTATTTATATATTTATTTATATAAGATATGCCCCGCCGTGTGGTATTTGGCTAAGTAGAATAGACCACCCTCATTTCTTACCGAGGTGTCGTAAAAGGCGACTAATGTAAGTTGACATCAGGCAGGCGGCCGGTCGTAAAATAAGTAGCCAAATCATGTTACAATGTGTTTATAACATGTTGTGCCGACCCCACTTAGAGTGGGGATAAGGAGATAAGGGCAGGATGATGATGATTTATATAAGATATGCCAACAGTATTCTTAAAACACATATCTGATTATACATATAAATTCATACAGTTACTCTACATCTATTTAAAATACTATTACAGGCATATACAACAACTCATAACTAATAGTATAAACATTGGATATAGTAGGATTACCCTAAATATTAAAAGATAAAATTATCAGTGAACTAAAACTGAAAAGTTAAAAAATTGAAAAATATATACAATATAAAAAAAAACAAACAGATACTTAAAACAACAACACTGAGTGAACTTTTTTCTTATAGCTATAATAGGAATCGTGGAAAATATCAACATCTTTGGAGTTTATTTCATTGTAGGCCATCATTAACTTATTCAATGGTGAATACTTACCCAAATTTGTTCTAGATACTCGACAAGCAAAACATTTCTTTGGAAATCTGGGTATCCTGTGAGGAACTAATATGTTTATCTGACAAAGCAGATCAGCTATTGCTGATGATTGGTGAACTATTTTATATAGCGCTAAAAGATCAACAGCTTTTCGACATTGGACAAGTTTCGGGATTTTAAAATAATCAAGTCTGTCCTCATAATATGTTTTTTTTTAATTTTTAGGTTCACCAACAGCTTTAACATTTATATCATTCAAATCTATATTCAATTGTAAAACAAAACTAAGTCTAAATGTAAAACTAATTAAAGGCAAACGCCACATGCAAAAGTAACCTAAAACTACTTAAATGAAATTTACAATTGAATAAACTACCAAATAATTAGTAAATAAGTTAGTGTAACACTGTTATTTCAAACAATTAAATGTTCTGTTTAGCTAAGATTTTGCTGGATTTGCTTTCTAAAAAGATGCAGGGAAACATTGAATATATCCGGGGGATTAATTTTATTATAAATTTTTTATTGTTTATGTTTCTTTTGGTGTGGGTTCCAGACACTAGATAAATATTCAAGTCTAGAGCGAATAAAGGCCTTATACAAACATATAAGACTTTTAGTACCTACTTTTAAATGGTTTACAAACACGCTATATAAATCCAACCAATTTCCATGTAGCGTTAATAACTAGATTATAAGAATATGTGGATATAGCTACTCTCCGACCCTGTACAAGACAACAATGACTAAATGTAACTAGTGATATGGATTATATTTTAAAAAGAGCAAACGCCGAGTTCCTTCCTGGCTCTTCTCAGTAGAAACTGATTTCCGAACAAGCAATAGAGTTTATTCAAAGTCGATTCAAGAGCACTTGTTTACAAGTTTACTTTAATAAAGAATATTTTGAATTTAATTGCAAAAGAAGAGAAAAATCGTCTTATCGTTTTGCTTTACTCAATTTGTGTTGCCTTTAAACATTTAAAGTAACGGCCTGTTTGTATCCCACTGCTAGGAATAGGCCTCCTCTCTCCGTTTTTTGGAGAGAAGGGGATACCTTATAACACCTACCACGCTGCTCCAATGTGGATTGGTAGGTTACACACATCAACAGAATTCTCTAGAGATATGCAGGTTTCCTCACGATGTTTCCCTTCACCGAAAAGCGTGTGAATATTGCAATTATCAATTAGACACATAAGTTTTAATAGAAAAACTCATTGGCGCCTGCCCGGGTTTGAACCCATGTTCATCTCTAGAGAGTCGCACGGTCTCACCACTGGGCTATCACAGCTTAACACTATCCTAGCGTAAAGATGCAATTCCAAAACGTCGAAACCGATTTTATTGGGACTTTCAATGAAAGATAGAGGAGGTTTTCGGAGCAACATATTGGTTAGCTTTTATCTAAGAATTCCTGCGAGGTTGGGATATACGCGGAAGAAGCTTTGTGAAGAATTGATTTCAACGTGGAAAAAGCCGCGGACACTGTTTAGATTTTTCTTTCGGGAACATAACCTAATCTTACTTAATTTGAAAACAACAAACCATTTAATAACGTAATTTTAGTAGTAGGTACAGCTAAATGAATCCAAAGTCCAATAAATCTTACAAGTGCAACTCGTTAATCATTTCAATTACTTTTAAAATATATAATTCACAATTGAAATCATGCAAACTAACTCCCTCTAAGACAATAAATCCAAAAACAAAATCCTCTAACACGAGCAATTTATGGTAGAGAAACGAATAATCAGGATGGTGGCAAATAAATCTTGGGCCATTTGTAAAATAGGTGTTCGCCGTTCCCATGTCACCCCCGGCTGGCTTATCCTACCTGAGTATATGTATAGATTTCGTTGGGATGAGAGTCTTGAAATATTAAGAAAAGACGTATTAAATTAATTCCGAATATAATTTCCACCCAAAATATTGTTTATTAAAAGAACAGCCTGATTCTATTCGTATGACGAAAAAACGCTTTAATCCACAACCCTACTTCAATAGAGATTAGCAGGTACAAATATATATAGTTTATTAATATATAGGTTCTGCAAAAGATTAATCGCAATCAATCGAGAAATTACAAGCTAAAGAAAATACTTGAACGTAATTGATAGTAGTTAATTTATCCTAATAGAGATAAAAAGCTGATAATAGATAGATAGTAAGTCAAGTTAAAAATCGGATTAGTCAGTATTGATGCACAAACTTTTAAGCAAACAATTATTTGTATTCAGTTACATTCTAAATATAGAATTTGATATGATATTATAATAATTATTATGATATTATAATAATAATTATGCTAAACTTTCCGTAGTTAGGACTCCAATTAGATCCGAAAAAATATTAAAATTGTATTACGTAAAACACCGTTTCTGGTTGAGTAAGAATAGACCACCCTCATTTCTTACCGAGGTGTCGTAAAAAGCTACTAAGGTAAGTCGACCCGCCCTGTGGTATGCAACTGCATATGAGGGTAGTCTATTCTACTCAACTGAGTAGAATAGACTACCCTCTTTCTTACCGAGGGGTCATAAAATACGACTAAGGTAAGTTGACTTCAGGCAGGCGGCCGGTCGTTAAATACTTAGTCAAATCATGTGACAAACATGTTTGTAACATGTTGTGCCGACCCCACTTAGAGTGGGATAAGGGCAGAAGGATGATGATGTATTATGAAAAACTTTTATAATCATTTTATTGTACCATTTATATAACAAAATTCCAGAGACTCGAAAAATCCCTTCGAGTGACGTAAATGTAGTCGCAAAATTTCTTCATAAACGTATCAAACACTCCACTCACTAGTAACGAAAAATACACCGCGGTCTCTTGTATCGCGGAATTTTTAATAGTTTCACCCCTTCTATCTCAACCGTCACTGCCTAATGTATTTGGAATCTGTCTTGGAGCTTTATCTATTGGAAATTGTTTGGAACTACTAAAAGTACTTTTAAGTACGAGTTATAAATCCGCCGTAAGGCTTGGTAGTGCAGCTCTGCAAGGGGAGATCGGTGTGATACGGGTATGTTACAATTTGAATATATTTTTATTGTAAGTTTGTATTATATTCTACTCCTATTATGAAAACTTAACAGACTTACGTATGGAGTGTCTTACTCATCAATTGTGGCTATATAACTAGATTATTTAAATATAGACTAAATAACTTTAACTATATACGAATCAATATTCTAACCATTAGCTTATAAATGCTAAGTGTGTCGTCTAGGTTTTTTTAGCTCCCGGCGACCCTATAAAAGCCACTTCAGCTAGCAGCATATTATCATTTTCCGAAAAAAACAAGGTTTCGTTTAAACTGCAGAAAAATTTCTTATCAACCAGGTAAGTTTTCAAGGGGTGACTTTCAGATACATAATTACTTACCAAATTCTTGCTATGAGTACATTTACTTAATCCGTATAAAGTCCCTTGACCGAACACATACAGTCCTCACAGAACGGCATAATGTAATAATGTTATAAGAATTCAAAAACCCATAATTAACTAGCGTTCAGTATACTCAAGTAAATTAACAATAGCTTTTATTACATTTAACCCATTAATATCACCTCTTCTCAGTCTTTTGTGAAATAATAATAAGGTCCGTCCCGAGATATAGACATGTAAGACAATCATACATATTAGAAATATACCTTTTGGGAGATGAAATAATTTCTGAAAACTAATAAAATACAAGAATCTTTCAGCAATTTTTAGCAAATTCACTTAATTTTGGTAGATTTTAAACTTTCGCGATTCATACTTATTAATATACGAAGATACGGGTCACATCGCGACAAAATCGAATTACCTTTTTATAAGGTTCGACGTTTCGGCAGAGTTGCATCCGCCATGTCAGTTCGTGACCATGGCGGATGCAACTCTGCCGAAACGTCGAACCTTATAAAAAGGTAATTCGATTTTGTCGCGATGTGACCCGTATCTTCGTATATTAATCACTTAATTTTATTTTATAAGTTAGCAATTTTATGATTTAGCTTGACTCTTAACTTGCTTGATCATAAGTAATATAGCCTTAAATATATTTAGTATAAAAACAACTTGGAATAGAAATAATAAACCGAACATATCTGCTTAAACAGATATATAAAACTAACTTTTGTTTTATACAAATACAATTAAAATTCGAACTTCTTATCCTATTTTCCTCGCCTCCCCTTTGTATCGCAGACGGGCTTTGTACGAATCTCCACGAAAATTCACATTAATATTAAATGGCTCGGAAATGCGTTGTGTGGGATTGGAAGGCGCAATAAAAACTGGCGTCGATGATATTGTTGGTTTTGAATTAAATTTGTTTGTTTTAATATAATTTCTAAAGTTATAAGGTTAAATTTTGACAGCTACTAGGTTCAATCAGCATAACAAAATAAGGCTGTAGGAAACCATTTAATTAATTTCGTACTATGATCCCATGAAGGACAGCCTGCTAAACTAGGAAGGCCTAAAACATAATAGATTAATATAGTACAAAAGAATATATGAAATGCAAAGCGAAAAGTAAGAGAAAAGTACCTAAATCCTACACTTTGTAAAATAAATGACCTTGACGTGACCGAGAAAATATTGGCACGTTGGTTATTACGTAGATCGGGTAAAGTTAATTTTCCAATTGCTCCAATACTCTATTGTTCTCAAACCTTTCCCTGTAAAATATACATTTCTCTTCAACTCTTCATCTACTTCTAAGGTCAAATAGGCTTCAAAGGTTCAATCAAAAGCAAAAGCTTGTGATCGCAGAGACACTAGCACAATGATCATTCTTCTGATTGGTATGAAATTAATTTGGTAGATAAATGTGAATGTCATCTAATAAAGATATGACATATATGACGTAAACAAAATAATGTACTATTCCTAGTTTAAAATAAAACAATCCTTCATAGAAATAAAAACAGCGTCTCCAAACACAAAGCCATTATTATTCCGGGTTTCATACAAGCAGATTACGTTACCGGAGCTATCAACTATAGAAATGTCAACCGAACCATTTCCCTTACAAAGCGCGTCGTACGTGTTTTCCTTATATTAACTACGTCGCACTATCCCCCTTTTCCCCCCTTTAGTTTCGCCATCCAATAAGAGATGGCGCTAAGCAAAACTAGCACCGGTGCTCTCTCTCACGAGCAATTTACTCCTTGCACTAATTAAAAGCGAGCGAGAAAGGCCCCGCCTTCATCTGAGAACAAATAAATGGGGGGGACTGTACCCACCAATCAGAACGCTTGATTATTTGTAATTAGAAAGCCGTCTCTTCCTCCGCGCGAGATGACCAATAGCATCTACTATTTAACGGCAAATCCTAAGAAAATTTCTCTTTTTTCGCATAATAAGAAATTCTGGAGCCTCGCAATTAATGGCTAGGATAGTGAATTAATTTCCACGCTCAACTGAATTCTATTTACTTTACTCTGGAAAATAAGTTAATGGATTTTATAATGCGAATCTGTACGTTTTCTTTAATAATGGCTTCTTAGAAAGGGGTGAGCCTCTTTGAATAAATAAAATCGCGAATATAAAAGTAAGGTCGTTGTTATAACAATTCTAATTATCTAGGGAAATTGGATTTTCTTTTATCTATATTATAATAGTTCATAATGAAACTAATAATTGAAAGAGGTTTCCTTTCATATAACAATTCTTAACTATAATTAAGTTCATCGGATTTACAGACTAGCTACGATTTCTAATTTACGAGTATTAGTCATGCTGTTTTATATCATCGAGAATCAAATTATTTAAAAAAGCAGTGGACCATATTAAAGACCTCCTTTTAGTTTTACCTTAAGCTTTTTGTCTAATTAAACTTTTGAACTTATTAAACATAGGGAAGTTCGGTAAATAATTTTCCTAGCAATCAAAATGTGTCACATTTTGTTATCCCTCTGTTTTGCTTATGTTATAATTTTTACCATTCTATACTGACTCCTTATTGAAGACAGTTGTAAAAACAATTGCCTATATATCTCTCTATCTATTTCCTCAATATTGGAGTATATAAAAATTTATTCATTATTCAATCACAATCCATTTCAGTGTTTTTACCTATTATCATTTCATGTATGCACTAAGTGCGATCATGATTTTAAGAAAGTCAAAGTCTCTCCTTACCTCGCCTGCTAGCTGTAAAACCAAAGAACTTGCTTCAAATAGCGGTTAAACCAACATAGTTGTATATAATAACTGGCAGCAGATACAAGAGGTTCAACGATACGATCACGATTTCGTCAAACCTTGCGTTCATTTGCAAAAAATAAATAATTATAATAATTTTGAAAAGATTTGTGTCTTGCTGATTCAAATGACAATTCGTTCTAAAGCAGATTAATTGTTCTGCGTTACTCAACATTGTTTTAAAAAACGAATTTCGAAGACCTAGTCGCAAGCTTGAATAAAGTTGTCACATCTTATCTTTCTCCAATTCAAGATATTAGAATGATGATGAATATAGTTCGCGAGATTATTAACGAAAAAAAATGTATTATTGTTATTTAAATAAATAAATAGAAAGAAGAATGATAATCTTTATAAGTAAGAAAAACATTAAACATAAAAAAATTCTCGTATATCTAGGTGCAAGCATACATTCTACATTCTAAAACGTCTTTTTCAATACGAAAACTATGAGGCAATGCTAAAAGTTCCGTTACAAAGTCCATTATAAAAAGCTCGGAAAAAAGTATTTATAAAAATAACATTCCTCTCATAATAGGAAAAAATATAGTTAGCGTTCCAACAAAAACTTTTTCATTTTTTATACCATTGAAACAGAACAATCACGAAGAAAACTTCGAGAATCAGAACAGCCACAATGAGAAGTTCTAGCTGCCAGTTTGCATATAGAGATAAAAGTGGGGAATATTAATGGGAATCGCCTTTTCTACCCCCCTATCCTCGTCCCATCCGGGCGGGGCGGGGTGGCACTTTCTTCCAGGGCGAGTGGACCGCGGGACAGTCGAGATTTTAATTATATTGCGACGTGCGACCGTCGAGAGTTATGGCTCTGTGGAAAGTTATAAGATGTATAACTACTGAGATTTATATAGTGGGGTAATTTAAAGATGCTTTTATGAATGAATAAATAATTTTTTTGAAGAATACCACCAAAATGTGCATTCTAATATCAGAACAAAAAAATTGTTTCAACTTAAATGAATTATAATAGAATACCTATTGTTGACTACACTGTCATAATATATATTTTTAAGCATTCATATCTCGAATTCCTGCATTTACAGCGCAAATTTTATTTTTTAACTCTATTGGCGATTCGTTAACTCCTAACTACCAGATTAAAAAAAATTGTTTTTAGATTTGGTAGTTGCGATTGCCCATTCCAAATTATAATCCAGATCCGGCAATGTTAATTAGGAACGTGACAAACGATTGATAGGAAAGATTTTGGATATCTACTAGACTAAAATATCTATCGTAAACATAATCCTTATCACATGTGTGTATATATCTGGTAGGTATTTAACTAAAGGCGACTGTTGCACGACCTTTTAATTGTATTATCGCCTATACCTATATCTATCTCTATACTAATAGATACTGAGCAGGTACTGTTTTCTGTTTACTGTTTTCGCGTATTGTAGGAAATTCCATAGTTCCCTGTGCATCACGGAATACTTCCAAATAACTTCTACGTCTAAAAAGCAAATAACCAGTGACTCTTGAAACATTGATAGGATAAGTAGAATAAAGGAGGGGTAACTATTAGGGATTAAAGAGGTCCTGACCAGGCGCTCTCCAGAGCCAGAGTAAAGAGCTGCTGCTGGCTCAGATAGGGACAATGTACACAACGCTCTCCCGCCATCAGCAGCGTGGTAGAGCACTGTCAGGTGGTTTGAAAGGCGGAAATCTTCGCCGCTCGTCCCCGCCGGACAGCGACTACTTATAATGGGTTTTCCTCACATAAAAAAGGACTGATAGCTCTAAAAGCAGTCACTAGTGAGTGTCTGATAAGACAGCCGAAAAAACTGCGTTCATTGCCTTTTTAGCTTAAATGTATGTGACCATCAAAAAACTAAGTTAGATAAGCTTGGACGCAACCATTTTCGTCTATCAAGCGAAAAAGCTAATAAATCTCATGCATATTCAAATCTCTGTGAATCTTAAACGAAATCGCCAAATCTCCTAAAACTACAACAATGGAATTCCATAAACTTAACCCCTTATTCAACTATACATCCAAGTCACATAAATTTCTTTCGACAAACTAATGTCAATGTAAGAACGCCATTAAACAAATTCCGAGACCTCACTACAAATACAAGTTGTTGTGTGAATATAAAATAGATACGGTAGGTGTAATTGTGTGCGTCCTATTCATATAGAGTAGCTTTCATATAGAGAATTCATAATATTAATATGAATTTATAAACCATCCGAATTACGTACGAGTAAGTACTCGTACGTAAAAATGCCCAGTTTATATCTTGATATACCTACTAAAGTTTACCTTTTTAATATAAAACCGTTTAATGTAAAACATGTATTATTTTTAAACTTTTGATATAAAATGTATAATTCGGTAAATTTTAAGATAATACAACTATTATATTTTATTTCTTATATTTATTCAATGCTTTTAATAAATCTAATTGTAAGGTATACGAGGATATAGGATTTCTACACTTTGAGACTTACTTACAGTATAGACAAATGTTTTTTAAATATTTTTTATAAATAATAACATCTTAAGTGAATGCTCTTAGTTAAATTTTTGACTCGCCATTATTGAAAATTATTTTAAAGACTCACAATTACATATTACAATTACATGTATAATAATTTAAAATTTTAATTTAGTTTATGGTTTCAATATTTAAACCAAGGTATCACATTTAAAAATAGTTTATGTTATGATTATACACAAGGCAATAAACGTAGCATTTGTTGATATCACGTTTTACCAACGCTAGCCTTTCATACTGGTACTCTGTTGAAAGTCTTATAAAGGCCTAATTGAAGTCTGTTTGTAATAATTTATACTTACATTTTTTTGTGCCCCACGTTTACTAATAAAAAAATGAATTTTCACTTAAGTAACAATTAAGTAAAAACTTAATCACGTTAATAATAGGTCCTACGAAGAAGAATTTGGTTTTTTCGTTAAATTTAGTGCCGAAATCTAGTATTTCATTTAGAAGGCCCGGTGCGAAAGCGGTAAAGTCGTTTCGAGTTCATTTTTGAATTGCAATTAATAATTGATTTATAGAAGCAGGCGTTACTTTGCGGAATTCCATATTACAAGCAATATAACAGAACTAACTACTTTGCTATACCGAAGCATCATCAGGAGGATAGGCTTCACGACAAAAATCGTACTGCGCCGCGCTACCCATACAAGCAGTCTTAAATAGTTCAACTCCCACCAATACCCTCCCATCCGAACACATGCAGTAAAACGGAATTAGATACATTTACTTGCTCGTTAATTAAGTGACCATTGTTATTTTTTATTATCTCAAGTTGCTCTAACGTATTGAGACGGAGTCCCTTATCACAAGTCATTTGGCACTTTATGACCGCTTTCTAGCAAATGTTTTGCAAAATTAGAATTTTGTGGTTTATTATTCCTAAACGCAGCCATATGTTCCCGGAATCGAACCGCAAAACTTCGGCCAGTCTGACCCACTTATGTACCGTTGCACTCAGGACAATCTATTTTATAAACCCCAGATTTTTTACCCTTATCTAATGTTTCTTTATTTTTACACAACAAACTACGAAGCGATTGGTTAGTTTTAAAAGAGAGCAATTAATAGTCTAATTTCCCTCCTGTGGCGTAATATTTCAGTAAAAAACACTTTTCGCGAATAGCGTCTGGCAGTAGATACTCTACGCAGTATACATACGTCACAGTTAAAGGGCGCATATGCATATGTGGGGGCGTATGTAAATACGTAAACGTTAAACTGTAAGGATGTGTGATGTTGCTCCAGAGCGAGAAGTCTCTCTCATTATCGACCTAGGGTCACGGCGCATGCTCCAACTCTCTCGAGCCTGCTAACGAATGCCTTATTGCGACAGTGGTTCATCTACGTAATTGAGTTACGACTTTTTACGTAGCAATTTTGTTTTTCTCTTAGAACCCGGTCACGCTAATTGGAGCGTTTTTTTACCCGTCGTTCTTGAACAAATATTGAATTAGGCGTAATTTAGGCCTCTCTTTGAATAGACTTTGGCGTAATGAGTTTTATGTTACTTAAAGATAATGAAAATTGGCAGTTTCAGCTGAGTCTTTGATATTACTTTATTAATTTACCTTTAAAAATATAGGTCAAATATTTAAAAACTTTTTATATTAGGCACTTTTTACTTTTACTTCTTAGACGTTTACTTCTATGCCGTTCCAATGAGCTTTAAATTATTTAACTTTGATTAAGGAAATACCTTGATTTTTAATCGTTTAATCATATGTCCTTTGTTGTTAATACAATAAGCTTATGTAGCCTAATGGCCTTTGAGGCTAATCCGCTTCACCAATATTGATAAAATTTGGCACAAATCTTATACGCCAGGGTAACATATAAGATAGTGATCCAGTTTTTTCCGTAAACATTGAAAAAACACATTAATTATTATTAAGGGTATTTATATGTTTAAATTGGCGCTAATGGCGTCGAGGGTGACATTAGATAATAAAGCTTATAATAATGGGAGCCATACGTTGCATTTACAATTTAAATTCGTGCGATTCATTGCGAGAGAAGTTCAAGGAAACAGGTTCTTACATTCGCTTCACATTATATTTTTAAAATTTAATTTTTGTACATATGAATATAAATAATTATAAAAGGATTGGCGATGTATATAATAGACAAAGAAGGAACCGACTTAAGCTTGCAGATCCTGTTTTGCACCTTGCAAAAGTTTTTAATTCGTTTTTGAGTTTGTGTATAAGATTATATAATAAAATTCCACAATCTATTTTAACTTTACCATTACAGCAGTTTAAAAACACTATTCAAAAAAGGCTAATTCAGAAAGCCTACTATACTATTAAAGATTACTTAGACGATAAGAACGCGTGGTTATAGCTACTCTTCGACCCTGTACAAGACATTAATAACTATATGTAACTAGTGATAAGAATTATTATTTGAAAAGAGGAACTGCCGCGTTTCTTGCTGGTTCTTCTCGGTAGGAACAGCTTTACCGGAACCAGCAGATGTTGACAATTCAAAAGCACTTATTTCCAAGTTTACTTGAATAAAGAATATTTTGAATATGAATTTGAAAATTTGAATACCTTAAGACTCATGTAACAAAAGTAAAAGTAATAGCAAAGCATTAACAATTCAATTTAATTTCCAATTAAAGGTTTTCAGGACTGCGTTATTTACACAGATTACATCGCCAATGTCACGTAAGATGGAGAATAGATAAAGGAGAAAAGTATTAACAAAGCAATAAACATAATTTCAAGATTTGTTATCTATCATGACAATTGAGTCCTCTCCCATCGCTTTTTTCTTTAATGTGTAAGTTTCTAAAAAACTTTAAAGGAGATATTCTGACAAGAATATATTTATACGAATCGGAAAATCTTAAATCTTAAATAGAAAAGAAAAACTATTATTTATTATTTATTGCCTGTCAAAATTTCACATATGTACTTTACACTATTTACTTTTTAATACTATACCTACTAGCAACTTGACTGATTATATAAAAGAATTGTATAGTTTGATGATTATTGTTACTGTCTCTACATAGGAGGCCGGTGTGCGGCTGAGCCGGTCTAAATCAGCGGCAGTCTCAGATGACTGGAGTTGATCATATACTACAGTACAAAAGTAATCATAAAAAATATTTTGCTATAATCCGCGATACAGTAAATATAGTGCTAAATGTATAATGGACCATCCGTTTTGCGATTTTGTCGTGGAGTCTATCTCCTGATGATGCTTCGGTTGCGGGGCGAAACGATTGTTGAGTTTGTGATTTTGAACGTGTGTAGTGCTTGTGTATTGTGGTGGCAGTGGTGGAGGTTTGTGCATGTGTTTTTTACGAATCCGGCAAGTAACGGGTATGAAAAAACGGATAGTCCACTAAACATTTAGCACTATATATATTTTTTATTTACTGTATCGCGGATTATTGCAAAATAATATTTATTATTACTTTTGTATGGATCTCCGCAAAGTAACACCTAATTCTATAAATTATATACTACAGTATTCAATGTAATGCAATCAAACTCAATGTTCTTTTTTACCAAAAATAAACGAGGTATATTGTAGTATCTTATATTTATCTTCAGAGGGTTTCGCTAAATATTTGGAACAAGAGTCTGATGCAGAGGATAGTATTACTTGAAACGGGACGTATTGTGAGGAAGTTCCTTTCCCTGGAGCCCTAGCCACCGGTAGCTTGGGATATTGCCTCGCTTCCGGCGGACGAATTTTTTTTTTATTATTTTGTTTTTATTTTGTAATTAGAAATATTAAAAATTGAAAATAGTTAGTTTTAAGAAAAATAAAGAATATAATAATATATAATAATAAAAATAGATGGTTCATTGCAATACGCATTTATCTTTAATCAAAACTTGCACGAAAAAAAATATACAGATCCTTTACCATTGTCAATATTTATACTGAATCTATTAAAATTCCCGTCGAGTATTCTATACAGGGGTACAATAGATTCCAATGTGTCCAGGCAATGCGAGCAGTTGCAAGAGATCAAATATTCATTAACTGACCGCTCCTTGCGCACTATTTCACTCTATATTCACAAAACGTACTTGTTAATAGTTCGCCCGTTTGGTCTTATCTTCGACACTCAGACTTTCTAGGGCGAGAAAGTGAGCTTGATACTTGAAACCTATTATATTTATTTTTAGATAAACCATCAGCAATTACATCAATACAGAATAACACAATGCAACATTTAGACAGAGATCGTTACAATCACTAATTATAGATGTAAACATTAAAAATAGGTCTCTATACTATATAATTACGCTATGTTACAAAAATTTAAGCCATTGCTTCACAAAAACAAAAGTTAGTAAATTTAAATATAAAGAATTTATGTCTCATAATTTAATTAATTTTAGTTTTAGTTTAAGTTACTTTTAGTCTCTAATTACCGATGTAGTGGAAAATAGCAACTATTCAAATTATTATGTATTGAAATTGGCTTTTATAAGCTTTTTTGAATTGTTAAATATCAATGAATCATTATCATTAAATGATATTGTTAGCATTAAATGATAATGTAATTTCTTTCAGAAAGACACTTTCTCTAAAATTTCTTTCAGAAAGCTGTAAGTTAATAGTAAGTTGACTGAAACACATTTCACAAAGTTTTGGTCGGACGAGCCTCAACATTAAATAAGGTGCGCTCAGACTGTTCAGTATATGTTCGGCTGCGTCATGTCTTGACGTGTTCGTGTAGCTGCTGCGGCATTTAATTTTATACATATAATTCTTATGGCACTTTGTATTATTATATTATAATAATTCAAGTGCCATAAAAATTATGTCTTGAAAATTAAAAGAAACAATTTTTTTTGATTATTGTAACTAATTAAGGCGCTGAACAGAGCTGGCGTAAATTCAGATTTCGGCATATAAGCCACGCCCACAAAGTCTGCGACGGCGTAGCGACAAACTTAATTTTTTAACACCCATTGTAGGTGTACACTATTTTATCCAAACGTTTTTTGTACAATTTATTTAAAAAACTTATGTATAATTAATCTTATAAAACTAAGTATGCTGAAACTATAACTAAACACCTAAAAAAAGACATATTAGCAACAAGGAATAGTCACAAAAGGCGGCAGCTAGCGACACACGTCCGTATAGCAGCGCGCCTCAGCGATCACTGTCTATATTCGTAGATGTAAAAGAGAAGTGAGACGATGACTCGTTTCAGTTTTGCTATTTTCTAAAAAATATTTAATTTGAATGAAATATCTTAATTAATTCAAAATTTAAATCTTACATTCTCTTTATATTATAATGATTTATTAGTCTTATTAATTTTATAAATTTTTGTTGATAAATATTAGAGATATTTACGATAAAAGTAAAAATCAGAGATCTATTTACCAATTTTTTTTATCAAAAAAAAGTATCGTAATCATGTTTTGAAATCTTACATTCTCTCTGAGATATGATTTATATTAACATATATTTTTCTTCTAATCGTCATCCCTATAGCTTTTGTTAAAACCGTGTTTAAAGTCAGCCTATTTGGCTCTGTTCAGCGCCATTAAAACAGTTTGGGACGCACGATCGTTAATTGTCGGCCCTTTCAAACATAAAACCGATCATCCACATTAGTGTGCTTTAGTGGATTATGGCCTTTAGTAAAACATAAATGTATCAACATGAGCCAGTCGGAGTAAATTACTCAGTCTTACCTTATATACGTCGGCTGAGAGTGGGGAGAGGGTTATTCGTTTGTTAACCACTAGTAACATGATGTAGATGTAACATGAGAAAATATTTGCCTCGTTATCTTCAGCTACGTGCCTAGTTGAGCTGCTTTCTTCGATTTCGTTAAAAATAATTTTTGATGCGTTGAATAGACTCTGATATTTCTTTTTATTTATAGAAGCAGGCGTTACTTTGCGGAATTCCATATTACAAGCAATATAACAGAACTAACTACTTTGCTATAATCCGCACGGGTTAAGTGAATGCATGCAAAGCCAATGTGTATGAAGCAGGCAAAATCTACGCACCTTATACATGCAGGACCAGCCACCACATGCACCCCAAGGCGCAATTCACCAGCAACAACGAACACAAAAGCAGCACACACACCCACCACCACAATCTCGACGATCGTTTCGCCCCGAAACCGTACTGCAGTACGATTTTTGTCGTGAAGCCTATCCTCCTGATGATGCTTCGGTTTCGGGGCGAAACGATCGTCGAGATTGTGGTGGTGGGTGTGTGTGCTGCTTTTGTGTTCGTTGTTGCTGGTGAATTGCGCCTTGGGGTGCATGTGGTGGCTGGTCCTGCATGTATAAGGTGCGTAGATTTTGCCTGCTTCATACACATTTGCTTTGCATGCATTCACTTAACCCGTGCGGATTATAGCAAAGTAGTTAGTTTTGTTATATTGCTCTGATATTTCGTTTATCTAATCAAAACTTATACTCTATGTAGTGGATTATGCTCTACATATTGTAGTTTTTTTCATTTGTAAAGGACATATGAATCCCACTCTGGGTGGACAGATGATGTTTTAAAAAAGTCAATCTAAACGGCAAACGATACTGCGGCTAGCGGCTTATAACCTTCAGTTACCAAGACGGTATCAATGAAACCATATTTTTAAATTCTATTTTTATGGTTTTGTGTTGTTTTGCCATTTCGCCACATTTCGATTTGTGTGTTGTAATAGATTAAAAAAACCTAATTGTTCCATCCATCCATCTGCCTGCCCTTATCGCACTCTAAGTGGGGTCGGCACAACATGCTACAAACATGTTGTCACATGATCTGGCTACGTATTTTACGACCGACCGCCCACCTGACCTCAACTTACCTTAGTCGTATTTTACGAATCCTCGGTAAGAAAGAGAATGGTCTATTCTACTCAATCGGATACCACACGGTGGGTAAACTTACCTTAGTCGCCTTTTACGACACCTTGGTAAGGAATAAGGGTGGTCTATTCTAATCAGCCGGACACCACACGGCGGGTCGAATTACCTTAGTCATCTTTTTACTACATCTCTATTCTACTCAACCGGATATCACACGGCATAAAAAAACAAAAAATAAACAAATTGTTCGAAGAAACAATAAACGTGAGAAACAGGAAAGCGAATACAAATAATAAGATATTTGCTACTAAAACTTAACATATACCGACTTAAAGGCACTTATTATATAAAACTTTCCATAACATAATGTGAAATGTCACAAGAACATCCAAAATTTTTTGTGCTATTATTATTATGATATTTATGAAGTCTCATATTTGGAAACTATATATAAAGTTTCATTTTTCTTTTCATTTATACTAATATGGTTAATTTATACGTAAATATGAATATATTTACTATCTTAAGTGAATAGTTAAGTTAGTTAAGTGAATATATTTACACTATATTGCAATCCCAATTCATAAGCTAGCATCTCTGACCCTGGTCTAAAGTATATTATAATATTCATAGTGTGTAAACGAAAGAAAACAGATCTACTAAAATATTCCATAACAAGTTGGACGGTATCAAAATAAAAACAACTTTCGGAAGAGTAATACGATGTTCAATTTATTAAAATTATGTATTCTATTTATAAGACAGAATCCGACCAGAGCAACTATAACAGTGGACGGGGATTATAAAAATAATCATATTTATTTTTAACTAGCAACACCCTGCAGTACTGCCCGCATTGAATATGTAGTTATTAATCTTTAATTGTGATATAGTTATGTAGATTATAGACAAAAATCGAGGTTTTTTAATGTTCTGATATTCTGGTATACTTTTTTTATATAAGATCCTTTTCTTGCCAACATCATCATCATCCATCATCAGTTTTAAAAACGATGTTAAAAAAACCATACAGGTATTCTACCACTGCTCTTTACAAAGAGGCAAAAGTTTTAACGGTCCGTCAACTATATATTTTAAAAACATGCCTGATGGCGCACACCGAAATGCTTGTTGCTCCTGACCGCAAAGAAACTATGCAGAAAAGGGTATACAAAGCGCAGTTACCATCAATCTCTACAGCATTCGCGAGACGCTCCCCACCTTTCGTTCTAAGTTTTGTTTATAATAAAGTCTTAAAATTTTTTGAACTCTTAACAAAGCGGAAAGCTAAAGAGAAAATAACGTCATGGCTCAACACACTATCTTATGAGGATACTGAGAAACTGTTGAGAACAGTCATTTAAAAGCAAACTAAAACTTTTATTTATAACTTAGCTTCATATTTATATTTATGTATATTTTATTTATATCTCTTTTCATTATTTTAGCTTTATCATTTATTTATTTTATCTTATAATATCAAGATTCACTCAAAAAGTCTGGTCACAAGTAATCATTTTAAATGTCTGATGAAAGCAAACTGTTCAACTTAGTCACACGGAACCCACGACACAGGTCTCCTAGTGTGGGTTCCACTGGAATTCAACTGGTAAATCTGTTCAGTAAATACCTACTTTAGTTATAAGTTCATATATATTTCAATTAATTTTATTTTGTATGCATTTTTTGTTAAATAAAAAAAAAATAAAGATAAAGATTATTATCCTGTTCTTATCCCACTGTAAGCGGGGTCGGCACAACTTATTATAAACATGTCACGTGATTTAGCTATGTGTTTTACGACCGGCTGCCTGCCTGACGTCAACTTACCTTAGTTGTATTTTACGAACCCTCAGCAAGAAATAGGGTCTATTCTATTCAACCCGATAATATACGGCGGAACCTTTTCCTGCTAACAACAACTAAAAAAAATTGGCGAAATTGTTACATTCGTTCATGCAATGATGATTGCGTTCGTCAATGCGATGCGATGAATTTTTATTCAGAATAAATTAGATCATGCCGGCAACTTTGCCTCTTCATATACGAATAGATAGCGACATCATTGTTTATGTATCGTTTTGTTGTTCTTAATACATTTTGATTTTATTAACCAGGTACATCAAAACTAAATTTAAATGATCCATATCATAAAAAATGTTTTTAAGGAAGGAAAAATGTGAAAAGGTAATAAAAATCATGTAAATATTGGAGTAACCGAATTTTGCTATTTCAGTGAAAGCTCATATTCTCGATAATTTATTAAAATTTCCTTAAATTGTTTCAACAATTTTATCTTGTTGCGAAAATGTAATACTGATATATCATTTATATATCTTAATCCTAACTTTTTAAATTTTTAAATATTTTTATTGGTAAAAGAAACTAAATAATTAAAATAACATTTAAAAATATAATTAATAACTGGTATTTATCACACGTTTTTTGGTTAAGGAGAACGTCATTAGGAAACTTGCATATCCCTAGAGAAATCTGGGAAAATGTATTACCCACTAATCCGTATTTAAGACGCACGTCTTAGCACCAAATTTTCTCTACAAAAATGAAATGAGGAGGTTACTATAATGAATTTAATTTATTCAAATCAATTTTATTCAAATTATCTATATATAAATTATATTTGAACAGAGCAAACAACGCGTTTCTTGCTAACTCTTCTCGGTTGGAACAGCTTTCCAAACCAGCAGTAGAGTTGACAATTCAAAAAAACTTATTTACAAGTTTATTTAAATAAATAATATTTTGAATTCGAATATAAAAATATCAACGTACAAACATGACACAATCTCCTGTTTTACAATGTATAAAATAGATAAATATATCTACCTTATCCACAATAATGGCGCGTGTCAACGATTATGGTACACCTGTAAGTCCGTAACGAACAGTAGGCAGTAGTTATCAATATCGATTGTTAAAAATGAATATACAAATGTAAGCACGTCATTAACACGTTATAATGACAATAAATGACAGCAACTCATTACCCGGCGTGTTAATTCGTCCGTTAACAAGCCTAGTTTGGTATGCAAAGCTGTGTCCAAACCTCTTAGCTATTAGTCTTTGATATTGGCTAAATAAGCATGGACAAGGATCATTTTGTCATAGGCAATTTCGATGACACCAAGATATAATTCCACACTAATATATTGTGAATATAAAGCATTTTATAATACTTACGCATTATTAGCAAAAATAATATCTATGGTTTATTACGGAATAGCATTGCGATTCTGTTGTGGCGCTATTCTTCTGATAACATTTGCGACGTGAAATGAGTCTTAGTCATTTTGTGCAATATTACCGATCATATATTAAGAATTTTGCGTGGCTCTTTAAAGTTCATACCACTTTGAAGTCCATAACATTACAAGAGAAATAGTAAAATTATTTTGCTATAACGCAAGATAAAGTAATTAGTATTACTTTCTCGTGGATCATAGCGAAATAATTTTATTATTACTTTTGTATTATGGATCTCCGCAAAGTAACGCTTATACTATAAATTATCGATAACATTAATTCAAACAATTATTAACTTATAACTACCACACGTGTTAATGGTCTCAGGTGGAATTATTATATAATGAATATCATTTTTCATAAAATTTCAATTGTTTACTATAAATTTTAATTTTACACAGATTTACACGGGTGTGCAAAGTGTTTTTACCTGGTGTATTTACACCAGGTAAAACGTATAAGAATATATTTATGTAATTCAATTTTCCTTATTAAATACGATATTAATCTTAATATCAATTTAATTATAAGGTAAGTAAAGAGTTCAACTTGGCCGTTAAGTATAAGTTACATATACCTACATTATTGTCGATCTTTATACCAATTCAATTACAGTCTATCTCTTGAAATAAAAATCTACTTCCATAGTAAGCAACTCGAGGGTCCGCCGGGTATTAGGGGGCGTCCAGTGTCCACTCGACGTTGATGTATCATGTCGGATCAGGCGCGTCTGTCCGCTACCTAATCTCCATACATTATTGCCGTGGATATTGTTCAAATAAATGGTACGCGGGACTTAAGTTCCGGAGATAGGGTTGCGTTATTTTTGCTCTAAAATAGGAAATGCAAATGTCTGTTTTTTGGTAGGGAAAGTGTCTTGAATACGTATTTTATTATTTTGTATATAGACATCGGCTGTACTCCCGTCATACAAGGCAAAATTCAAGGAAGATAAAGTGTAGAAGGGAGGAAAACGTCCTAGGTGAAAAACCTACGCGCGTGCTTTCATAAAAGCGCGGCATCAAAGTTCACTTTGCCTTTATAATGGCCGAACGTTGTATGAAGATAACACTCTTATCAGACTTACTCCCGTTGTAAATATCAAAATAACCAGACTAATTTCGAACTCATCTGGGGTCGAAAGCGTATTATACAGGCGTGATAACTATATAGGAAATATAAAAATCACTTACGATATAAATTTTAAGTATTGTATTAGTCTTTACTAGAAATAGAAAAAAAATAAAGTCTCATCTCCTAAATAATTGTCTGACTATTTATTATTTCAACCTGTTTTATCAATGGCCTATAGAAAAAAATTTTTTTTTAAGTCTGTAAATCATTAAAGCCCATGATGCTTAATAAAAAAAATCAGTGTTACACAATTAACTCCTCAAACACCTTGGAGTTATTTTAAAACATTTTATAATTGTTTAATTGTTAAAATTGTCCATACTTTAGTGCAAACTAAAGACGATAGTAGGCGAGATTCATTTTGGGAGATTGCGGCGCTATCTATGAGTGACTAGGCTCATCATTAAGAGGTTTTAACGGCACAAGTTCGACACGACTTTTGCAAATAATGTGTCCCTTCATAGCAGAAAATATATCCTCCTCTGGTGGTTAATTATTACTAATACGAACTATTAAGAGTTTGCGGATCAACCCCATGAGTATGCACAGGAAATGAGAACAGAAATGAGGACTTTTCGTAGCCTTGGGACGGTAAGAGGTAATAAGCTTTTATTTTATTGAAATATTTCACTGTCTCATGTATACGGAAAGTATATGACGTAACATGCAAGAGTATAGTAACAGTATATTGTATCGATTAGGCCTCTTATCTTATTGGTTAGAGGAATATGGATTCATTATAATAATACCTACCTACAGCTATGCAGTTTAAAGGGTCACAAATATGCTGTTGGTTTAGATTTTTCTCATGTTATTTGCCTTGTCTGTAACGTAAATGATGAATTGTTATTATAAGTGAAGAGAATAAATATTTATATTAAAATTAAAAAAAAACATGTTTTCAGTACTTTTGAATCGTGTGGTATCCGACTGAATAGAATAGACCACACTCATTTCTTACCGATGTGTCGTAAAAGGCGACTGAGGTAAGTTGATCCGCCTTGTGGTATCCGGTAGTAAAGAATAGACCGCCCTCATTTCTTACCGAGGTGTCGTGAAAAGTGACTAAGGTAAGTTGACGTCAGGTAGGCGGCCGGTCGTAAAATATCTAGCCAAATCATTTTACAACATGCTAAACATGTTGTGCCGACCCCACTTAGAGTGGAATAAGGATAGGAGCATGATGATTACTTTTGAATCGTCAAATGTTTTTAAATAAACTACCACTGATTCTTAATCTTGAAAAGATAAGTTAAGATAAAATCTCGCATATATTTTCGATGATCCTATTCGACCTAAGTAATCATAGCGAACTCGCTACTATTAACTAGCTAGCTATGTAAGTAACATAATTATTATGCTTATATTAAGTAAGGCTTAAGTGACATCTACGGTTTTCTACGGTATATCTCTTTAAATTTTCAACAACATTACAAAATCTTCTACACATTTACAACTATAATATTGATAGACGTGTTGTGCACACAATAATGTTTTCCTTCGATCAGCGGCTCGTGCCTTTGAAATGAAGTAGAGTATTAGAAACGAGACTATCTATCGAGCTTTTTTCCAATTTATTTGTTTTTTATTTGAGAAGCTTTTATGAAAATATATCTAGAGTAATTTTTTATCGAATACCAATATAAATTCAAATAATAAAACAAATAAAAATAAATATATGGGACGCTTACACACACGGTCGTCGTCCCCAAAGGAAGTAACTTAATACTTGTGTTATGGGTGACGGACAAGTGGTAAATATACTACATATATAATTTTAAATATTAAATACAAATATACACCCAGGCTCGAAGAACCAACAAATTGTTTATAGAAAATGTTGGCCCTCGGCGGAAAACGAACCCGCGACCTGCGGAGCTGAAGGCAGGGTCACTACCCACTGCGCCAACGGGCCAGTCAATAATACTATGTCTACCTAGCTTATTAAAGGTTATAAAATAATGGCCTATTACTATCTCACTGGGCTGAGTCTAGGCCGCCTGTCTCCGTGTTTGCAGAGAAGGGTTGGAGCTAAGACCTACCACGCCGCTCCAATGTGGATTAGTAGGTTACATATATCCCCATAATTCTCTGAGATGAGAGATATGCATGCATTTCTCACAATGTTTCACTGAAATGCATGTGATAAATTGCAATTATCAATTAGACACTTAAGTTTTAACAGAAAAACTCATTGGTGCACACCCGAGATTCGAATCCGTGACCTCCTCAAAAGACTTGCATGGTCTCACCGCTGAGCTATCACAGCTTTATAACTAGCTTATACGATCGGATTAACTGCTTGAAGAAAATTTAGTTTTCTTAAAAATAATTTTCCTAATCTGACACTTACCTTTTCCTAACAGCTTAAAACGTTTAACTATAATCCTCGGTTAGTATTTTTTTAATTGTTTAATATTTATCTAACTTTTTACTATCTTGCTGGTTCTTTTCGGTAGTAAAGACCTTTAAAATTAGCCGTAGCTTCCTAAATGACCTTTGACCTGAAAGAGTTTCGTTTAATTTAAATTTAAATAGTAATCGACTGTCTAACTATCCAACGATTGTAAAATACAAAGATTTTTTGACCGAGAATCGAATCTGAAATATTTTTTAATAAGACTCACACTAGGGATACTTTAATGTTGGACGGGTCGATCCTAACCCCGTATGTAGCAATAATGCGTAAAAAACTCATCTCCGCCCCCTCTCGCCTCTCGCTTGGGGCTCCAGTGAAATATGATGTTTTCGTATTTCACGCGGACACGATTAGAAAATACTTCGGTTTATCTTTAATTTTATATCATACTAGCTGTACCTTGGGAATTCAAACTGAGTGCAAAAATTGATGTAAAAAGCAAAATGATTATCTAAATATTGATAGACGACCTATTTATTTATTTATTCGGATCTTCAACAGCATTACACGATAAATCATACAACATATAGTTTTAAATTCAATATGTAGTACCAATTATAGAAGAACATAGCATTCTTAGTTACAAAGTTACAAATTATAAACCTAAAAATAAAGACTAGAGAATAATGAAAACAAAACCTATAGAAAACTATGCTACATCCAATCCACCAAATGGTACCATGCATCTACTAAATACCATAATAATATGCTAAGCCGCCGTGTGGTATCCAGCTGAATAAAATAGACCATCTTCATTTCTTACCGAACCGTCGTAAAAGGCGACTAAGGTAGGTATACCCGCCGTGTGGTATCCGGTAGAGTAGAATAGACCACACCCTCATCTCTTAACCAGGTGTCGTAAAATACGACTAAGGTAAGTTGACGTCAGGCAGCCGGCCGGAAGCAAAATACCGAGCCGAATCATGTTACATGTTAAAAACATGTTGTGCCGACCCCACTTGGAGTGGGATAAAGGCAGGAATGAATGAATGAAGAATGAATGCTGATGAATGAATTGAAATGTATGTGTTTTTTTTTGTTTTATCTGTGTCAATAATATTGGTAGCGTTTTAATATTAAACTAAACCATAATCAGGAGTCTGTTTTGTATGACTTGTTTCGGAGGTTTCTAATTAGTTCTTAGGAAACTTAATAACCGTGTCTTCGTCCATATCGTATCATCTATCTATACTTATTATAAAACAGAGTCCCAAAAAAGTTTCTCAAAATCTACAAAACGGATTTTTGTACGGTTTCACCTTAAGATAGTGCAATATTTCTGGATGGTTTAGATAAATAGTACATATCGGTATTATGTAAATTGTGTTGTAGAGATCGCGCAATTATTAAAAAAACTTGCTTGCTGGGAGCTATAGTCGCGTGCGCTGTGTAATCCAGCAGAGATACGTTAAGTGATGCACTAGAGAATTGTAGATCTATAAAGATACTACAAAAAAGTCCGCGATAGCAAGTCTCTGTCTCGTATGGATTTACTCAAAATAACCACTTTTATGTTTAAAATTTGAACACTAGAAAAATTGTGACACGCTTATTTCTACGCGGGCAAAGCCGCTGGTGCAGCTAGATATTTACATATTCAGATACGATACTTCTTCTATTCTGTATGATGATAGTGATTATAAAAATTTGAATAAATAATTACATAAATACAATATCCAATTTTTAAAACCTATATACAATCTCTCATACCTCTGTGATAATGTAAGCATAAATCAAACGCACGGCCAGCGAAGGATCAAAGCGTATATATCAAGCTAATGCTGATATGATATGTTAAATAAATAGACGTCTACAGGATATTGGGTTCGGGAAGGGAATCGAAATGAATGGGACATGTAAACACGGACGTTGGAAAAAAACTGTGTTTATTATTAGATGTTGGTTAGACGAATAGGAATGTTATTATTAAAGGAAATCAACTTAATTACTATTCCGCTAGATAAGAGAAAGAAAGTGAATGGGTGGTTAATAAAGTAACTGTATTGATTCATGGGAAATTTAACAGCAACACGAAATCAAAGAGGCTTTTATGGGTCCAGCATTTTTTAAAATTATGAGAAAAAAATATTAAGAGGATACTTTCTCGTAAAAAAATAACACATCTCTCTTCCATTAGACTGAAATCCAGATTTGTTAGCTTGTAAAACCACAGATAGATAGCAAGAATAAGCGTATTAAAACTTCACTCCTTTTTTCATCGAAGCTAGAGATTTCGAGATAAGGAGAGATAATCTGGGCGCTAAAACAAAAAACATAACACAAAAGTATTTTACATAACATAAAATTATTTTGCTACATTGTATCGCGGATTATAGCAAAATATTTTTTATTATTGCTTTTGTATTATGGATCTCCGCAAAGTAACGCCTAATTCTATTAATTAAAAAACATAACAATAAAATACAAAATAACAACAAAATTTATTTACTTTTTTTATTAAGAAATTTCACATAAATACACGAAATATAAATCATTAATAAATTACTACTCTTTTAGGTCAGTTGGTTTCCTACTAAGGCGTAATTATACTTCATAAGCGTTTAAATTATAAATTTACTTTTACAATATAACC
This sequence comes from Morpho deidamia, assembly GCA_947086505.1. Classification (NCBI taxonomy): domain Eukaryota; kingdom Metazoa; phylum Arthropoda; class Insecta; order Lepidoptera; family Nymphalidae; genus Morpho; species Morpho deidamia. The sequence continues at coordinate 7,979,396 of CAMTZC010000027.1, forward strand.
TATCGCAACATGAAGTATGTTGTACGTGCTTTTGATACTCTCCTTTCTCTGAATGGAAAAGGCCTCCACTTTTCTTGAAGAGAAGCAAACAAGTGGAGACAATATACTGCCCTAGATTGATAAATAAATAATAAATAAATAAATATATGGGACACTTACACACACGGTCATCCGACACCAAAGTAAGAAACTTAATACTCGTGTTATGGGTGACGGACAACTGGTAGATTTACTACATATATAATTTTAAATACATACTTAAATACAAATATACACCTAGGCTCGAAGAACCAACAAATTGTTTATAGAAAATGTAGGCCCTCGGCGGGAATCGAACCCGCGACCCGCGGAGCTGAAGGCAGGGCACTACCCACTGCGCCAACGAGCTAGTTATGATGTGGTTCAATGATATAGATTCTAGAGATGTGTAGCTTTCCTCAGATTATATCATTGACTATAGCCGGCATAAAGAATTGTAAATAGAAATTAAGCACATTGGAATAATTGATAGAATATGTTTTTACGAATCCTGCATGTATCAGGTATGAAGAAGGGAAGTCCACTCTACATTGACCATTATCTATTTACTTTATCACGGATTATAGCAAAATAATTTTATTGTTATTTTTGTAAGCACTTTGATTTTTTTAGAACACTGTCTATAAGTAACTGTACCACTGGGCCCAAAGAACATCTCTATAATAAATGTTCTCAGAGTTTCCTTAAGAACGTATCTTTAAGACAAATTGCCTATACTGTTAACAAAATTCGATATCAATACGTCGTAGCCAATAGGGCGTGTCGTTCACACTATCTACTAAGAAATTACACGTTCCTAGGGGGATGGGGGATGACGTCACGCCTCGAATAAATGTGATGGAAATTGGAGGATTTGTTTACCCTTATTCTTCTCACACTTTTGACACTAAAAGGTGGAGCGGGTAATGCTTTGTTAGCGAAGCGACTATTGTTTTCATTGGTTTTTCGGTTATGCGAAAAAGTAGTTTGTGTGTAATGGAAAAATAATGTCGGGAAATCGTATTTAAGTGGAGGACAATTTTCGCCACTATGTTTACTTGGGAAAATTGTATATAAATTTATTAATTTATATACAATTTTATTTAATAATAATTTTGATAGAAATATTTTATAAATATTTACGCCGTTTAATGTCATTAAATACCTATATAGTACCCGGCATTAAATAATGCACATCGATGTTTACAACGAAACAGCCGGCCAGTTCGGTTTCGTAGAGCGCTGTCACTGTCACACATGGGTTCGTCAGTCTGTGCGACAGAGACGATGCTCTGTGAAGCAGAATCTAGCCGATTTCTCTCTCTCTCTCTAAGCCTCGATGTGCATTATTTATTGCCGGGTACTATACCTATAGTTTAGTGATATGACTATCTGGTTCCCGATTAATATTCCTTGACGAAGAGATTTATGCATGATAAAAAAATTTCTTCATTTTCATTCATTCTTCATGTTCTTCATGTTTTTGTTTTGTGTTGCTGTACGATATTATTGCTGATCTTGTTGATGTAATCATCACTTATTCTTTTAGCATACAATGTTTTGAAGCTCTTATAGCACAACGGTTAGACCGGTGTGACTCTTTCGGGAGGCCCGTTCACCCCAGTCACCCCAGGCAGGCACCAGTGAGTATATATTTTCTAAAGATATATAACTGATTCGTATTTCGATTTATAACAAAACACTTTTCAGAGAGGTAAACCATCGTGAGAAAACTGCATAATATGTCTAGAGAATTCTTGGGATATTTGTAACCTACCAATCCACATTGGGGCAACGTAGTGTCTAAGTTCCAACCTTTTCTCCAAATAATAAGAGGAGGCCTATGCCCAGCTGTGGGATTTTTTTTAATTTGAATTAAAAATTCCTTAGTTCTTTTTCTAAGGTCTATTACCTTATTTTTGGTCCCAAAAATTTTATTATTTCGTATTATGATTAAATTAGTGTTAATATATAATATTGTTAGTATCGTATATAGAGTCAGAAATTTGTTTCCTTTTATAAAAAAATAGTTAGTCGATGGGCAATTTTTCAAGTAAGTGGTATAGAATTCAATTTATTTAGCTGCAAACAAAATATTCAGCCTATTTATCAGTGTGCGGCGGCGTCGCAAAACCAACACATTCATTCTGCAACGCACCTCCCATACAAACTAGTACGATTACCTAATATATTCTGGTGTCGAGGTGCGCCATTTTTCCATTCGCGCCTGACTGATGCTGCAGTTCCGAAAAAGGCGAGCAAAACGCTTCCTGTTCCAGCCAAGAAAAGAGTAATTCCACGAGTATATTTCTATGTATGTAAAGAGGTAAGTAAGTATTTTTATTTTTTTTAACGCCCTTTTACTTAGCTTACAGATGGTTATGGAACTCTGATCCTACTATACGATTCTACAATACAATACAATATTAAAATACATACACAGAAAATTTAACAGCATCCGCCGTGTGGCATCCGGCTGAGTAGAATAGACCCTCATTTCTTACCGAGGTATCATGAAAGGCGATTAATAAAAGTTGAGGTCAGGCAGGCCGCCGGTCGTAAAATAACTAGCCAAATCATGTGACAGCATTTTTAAAACATGTTGTGCCGGCCTCACTTAGAATGGAATAAGGGCAGGAGGATGATGATGTGTAATTCGAAAAAAAACGAATTTATTAAGAAAACTTAGTGACTTCCTTTTACTATTTCTACGATTCTGTCTTAAATAAATAATGATCAGCAGAAAGAATGTGTTCTATTCTACTCAACCGGATACCACACGGTGGGTCAACTTACCTTAGTCGCCTTTTACGACACCTAAGTAAGAAACGATGGTGGTCTGGAGAGAGCGAAGTGGTATTCTACTCAGCCGGATACCACACGGCGGTTTTTTTTTCGAATTACACTTTTTTTATAATTTACTTCCTCTGACTCCTTTAACTTAGTCTGGCTTAAAGTAATATGTACTATAAGCATTTAGTGATGAGTAATTTTATTCTATCGACGATTTTAAAAATACTTACTAGTTATTACACAATTTAAACTGGTATATTTTTATAAGTGTAAGAATAGTATAATATTCTTCGTATGCTTATGCTTCCCGCTTGTTTTAAGGCCTTAAAGTGTGCGAACGACAAGGTAATATGGGACTAATTTATAGGAAAATTCTTTAATATTCTTTAAAAATTAAACACCTTTAGATATAATGTGTAGTAATATAAAATAGTGGTTAGAAAAGCTACACTGTTCTGATATCCATTCTAATCTAATATCATTGACTGTTTACTTTTTTGGTACTTACATTATATTACCAGTTTTTACTCGCAACTTCGCCTGCATGGAATATATTTCGTAAAAATTGTGTAAAGTAGCCTATACTGAATGTAGGTTAGTTAGTCTAAGCTCTACATCCCCTGTTCAACAGCCTCTGCCCAGTATTACTATTATTATTTTTTTATCCTCGTATATGCATTATCTTTAACACTGATCGCCATAACGAATTTCGGAATTATCTTTTTAAATGGCTAAGATATCACAAAACGTAGCCCGAAGTAACCAATTCGTTTCTTCCCATATCCGGCTATCGTCATTTTATCATACGCCCGGGGCTGTAACGGCTCCCAAGATTATTTTAAGCTTCAACCCTTAACGTTTGATTAAACTGTCATCCCCTACATTCGCACTAGCCCTTGCGGAAGATAAACGATTGTATCTTGCAGTAAAAATAAATTGTTGCAAATTGCGTCTATCATAGAAACGTTATAAAGTTCAATTATCGAGAAGCGTTAGCTTCTACACCGTGGATGTCCACAGCAAAGCTAATTGTTTCTAATAATTATTCATGTACATCTCTCAAAGCCGCCGTATGGTATCCGGCTGAGTGGAATAGACCGTCCTCACTTCTTACCCAGGTGTCGTAAAAGGAGACTAAGGTAAGTTGACGTCAGAAGACGGCCGGTCGTTAAATAGCTAGCCAAATCATCTAAAAACGTGTTTAAAACATGTTATGCCGATTCCACTTAGAGTGGGATAAAAGCAGCAGAATGATGATACATCTCTTAAGTATTTAATTGATCTCTGGTCTTATGTCTGCTGAAAGGAACTTAGGTTTCTGGTTCTTTCTTTATATAAGCTAAGGCTAAGGTTTCAGAAAGTTCGAAGATCGCTTACGATTTAAATGATTTATAGAAGCAGGCGTTACTTTGCGGAACGTATCGATCGCTTACGACGTTTTTATAATAAAATTCCACAATGTGTTTTGGACTTGCCTTTACACAATTGTAAAAAGCGATTTAAAAGACATTTATTAACAAACCTAATAATGCTATTCAAATTTATTTAATCGATAAGAAAGCTTTTGGTTAAGTTGCAACCAGCTACGCACTAGATGATTTTTTTTATTTGTTGAGTGACTGTAATCTATACTAATATTATTAAGAGTAAAGATTTATATGTTTGTAATATTTTCACGCAAAAACTACTACACCGATTTAAAAAATTATTTGGCCATTAGAAAGCTGCTTCTTCATTAAGCAACATAATTCAAATTCAAATTCAAATAAGTCTTTATTCAAATTGGCCTATTACAAGCACTTTTGAATCGTCAAATTAAAATTAAATTGAATCTACAACTGGTTCGGAAAGGTGCTCTAACCGAGAAGAACCAGCAAGAAACTCGGCGGACACTCTTTTAATAAATAAATATTACAATTTTGTATTAACTATTGTTAACAAACTTATATTATACTATCGTCTAGTACATAGCTGGTCGCAGTTTAGTTTCAAGCTTTCTTATTATTGACATAGTCTTCAACATTATAGTAAGCTTTATTAATGAGAGTCTCTTTAATTGCTTTTTGAACTTGTGTAAAGGCAAGTCCAAAATAGATTGAGGAATTTTATTATAGAAAAGTATACCGAAACCCACAAACGATCTACGTACTTTCTGAAGCCTTAGCCTTGGTATTATTAATTTATTTCGGTTCCTAGTTTGCCTATTACTAATATCGCTTTTTTTTATTAAAAACATGTATATTTTGTTTCACAAACACTATATTATCATAAATGTATTGTAAAGCTACAGGAAGAATACCTATTTCTTTAAATTTATCACGAAGCGAGTCACGTGATTTCATATTATAAATCGTACAAACAGCTCGCTTTTGTAAAAAATATTTTTTGGATATTAGCTGCTTTACTCCATAGCAACATACCATATGCCATGATGCTATGAAAATAAGAAAAACAGACAAGTCTTGCTGTTTCAATATCAGCTAATTGCCTAATCTTCCTAATGGCATAAGCAGCGGAGCTAAATTTACCACAAAGATTCGTTATATGGGGTCCCCATTGCAGCTTTACATCCAAGGTAACTAGGTAACATCCCAGAAAGAAAGCTAATTCTTCTGTTTTTACTATTTCATTATTAATTTTTACTGTATGTACTAATTTTTTAGCATTAGGCAATGCGAATTCTAAACACTTAATGATGTGTCATCTGCGAAAAGTACTACGTCACAAATATTGTTAACATAAAATGGCAAATCATTTATATATATTAAAAACAGGAAGGGACCGAGAATAGAGCCTTGGGGCACACCCATTTTCGTGATTGAACCGGATGACTTTACATTATTTACACATACTTTTTGAATTCTATTACTAAGATATGAGGCAATTAGCTTTAGTGCAGTACCTTTTACCCCATAATGGCTTAGTTTTTGCAAGAGAGTCTCATGCTGAACACAATCAAATGCCTTTGATAAGTCACAGAAAACACCTAAGGCGTTCTGGAACTTCTCCCAAGCCTTAAAAACATGTTTCATCAATCTTTCACCCGCATCTGTTGTGGATCTACCCTTTGTAAAACCATACTGCTCTGAATGAAGTAATTTATTCGAATTGAAATGATCGAGCAGTTGATTAAGCATGATTTTTTCAAAGATTTTACTAAAAGCTGGTAGTATTTAAATTGGTCTGTAATTGTTTGGATCTTTTTTATCTCCAGATTTAAACAGAGGAAATAATTTACTATGTTTCATGAGATCTGGAAATATACCTAAATCTACAGTTTTATTGAAAATTTGAGCTAAATGAGACGCAAGGACATCAATGATATTCTGAATTGTCCGCACTGACATTCCCCATAAATCTTCCGTTCTTTTTAATTGAATTGTTTGGAAGCTTTTTATAACATCATATGGGGTAATATGTTTAAAATTAAAGACAATGCCACATACAGTGACGCTCTTTTGTAAAAGATTAAGTGATATAGTTGGCGAGGAATTAATATACTTAGTGGTAATTGGTATGTCTCGAAAAAAACTTTCAAATGTGCGAGCTACTTATAAATTGGAAGTAATAATTTTGTTACCGATGCTAAGTTCAAGATTATCATTGTAATTGTGTTGAATTTTATTTTTACCAATTTCATCATTTCAAATATTCCACGTCGCTTTTATTTTATTTTCAGAAGTAGCGATCTTCCTTTTTATATATAAAGACTTTGCTTGTAAGCAAACAGTTTTAAATAATTTTGAAAATTTTTATACATAATCGGTGAATATGGGGGTTCGATTGAACTGTTTTTGTGCATACAAGTCAAACAAGTTATTCCTGCTTTTGTAAATGCCAACTGTTGCCCAGTCCCTGAACTTTAGATTTAGTGATATTTTTTTCTCCACAACTTTAAAGACACGGTTAAATTCAAGGTTAATCAAGCTAAAGAGAGAATTATAAAGTTCATCCGGATCATTCAGTGCAGCATTAATTGTGGGTAGTTTAGCTAAGATATTATCTTTAAAGGTATTCATTTTTTTAGTAGTAACAGGTCTTAATTGAATTATTTTCTTAAGCCTTTGTTCAAAGCCAGGAACTGATATTGTCTGTCCACTATGATCTGATCTTAAGCTATTTATAATTGATTTAAGAAAGATTTTACAATTGCAAAATATGTTATCAAGGCAAGTAGCTGAAGTTGCAGTTATTCTAGTAGGTTCATTAAAAACATTATCCAGGTTAAAACACCTGAATAGGTTAAGTAATTTACATCTTTTAGCACTCTTCGCTAAAATGTCTACATTGAAATCACCGCAAATTAAGATTTTTTTAGATGATTTACTTATCTTCTTAAGTACTTCCTCCATAACTTCTTCAAATACATTAAAATCGCCTGAGGGCGGCCGGTAAACGCAAACAACTAGATATTGCTCCAGCTCAACACTAGACAGCTCAACAGTGTGTTCTACAGAGAGACCCAAAATGTCATTCCTTTTTTTATAATGTATATTGTCCCGTAATAATATAAGAGAACCCCCATGATTTGAACCACGGTTCGTGGTCTTTCTGAAGAAAGCACTGGATACTCCATAATTCTTAATATTTAACAGTAATTGCGAACTATTAAGCCAGTGCTCAGTTATGCACATAACATCAATGTTAATTTTTTTTTAATAATTCTAATTCGATATATTACATTTTACATTTACATTTTACATAGGCTATATTACATTTTCAAAAAAATAGGAATCCCTAATAAAATTGTAATAAAGTGTGAAAAATTGCAAAATCTTTCATCGTGTGCGCTGCACAAATTAATGATAGAACAAAAAATATTCTACAGTATTATAGAACGTATCAAAATCCTCAAAAAAGGGCGCAATACCATACATCTTACTATTATAGTTATGGAAATATAACTACTTTTTACATCGTAAAATCTCATAAAAGTGCCGACAATAATCAAACCATTTTATTCATATCTCCGTATTAATCCTTATCCAATTAAACGATATTTTATTAAGACTGTTTCAATACGTGTAAATACTTTTTAAATCTATACTTATTATAAAACAAAGTCCCAAAAAGCTGTCTGTCTGTATGTAATCGATTTTCTCAAAATCTACTGAATGGGTTTGTGTACGGTTTTCACTAAAAGATAGTGCAATACTTCCGGATGGTTTACGTAAATAGTTACATGTCGGTATTATGTAAATTGTGTTAAAGAGATCGCGCAGTTGTTAAAAAACTTGCTTGCTGGGAGCTTTAGTCGCGTGCGCTGCGTAAACCAGCAGAGATACGCTGTTATACGTACGCCAGTACGATAATGTACTAGATAATTGTAGATCTATAAAACTACTAAAAAAATGACCGCGATAGCATATCTCTATCTCTTATGGTTAACTCGCAATAAACCAGCAGAGATACCATTTCCAGTTAAAGCTTTTCCTTAACCATTAATAGTCCCAGGTAAACCTTTAATTTACTAAAATAAATCTATAGTTCGACTTGCGTAGACTTACCACTACCACGAGATCGATATGTACGCGGGTAAAACCGTGGGGCACCTCCGAGTTTCTTTTTGGTTCTTTTCGGTAAGAGCACTTATCAGAACCATTGTTAGCTTCATTAAAGTGCTTGTAAAATATTACTTTAATAAAGAATTAATTCAATTTGAATTTAATGTGGTGAATTAAGCCTTTAAAGACTGTCTGAACTTCTCGTCTTGTCTAATTTGCTCATTTTACTTTTCGCAGTGGTATACCTGTTCCCGTAAAAGATCAATCGGTGGAGTATTACCCCTCGTATGCACGGGCGTAAAAAATACATAACGTTAAAATTCCGCAATAGGCGTTATAAGAAGTTTCGTATGGTATATTCGAGTCGATGAAAATACGTCGCGTTTTAAATGCGCCGTTGTGTGAACAGATACCTACAGGCCTACCACGAACTCTTATTGCGACTCAATTGAACGTAAACGACGACCGCGAACCGCTTTCTTTTCGTACTATGAAGTGTAAATTGCATTGGGGTCGTAATTTTTGAAAAAGGATAACGTTATATGAGTAATAGATAACTCTGTCTCTTTTACTCATATGTTCTTAGGACGAATTCCGAACGTTCATTCGGCAACGACTCAAAGTGTGCGTCTTTAAGACATCATACTATGAAAAGGCAAAACAATTTCGTTTACGTCTTCAATTGAGTCGCAATAAGAGTTCATGGTAGGCCTGCAGTATACCCGTTTGTTTCATTTCGACGTATTTTTAACGCACGGTACAAAAACTTCTCGCGCGAACGAGGGGTTTGCGTATAAATCTTTTGGCAAGGTTTGTCCGAAGGTTTTGGTTAAGAAGTACGAAGAGCTATACTTACCAAACTTTTACATTAATATTTGTATATATCATACTTATGATTACGAGGGGTTATAGTAGCTTATAACCCCTATGAAAAGTATTTGGTTCTTTTACAATTTTCTTTAGCCCCGGGCGTCACGTAAATATAAAGGCAAGGATGATCAAGGGATGATTTGCCTTTATGATTATATAAACTGACTACGGAAACCAAACGATTTTAAGATTAACGGTAATAACAGTGGTTTCATTCATAATTTTATTGTTTCATGAACCACTATGGAACAATCAAATTATGAATGAAGACTCGATATTCCAAAAAAATATCAATATATTCAAAGAGTTATTAACGTGAGACTGTGTGCCCTTCATTAATTAGATATACAAAAATATATTTAAAATATTATCGCGGGTTATCGCAAAATAATATTTTCAGTTCTTTTCTATTATGGACTACGCACTAAGCTACGCCTTATTTTATTAATTAATTAGATATAGTGAACTGCTGAGGGGTCGTAGAGTACGACTACGGTGAGTTGGCTTCAGGCAGGCGGCCGGTCGTTAAATTGTAGCCAAATCATGTGACAACATGTTTGTAACATGTTGTGCCGACCCCATTTACATTGGGATAAGGGAAGGGGGATGTTGATGAATTATATATAGTAAACTAGCATAAATTTAGATGTTAGTTTATGAGTAACAGCTAAGTAACCCACTAGATTATTAGAAGAATACGTAAAAACGAAATCGCAGGTCTTCGAGGATTCTTAATGACGCGTAGGGGTCCTATAAAGAGTTCGCATGATTTACAAGTAACACTCCGCCGGAATCCATTTGCAATTCGGGTCCCACAACTATTACAAATAAAAGGAATTCCTCGTACAAAAGGGAAACCTGGGGAAAAGGAATAAAAAATATAATAATTCAAAATGGCGTCTGGGCACTTAATAACTGGCTGACACCATTGGGAAATATAATTTAATTTTTCTTCATCTCCATCCCTTTTCCTCTCTATGAAAGTGGTGAGTGCTGTCCTTATCTTGCATTTTCTCAACTGAGCTCCCCCGCCCCGTTCCTGTAGCTTCCGTTTGTTTGGGTGTAGGGTTGTCAACTAGATGAATACTAATGCTAGATCGAATATCAATCAACTGATGTATTCATCAATACCCGGCAATAAATAATGCACATCGATGTTTACAACGAAACAGCCGGTCAGTTTGGTTTCGTAGAGCGTTGTCACTGTCACACACGGGTTCGTCAGTCTGTGCGACAGAGACAATGCTCTATGAAGCGGAAGCTAACCGATTTCCCTGTCTAAATCTCGATGTACATTATTTATTGCCGGGTACTATATATGTTGTGTATTGATGAATTCTTTTTCGTCATTTCAGGCGTTATAATACTGCCATTAGTTTACTGATTTTTCAATTCGCGGGACTTTTATGATCATACCTGTTAGCCTGTTATATAAGCTTCAATTGTACTAAATTTCTTTAATCTTGCACGAACTGATTAGCACTGTAAGCAACTGATGTACGATAATTATATTATGGGAGGCGACTGTTGGTACACAAAACTCACTATCCAAATAAATCTATTTATTTACAAGTAATTAATTATAATGTTTCTTATACTATGTACTATGCTAAAATCTTAAATACTAACGGCGTCCGATCCCACCGAAGTTAGGTAGGAAAAGGCGAGGTGGCGTGAAGTGTCTTTCCCGATTTTTAAGCGATTGTGGATGATAAAGGATTTATATACATGGTTTGCCGTGTGGTATCCGGCTAAGTCCGATAAAAGACGACTAAGATAAGTTGGGGTCTGGCAGGCGGTCGATCGTAAAATATGTAGCCAAAACACGTAACAACATGTTTAGAATATGTTGTGCTGACCCAAATTACACTGCAATAAGGGCAGGAGAAAGATGATGCGTCGTTTGGGAATATATATAAAAATAATATTGTCATATTGGTAGCTCGCCATAATATAAGTTAAGTTCCTAAAACTGATATCAACTAATATAAAATAAAAAATTATAAGTCGATAGTGCGTTAGAGCGAAGATTTTAATTAGTATTTTTCTTTTTCCTTATCGTTTTGCAGTCAGTTAGGTGGTTTAGTTGAATACCAATCATTCGATCAGGTGTCATCGATATGTGGGAATTTAAGTAATTAGGAACCGTCGACGAAAACGATACAGTGCTCTGCGTGTTCGGAACAACAATGTGCTGAGGGCGGTGCTGGGTATGCCACGCCATTGTAGTGCATCAGTAATGTTTGCGCATAGACGATTTATACTCTATCATCCGCAAACGTGCTGCTTCGATGATGCAAAGACTTGTGAGTAGCACCAACTCCCTCCTCAGCACATTTGCTTGTAAATGGGATAGTCCTCTATGGAGGACATGGAATGAGGTCCTAGTAAATAAATTTTGTCTTTTGTTAATTACTAACATAGGCTACGTTATTTTGTTACCAACATTATGGACATAATGTCTGATTTAAAATAAATAATAAATATTAATAAAAAATTACTGACAACCCTAGTTAGGTTGCTCTCTGTCACCCAATGTTCTGGGCAAGAAATATTTGTGATATTTTGTATTAGATGATTTGTGTACAGAAATATACGTATGGGATCCGGTGGGTGTTTCATTGAATTATGGCCTTTAAATCATTAATTATAGACATTATTGTCGCCTGTATGTTTGTGTGTACACGGGAAAATTTATCGCACTATTAGACGCGCATAGCTACTTAAATGATAAAATATCAAGGAAAGACTTCAATTTAAACTGGTTTTATTCTTATTTACTTAAATTTGGTTCAATTTTATTATGACCTAGGTAATTTTTCATTTCCATTTTTAAATAATAAATTAATATTTAACAAAATGTCGTCTTAAAATCAACTTTATCGAATGTCTTAAAATGTATCTAATGTTGCAGTATTTTATTACATAAAATTAAATACTCACGTATACGCGCGCACGCACGCAAAATCGTATTTTTCTAAGTGTATAACGAGCACCATGCAAAATAAGTTTGCCACTGTAAATTGTACAAATTCTTAAGCTTGTGTACATTTTAAAATAAAAAAATTAATTAGATAATATATACAACCTAAAATTACTCCAAATAGCAGTTTACTATACTGTTGACTTACTTAACAAAAAACGATTTATTCTTATTTTTATTTAATCGAAAAACCCGTGATTATTCACAAAGCAAACTTATATTCCATCCCCGACAGGTGTGGTGTAGGTGTAATATTCTAATGTCGATATGAAACCTATCTATAATACAACCCTTTTTCTATGATATGTAGAGACCGCGAAATATACTCAGATGAATAAAAGAAGCAAGACGGAGTGCAAGGACCTAAAAAAATATCAAATTTTATTGTCCAATACTTAGCTCGCTCCTTATGTACAAATGTTAAAAACCGCACCGACATTTACACAAAGTAATCAACCATTATAACAAATTTAACAAATAGATTATTGATCAATTATCGTATTAGGAACTTATTGATTCCATTTAAAATTCTTTCTGAATGAATTTTTATACCTAAAATATAATTTAAATAGCAATGAATATACATACCTAAATAAAATAACAAATGCTAGTTTTAATAGTGTCATCTACTTAGCGATAGTAAAACTAAATAGAAATTCGGCCAGTCAATGTTTCCAACATCTAGAACGTCATAGATGGCCGTCGTAGTTCTACAAATTTACAATAGATGGCTCTAACTTACATATTTATAATTTGTTGAATTTATTATTTTGTTTATTTTTTTTAATTTGCGCATAAATTCTGTAATAAATAATATTTTAGTCGTAGTAGCAAAACAGTTAGACTTCGTGACTCTTACTAGGTGTTATTATTTCAAACTCCGAGTTGTATCAGTTTTCTAACAAAACTTACATGCCTAAACAGTTTCTCAAAAATTCATAGAATATTTGCAACCTAACCAACCGCATTGGAACAGCTTGGTGGGTCTAAGCTCCAAACTTCCAATATATTTAAACATTCAAGCATTAGATATAAGAAACTTTATTAAAACAAATATAGTAATGTAGAGACATTGCACCTGAAAGCTCATCCACTTAAGACAACATCGGCTCTTAGTATATAATAATTATATGGGTGACAACAACTAGTAAATATATACACATATAATTTATACCAGTATAGAAATAAAATAAAACTTAAATATCATATACAGCCACACTCAAAGCACCAACAAATTGTTCATAGAAAATGTAGGAATCGAACCTGTAACCCGCGGAAACGAAGGCAGGGTCATTGGCACATGCACCAACGGGCGAATCATTATATTTAGTTCTTGTATAGAGACACGACTTAGATTTCACGGTTAAATTCATTGTATAATTACGTGCACTCCATCTAAATTTAAAGTTACTTTTTGTCTACCTCATAATTAGTCTGTTAATGCAGCCTGGTGTATCAAAACCGAAAACATTGTAATCAAGTTGATTTTGTTAACAATTTAATTGCCCACGATTAGAGGCCTCACTATCACGTGAACATCGACGCTTTCCAGCTTCTGGATAACACGGGAATAATTAGAGGACTGAAAAGGTCTAAGGTCTACCTTTCGAGTTAATGTATAGTGATAGTTTTTTTTATGAAATAGGATGGCAGACGAGCATGTGGTTCACGTTATAACCGCCGCCCACGACCTCTCGCAGAGCGAGTGTACTGTCGACCTTTATAAAGATGGAAAATAGTGCTATTTAAAAAAAACAAGAACAAAGTGTCATAAAATGGACCTATTCTTAGATATAAGTCAATTTATAAGTTTCGGTTAGCGTTAAGTTGCTCATTAGTCTTTCGGGCTAGATCGTAACTGCAATTTACTTTTTCTTTTAGTAACTGCAATAGAGTATTTCCATTTCCATAATTCCTCTACATAGTAATTAATATTTCTTAATTGACTTAAAACAAACGCTGATTGGTTACACATTTCATGCAATGAAACAGTAAAAATCCACTTACGCTTATTTACAAAAAGATCGAGAAGAAATCCGCCTTTATCATTATTATTATTGTTTATATAGAGTTGATATGAAATTATTCGCGACTTCGCGTTTGGTACAGCACATCGCGTATTTAAATATTTTCGAACTGAATTCTTAATTTAAATTTCGTTTTTTTTTTAATAATGAGAAATTCTACTACACCGGTGTTGCCAATTTATTTCAATGTGGCCGAGTATTGTTTGTTTGGGATTAACTTAGGTGTTATTGTTGGGATAATTTTGTATTTTTTGTTTGTGAATAATAAATATAATACTGTGGCTGGATTTTTATTTGGTGGTAAGAATATGACCATCGTATCAGTCTCGTTGGCGTTAATAGCCAGGTGAGTGGTAAACTTTACTATTTATCATATATTTCAAATCTGTCAATTATATACTAATTAATTGTATAGCCAATCGATTTGTATAGTAAAGTAAAGTAAAGTAACAGCCTGTTAATATCCCACTGCTGGGAATAGGCCTCCTCTCTCCGTTTCTGGAGAGAAGGGTTGGAGCTAAGACCTACCACGCTGCTCCAATGCGGATTGGCAGGTTACACATATCTCCAGAATTCTCTAGTGATATGCAGGTTTCCTCACGATGTTTTCCTTCACCGAAAAGCGTGTGATAAATTGCAATTATGAATTAGACACATGAGTTTTAATAGAAAAACTCATTGGTGCCTGCCCTGGTTTGAACCTATGTTCGTCTCTAGAGAGTCGCACGGTCTCACCACTGTGCTATCACAGCTTTTCATCGATTTGTATGGACTAGCTTAATATATTTTTATTGCGTTGAATTCAAGAATGAGAATAAAGATAAGAATTTTTTACTACAGTAAGTATATTATAAAAATGATATAAGAAAATACAAATTCAGCAATGGATAACTAATAAATTTCGTAATTCGCAATCTATTTAACTAATGATTTGGTGGAAATTGAAATTTATTTATTTGTTTACGTACCTTTAGAAAACATAAGAAAAACATTATTAATAAAAAAAAGTGTACAAAGGTCAACTTATCCCTTACAATTATACAATGTATGTACAATTTATAGTACCTTAAGCAGTTTTGGTTCATAGGTGTCAAAAATTAAAAATATTGAAATATTTAACTAAGGGAATGAATGACCTAAGCTTCTTTCTTCCCCAACTACGACATCGTATTCCCTGGATAGTTAATTTTTATTTTCTTCATCATCTCATGACCTCATCAATGATTGTCCTTCTGTGTCCGTATTATTAATGTTGACATTGCCCTTGTCGCTTCTTTTTTTTAGGAAGGAAGAATTTTTAGGAAGACATTAGAATTTTATTGCCCTACATTACATTGCCCTTGTCGCTTCAATCCGGTCAGCGTCTAGAACAGCCATACTCAACCCGCGGCCCGCTGGACTTTTTTATGCGGCCCGAAGCCTAGTACAGCATTTTTAGGAAGACATTAGAATTTTAATTGATAACGGTACAATAACGGTGTAAAAATAATTTTAAAAGTAAATTTTAGATTGTAGCGGCCCGCGAGGTGTAGCAATAGCGATTATGTGGCCCAGAGAAAAAAAAGGTTGAGTATGGCTGGTCTAGAACTACGTGTTGAGTTACTGAGTATCGCACTTTAAGACCCCTTACTTATCACTTCTAAGATTTAGGACGAGTAAAAAAATAATAAAAAAATTTAAGAAAAAGTGTGCCAAGGAACAGGTTTTTGAAAGAATATGTTGAAATGAAAATCGTTTGTTTAAAGTATACTCTACAACCAACATTTAGTAGCTATGAATTTGAAAGGGTGCAATGTCAAATGTATATTGTTTTTATTTAAATTTTGTTTCCTATTATATTTAATAAACTATTTATCTTAATTTCAGCCACCTAACCAGTATAACTTTACTTGGTGTGCCAATTGAAATATATCTCCGGGGAACACAGTATTGGGCATCGGCGTTATCGCTTATCATTGTCACATTCTTGACAGCTGTAATATATTTGCCAGGTAAATATGTTGCGAATGACTCTTACTATTATTTGTATTGTGGTATCTAGATTCTTTTGCGTAAACATATATAACGCCGTGTGGTATCCGGCAGAATAGAATAGACCACCCTCCTTTCTTACCGAGGTGTCGTAAGAGGCGACTAAGGTATCTGCCGTGTGGTATCCGGCTGCATAGAATAGACCAACCCCATTTCTTACCGAGGTGTCGTAAAAGGCGACTAAGGTAAGTTGACGTCAGGCAGGCGGCCGGTCGTAAAATACGCAGCCAAATCATGTGACAACATGTTTTTAACATGTTGTGCCGACCCCACTTAGAGTGGGATAAGGACAGGAGAATGATGATTGCGTAAACATATATAAAAAAATTACAACGCTAAACCGAAAAACTAAATTCAGTTTAACTTAATTCGAATCATTATTATATAATGTTAAGTAAATTATCTATTCCGTCATATTATAAAACGAAGTCCCAAAAATCTATAGAATACATATGTACCTACATGAAGTATTGCATATATTTCTCAGCATTTTTTGTCCGACGCGAAACAAAATTTTAACCGTGAATTGCCTATTTTTTATTATCTTCAAAAGCCTTCTTTCTAATCTCCTTCGTAAAACATTTTTGATCCGTTATTATCCCAGATTACTTTTGGTTAAATTTTTTCATTAGGTATTTGCTTTTTTAAAACACTCAGATGATATTAAGTGATATTAAGTTACATAGTGGTTATTGATTTACATAATCATATTTTAAATTAAATCAAAATAATCTTTACTCAAAGCCATTTCAGGCACTTTTGAATCGTCAACCCTCAATATGATTACTGAAGCTACAACTGGTTCGTAATGTTGCTATTACCGAATGGAACCAACAAGAAACTCGGCTGTCAATCTTTAAAATGTTTTCAATTATACATTATTAAACTGCTGTCCCGTATGGAGCTCAAAGGATATTCCAATCCAGACATTTTTATCACCCAAATAATCTTTAATTTTGTAATACGTATTTGCTTTACGTATAAGCATATTTCTTAAACCTTTCTGTAGACTGGTCTAGTATAGATTGCGGAATTTTAATGTAGAAACGAATACTGAGGCCAACAAATGAGTTGCTAAGTCGCCCAGTTGGTATCGCTAGCTTTTTGTGACATTTCGTATGTCTATGATATACGTCAAATTTTGTTTTATACATACGGATATTGTTCCGTTTTGAATTACATTTTGACCACAACTTGCTAAATCATTTATGTATACTAAAAACAGAAAAGGACCAAAGATTGACCCCTGTGGGACGTCCATAACATTAAACGATCCAGATAACCTAACATCTTTAATAAATACTTTTTGTAATCTATTGCTAAGATAAGAGAAAAAAGACCAAGCGAGTTTTCATTTAACATAATTTTAGCAGAAGGGTTTATGCTCAACGCAATCAAACGCGTTAGATAAATCACAAAAGATACCTATTGCATTCTGTGAGTTCTGCCAAGCATCAAATATGTGCTTTGAGCTTTGCACCTGTTGACCGATCCTTTAGTAAAACCATATTGCTCTAAATGTAAGAAGTTGTTAAGATTAAAGTAATGTATCAGTTGATCGAGCATAATGTATAGCCTAAAAATAAGAAAAGGTTGATATGCAAAACACATAAAGAAATAAAAATTTACTATTCTTTTTACTGAAAATTACATATTCATAAACAAAATACCATCAAAATGGCAATAGATAAAAAAGTATAAATATTCTTCAAAATTACTGAATAATACAAATTTAAAAGTCATTTTTTTTTAATAAAAGACATCAGAACTTTTTATTATTTATTTCTAATCTATTTTTAGTATTCCACAGACTGCAGCTTTCATCGAGTTTTGAATATTTAGAAATAAGATTTTCTACGCACACACGAACAATAGCTGCTGTTTTGTTCGTAGTAAGCAAATTAATGTTACTGCCAATTGTGCCTTATGTACCGCTTACGGCATTTAGATTAGGTAAGTTAAGTATATTATAATTTCAGATAACCAAAAAAGAGAAATGGATTCTAATGAAAAATTTTTTTTCAAAGCATAATTCATTTTATTCATATTAACTTGATTAATTGTTATTTGCTTATTGGTGTATATCCATGTAAAACATTATGACGATGAAATATTGAGAAACTTGAGGTGCTGCGTGACGGAGTAGTTAGTTTGGAGGAGGAACCTTATAACTGGAGGTTACAGGTTCTATTCCCAGTTTGAAATCTCCGAATTGTCCTTTCTATCTTGCTCTGGAGAAACGCAGAAACGATTCTATGTAAAAAAGTCATCTTAAGGGGAGATAACACCAAGCGCTAAGTTATAAAAAAAAAGTTATTATATACCGCCAATATTATATTTAAAACATGCAAATTACTTTGTTACAATTTTTTGATTAAGGCGAATCCGAAGTTGAAACCTAAAGGCTCGTATATATAATTCTGATACTAAGTTGTTAATGTATAATAAAACAAAATTTATTTTATATTTGAAAATAAATAAATCCACTCTCATTTCTTGCCGAGGTGTCTTAAAAGGCTAACTAACTACAAAAGTAATAATAAAATTATAATTATGGATCTCCGGAAAGTAACGCCTAATTCTATAAATTATTTAGCTAACTAACTAATGTAAGTTTACGTCAGGCAGGCGCCCAGTCGTAAAATAATTAGCCAACACATTTAACGACATGCTTAAAACATGTCTGCCACTTAGAGTGGGATAAGGTTAGGAGATGACGAATGATGATGATTCGAAAATAAATAAATTAAACACTGTCCATTATATTAACCATCTTTTGACAGATTGACGATTTACATATTTAGTGATGTCCTAAAGATTCTCGTATGCGATACCATTCCGATTATAGTACCTACTATCATTAATCGAATTACGTACCTAAGTAATTCGATTAATGATAACCTACGTAAACTAATAACAGATATAGAAATCAACATTTTGATTTAATATTGCCTTAGTTTTTTGAAAATAAATGTTAATCCGTGTGTATTTATTATAATCATAAAAAATATATTATACATCAACTGGCAACATCAACAGACCTTCCGCTCGGCCGCCATTTTGACGTGATCTGTCACTCTCAACGAAACGCCCGTGATAGTCACACGCATTTACGTTCGCTGAGTGTTCTCTCGCATCTGTTACACCTTGAGTTAAGTAGCTTTATTCCTCGGAAAAACTTTTGTGAAACTTATATTAATTGATCGTGAAAATGCCGAAAGGACGTGTGTTGAAAGCACAAACGAGACAGTTAGTGTTAAAACTTCATGAGTATTTTGAGCAAGAAAATCAAAATGGCGGACCTCTTATACCTATCACGCAAGTCCGAAACCGTGTTGCAGCCGCGTTGGGGATCAGTCTATCGACTGTGACTAAAATCACTACTGATGCCTACGGCAGGAGCGGCTTAGAGCAAAACAAACCATCTACACCAAAAAGAAAGCGCCGGGCTCATAAGGTGACAGCTGTTGATGACTTTGACGCTGACGCTATTCGTCGTCATGAATATGATTACTACTTGAGAAAAGAAATTCCAACTTTGAGAAAACTTATTGTTTCTTTGAAAAGAAGTGGTCTATTTCATGGTGAAAAATCTTCTTTGGTCAAAGTTTTGAACACAATTGGCTTTTCATATAAAAAGTTAAATAAAAGAAAATTATTAATGGAACGCACAGATATAGCTATAGCACGTTGTAATTTTTTAAGAGAGGCAAAGAAAATATAAGATTGGGCAAATATTGTTTTCACGGATGAAACATGGCTCAACGCTAACCACACACTATCTCGTTTCTGGACTGATGATACTGCTGATTCCACTTCCTCAGTACCAATGGGAAAAGGTGAGCGCCTAATCATTTGCCATGCAGGTACAGCAAAAGGATTTGTACAAGACGCACTGTTGGCATTTAAATCGAAGAAATCAAATGACTACCACGAAGAGATGAATGCAAATGTGTATGAAGAGTGGTTCAAAAAAATGCTCATTTTATTGGAAGAACCATCAATAATTTTTATTGATAATGCGCCCTACCACTCCCGTCAAATTGACAAAATGCCAACACAGGCTAATAAAAAGCATGAAATAATTAATTGGCTTCGGGACAATGGAGAAAATGTGGACGACTCAATGTTAAAAGTTGAATTAATAAAAATATTAAAAACCAAAAAGAGAGCAAAACGCTATGTAATCAATGAAATAGCAGCAGAATATGGCCATACTGTTCTTCGGATTCCTCCATACCACTGCCAGTACAACGCAATAGAACTTATATGGGCACAAGTAAAAGGGCATGCTGCGAGATGCAATACAAGCCCCCCATTCACAGCGAATAAAATGTTGCAATTGCTAAAAAATGCTTGCACCCACGTAACGGCCGAGAACTGGGCAAGTGTGGTGGAAAGAACTAAAAGAGTAATATTCTCTGATTGGGAACGTGATATTGCGTTTGATAATATATTATCTACACAAGAGCTAATAATAACTGCTACTGAAGACTCCTCATCGGAGGAGTCTAGTGTTGATTATCATTCCGACGACTCGTGCTAATAAAATAAATTAAAATATCCTGATTGTTTTATTTGTATTCATGTATTAACTAAGAAGAAAGTAAAACTTTATATAATGTTATTAAATGTCTTTTAATACTCGTAACATCGATTTCTACCGATTATTTTTAATCTGTGGCATAATCGTAGTAACCATTATGTGTGACATCACTAAGTGGGCGGTACCCATCCATAAAGTACAAATATTATTTGTATGATATTTGTACGTAAGCAATACAAAACTTAATGAGCGTGAGCTGTCAAAAGACTGATAATATGATGGACGCAGTATATAATATCGGTAATTATAATTTTCCAGTAACAAATCCTCAAGCGAGTCGAATAACAGCTGTCATATGCGTCGCTTGTGCTACTTTCATTGCTGTTGGAGGCTTGCGAGCGATAGTCGGTATTGGAATAGTGACAACATTCCTGGCATTTGCTGGAACTGCTCTCCCAAGTGGACTGGCATTATTACCAATGGGTTTCAAGCAGATGTGGAAAATTGCCAGTCACGGCAGTAGATTAGTTATTTATGAGTAAGTAACGAGAATTGTACACAGATACATTATACAATCAATTTTTTTTTATTGATCTGATGTCAATAAATACATACATTGGACACTTACACGTCCGCCGTCCCCAAAGTAAGTAACTTAATACTTGTGTTATGGGTGACGGACAAGTGGTAAATATACTACATATATAATTTTAAATACATACTTAAATACAAATAAACACCCAGGCTCAAAGAACTAACGAATTGTTTATAGAAAATGTTGGCCCTCGCCAAAGAACCGCGCTAGTTTCGTATTACATCCATATAAAATTTGAAATTCAAAATATTCTTTGTTCAAGTAAACTTGTACACGAGTGTTTTTGAATCGTCAAATTTACTGCTGGTTCGGAAAGCCGTTCCTACAGAGACGAGCCAGCAAGAAACTCGGCGGTTGCTCTTTTTAAATCATAATTATTATTACTAGTTACATTTAAACATTACTGTCTTTTACAGGGTCGAAGAGTAGCTATATACATTCTTATTATCTAAGTAATTCTCAATTTTATGAGTATAGTGGCTTTACGTATTAGCCTTTTTTATAAGTGTTTTTAAACTGCTGTAATGGCAAAGTTAATATCGATTGCGGAACAAGACATACAGGGTCGCAGGGTAGCTATAACCACGAATTTTTATCATCTAAGTAATCCTCAACAGTATAGGCTTTCTATATCAGCCTCTTTTTAACAGTGTTTTTAAACTTCTGTAATGGCAAGGCCAAAATTGATTGCGAAATGTTATTATAGAATCTTGTACCCAGACCCTCAAACGATTTATATTACCCGGAATTAAATAATGCACATCGATGTTTAAAACGAAACAGCCGACCAGTTCGGTTTCGTAGAGCGCTGTCACTGTCACACACGGTTTCGTCAGTCTGTGCGACAGAGACGATGCTCTATGAAGCAGTATCTAGCCGATTTCTCTCTCAAAGCCTCGGTGTGCATTATTTATTGCCGCGTACTATACGTACTTTTGCTAGGCGCAAAGCAGGAGCCGCCAAATGAATGAGATTTGTATTCGCAATCTTGATTTGCCTGACATTAAAAAAATTCTTCTCGAGTAATTAATTCTTTTTCATCAACAGATAGACGTCCACTGCTGGACATTTAAGACGACTTCTTTTTGAAGTATCTCCATAATATACGTGCTGCTTGATTCCAGCGGTGTTTTTAAACTGCTGTAATGGCAACAATTGCATAATTCTTTCACTTGCAGTCCAGATCCTGAACTCGCACATCACACCTCCTTTTTCGTAGTGACACTGGCCCTAAGCACAAACTGGCTATGGAAGGTAGCTCTAAGTCAATCTTCTCTGCAAAAACTCCTAGCAGTACCGACTATAAGTAAAGCTCGAATATGTTTGGCTATCTCTTGCGTCGGTATTATACTCATGAAGCTGTTGTCTTGTTTTCTGGGATTAGTCTTGTATGCTTGGTTCGCCGGTTGCGACCCGTTGCTTACGGGACAAATAAAAAAACATGAACAAGTAAGTGATTACAACTTTATTTCTTATTATTGATAATCTATACATATTATAGAAAAAAAGTCCCCGAAAGCAATCTGTCTGTATGTGTTTGATCTTCCCAAAATCTACTGATCGGATTTTTGTGCGGGTCTTACTAAAGGATAGTGCAATTCTTGGGAAAGGTTTTAGTCATTAGTACATACGATTTTAGGTAAATTGAAATAGGTAAAACACACTTGTATGACACACTAATTGTGGCGCGGGCTAGTATAGTATAGTAGTATTTTATAAATGCGAAAGTATATTAGTGTGTTTGTGAGACCTTTTTTCTTCCTTTTGTGTTCGGACAGAATAACTTATCGATCTGATTTTTATGTGATGATACTGAACGGCTTGATAAATAGGTATGTCACATCGATCCACCGATAAATATTTTCGTAAAAGATGATGCCAATATTTTATACCACTCTAAGTGGGGTCGGCAAACATTTTTTAAACATGTTTAAAGATGTTTGAGCTACATATTTAACGACCGGCCGCCTGAAGTTAACTTAGCTTAGTCGCTTTTACGACACCTGGGTAAGAGGTGAGGGTGTCACTGCTTTATTAAAATAAATATGATTTTTAAATAGCAAGGCTGTATGGCCCTTATGGTGTTGCTGCGAGACACAGCAGTAACAACTGAGTTTTCTGTAGCAACTTATGTCTAATAAATATAAACAATTTTCACTCACTTATAGGTAAATTAAAATATGAGAAAACAAAAGTAATAATACAATTATTTTGCTATAATCCGCTGTAAAGTAAATAAGACATATATATAATGCTAAATGTAGAGTGGATCCGTTCTCATAAGGAATACATACAGGATTCGTAAAAACACACACACACACACCTTCACCACCGCCAATACACTACACTACACACATTCAATATCATAAAAATAATTTTATTATTACTCTATTATGGATCTCCGCAAAGTAATCCCTTATTCTATAAGTTAAGAAGAGAAAACCTACATTCTTGGAGATATGTGTGCCGTTGTAACCAACATTGCACCAGTTAGTTCGGTCTAAACTCCATTCCTTCCTTAAGCAAAGAGAAGTCCATTATTGCAGTGTTAAAATATATCGTTTTCTTCTTTCCAGTTGGTTCCTCACTTTCTTAATAATTTAGCCAAAATGTTTCCAGGGATCTGCGGTATTTTTATAATATCAATCTTTAGCGCGACTACAGGGTACGTAATCATAACTACAGTTTAATGACTCTCGTTGCGTATGTTTGTATACAAAGATAGCAATTGTTGTTACAGTTGCATTGCGTCTATCATAAATTCAATATCAGGAGTCGTGTTTGAAGAATTTATAAGACCGTGGATGCCAGAAAGGACAAACGAGTTAGCTTGCTGTAAAATTATGAAGGTAAACATGTTAAATACGCTACGGTTACCTGTGTTTTTTTTTCGCACTGATTGTATGCTATTGGGACTAACGGCTTTTACAACGTCAACGGGCAGGACGGGCGTGCGCAGAAGCATCGTCGAGGTTGTGAAATGCAGAGAGTAGAGCGCGGAAGCTCTACGAGCGTGGAGGAACGTCGTCCTAAGGGTGCCTCCTGTGAGGCCGGACCACGGCTTAGGGTGACGCGTAAGTGGAAGTATGACTTTGATAAGTCATTACTACGGAAGGGTGGCGTTATATATGGTTGCTTTGATGGTCGTATGGTGTAAGTGAATCTTACGAAGAGTTAATAGTTGCAAGATGCGAAACCTTAGTTTAAGGAATGCATGTTGATGAGAAATTATCAACAAATTACTACCGCCAATAACTGAGAAAGTCAAGCCCGCAAATCGAATAATAAAGTAAGGCCCTAAGGGTGACAGGATTTCAAATATTAAAAAATATATTTATTTAATCTTTGAAATAAATATTAATTAAACTACTATCTGTTTCCACTGATAGACCAAAAGACTCTTCTGCTCTTTAGCTAAAGAATATATAGCTCATACTTACTTAACTAGTCTATACGGATTCGTAAGTTACCCCACAGCTTTTTTTGCAAGAATCATCGCGATGTTTTCCTTTATTGATAGGTGCATTCTGAACCGTAGATATATAAATACATATGTGCACAATTACACTATACACATTCAAATTAAAATCCAAAATATTATTTATTCTAGTAAACTTGTAAGCAACTGCTTTTGAATCGTCAACATCTACTGTTGGTTCGGAAAGATGTTCCTACCGAGAAGAACCAGCAAGAAACTCGGCGGTTGCTCTTTTCAAACAATAATTCTTATCACTAGTTACAAATATAGAAATTAGTGTCTTGTACAGAGTCGAAGAGTGTAGATATATCCAAGCATTCTTATCGTCTAAGTAATCCTCAATTGTATAGTAGGCTAGCAATATAACTACTTTGCTATAATCCGCACGGGTTAAGTAAATGCATGCAAAGCCAATGTGTATGAAGCAGGCAAAATCTACGCACCTTATACATGCAGGACCAGCCACCACATGCACCCCAAAAATCGTACTAAATCAGTACGATTTTTGTCGTGGAGCCTATTCTCCTGATGATGCTTTGGTTTCGGGGTGAAACGATCGTCGAGATTGTGGTGGTGGGTGTGTGTGCTGCTTTTGTGTGCGTTGTTGCTGGTGAATTGCGCCTTGGGGTGCATGTGATGGCTGGTCCTGCATGTATAAGGTGCGTAGATTTTGCCTGCTTCATACACATTGGCTTTGCATGCATTCACTTAACCCGTGCGGATTATAGCAAAGTAGTTAGTTCTGTTATATTGCTTGTAATATGGAATTCCGCAAAGTAACGCCTGCTTCTATAAATCATGTATAGTAAGTAGGCTTTCTGTATTAGCCTTTTTTAAATAGTGTTTTTAAACTGCTGTAATAGTAAAGTTAAAGTAGATTGCGGATATAAAAAGGAAAACATA
Source organism: Morpho deidamia (assembly GCA_947086505.1). Classification (NCBI taxonomy): domain Eukaryota; kingdom Metazoa; phylum Arthropoda; class Insecta; order Lepidoptera; family Nymphalidae; genus Morpho; species Morpho deidamia. The sequence continues at coordinate 8,005,144 of CAMTZC010000027.1, forward strand.
ATACTTTTTCCAAAGTCGATATTATTACAGTAGTAGTTAGTATAGTACCTTAAGTTTTTAAAGAACAGTCTGCTTAGGGTTTGAATCTGCAATTTTTTGGTACGGGTTATTGTTTTTATTCTTAAGTCTTTAGTCTCTAAACTTTAAGTCTTTTTTCTGTAAGCCATTGATTTCAGTATGGCATATGTTGGGTACATAATTATTTTTGAATTTTAGTGTTTATGCATATTAGCGGGAATATATTGCGCAGGAGTGATATGGTTGTCACCAGAATTAGACCGTCTCCAGCATGTCGCATCAGGTGTCACTGGTGTTACGGCGGGTACTCTTCTTGGCCTATTCACTTTAGGCATAGTTTTCTCAAGAGCTAACTGTTCTGTAAGTAATTATATACATCACTACTGGTACGCACTACTGGTACGCACTACTTCATTCGCGTCAACTTCTGCATTATTTTTGTTTATTTATTTTACAAAAAACATGTTATCATGTTTATTTTAAACTTAATCTAGTGTCTGGAAGCTCTATTTAAGCAAGTAATGCCTGTACTTGGAGTCTCCATCCTTCCATAGCTGTATATACATAAACATGTAAATTATTTTAACACCTATAAGTGTATTGTATACACCTATTTATAGATATATTTTCTCTCTCTGTGTTTGTGTGTGGATTTTTGTGCGCGTGTGTTTGTGTTTTTGTGTATGGGTGTAATGAATTAACATGTTATGACTAAGAATTATATATTTTGTTCTGTGTACTTTCTTTTTTTATTATTTTATATATAATAACAGGTTTTCGGTCTGGTCATAACTTAAGGGTTCTGATCACTTATACAATTTTTTCTTGCAGTGATAATAATTTTCGGAATATATATTAATTAGCTTATTAATTCTATTATACAAATAAGCTGACCTTGTGTTGTGTTTAGTAGCAAATACAGTTTTTACTTTTGAGGTTTGTACTACAGAATAATTTCTTTTTGCTAAACTCGCTGGATCAAAAGAAGTGTTTTATGCTTTTTTTATATGGTTTGAAAGATATAAAGAATCTAATTAACCTCAATATTTAAAATATGTGTTATTTTTTTGTTTTCGAAAGAACAGGATTTTTATTTTAAAATATGTTTTAAGCGTCATCAATCAAAAAGTGAAAACTATACCTTGTCACTTTGAAGTTTACATCAGATAGGACCACATAGTACAAAGCAGTTGCTAAAGAAGGCGCTGTTTGATTATATATTTAACTAACTATGCGATAGATGTCACTACTAATTTTAATGGTATATTATAATTAGGTACATCACAAAAAACTTTATTAGATATCTATCTTTAGATTAACAGTTTAACATATACTGTATAAAAATCATCATCATTCACCTGCCCTTATCCCACTCTAAATGGGGTCGGCACAACATGTTGCAAACATGCTGTCATATGATTTGGCTACGTATTTTATGACCGGCCGTCTGCCTGACGTCAACTTACCTTAGTCGCCTTTAACGACACCTCGGTAAGAAATGAGGGTGGTCTATTCTATGCAGCCGGATACCACACGGCATTTACCTTAGTCGCCTCTTACGACACCTCGGTATATACTGTGTAAACATATTAGTTTAAAAAATTGAGTGTGACCTGACTAACGATATTAAACCTTACTTTATGCCTTACTTATTTATATAGCTATTATTTAAGATCGTCTGAAAGCCTTTTTTGCGACAATACTGCTCATTGTCTCAAATTAGCATTAATATCTTAAAGTTAGAATTTAATTTATAAATTTTAATTTCTAGTCATTTGTTGAGACCGAATTACACACTTCTGAAATTTATGGAATAAATTTCAGAAATAATAAATAATAAAAAAATAAATTAAACAAGGCATCATAGACCTTTTTCGCAACCTTTTTCTTTAGAAAAAGGTTGCGATGCCTTGTTTAAAATGAAATTTTAAATTTAGGCAAATTCTTTGAAGTCTTTTTACCAAATGAATTCCCACAGAAGTCGTAACCCCACAGATTGAAATCAAAGTGAATCGTGAAAAATTTAAAGACACAACTCTAATTTATTTTTTATACATTTTATAAACTAAAAAAATACCTTAAGTAATTTTTCGTAACGAGTTATGGCAATGAGAAAAAAATCTTTTTCTGCTGCTACTTCGACGTCTCGTTTCAAAACGCTATGTTGGTATTTCACATAAGATATTGTAACAATGTAATCAGTCAGTTGACAAACTGTTTAAAATATTCATTATATACATATACATATACAGGGCGCTCTAAGCGGCTGCATACTGAGCTTGCTACTCTGTGGTTGGCTACTCATAGGAGCGGAGAATGCTTTGGCAACAGGGGCGTTGACCTTTCAGGTAGGATAACCATACATACAACATGGCTCAATAAGCCCAACTAACGTATAAGATATTATAGATAAATATATGGGACACTCACATACGCTGTCGTCCAATTTAAAGTAACTTAATACTTGTGTTATGGGTGACAGACAACTGCTAAATATACTTATATAATTTTAAATACATACTTAAATAGAAATATACACCTGGAGTATATTTCTATTTAAGTATGTATGTAATTAAGTATCTTTACACAGTTCGAAGAACAAACAAATTGTTTATAGAAAATGATGGCCCACAGCGGGAATCGAACCCACGACCCGCGGTGATGAAGACAGGATCACTACCCACTACGCCAATGGGTATTGACTAATATTTTTCAATATTATTATTATATACATATATAGTTATATTTTTAAGTTTCATCGGCTCCTACGCCTAAAAATTAAAGTAATTGTACTTAGGCTATTAAAATTGTATTGTCTTACTAATACTACGTTTCGTTTCGTGGAGCCTATCCTCCTGATGATGCTTCGGTTTCGGAGCGAAACGATCGTCGAGATTGTGGTGTGGTGTGGTTCTGCTTGTGTGCGTTGCTGCTAGTGGAGGCGCCTTGGGGAGCATGTGGTGACTTGTCCTGCATGTGTATGGTGCGTGGATTTTGCCTGCTTCATGCACAGTGGCTTTGCATGCATTCGCTTAACCCGTGCGGATTATAGCAAGGTAATTCTGTTATAATGCATGTAATACGGAATTCCGCAAAGTAACCGCCTGCTTCTATAAAACATATTAGTAATGTTTTAGTTATACATGTTTATAATAATATTGTAGATTGTATTAATAATTCATTAATCAGAATTATTTCTGACTTCGGAAGATCTTTGTGTAATTGAAAGAACAAAACCTACTCCAATGGAATACATTGGAGTAGTTTCTTTCTAATACTTATATAATGTTTTTGGACATTGTACGTCTACCACACTTTATATGGTGTCATTACTTTCAGGGCAAGCCGCTTGTCACCACAGGCTGCGGCAAGGCGAACTTTACACATTTGGTAAACGTGACAACAATCATTTCTAGCGCTGGGTAAGTACTATTTTGTGACAAAATGTATAATAACGGATGCCAATTCACGCACAATGGTCGCCTTACAGTGACTAAGTGCGGAAAATATACTGCACAGGGCAAAATATAAATGAAATATTAATAAATAATCGTTAAATATTTTCCTAAACATCACGCAGATAATGTACATGTAATAAAAGAACACTAAACAATATTAGAAGGATGGAACACAAACACATTACAATAATAGGCTATCTGTCACGTGACCGTAAAAACTTCACGTATGTAACGTAACACGTAAGGATCCGATAAGTTTTGAGGCATAATCAACATAGAGTTTATTTATTTTATTTATTTATTATATTAGGTCCGCCAACAGAACTGTGTGCAATTTAAATATAAAGAAAAAAAAGCTTAAGGTTATAAATTTACACCAAATGCCATTTATAGGCAGACACAGCATGCAACTCAGACATGTACGATGACAATATATTTTAAGCATTAAATAAAAACCATTTGTAAAAGGAATCTTTAAAAAAAGGACAATATAAATATGATGATTACAGTATCTTCGATAATTTTTTTCTAAACACGTTGAGGTTGTCGTAGAACACATCGAGAGACGTATCCTTATATAGTAATGATTTGTATGTTCTGTTCAACCTTGGTATCAAAGAGTGGTGTCCAAGATTAGTTTTGTACCCTTTTTGAGTGAACAGTGCAATTGGATACCGTGGCATGCGAGAAGGAATATTAAGAGATGTTATAGTATTTATTAATAATACTATAGGAGTGGAGTCATAGGTATGTGATAGGAATACAATAAATTATGAGAGGGAAAATGAAACTCGTATACTTCGTCTTTGTTTAATCACACATAAAAAAGAGAGACAGATAGATCACTCATTTGCTTGTCCTTATTATTTTTTTTGTAATATGGCTTGCCTACTCTAGTATACTAAATATATAATAATCGAAGTAATTGTGTAATTAATGACAAACTATTTAATGTTCGAAATTAACGTGGAAAACGTAAACAATGACGAAATTATGAAATTTTTCAAATAACTTAAAAAATTATAAATTGAACTTTGCAATCATGTTTATGAACTTGTTGGATGTTAATTTTTTGAATGCTTAAGTAAGGTTTTATTGGTTGGTTTACCACATTTTTTGCATGTTTTGACATATTACATTACAATATTTTAAAGAACGGCGAAATTCACGCTGCCGGAAAGCCAGCCGTCCCCCTTTCATCTCGTCACGCTCAGCATGACAAATTTAAACTCGCAGTGAGTTTGAGTTTACTTCCTTTAGCTTTTTATATTTCTTCAAGTCAAACACAAACAAATTGAAGTTATAACGTGGCCATGTTCGCACTAAACACTACTGGCCCAAGTTTTAATCTTAGTTCGCCAACTTTAGTGATATCGACTTGAGCTCAGTTTTATTTGTCCCTTATTAAAACTTTTCTCATATTACTATTACCCGATTTTCTCAGTTTTATGACTTTTCCTAGTCCCCCTTGCTTGTCACGAACGACTTTAACGTCATCGATTATAGATACTTTGCCTTCGGACGATTTGTTAGGAAAAAAGATGGTATCCCTAAACTTTAGCGATTACTCTTTGTACGGATCAAGTCGCGATGTTAGTTAGTATTATTTTGGAGTTAATTCGATGTTTTATGACAATAACCGGTATGGTTCAGATTATGTGATATTTAAACATGAGTCTGCAACTTAAAATAATATCAATTATAAACTGAAGGGGATTATTGTGTAACATTACCTACAACTTCAACATTTTTAAACAGAGTGACTGCCTGATAAAAGAGGGAGAGAAAATTTGAATCTATTTACCATTTTTTATTTGACTGGCCCGTTGGCGTTGTGGGTAGTGACCCTGCCTTCAGCTCCGCGGGTCGCGGGTTCGATTCCCGCCGAGGGGCAACATTTTCTATAAACCAATTGTTGGTTCTTCGAGCCTGGATGTGTATTTGTATTTAAGTATGTATTTAAACTTATATATGTAGTATATATACCAGTTGTCCGTCACCCATAACACAAGTATTAAGTTACTTACTTTGGGGACTGTCGACCGTGTGTGTAAATGTACCATATATATTTATATATTTGTCCCATATATTTATTACCAAGGATTGCTGACTGAAAACAACCAAGTCCAACAGCATCACAAACTTTCTGAAGCAAGATAGGAAAGAAAATAGACAAATGATCATGAAAGTAGGGTTTGAATAAAAATGAAAATATGATGCAATAAATTGATATTCTGAGCTACGATGCTCATAGTTTCTCTCATAGCTCATAGTAGTATAGCTTGATAGTACTGTAATTTGAAAACTTACTCAGAGTACTAGGTCATTTTTAAATTATTTAGTACCAACCTAGTCATTAGAATTAAACTGTGATAGCCCAGTGGTGAGACCGTGCGACGCTCTTGAAACGAACATGGGTTAAAACCCGGGCAGGCACCAATGAGTTTTTCTATTAAAACTTACATGTCCAATTGATATTTGCAATTTATCACAAGCTTTTCGGTGAAGGAAAACATCGTGAGGAAACATGCATATCTCTAGAGAATTCTAGGGATATGTGTAACCTATCAATCCGCATTGGGGCAACGTGGTAGAGAGGAGGCCTATTCCCACTTTACTAGTCATTAGATAATAATATTAACACTCTTGACTAAGATGTCTGTATTATGAAATTAAAAAACAATAAATAAAGTGTTTTGTTTCTCAGCAGACTGCCAACGAAGCCACTCCAATCACTGTTTCGGATCTCATTTACGTACTGCCCATTCGCCGGAGCCATCGCCGTGCTTATAATTGGTGTTCCTATGAGCTACCTTATTGGGAAATCAAAGACAGATTCCATGAATCCAGATGTTTTCTGCCCGCTCACACAGAGTTTCCTCCATAAGATAGAAGATAGGAGCCCCTCAACGTCCTCGGATTTCAGAGCACCTAACTCCCAAGAAGTTTACATGGCGCTCGATGAAGCTCTAAAGCACTTGAAAGAAATTATTGACCGATAGAATAATTATTAGTGCAAAGTGTGGCTTATAAAAAATATTTTCATTTTTGCATCATTATACAATGAATATATTATGGTGCAAAAGTACAAAAGTAAATGATAAAAAGCATAAATTTAATATCACTCCGGTAACAAAGCAGGTTGTGTCATGAAAATAGCAATCAGTGATCTTATTTTTTGCTGCTTGAGTGTATTAAATTTTCCTACACAGTAATATTTAGTATAAATTATTTGTAAAACTGTTTGCTAAAGTGTATTTAAATAAAGTGCGAATGTAGTATAATATTCCGTAAAACCTTTTTGAATAAAATTTGAAATGTGTTGAACAAACCCCTTACCGGAAAGCGTACCGCCTGTAGACACCACACTAGTTTGACTTCAAAAGGTTTGCAGGGAAACGCTGAATCCAACCGGAAAAGAATTGGTGTGTCGTGGAAAACCATTTCACTATGTCCAAAAGTGGACGTTTATTAAAAGAGATCATTCAAAATATTTAAAGATTTTAAATTTGAATTTACTTCTTCTTATGGTAGTGGTTATGCAACATTACCATTCTTGATTTCTAAATCTAAAATAGAAAAGTCTTTATAGAATAATTTCACAATTCAGAGCCTTTCAGTCATGTTTCATTATTCATGTGACGTCACGATGATATATTATGTGTCATTAAGTCTTACCTGATCCGAATTCGCGGCCTCATAAACATTTTCATACGTCATTTTTCGCCCCATTCATCTCTGGTTAATCTACGTTAGTAAAATTGATGGATCATGATTATATAAATCTTGGCCGTGTTTCGACGCAAAGTGACTAAGCATAACTCTTTAAACAACTAATATGGTGACGAAAATGTTTTATTAAAGGGCTTAGTAGTTCTACTGTTATTTACAAATAATACATGCACAGAGATAATTCCCATGATATCATCATCCTCCTGCCCTTATTCCACTCTAAGTAGGGTCTGCACGACGTGCTACAACATGTTGTTACATGATATAAATGGAAATTTTATATTTTTCATTCTATTAATTTCATTATAAATCATATTTTTAAATTATTGAGGTGCGTATATAATGTGAGTACGGAGGTGATATAACACGGATCCAAATATATAACTAGATGATAAACAAAATTTTTAAGGATCTAATTATATAATATTTAGCCCATATCCTTTCTTGCCTTCCCCAGTAGGTAGCTAATTACTTCAACGTCGTTGGGATAACAGGATATCAATTGCAATTGGAAAGAAACAAAATCGTATAGAATATCAACGAAATTAAAACTAATATGTTTTTATTTACGGGAACAAAGCTAGAGGATTCTGCTTCAGACATGTCTGTTAAACAAAGGAAAAACATCTGCGAGTGCGTGCTAGGTTTAAGGTACGCCACATTAATTCCTAGACCGCAAGCCTACTGTCTCGAGCACTTAGAATACGATTAAAGAGTCATATAAGCCTCCGAAAACATATTAAAATCACCTTAATGTTGGGTAAAAATAGAGTTCGAAATCCGTTTTGTTTCCACCAACAGAGGTTAAGCGACTTTATTACAACGAGTTGGGTTTTTTGCTTCGAATAAAGGGAGATTTTTCGATCGTAAAGGAAAACATATGATGCGGCAGTGATGAGAAAGATTGCTGGTTTTTTTTCTCTCCGTTAATGATTTAGATTCTATCTATAAATAATGATAGATATTAAGATTCATTATTTACTTGCCGTGTGGTATCCGGCAGAATAGAATAGACCACCTTCCTTTATACCGTGGTGTCGTAAGAGGCCACTAAGATAAGTGCCGTGTGGTATCCGGCTGCGTAGAATAGACCACCCTCATTTCTTACCGAGGTGTCGTAAAAGGCGACTAAGGTAAGTTGACGTCAGGCAGACGGCCGGTCGTAAAATACGTAGCCAAATCATGTGACAACATGTTTGTAGCATGTTGTGCCGACCCCACTCAGAGTTGGATAAGGGCAGGAGAATGATGATTAAGATTAATTATTTACATTCAGAAGACTTAAATTAAAAATATATAAAATGATTACAAAGGGCCGCATTAACATCTGTATAACTTTTGTTAGACCTTTCGACCTTTCTTAGTGTGGCATTCCTTTAAGGCTATAGATATCATACAAAATTAGCAGCGGAAGTAGTGAACTCAATTAGAAAAGTACTGTATAATCTGTAAATGACCAAAATTATAAAAGAAATTAAAGTGTTAATGAGATTTCAATGATCATCATCATCCTCCTGCCCTTATCCAACTTTAAGTAGGGTCGACACAACATGTTATTAACATGTTTTGGCTACGTATTTTATGACCGGCCGCCTGCCTGACGTCAACTTACCGCAGTCGTATTTTACGACATCTCGATAAGAAAGAGGGTGGTCTATTATACTCAACCGGATACCACACGGTGGGTCAACTTATCTTAGTCGCCTTTTACGACACCTCAGTGAGAAATAAGGGTGGTCTATTCTACTTAGCCGCATACCACACGGCATGATCTTTACAAAGCGTTACTTTTAAAGGGTTTGTCACTTAAAATAAAATTACATCTAGTTATTTTTTTGCCAGTTAGACATTGTACAAAAGTATGCCTACGGAGTATTAGTTTCCTTCTAATGCAAACTAGATAGTGGACTTCGCTTGACGGTTTAGTTTCGCGTTACAATCGAAGGATCGAAGTGGCGAGACGCGTATGTCACGTTCGTTACCATTTGGAATTAATGTCCCCATGTTAGTGTTTCCATTGACTAATGTAATATTAAATAATTTATAGAATTAAGCGTTACTTTGCAGAGATCCATAATACAAAAGTAATAATAAAATTATTAGGCTATAATCCCCGATAAAGTAAATAAAAAATATATATAATGCTAACTGTATAGTGAGTGGATCGTAGGCAGTACGATTTTTGTCGTGAAGCCTATCCTTCTGATGATGCTTCGGTTTCGGGGCGAAACGATCGTCGAGATTGTAGTGGTGGGTGTGTGTGCTGCTTTTGTGTTCGTTGTTGCTGGTGAATTGCGCCTTGGGGTGCATGTGGTGGCTGGTCCTGCATGTATAAGGTGCGTAGATTTTGCCTGCTTCATACACATTGGCTTTGCATGCATTCACTTAACCCGTGCGGATTATAGCAAAGTAGTTAGTTCTGTTATATTGCTTGTAATATGGAATTCCGCAAAGTAACGCCTGCTTCTATAAATCATATAAATTATTTACTTTATCGCGGATTATAGCAAAATAATTTTATTTTTACTTTTGTATTATAATATTACTATAAAGTTGTAAGGCACCGTCCATATAGTGAATGTTTAAAACGGGTCAAATTTTAATTTATCAATATAGTATTTTCTAAATTTTATCTAGTATTTTTGGTGTCTTGTGCGGTTAACAATTTTCAACCTAACTCCAAAACTAATTAACGAACAAATTTGTCTGCTTATCTTTACAGTTATCATATATAAGGAAAGATGCGAATACCCTACTACAAATATCTTCTTGACTTAAAAGGGTTGCTTTAATTTTATAATTCACGATAATGCTAGTAAGACAATTTTTTTGATAATAATTGTGAAATAAAACATGTTTATATTTAACATATCTTTTATTAAAGTCATTTCCCTTCTTCTATCGGTAACTAGTTATAACGTATTAAATTCGGAAGAGTCTCGGTAGAGGAAACATGCCGGGTTTACACATTTACGGCCGTAAAGGGTAGCCACACAGCAATTATTGTCGTTTAAATTCTATGAAATATGCGTGGTCACTCCATTATTAAGTTTAATAGCTTTGTCGATTGTCCACCGGTTGAACAGATTGTGGTTTTTATTGCCTTTAATGCTAGTTGCATATCTAGCGACTTCAGTGCACTTTGTTTTTATTTTTAAAAGCTTTTATTTAAATTGCCGTGTATGTATGTGAAGGTGGAATCTTGGAAGTTAAATTTAACCCACTTTCTAGTGTCCGAAGGAGCTGTGACATACCGGTCCAATCCCGATGATAATAAATGTTTAAGATACTGCTGCCAGAATTAGCTCCAGAAGGAACTTCTCAACTCTTATCAGTAGGGACATGAAGTTTGGAAGCTTTGAAAAAAGCTTTTGGCTTTTTTAACTTGACTTGTTTTATACAAAATCGAAGTATAGGCATGCCCAAAAAACAATGTGCAATGAATCTAAAACTTAATACCCGTTTTTACAAAATGCGGGCATGGAGATATAGGTATAATATGTTGTAGATTTATATTAAATAGAATTCAGTAAAATTGTTATTCAGTAATTGACCGTGTGGTATCCAGCAGAATAGAATAGACCACCCTCCTTTCTTACTGAGGTGTCGTAGGAGGCGACTAAGGTAAATGCTGTGTGTTACCCGGCTGCATAGAATAGACCAACCTCATTTCTTACCCAGGTATCGTAAAAGGCGATTAAGGTAAGTTGACGTCAGGCAGGCGGCTGGTCCTAAAATCTTATATATGACACTTAGAGTGGGATAAGGGCAGGAGAATGTAAGTAAATGTAGAATTCAGTAAAAAAATTCTTGTTTACGTTTCCCCTGTATGCTTCGCCATTTAACGCAATTATTCACGGATCGGACAACGAAAGGCAATAAGATGTTTCTTGAAGTCCTGCTAAAGATTTTACGAAATTTAAATGTTTTGAATTAAACGAATTTGTTAAAAAATAACGAAATAATATTGAGGAATAAATTCTATGCTTCTAAGAAATTCTCTCGATGGGTGTATTTATATTTATTCATCAAACATAGAGAAATTATTTGAGGTACTTACATAATTTAAGGGCGAAAAGTAATCTTTTGCCAGTTCGCAAACACGTACATAAAATATTAAACACCTTGAAGCGTCCAAATATAACATTTCAAAGGGTATTAAGGAAAAAGTTCGACGAGGAAAGGGAATAGGAAATTGAAATACAAAAAGGTAACTCAATTAAACTCGGGTCTCTTCGACACTTAGTAACAGTGCCGTTTTTAGGGCCCCTACATTTTTGTGTCAATAACAGTGAAAGAAATTCTAAATTTCGTCTTTTAATTTTATTATTACATGCAATTCGTTCGATTACTATTTTTCTGCCGCGGTTTCCTCTGCCCACACTTCAGTGCCAAGATGTGTATATGGCACTTACGAGCCAACCTTCGTACCAACCGTCTGCGCCCGCGTGGAAATCAGCGTGTCACAATTTTTTTCTGTAATTCAAATTTTAAACGTAAAGTATTTGTTGTGAGTTTAACCATAAGAGATAGAGACATGCTATCGCGGACTTTGTAGTATTTTTATAGATCCACAATTCTCAATTCCTGTAAAGAGCTCACGAATAAGTGCCCCGGATGAGCCTGAAACTATTCGGGCTAGCCCGATAAAATAAGATAGCCGGTTTCTATACATAACCTATTGACATTTGTCGTTCTCCGCATAGCGTATAATAATGTTTATATTTGTGATTTCAACTCTAATCTGAGTATTTAGATAAAAAAATTAATAGGAAATATTATACCTTCATATATATACTTAAGGACCTTTTAGCATTATAAGGAGTACTAATTAGGTGTAGAGTGGCGTTAATAGAACGTAAGGTAAATGAAAAGTCAAATAAAAATAAAGAAATATCATAACCTATATTTCAAAGAATTAATTAATATATTCAAAATTTATTACCCTAACATCGCATACATTACAGTTTCTGAAAACATTTCACAATGTAATTAAAAATATAGGGCCCCGAATTGCTTGTCACAGAATTTCGTGATCAAATTTATTTGGGTGTAAGTGACAAGAATCACAAATTCAAAATACGCCGCCACCCCTTGTTATATCATCGTTGGCATATTTGGAACATTTAGTAAAATACATGTGAGCATTATTTACACCTGCTTAAAATTTGCCCCTAATACGTTTCTGTTCTACTCTTAATTTTAAAGTGAGATAATGCGTAGAAAGGCGTTGGTATTTTAAAATATTTTTATCGTGCGTACATTGCTTGATAAAGCAGGAATACAAAAAGAAAAACTCAAAGAGAAATAAAAAAATGATGAAGTAACAATACAGTAAACACCATTTACAATAGAGTACTCAATACAATAGAGTAAAGTAATGGCCTGTTACTATCCCACTCTGGGTAAAGGCCTCCTCTCTCCATTTTTGGAGAGAAGGGTTAGAGCTAAGGCCTACCACGCTCCTGTAATGCGATTGGTAGGTTACACATATCCCTAGAATTCTCTAGAGATATGCAGATTTCCTCACGATGTTTTCCTTCACCGAAAAGTGTGTGATAAATTGCAATTATCAATTAGACACATAAGTTTTTATAGAAAAATATTGCTGCCTGCCCGGGGTTTGAACCCATGATCGTACCTAGAAAGTCGCACGGTGTCATTGCTGGGCTACCATAGCTGCTATTGGGCTATCATAGCTATTACGACGTAAAGGTAGAATCTTGCAACTTAAAAAAGTAAAGTAGCGGCCTGTTACAATCCCACAGCTGGGAATAGGCCTCCTCTCTCCGTTTCCTGGAGAGAAGGGTGGGAGCTAAGACCTACCACGCTGCTTCAATGAGGATTGGTAGGTTACACATATCTCTAGAATTCTCTAGAGATATGCAGGTTTCCTCACGATGTTTTCCTTCACCGAAAAGCGTGTGATAAATTGCAATTACCAATTAGACACATGAGTTTTAATAGAAAAACTCATTGGTGAGTTGCCCGGGTTTGAACTCGTGTTTGCCTCGAAAGAGTCGCTCGGTCTCACCGCTGGGCTATCACAGCTCATTGCAACTCATATTCAACTCAATTTCCAGTATCCGATTGAGCTGAAATATTACATACTGGTCCACTCCCGATGACAATGTATGTTTATGATAAGCATGATGATAACCTGATGCTGCTGCCAGGATTGACGAGGAAAAACTTCAAAGGTTAACAATAGGGACATTAAATTTTGTTAATAGCTATTTTAATAGCTTTTTTTTTTAATAGTTTATGTTTTACTTCCTTTAAAAAAGAACATTCGTATTATAATATACGGACAATGATATTCTGAGAAATACATTTGAAATACTTCTTAGTTGATTAATGTATTTCCACGTCAAGTTTTCTTTATAAATTAACACATAATTAATGAGACCAAGACGTTTTCGTTTTCATAATATAAAAATAATTGACTCTCTCTTTTTGTTACGAAGTTCCTAAATTGTCAATTTATGGAATGAATATAATTTCCAATTAGGCAGATGAACTTGAATTTAAGGCTTTTTGGGCACAATACGGCTTTGCAAGAAGTAGCTGACAATAATACAATTTAGAATGTTAAAGCTTAACTCATGAAAATCAGTTCATCGTCGAAGACTTTAACTATAGGCGTTATTTAGAACCCATTCAAAGCGAAATACAATTTTATTTGGTTAATTCATCGTTCGTCTCACATAATTTTATACTATTTGAAGCTAATAAAAATCATAGACTAATCTACAGAAATTAAGTGTAAGAAATATGTTTATACGTAATGGATAATACACAATTGTAGATTATTTGAATGATAAAATACTTGGATTCGAATACTTTGGATACTTTCAGCTTCAAACAAGCGGTTAAATAATGTAAATTGAGAATAAGTTGATCGCCGAGTTTCTTGCCGGTTCTGCTCGGTAAAAACAACATTCCGAACTTCCGTAGCTTCATTAAATCTTATTGATCCTTGATGATTCAAAAGTGCTCGTAAAAAGTGATATGCGTAAAATAAACATAAATCATGGCAAATTAGTTTATTGCATCCTTTCATATTTTATTAATATACAGTTTGTTAGATTACGTTAGGTAAAAAAAATCGATACAATAAAAAGATTGACTTACTATCTTTAAAGATTACTATTTTTCTTTTAACATTTATGTTTATTTTGTGATGTGTTGTTAATGAAACGTGGTTTTATTTTATTTTAATTAAATGCTATTGATTGGCATTACTTCTTTGCCTAAAGGCTTTAGGCTGTCGAGGCCTATTACCTAATATCAAATCCATTATCTCAGAAAAGATCCAGTTCGCCGTATTGGAAATCAAATCCAGCTAACCTTTGTAAAGCCAGTAATCCAGCCAATGTAAAAGAGGTTTTCAAAAAGAAATAAAAATAGAACGGTGAAGTAATATTTGACTCAAAGAAATTAACTCACTGGGGATTTAATTTCAGTGTCCTATTTACAACCCATTCATTTTGTATTGCTTGCGACAAAATCGGGGCTTATTGGATTATACCATTTGATCCTCTTACATTTTGTAGGAATTATCAACTCACTTCTGAAAATGAAAATAGATTTACAGCTTTTCAGCCCAGGAGGCGATGAATGATAAGGTTTTAAGTTTTTAGAATGGTGAACTGTGATGGTAGTGGACCCTAAGATTGATATAAACTATTAGCTTTTTGAAGAATTAAAAAAGTAATATAAGCTCTTCCGATTTGGGATTACGATGCTGAAGACTACATAGTACTTTTTACTTTAGTTAGTTGTTATGTTCTTATTAATGTTATGTTCTTCCAGTGGTGAGACCGTGTGACTCGATCAAGGGTTCATACCCCGGGTGGGCACTAATGAGTTTTTCTTTAAAACCTTTGAGTTTTTCTTTAGTTTAAAAATGAATCTGCTAACTGGTATTTGTAAGTTATCACACACTTTTCAGTGAATGAAAACATCGTGGGGAAACCTACATATCTCTACAGAACTCTAGGGATTTATGTATCCTACCAATCCGCATTGGAGCAGCGTGGTAGGTCGTAGCTCCAACCCTTCTCTTCAAAAAACGGAGAGAGCCTATGCCTAACAATGAGATAATAACAGGCGGGTACTTTACTTTTTTATGTTCTAATGTAATAAGCAGACTTTGTGTGAAAGCAGAATCCAGGTTCTAAGAAAGCTTTTGCTTATCAATGTGTACATCTTAAAAAGTCACATTACATCTTAAGAATGAATGTTTATCTCCCAATATTAAGGTGGTCCCATAACCGTTTACCATTCAGCACTTGGAGCGGTAAGCGCTATCATTTATTTAGCAAAAAGCTTAGGGCAAAAAAAATACTTAAAAAAATTATAACAACGATTTATTGATAAAATTATAGACAGGTCTCTTGATAATTGTTGTCTCTTCTTTATTTATAGGCTTTATATAACTAGGCCTAGTTAATAATAGTCTCTTTGTAATTCTATGAAAGGCGACCTCGCTCAATCTTAGGTTATGAATAGATTCATTCTACGATGGAGTGCCTAAATAATTGTTATTCCTTTTTTACAAAACTCCCAAGTCGTCCTAAGGACAAAATTATTCGTAAAGAGGCTCTGTGTTTTGTATAACCATAATTATGATCTTTTGGAGTTGTTGCCACCAAAAATTGGGTATGTTAATTTTTGCATACTAATAACATCCATTTCTTGTTACTAATCAATAGTATGCAAATTTCGGAAGTCGTATCACAAATTACTATACTTTTGTTAATGTTAATTGATTCGGAAAAAACGAAATATATATGTATTTCGAAAAAAATATTTCAACATAAATAAGTTTGTTTTTTTTAATTCTACTGTCAGTTTAAATTAGCAATGACTCCAAATTTACGAAAAACACTTTACTTTAATTGCAAATGCACATGTTTAATTCAATAAAGAATATTTTAAATTCGGAATTATAGGACGCTCTATCCGTAATTTCAGTTCGCACCGAGACAGTTTTATCGTTATCTTTGTTACACAGTGTCAATAAAACGTTCAATAATAATTGTAAATATTAAGGAAAGCATATATGACACTTAAAAAGAGTAATATATAAGCGATACGTGCGCGTCGTATAACAGTTAGATACCGGTTTAAACTAAAGCGATATCTAAATTATGCTTAGTTCAGTTGGTACTTGGTTGAGAGACGGGTAAGCGCGTGCGCTCGTATCTAGTGGTTATTGTGACATTTCCTGCTGTTTAAGATATAAAAGCAATGGAATTGCTAACAGACGATGGTACGTACTTTTTTTGAAGCTGATAGTTGCTGAATTATTATTATTCTATGTGAACAAATCTATTCATTCTCTGACAACTAAGTAATACAATAAACATAGCCAATAATTTTCTTATTGAAGTTATTGCCGATTGAAAATTGGTGTCGGTTATATAGTTACGCGTCCAACATTTTTAGACATGATGTACCAATATAGTATATGTCCATTTGTCTAACATTCTTGTATTTTTTTGTCTTCCATTAACACAGCAATAGTTTTTATAAAAGTAAAAAGAACACACAAAAATAATTATGAATAAAAAAAAATAAACTGGAACATTAAGACAATATTTTTCCAGGGAAATACAGAATAGAATCTTTGTCACCTGCTACTTTTCCCGGAGCGCTGAGAGTAAGTAACATAGGAAACTTTTAATTACCAATACGTTTAATACAAACTGCATTACCTATGCTCTAAATAAATGTTGAGAGTCTTATTTTATCGGATGACCCCGACTAGTTTCAAGCCTATACGGGGCACTTATTCATGAACTCTTTAAGTGGCGTCATCGCTGCGGTATAGTCGGCCTCTCAACATTAATTATGAATACCACTCACGATAGTTTAAATTCAAAAATTACCTATACTCTAATTAATATTTTGAGGACAGTAGTCCATCACTCCCAGAGAGAGGATTCAACCGGCAAAAGATTGCGTGTTGTGGAGATCCCTTAAAGAGATCTATGTACAACACTGGACGTCCATCCGTTGACAAAGAAAAAGAAGGGAATAATAGCTTGTAGGCATCCTACAATAACATAATAATACTAAGGAATTTAACATTGATAATTGGTATATACAAGTTAAGTAAAAATATCAGGTTATGATAATTTCGTGCAACAAGTTATTGAAAAAGTTTTTGTTGCTTATTTGTATTCACTCTTAATATATTTTTACCTCAGTTGCACAATCACTAGTTGACGCAACTCTGCTCATATTATCATAAAATTAAGAGAACAAGTGTCTTAACTGCACAATAGCCACAATTTTCACGGTCATGTAGCAGTAACATTTTGTTCTGTTTTCAGCAATAATAATTTGTTCTCAAACATTATTAAAGTAAATATATAAAGGCTGTAGAAATGATGTATCTATATCTTGATTTATTTTCAGTTTTGTTAAATACTCACAAAAATATAATTGTGCATAAAAGTCACTAGAATTAGAATATTATCGTTATAATAGATAGCGGACATTTATAAACATCGACTTATTAATGAAATAGAACATAAATAGAATAGAATAGATTAAAGTATTTTTTTTATAATCAGTCTGATTACAATAATGAATTATAATAACACACAAGTTAATGCAAAATTGAAATAAAGCACGACAAGACTATATGTTTCAAAATTAATTGAATACGACTGTAATCAGAACATTTGTATTTACCGCCAGGTTATAAGAGAGGCGTTTTGTCAGGACGAATACGTGTCAATAGGATGTGAGGTGAACAAAAATCCAAAAGCTGCAGAGGAACTTTTAGAACTTTGTGCTGATGCTGCATTGGACGGAGTTTCCTTGGTTGCAGTAACTGTAGACAGCGGAGAAGTTGTTTCTGTTTCCTTTAATAAAATACAGGTCAATTTTTACATTTATAATCGAAAAGCGCGCCAAATTAAATAAAAATAGTTTAAAGTCACTTACGCAGATGTCACTTACATTTGTATTCTTTTGTTTATTTAATTAGTATGAAGCAGTACGTTTTAAAAAGATTTTCTAAATTACAAAGTCAAAACTACGACAAATAAAAAATAGTTGATGAGCTTTATAAATAGAACTATTGCATACTTACTAAGCTCCATAGCTTATTTATTAAATGAATGTTTTTACAGGTGAAAGCAACAGATGCATCAGAAAAGACTTTCTTTGAAATATTCGCTCAGGAACGTTGTACTCAGGCTTCATCCCGGTCGCTCATACAATTTATGGCTGACGTCGATGCAAGATGCGACTTTTTCGAAAAGTGAGCACATTCTTCTAAATTTTATCTACTTAAGTGCCATTTTTATTGGTTTTAACTAAAAATGTGTAACAAATACAAATTCAACGTCCGAATAATATAGTTTAGCTAACTTTTAATTCTTACCTCTTCCGACATCGTGTGGGTAATCAACAAATTCTTACAATATGTTCAATTTATATTCAGAACAAATTTTTTATAATCAATATATTATTTTTTATGATTATCACAAAACAACAGAGATGTGTTGTCAATGCTACGTTAATTATAATTAGAGTAAAGTCCCTTAATATTTTTAATATATCATACTATACGTCAATGATGCACTAAATTATTTTAACACTCGTATACTAATGAGAACAATATTATTCTACAAATCATCATTGACTCATCTTCCGTGGTCTTGTACCGAACGAACTCTTATTAAGGTCGCCTAGTCTAAATTAGCCATTCTCATACCCCAATAACGTCTATCGGATGGTTATATGAATATGTTGCGTCTAGAAACCGCTTTAGATTTTCAAGTCGCTTAGCTATGTCATTGTTTTTTTACGGATATACTTATTTAAGTTGGCTCAATCAGTAGAAATCTTAGCTATTTAAGGTTTACCTTTATCTTTATCTAGGCTCTGTTATAAGGGATATCAACCGTCATATATATCAAATCATATCAAGACCAAAGATTTTGGTCTTAGATATCGAAGGCTTTGGTACTGAGGCACATAATTATTATATTATCGCGGGTTATCTTAAATTTTAATGTCATCTAAATTCTATTTCAACGACTTTCACAACATGAACTGGTCTTGGCGTTCCGTAAATTTTTAGTATTCATGGAGGTAATTATTCTATTGAAATTTTCAGATTCAACATCGACTGCAGCCTTGAAATTATGTTTTTGGCAACACTACGGGAATATAGAAAACAAAAACTAGCAACATTACTGTGTAAATATTCGATAGATGTTGCAAGGAAAATAAAAGATGGCCCGTTAGCTCCTATAGCAGTACAAGACCTTGGTCTAAAATATGCACATTTGCAACCGCGTAAACACATTGAAACATATCCAAAGATTTGTCAAGCTATTTGGACGTCGGGTGGTTCGCAAAGAATCGGTAAAGTATTGAATTTCTCCGTGCATTTGACATTGCCTCTTTCAGAATTTGTATTCAATGGAAAAAGTTATTCGGAACGTATCGGAGAGGATTCCGCCTTTTGTGAAGTAGTTGCTATTATTCTATGAATATTTGGAACTGTAATTTGCCTAATAATTACAATATTGTAATTTTAAGTATCTATACTCTGTATTAAAAGGAATGTTGGACAAAATGTCTTAGTTGCTGTCCAACCATCGTAGTATGTAATAATAATAAACATTTATAAGCATTATTTGTTTCTATGAAGTCTATGAAGCTTACCATGTTTAAATTTAACGTAAAACGTCATCATTTAATATTTTTTTATTTTCAATCAAATTATCAAAATTAAATAAATTCATAATAAGTAATATATAGTATATTTACAATTAAAGGTAAATATTTAATATAATACAATGAGTACATTTTATACCCTATATTGTAAATGCAAAAATAAATATCACAATCACTATCTATCGATGTGAAATGACAATTAAGATAAATCAAGCAATATAACAGAACTAACTACTTTGCTATAATCCGCACGGGTCAAGCGAATGCATGCAAAGCTAATGTGTATGAAGCAGGCAAAATCTACGCACCTTATACATGCAGGACAAGCCACTACATGCACCCCAAGGCGCCTCCACCAGCAACAACGCACACAAGCAGCACACATACCCATCACCACAATCTCGACGATCGTTTCGCTCCGAAACCGAAGCGTCATCAGGAGGATTGGCTCCACGACAAAAATCGTAATGCGCTAAGTAATGCCTGCTTCTATAAATGATTTAAGATAAATCATATTATAATTAATGTTAAAGCCTTAGTTATCGAAATACGATGCAAAACAATTTAAAATGTTATCATAAATGCACGTATACAAAAACTGTAGATTTGTTAAGAACGCTAAATCCACTCTACAATATTTGTTTCTTAAATTAATTAACAAAGAGTATAAAATACAAGAGTAAATTGAAAATATTTTCTTGCAATTGTTGAGTGAAATGGACAAGGATTTGTTAATTGATCATTATTTCAGTATTACGTCTGTGAAGGAGAATCCATCTGCATTTTAAGCTCCACACATAGCGATGCAAACGTTCTAAATGGGAGATTTCAAATTCTTAAATCACATTTTGATTTGTAATTTTGTATTAATAGCGCTTGATATAGATAGAATAGAACAAAATATAATCATAACTATACATCCATTATATTAATACAATAATTATGCATTATGTACAACCGGTCTCTTGGAAGAAAAATGATCAGAGGTTATAGCCGCTACCGCTGATTCTACCGTATGTGCTTTGGACTCATAGGAACTTAACCATAACTGAAATCTCGACACGACTATTGAGAATCCAGTGAATTAGAACTTAAAACAATTTACAATTGAAAATAGAACTACTAACCAACTCTACGTAATATTTCGAGGATTAAGATTTTTCAAAACTGAAGTAAAACATATGTGGTACTATACTTATGAGAATCTAAAACCACAAACATATAGCAGTAAATCATTAGAATATGTATGTTTCCTCACGAAATTTCTGATCTTCGTCGAAAAATGCAGAATAAATGTTATTTAAATTCTAAATTTTGACGGAAAACGCAAACGAACTAGCTTACCTTTTTACTTCTAATTCTTGAGAAGGTTCTAGAGCTCTCATTGTTTGTCCATGACAGCTCTTATGAGGAATGTATATGTGTATAATGTAGCTATTTGGTGACTCGATATATTAAAAACATTTCTTAAAATTTGTTAAATTCCTTTAATTTTTTCACCTCTTTATAATTACTCCTTACGCCTAGTCATGTTGCATCTTAATCTCTTCCTCTTTCGTCTCTCTCTCTCTCTCACATCCTTTCTACTCCCTCATTCATGATGTTCCGTTTTAGACAATATCAGTTTGTTTTAATTTTAATAATGAACTATATTTATCGCCTACATTACAATGTTTCGGAACATCATAGTCAAGAAAAAAGTATGAAAGTCGTGCACTGAATCCATCTTTATTCACAAGTCGTTACAAAGTTCATTAAAGAAACGAAAAGTTAAAGAACATTTTTACGACCGTCTTCTGAAGTAAATATTTTGTTCATATCGACAGATGTTCGAGTCAGAATTAGTTACTTATTAAAAAGGTTTTTATAGGGTTTATGCCGAATCGAGTTAGCTTAAAAGTGACAATGCTTATTGTTGCAATTTTATTTTTATTTTGTCTCTAATCGAAATGCCTCTTAAAATAGCAAGTAAGTTATATAGTAGGTAGAGTAATGATAATATGAAGGCACTACAATGGATATGTATAAAAATGTGTTTAAATCTCTTAAATAGATAAAATCTCTTATATTGTGATGATTCTTAAATGTATGTGCTTAATGTGTTAAGACGTGTCAAAGATTGATGTAAAATTATTTCCATTTGGAACATGCAAATCAATTTCTCACCCGGAATGCAATTGAAAACCAATGCACAACTTACGTTCGAAGTTTCTATTGAGATTTTATATTGCTTGAAACAATTAGTATCATAAATTGCATCGTTCAATTAAGTTCTTATTCAATCGTCAATTTAAAATTCGTTGGATTTTTAAATGTAATTCCACCTTTTTGGTGTGGTAAATATAATAAATTGTCACACACAAGACTAATGTAAGTCTTCATTACGAAAACTTTTCTAGAAACAAAAATAATTTTGTTATTCACTTCTTGTTAGTTTTGGTAGAGTAAATAGTTCAATGAACATGGTAATTTAATGGTAATTTAGTTTGTTTTAATTTATTTATGTAAGTCAGAAAATATTGTTAATGATCCTGCAGCTAAATACGGATACCTGCAGGACCCTTTGGTAGCAGATTGCATCAAAGATGTCGCAAAGTACTACTGGATTGAAGAAAATTTGCATCATATACTACATCATATGCTATAGTTGCAATTGCATCATATGCTACAGTTGGAGAAGTCCATTCACTAGCTGTAGGTAATTTGATTCACTGTATTTCTACTATATGAATAATGCAAAAAAACTGTAGTGTTGTAAAACAATAGACAGTGGATAATATCTTGATGTACGAATATCGATGCATTTAATTGGATTGGGTAACTTCGAGCAAATTGGTTTCTGTTAATTGATTTGGACCCGATGTTGGATTTATCGAACTGTCGCCTGTCACGGGACGGTTATTCCATTAATCAGACCCATAAATTGTTATTAAACTCTTAATTGGTAATGCTTTAAAGGGACACGTATTCATGCTAACATCACTAGATAACATGAACTACTTTGAACTCTGTTACAGCCGGTTTAGATTTGGTTCGACTTTTCATTTAACCATTGCAATGCAAATAAAAATGGTCTTTATACAACCATTCATACTAATCTACATTATTCGCATGATGGGTCCGACATCCAATCTAATTAACAACCCCTTCAGCAAGCAGAATTTTCAAATTATTTCGATTATTTAGTAATAAAAATGTCGTAAACAAAATTCATTTACGACATTAATATCAATTAAATTCAAACTTTTATAAATTATTATATCATGCTGATAATATTATAATTAAATATATAAATTTTCGAATTCCATACAGAATGTGATTTCTTTATTAGTCTGAAGAAATGCGTTTAAAAAAAATATTACTCATTAAGTGTGTAACATATAAAGTGGCAGTACACTTAAAATATTTGTTTAATTTTTCGTAATATGTCCCTACCATATTAACCTATTCTTGGAAAATTCTCGTCGCAAAAGTAGTTCTAAGAAACCTTTCTCCTAGGTACAAATATTTGAGTTTAATAGGTACAATAAAGAGGTAAATTCAAGTACTCTAGCTTGGGCGAATTGGAATTTTATTGAAGATTAGTTCCGAAACCATCACAATAACTTGAATGAAAATTCCTTTTTACGTTCTCGTAACGAACGTTAAAAGTAAAAAAGTAAAGTAACAGCCTGTTACTATGCCCACTGCTGGGCTAAGGCCTCCTCTCTCCGTTATTGGAGAGAAGGATTGGAGCTAAGACCTACCACGCTGCTCCAATGCGGATTGGTAGGTTACACATATCCCTAGAATTCTCTAGAGATATGCAGGTTTCCTCACGATGTTTTCCTTCACCGAAAAGCGTGTGATAAATTGCAATTATCAATTAGACACATAAGTTTTGATAGAAAACTCATTGGTGCCTGCCCGGGGTTTGAACCTATGTCGTCTCTAGAGAGTCGCACGGTCTCACCGCTAGGCTATCACAGCTTAGTCGCACGGTCTCACCGCTAGGCTATCACAGCACGAACGTTAAGAAATAACATAAATTGAAATAATTGACCTAGATGAAAATTTGGAATTAAAATACGAAATATAATAAGCGATTTCTAATCGTAAGAAACCATGTTTTAATATTATTAATATTAATCACTAATTTCTGTCAGTGACTTTGTTTGCTTATATTTCAGTTTACGTCTATAAATAAGCCTATGTGATTCTCCAGCATTTAAACTATCTCTTAACCGAAAACATTCATTCAGATGTTAAAGGAGGATAATTAAATATACTTCAGCTGTTTTAATATTATTATGCATTCTGTTTCAACTACAAACTATGTCCTATTATTTTCCGTAGTGCCAGTTTGCGGTATATGAAAACCAATCAATATTTTGACCAATTAAATATCTTGATTTTTGATAAATGAATATAACTAAATATAATAGTAATATACCACTACCAAAATAATAATAAAATACCACTACCACGTACATAGGATAGATGTCATACAAGCACTCTTACAAGCACTCACATCCACACAACACATACGAGCTTAATCATCATTCTCCTGCCCTTATCCCACTCTAAGTGGGGTCGGCACAACATGTTACAAACATGATGTCTGACGTCAACTTACCTTACTCGTGTTTTACAACCCCTCGGTAAGAAAGAGGGTGATCTATTCTACTTAACCGGATACCACACGGTAGGTTAACTTACCTTAGTCGCCTTTTACGGTGCCTCGGTAAGAAATGAGGGTGGTCTATTCTACTCAGCCGGATACCACACGGCGGGTCGACTTACGTTAGTGGCCTATTTCGATACCTGGTTAAGAACATGGGGGTGGTCTATTCTACTCAACCGGATACCACACGGCAGACAATACAAGCTTAATATTATTTTTTATTTCGTTTATACAATTTATTAGTACATATGAGAATGGAGTAACCAAGAATACAAGCTAGGCTTAGTTTAGTTGGTGCAGACGTCATGCGTCCAGTATTCCTGTGCCTTCGTCTACAGGCAGTAAGGTGGAACACCATGAGGTTTTAGCCAGTAAGAGCCCGGCGTAGCTGTAATACCGCCATCCCGCGGATTGCAGTACCCATGAAGGGTTGTCTCATGCAAAAAAAGACTTAGTTTAGTTGCTATTGGTGATATTTAAAGTGTAATTAGGACATTAATCAGAAGATTGTGTTAAAAAATGTATTTCACAACTGTGTTGAACATATAAATAATTTCTAATTTTTAACGAAAGGGAAATAATTATTATAAAAATAAAATTTTCATTAAAATAGAATTAATTATTAATATTTAAAATCTAAAATAAATTAGGAAAGAAATTTATACTTACATTCTTTACTTTAGTCGTTATGAAAAAAATTCTTACAGGATAATGGTGGTTTTTACAGGTTACCATTAAATAAATATCGCTGATCCCAAAAGATGTTCGCGGTAAATGGGGTGTTCGTTAAATGACTTTATAGGCTCTTAGATTTTATATTTAATCTTAGAGCATATTTTGGTCGAATGAAGTTTTTTTCATTGGTAACCTTAACGGGTTTCGTCCAAAATTAAGAATATTTATTAGGTTTGGTTTGGTTTTAGCAATATCATTGACATTTTACAAGATTCCCAGTGAAATAATATAAAGAAAATTTTTTGACGGAAAAGACATCTAAAAATAATAGTTGTTTGGAGTTGAAGACTTGATGCCCTTGGCAGAATTGTGTGGTCCTTTGCTTTACTTTCTAATTGCTCAACTGCTTTTTTAGAGATTGTTATTAAAACATGTGATGTTTTCCATGATGTCCTTAATAAATCATACAATTTTGTCATCGAGTCTACCCTCCTGATGATGTTTCGTTTAAGGGGTAAAAAACTATCGTGGAGATCGTTGAAGTGAATCTGTGAATCTGTCGTGTGTTGTGTTGGTGGCGGGGTTTTGTGATACATGTGATACTTGCATGTATGAGGTATGTGAACTTACTGTGAGCTTACTACACTTAGCATTATAGATTTTCTTAACACGCGCGGATTATAGCGAAATAATTCTATCATAGCTTCTTTACTATGGTATTGCACAAAGTTACGCTTGCTTCTATATTGTCTAAAAAAAATTGACTATTTTTTCTTGAATAAACCATGTGGTGATATAGATGTCCTTATCTAATCCTAGTTATAAATACCTTTTTATATTTTGAAAAGATGAGAGCCAGAATTATTTCCGAACAGTAGTAGTTTTTCTCATTGAGTGTAAATAGGCCACTATCGATATAAGGAAAAGGGTTTAAAATTGATAGAAGGAATTTTTTTCTATGAACACAAAGGCATTGTCGAAGGTTATTACCGCCGTAGTCGGTAAGGTGCAGGCAGCTGTTGTAACAATGAAAGTTTTTCTCTTTTAAAAATGATAAGGGAAAATAGCTTAGTGATGTTATGCGGATTAATCCTTAGTAAAATGTATACATATTGTTAGATAAATTAGTACCGAATTGAGTTTTGTTAGTCTGTGCCGGATGTCACTTGGGTTGATGGCTATTCAACTCACGTGACATCCGTCAGAGAACTTTAAGACGAAACACACATCATTTTTGACGGGGAACAGGCACCATCTTTTAGAACGGGCTGATTATGTTTTCATGTAAACGGGCAGTTGTTGAAGAATATATTGTGTATCAGGTACTCGAAGTTTCATTTCTGGCAAAGCCTGAATTGTTATCCTTACAGTTCCGAAGCGGGATGAACAGAGATTATACATAGTTATCTCTTCACGCTCACATAAAAAGAAAAAAGGAAAAACGTATGTAAATTCAATTGTTTTTTCTTTTCTAGTAAATGTCATACTTTTCAGGCGTTGGATCTCGTATGGTTTTCATCCATGAGAATTATTAAGTTTCATTTATGTAGATTGGTAATATAAAGTATAACGTGTTAAATTTAAAAATTATCATTTGGCATTAAGCGTTCCTGACTTAATGTGAACTTATTTATTTTACACGGTATGTATGTCTAGTTTATTTTGTCTTTCAAGCACATTATAGCTATGTTTGCTTAAATTGTTATATTTAAAAAAAAAACACATGTTGTACCAGATAATACTAGCCGTGGAAATATATATCATTTATGAATATTTCAATCATTTTTTTTACCATCTTAATCGTTTTCAAATTCTAAGCTGGGATTGTCAGTTTCAGAAATGTCGGAAGTAGAAATTAATGACAATGGACAACATAATCAAACGTTTACCACCAATGACGAATTAAGTCGAGATGAAGGGTTTAATAGATTGGAAAAGAATGACGTGCTCGGGGCAGAGGGCCAAAGAACGCCCAGGTTTGAGGGTCAAGGGGCGCCCAGGTTTGAGGGTCAAGGGACGCCCATGTTTGAGGGTCAAGGGACGCTCAGGTTAGAGGCTCAAAGAACGCCCAGGTTGGAGGGTCGTGGAACACCCAGGCCAGAGGGTCAAAGGACGTTCAGCCCAGAGGTCATACCATCTAGGTGTCCACCCAAATTACAAATTGCTGGGATGCCGCCCAGGTTAGAGGGCAAAGGAGCGCCCAGGTCTGAGGGCAACAAGGCATCTATATCAAAGGCACGGTTATTATCGAGGAAGAGCGAGAAGGCAGGATTTGATACGAATAAAACGCGATGTCAACAGGGACGGCCAGGAAAAAAAAGGAGACTTAGAGAAAGGTACAATGATGATGAGAATTTTCCTAATTCTGATTCGGATGTTACCTCTAAGAGAGGTAGGCGCAGAATAGCAAAACGTGCGCCTTGGCGAAGGCATTACGACACCAGTTCTAGTTCTCGTGAATCACCACAACATTCCTCTAATGATGTAAATGATAAGAAAGTTAATTCTGATACTAATAATATTTTAAATAAGTTTTTGCATATGTTAAATAGTGTTAAGAGTTCAGAAAAGTCTAAATTGTCATTTAATACCAATGTTATTCCTGACTTTGATCCCCTGACAAGGGAACAAACTGTTTTAACATGGATTACGAAAGTGGAGGAATGTGCTGAAATATATGGGTGGGATGATAGGGAAACCGTTCACTATGCTCTTCCAAAATTAGCTGGGGTGGCAAAAACCTGGTATCAAGGGTTACCTTCGTTATTGTATACATGGTCTGAATGGAAGAAGAAACTAATAGAATCATTTCCTTGTCGTGAGGACTACGCTGAACTCTTGACTGACATGTTAAGTAAAAGAGTAAAATATGGGGAATCATTGGAACACTATCACTATGCTAAAATTAACTTACTTAATAGGTGTAGGATAATAGGTAAACAAGCGGTGGATTGTCTCTTGCACGGAGTAGACGATAGAGCCATTAAAGTAGGAGCTCATGCAGCTCAATTTAATGAGCCAGAGCAATTGCTCAAATATTTTAGGACTGTTCGGGCCGGGTCTAGTAATAACGTACAGAATAAGGGTGAACGTAGAGTACTGGTAAATAATTATAAATCAAGTAATTCTCAATCAGGAACAATTAATAAGACTATACGTTGTTTTAACTGCAATGGAATAGGACATCCTAGCTTTAAATGTGATAGAACCCTCGTTAAATGTTCGAAATGCGACCGGATGGGACATGAAGCTTCTAATTGTTTTAGAAATAGATATTCAGTGGACAAGGTGACGACAAATGAAAGTCAAGCAAAGGACAGACCTGAAAAAAAAGTTTCTGAACTATGTGTCGTAGATAATCACAATGATAAATATGTTTTAGATATTGAAATAAACGAAAATCCAATAAAATGTCACGTAGATTTAGGAAGTCAATGCTCGCTTATAAATCTCAGTAGTGTCAAAAATCTGAACCTTGGAGTAAAAAATTCTGTAAACTTACCATTACTTCGCGGTATTGGTGGGCAATTAATTAAACCATTGGGTGTTGTTGAAGTAGCAGTGAAAGTTCAAAGTGTATTAGAAACCATAGACATGTAAGTTGTAGAAGATTACGTTTTGACTTATCCGACTTTATTAGGACATTCATTTACTGAACGACCTAATATCTTTATAACTAAAACTCCTAATGAAATAATTTTTAAAAGACTTGGGGGTAAGATACATTTATTAGCTGACAAAGAATATCGTATATGCCCCAATACTCTGTGTACTGTAAAAGTTAATTCTAATCCTATTTTTGAAGGATCATTGAACATAAACGGATCTCTTAGAGGACCTTCAGGTAAAGAGTACTACCTTTTTCCAGGACAATTTATGTTCAAGCAAGGTGAAGGTACTATACTTATCTATAATATCTCTGCTTGTGACGTCACTATTATTTTTCTGGTGGTAGAGTCACGTTGCCAACATATGTTGGTTAACCGAATGGGCAGACTCGACCGGTTTAATACCACCCTCACACAGAAAACCAGCGTGAAGGAGCGGCTTGCTGCTTCGTTTCGCATAGGTGAGTGTTGAGCTCCGGTGCCCTTCCCCCTTGCCTTCCCCAAATATGACAACGGTTCGAAAAAGAGTTTTAATACCCCAGGAGGGTACCGACTCTGACAGAGTCGGAGAATCCCTCCCTGAGCAATCTCGCTCGGGCTGCCCATCGTATTCTGGGGCGGGCAACGAAACGTTGAAAGTCAATGGCAGACGAGGAAATAACACTGCGGCATCACATCCTACTCACAATGTGGACTTCTGTAACATCCGAGGGCTACATTCCAACTTAAACGCTGTCCACTACCATCTCGAGACATCTAGGCCAGCCTTGTTATTTTTAACGGAAACGCAGATATCACGTCCGAGCGACACAACGTACTTACACTACCCCGGCTACAAACTCGAACATAACTTTGTGCCTCATGCCGGGGTTGCTGTGTTCGTAAGGGAAGATATATGCTTTCAACGCCTTGGCAATTTTGATGGTCGGAACATGT
This sequence comes from Morpho deidamia, assembly GCA_947086505.1. Lineage (NCBI taxonomy): Eukaryota > Metazoa > Arthropoda > Insecta > Lepidoptera > Nymphalidae > Morpho > Morpho deidamia. Next base: position 8,034,942 of record CAMTZC010000027.1, read on the forward strand.
CTACCATCTGGGGACGCGTGACCTGTGACGATCATGTCAGGGTTTATGCATGCCTCTACAGGTCCCATAGTGGTAATGCGGAAACGGATAGGCTTATGGACCATTTACAAGCGGCTATTGACGATATACTCTCACAGTCTCCCTCTGCTGAAATCGTAGTTCTTGGTGATTTTAATGCACACCATGCTGAATGGCTGGGCTTCTCGAACATCACAGACCACGCCGGGAGAGCATCATTTGACTTTGCAATGGCGAATGGTTTTTCCCAACTGGTTAAAGAGCCTACGCGAATCCCAGACGTGGATGGTCAAAACGCCTCCTTATTGGATCTCTTCCTGACCACGCATCCCCAAAACTACCTAATCTCGGTCGATGCTCCTCTAGGGTCTTCTGACCATTGCCTGGTTAAGTGTGTAGTGCCTATTACACGTCCCCACCGCAGATCACTCGCGACACGACGTGTCTGGCACTACAAATCGGCAGATTGGGATGGTTTGCGTTCATTTTATGCGTCTTATCCATGGAAGCAAGTCTGCTTCTCTACTAATGATCCTAAATCTTGTGGTGCGTCTGTTACCGAAGTGGTTCTGCAAGGTATGGAGTATTATATACCTAACTCCGTAATACCAATCGGTGGTAGATCGCAACCTTGGTTCAGTGAATCATGCAAGGCAGCTGCAGATAGCAAACGAGTCGCATATCAGGCCTGGGTTGAAGCGTTGGCTAGAGGAAATTCTAACTCCACTTTACTCAAGAGGAATTACAACCGTGCCTCCAGGTTCTTCAAAAGGGAAGTTGCTAGAGCGAAGTTTAAGTATATCGTCAAAATTGGTGAGAAGCTTGAGCAATGTCCATCTGGATCGCGTCGGTTCTGGGCACTCTCCAAAGCGGCGCTTGGTAACTTCGACAAACCTTCACTTCCACCGTTGTGCACGGAGAATAATGCGCTGGTTCATACAGCAAAGGAGAAAGCCGATCTTTTGGGCGATTTCTTTGCGTCAAACTCTACTTTGAATGACCAAGGAAACCAATCACCTACTATCCCTTGGTGTAAGAGCTCAATGCCTGATATTAAGTTCAGCCAAAAAGCTGTTCGGCGAGCTCTGTTCTCTTTGGACATTCATAAGTCGAGTGGGCCAGACGGTATCTCTCCAATTGTGCTTCGAATGTGTGCTCCCGAGTTGACTCCTGTGCTAACGCGTCTATTTCGGCTCTCCTACTCACAAGGCATAGTCCCGGATACGTGGAAGGCAGCTCTTATCCATCCGATCCGTAAAAAAGGTGATGCTTCTGATCCAGCTAACTACAGGCCCATTGCCATTACCTCCCTCATCTCCAAAGTTATGGAGATGATTATCAATCGCCAGCTTCTGTCTTACCTTGAGAATCATGAGTTGATCAACGACCGTCAATACGGTTTTCGACATAGTCGATCAGCTGGTGATCTTCTGGTCTACCTGACTCACCGTTGGGCAGCGGCTATAGAAAGCAAGGGAGAAGGCCTTGCAGTTGGCCTGGATATGGCGAAAGCCTTCGATCGTGTGTGGCATAGGGCACTTCTTTCGAAATTACCTTCATATGGGCTTCCAGAGAATCTGCGCCTTTGGATCTCCAGCTTTCTCACTGGCCGTAGCATACGTGTCGTTGTCGATGGATTTTGCTCGAATCCCAAGCCGGTGAATGCTGGTGTTCCTCAAGGCTGCGTGATATCCCCTACACTGTTTCTTCTGCATATCAATGACATGTTAGATGATCCTAACATTCATTGCTATGCAGACGACAGTACAGTGGATGCCATATACACCGGCTGCGCAGGACTCTCTTGGGAAAAGGTTGATGAGTGTCGGAAAAATCTTGTGTCTTCTGTTGAAACTACCTTACGGAAGATCTCGGAATGGGGTAGATAGAATTTAGTACAATTTAACCCCCAGAAGACACAAGTTTGTGCGTTAACCACAAAAACATCACCGTTTGTCGTGTCTCCGTCTTTCGAGAATGTTCTGTTAAGTGGCTCGACTAGTATTGAAATACTGGGTCTAGACATCTCTAATAGCTGCAAGTATCGCGATCACTTGGAAAGGAAGGCTAAGTTGGCCTCCAAAAAATTGGGTGTCATCAATAGAGCGAGGCAGTACTTTAAGCCGGCCCACAGACTAGCGCTGTACAAAGCACAAGTCCGGCCTCACATGGAGTACTGTTCTCATCTCTGGGCTGGTGCACCCCAGTACCAACTAAAGCCATTCGATCGCATACAGCGCAGAGCAGCTCGCATTATCGGGGACCAGGTGATCAGCAAACAGCTGGACTCTTTGGCGATGCGTAGAGACGTATCTTCACTGTGCGTTTTCTACCGCATCTTTCATGGGGAGTGTTCCAGTGAGCTACACGAACTGATTCCTGCCGCCAAATTCCATAACCGCACTGTACGTCACAGGTTACAATATCATCCTTACCATCTGGATGCGTGGCGATCCACTACAGTTCGGTTTTCCAATAATTTTATTCCGCGCACCACCATTTTATGGAATAATCTCCCTCTAGCAGTGTTTCCGGATCGGTACGACATAAATACCTTCAAAAAGCGTATTTTCCACCTTTTTAAAGGTCGGCAGCACACTCGCTCTGCGAGAGGTCGTGAGCGGCGGTGATAACGTTGAACTGCATGCTCGTCTGCCATCCTATTTCATAAAAAAAAAAAAAAAAAAAGGGTATGCTAGTAACCTGGGCCATCGGAAATGACCCAATTCTGCCGCAATATTTTAATTGTTGTAGTATTAATATTGAAGGGGAAACAATACAAGATCTTAATTGCAATAATAACATAGAAAAACATGAACGTGACCAGTTGCAGAAATTATTATTGAGATATCAGACTTGTTTTTCCACAGGGATGAAGGATCTTGGTTTTACAAACACAACTGAAATGATTATTGATTTAGAAAATACAGAACCGGTAGTATATCGACCATATCGTATGTCTTTTTCCGAAAGAAACATAGTGAGGGATATGGTTCAAGACATGATAGACAGTGGAATAGCGCGCGAATCCTCTTCTCCTTACGCAAGCCCGATAGTATTGGTTCAAAAGAAAACAGGAGAAAAACGTTTATGCGTGGATTATCGAGCCTTAAATCGCAAAACAAAAAAAGATCACTATCCCCTTCCGCGCATAGAGGACCAACTCGACCGACTTGCTGGTAACTCTCTGTTTACTAGTCTTGATTTGGCCTCCGGCTATTACCAGATACCAATAGCCGAAGAATCACGTCATAAGACTGCTTTTGTTACACCTGATGGGCAGTTTGAATACAATAGGATGCCTTTCGGTCTAGTAAACGCTCCATCAGTGTTCCAAAGAACTATTAATAAAATCCTATATGACGCAAAAATAAAATATGCGCTTGTTTATATGGATGACATATTAATACCTTCAAAAGACTTTGTCGAAGGGTTATCTAGATTAGAAGAAGTGTTACGACTTCTTAAAGGTGGTGGACTTACTTTGAGATTGAGTAAGTGTCACTTTTTCCTGGAAACAATAGACTTTTTGGGGTTCGAAGTTAGCTCCAAAGGTATCCGTCCAGGCAGTCGGAAAACTGAAGCCGTAAATAATTTTCCTAATCCCCGTAATCTGCATGAATTACGACAATTTCTAGGTCTGTCAGGTTTTTTTAGACGTTTTATAAAGAATTATGCCCTTTTAGTATCTCCGTTGACAGACCTCTTAAGAAAAAATGCTATTTGGGTTTGGACGGATAGACAAAATGAAGCTTTTAACACAGTTAAAAATTTACTAAGCGACCGTCCGTTGCTAGCCCTGTATGACCCAATGGCGGAAACGCAGCTTCATACGGACGCAAGTAAAGTTGGGGTAGCAGGCATTTTGCTTTAATGCGACAAGAATGGCGCTTTTCATCCAATTTCATACTTTAGTCGAAAAACTACAGCAGAGGAGAGCAAGTTACATTCATATGAACTAGAAAACCTCGCTGTTGTTGCATCGTTGAAACGTTTTAGGGTATATCTTATAGGAATCCCGTTTAAAATCCTTACAGATTGCAATGCTCTTAGGACAACTTTAATTAAACGGGATCTGATCCCTCGAATTGCGAGGTGGTGGGTGCAGTTCCAAGAGTACGACTGTACAATCGAATATCGCTCGGGTACAAAAATGGTCCACGTCGATGCACTAAGCCGAAACCCATTGGAAGACTTTGAAACTGATACCCACGTGTTGGACATCCTTTCTGTTCAATGTGAGCAGGATTGGATTACTACAGTGCAATCAGCAGACGAGGAAGTTAGACGTATAAAAGAGATTCTTACTGACGCTACCACAGAAACTGCAGCTGACATACATAAAAACTATAAATTCAAAAATGGTCGGGTTTATCGCATTGTGGACGATGCACTAAAATGGTTGGTGCCTCGAGGGGTACGATGGCAAATAGTTAAAAAGAATCATGATGATATTGGTCATTATGGATTTGATAAGACTCTGCAACGTATACGAGACCACTATTGGTTCCCAAAAATGCGCCGTTTTGTAAAAAAATATGTTCAATCATGTTTAGAGTGTGCTCATCACAAAGCCCCTAGTGGTAAACACGAAGGAGAATTACATCCTATAGAAAAGTTTAGCATACCGTTTCATACTATACACGCTGATCACATGGGACCGTTTATAAAGAGTAAAAAAGGCAATTGTTATTTACTGGTAATGGTCGATAGTTTTACAAAATTTGTAAACATAGCAGCTGTGAAGAGTACGAAGTCGCTTACAACGATAAAAGCATTAAAAGACTACATTCAATATTTTGGTGTACCCTCACGGCTAATTACGGACAAAGGGAGCAGTTTTACTAGCAAGACTTTTAAGGATTTCGTTTCAACTTTCGGTATCAAGCATATTGTTAATGCCGTTGCAACTCCTAGAGCCAATGGACAAGTTGAACGTTTCAATCGTACTATATTGAATGCATTGGCTACTTCGTCTCATGGCAAAGACGACAAATCCTGGGATGACAATTTACTTGATATCCAAATCGGTCTTAATACCACCAAACATAAAACTACAGGGAAAACTCCATCTGAATTACTGTTCGGATTTAATATTATAAGTAGGTCGGAAGGTATGTTAAGTGCAATAATAACAGATACTAGTAATCTACGAAACTCCCAAGAATTAGGAAAATTACGGCAAGAAGCATATGACAACATCAAAGTGCAACAGACAAAGGATTCGGTTAGATTTAACAAAAACAGGAAAATTGGAACAAAATATAAAATAGGGGATTTAATCAGAGTGAAGAGGCAGGTACCACATGATGGCAAATCGCAAAAACTCGTTGTTAAATATCAGGGCCCTTACCGCATAGTAAAAGTGCTTCCTAATGATCGGTTTGTAATTGAAGACACCCCCTTAACTAAAAAGAAAGGTCGTAAATATGAAAGTATAGTAGCACTTGACAAAATACAGCCTTGGTTAAATTTTTGTAGACAATCTGAAAGTAGCAGTGAGGATAATGTAACGGAGAACGATAAACAAATACAGTAGCTTCATTTTTTTTTATAGCCTTACATTGATTTCTTTATTTACAATATGATCAAAATGTTATAATTATCTACTTACCTTTACAAAATTAGCATTTAATTATATCGATTCAAAATATTCAATAATAATATATTGTCAAATTTAACTTAAAATAATTGGAAATTGTGCTTATGTTATTTCTTATATTTTAATTATCTAATTATTAATACGATTTATTATAAATGAGTAATTTTGATTTAAATATTGATTTTAATTTATGCGGAGATTTTAGTTTATTGCTTATTTGATGTTATGGAATTATTAGATTTAATGTTATGTTATTAATATGCCTGGGAATATTCTGATTTCGTTGTGTTTTTGTTTTGTGTATATACTTTAATTAACGCAAGAGGACTTGCGTTGAACAGGATGGCCGAGTTGTTGGATAAATTAGTACCGAATTGAGTTTTGTTAGTCTGTGCCGGATGTCACTTGGGTTGATGGCTATTCAACTCACGTGACATCCGTCAGAGAACTTTAAGACGAAACACACATCATTTTTGACGGGGAACAGGCACCATCTTTTAGAACGGGCTGATTATGTTTTCATGTTAACGGGCAGTTGTTGAAGAATATATTGTGTATCAAGTACTCGAAGTTTCATTTCTGGCAAAGCCTGAATTGTTATCCTTACAATATATTGCAATTTATCACACGCTTTTCGGTAAAGGATCGGTTCCCTGCATAACTCTAGAGAATTCTAGGGATATGTGTAACCTACCGATCCGCATTGGAGCAGCGTGATAGATTTTAGCTCCAAACGTTCTCTCCAAAAAACGGAGAGAGGAGACCTATGCCCAGCAGTGGGATAGTAACAGGCCGTTACTTTACTACTTTACTTACTTAACATATATTATTTATTAAATGTAACTATGCCATGCAACATATGGTGAAATGTACAGGTATATGTAAATGTAAAAAGTTATACTAACTAATTTATACGAAGTTACTCAGTATTACAAACATACTAAATATATATTAAGGAACGTATTGAACTCTTATTAAGATTTTTCTGTACATTTCTATCAAAGGAATTTCAAACTGGGAATCTATTGTCCCCGAATATATTTGATGGGAAATCGCGAATGAATATCCGATACGCAATTTCGTTCCATTATTGACTTTCCTCTAAATAAAGCGTAGGGATTTTAATCTTGCGAATATTTTCAGATCAGTATTCGCTTTTATTTATTACGTTATAAACTAAGTCCCTAAAAATAATACAATATTTTAACAATTTTATGTACTTCATTCGTTAAATAGTTTTCAGCTAATATTTTATTTAAGAGCAACTTTTAAAATACCACTATATATTATATTATAATTGTTGTAAATAAATAAACAATGGCTATGTCATAACCAGCAAGAAGTTAAATGATATTTGTAGGTTCTTTTTATAGACATAAGTGGAAGTTTGATTAGGATAGATGCTCTGAATGTCGTAGTACCTCTACCGCTGATTTGAAGTTTCAACCTTGTTTTCACCAAAACATTACTATTTTATGTTACTCTGAGATTTTTATAATACTTCAGTGCAAATAAAATACTTTCTGTCTGCCAGTTGTATTTTCACGGATCTGAAGCAATATTGATCTAAGTCGGTATAATTTATTTACCTTTGTTTGTAACTGGGTCTGTAGTAGACGTCAGTGACGTTTTGTGTATGTGACCTTTGCTGTGGGGCATAGATTTAGGCCCGCTTTGGGCCTGGTAAAGGCCTGAAGTCTCCAGCGTTTTACATAGATTATCTAGGAATGTTATTAATTGATCAAAGGTAGGTTTTTACGTTCTGATATGTTATTTCGAATTTAGTTCGTAAATCAGTGTCTAGTTTTCGTACAAATATGTGTAATAACAACAAAGACCATTCGCTCACTGGAAAGCCTAGACTAGTTAGGCCTCGCGTATTTTCCTAAATAATGTTTACGAAGTTAGTAACTGAGAAACATTCTTTACCGAAACAGTAGATAACGACAACATTGCGCTCAGATGTGAGTCGGCTATCATTCTTTTATGATCGTACCTATCTATTAAAATTGAACGGGCTACTTCATAATTCTCCGGTGTATTAGTTAAGTGTTTAACTAAGTTTAAGGGCTCGTGTGAAAGACAGCTAAGTAAATAATGTTTCTTTTGGACAGGACTCAGCGATTGATTGTTGTGTATTAAACTATCAAACAGGTTAATAAAATTTGGAAAATCGCAATAACTTCCCGAAAATTGTTGTAGATTAATTTTCGGTAAACTTATGTTATCAACTCTGTTACACGATTGTATACTAGACTTCGTAGTAGCATTTGAATCCGAAACAAGTGAATCGTATAATATTTTTACTTCGATAAATTGGTCTTCGAATTTTAAATACTTTTCTTTATAAACTTGTAGTTGTTCCGGATTATTTGCAACAGTATTTATTAAGTTTAAATAACATTCCTCGACGTTATGTTTTATTTCATTTAAAAACGAACATTTCACTTTGAACTTGTCAATACATAACGAATCGTTGAAATTACTCGAAGTAGTTGAATCATATATGCTCACGAGTTTTTCTATGTAAAAATCGAATTTCATTACCAGCATCTGATTAGTTTTTGCCATATTTCGGTAATTAACGATAAAAAATTAAAATTATTTCAAAATGAAAACGCTATGGCCGCGGTAGGCGTACGTGACTTTTTGAATTCCGGCAAAGAAGGATCAAATTTGGGCAGAAAAGGGTCAACCACTTACCTTTACAGGATCGGGAACCAATTCTGGACACTCTGGAGACTTTATAAAAAGTTTTGGTCACAAACACAGGTTTTTTTGTATAATTGCTTTTTCTGCGCGTTTTGCGAGTTTAAAACGGTGTGAAGGGGTAGGAGGGGGTAGAAGGGATAATGGCGGGTGGTTGCCATTAACCAATCAAACGTGATCCTCAAACATCCGAGATCGGATACATTGACTAAACAGTAAATATTTATTTACGAAACGCGCTGATATGAAAATAGATTTAAATTAAATTTTTTGTAAGAATTCGTTTTCAGCCTTAGTTCAATTTTACTTATATTATTTCTATAATACATTTAAATTAATTTTTTTAAAATTTTATTACAGAACAAAATTTTAGACCATAGACCACAGATACATCTGTGTAATTATAAAAATTCGGAGAAAAGTCGTTAAACGAGCAAAACGGCGTTTATCTCGATTTTCCGCCGTAAATTTTCACCTTTAGCCTCGTAAATTGTGATGGCGCATGATGTAATTTACTGTGAAAAAAATCTTTTGCAACAGAACAACAAAGTTATTTATCTAACGGGGGAAGTTCCTCGGAGCCGATAAATCGAAGGCCTCGTAAACGTCTTCGTGGAAGGCTTAATGTGTTTTCAATAGCCTTACTCGATGGATTAGGGAGATAAGTCGAGTTAGGACCGTTAAAAGGAACCTTCATTTGGATAAACAGTTGTTTCCTGTTTGGATATTGCTTTACATATTTGAATCAAGGATTGAAATATTGCGATTTTGAGGCATTATCTATTACGTATTGAAAATGTTTGAATTATGTAAATTTGCTCTACCGTCATAAAAGAAATTACTGAATTTATTTATTTTATAGAAAATAAATATACTCGATCTTATAACATTCGCTAATACAAAGCGAATACGACGACCGACTTTATTGTACTATTTGACACTTTAGTTTTCGAAATATCGGCTGGTGATGACTTTCGGCTAAACTGGGTTATAGCTCATAGTCATGTCTTCAACATTATAATTTATCAGACCAGGCAACTTTAGAAATACTTCTCTCGAATAGCGAATTCTTCGCAATTCACTTTATTTCTTTATTCGCTCCTCTGTCATTCCTCTTACTGCAAATACCTAAGTCAATATACCATAGATACCATAAGTCCAAATTAAATGGTAATTGGCAAACCTTCATTAAGATCTCTCGAGATAATAATCATTACTTATGCATAATCAACTGATATACGCAAGACATGGATAAAGGGAACTATGATTAATGAAATTGTACTAGCTATATAATTAACGACCCTTTTCTTGTAGTAGTTTTCAGGTAAGAAGTTTCTTGCCCTACCTCAATTAGGGTAATGATATATTTCCTTTGACGACATTGACTGTGCTAAAGGAATAGAACTGAAATTCACCTTATTCAATTAGGGCAAGTAAGAAGGAGATCCTTAGCAAAACTGAAGTCACTGATATTAAGTCTGAAAAGTGCAAATCAGATGTGGTGGCCGAAGCATATACCTAATTCAAAGATTGGTTCCTAAAATTCTAAACTATCTTACATTGAGAAGACAAAAGTATTTAACGAATACAATTATTTTAAAATATTGTGTTTATACCATAGAGTATATAAATGATATCTTTTTAAATTTCTTCCTAATACGGATTTCAAATATACCAAATTTCAAACTTCTGGTTGTACTTTCAATGTCCAAGGTTTGTGTTCTGTGCACTTCTTTTTATTTTCAATTTTGTTTTTATATAAAAAATATATTAAAAAAATATTTTAAAACATGGCTGCTTTTATAGTAATTAAATTTAATTAATGTTTAGGGGACGATGTTTGCAGGAAAAAGTCGGGATCAGTCACAAATCTGATGACAGGATATACAACAAAATCTTTACTACTTACAGCAACTTTTCCTCACAGAAACACAAACATTATTAAAAAAAGCATTACAAATGACGGTTCACTTATTTCGTCTCCTACAAGTATATTATTTTAAGTAATACTAGCTGTGCCAACAACGGCTTCGCCCGCGTGGAATTCAGTGTTTTACGAAACTTTCTCCCGAATTTTTGAAATTTTGAGCATAGTTATTTAAGTAGTTATTTCACAATAATCGTGAGAGATAAAGACATGCTATCGCGAACTTTTTTCTAGTACTTTTATAGATCTACAATTGTCTTCTGCATTACTTTAGCGTATCTCTGCTGGTTTACGCAGCGCACGCGACCGAAGCTCTCAGCAAGCAAGTCTTTTAACAACGGCGCGATCTCTTTAGCACAATTTACATAACACCGATATGTACCATTTACCGAAACAATCCGGAAGTATTGCACAATTTTTTGGTGAAAACAGTACAAAAATCCGTTCAGTAGATTTTAAGAAGATCGATTACACACAGACAGACAGACAGCTGCTTTAGAACTTTGTTTTATAATAAGTATAGATAAAATATGTTGGCAGAAATATAAAATATACCTCAAACAATTAACCTTTGCAGTATGGCATTTCAAGAATATATCAATGCATTTCAACAATAGAAAATGCACAAAAAAATATCTCATGCGAAAAATGTCAAGCATCCACTTTTGTTATTCTAAATTTACGAAGGTGAATTTTAATATCACGGCGAATTTGTGAATCGTGCGACAAAAAAAAATCTCCGCATTTTTTTTGTAAAATGATCAATAAAGTTACAAATTTTGTTTAAGGAAACTTCATGATAATCACAAAACAGTGCTGGATCCCGAAGAGAGTCCCGAGACTTTTAAAAGTAAAGTAACGGCTTGTTCTATCTATCCCACAGCTGGGTATAGACCTCCTCTTTACGTTTATATAAGCGCAAAATGATTGCACTTTAGTAATTGAACATGAATGAATTTTTCTGACTTGTATGTATACTAGAATGTTCATCATCATCCTCATGCCCTTATCCCACTCTACGTGGGGTCGGCACAACATGTTACAAACATGTTGTCATATGATTTGGCTACGTATTTTACGACCGGCCGCCTACCTAACGTCAACTTACCTTAGTCGTATTTTACGACCCCTCGGTAAGAAAGAGGGTGGTCTATTCTGCTTAACCGGATACCACACGGTGGGTCAACTCACCTTAGTCGCCTTTTACGACACCTCGGTAAGAAATGAGGGTGGTCTATTCTACTCAGTCGGATACCATACGGCAAGTATACTAGAATGTTCAATGAAATACAAATTGAGATGCGTTGTATGTAGAAGTTTATTTTAGGTGGACGTCTGTATATGCTATAAATCAATGGAAGTGTCACTTTATTCTAAATTCATGGTCAATTTTGAGAGCACCTCTAGCAATTTTTAATTTTGTTAATTTTTTAATTTTTTTTTACCACATAAACTTTATTTGGAGTAATACGAACAACGAAAATACAGTCCCGTCGTTCTGAATAATGCGCTTATCAAAGATTGGTATTTTATATCTACATAGATAGCCAACAAACAAAACAATAATAGTATATCAAATACTATTTTTTAAGTTTTTATCAGCTTCATATAGTATTGGTATGTAGAGCATTGTTCTAAATTAGTTGTTACCTCGTTATAAATACCTCTTTAAAGCGATAAAAATATAAAACTACTTAAATTACTGTTTATGTACTTGAACTGAATATGTTATGATACGAGTAACAGCAATATTTTAAGAAAATGTTGGCGATAAAAAGTGATTGTTACATAATTTGACCTTAGTGTCTTAAATATTAATTCTTATCTTTCCACTCATTAATGACTTTGAATAAAAACACACTTCAATTTAAATGCATATGCTTTTTATATTTCTTAGATAAATAATATTTTTTTATAAATAATTTATAGAATTAGGCGTTACTTTGCGGAGATCCATAATACAAAAGTAATAATAAAATTATTTTGCTATAATCCGTGATACAGTAAATAGAAAATATATATAGTGTTAAATGTATAGTGGACTATCCGTATTTGCATACCCGATACGTGCAGGATTCGTAAAAACACATGCACAAATCTCCACCACTTCCATCACCATACACAAGCACTACTCACGTTCACTATCACAAACTCAACAATCGTTTCGCCCCGCAACCGAAGCATCATCAGGAGATAGACTCCACGATTGCGATTTTGTCGTATGAAAATACGGATAGTCCACTATACATTTAACACTATATGTATTTTCTATTTACTGTATCGCGGATTATAGCAAAATAATTAAATTATTACTTTTTTTTTATATAACGTTATTATATTAATCAAAAACAAATCATCCAAAAAAAGTGTTTAATAAAATTAATTTTGTTTTATTAATATTTTTGGTTTTAAAAAGTTCTAGCCTTCTTGCTAAAGGCAAGCAGCAACTTAGCTGTCATCAATTATGATTAGAAATTCCCTTTGACATAAGCAATACTGTCTGTTATATAATTTAGGTATGCAGAGCGTGCGATATAAGCTCTTTAATCTTGGTAGGGTTCTAAAGGGCCAGTAATTATACTGTTAAATATTTAAACAGACTTAACAAAGCTTTAAGTGATTTTGCCATGTACTTTAACAAGTTAGCGGGATTTAACATATCTATATGATATTCTCTTGCAGAATTGGTCAATCTCTTTTTTATATGAAATAATTGTCAACAATTGAGTGATTTATGTGTGTATTTTGTTAGTGTTTAGAACGAAAGCTGTAAAAGTTGAAATTTAATTATAATTAATACATATAATCATCCTCCTGCCCTTATCCCACTCTAAGTGGCACGATATGTTAAAACATGTTGTCAAATGTTTTGGCTACATATTTTACGACTGGTCGCCTGCCTGAAGTCAACTTATGGCTGATATTACGTTTCAATCACATTAAAGTATAATCATTAGAAAATTATGAATACATTACCAGAACGAAAAAAGTTCTAAGTTAAGGCTAAAAAGGCTAAAAAGTTCTATTTATACAGAACTTATAAAAACCGTTGCGATGATCCTATGAACTCTGAGATATCGCATTTTTTGATAACGTAATAAAGTGCAATAAAATATTATCGTTAAGTCTTCTAACCTTTTAACATATTTACATACTGCAGTTAGCCACATCATTTTGAAGCCATTACTGCCTAGCCATAAAATGGTAAAAGCGAGAAAATTGTAGAGTACTTTATATTATGTCATAAATCTATACTTATTACACAACAAAGTCCCAAAAAGCTGTATAGTGCTAAATTATTATTACATGTATTCTAGATTGAACAATTTTTTTATGAAACATAAATAAATATAAAAACTCAAAGTTTTTATTGCGATTTTTATTACAATTATTGATTCATCGATATTTCTTACAATAATGAAAATAGGTTAATATATTATAATTTCTAAATATTGGAATCCATTAGCAGTAATATAGACGGACGAACGAAATTTTTTTACAACACTAATGAAATATTTATTCGAGTTAATTGGCTTTATCAGTATAAAGTTGACACTGTTTACATACGAAACGACATTTAAAATGCTATTTAATTCATTTACAAGCGACATTTTAGTTTGAGTTTTTGTAGAATTCGGTTGTTAAAATGAGTTTTAAGGATAAAGTTGTTATAGTGACCGGAGCGAGTTCCGGTATTGGAGCCGCGATTGCAGAAGGATTTAGTGCTGAGGGTGCGAAAGTGGTGATGGTGGGAAGAAATGAGCAAAAATTGAAAAATGTTGCCGCACGTTGCAATAGTCCTTTTATAATATTTGCTGACGTTGGCAACGATGGAGACGTCCGAAGTATAATAAATAAGACAATAGAGAAGTATGGGAAGTTAGATATATTAATCAATAATGCTGGAACTTCCGCCTCAGCTAGCCTTCTCAGTGGCGATTTATTGGATTCATTCGATAAAACGATACGTGTAAATCTTCGCGCTGTCGTATATTTAATAAGTTTAGCTGCTCCATATATAATCAAGACTAAAGGTAATATCATCAACATTTCCAGCATTTTAGGCACTATTCCACCTTTATCGACAGACGTCATAGCATATACTACATCGAAAGCAGCATTGAACCATTTTACTATGTGCTCTGCAAGCGAGTTAGCACCGTTAGGTGTTAGAGTAAACGCAATATGCCCAGGACCTGTTGAAACAGATTTTTTGGAGAATACTGGATTTCCAGGAACATGGGACGAGTATAAAAATGTTACTGCCACTAATAAAATATCGCAGCCCAAGGAAATAGCAGATTTAACTCTTTTCCTTGCTAGCGACAAAGCTATATCGATTACAGGAGCGAATTATGCTTGTGACAATGGTATTTCTATAAAGCGTCGATAATATATTTGTCAATCAGAAATATTACTTCGTTAAATTTGACAATCAGAAAAATTTAGGTATATTTTTAATGTAACAATAAATATTAAAAATATATATTTACTTTTATTTCAAAACCTTTTTGTCATTTTTGTTTGGTTCATAAATAGGAAGCTGGTATTATTTACATTCTGAAATATTTTTGTTACCTATGACCCAAAGTAAAATCATAATAACATAACCTCAAGTACCTAATATATATGTAACAAATTTCGTTATTATATCACATACATAATTAAAAACTTTTATTTCGCATTTTAATGCATTCAAAACAAATTGTTATAGCAAATTCGGTTTTCACTTAATACAACGTAATAAGATCGTCTTTACAATGAAACAAAAATAAGTTTTTTATTACTTATAATCTATAAAAAGTTCACTTAGCCCTACTCCTTAATTTGACCAGTTATATATATCAAGAATCGGCCAGATTACGGTAATAAAAAGCTGATTTAGCTGTGATATTAACAAATAAAGTCGTACAAATATTCGCTTAGCTCCGAGCGACGACGCAGAAAGGTAATAACGCAGCGGTAATCCTACAGGATTTTAGGATCTAGCTAGGAAAGTATCATTGTGTACCTTGTACCAACGTCGAGCTAAATTAACAACTTGAAAGCTATATGTCTCTTCTGAGGATTTCTTTTAAGTTACTTTATTTACTTTGTCGTGAGATTGACAGTGCCGTGTGGTATCCAGCTGAGTAGAATAGACCACCCATATTTCTTACCGAGATGTCGTAAAGGCCGACTAAGGTAAGTGCTGTGTGCTATCCGGCTGAGTAGAATAAAATAAATAAATAAATAAATATATGGGACACTTACACACTCGGTCGTCTATCCCCAAAGTAAGTAACTTAATACTTGTGTTATGGGTGACAGACAACAGGTAGAAATATATACATATATAATTTTAAATACATACTTAAATACAAATACACACCCAGGCTCGAAGAACCAACAAATTGTTTATAGAAAATGTTGGCCCTCGGCGGGGATCGAACCCACGACCCGCGGACTGAAGGTAGGGTCACTGCTCACTACGCCAACGGGCCAGTCAAATAGACCACGCTCATTTCTTACCGTGGTGTCGTCAAGGGCGACTAAGATAAATTGACGTTAGGCAGGCGGCCGATCATAAATTACATAGCCACATCAAATCACAACATGGTCAGAACATGTTGTGCCGACCATACTTAGGATGGCGCAAGGACATCAGAATGATGATTTGTGGTGAAATTGACTAGTTTAGACTTTAATAACATAGTGAAGGTAGTAATCGAAAGCAATAACTGAACTTCAGTGGTTTGGATGGTTCTTGTTAAAGAGTTTACATTGCGAATGAATGATAGCCCATATTGTAATCCTCATATTTCAACTTTAAGAGAAACATCAGATTCTTATTATCTCTAATTAATTAGTTGATCAATCAATTAAGCCTTCAAACGATAGGTTTCTTTAGGTGATCATAAAACGAATTTTTGACATCCATTTTTAGATCATGTTATTAACTATATAATAAATATACCTATGATTTGTATACCATTTTTTTGTTATAAAATTCTCCGTTGAATACAATAAATCATTTTACAATAATAATTTAAATTTATCGTTGGTGACGAAAACATTTGGATTTATACAAAATTGAAATATGATCCATAAAATCTCGTATCAAATTCACGTAAGTTCACATAACAATTTTTTTAAAGACATATCCATGCAGCTATATGGATTAACAATACTATTTCATTGGTTATTGAAAATTGAATCATACAATATATTTAATCTCCGAACCCGCTATATGTCCGGTGAGCACCATATGCACATAAGAGCAAGTACCAAAAACAAATGTAACTTACATTATTAATATATTATAAAATATTTAGTTGCATTCGATGGGGAATTTTATAACGAAGAAAATGGTATGCTAATCATAGGTATAATTATTATATAGTTAAAAAAATGATTCCAAAATAAATGTGAAAAATTCTGCGCGACGATTTGTGCACATGGTGCACAGCGACGGCGGAAGGGTTTACATGCAATTATAATTCTATTTGACAACAAGATTATCAAAAAGGGAAAATGATATCACTTATAGTCAATTATTCCAAGTGAAGTGTGCAGCAGTTAAAAATGAGAATTAATAATAATAGAATTGGAAAAGAGCACGAATAGTTTATTTAGTTTTATAGCATAAAAAACGTAATTACCATCCCATACTCAATATGAAGTTTGGCCGCATAAGTGTCGTAGACATAAGTTCTAACTTGTTTACGCGAAACTCGTAAAACTGTATTTTATGTCAACGGTTCGGTCGAACTTTTTTAATATCCCTTTCTTTATGTTTTCAATAAAACCTGCACTTTTTTCTCAATTGATTGAACGATAAAATTGAGTTTATTAGAAATTACATATAACGCGACAAATCCAAATATGGCGGACGACATTTAAGTGCTCTTAAAAAATATATATGATTATTTTACATAATGTAAAGTTCGATTAAACATTAACTTCAAAAGCAATACTTTATTACTATTAGCTATAAAAAAGCTGAGCTGATTTGACTACGTATTGTACCGGTCGCCTGACGTCAACTCACCTTAGTCGCCTTTACGACACCTCGATAAAATTAGGGTAGTCTATTCAACTCAATCTCAATGTAAGACAATGTTGCTTATTGGGAGAGATTTGGAGCTTATTACTCAAATTTACACTCCAAATTCGCAAGATAAACATAGCCGAAGAATTCTCCAGGTATATACGCATACTTTATGAAGTTTTCCGGATAAAAAAGATCGATAAATAAACAAATGGACGTGTGTAGAGCTAAAGTAGTTTTTAGGACGTTCTTAAACGTTCAAAAGATTCAAGACTATTCATAGAGCTTAAGTTTCAGTACTACGTCTAGATGGACGATGATGTATAGTTATTAATGAATTTTATTTAATCTTTTTAACAGTTTTATGATCTATCTATGATCGATTTTTTATGTCTAGTGACGACAGTATAACTAGGCATTTGATAGATCGTTAAATATAAATAAATAAATATATAGCATAATATACAAAATCAGTCCCCAAAGTAAGTAACTTAATTGATTTATAGAAGCAGGCGTTACTTTGCGGAATTCCATATTACAAGCAATATAACAGAACTAACTACTTTGCTATAATCCGCACGGGTTAAGTGAATGCATGCAAAGCCAATGTGTATGAAGCAGGCAAAATCTACGCACCTTATACATGCAGGACAAGCCACCACATGCACCCCAAGGCGCAATTCACCAGCAACAACGCACACAAAAGCAGCACACACACCCACCACCACAATCTCGACGATCGTTTCGTCCCGAAACCGAAGCATCATCAGTAGGATAGGCTCCACGACAAAAATCGTAATGCGCCGCGCTACCCATACAAGCCGTCTTAAATAGTTCAACTCCCACCAATACCCTCCCCTCCGAACACATGTAGCAAAACGGTATAAGATACATTTACTTGCTCGTTAATATGGTCACTTAATTAACGAGCAATGCTTACAATGCTTTGATATATTTAAAAATACATAAGTGAGAATTAGTCATATAAAAAAAATACTTTTATAAAAATAATGCTGATTCGAAAAAAAACATAAATATGCTAATTCGATCACACCGATAGAACTATAATGCGTTATGCATAGATCTATAATAATTAATATTTCTGGCACGAATAATTATACCGTTACCAAACCGTCAGCTTCTTGCTGGCTCTTCTCGGTAGAAACAGCTTTTCCGAACCTGCTGGTTCGTAGAGTTGACGATTAAAAAGCACTTGTTTTCAAGTTTACTTGAAAAAAGAATATTTTGAAAAGAGGTCGATAACCAGGTAATATCGGCAATACGGGAGAAAAACTGGGAAGCATGTTTTCCTTCTCTTAGACAACTGATTTAATATGAAATAGTTGCAATACTCTTATCTAAATATTTAAAAAACAACAAATACTTCCATTATTCAGAAAAAAGGAAAACATACCAAATAGCGATTTCGCAAACAATGGTAGCAAATCTTTAATGAAATAATGACACAGCAATACCGAAATAAACGAAGAGTCACGCAGTATTCATTTGAATGTTTGTCTGTTGCTGAATAACATACATAAACAACGATAGAATAATTAATTGTGATACGCGATGAAAGGAATTTGTATACTGCTAAATATAGAACACGCTATATTATCTCTGCCATATGCAGGATTAATAAAATTGAGGTATAAAATGATTCCGGATTACATCAAAATACCATGATGTTAATTTTTAACAGTATTTATAATGAAATTTTCTCTAAAAAAGTGAGTAAATTAATTACTTCAACTTTCCAGCTTAATTTATCGCTTGTTAAAGATTATTTGATGAAGTGACGATGAGAGGTTTCAAATTTTTTAGACAAAATAGCTTAAGCAAAACCAATATGCTTTCAGAAATCTTAACAGCACTTCAAAAACACTATCAAAAAGACGCTGATACAGAAATATTACTATGCTATTGAGGATTACTTAGATGAAAATAGTGCGTGGATATAGCTACTCTTCGACCCTGTACAAGATATTAATATATGTAATAAATATTATATGGAACTAGTGATAAGAAATATATATATTCTGAAAAAGTGACCAATGTTAAGTATCTTGGCGTAATACTAGACCATCGCATGACCTGGTACCTGCGTATGGACTTAGTATCAAGTCAAATTCGTAAACTGATTTGGATATTTAAAACATTGAGACAAATTACCTCCTATAAAATTTTAAAAACAGTATATGTAGCTCTTGCGCAATCCATAATTAATTACTGTATCTCCGTTTGGGGCGGTGCTGCTAAATCAAAATTTATTAAGCTAGAGAGAAGCCAACGATCTCTATTAAAAGTTATACTGTACAAACCCTTGTCTGGAAGAGATCACTGCTGTGATAAGACCGCCCTTTGCATGATTTACATTATAATTAGATTTAAGTTTTCTGTAAATTGTTGTTTTTTTTTTTCTTATATATAGTGTAATTTTGTGTAATAAAGATGTTTATCTATCTATCTATCTATCTATAACCCTATACTTTTCCCACAACTCAACTATATTCTGCTTCGGGTTTACTTTCCGTCAGGAAGTTATACATTTTAAATATGATTCTAAGGAAGCATAAATCAGTACCATATGTAGCCGCGAAAAAAAGGAAAAGACAACAGTAAAACGGGCTAGAACTGCTTTTGCCCAGAACCAATATTCCATTTTATCATGTTATTTATATAATAAGATAAATAGGAAACTAAATTTATTTCCTTTAAATACTCATACCTGAAAATTTGTTGAAACGTGTGATATAATAATACTTGCATATATATATATATATGTGTGTGTGTGATTGAGTGTGATGCACACTCACACAACACATAAACAATCACACTCAATCACACACACACACACACTCACACACACACACACACACACACTTATTCTTCTCATTCTTGTAAGTTTTATTTCATTCTTCTTTTGTAAATTTTTACTACTTAATTTTTAGTATGCATATTGTCATGGAGAGCGGGGCTTTCTGACACAGGTGTTGTTACACTTAAAAGAAGGTCCCAACCTTGATATTGTAATCCTTATGTATTTAATGAAAAAGTAAATAAATTATTAAAATATTATTTGAAAAGAGCAACCGCCAAGTTTATTTTTGGCTCATCTCAGTAGGAAAATCTTTTCCAACAAGCAATAGATGTTGACGACTCAAAGGAACTTGTTTACAAGTTTAATTGAATAAAGAATATTTTGAATTGAATTGAAATCAGTTTTGATATGAAGTATTATAAAAATACCATATAATTAATCAAACACCGAACGAGTACTGAACCGTATTTTAGTATTTATTTTCATATGACACAAGCTTGTACTTATACTATTACAATGGAACATCTCTAGCGCGGCGTAATATGGAACAGCGCCATCTAGTTCTGCGTGCGGTAACAAAATATCTCAAACATCCCGCCACCCAAAGGACGACTAAGTCCTTTATAATTTCTAACAAACAAGTATGTGAAATACATTGTAAACATATAAGCGACTTAACTAATATCAAACATTTAATCATTCAGAGGCAGAGGGCATAATTTAACAACCGGTCGTTTAAACAACTTATCCTTATACTGAAGTGTAACAACACGAGTGATGCCATCTGCACCTGGATGTTTGGAAACTATACGTCCCAAAAGCCATTTACCGGGAGGTAACCTATCATCTTTTACCATAACTATAGTGCCCAATTTAACATCTGGACAAACCTTTGCCCACTTATATCGATTTTGTAGTGTTGTTAGATATTCACATTGCCAACGTTGCCACAAACATTGAACCATCTTTTGTATCATGTGCCATCGATTTAAGGGGCTAAGGTTAACATTTATTAAACTTTCCTCAGGCACAGCAAGTGGAGGTTCTCCTATTAGGAAATGACCCGGAGTTAACGGAGGTTCCTCAAGAGTGTCACTAATTAAAGTCAGTGGACGGGAGTTAACACAAGCTTCAACTTGAGTAAGAAGCGTGGAAAACTCTTCAAAAGTCAAATTGGACTGTCCGATTACTCGTTTTAAGTGATTTTTTACGGATTTCACTCCTGATTCCCATAATCCCCAAAATGTGGAGAGCTGGGTGGAATGAAATGCCAATTAGTTTGGTCATTGGCCAAAAGTTCAGCTATTTCTGAAACAACTTGGGATTGTAAAGTTTTGAAACTTGTGTCTAATTCTCGTGAAGCACCCTTAAAATTTGTCCCACAGTCGCTCCATAGATCCTTACAGTGCCCACGGCGAGCTGTGAATCTTTTGAAAGCTGCTAAAAACGCGGCAGAAGTTAAATCGGAAACAGTTTCCAAGTGAAGGGCCTTTGTTACGGTACATACGAATAAACAAATGTATGCTTTACTCGTTTTCTTGCATCTACCAGGGTACAGTTTAAGTGTGAACGGACCTGCAAAATCTACACCACTGTTACGAAATGGACGATCTG
Organism: Morpho deidamia; assembly: GCA_947086505.1. Classification (NCBI taxonomy): domain Eukaryota; kingdom Metazoa; phylum Arthropoda; class Insecta; order Lepidoptera; family Nymphalidae; genus Morpho; species Morpho deidamia. The sequence goes on from CAMTZC010000027.1 coordinate 8,056,663, forward strand.
GCTTAACTCTGTACTCCGGAAGATTTCCCATAAGTGGAAAATTTGGTTTTGCATGAAATTTAAAACAAGTTATACATTTTCGTATGACTGATCTTACTACAGATTTAACTCTAACAATCCAATAATTTTGCCGAATATGATTGAGGGTAAGTTGATTGCCACCATGCAATGTTTTCTCATGTGCATTTACAACTATTAATTTCGCTAACGGGCATTTATTACTTAAAATAATTGGTGATTTAAGATTTGAGGGAACATTTGCATTCGTCAATCTACCACCTACTCGTAACAAATTGTCATTATCAAGATAAGGATTGAGTGTATATAATTTACTTTTTCTATTAACAGCTTTACCTTGTGATAAAAAGTTAATTTCTTCATTAAAGCTTTTAGACTGTGACAATCTTATACAAACATTTAGGCTCTTTTTCATTTCAGATGCTGTTAAAAACGTACTATTTTCTCTTTCTAACTTGTTTTTCGATCTACATTTATTAATAAATCTTAAACAGTATGCAGTTACGTGTATTAATCGGAGAAGTTTCGAAAATCTATTAAGGTGAGTATCAATAAAATTATCTTCGTTTGTACATAAATGTGTAAATATTTTTTGTTTTAATTCTGTGTCTGTTTCAAGAACATCATAATCGTGAGCTACGAATTCTACAGGTTTTCTTAAATATTTAGGACCATTCCACCATAGTTCTAACTCTTGTAATTCAGTGGGGTAAACACCGCGAGATGCCAAATCGGCAGGGTTGTTGGCGGAACTAACATGATGCCATTGAGTGTTATTAGTTGCAGTAAGAATTTCTGCAGTGCGGTTAGCTACAAACGTAGTCCAAGTGTTAGGAGTTTTGCGTAACCACGCCAAAACGATGGTGGAGTCTGTCCAAGCAAATACACAATCATCATTAATCTTTAGTTCAGTTTGAACAGCTTTCAACATTTTTGCGAGCAATACTGCACCACAGAGTTCTAGTCGGGGTACCGAGATTTGTTTTACTGGAGCTACACGCGCTTTAGATACTAATAAGTGCACATTTATTCGATTTTCCTCCCAAACTCTGAGATACAACACACAAGCGTAAGCGGAACAAGACGCATCACTAAACCCATGAAGTTCGACCTTGGTGGTGCTATCGGAAATACCAATCCATCGCGGAAACTGAATGTTTTGCATACGAGAAAAATTATCGAGGTAAGAGAACCATTCAGTTTTCAATTCATCATTCAATTCTTCATCCCAGTCCAAATTGGCTAACCATAGTTTCTGCATATAGATTTTAAGAATAATAATAGACGGAGCTAACCATCCCAGAGGGTCGAAAATCTTGGCGATAGCAGAGAGTACATTTCGTTTAGTTACATCAAGTTCACACTGGTTTAAACTTAATTTTAGTTCAAAATTGTCTGTTTGTGAGTTCCATGTAATACCTAAGGTTTTAATTGTATCTTTAATTTTTATTTTCACTTTACTTTGTAACTCTTTATGTTCACTTGGAATTTGATTTAACACTAATTCACTATTTGACGACCACTTATGTAAAGGAAAGCCACCTCGATTAAGTAGCTCTGTGACACGCTGTTGAAGATCTATTGCATCATTTTCAGTGGACGAACCCGTCATCAAGTCATCCATGTAAATATCTGATTTTATTATCTCAGCCTCTCGAGGGAAATTTTCATGTTCATCCTCAGCGAGTTGATGCAGCGTTCGTACCGCAAGAAACGGTGCACAAGATGTGCCATACGTAACAGTAAGTAGTCTGTATTCCTTTATAGGTTCCTTTGGTGAGTCGCGCCAAAAGATTCTTTGCAAATCAGCATCTTCCTTAGATATCAAGATCTGGCGGTACATTTTCTGAATATCTGCCACTAGGCAGAATTTGTGTTGCCTCCATCTTGTTATCAAATTCCGAATGTCTTGTAACAATGAAGGTCCCGTCAGTAATTGCTCATTTAATGATTTACCATTTACAGGTGTTGCACTTCCATCAAAGACGACTCTAAGTTTGGTACTCAGACTCAACGGCCGGAGAACTGCGTGATGAGGTAAGTAGTATTTTAATCTTTTAGAATTAAGTTCTTTTTCAGGTACAACTTCCATATGACCATTTGTTAAATACTCGTCCATAAAGTTTTTGTATTGTTCTTTCAGTTCAGGTTTATGTGAAAATCGGTTTTCCATTTGTTTCAAACGATTAAGTGCGATTGACTTGGAATCACCGAGATCTGTGGGAGTATCATCTTTAAACGGCAACCTAACAATGTAGCGACCATCATCATTTCGTGTGTGAGTATTTTTAAATTGTTCTTCACATTGTATCTCTAATTGTGACCAATGTTTTTTGGTAGGTAAATTTTCTTCAATTTCCCAGAATTGCCGCAGCAATTGATCAATTTCTACTTTAAGGTGAGTTACTACTACATTATGATTTTGTGTTTTTGTGCGTGATACCTTTCCAGATATCAACCAACCAAGAGAAGTATTGATAGCAACAAGAGATCCATGCTTCTGTACACCTTCTTGTATGATGCTTGCGTGAACATCAGCACCCAGCAAGACATCAATGGAACCTGGCTTGTGAAAGTTAGGATCTGCAAGATCTAACTGCCTCGAAGAAGGCCAAGTCTCCTGTGAAAATGCTTTCGAAGGTAATAATGAAGTGAGCCTTTTCAGGACAAATGCATGAACTTCAAGTAGTGGTGTAAGTTCTTTTTTAGAGTGTATAGTGAATTTTACCATAGATCGTGTCTGTATAACTTTTGAATTCAATATGCCAGAAATTTTGCCATTCATTGAAATACGATCCAGATTCAGTAATTGTGAAGCTGCTTCAGTTATAAATGAGGCTTGTGAACCTTGGTCAATCAGAGCCCTCAATACACAAGGAGCACCATTCTTGGCTTTTACGGTAATCTGTGCTGTAGCTAATATAACTTGATTGCTTTCTATTTCAGGGTTTATGCTGACAGTGTTACACGAAGCAGATGCAGTTTCTTCAGGACTACTAACAGACAAAGTTTGTTTCTTATCAGGGTTTGTGAAATGTAGCAATGTGTGATGTCTACGTCCACATTTTCTGCATGTGGTGGATTGCCGACAGTGATTAACACTGTGACCCTTGACAAGACAATTGAAGCAGATGTTATTTTGTTTAACAAAGTCGCGACGTTCAGTTATATTTAGTGCGGCAAAATCTTTACAGTGACAAATATAATGGTTCTGTGAACAGTATGTACAAGTGATGTTAACTTCCGTTGTAAAAGTTTTAACAGGTGTAATTTTAGATGTGTTGTGCAAGGTAGGTTTAAATGTATCTTTTCTGGGTACATCTTTTCTGGAGTTAGTGACAACTTCCATTGCTCTAAAACGGCTTTCAAGATAAGATGCTAATGATGCGAACGAGGGAATGTCTTGTGAGCAACCGAGAGATTGTTCCCATAGCTTGTGAGACTCCAAATCTAGTTTGGAAACAACGATATGAACGACTATGGCATCCCAACTACTAGTCTCGATTCCAACATTCTGCAAAGAATGCAGACATTCTTGTGTAGTGTCTAAAATCTCTTTTAGACCACGTGCACATTCAACACTCATCTTCTTTTGGTTCAAAAGGCGATTTAATAAGTTATTAACGATAATTCTTTTATTATCATAACGCTCTTCTAATGTCTTCCAAGCCTTTTCGTAGTTAGCCGCAGTAAGTGAAAAATGCTTTAGAAGCTGTTCAGCTTCGCCAGATATACTAGTTTTTAAATAGTGATGTTTTTCAATATCCGATAAATTGTTATCATCATGAATAAGTGACTTGAATATATCTCTGTAACTAAACCATTCAAGATAATTCCCAGAAAATTTAGGTATACTTATTGGGGGTAATTGAGTACGACGACTATCACATTTTGTGGAGTTAGTATAGCTAGAAGTTTGTGTAGACTTTAGTTCCGTAGCATTAAAATCATCTAAACATTCTTTAATTAGGGTTTTTAGTTCCAAAAAAATATCCTCTGTAGTGTCATAATTACTAATAGGATCAAATTTAATCTCTTCCAAAGTAACGCTTGAAATCTTGCTTAAAATCTCATCATGACGTTTCGTGTATGTCTCCCAATACTCGTATAAAGTCTCCAATCTTGTTTCTAAATAAGCCCGTGTGTATCGTGACTTAGATGTTTTCTTTATATTACTGCATAACTTTGCTATACGTTCTCCTAACAATTTTTGTGTATTGCAAATTTGTGCCATAATTGTATTAAAGTAACTCAGTAAATTTCCAATAAGTCTTATAATTATTCGTGCATAACACAATAACTTTCAAAATCTTCATCAAAGAGAAAATTTCATTCACATAAATTCTTCTAAGTCATGTATCATGCGAATTTTTATAAGTGTTTTTTGAAAGAAAATTTTCTAAGTCCTCGCTCATATAAATGTTTCTAAGTCTTTTATGAAGCGAATTATTCTAAGTGTTTTGAGACGGAATTTTTCTAAGTCTAAAATTACGTGGAATTTTCTAAGTCTTTTTTGAGACGAATTTTTCTAAGTATTTTTTAAACGTAATATTTTCTAAGTCTCAAATTATACGAAATTCTCTAAGTCTTTTTAATATTTAATTTTTCTAAGTATTTCTTCTATTCGAATTTAACTAAGTCTTTATTCACTATTAAATAATTTTAAAGTCTTACCAGAGTCCGTTGCACAACACTTACACTGATTAACTTACTTGCACTGTACACTTACTATAATCCGAGTGAGAAGGACCAAACAATAATTAATCAAACACCGAACGAGTACTGAACCGTATTTTAGTATTTATTTTCATATGACACAAGCTTGTACTTATACTATTACAATGGAACATCTCTAGCGCGGCGTAATATGGAACAGCGCCATCTAGTTCTGCGTGCGGTAACAAAATATCTCAAACACCATATAAAAACGAATATCTAAGTATTTGGAATTTAATATATTGTGGTTTCATTAATAATACTAAAGCGATAGCTGAAAGTTATTATCACTAGATAATAGTTAATACCATATGTTCATAGGTAACAACGGTTTTGTGCTATTCCTAAAAATTAAAGAGTAGCAGTGAAGTTTCCTGTAAAATATTTTTTGTAGCATTTATCGTTAGGTCGGTTATTATCATGTTATTGCATTATCATCGAAGTTATATAAATGCTTTAAAGTTTAGGTGTTGAAGTTCAGAAATGGTGTAAAAACTACATTAACCCGCAAGGAAAAGTTTGAAACGTAGCATTATTAGGCAAATTGTGTTAATAAAGTAATATATGTACGAGCTTGCTAATGCCGAATGGCTTTGGAATATGGACTAATATGATGCCAGTGCTCGAAAACTGCTATCAACTTAAGTTGTCAGTAATTAGATAGCATCATCATCCTCTTGCCCTTATCCCATTCTCAGTGGGGTCGGCACAACATGCTACAAACATGTTGTCATATGATTTGGCTAACTTCAACTTACCTTAGTCGTATTTTACGACACCTCGGTAAGAAATGAAGGTGGTTAGTCTTCTCAGCCAGATACCGAACGCATAGTAATTAGATAGCATATCGCCTTAAATGCCACTGTGTCAAATACAACGAGATAAAGTTCTATATGTTTTAATGATAGGTAAAGTTAAAACAATATAATTGTTGTATTTTATCTTTACTAAAGTTAATATGATAGTTATTAAATGTCGCTATTAAAAGATAATTAATCTCCTTGGACATGATACATACATAAAATTACTTTTTGAAGATATTTTTGTAAATAACATGCATATATAGAAAGAAGCATGCGCTATATTCTTATCTTGTTTACGTGTCATTGTAACAGTTCATTAGTTTACTTACAAACCTTAAATATCGAAGAACAAATTAATTAGTGGGCATACAGTTAGTTCTTTTAGTACAAATATTTAAATTCAAGAAGCAAATAATTTACAATATACTTGCGTTATATTCAAACAAATATAATACGAAAAGCGTATACAAAGGGTCTTCTGTTTTAGAATTTCCCTACAAATGCGGTCAAACGTAAAAAAATTTCAAAGTCAAAAGAACCATCAGTCAATGTCAACTCAATCCATATATTATGTCAGCATTGTTTCAATTTTTAACATATATATTCAAAAGGAAAATTCAATTATTTAAAATAATTCAAATAAAATTAGTTGCAATAAATTACGGCTGTTATTTGATGTAATTTAAACTAATGCTATGAAGTCGAATAAAAAGGCTGATGATTTTCGCAGAAAACGGAGGTGACCATCGACTTGCACATAAATTGACCTGTATAGGGATCACCACCATGCCCTTAAGACTTATAACCATCCACATGAAACGAGCAATTGATTTTTTTCATTTTGTTAATCAATGAAAATATTTGTAACGAAACCCAATAACAAATTTTCTATACGAAGTACGAAGTGCAAAGTTCAACTTATAATTGGATTTTAAAAGTTGTTCATTTACCAGAATTCACAGTGTTAAATTTTGTATTCGATTACACAAGTAAATTTCTTACTTGTGTTAACGAATACAAAATTCGAATTCAGAATTCGCTAAACGAAAGATATAAAATATAAACGAAATATAGCAATAAATAATCTATACTAATATTATAAAGAGGAAAGATTTGTATATTTGTTTGTTTGTATGTATGTATGTATGTTTGTTACGTTTTCACGCAAAAACTGCTGGACCGATTTCAAAAATTCTTTCACCATTGCTTCTTCAGCTGCTTCTTCACTGAACAACATAGGCTATATGTCATTATCGAAAATAATAGGGATCCCTAATAAAATTGTAATAAGTTGTGAAAAATTTAGTCGTAAACATCTTTCATTGCGTGCGCTGCGGAAACTATTGATTATAGAACAAAAAAATGTTCTACAGTATTATAGAACGTATCAATATCCATGAAAAAGTCCGGGATACCATATGTCTAACTATTATAGTTATGCCAATATAACTACTTATTTACATTGTAAAAGTTCGTAAAAGTGCCGACAATAATCAAACCATTTTATTCATATCTTTGTATTAATTCTTATCACTTTAAATGATTTTATTAATAACTGTTTCAATACCTGTAAAATACTTTTTAAATTATTAAAATCCGACATCCCAATCAAAAGATATTACGAATTTAAGAATGTATATCGAAAGCAAATAATGCCATAACAAATTCATTGTAGCGACCGTTATAGCAGGGCCTGCATTTGGTGAGTTAGCTCTTATTCCAAGAATACTAATGATACCCATTTTTTATAATAAATTAATCTACAAAATAAATCTATAGTCCGACTTCGTAGACTTTCCACTACCACAAGATCTGTATGGACGCGGGATACAATGGGAATACAATTATCGACTCCTATTGTTTATGATACTTAGGTTACAATATCCTGATAATATAATGAAGTATTTATATAATTTCACTTACCTGTATATTGCTTATTTTTTTCGAACTGACTGTATGCTGTAAGCCCTAACGGCTTTTACAGCGTCATCGGGCGGGACGGGTGAGCTCAGAAGCATCGTCAAGGTTGCGAAATGCGGTAAGCAGAGCGCAGAAGCTCTACAAGTCTCTACAAGTCTCTACAAGTCTCTACAAGTCTACAAGCTCTACAACGTGGTCCTAAGGATGCCTCCTGTGAGGCCGGACCACGGCTTAGGCCGACGCGCAGTGGAGGGCTGATGGTATGACTATGATGAGTCATTACGACGTGGGAAGGGTGGATTATATTGCTCATACAATATTAGCTATGCTGACCGATCGTCACGATACGATACTGTTGTTATGAAGGGGGATTGCGGTGAGATACGTGTAAGAGAATACAGCGGTAGCGTCTTTCTTATATTTTCTATATTGAGTTTGTTCATAGTATATACAATTTTTTAATTTAAACTATCTTGACTGATATTCGTTATTAGTGTATAGAAACCGGCTATACTCACATTTTATTTTATTTCTTTCGTGCATCCGATGATGAAGACCGCAGCAGCGACCAGGATTTCATAGAAGACCCGCGACCACCGCCGCTACCATCCCTCCCTCTGCCCCAAACGCGATTCGCGCCCAGTGAGCTGCTAGTACATACAGTCGCGCAATAACGCCGCATGAAGAGCTAATGAATAAGAGCCCCGTATGAGCTAAAAATGAGAGCTATGAAACTAGTAGGGCACATTCGATAAAATAAGAGGAGGCTATAGCCGGTTTCTATGTATAAATTAGTTTATACTATGCTAGTGAATTCATACCTACTCTAACAATGTAATGGAGGCTTCGTTTTGACTTTTTGCTCTGCTAATTATTTACATCTCGAAATACTTATGTGTGAACTTTACTCAGTACGGGATATTAATTTGATGCTTGAATAGATAGTTCGATATCTATGAATACGAACCTAAGTTATATTTTAAATGGAGAATATTGATACCGTTGCCAAACAAATAAAACAACTTGATCCATCTGTTTTATGACTTCAACTTAAAAGTAGAGAGATATTGCATAAAATTTATAGTGGCACCGCATGGCGCTTTTGCGACAGAGCTATATTGCAGTTAGATTGAAGCGACTCACTCAACGCTTGTTGCAAATAAGAATAACTATAAATATGTTTTAGACATTATCCTACTTTGATTGTGAAACACGTGTAAGATATATTACATTGGTTTTATGAACCTCAACTTATTTATTTCCTATATCTAGTCAATCCAGATATTGAATCAGTTAAGAAGTAAAAAACATCAGTGGCATTAATTCATCATCTAAAATTGATTGGGGAATATTATTATAGAATCTTATACACAAACCCATAAACGACTTACATAATTTTGCAAGGCAAGCTTGCGCTTATGTCGGTTCCTACTTCGTCTATTGTGTATTGTGTATTGTGTATTGTGTTAAGTATCTATTTGGACATCTATAATGACGAGTTGCGAATATCAATTAAAAACAAAAACTCTCTTTTCAAAAGCAGTACGAATGTGCTTAGTGCATCTAAAATTCATGCTTGTTACAGTTGTAAGGAAACTGGTATCTCGAGAGAATTTCTAGAATATATGCAACCCGTACTAAAGCATCTTATTGGATTTACCCTGTAAATCTCTGTTTACTGAGAGACGAGAACTTTTCTTAGCAGTGGAAAATCAATAGGCTGTTAGTTTACTTTACAATAATCGAATTATAATTGTATACAAAAGCAATAGTAAAATTATTTTGCTTTAATCCGTTATCTTTGTATTACTATTACTTTTGTATTATGGATCTCCGCAAAGTAACGCCTAATTCTATAACTAAAGTCTTATAATTGATGATTTTAAGAGTTGATCTGTTTCTTTTCAACAACAGATATCCTTTATAGATAAACAAATTATGGGGTTTCTATGCTGTGCGATATTGTCCAAAATCCAATGTCTTTTGCCTACTTTTAGGGGTCATGTAGTTGTCAGTTTACCAATTATACGTTTTTCGGTTTAGGAATGCTACTTTAACAACTTATTATATAACGCTATCGGCTATATGTGGGGTAAATTGATTAATTTTGCTTTATCGACAAATGTATTTACAGACTTCAGATTTACTCTCACGGAATCAGGTGTCGTTATGGCGCGCCAACGTATAGGTACTTTACTTTTATTTTTAAACATAACTCTAGTGTAAGAAACAGATTTATACTACCTCTATATTCGATAGAATCGTTATTCCGATACGATGCGTTCTCACATGTCGTTTTTTATGGTCCAGTGTATTAAATTAATACGAACATTTGGTTAACGGCTAACAATTTTATTATATTGTTGTTTTTAGCATTTCTTAAGTTACAAATAAGAAATATAGTTCTTACCCACTTCATTTTATATTTATACTTATTTGTTTTATATTGTATCTCATTATCAAGTCAAAAATTTAATTTTGATGTTTTTGAAATTATTACTATTGATATTCTGAAATAAACCTTCATTTATCTGGTAAAATGTAGACTCTTGTAGCCCTTATTATTTGTTTAATGATATAAACAATATGTTTAAGTCTCCTTAAATGCAGTAATGTTATAATGCCATGAAATAACCCTTTAAATATGGAGCCAAGCTTTTTTTTATTATTTATATATTCTCTTTATAATTATATTTATTTCTAATATTCCTTTGTTTATTTGTAATATTTCTTTATTTATTATTTCTTTATAATTAAACATGTTTTCCTTAATTATTTATCCTGCCAAACTGCAGCAGTTTTTTCGGCAGTTTTGACAACACCTTATGCTTTCCACCAAGACATTTACGACACTTTTAATTTATAGGCTCAGTAAAATCCCCCTGTCCTAAATAAACATCTTCATTGTCATCCTGATCAAATTTTGCTCTGGAAACCCCTATTTTAAGGATCTTTATATCAATTTAAGATATAAAACTGAGGAGAGGTTTCATATTACTTAATTTTTTTATGTTAACAAAAAATATCAAATATTCTATAGATTATTCTACACATTTATCTAAGTATATTTAGTTGAAGTATTAACTTATGTGTATAGCTAATATAATACTAACATAATACAAAATAATATGTATAATATTACATATTTTGCTATAATCGCGATAAAGCAAATACCGAAATAATTTTTCGACCAAAAACTTTTCGTTTTTTGAGTGGAGTCTCTCTTTGATCATCAAAGGTTTGCGTTGTAATAGTGAATGTGTTTTTACGAACTCTACATGTCTTAGGTATAAAAACAGATAGTACACTCTTTATTTAGCATACATAAATATTTTACTTTCTTTATTGCAGATTAAATGCATAAATTATCACTTTTATATTACGCACAGTTATACAGCAGTATATTACAATAATATATTTATATAGTCCCATGTTTCCATGGCACTGAGTTAACTTTTATTTAATTTTAAGTAGACGCAAACTCATAACTCTCTAGATTATTCTGAAATCAAATATTCCTTTTCTCTACAAAGTGAAGAGAACATAGTGAGAGAAATACTGTATAAAATTTATCTTTGCTTATTACAGGAATAGTGGAAAGTCAATATTATGAAACAATGGATAGAGATATTTATTCATAATCTTTCAGAAATAGAATATCACGCTTTAACTTCTACGAGTAGACTCTTAATATAGCATGGATAAGTAACTCCTAATCCTTGGGACATATATAAAAATGAAATTTTCAGTTAATATTTAGATTGACCCAGGGGATGCTCTCGTAAAGTTTGGTGGCGATCGGAATCTATTTCATCATCATCATCCTCCTGCCCTTATCCCACGTAAAGTGGGGTCGGCACGACATGTTACAAACATGTTATCACATGATTTGGCTACGTATTTTACGACCAGTTGCCTGCCTGACGTCAACTACCTAGTCAACTACCTTAGTCGTATTTTACGACCCCTCGGTAAGAAAGAGGGTGGTCTATTCTACTTAGTCGGATACCACACGGCGGAGTCTATTTCTATAACCGTAATTCATATATCTTTGAATTAAGCCCGACGAAGCGGGCTGTACATACAAGTTACAAGGAATACACTACCTAAGTTAAAAAAATAACCACAGATAGGTGGCCTTATTTACTTTCCTTTTTTTAGATAGACACATTTTCTCCCTTACTCTAGTATAATAACTTCAACCATAGACACTGCCATCACCAATCTATTTGTTGGCAATAAAGAAAAGCATTAATAAGCTTACAAAAAAAAACCCAGAGACTTACGTAAAGTTGTCGCTAATTATTCATAATGATAACAGAATTTTCATTTAGCATAATTTATAATTCATAATTAATAATCATTAATCATTTAGTAAAAATAGTAGTCATTAATTTTTTAAATTTATTATTTTGCGAGGGCCATAGAGTTTGATAAAGAACCGAATACGGCCTATCAGTTTTTTTTAACTTTTTCATCATGTGTTCTATAATCAAGCCAAGCTTGCTTCAGAAATAATTTATCGTACTGTCTCTCGTATAGTCATCGTTTTTCAATACGTTACCAATGGCATTAAGTAAAGATATGGGTTTATTATTTCACAGCTGGGTATAGGCCTCTTTCCTTATTTGGAGAGAAGAGTTAACTTAGATATACCATGCTGCCCTAATAACCTGCGTTTAGTAAATTGATAATACATCAGGAACGGCGAAGGCGAGGGACAAATGGAGAGCAACCGTCAAAAAGATGATCATTCGGCATCATCGACATCGGATCACGACCCGCAGCAATGAGGATAACGATGCGAGGAGGGATAACAGGAATTCTTCAGAAATACGCAGGTTTACTTCTGTAAGTTTTAATAGAAAAACTGATTGGTGCCTGCTTGGGGTTTGCACCCATTTGGCTATATCAGCTTTCTGCCATGGTGCCTATTTATCATAGCAATTCAATACTTTCACTTCCCGTCGCTAAAAGCCTGTTCCAGCCTCACAGACGAATTCTTCAGGGCGATGCTTTCCGATGAATTAAAAGTTTCACTAAGTCTTCTGCTTTGAACAAAATTTACATTATTTTTTGATGTATTCATTTCATGGTATAAATTATTTAATTCACTTACTTGAAGAGAAGGGCTCAACATCCCCTATTGCAAATTAAGAAGTTAGGAGCACGATCTCATAAATAACTTAGTATAACCTTTATTTAATTAATGTGTAAATGACGTACAAAGGAACAAAGTTCTGTGAACAATAACTAAGAGGTTCAAATTGCAATACAACCACCAAAAAACGACAATATTTACAAAATTGAAAAATCTGTAATTTATTGTTTATTTATTCACACTTGAAAAATTCGGAATATAGTTTTTTTTAAGAGCTTTTCGTTGTCGTTTTTCTGATGAAGAATAACGTTAGCCTGGCAAAATTAAAAAAAATACTTAGAATCAAACATGTCAAAGTGACAAACTTTTACAAAAGTAATAATAAAATTATTTTGCTATAATCCGCGATACAGTAAATAGAAAATATATATAGTGCTGAATGTATCCGTTTTTTCATACCCGATACATGCAGGATTCGTAAAAATACATGCAAAAACCTCCACCACTGCCACCACAATACACAAGCACGTTCACTATCACAAACTCAACAATCGTTTCGCCCCGCAACCGAAGCATCATCAGGAGATAGACTCTACGACAAAATCGCTTCAAGCTTTCAAACTTTTAGTTTATAATAAATCAATATCACAATAAACACTTACAAACTTCTCTTACCACACTTTGATTTTAGATGTAAAATGTATTATGATGATATAATACATGATAAAGTAATATTTAATTAGTTAGCATTACGGTGAAAAGTTTTATACTATACCCTCAACCCTTTGTGAAATTAATTTACCGTTTCGAATATTTGCAGTGGAGTGATACCGAGCGGTCAAATTGGGGAGAGCCGCCTCAAGAGGGCCTGGATGAAGTTGAATCTTAGAGGTACTACGAACTGAATCTCGGCATTAAATCTCGGTAATAATTGAATACCATTGTGCTTTGTATCTGTAAATTTAAAAAGGAACAAACTTTTGCTTCTATTTTCTTCTATGTAACAAGAGAATGGTTGAATTGTAGATTTATTTATCGATATTAATCAAATGACAAATAAAGTGACATAAGAACGATATGTGAAATGCAAATTATCGTAGTTAATATGCGAGTGTTTGAGCTGTGCTTTTTTTAAAAATAATTAATGGGACACCTACACATACGGTTGTCCGTCCCCAAAGTAAGTAACTTAATACTTTTGCTATGGGTAATATAGTACATATATAATTATAAATACATTGTATCTTCTTGGATGAATAATTTATTCATAGGTGCTTGTAATTGATACACAGGTGGTTTAAATCGTCCGTCTTAAAACGTTACAAAAAGTTGATGTCAATTTCGAAAAGTGTGCCAAAATTATACAAAGTTATACAAAGGTATTGTTGTGGCTGCGTTCACAACAACATACTTAAATACAAATACACACCCAGGCTCGAAGAACCAACAAATTGTTTATAGAAAATGTTAGCGAGAATCGAAGTCGCCACCCGCGGAGCTAATCACTACCCACTGCGCCAATGGGCCAGTCAATGTGCTGTGCGTGATGCACCAGCACTGCTAAGCTTTTGCTTCGCAGAGCAGGTTCAAAATTACAATAAATTCATATCCAAATTTCACAATGATCTAATTATTTTAACTGCTCTAAAAAATTCCCGAAGAATGCCTTTTTTTTCCTTTATCTATTTCTCCCCATAATAAGATAAGGGTTACGAAACAGATAAGAGTTTCAAATTAATAGGTATATTTAATGGGTTTCCTCCCTCCGTAGAAGGTTTGGACCCAAGATGCTGTTAAGGTCGTCTTCTTTTTTCTTAAAATATGGATGCCCACTGTCAGGAAAATTCTGTTGAAAATGTTCTAAGTCACAATACCCATAGCCGCTTGTTTCTTAGTGTTCTTTATCCCACTCATTACCACTTTAACTTCGCGAAATGCTGAGCTATATTGATTATTTTGGTCTTTCTACAGATCTCCTCATTTGTGATTTGATCACGTACAGATATTGCAAACAAAGCTCCCTCTATCACTACCTTATTAAAGTCAGCGACGATAATTCGGCTACATATGTTATCACTGGCAATATTAGCCGTGTGGTATCTGGCAGAATAGAATAGACCATCCTCCTTTCTTACCGAGGTGTCGTAAGAGGCGACTAAGGTAAGTTGACGTCAGGCAGGTGGCCCGTAATAAAATACGTAGCCAAATCATGTGACAACATGTTTGTAACATGTTGTGCCGACTCCACTTAGAGTGGGATAAGGGCAGAAGTATGATGATGTTATCACTGGCAATATACAATGTTCGTTATTTTTAGAAATTGAGGATACTGAAAATAATATAAACACATGACAGCGAATTGATGACGCAACCATGGAAAAGTTAATTTTATTTTTAACTAGGTAAGCCAGCGGCTTCGCCCGCGTGGAAGGTTTCACAAAAATTTTCCCGTTTTGAAATTTGTAACATAAAAATAGTTATAGTGAGTTTATCATAAGTGATAGAGACATGCTGCAGCGGACTTTTACGTAGTATTTTTATAAATCTAAAATCTCTAGTACATTACTTTAGTGTATCTCTGCTGGTTTACACGACGCGACTAGCAGACGAGTTTTTTTTTACAACCGCGCAACCTCTTCAACATCTACATAAAACGGTAATGTACTACTAAACTAATTCTTCCAGAAGATCTTTTAGCAAAACTGTACAAAAATCCATCCAGTAGATTTTGAGAAAATCGATCACATACAAAAAAAAATCTTTTGGGGACTTTCCTCTATAATCAGTGTAGATTTAGATATAGATTTGAGATGGCTACATTCTATTCCTTAATAGTGGCTAAGGTAACTAGTAACAAAGTAGTACTAAGACTAAAACGATGGAGGTATATATAGGTTAGCATAGACTATGACAAGAAAATATGTAGAAAAAGACCAGTTTCTTTGTTAAAATTATTTTCTTAAAAAATATCTTGTTTCTCTGATGGTGGGAAATTCTCAGACAACCCACGTATTTTATACTTTAATTAATATTATTAACTGTGGGGGAGTAAGGTATCTTCAAGAAACGCAATTAAAACTCTAGAGCACTTCACAGCTTATTACAATAATAAAAAATTACTTTTGCAGTAGCCTTCATTACCAAAAAGCCTGTAAGTTAGACATAAATCTGTATAACTTGTTTTAGCTAAAACTTACTCGTTATCTCTAGAATAATAATTAGTCCGATCAAATTAGACCAATAAATAATAGTGAAGGAGCATAAATTCAGATCAAGCTAAAGATGAATATAATTGTTCAAATCATAATTAAAAATAACATTTCCAAATTCCCCATCCCCATTCCCCAGTACTTGGAAAAAAAAAATACTCGAGATCAAAGGTAAAAAAAAATAGTTTCATAGTTTGCTTTATTGTTTTTACCTCACAGGTGGCGTGGATTGTGTTATGACGATTACAACTATTTGAATCTTTATAAAAAACGGTGGCTCTTAGGAAAAAATACCTTTTTTGTTGATAAATTTATCATAAAATTCACTGTTTCGGGGAAAATCGTGAAAAATCCCTTTTTTACAATGAGTAAATTTCTTACCTAATCACATGTTTAACAAAACTAATAATATCCTGATTTATAGATGAAAGGCGTTACTTTCATATTACAGAAACTATAACAGAACTACTTTGCTATACATTACATCTCCCTATCGCACACCTCGCCGTGTTTGGATTGGTCTCGTAGTTCCGTCTTGGACACGGACAGACATTGTGGCGTTTTCGTACAAACACTTCAACACTTGAACGTACCGATAGTCGATACGGCATCTCTGGAGCGATTTTAACATAGCCCATGTTTCCACCGAATCAAAGGCTCTCTCATAGTCCACTAACGCCTGGGCCGTTTCTTGAAGAAAGAATTCATCATCATGTAGAGGTCCTCCCTCTCCAAGAAATCGGCCAACATCTGGCTCCTGTGATTCCGTTGCCCATATCCAAATGGCCCTACTCTTACCTCTGTACCACTTCGATTGCCCAGTTTTGCGTTGAAATCCCCCATTACAACAGTTTGTCATTATCATCTTAATACTGAGCTATAATGTGTAAAATTGTTTCTTCATTTTCAAAATCCGGGCACGCTCGGTCTTCAATAACATTACTAAATTATTTATGACATTCGTAAGGTGCAGTGAAATTTACACAGAGTTTAAGACGTTTCTGAGTTTAGCTAGTTATTTGTAAGATAGCAATGTAAAAAACGGTTGTTTGATATCAGACAAAACCTTTGTTAGGGGATAAATTATTTTCAAACCACCGAATGTTTTGAATAAAAAACTAAACAATTCATGGTCTAGTAAATCATGTTCTATCCAAGAATTTTCCTTTGCTATGTAAATGAATCCTTCGTTTGTCCTTCGTCAAGATAAACCAGACATAAAGGTCGTATTTTCATAATATTTTTGTTTGTTCACTGATCTCCTAGAAAAGATAACATTAATGTAAGTAAAGCGCTTTCTTTCGTATTGTTAACTACACAGAATTAGGACGTTGTAATTTCTTGAAGTCAAAACTTATAATATAAGTAATGAATGAAGTATTTATAATATAATAAATGAATATGTCGAGCTAAAAATTTGTACGCTTTGTGCGGCCACCACGGTTCGTTGCTGTGGTTCAGTCTGGTTTCGAATTCTCCTCGAAACAGAACTCAAGAGTTACAAAAATGATCCGATTGCAACCAAACTTTACAGGATTATCCGCTGGTTTAATATAAAGACTATCTGAAAATTTCATTAAAATCTGTCTAGCCGTTTCGCATCTATAAGGGACATATAGACAAACATTTTAATATATACAATATCTTTAATATAAACTAAAGATATTTCCTAATACTACTGTTACTAGTTTATACGGAAACGGGAAGTTTTCCTGGAAATATAAACAATAAAAGGTGAAAACGGTTTCTATGATGAAACCAATAACGGTTTAACTGAGGCGGTAAATTCTCCTCCGAGACCGCTCCGGAACAATATGTAAACTTCGATACCGCATCTTTACTGCAGCTCCATAAAATAAATAACGGTCTTTATCTTTCTTGGCCTCAAGAGCACAGTTAGAAAGCTTTTATGCGAATTTCTTTTCTTGATGTTTCAGCTATTGAAATTTCCTTCAAAACTATTCGTATACAGATAAGGAAAATTATAAAATAACTACTCTAATAACAACTGTAAAAATTTATAATGTCGAGTTATAATGTTTTTAATTAATTTGGAAGAATTATTCCAATTATTATTAATCTGAAAACCTGGTAAATCATTTATAAAAAAACATTTTTGATTTGTATATAAGTACCAAAATTAAAATTTATGACGAGTTATTTAAAATCAAAAATATTTTTCGGTGTTTGGAACAATTATCATAAGGGCAAATACTATTAATGTATTTCCAAGAGGTCTAGAGGTTTTGTATTCAATGAATGGGATATCGAAGCAAATTAAATCGATCTGAGATGGATTCCAATTTGCATAGCTGTTGAAATTCAAATCGTTTTGTTCATATCGAGCCAGCCTGTCTAGCTTTCTCGTCGCTATACTCACTTCCTGATAAGCTGTTATGTTTAATGTGTATTTTAATGAAAAACTATAACAGATCTACTTTGCTATAATCCGCGCGGGTTAAGAGAATGCATGTAATGCTAATGTGTATGAAGTAGGCAAAATTCACGCACCTTACACATCGGCTCTTTACAAGAACGACGTGATATTTGTTAAACTACAACTTTACAAGATCAATTTTAAACTTAAACGTTGATAATTTAAAAATATTGATTATTTTACCGTGGAAAAACAATCAAATTATTGTGGTAAATAATGTTTTTTCTGAAAATAAGCAAATAAGATAAAAAAAGAAATAATAAAAAACGTTTTTTATGAGATGTCACGTTTTTCTTCAAAAAGGCGACATGAAGGACAAGTCACCACATGCATCCCAAGACGCTTCCACCAGCAACAATGCACGCAAGCAGCACACACAACCACCACCAAAATCTCTACTAATTATAATAATATATTTTAATAATTCTCACTATTGCTGCCATCATAGATTTTCCCAGATTTAAAAGTTGCTATAATCCGAGCGGGTTAAGCGAATGCAAGCAATGCTAATCTGTATGAAGCAGGCAAAATTCCCTTACACATGCAGAACAAGTCACCACATGCATCTCAAGACGCCTCCACCAGCAACAATGCATACAAGATATACACACAACCACACCAAAATCTCTACGATCGTTTCGCTCCGAAACCGAAGCATCATCAGGAAGATAGGCTCCACGATAAAATCGTAATGCATTACGTGATTTTCGTGGTTGCGTGTATAGCTTGTGTGCATTGTTGCTAGTGGAGGCGTCTGCGTCTGCACGTGATGACTTGTCCTGCATGTGTAAGTGAATTTTGCCTGCTTTATGCACATTAGCATTGCATGCATTCGGTTAACCCGCGCGGTTTTTACATATTAACTTAAATTTTTTTATTACACATTTACTTAAAAAACTCGTGAATAAAGTTTAATAGCGAAAACATTTTTTTTATAATTATAATATGTATAAAATATTCTATAGTACAATTTTATTTCAGTGTTAACGTGGTAAGTATTTTCCGGTAATTAAGCGTACCTTGCAGTCTCCCTCGTAACTTCCGAGCTTCATTCGTAATTTTCCGGCAAAAAATAATTCCTTAGTACAACACATTTATCTAACAGGGGGACGTTTCCTTAGACGTTTTGAATCGAGAGCCTCATAAAAGACTTTGTAGGACCCTTAATGTATTCTCAATTGCTTATTTCGGTGGATTAAGGAAATTAGTATGTTCCGAAGATAATTCTTGTTTAGAGTAGTAATAATTTACAAAAGGATCCTAAAACAAAGTTAACTTTGAAAAGTGTTATAAATATACACAGAAGTAATAAATAACATTATTTATTAATTTATCCTTATAAAGCAACAAGAAAGTTCATATAAGCTTAAAGACTATTTCATAAATTCATATAATTTTAAATATTATTTTATGAAAAATATAAATTTTTGAATTTAAACTATCGTGAGTGGTATTCATTATTAATGTTGAGAGACCGGCTATACTCACGTCTTATTTTATCCGATGAGCCCGACTAGTTTCAAGCCCATACGGGGCTCTTATTCATGAGCTCTTTACGCGGTGTTATCGCGGCGGGAAAAATATAAATAAAAGTAATTAAATGATTAAAAATATATTTAATAAATAAATTAATAACTTTAACTATTAATTAGAAAAATACAGAACACAGAGTCACTAAACTAATGCGCATTAATTTCCGTTTAATATTTTGAATGTAGCAAACTCGAACAATAAAAAGCTTACGCGCTATTTCTATTTAGTTGTTATATACCTGGGCTGATATGTCAGTAGAATCAAATTACGAAAGTCGTAAGATGCCGACATAATACGGGAAGACGGATAGAAGGTTCAGTTAAGTATGCTTGGAAACGCGGTACGTGGTCTTATATAACATTTCCAGAAATATTACGTGACAGCCTAACTGAAACAATGGTGTATAAATAATACTAAAGTTATAATAAATGAAAATATCAGATGATGAAAACTATCGGATATGTCATATTTGTAGTCATATTTGGAAAATAGGCCAATTTTAGGCTTTTCTTGCGAGCTTCTATGATTAAGAAGTTTTAAAGAAAAATCGATAGGAACTTTAAATAAAAATGTCAACGTATGAAAGACTATTTGCCAAAGCAATTTTTTAAAGAACACAGCAGGTTCATAAAACAAGCTATGTGATACATAAATCTATTTTTTTTAAATTTTGAAACAACAAAAGCGTGTTATTGGTTTACCTTGCCTACTACCTATTTAACTACGCGACGCAATTAGCTATGGCGGTAATTACGGTTCTAATACGGGTCCGCTCATTTCTAATTCGTTAACGAAGATGTATTCTAAATATAATAGTTTCAATTGCCCACCAAGCGACTCTAATATTCCTTATCAGCTATAAAGTTAGTGCACAGGTTTTAGATTCATATTGTTAAAAAACACTTTGTTCAACTTTTTACTACAAACCTAGTACTTACAGTTTCTATACAGTTCGTTGTCCAATAAGGATGCCGAGGTCACTAATATTTCACATTTTTCTTTCCCTTGTTTATCCGCTCTTGATTGCTATTCACAAACTGAATCTCGAGGCGCACGATACGTCTGCTTATAAATCGAACAAACCGATTTCGAGAACATTCGCGAAACATTTGAAAGATCGTAAACAAGTCTTTTGTAAACATGTTTTTGATAAACATGTCGGATGTCCCAGAGAATTAGCGTTAAGCGAATTTGAACTCTATGAAATATATCTTACGAACTCTTTTCGCATGTTCGTAACACTGCCACCGTCAAATTGTTAGAAGAAAGTATAGACGTTGGGGCCTTAAGTTGCTAGAGCTGTGAGCCCGAAACAGATAACGATTTGGTGGTAGACCCATACTAGTTGCATATAACCTTTAAAGTTTATAGGTTACCGTTGGATTCAGCAGGATATTACATGGCGCGGAAGCCGTATCGTAGTTGAGGTTCACAATAGAATATGACAGATATCTTTATAAAAATTTAATTCCAAGAAAATGTAGAGTTGATTTTTACCGACGATAAATTTAGTTCGTCAATATTTTAAGGTGGAACGAAATATTATAGAGGTAATATAAGACGATAGACACTTTCAGCTATCAGCAATAAAGAAACTAGCCTGTAATTACGAATGGAAATTACATGTCAGTTCAGAACTTGCTGTTTAAAGATTCCTTATAAATATCACCGTGAAAAATGTCAAGTCGATAAAATAATAGACTAGAAAGTCGTTAAACACAGTACGGGAACGCAATAAATTTTATGCAGTTCCAAATAACAGGGAAAAGAACTTAGTGGAGGCCATAAAACTGGTGGACGAGATTTGTTACATTTGTTTAACTGTTTACGCTTGAACAAAATGATATACTACTTTATGAACTTTACTTTTTCTAAAATATGTCCCGAGTCACCAGTACAAAAATAAAATGAAAATTGTATTAAACTATGAACTTCGAGAAGTAAATCACTTAAATACTAAGAGACCTATCATCCTCCTGCCCTTATCCCACTCTAAGTGGAATCGGCAGAACATATTACAAACATGTTGTCGGATACGATTGATGGCTACGTATTTTATAACCGGCCGCCTGCCTGACGTCAACTTACCTTGGTCGCCTTTTATGACACCTTGGCAAGAAATGAGGGTGGTCTATTCTACTCAGCCGGATACCACACGGCGTAATTACTAAGAGAACTAATTTAACTTTAATTACTAAGAGATATTAATTACTTCTAAGTAATTAAGTTCTCTTCTTTGAAGTGAAAGATTGTACTTTATACCCATATTGCTGCTAAATGCGGATTAAACATGTCCTAGGGATGCTTTACAGATATGCAGGTTTTTATATGATTTTTCTGACTCAATGAGGCTGGAATAAGTTTTTAAGAGTTATTGGTTAGACATATTTTTTAAAGAAGTTTCTCTTCGCTTGCTCCAGTACACGCTGAGCGATTTTGACCTTTCTTATGAATCCCATAGTCAGCTCCCACGTTTCGGATCCGTATGTCATCATTGGTAGCATGCCCTGGTAAGACTTTGGTCGTTAGGTACAGCTGCATTACGTTATATTTAAATTTTGGCAGCACGAAAGCGAAACCGCACAGCTTTCGTTTAACTGTCTAGGCTTAGCTTTGGATATAGCTTTGCTAGCGTAGCATATAGCGAGATGTTACAATATATAGATATACGTTTAATTTCGTTTCACGCATAATAATAACTTCACGGAAACTGAATTGTTACAGCAATAAAAGTTAATCACCCCGATGAAATTTTGTGTATTTTAAAGTGCTACAACCTCCGCATTCATTGCGTTGAATGTGGAAAGTAATTTTGAAAGCCGCAAAGGGCAAAACCCAATGAAATGAGTGACGAAGCAAAACAGCAATTGTGTGAAGTCATGAGGCAATAATATAAGCTATTAATTGAGGTTAACTTCAGCCTTTGGGGACCTGTTCTCTTGGAATTAGTTCTGCGAGTTGAAACTAGTATTCTGTTATAAAAAATGAGTATTCTGTTGGATTTTAAAAATAATGTAGCTATGTAGTATATAAATTAAAAACTTGATAAAATTAATTGTAATAATATGAAATAAAATGTTAATCGTAATAATCATACTTGTACTTTGTTCTTATTATGTAATTTAACGTTATATTACAATAAAGATCGATAAAATAAAATAACAAAGGTAGTGTAATAAAGGTGGTATATAATAAAGGTGTAATGTTGTTTACTTAATGTTGTTTGAGCTGTGATAGCCCAGCGGTGAGACCGTGCGACTCTTTCGAGAGGAACACTAGTTCAAACCCGGGCAGGCACCAATGAGTTTTTCTATTAAAACTCATGTGTCTAATTGATAATTGCAATTTATCACACGCTTTTCGGTGAAGGAAAACATCGTGAGGAAACTTGCATATCTCTAGAGAATTCTGGAGATATGTGTAACCTACCAATCCGCATTGGAGCAGCGTGGTAGGTCTTAGCTGCAACCCTTCTCTCCAAAAACGGAGAGAAGAGGCCTATTCCCAGCTGTGGGATTGTAGTAGGCCGCTACTATATAATGTTGTTTACGATTAAGCATATGTTTGTTCAAGTAATGGCTTATGACCCCACGCTGCTTTAAACTAGTGACTCTATGAAACCTCTTTTTTATTTAATTTCAACTGTCTAGATACTGAGAGGACTGCAGATATGAAGATTAGTTTTCCGCTGTGGGCTGGTTACCTTTTCATCAATATCCATTAAACAATGTGAACAACCCATGTCTACTCGGAGAGCTTTTTATTACCTTGACTTTTCTACTTACTAGAACCTAACTTTCTCGAAAAAATCCTTTAAGTCTTTTAATTATTTGATCTTAATACAATACAGATAAAAAATGTTCCCATATGTATAGAGTTAACCAATATTCAAGATTGGAGTTAACCAATATGAATGCGATACAGAGGAGTCTAAATTTTTTTTCCATATGTATAGAGTTAACAAATATTCAAGAATGTCCTGAGGGAATTCACAGCCAAGTAGTTGTATAATTTGATATAATGTTCGATATTAGAGAAATACTTGAACTCCAAGAACGTTTATTGCATACCTGAAATTGTTAAGGATACTAATATAATGAAATTGGCATTCTAGGAACTGTTCTAACACATTTTTGGCCAGTATTGCCATAATTATCGTGACTAGAATTTATAAATGCGAAAGTTTGTCTGTTATGCTTTAACAACTGATCCTATAGACCTATATTGGTAAAATTTGACACAATTAAAGCTTATACACAAGAGTAATATATAAGATAAAAATCCTGATTTTCTAAAAACTACATTACATTTTTGAGGTTCACAAAGCACTTGACGTTTCGAAGTCCCGACTACCAAATTTGCAACAAAATGGTTAAAATTCCAAAATTAATTAAAAGTGAATTACATATGTTTAGCTAATGACGACTTTATGCTTTAAACATAGAAATTATATATTGCGGGCTCAATGAATTTTTGTACTTATTATTACGTTTATGGGTACGCAAACGAACCAAAGGTGTTCGAATGATACGTGATGAAAAACAAATGTGTAGTTTATTGGTTACATGCTAGGTAAGTAACAGGAACAACAAAATTATAATCATTTAAAGAGAAAATACATTTAGCTTATATAAGCTAAATGTATTTTCCATAGTATATACTATGGATTTTTACGGGGGAAAAATTTACAGACACTATACGTACATTTTGTTTCCTATGTTTTTTTTATTTTATTTATAACAAAAATGTACAAGTTATTTCTATCTTAAATTACTTACACGCTAGTACTATATGAATCGTGCCCACGTGGAATGGTCCCAAGAATGCTGGCAGCGTTTCCGCGTTAAATCGCTAAGATGATTCTTTGTGCGAAAAAGGAGCCAGCCCTCTTGTCACCCGAAGAGGCGATTAACCGAGGTGTTAAAAAGGATAAAAAAAAATTGCACTTTGGCTCCATGGCCCTAGGGTCTCAACTGCAAATAGCACAAATAACGAGAGATGCATACTTTCGCCGCTTGCCGGATTCGGTCATTTCCGCCTCGGCTCCAGGTGTTGAGAGATATATTTGTTAATTTCACATAACATTTTTATAAATCCATCTTTACTAGATATTTAAAACTATACATCTTGTGAGCTATACTTATAATTAACTTGGTATTCTCCTAAGTATATTTTCGTAAGTGAAAAAAATTGATAGTCGTATATATCTCTTTTGATTTATTTCCTGACAGTTTTTTGTGTAAATTTGGGACTACTCGACTTTGTAGTTAAACTCACGGTCCAGCGAATAGTACAGAACAAATGTGTGCAGGGTCTATCGATGTTTGAATAGGTCTGAATACAACTCGGTCTCCGTACTTAAGCTCAAATATATAAGCTTTTCGAATGGAAAAATGTTGGACGGATAAAGTTTACTCCGTACTGTTTTTGTTTTCCATTTGTTTTATTTCTGAAAAAAAGTGGTTTACGAATATATTTTTATTGACAAATTAAGCTGATGATAAATATAATACGCTCTGTATTATCATAATTAAAAGAATCTTTTTTATAGATCAAAGAGAATTTATCTTTCGTTGTTTCAGTATTTAGTTTGTAATTGTGGTAACTAAAAAAATATTTTTGAGAAGATTATTTATTTATAAGAATACTTAAAGATGTCTGTATACCATTTTTAAATATTTTATAATTAAAAAAAAACATTTTCACAGGGATCGGAGAAACTGCTTCCCCGTAATTGGAAGTATATGACCTTCTCACCTATACGTGCCGTTAAAGGATTGTCAAATTCAAATTCAAAATATTCCTTATTCAAGTAAACTTGTAAACAAGTGCTTTGAATCGTCAACTTAACTGCTGGTTCGGAAAGCTGTTCCTACCGAGAAGAACCAGCCAGAAACTCGGCGGTTGCTCTTTTTAAAATATAAATCTTAAAACTAGTTACATTTATTTATTACTGTCTTCTACAGGGTTTCTACCCTGTAACCTAGGTGCACCTATATCTACACATCCTTAGCATCTAAGTAATCTTCAACAGTATAGTACGCTTTCTGAATAAGCCTCTTTTTTACAGTGTTTTTAAACTGCTGTAATGGCATGGCCAAAATTGATTTCGGAATTTTATTATAGAATCTCATACCCAAACCCACAAACGATTTACGTACTTTTGCTAGGCGCAAAGCAGGAGTCGCAAGCTTATGTCGGTTCCTACATTGTCTATTATCTATTATATACATCACGTATCGTTTTATAATTCTTTATATTTTTATGTACAAAAATTACATTGTTTAAAATATATTGTATCTGTATAATTGTATCTGAAATCCGGCACTTTAAAGCTTATAAGGCTATATAGAACTATTGACTTGCTTTTCAAGGTAGCCTTGTGAGATATTCGATGAACTTGATTGCGTCCATGCAAATAATCATCATTTAGAAAATGTGTACAATCTGCAACAGTATATCGGAATATTTGAGTATTTATTTTCGTATCCTTACTTCTTTGAACAAATTAATTTAAAAATCAGTTACATATAGGAAAAGGCGCTGCTACAGCTGTTCATCTGAGAATCAAATTTGAAAAGTTATTTCAAAGTAATATTATAATTATTTTGCTTTAATCCGCAGTAAAGTAAATAGAAAATATATAAGTGATAGTGAAGGTGTGTAGTATGGTGACGGTGATGGAGGTTTATGCATGTGTTTTTTACGAATCCTGTATATTTCGGGTATAAAAACGAATAGTCCACTCTACATTTAGCATTATATATATTTCCTATTTACTTTATAGCAACATAATTTTATAATTACTTTTGTATTACGGATCTTCGCAAAGTAACGCCTAATTCTGTAAATTATTTGTACAATTATTTAGTAATTCCTGAAACAATGTGTAAAAAATTAGAGCAAACGGATTTTGCTCTACACTGAAAACATGCGGGCCCGTGTGGTATCCGGCTGAGTAGAAAAGACCACTCTCATTTCTTACCGAGGTGTCGTAAAAGGCGACTAAGGTTAGTTGACCCACCGTGTGGCATCCGGTTGAGTAAAATAGACTACCGTCTTTCTTACCGAGAGGTCGTAAATTACGATTGAGGTAAGTTGAGGTCAGGCAGGCGGCTGGTCATAAAATACGTAGCCAAATCATGTGACAACATCTTTGTAACATGTTGTGCCGACCCCACTTAGAGTGAGATAAGGGCAGGAGAATAATAATGACTGAAAACATTCGGGCAACCGTAAGTATTAAATAATAAAAAAAAAGAATGACGAGAATGTGGATTCATCTCGCGATATTTTCTACCTAATTCACAAAGGCCTGTGAGTTAATAAAAAATTAACAAGGTGGAAAATACTTTATCAGTAAAGAGCAATTACATGCATAAAAAAGTAAAAGTTGTCCCACTGTTCCAAGTTTTAAAAAGCTTTGTTAGACAGCGAAGAATTTTTACCCCTTGCAATTTAGTAATCAAGTCAGGCAATGCTTGCATATAAATTGCGCTTTTGTTTGGTATTATGCCATCACCGCCATTGTTTGTCCGCCCCCTGCTTCATTACGTCACTTTGTTGTAGCAGGAATTCCGATGTACATCTTCATGCCTACATAAATATCTACTACCCTTTTGTACGCTACATTTCACGCAATTAAAAAGCCTTTGTCGCATTGTACATATAATATTCGATAACACTATGATTTTTTTGAACGTAAAGGAAATTAAACAGATATTTCAAAAGTATTTTTCGTAAAAGTTCGCATCAACTTTAGTGTTTAAAGTAACTGCCTGTAAAGTAAGGTTTCCTCGCAATGTTTTAATTCACCGAAAAGCGTATTATAAATTGCAAATCTCAATCAGACGTAAATTTGAAAATTGAAAAACTCATTGGTACAAAATCATTTACATCATTTACATCATTTACATCATTTGCATCATTTGCATCATTTACATCATTTACATCATTTACATCATTTACATCATTTACATCATTTACATTATTTACATCATTTACATCATTTACATCATACAATTGGTACTCATTGTTATAAAACGCAATAAGCTTAACATAAGCTTCGATATCCTCAACTGAGTTTCAACATGGCACAATGATTGTAAAGGTACATTTTATAATAAATACGATCAATTGAATGTTTGATTTGATTTGATGAATTGATCGTATTTACAAATTTCTTTTTTGTTAAATCTTCAGTTATAAGTGACGCCAAGCAACTTCTTCGCGTTCTTTGTATCATAGAAAAAAATATATCTTTGATTGTTTTTATTCTAAACATTTAACAAATACATACATGCAGTATTTTTATGGTTTTTAGTCATGAATATTAAATTTAAATTATGCTTTTGTTATCCCTTTTTTTACTTAACAATACATCACAAGCACGAGTTGCTTCAATTTATCTAAAAGGAGACATGCGCTAAATATAACGCAACGTACTTTTTAGAATATAAATATATTATTATTATATTAAATTTATTTGTATGATTTTTTTATATTACATAACATTGATATTAATAAGTTGTTAACTTTATCAACTGTTGATAAATCTAATAAGAAGAAAATTAGTGCTACATAATTAAATTCAACGCTTTATTTTTTGATAAAAAATTGGTTTGTACACATAATACAAATTAGTTAAGGCGCTGAACAAAGCTGGCGTAAATTCAGATTTCGGCATATAATGGCTTATATTTCCCACAATTTCTGCGACGGCGTAGCGACAAACTTAATTTTTTAACACCCATTGTAGGTGTACACTATTTTATCCAAACTTTTTTTGTACAATTTATTTAAAAAACATATGTCAAATTAATCTTATAAAACTAAGTATGCTGAAACTATAACTAAACACCTAAAAAAAGACATATTATCAACAAGGAATAGTCACAAAAGGCGGCAGCTAGCGACACACGTCCGTATAGCAGCGCGCCTCAGCGATCACTGTCTATATTCGTAGATGTAAAAGAGAAGCGAGACGATGACTCGTTTCAGTTTTGCTATTTTCTAAAAAATATTTAATTTGAATGAAATATCTTAATTAATTCAAAATTTAAATCTTACATTGTCTTTATATTATAATGATTTATTATTCTTATTAATTTTACCAATTTTTGTTGATAAATATTAGAGATATTTACGATAAAAGTAAAAATCAGAGGTCTATTTACCAATTTTTTTTATCGAAAAAAAGTATCGTAATCATGTTTTGAAATCTTACATTCTCTCTGAGATATGATGTATATTAACATATATTTTTCTTTTAATCGTCATCCCTATAGCTTTTGTTAAAAACGTGTTTAAAGTCAGCTTATTTGGCTCTGTTCAGCGCCTTAATTAAAGGTGAAATTGATTTTTCCATAAACTGTATGTAGAGTAAACATGTTTGATAAACATATGTAGAATGGAGCAATAATTTCCATCGTATCGCGAACATTGGAGTGGACGGCGACAGGATGCCAAGATCCTAAGTTGTTGGAGTGGCTACTTTGCATCTTAAGACAGTGTTGGTATTCCAATAGATATTTAAGTGATTTAATATAGAACTCACGAAACAGCTTATAAAATTTATCTATACACTTTAAAGTCTTTATTAGTGAATTTATTGAAATAAAGGTTTTTATGCTATGTTAAAGTAAAATAACAGCCTGTTTTTATCCTACTGCTGGCTAAAAGGCTTCCTCTCTCCGTTTCTGGAGAGAAAAGGTGAAGGGTTAGACCAATGTGGTAGATCTTATATTTATATCCAGAGTTCTCTAGAGATATGCAGGTTTCGTCATGATGTTTTCCTTCACCGTAAAGCGTGTGACAAAATGCAACTATCAACTACACAAGTAAGTTTTAATAGAAAAACTTATTTGTACCTGCCCGGGGTTTGATCTGGTCACCCCTTAGAGAGAGTTGTATATGTTGTGTATATTTAAATTCTCACACTATATTTAAATAATACAGATCATCATCATTCTATTGCCCTTATCCCACTCTAAGAGGGGTCGGCACAACATGCTATAAACATGCAACATGATTTGGTATTTTATGTATTTTGTATATTATGTATTTTATGATCAGGCATTTTAAGACTGGCCGCCTAACTGACGTCAACCTACCTTGGTCGCCTTTTACGACACCTCCGTGAGAAATCAGGGTGGTCTATTCTATTCGGCCGGATACCACTGGTTAAATACTACAAAAGTAATAATAAAATTATTTTGCTATAATCCGCGATACATTAAATAGAAAATATATATAGTGCTAAATGTATAGTGGATTATCCTTTTTTCATACCCGATACATGCAGGATTCGTGAAAACACGCACAAACCTCCACCACCGCCACCACAATACACAAGCACTGCACACGTTCACTATCACAAACTCAACAATCGTTTCGCCCCGCAACCGAAGCATCATCATGAGATAGACTCCACAACTTGCGACTTTGTCGCTTTTGTATTATGAATCTCCGCAAAGTAACGCCTAATTCTTTAAATTATTGGTTAAATATTATTAAATAATACAGACAAATTACACAATATATTTTGTTCACCATACCCTACGTTAAATGACATTTAAAATAAAACCGGCAACATTAACAGAATCCCACGCCATTTCACTGTCGGTGTAAATTTCAGTTAATATTTCAGCAGAATCAAATTACGAAAGTCGTAAGATGCCGGGAACATATTGAGGGACGGATGGGAGGCTCAGTTATGCGAAATACGCGAGGGAACATCTTATAGACCGTATGTGAACATTGCCAAGAGCTTTTCCGCACATAATGGCCCGAATAGCGTCGGTATAACCATCACCATCAAACGAAGTACTCGCACAATTATTCTAGATTGTTTCTTGTTAGTTGGAATTCAACAACTTAATAATCCGTGTTAATTTTTCAGAAAAATTTCACAGTTGAGTTTAGCGATATAAATTCTATTATTTTATTTCTATTATCTACTAGTATCTGCGACTTTATTCGCTTTGTGTTAAATACATTCCTAATAATTAAGAATGAATTTTATAGTTTATAGAATTAGGCATTACTTTGCGGAGATCTATACAAAAGTAATAATAAAATTATTTTGGTATAATCCGCGATACAGAAAATAGAAAATATATATACATATATAAATGTATAGTGGACTATCCGTTTTTTTCATACCCGATACATGCAGGATTCGTAAAAACACATGCACAAACCTCCACCACTGCCACCACAATACACAAGCACTACACACGTTCACTGTCACAAACTCAACAATCGTTTCGCCCCGCAACCGAAGCTATCAGGAGATAGATAGACTCCATTACAAACGTCGACAGAGCGTTGCGATTTTGTCGTGGGGTCTATGTACTGTATCGCGGATTATAGCAAAATAATTTTATTATTACTTTTGAATGAATTTTATGTTGTTGTTATCCTATTCGCTATTTTGCTTTTATTATTAGCCTGGTATATAAATGCCGTGTGGTATCCGGCTGCATAGACTAGATCATCCTCATTTCTTACAGAGGTGTCGTTAAAGGCGACTAAGATAAGTTGACCCACCATGTGGTATCCGGCTGAGTAGAATAGACCACCCTCATTTCTTACTGAGGTTTCGTAAAAAGCGACTAAGGTAAGTCGACCCGCCATATTGTATCGGGCTGAGTAGAATAGACATCCCTCATTTCTTACAGAGGTGTCGTAAAAGGCGACTAAGATAAGTTGACCCACCGTGTGGTATCCGGTTGAGTAGAATAGACCACCCTTTCTTACCGAGGGGTCGTATAATACGACTAAGGTAAGTTGACATCAGGCAGGTGGCCGGTCGTAAAATACGTAACCAAAATATTTGATAACATATTTGTAATATGTTTTGCCGACCCCACTTAGTATGATGATAAGTTTCAATTGAGCCAAATTTGTTCAATCTTGGTGCGATGATTTCTGATTAAAAGGTTAATAAACAGGTTTAGATATGAATTCAGTCTCGGTATGACGTACGGGTAAACAGTCTTTACGTTACTTGCATAGCCCGTACTGACGTCCTATAAACATAACCCACCTGATTGGTCGGTAGTAACGTAGTCACCCAAACTCATTATTAAGAACTCAGGAAGGCCAGGCGAATTCGATTCTCAGCAATAATAGTATAGCCGATATATTACTCCTAATCCTACTTGGTAAAGACCTCTATAAATATAAAATATGGATCTTAAGGTCATTAAATTGTTAGTACTTAATAGGATAGACGTAATCTCAAATGTTGCAAGTAAGTAGTTAAAAAAAAAAGGATAAATGAATGTTTATAAAGAATACAACGAATATATTAAGCGTTCCTTTAATCATCCAATTTACAAAAATTATAAGTATAGTTCTTCGATAGTATACAATTAATAACCATGAACTTTACAAAAATGATGTAAGATATAGTGTAAGTATAAAAATATTAGCACAACATTTATTATTTTTTCAGTTCTCTGCTAACCAAATATCAGAAGTACAGTCGCCTCCTGGATATCTGTAAAAAAAACAATAATAACCGTTCTATATATCATAAAAATTTCTTACGATAGTTGACTATATATATTACTTCAATGGTTGCATATAAAGTTAATATACGCAGCTACATAATTTAAATATAGTATTCGATTGGAAAAACATATAAGTTTAAATAAAAAATACTCATATAAAATTACTGCGTATATACTCGTATAACTCGTATATAATAATATACTCGTATAATAATAATAACATATAATATGTCCTTGATATCTAATTATAATCACTTCCAAGCTAAGAAACAGTTTTAATAATGCCACCTGCGTTTTATAAATCATGAAACAAATTGTTTGCTTGAAAATTTGTCCATTGGAACTCTACTGTAAATCGATTCTATATTTTGGGTCTCTAGTGCCATTTTATCTCTAATTCAAATCGACCCCAGTCGCTAATCAGTTACCCGTTTGGTTCCGTTCGTAATTTCTCTTTTCCATTATAAGTATATATCATAGAAAATATAAAGAATAAACCTAGTTTTATTTACGTCAGAAAATTATTTGGTTTTAGTGATAAAATCAAATATCTAATTAAATCGATTTGTGAACGTTATAATTTTTTTTTACATTTAATTAACTGATGTCACTGATGTCATAGTCCTGAGTTTTGCTCAATAGTAACCCTTAGTATTATTTAGGAGTAGCGCCGGAGTTGACGAATGATAGAAGAGAATGGAAGAGAAAAACATGTTGTACCGACCCCAGTTAGAGTGGGATAAGGGTAGGAGAAAGAAAGAAAGAAGTAACCCTTAGAACGGCGTTAGCAGAGCATGAGACTCTACTATCTGCATTGCGAACTCTCAAAAATGCTTTTGCGTACGTCCGTCCTCAAACTTACGATGCAAGAAAGCTTAGATTAATTTGAAAGTTTGTAAAAAAATTAAGAATACAGAGGGAGAGGGATACATAAAAAAAGTCTGCAAAGAATGCGAACATAAAATTTTTGTTGGCTTATGTTAATGAGTGTACCTCATTTCATGCGGCAGTACTGGCCCGTTCGGTTCTTTTCCGAAGTCGATAAGAAAATCTGGATCCAATTTTATGCCTCCGTTCACCGTGTCGACGTCCAACTTCACTATCCAACCTCCCTGAATTATAATAAAATGCAAATCATAATTAAATCTCCATCGAAGCAGGAAAGCTATATTTCAAACTATGTTTATATAAGTAAACTAAGTTTGTATTGGATTTATTATTCAAGGCTAGTAGAATATGCTTTTCTGAGAACGAATTATTTCTTTAAAGATATAAATAATTTTAAAAATTAATTTTAGGGAAACGGCGTCAAAACCTGGAGCTGCGGTGGAAATGGCCGAATCCGGCAAGCGGCGAAAGTATGCATCTCTCGTTGAGAGTTATATATTTGTGCCGTTTGCAGTTGAGACCCTAGATAGGGCCATGGAGCCAAAGTGCAAAAATTTTTTTATCCGTTTTAACACCTCGGTTGATCGCCTCTTCGGGTGACAAGAGGGCTGGCTCCTATTTCGCACAAAGAATCAGCTTAGCGATTCAACGCGGAAACTCTGCCAGCATTCTTGGGACCATTCCACGTGGGCATGATTTGTATAGTAGTAGCGTGTAAGTAATTTAAGACATAACTTGTACATATTTGTTATAAATAAAATATTATTTTAAAACTAATATAAAAAATTACGAACCGGCACAGCAATTGCTGTCTAATATAAAATTGTTTGTAAAAAAAATTGTACTATCTTATTTACCCATAATTAACATTTTGGGCTAAGAAACGTTACACGTCAAATTTACGTTATTAAATTAAATAAACGATTGTTCACACAACGTTTATACAAGCTGGCAAAAAATATGTCTTTCTTTGCAACGTGCATAAACGGCTGAATTTTGTGCCAATTCCTTCAAGCTACGTCATTGCGCCGTATAACTGTAAATTTTTGGGTACTGATAGCGCCACTCCACGTTAGTTTGTTTTTGTTCAGCACGCCTACCATGAACTCTTATTGCGACTCAATTGAAGACGTAAACTAATTGTTTTGCTTTTTTCATACCATGACGTCTTAAAGAGGCACACTTTAAGTCGTTGCCGAATGAGCGTTCGGAATTCGTCCTAACACATGTTCTTAGAGTAAAAGAGACTGAGTGTCTATAGTTCATATATCGTTATCACACGAAATGGTACGTTCATGGTACGAAAAGAAAGCGGTTCGGTTTAGGTACTGACTTTGAATTCAATCGTTATTTAAAAGTTAATAGTAGGCCTACTGGTGTATCAAAAGCAGAAAGTCATTAATCGTAATATATTTTGTATTAGAAAATAATGTGCCATACAACAAACATTTAAAAACCTTAATGCCCCAAAGTTACTATTATTCAATCTCAGAGAAGAAAATAGAATCAAGTGATCTATATATTAAAAGTGATTATTAATAGTATTTTATATAACTTTTTTTATATAACTTAAAGGTTTTTAATAACATAATTTTCTAAATACATAATTTTTGGGTGGCCGTTTAAATATAAAAAAGAAATAAGAACACAGAGTAGTGGTAAAAGTATAGGTAGAAATAGTCTTTATTTTAATCGGTTACGGGAAAATATTAAATGTAGTTAGTTATATGAATTTGTAATAAGAAATATTGAAATACTATCAAACATTATAATTACTATAAATATTTAATATTTATAACTAATTACAGAGATAATATATTCAATAGTTTACCTCTTGTGTCATTTGAGGGTAAAATTCTTTGTCCCAAGGCGAATAAAGAGATGAGGATACGTAAAGCCGTTTTCCGTCTAAAGATAGTTGCAGCATCTGTGGGGCTCCTTTCAACTTTTTACCTTTCACAGTCACTGGTTTCGGAGTTTCCTTGAGGCATAAAATATACTTGAGAAAATAATATTTGCTTAGTCAAAATATTTATATATTTAAATCAATTGGTAATGTTAGCTGAAAACTTTCCTCTAGGTGCAGAGATAGATGGCCTTTAAAACTAGATTTGCAGATAAAATAAGATCTTTTGAATGCTGTGTTTACTTGACCTGAATAAGTAAATATAAATAAATAAATAAACTATTAGTACATATAATTTAAATTTTTAATTTTTGATATCCACGTACCAAAATTGTATCACATCGTAGGTTAGCTGGAAGAGATCTCTGTCAAAGGGATAAGTTGACCTTGGTACATTTTTCTTTATTAATAATGTTTTTCTTACATATAGTACATAAATAGATAAAATAAATATATGGGAGACACAAACGGCTGGCCGTCCTCAAAGTGAATGACTTAATACTTGTGTGGTGACAGACAACTGATAAATATAGACGTATATAACTGTCAAATACATAAATAAATACCAAAATATTATCGGAGTCGAAGAACTAACTAACTGTTTATAGAATATGTTGGGCCTTCGGCGGAAATCGATCCCGCGTCCAGTGGACCTGAAGCAAGATTAATGCCAACTGCGCCAATGGGCCAGTCAAATTCAGTCAGTCACACTAGGACAGTGAACAATAATTCAAACTTAGCGCTGTTTCTTACAAGCTGTTTCCTTAACTTAGTTTTAACAAATTGTTACCTTTGATTCTTTATCTTCGACAACTTCCAACCCATAGTTAGATATTTGTCCTCCTAACTGTACTTGACCCGTGAGTTTTGGTTTCTTTGTATCCGAAATGTCATATTGCCTCACATCACCATGCAACCAGCACGAGAAATATAAATACTTGTCATCCAGTGATAATAAAATGTCGGACATTAAACCTGAAGTATGTATTGTCGTATTATATAACTAAAATATTCAATACAATTTATCTAAACATGACGTCATCTTACATGTATGAAACTTCAAGATCCATCATCCTTAAACTACCGAAAACTAATTAAACTAAAATATAATTACAACTACCTCCTTTCACTATATCATGACGTTATCTTATATTTGTATTGTTAATAAAAGGCGAAGAAACTTACTATATTCTTTCATTAAACTTTTTTGTATAATGTCATCAAATATGATTCAGATCTTTTAACACAATATGTTATAGGCTTACTTAGAAACGCCAAATTTACACGTTAGAATGTTCTTATTAGTAGACAAAAGATTTACTTAAACTACCCTCAAGATTTACTAAAAGTTACTTGAACTAAAGAATATTGCCATTGGAGGTGATTCAGGTGTCTTCTACACTTAACCTCAAGATACACAGCTGAAGATGGAATGTTTACTTAGAAACCCCGATTATATTACTTTGAAGGTTCTTAATGATAGATAACTATGAATAGAACAATGTTGTTCATTCCAATCGATACTATTATTTCTTGTACTGTGATTTTTTAAAAAACGACGTCGCGACTTCTTTCTCGTGGATATAAACAGTAGCTTCTGTCACTCTCCAACCCTGCAAATATATCCATTACAAAAATCAGATCGATCCGGTAAAACAAAGGGATTTATCGTTTCCTCAAGAACATAGTTTCATTATTTTAGTGAAGTTACTTGATATATTGTACATTGGTTGTAATTAGATAATTCGAAATACTATTACCATTTACTATTATAATTAGATAATATTCAAATTCAAATTCAAATTATTCTTTATTCAAATAAACTTGTAAACAAGTGCTTTTGAATCGTCAACTCTATTGCTGGTTCGGAAAGCCGTCCTACCGAGAAGAGCCAGCAAGAAACTCGGTGGAGCTCTTTTAAAAAAGAAGATTCTTAATACTAATTACATTTTGTCATAGCTATCCTGCACAAGGTCAAAGAGCAGCTATATCCACGCATTCTTATCTTCAATGTAAGCCTCCACGGTATAATAGGCTTTCTATATCAGCCTCTGTTTAACAGTATTTTTAAATTGCTGTAATGGCAAAGTTAAAATTGATTGTGGAATTTTGTTATAAATCTTATACGCAAACCCACAAACGACTTACGTACTCTTACAAGGCGCAAAGCAGGAGCCGCAAGCTTATGTCGGTTCCTACTTTGTCTATTATATACATCACCAATCTTTTTATAATTATGTATATTTTTATGCACAAAAATCAAATTGCTAAAAATATACTTTATAAATTAAAACACTTTACCATTTATTTTCGTCTCTACTCCATTTTTAAGCACTGTTTTTGCTGGTATGTCGATAACTTTTTCTGTATGCCATATTCCGTCATTAGATTTAAAGAACCTATGAACAATCAATTATATAGCGTTCAAGTTCTGTTGTCTTACAGTATTTCATCTAAGCAAATACAGCAGTTTATTTGGAATGTTTAATAAATCTACTCAAATCTCTTACCTGAATACGTTAGCCTCGACGGCGCACCCGACAAATCCTTCTGCGGATTTGGGATCATGAAGGAATCTGATTTCGAGCGGAGCACATCCCTCGCTCCCTAAATCTATAACTTGTATTAACTCTCGGGTAGTCCATTTGTAAACATTTAGACAAGTCCCATATTTTTCCGGGTTAGAGATGTCGGATGCATGAAAACCACTGTCAGAAAATAAGTCTTATAATCTATGACTGTTTGCTCACAAAAATATTTATAGTAAATTGGTTTATGTGATTAAAACTGTCAGTAAATCTCTACGCTAGAGGTGTAGAATCAATAATAGAAAACTTGCTTCACTTGTTCACCTTCGATTTTTCGCCGAAAATCAATTTGAACTATATTGCCTAACATATTTTATTATTATCGACTTATAGATGCTTGTATGATTTACTTTTGATATTTTAATTAAATATTTATCGCCGTGTGGTATCCGGTTGAGTGGAATAGACCACCCTCATTTCTTACCGAGGTGTCGTAAAAGGTTACTAAGGTAAGTCGACCCGCCGTGTGGTATCCGGCTGAGTAGAATAGACCACCTTCATTACTTACCGAGGTGTCGTAGAAGGCGACTAAGGTAAGTTGATGTCAGGCAGGTGGCCGGTCGTAAAATACGTAGCCAAATCATGTGACAACATGTTTGGAACATGTTGGGCCGACCCCACTTAAAGTGGGATAAGGGCAGGAGGATGATGATGATTTTAATTAAATATTTAAACTACTTACGTCTGAAAGAACTTCGGACTACCCCATTCCGATGAAAACATTATATCATGGTAAGGTTGATACCAAAAGTCGTAACCGAATTTAGCGAGTTTCTCCCCCTTCGTCCATGTCCCTAAAACGTAGTTTATTTATACTTGGAGCCATGAAATCAATCAAATTATCTCCCCTACATCAAAGCTCTTGAAAAGCTAAACCATTTACCTGTCACTTTCAAAGTTTTCGAATCAATGAGCACAAAATCCCCTTTTCCGTTTTCATTCTCGTCACCCATAGTCGAAATCATAATTTCACCACTCGCCAAGCAATGTGCCGTGTGCGGGAAGGTGCAGTTGAATGACTTCATCTCGGTACCGTCGATGATCTAGTAATGAGATTTTTGATGGACTGTCGAAAAGGGTTTTCGAAACACTTGCTTGATATTGGCCAAATTCTTTCAACATACGGCATTGTAAAATGCGGAAATAGTAACAATTATTGTAACATATAATTTTGCATTAATGAGAAAATCCGTAAATGAGATGCGTTGGTGGCGGTACGCGTTATGCGTCATACAAAAAGATTTCTAATCCGTATATAAATACGAACATCGGTATCCGGCTGAATAGAATAGACCAACCTCATTTCTTACTGAGGTGTCGTAAAAGGCGACTAAGGCAAGTTGACTCACCGCGTGGTATCCGGTTGAGTAGAATAGACACCCCTCTTTCTTACCGAGGCTTCGTAAAATACGACTAAGGTAAGTTGACGTCAGGCAGGTGGCCGGTGGGAAAATACATAGCCAAATCATGTGACAACATGTTTGTAACATGTTGTGCCGACGCCGAAATTTATCTATTAGACCGTTAACAGGAAATTTATTATAGACAAAATTAATGACTGCCAATATAACTGAAACGTGAGGTAACGTTTGAAAATGCCATTTTGCTTTTTCTTGCCACTATAATCACACTTTGTGGTATTATTTAACTAATAGGCATTGTTCTCTCAAATTTTATTGAAAATGAAGTAAGATTTCTAAAAAAAATTTAATTGTGTATCTTTAATGGCTATGAAAGTATTTTTCATACTTATATACTCGGCAATTAACTATCTGAAGCATCAAACTAATATACAAAGCGATTAATGCCCAAAAGACCACTATAATTGTTTCAAATTCAATTCAAAATATTCTTTATTCAAGTAAACTTGTAAACAAGTGCTTTTGAATCGTCAACTCTACTGCTGGTTCGGAAAGCTGTTTCTACCGAGAAGAACCAGCAAGAAATTCGGCGGTGGCTCTTTTTAAAATATAAATCTTGAAACTAGTTACATTTAGTTATTACTGTCTTCTACAGGGTTTCTAACCTGTAACCTAGGTGCACCTATATCTACACATCCTTAGCATCTAAGTAATCTTCAACAGTAAGTACGCTTTCTGAATTAGCCTCTTTTTTACAGTGTTTTTAAACTGCTGTAATGGCATGGCCGAAATTGATTTCGGAATTTTATTATAGAATCTTATACCCAAACTCACAAACGATTTCGTACTTTTTCTAGGAGCAAAGCAGGAGTCGCAAGCTTATGTCGGTTCCTACTTTGTTTATTATATACATCACCTATCGTTTTATAATTCTTTATATTTTTATGTACAAAAATTACATTGTTTAAAATATACTGTCAAGCAAATGTAAGAATACCTCTTTCTTAAACTTCTCTCGCAGGGAATCACGCGGACTTAAATTGTAGATGCCACGTATGGCTCTTTTTTGTGACATATGGCTTTTTTTCTCTTTTTTGTTTGTTGATATTACTTGTTGACATTACTGCTCACTACATTAGTACTAAAATCCTAGATAACAACTTTATATTTTAGTAAATTCTGTGAAAGTTTCAGCTTCTGTCTTAGATCATTAAATAATAATTCTATCCGACTTAAACATTGAATAAATATTACAATGGGGAATTCCTTTGCAAAGGATCAACCCGAATTTTTCTATTAAAGAATCGAATTTTTCACGCAGAGTGAATTTCACATTCTATATGTATATAATAACAACTGATTTAAATGTAATTATAATACATTTTAAGAATGATTGTACAAGCAGTTAAATAGTTAATAATTACTTAAAAATTGCTCACAGTAATTTGGAGTATTCAAAGTTAGAGAACGGATTCAGGATGAGCTCAACGGAGGTAGTTAGAGAGTAATTTCACTTTAGAACTATGTGGTGTTCAAGGAATAATAATTATGCTCGAGTTTTGGAATTGATGAAGTTTTCGATGTCGATAAAATAGTGTTTGAAATATAACATTCAAATTACTTGTTGAAACTCGATTTGTCATTTCTACTCACAACCAGGGCGCTAATTGTCCGTTGGAGTCAATTATATTTAACAATCACTAATTAACGAATAAATTAAAAACCTCTTTGTAGTGTATGTGGGTTGACATGTGTTTATCTTACCTTGTATATTTATATACAAGACACATGAATGAATATCCTCACACTAACTCAGACTAACACTAACGTACAAAGAAACATTTCACTGTCTCAAACGCACACACGTTTAGTACACGAGAGCCTTTGGTGAGAGTGGACATGTGACTTGTTGTTACTTGTAGGCGTGTTTGAACATTAATACAAAATTAGTCTATATTATACATCATAGTGAACACTACACTCTTGTGTAAAATTAGAATTTCGAATTTTAAATGTTTTATCGTAACATATGGTAAACACACTAGTAAAAGCGATTTATTAGAAAACAAAATACATGTACACGGATTTAAATAGTAGTTTATGATACTGTTGCATAATAAGGGTTCTTATAACACGAGTGTGGTTTAAAAAAAC
This sequence comes from Morpho deidamia, assembly GCA_947086505.1. Lineage (NCBI taxonomy): Eukaryota > Metazoa > Arthropoda > Insecta > Lepidoptera > Nymphalidae > Morpho > Morpho deidamia. Next base: position 8,097,815 of record CAMTZC010000027.1, read on the forward strand.
GAGCCGCAGGCGAGTTTTTTTATAGTGTCACACGAGTGTTATAATACCAAGTTATGTACAGTATCATACACTACTTTATCTACTCTCATACTATAATACGTAAAACAATATTGCAAATAAAACGCTGAATATAACAACAAATTTATTTTTACTTGTAATAATTATTGATGTTCTGAATATTCATTTTCCATTCCATGAACTCGTGGTTACATTTAATATAGTTGCTCCTAAATTTCGTCGGCAACGGGTATCCCCGCTCTCAGACATATTTTTACACAAAAACTTATTTTTTTACAAACAAAACTAATCTTCGTTTAAATATTGGAAAGATTTTTTAAATGTCATATATTGGCGCCAAGGCGCAAACATCGATTGCGCATGGGTGTTGCGTCGCCGCGGACTCATTCATTGAAACCTTTTTTTTAAGGTAGAGGTTCAACCTCCTTGGTCCAGCTGGAAGTTGCATAGGTGTATCGTTATGATTAAAAAGTTACATTATGATACAGGTGTCCATACAAGACCTGTATCGTAATGAAACTTTTTAATTTTTTATTTTTGTTCTGTACGTAATGTTTGTCATAAGAATTTTGTTTTTAGTTTTATAATCTTTGTATTATAGTATTAGAGTAGATAAAAATAATTACTCTGTTTTGCTAGTTTGTTAAATTAACTTCACTAAGTCTTTATATTATTTATTTTATAAAGTAATGTCAGTACTAGGCAATACAACAAATAATAGGTCATTTATAACCAATCAAATCGTATGAGCGTTCAATGCGCTACCCATAAGAACATTCAATACAAAACATACTTGAAAATGTAATATATACATCTATAGCATATACTCTACTCAATATACTGCTCAGTACGTATAAATATGTATTAGAGATCATGATTGATACAAAGATATTAAATTAGGTATAATTTTGATTAGTTTTTGATTACGGAATCCCTCATCTAGAAAGTATCTAGCAAAATTACCTTATACATTTCTGGTTTACGAGGGTTGGTGCCAACATCGACAACAAACACGTTACTCGAATGAAGACTTGGTAAAAGAAGTAAGTCCCTCTTCAATTCAGGTTTGTCATAACAACTGGAACAGACATTCCAGCCACTGTGGTGAATCTCGTTTCCGGTACTGCCGGTGTAGGTGCGATGGACAACCTGTTTTCAAGAATTCAAATTAAACAATTATATATTGTTTTAGAAGCTGTGAATGCCCAGTGGTGACACCGTGCGACTCATTCAAATCTCAGGCAGGCACCAATGAGTGTTTCTATTAATAAAAACTTGTAATTGATAATTGCAATTTATCACACGCTTTTCGTGCAGGGAAACGTCGCGAGGAAACCTTCATATCTCTAGAGAATATGTGTCACCTACTAATCCGCATTGTAGCAGCGTGGTAGGTCTTAGCATTTTTAGATAGTTTTTAGATCCAATCTTTCTCTCCAAAAATGGAGAGAGGAGGCCTATACTGGGATAGTAACAGACCGTTGCTTTAGTATACATGTATATTTATATTGAAATTTTTCAAGTTTTATACAACAACATATAGAATAGATCGATAGGCGACGCTCGTAGCAAAATGGTTGTCAACTCTAATGCTGGTTCGTGAAAATGCTCTTACCGAGAAGAGTAGCAAAAACTCACTTTTCAAAATATAATCCTTATTGCTAGATGCATTTTGTCATTAATATCTTGCATAAAGTTGAAGAGTGGAATTAATTACCTTAGTAATACAAAATTATTACTACTTATTAATAAGGTAATACAAAATTATACCAACAAATTTTATGAATGTGGTCAGAAATCGACTTTCCCTTGCAATGAACGACCTACACCCAAGTAACTAAGTCTTTGCCATTGTCATAGTTTTTTAGTAGATATTTTATTATTATAGCACAGTATATAATTGTTGGTAAGTCCATCGACTTATAATGAAATATCTGAAATTTGTACGATTCCCTAGGGTAGATTTTTAATTCAAAGCTACCTGGCTATATGTAGGTGAATTTGGGTTCACATCAACAGTAGCTAGGTAGTCCTCTTTCGTCTGATCAGGCTGCACACACACAACGTACAGTAATTCCTCTCTAGGGCCGTGACGGAACGCGTCGAGTGGGGACGCATACCCCGGTCCGCCTTTACCTGCACATAATAATTTATTAACGTTAAGCATATAGCTTGGGAATTCGCTGAGAAAACAACACAATTAATTTATTAATATCCGGATCACCGACCTTTGTTCAGTATTTTCTTTTTGTTGAATGAATATGAAATAGATGCGTTGATAAAGGGCTCTCTATAATAAATTTTCTAAAAAAAATCGGAACTTGAAAAGAGGGTATCAGATAAAATCTGATATGTAACAACTATAGGCTAATTCTTTAACTGCGTCCTCGCCTGTGGGATACAAGGGCGTGGAAGTAGGGCGGGAATGAGAACTGAGGTAGATCCGGCCAGCGAGCGCTCGTAACGTGATATACAAGAGGTGACTGCGCCGTTTTACCCCGAAGGCGAGGGTCAGTTAGACGGTCAACCTGTAAACTCAAACCACTGTATTCTAATTCCGGGACCGCCCGATTACCTGACTGAGCTATTACAACTTTGCAAATGAAAGCGCAATTAACCTTCATATACTAATTATATTGTAGTAGTTTCTCATTGCCTGAGAACAGGATTCAGATGACATTTTCTAAAAATAATACCTAGATTGATGTATCACCCTAGAAACCCCCTTATACTTTAGTAAAATTGATGAAGCCGTTTCCGAATTTCGTTTATATATATACTTAAATATATACAAAAATTGCTCATTTAAAGGTATAAGTTGTAATGTTACGCGCTTTCGTCCACATTGAACTCCGTCGGACTAAAACGTTACATACTATGCTACTTTGATTTTAGGTTATTAGAATTGAAATATTTCTTTATTAAGTTTTAATTTAAATATTATACTAATGTAAATAGTCTCTAAAAATGTAAAATAAATTTATATTTCCATAAACACAAATTGCGAGAGAGAATCTAACGATTTTCAACTTTATTTGCAACTTAATCAAGTAAAGAAATTCTACATTCAGTTATTTTTTATTCCGTTTCGGCTAGACGTGGCGGATTTACTGAGTAAATGAGTTTCTTTGCAGAATATTGAACAGTCATATTCAATTAATATTCAATACCTATTGAAACATTTTTATTGTTGTTTAGACAATCTGTTGGGATTTCTTACTTTTCCTACCAAGGGTTCTAGGTTCAATTTTTGGTTTGAATAAAATTATATTTTGTAAAACATTGATCCAAATACAGTTCTGGACAGGGACTCGGAGTTTAAACTATTAGTTTCTAATTTAGGTACACAGTACCTTATCTTTTATATTTTATCTCACAAATAAGGAGGAGTGACTTAAGCATGAGGAGGTTCTCAGGTAAATTATGCTTAAAAGGGGGCAAAAGAAAAAACCAGAAGAAAAATCAGAAAAGAAAATTAAGGAAACAGTCAGCATGCAGAAATGCAATATGGGGTTCCATGCTGATTGGAAGTGAAAGAGGAGGTTGTTTAGTCCGTGCGAATCGAACACTTCCTACAAGTACGGGCTAGCAGCGTCCGCCAGGGATTTTTCCTCCTCGCGTTAAATAAAGGCCATCACATCTAAGTCACATCATTAATGAACATAGGACATATCCTGTCTAACCTTTTACCTTTTCCCTGATTTCTGGAATTATATTTCTCGTATGAATCAAATAAATACCGTACGTAATAAAAACTAACTAAGACTAACTAACTAGCATTTCTCTATGAGCATTTACTTAGGTTGACAACTTATATATCAGCCTCTTGTAAATACAAATCTCGTTTCGGGTTATTATGCGAACCTTTGATGTTATTGCTTCAAGCAAGAGTAATTTAACGAAATATTTTGATTTGCTCGTAATATTCTCAAAGGTAATCTTAAGTAAATAAAATAACTATACTATAGTAATATAATAATTGCAAACACAATACACTATACCTATGAATACGCTTATTATAGATTGCATTAAACATTTAAATAACAAGCGAGTTCCGTAAAATATCTTTAATTATGTGCTATCAGTTGTTCATCCCCGTGGAATTAAGTGTGTCCAAAGTTTTACCACGTAAATCCCGACCACACGAGAATTTTGCTTTAAACTATTTACTTAAACCTTCCTCTTAAATTGCACTATCTTTAAATAAAAAAATAAAAAAATCCGTTCAGTAGATTTTAAGAGAATCGATCACATACATACAGGTCTTGATTTTTTTTAATGTATAGATGTATAGATTTTGTCCCAAAGGAAAACTGATTTTTTAATTTATATGATAGCCCTGTAGATAAGAATCAATTGTCGCAAATTTCATCAAAATTGCTACAGCGAATTAGAAGTAATATAGAAAAGTATAACGGGCAGACACACCGCCGTGTGGTATCCGGCTGATTAGAATAGACCACCCTCTTTCTTACCGAGGTGTCGTAAAAGGCGACTAAGTTAAGTAGACGACAGGGAGGCAGCCGGTCGTAAAATACCTAGCCAAACCATCTGATAACATGTTTGTAACATGTTGTGCCGACCCCACTTTGAGTGGGATAAAGGCAGGAGAAGGTATGTCGTTGAGATTTTTAAACATAAACAGTATAATTAGTTATATGCATTTATTAGTGATGAAAGAGTATTTACTGAGCTTAGTAACGGAGTTTGTTTGATTGTAAATTCTAATTTCTAACTAGCAGATGTATTATGTGTCTTAATTTTATAAAAACTTATCGATATTCCAATTCTATAGAGTAGTAAAATAACATTACAAACATATCAAATTGTTTTTGTAATTTTTATGAATGACATTTTAATGCTTGATAAACCCTTACCCATTAACCTGGAAGATATATAATCACACCAATAAGCGTAAATATTTTTAACTGTCTTTAAAGTTAACAACCACAAAAAGATAAAATTTTCCGATACCAAAAACCGAGTTTTAATTCGATTGATAATTGTGTGAAACAACAATAATAAGTCTGTGTTGAATAGTTTTAATCATTTCCCATTTGTTCACTAGATGATATATGGTAAATAGCCACTCACTAAAAAAGTTGTATGAAAAGCTAATATACCTTGACGAGGGAACGACGTGAGCTGTTCTACACTAGAACAACTCCCACCTTAAAATTTCCACCCTTAAAGCTTATGATTTAATGAAACGAAGACTTTGCGAAGGCTTTGCGACTTTGTCTTGGAGTCTATCTCCTGATGATGCTTCGGTTGCGGGGCGAAACGATTGTTGAGTCTGTGATAGTGAACGTGTGTAGTGCTTGTGTATTGTGGTGGAAGTGGTGGAGGTTTGTGCATGTATTTTTACGAATCCTGCACGTATCGGGTATGAAAATACGGATAGTCCACTATACATTTAACACTATATATATTTTCTATTTACTGTATCGCGGATTATAGCAAAATAATTTTATTTTACTTTTGCAAACGAAGACCTTACCACCAATAAAAACAATCACATACCTACTAAGGTCCAAACCATCACCAAAAACTACACAAAACATGCTAACCTATTATAATTTTAGTAAGTAATTACTTTTCATCCACTGATACATTCTCTTATTATATATTTGATTACTTCTCATTCTCATTAAATTAGAGAAACATTGCTTAGTACACTGAGTCTATATACATTGGTGTACATTAAATTATATTATAATCTTTATATGTCCTTGTCCTCACTAACTTATCATTTTTTTTTCAAAATATTCTTTATTCAAGTAAACTTGTAAACAAGTGCTTTTGAATCGTCAAAATCTACCGCTGGTTCGGATAGCTGTTCCTACCGAGAAGAGCCAGCAAGAAACTCGGTGGTTGCTCTTTTCAAATAAAATTCCTATAACTAGTTACATTTGGTTATTACTATGTGTTAGTGGTGGTTAAAAAAATAGTTCAGTAATACTAATTAAGTGATAAGCATAGTCATTGACAATCTAGTCACGTTTAATGAATAGGTAATGAGTTTATTTATAGAATTAATTTATTTGTCTCAAGCAATTTATGCTAAAGTGAGTATAATATAAATAAAATTATGCTTATTTTTATTAATTCAGCATAGAAACATACGTAAACATTATTACCTAAGTACACATTGTTGTCAACAAGCATTTGTACATCAAAAATTACGCGAAGAAAACTGAATGACGTGAAGTTGACGCGGTGCGCGGACGCATAAAAGAAACGGACTTCCCAGCAGTCGTGTTATAGACGACTTTGTAATGTCTCTTCATATTCGGCGATGATTATGTGAGCGTATATAATTAGCACGATCATCGTGCAATTGTCGACACGATCGTACGTATTATATATTATACATACGATGATAACCAAGAACCAGCGATTCCCTTTGACGCGTGTCCGAAAAGCCGGCAAGTCCCGGACTGCAGGCGATCGTCGGCGATTATAGATGTTTGGCGAGTATGTCCTCTACAAGGTCGTGCTCGTGCTTAATCATTTGTAATCGCCGATACTGAAGAGGACCCATAACATTACAAGAAAGCAATTTTTCGACTTACAATTAGCAATACTACCTACCTAGCTAACAATTATCATTTAACAAGTTTTATCTTGCTAACCACTGAATAAACATAATATAATCTTAAGAACGAAAGAATAGAGAAATGGTATGTTAAGTAATAGTAATTAAGAATTATATAACTTACAACATGCCATTTGATATGATCGAATCACCAAACAAACACTATAACAGGTCTTGATACGACTGGTCACGATAACAGATGCTTGTGAGTGTCATAATAACACCATTCGGATTCCACACGCGGTTCAATATATCCGTCTCACTCTTTCAAAAAAGATACTGTATAATTTATATTATACAGTTCTTAACAGTTACGGGAGTTACCACAGTCGTTCTTAGCTGAGTAATGTGGTTTTACACTTACTAGTACTAGACAACGGAGTAAATTTTATACCAAAATAAATGTTTCAATGGTATTTTTACCTATTATAAATTTAAATTATTTTAGGTATTGATTCGTAATCATTTTTCGTTGCTTGAATTGATTGCTTGAATGGTTTATCTAAATTTTGTTTCCACAGATTACAATCTTTATTTGAAATCCTCACTAATTTTATAAATATGAAAGTCTATCTGCCTGTCTATTCCACTTTCACGGACACAACGCAAAAAAAAAACAGAAAACAGCAACTTTTATTGTAACAAAAAATTTCGTTTTCTTTGTTGATAGATTGTGTTCTTGATTGTGTTCTTAATTTTATTAACTTTATAGAGATATAATTTGAGAATACTTAATAATAAGTAAAACTAAATATAAAAAATAAAATTATGAGATAATTATACAAACGGTCGTCCGTCCCCAATGTAAGTAATTAATACTTGTGTTTTGGGTGGCAGACAACTGCTAGACGTATACATATATATTTTTAAATACTTACTTAAATACATATACACACATCCAAATTCAAAGAATCAAGCAATTGTGAAAATGTTAGCCCTCGGCGGGAATCGAACCCGCGACCCGTGGAGCAGAAGGCAGGGCCACCTGCCTACTGTGCCAATGAGCTAGTCCTAAAGAACTATTTATTCATTCATTATTCGTTATATGGATAGTAAAGTAGTAATTTTATCACAACTATGCTACCAGTGCACTTATCGACAACCTGAACAAGCCTTTCATTATGAATAGATTATATGAAATCTAAAAAACAATATGTGTTGTATTATGGTTACTTTTAAATCTATCCTGCGTCACGACTCAGCAAAATTAGCAACTAATTCGTTGGTCTCGGTACACGCCTTTACAATATAATACCGCAATCCATATTGGAGTTATCTACTTTTAAATTAAATAACAAATTGTGACTATATATTACGTTACAAAATATGCTTATATGTAAAACATATTACACATTTGAATGATAAAAAAGCTTAGATTTGAAAATCCTTTTAGCTTTAAACAATACAGCAGCTAAGGAATGTAAATTTAAAATGTTTAAAAGATTGACCGCCGAGTTTCTTGCTGGGTCCTATCGGTAAGCGCATCATTCCGAACCAACTCATAGCTCATTAAATCTAAATGATCTTTGACGATTAAAAGTGCTTGTAAAAAGCTTACTTGAATAAAGATTGTTTTGATTTGATTTGATATCACTTTTGATTTTATTATTTATGTTAGTTTTTTCGCAACAACAGCGGTCCATGCATATTAAAGAATCGTTCCATTACCTGAAATATGTAATTATATTGATTGTTTAACGTTAGGTCTAAATACTTATGATTAATAAAACTCAGGTAGTTATGTTGGATACATACGTGTTAGCGGAACTTTCGTTAACCTTGAACTTCACTAGTTTTTGGAAATTCATTTCGCAGCGCAATATTAGAATTTTTTCACTGATAATGTTTTATTGTTGTAGATCGCCTATCAATTCAAACCGGCGATATATTTACATTTCGTATATCAAATATTGTCGAAGATTTTATTTATTCTTAATAGATATATTGCATTTGTTTACACTAGCTTTTATCACTAAAGTTTTTACAGTCCAAGTTTTTAACACAACGTTATTTAGACTGCACTTGCCAACACTTTCCGCCTGGCCGATCTCCGCTTGTGTGTATTTGTGTCTTTCAAAATCCGCCGCAGACTGGAATGTTGATGAAATTCATGTCGAATTGAAATATGTCTGCTTATATTTTTAAACAATATATGCCACAATGCTTTATCCTTATTCTTCCACAATAAATCCGCAGTCTTCTCCTTAATCCTACGCATATTTTCCTCGAGTCGCCTGGCTTTTATTTCCATTTGTATGAGCGACCGTGTGGTATTTGTCAAAATGCGGTACAGGTATTCTTTTCTCCTCGTTTTCTTCGGTTCCGGGTCGGTTGTATTTATCATGGGCTCGCATTCAGTATACTCGGAGTCTTGTGTAACGTTTACCGCCTTATTCTGTTTGATTTTAGTCCGTAGTACGAAACCGGCGAGTAGTACCACTATGATAAAGCTAAAAAGCATTAGTGGCTTTGCGTACTTGTATATTGGTTTCGATATAAAATGCATGACAGTGTTGTTTGCTACATATCTCACGGGATAGCGGATTGCACGTATCTGTACCGGCGAGCAACAAGTCACGTGGTCTCGCGACGAGTCGAACGGCGCCCTCTCGCGGACTGAGCGCGGACGGCACTGAATCTGAAAACACGCCGTACGACGCACCCCACGAATTTCCCCAATGACTTTCCCTCCACGATGTGGGAAGACATGGAGGAGGCTGTTTTACAAGATGTTAGCTGTTAAAATTTGTTTTCATCAAAGAAAAAGATTTGTTTTTAAATTAGATAGATTGATTGATTGAGAATTAGATAGATTGATTGATTGAGAATTAGATAGATTTAGAGATGATTTATAGAAGCAGGCGTTACTTTGCGGAATTCCATATTACAAGCAATATAACAGAACTAACTAATTTGCTATAATCCGCACGGGTTAAGCGAATGCATGCAAAGCCAATGTGTATGAAGTAGGCAAAATCTACGCACCTTATACATGCAGGACCAGCCACCACATGCACCCTAAGGCGCAATTCACCAGCAACAACGAACACAAAAGCAGCACACACACCCACCACCACAATCTCGACGATCGTTTCGCCCCGAAACCGAAGCATCATCAGGAGGATAGGCTTCACGACAAAAATCGTACTGCGCCGCGCTACCCATACAAGCAGTCTTAAATAGTTCAACTCCCACCAATACCCTCCCCTCCGAACACATGCAGTAAAACGGAATTAGATACATTTACTTGCTCGTTAATTAAGTGACCATTGTTATTTTTTATTATCTCAAGCTGCTCTAACGTATTGAGTCGGAGTCCCTTATCACAAGTGTGGAGAATATGAAATGAATGGTCATTAGGCACTTTATGACCGCTTTCTAGCAAATGTTTTGCAAAATTAGAATTTTGTGGTTTATTATTCCTAAACGCAGCCATATGTTCCCGGAATCGAACCGCAAAACTTCGGTCAGTCTGATCCACATATGTACCGTTGCACTCAGGACAATCTATTCAGGATCAGGATTTAGAGATCCCTTTTAGGGATAAGTCCGCCTTTGTACATGTCCTATTTTTTTCCTTTCTCTTTTCTAACATTATCTATTTACAATAAAGAAATAATTAAATAGATTTATAGAAATAGGCGGTACTTTGCGGAATTCCATAGTACAAAAGTTTTGGTAGAATTATTTTTCTACAATTCGCGTTTGTTAGAAAAAATGTATTTAATGCAAAAATCGTCGTCATATCTTCTATGTGCAGGATTAGTTATCGCACAATCGCCACAAACAACACACTACTCAAGCATAACACACATTCAGCAGGACATTCTCAAAGATCGTTTCAGATCCTATCTCCTTGTGATGGGGTGAAACGATCGTTGAGATTGTCTTAGTGAATGTGTGTAGTGCTTATGTGGTATGTTGTTGTTGGTAGTGGTGTCTTGGGATACGTGCGGTTACTAATGTATAAGGTATGAGAACGATTTTTGCTTCCTACACTTAGGATACATTTTCTTAATAAATGCGGACAGTATCGAAATAATTCCATCATTACTTTTGTATTATATAAATACGCATGGGAAAATGTTAACCGTAACATTGTATTTTTATCTAGACAATAAATAATTCGCCTTTCAATACTTCTTGTTCTTAGATGCGTAAGTGGCATAGGGCGGGTGTGAACCCGTCTCCTCTCTCGTAATGTAGTCTATCACTATTTACCCGCTATCCATATTATTTGTTTTACAATACCCTTGTACCTTCCTGGAATTTGTCTATGGATTTATACTTACTTCATCGAATTATAAAGCTTATTTTCTGTCAAGATATTAACAATATAGCATCATCCTCCTGCCCTTGTTATAAAACATGTTGTCACATGATTTGGCTACGTACTTTACGACCGGTCGCCTGCGTACGTCAACACTCACCTTAGTCGTATTTTACGACACCTCGGTAAGAAAGAGGGTTATCTATTCTACTCAACCGGATACCACACGGCATAATATATTAACAATGTTTAACATGCTTTTCTAATTATCTGTAGATGACAATATATTAGTCAAAGTTTTAATCCAAAAATTTGATCAATAAAGTCATGACATACATAAGTCTAAATCGCCATCCCGTAACAAGGGAAGGTCTCTCTCTTGTTTCTAAATCTTCGAAGCATAGGCAGGTATCCCCAATATATATTTTTTCCATCAATAAGCACATGTTGATTTGTAAGTATATATGTATAAATTATATAATAAAACTGTGATAGTCCAGTGGTGAGACCGTGCGACTCTTTCGAGGGGAACACGAGTTCAAACCCGGGCAGATACCAATGAGTTTTTCTATTAAAACTCATGTGTCTAATTGATAATTGCAATTAACTACACGCTTTTCGGTGACGGAAAACATAGTGAGGAAACCCGCATATCTCTAGAGAATTCTGGAGATATGTGTAACCTACCAATCCGCATTGGAGCAGCGTGGTAGGTCTTAGCTCCAACCCTTCTCTACAGAAATGGGGAGAGAAAGCCTATTCCCAGCAGTGGGATTGTAACAAGCCGCTACTTTATACTATTTACTTTATACTTTATACTCAGGGCTTAAACTCTTCAATCCTTGATGAATTTAACGCGTTGTTAACTTAGTAGAACGTTTGGTATTCCCAAAGTAATTATAAATAATTCATTTCAAATGAGGAAATATTATTCTCCAAAATGCCTTTATCCATTTCTTTGAATCCTTTTCTATTGTTTAATTGAATGTTTCCGCTTTGGGCATTTTGTTAATTATAAAATTTGTGAAGTCACCCATTATTCGACAAACAATGTTGTACTTTGAATTAAAACGGGCCACAAATTAACGTTGCGGCCAGTTTTAATTTAAAGTACAATATTACTTAGCAGTAATTTTTACAAATAGGAAAATTCGCGTCGGGAGTAGATAACTAATGATAAAATAGGATTTGAATCAGAAAATTATATCCATTGAAGTCTACTATCAGAAAAAGTATGTATGATTTGGACCACGTAATGCGGAAATGTTTATCCGGAAACGTTGATCCTGAAATCTTGTAGACCTGACACACTATAGAAAATCTTATTCAAATAATACAATTCAATAATTTTATCTTAAATATGAAATATTGTTCTAAGCTTAAAATATACATCTCAGTTGGAAAGCAAAAAGGCAAATGATATATTTAAATTCAGGAAACAATACCGTTCAATGAATTTAAAGAGATTTAATAAAATCATAGACACTGTCTCAGCCCAGCTGGCGGCGGAAGATAAGCGACCCTTTCTTTTTAAGTTCTTTGTCTTGAATTGATTTTTGGAGGGTTAAAAGGGTCTATAAAATATTTAACAGCGTCGTCCAAAAGACGTTGTAAGTTTACTCAAGTGCCGATATACGTATCGATTTCATAGCTCAGGTTTCTCAAAGGGCTTTGTATTGAATCCGTAGGTATGAACCTAAACATGTAATGCCTACTGAGTAGTACTTTTTGCGATTAACTGCGTATTACTTTGTACATTAGTTTTTCGTGCTGCAATATTTACTTCAGTTAATTTCAGTTAATAATTTGTGTGTTTTCATCTTAAATTTTCAAATAGTTACTTTCGCAAGCTGATAGCCCAGTGATGAGACGTTGCGACTGCTTTGAAATGGTCAAGAGTTAACCCCGAGAAAACATCAAAGAGTTTTCTATTAAAACTTATGTAAAGATGATAGGCAATTTATCAAACGTTTTTCTACGGGAGGAAACATCGTGAGGAAACCTGTATATTACTAGAAAATACTGCGGATATGTCCAACCTACCAGATTGGAGCAGCAAGGTGTTGAAAACGTTTTTCTCTCTTTAAAAAGGGAGAGTGGAGACCTATTTCCAGCAGTGGAATAGTATTAGGCGGTTACTTTACTTTTACAGGGTATATATAAAAATCATACATGCTGATTTTAAAGCTTTAACGTAAAAATTATTCCTGTAGTCGTAGTAATATGCTGTTAAGTACGAAGATACATTGTTAAAAAGCAGAACGACTTTGCATCCATTAGGATTCCTCTAGAGAACTGTAAATTTTCATTCAATGTGGAGTCGTTTGTGACATAGCCCCGCTAAAAGGGGGAGGTTGTGTTTACGAACATCCGGTTTACAGTGTTTCGCTATTAACGGTTTAAAACAAAACTGTTGTACTTTCTTTTATTGTTTATATATTGTTTTTATTACAATAATGTTCCCTTCATTTCAGAAAAATAAATAAATTGCTCATGGGCTGCAATAGTGGCACAACTCAAAAAACACGTGTTTTGGAATAGGAATAGGTGTAAATGTAAAAATATACATTCTTATTAGGCAGAAATCGTAATTCAATATTACGCAGTTCGTTTGAGCAGACTAAAGCATTTTTTATGCATTTTCTTCAGCAATAAAATTTTTAAGCCCATTTATCTCAAAACGTGATTTTTGGGTTGTGGCACTTTTGCCCTCCGTAGGCGATATATTCTTAAGAAAAGCTAAACTTACAAAAAATGGTATCCGCAATATTAGAAAGTCTTATATTTATTTATTTGGAAGCAGCAGATAATACAGTAATCGGCTTTGCGATTAGTCGTGGAGTCTATCTCCTGATGATGCTTCTTCTGATGATGATGATGGTTATGGGGCAAAACGATTGTTGAGATTGTGGCAGTGTATGTATGCAGTGTTTGTGTATCGTGTTTTTAGATGTGTGAAGTGTACGAATTTTTACAAATTCTTTAACAGGTATGAGAACGTCTAGTACACTCTACATTTAATATTACGTATATTTTCTTCTAAAAGAAATGCTAAAATTAGCAGAATGATATTTTATTCATTTTTGTAATTTATAAATGTTTGTGATCAGACCACATCCGCCGTGTGTATCCGGTTGAGTAGAATATATCATCATCATTTCTCACCGACATGTCGTAAAAGGCGACTAAGTTAAGTCGATCCGACGTGTTGTATCCGGCTGAGTAGAATAGACCATCCTCTTTCTTACCGACGGGTTTTTAAATACGACTAAGGTAAGTTGACGTCAGGCAGGCGGTCGGTCGTAAAATACGTAGCCAAATCATGTCACAACATGTTTTTAAGATGTTACGACCCCACTTAGAGTGGGATAAGGGCAGGAGGATGATGATGTGATCAGACCACATACCCTAATAACCATTAAAACAAGATGTAAAAGAAAGTGAAAATTGAAGAAAGAAAAACAACCATCTTCGAAGAAAATACAGAACTTAGGTTATTAAGGCCGTACGAAGTTGAGTGCAAAGTTTAACAATGCGTATTAGTATTCGTTACATACGACTTTTTTACTACATCGAGTACCAAAATTAAAGAAAATAGATTCAGATATGAACTGGGACACCTTGAAATGTTGTTTTTTTTGTATACACTTTCACACACAGTTGGTACAGTTTATTGGTTTTGAATCCTCTTGTAACCCTATGGTATATATTTTTTAAATTTATATGTATAAAAGTTCTGAGACTATCAAGTATTATATGGCATATGTCAAGGTTTGATCTATCTATCACAAAACACTGTTGTTCACCTTTCGTCAAAGTACAACACAATTCACTTCATTTTTTTATAATAAACCTTTCACAAAATTTATGCTTTTTTTGTAAGGTGTAATTGTATTTTAATAACTGTATCTTTTATCTATACTTAATTATTTTCTATTTAATCTACATTTATATCCATTGTAATATAAAAAGCGGGAAAGCCTATCTATTCATCTATGTAATAGACAGATAGACGATAACACTTTTTTTTGCTCGAGCAATATTAGTGAATGATTTCTTTTTAATCATATCAATTCTAATATAAAAGGCGTGAAGGCTTATCTATCCGTCTATGTAATAGACAGTTAGACGATTTCGACTATTTGGTCGAACAATATTGGTAAAATTCAGTGCAATTGAAGCTTATATACAAGGCTAACATAATATTAAGTATGATATAGTAACAACATTTTTTTGCCTTTCAGCGTTCAAAATCATAGAATAAAATAAATGTACCATAATAAATAATTATATTATGCAATATTATCAAATGAATCAAGAAAAAAAGTTAGTAAATGAAAATTTATTAAAACTCTGCACGTTTTAAAAAAATTCGTCTACTGAATTTGTTTAACAATATTTTCAATATTGTTTAACAAATTATTTTAGCAGCATATATTATTTTAACATATTTTAGTATTATTTCGGCCATACAGTAGACTTTTTCGCAAGCAATTGCATTCTTTTTCTGGGAACTACGAGTTTATGTTTATATCTTTTAGAGTTCAGAGCCATATCTGGCTTGTCTTGAAATTTACCCTTATTCTTGTGAACAAATAAGAAAACCTTTATAATATAGCAGATATATATAGCAGAGGTTTTGGCAGTGTTTAGTATAAATATTATTATTTAATACTTGTATATATTAATAAAGGTGCTTAAACCTCACTGTCGTGACATAAATATTTAAGCATCAATTCCAAACCAAGAGCTTTGCAAAGAAACATCAATGCATGCCCTTTAATGCAACTTAGCTTTTATGAGCGAAAGTAATTTTGTTTCAGTGACATTTCTTCAGGCAGGGAGATATAAGCATCTCATGGTCGAAGAAGTACTGCTACTGACGTCATCAACAACTAACTTTACATTATGAATATAAGTAGATAAGTTAGTTCTTAGTTAAGCTAAGATACATTACCTTTAGATCAATAACTTAAGTTCCTGGAAGAAATCGCTATAAAAGAAACAATTTTCGTTTTAACTTTATTATTGTATGTACTTTATACTATATAAAATAAAGATTGTTCTGTCTGTGCACCGAGAAAGAAAACTGAATTTTCATAGAAACAAAATGTCATACTTATTGAATATACCATCGTCGAAGTGTGGTAAATTGAATTATATAACGTCTAATATTAGGTTGATCCCAGCACTGTTGCTCCCCAAGCGATACCGTTGAAAGCACATAAAAGCCGAATAAGAGGATAGTGGAAAACATTTTCACCTTTTATAGAGGAACGATATATTTTTTTGGCCTTTTTGAGGTTAAAAGTAAGTGAGGTCTCATATTATGTGTATTTTGGTTTATAAAAAACTACTATACCAACGTTGGAAATATCTGACTTGACTGGCCCGTTGGCGCAGTGGGTAGTGACCCTGCCTTCAGCTTCGTGGTCGCGGGTTCAATTACCGCCGAGGGCAAACATTTTCTTTGAACAATTTGGTGTTGCTGGGTGTATTGCTGGGTAATTTGCTTCAAGTGGATTAGAATAGTATTATCACTAAAACCGGAGCCAAACCGAACATTCGGACGTGGTTTGCGAAGGATCCGCTTCCACAATAGCCTTCAATTCTTCATTATCAACTTTGGTCTCCGGCCGTCCACGAGGCTTGTTCTGTAGGTCGAAATTTCCAGAACGAAAACGTTGGAACCAAAAACGCACTGTGTTTTCTTTTGCGACACCGTCACCATACACATCATTAATCCTTCGAGCCGTTTCTGCAGCACTGGTGCCACGGTGGAACTCATACTCGTAAATAACGCGATATTTCATGTTTTTCATTTTGTAAACAGAGTGACACAAAGAAAAAAAACAAATGAATTAGGGGGTTTGAAACATAAATGCATGAGTAAATAGCTGTATGAATTTGAATTTGGAATTCCTAACCATAAAGGTAATATTTGAGATCAAAGTGGCCAGTACGAGAAAACGCCAATTTGATATGTAAGGACCTAATATTTGTATTTATGTATGCATTTAAAATTATATGTGTAGTATATTTATCAGTTGTCCGTCACCCATAACACTATTAAGTTACTTACTTTGGGGATGGACGACCGTGTTTGTAAGTGTCCCATATATTTAATTATTTATAATTTAACAATATTGCGTAATTATTTTTCCATCTAGGGTTATAAAGTAATGTTTATTTTGCTATAATTTACCAAGGAAAATCTTCTTCGTCAAAGATGGATTTCCACTGCTGGAGATAGGTCTTTTCACGTGATTACCACACGATCTTGTGGTGCTTGTATTTAGCGGCTGGCCCAAAGGTCGAAAGTAGGCAGCAGCACTATTGGTGCGACATGTTCAGCACTGCGATCACCAACCCACATGCCAAGCGTGGAGATTACTAGCAATCCTTTCACAGAATATCACAAAATACACCCAGGAAAATTATGTAATGCTAAATGTACAGTGTACTATCCGTTTTTATATATTATACATGCAGGATTTGTAAATAGTTTTACTGCATACGTTTTTACCTAAATTTAACTAGCGCCACCACCGAACTAAGTTTTGAATGCATTCACTACTACAATCTCAACAATGATTTCTTTCCGTAACTGAAGTATTGTCACGATCCACCACAAAAATCCTATCTCCTTACCTGCTCTATTTTAACACATTTCATGCTTACCTGTTTATTATTTAGTTGTTCTGGAAGCCTCATCTCTCCTGTCAAAGCTATAACAACATAAGCCATGTCGCAGACAAACTAATCTTGTGAGGCCATAAATTCATATTTACATCGTTTACTTGGGGGAAAAAGTTGAGCTCAGCTTGGGTCGCGGATAAATTGTGTTAGAGGTAACATTAGGGAAAGAAATGTTTGACTTTATCACACGTGCCTTATATATTAATCGGGGTTTTAAGGTTATATTAGGTCCTTACATATGAAATTGGCGTTTTCTATGGGAGGAACATAAAGTCATATTTTTTTAAAATGAAATATATTTAATTAATCAAAGTATGTACCATTGCTATGTATGCACTTTTGCCATCTCATAGGTAGTTCATTGATCGCCTTACTAAAAACGCACTGTGTTTTCTTTTGCGACACCGTCACCATACACATCATTAATCCTTCGAGCCGTTTCTGCAGCACTGGTGCCACGGTGGGACTCATACTCGTAAATAACGCGATATTTCATGTTTTCCATTTTGTAAACAGAGTGACACAAAGAAAAAAACAAATGAATTAGGGGGTTTGAAACACAAATGCATGAGTAAATAGCTGTATGAATTTGAATTTGGAATTCCTAACCATAAAGGTAATATTTGAGATCAAAGTGACAGACAGTACGACAAAACGCCAATTCATATGAAAGGACCTAATACCTGGATTATCACTGGTAAAAACCGCTTTTCATAGGAACTTGATGATGATTTTTGTCACAAGAACTTGTGATGATTTTTGTGATGGTGGAACACCTTCACAAAAAGTGAAGGTAGACGTGTTCTGGAGTGAAGACCGCGCCTTGGCAAACGTAGTGCAGGACATCCTCCGACTAGGTGGAGTGTAGATATCCGAAGAGTGGCTGGCAACGGTTGGGAACGAAGAGCTGAAGACCGAGCTCAGTGGCATGCCATGGGAGAGACCTATGTCCAACAGTGGACAGCGACGGGTTGCTGATGAACCCCATATATCACTCATATAGCAATTTAAAAAACACGTGTTTTAGACTAGGACAATGTGTAAATATTAAAATACTTGAATACTAGAACTTCTCACGTATAATTCATAAAACTTCCGTTAAACTTTCCGTTAAAATCTCCGAGTAAATTTTCTTTGTTACATCTAAAATGTGTCATAACAGCGTTCAGGTTTTTTGCATATGGAGAGTTAACTTTTACATCACAGCTCCGGAATTTCGGGGTTGTGTAACATAATTAAAAATACATTATAAAGAAAATACCGGTAATGAGTCCACGATGCGTTCACGTATTAATAAAAAAAATTAAACCTTTTTTATATATAAGACGAAATTTAAAATTAATTACTGTTCATTTTCTGTTGTGGAAATATATGTTGGCTATAGTATAAAACTTAAGTTTTTTGTTAAATCCATATCTATATTTCTATACCAATATATATAGCTGAAGAGTTTATTTGTTTGTTAGTTTGTTTGATTGTTTTAACGCGCTAATCTCGGGAACTACTGGTCTGATTTGAAATATTCTTTGAGTGTAAGATAGTCTATTTAGCGAGGAGGGCTATAGACTATATAACACCACGCTAAGATGAATTAGAGAGGAGCAGCAATAAAAAATATTGCAACAACGTCATTATTTAAAGCTTTCCTTGCGTGCGCTAAGTAAACGGTGAGTTATTAAAAAACCATGTATTACAAAATTGTTCCCCTCTAAAAAATCTAAATAAAAGTTCGCAACAGTTTACGTCTAGCTTTCAAAGTTAACCCACTTTAACTATAATTAATATAAGTATTACGGTTTATTCAAATAATAAGAGGCGTGCAGGCCACGCGAACGAAGTTGCGTGTAAAAGCCAGTATATAATATTTTGTGCTATATGTTTCCCAATAGTTAATAAATAAAAACATGTAACATATTTTATTATGAAAAGCATAATATAAAACAAAGAGTGTTGTTACTATCAGTGGTCGCAAAAAATCACTGTTGGATAATCAATTTTACGAATAAAGTATAGCATTCGATTCATATTGATATAAATTATTATGGGAGCCTATGTAAACTCTAAGTTGGGAAGCTTTTAATAGAGTTTCAAACTTTATTGAGTGAACCCCTATAGGGAGTAGACACATATTTAATGTGGTCTCAGTTAAAGTTTTTGTTTAACTTACTCATTGTTTTACTTCAAACTATGGGGGCTGGTATCATTAAATAATATGACCCTGGGGTGAATACTTCTTAATAAGTACGCCCAGGTATATATTACCCTAATAAATGCTACCTCTCATTTATATTAAGTATTTTTTTTTTATGATATAGGATGGCAGACAAGCATGCAGATCAACGTTATCACCGCCGCCCACGACCTCTCGCAGAGCGAGTGTGCTGCCGACCTTTAAAAAGATGGAAAATACGCTTATATCGTACGGATCCGGAAACGCTGCTAGAGGGAGATTATTCCATAAAATGGTGGTGCGCGGAATAAAATTATTTGAAAACCGCACTGTAGTGGATCGCCACGCATCCAGAGAAGGATGATGATGATGATGTACCTGTGACGTACAGTGCGGTAATGGAATTTAGCGGCATGAATTAGTTTGTGTAGCTCACTGGAACACTCCCCATGAAAGATGCGGTAGAAAACGCACAGTGAAGATACGTTTCTACGCATCCCCAAGTATTAGGGGTTTATGAAGACAAATTGTAGAAAAACATTATTTTTCCATATACTTAGGTGTATTAGTGAAAAATTCATGAAACATTTTGAAAAGTGTGTCAGATTTTCGTACTACATACAAATATACTTGTCGTTATGTCATTAGCATGAAAACCTTTTTTCTTCTTAGAAGCACGCTGTGAGCATTGACAGATATGTCAAAATGACAAATGTATTACCGAGTTACAAGCGTGACTGAGATCTCAATAGATAACTAGGCACCGTTGACTTAAATAAAAAAACCCTCCCTTTTTCCTTTAGTATCTCTATAAAATTATAAATTAAAAATGTTAAAGAGGACTTAATACTTTTTGGAACGGAATATCTAGAATTATAAATCAAAAAAAGATAAATATTGAAAAAAAAAAAAAAACTTAGTACCTTGAACGTACACAGTGGTACACAGATTCTTGCAGTTATTCTCGGTAAGAGTAGAGTAAGAGTAAGATAACCTGTCGTTACTTAATTAATCATATTGATCTTTGACGATTCAAAAGTGCTTGAAAGCTTATTTAAATCAAGATTAAATGAATTTTTACATACATATTATGTTGGATAAATTAGTACCGAATTGAGTTTTGTTAGTCTGTGCCGGATGTCACTTGGGTTGATGGCTATTCAACTCACGTGACATCCGTCAGAGAACTTTAAGACGAAAACACATCATTTTTGACGGGGAACAGGCACCATCTTTTAGAACGGGCTGATTATGTTTTCATGTAAACGGGCAGTTGTTAAAGAATATATTGTGTATCAGGTACTCGAAGTTTCATTTCTGGCAAAGCCTGAATTGTTATCCTTACAGTTCCGAAGCGGGATGAACAGAGATTATACATAGTTATCTCTTCACGCTCACATAAAAAGAAAAAAAGGAAAAACGTATGTAAATTCAATTGTTTTTTTCTTTTCTAGTAAATGTCATACTTTTCAGGCGTTGGATCTCGTATGGTTTTCATCCATGAGAATTATTAAGTTTTATTTATGTAGATTGGTATTATAAAGTATAACGTGTTAAATTTAAAAATTATCATTTGGCATTAAGCGTTCCTGACTTAATGTGAACTTATTTATTTTACATGGTATGTATGTCTAGTTTATTTTGTCTTTCAAGCACATTATAGCTATGTTTGCTTAAATTGTTATATTTAAAAAAAAAAAAAAAAGAAAAAACACATATGTTGTACCAGATAATACTAGCCGTGGAAATATATATCATTTATGAATATATCAATCATTTTTTTTACCATCTTAATCGTTTTCAAATTCTAAGCTGGGATTGTCAGTTTCAGAAATGTCGGAAGTAGAAATTAATGACAATGGACAACATAATCAAACGTTTACCACCAATGACGAATTAAGTCGAGATGAAGGGTTTAATAGATTGGAAAAGAATGACGTGCTCGGGGCAGAGGGCCAAAGAACGCCCAGGTTTGAGGGTCAAGGGGCGCCCAGGTTTGAGGGTCAAGGGACGCCCATGTTTGAGGGTCAAGGGACGCTCAGGTTAGAGGTTCAAAGGACGCCCAGGTTGGAGGGTCGTGGAACACCCAGGCTAGAGGGTCAAAGGACGTTCAGCCCAGAGGTCATACCATCTAGGTGTCCACCCAAATTACAAATTGCTGGGATGCCGCCCAGGTTAGAGGGCAAAGGAGCGCCCAGGTCTGAGGGCAACAAGGCATCTATATCAAAGGCACGGTTATTATCGAGGAAGAGCGAGAAGGCAGGATTTGATACGAATAAAACGCGATGTCAACAGGGACGGCCAGGGAAAAAAAGGAGACTTAGAGAAAGGTACAATGATGATGAGAATTTTCCTAATTCTGATTCGGATGTTACCTCTAATAGAGGTAGGCGCAGAATAGCAAAACGTGCGCCTTGGCGAAGGCATTACGACACCAGTTCTAGTTCTCGTGAATCACCACAACATTCCTCTAATGATGTAAATGATAAGAAAGTTAATTCTGATACTAATAATATTTTAAATAAGTTTTTGCATATGTTAAATAGTGTTAAGAGTTCAGAAAAGTCTAAATTGTCATTTAATACCAATGTTATTCCTGACTTTGATCCCCTGACAAGGGAACAAACCGTTTTAACATGGATTACGAAAGTGGAGGAATGTGCTGAAATATATGGGTGGGATGATAGGGAAACCGTTCACTATGCTCTTCCAAAATTAGCTGGGGTGGCAAAAACCTGGTATCAAGGGTTACCTTCGTTATTGTATACATGGTCTGAATGGAAGAAGAAACTAATAGAATCATTTCCTTGTCGTGAGGACTACGCTGAACTCTTGACTGACATGTTAAGCAAAAGAGTAAAATATGGGGAATCATTGGAACACTATTACTATGCTAAAATTAACTTACTTAATAGGTGTAGGATAATAGGTAAACAAGCGGTGGATTGTCTCTTGCATGGAGTAGACGATAGAGCCATTAAAGTAGGAGCTCATGCAGCTCAATTTAATGAACCAGAGCAATTGCTCAAATATTTTAGGACTGTTCGGGCCGGGTCTAGTAATAACGTACAGAATAAGGGTGAACGTAGAGTACTGGTAAATAATTATAAATCAAGTAATTCTCAATCAGGAACAATTAATAAGACTATACGTTGTTTTAACTGCAATGGAATAGGACATCCTAGCTTTAAATGTGATAGAACCCTCGTTAAATGTTCGAAATGCGACCGGATGGGACATGAAGCTTCTAATTGTTTTAGAAATAGATATTCAGTGGACAAGGTGATGACAAATGAAAGTCAAGCAAAGGACAGACCTGAAAAAAAAGTTTCTGAACTATGTGTCGTAGATAATCACAATGATAAATATGTTTTAGAGATTGAAATAAACGAAAATCCAATAAAATGTCACGTAGATTTGGGAAGTCAATGCTCGCTTATAAATCTCAGTAGTGTCAAAAATCTGAACCTTGGAGTAAAAAAATCTGTAAACTTACCATTACTTCGCGGTATTGGTGGGCAATTAATTAAACCATTGGGTGTTGTTGAAGTAGCAGTGAAAGTTCAAAGTGTATTAGAAACCATAGACATGTACGTTGTAGAAGATTACGTTTTAACTTATCCGACTTTATTAGGACATTCATTTACTGAACGACCTAATATCTTTATAACTAAAACTCCTAATGAAATAATTTTTAAAAGACTTGGGGGTAAGATACATTTATTAGCTGACAAAGAATATCGTATATGCCCCAATACTCTGTGCACTGTAAAAGTTAATTGTAATCCTATTTTTGAAGGATCATTGAACATAAACGGATCTCTTAGAGGACCTTCAGGTAAAGAGTACTACCTTTTTCCAGGACAATTTATGTTCAAGCAAGGTGAAGGTACTATACTTATCTATAATATCTCTGCTTGTGACATCACTATTAAAAAGGGTATGCTAGTAACCCGGGCCATCGGAAATGACCCAATTCTGCCGCAATATTTTAATTGTTGTTAGTATTAATATTGAAGGGGAAACAATACAAGATCTTAATTGCAATAATAACATAGAAAAACATGAACGTGACCAGTTACAGAAATTATTATTGAGATATCAGACTTGTTTTTCCACAGGGATGAAGGATCTTGGTTTTACAAACACAACTGAAATGATTATTGATTTAGAAAATACAGAACCGGTAGTATATCGACCATATCGTATGTCTTTTTCCGAAAGAAACATAGTGAGGGATATGGTTCAAGACATGATAGACAGTGGAATAGCGCGCGAATCCTCTTCTCCTTACGCAAGCCCGATAGTATTGGTTCAAAAGAAAACAGGAGAAAAACGTTTATGCGTGGATTATCGAGCCTTAAATCGCAAAACAAAAAAAGATCACTATCCCCTTCCACGCATAGAGGACCAACTCGACCGACTTGCTGGTAACTCTCTGTTTACTAGTCTTAATTTGGCCTCCGGCTATTACCAGATACCAATAGCCGAAGAATCACGTCATAAGACTGCTTTTGTTACACCTGATGGGCAGTTTGAATACAATAGGATGCCTTTCGGTCTAGTAAACGCTCCATCAGTGTTCCAAAGAACTATTAATAAAATCCTATATGACGCAAAAATAAAATATGCGCTTGTTTATATGGATGACATATTAATACCTTCAAAAGACTTTGTCGAAGGGTTATCTAGATTAGAAGAAGTGTTGCGACTTCTTAAAGGTGGTGGACTTACTTTGAGATTGAGTAAGTGTCACTTTTTCCTGGAAACAATAGACTTTTTGGGGTTCGAAGTTAGCTCCAAAGGTATCCGTCCAGGCAGTCGGAAAACTGAAGCCGTAAATAATTTTCCTAATCCCCGTAATCTGCATGAATTACGACAATTTCTAGGTCTGTCAGGTTTTTTTAGACGTTTTATAAAGAATTATGCCCTTTTAGTATCTCCGTTGACAGACCTCTTAAGAAAAAATGCTATTTGGCTTTGGACGGATAGACAAAATGAAGCTTTTAACACAGTTAAAAATTTACTAAGCGACCGTCCGTTGCTAGCCCTGTATGACCCAATGGCGGAAACGCAGCTTCATACGGACGCAAGTAAAGTTGGGGTAGCAGGCATTTTGCTTCAATGCGACAAGAATGGCGCTTTTCATCCAATTTCATACTTTAGTCGAAAAACTACAGCAGAGGAGAGCAAGTTACATTCATATGAACTAGAAACCCTCGCTGTTGTTGCATCGTTGAAACGTTTTAGGGTATATCTTATAGGAATCCCGTTTAAAATCCTTACAGATTGCAATGCTCTTAGGACAACTTTAATTAAACGGGATCTGATCCCTCGAATTGCGAGGTGGTGGGTGCAGTTCCAAGAGTACGACTGTACAATCGAATATCGCTCGGGTACAAAAATGGTCCACGTCGATGCACTAAGCCGAAACCCATTGGAAGACTTTGAAACTGATACCCACGTGTTGGACATCCTTTCTGTTCAATGTGAGCAGGATTGGATTACTACAGTGCAATCAGCAGACGAGGAAGTTAGACGTATAAAAGAGATTCTTACTGACGCTACCACAGAAACTGCAGCTGACATACATAAAAACTATAAATTCAAAAATGGTCGGGTTTATCGCATTGTGGACGATGCACTAAAATGGTTGGTGCCTCGAGGGGTACGATGGCAAATAGTTAAAAAGAATCATGATGATATTGGTCATTATGGATTTGATAAGACTCTGCAACGTATACGAGACCACTATTGGTTCCCAAAAATGCGCCGTTTTGTAAAAAAATATGTTCAATCATGTTTAGAGTGTGCTCATCACAAAGCCCCTAGTGGTAAACACGAAGGAGAATTACATCCTATAGAAAAGTTTAGCATACCGTTTCATACTATACACGCTGATCACATGGGACCGTTTATAAAGAGTAAAAAAGGTAATGGTTTACTGGTAATGGTCGATAGTTTTACAAAATTTGTAAACATAGCAGCTGTGAAGAGTACGAAGTCGCTTACAACGATAAAAGCATTAAAAGACTACATTCAATATTTTGGTGTACCCTCACGGCTAATTACGGACAAAGGGAGCAGTTTTACTAGCAAGACTTTTAAGGATTTCGTTTCAACTTTCGGTATCAAGCATATTGTTAATGCCGTTGCAACTCCTAGAGCCAATGGACAAGTTGAACGTTTCAATCGTACTATATTGAATGCATTGGCTACTTCGTCTCATGGCAAAGACGACAAATCCTGGGATGACAATTTACTTGATATCCAAATCGGTCTTAATACCACCAAACATAAAACTACAGGGAAAACTCCATCTGAATTACTGTTCGGATTTAATATTATAAGTAGGTCGGAAGGTATGTTAAGTGCAATCATAACAGATACTAGTAATCTACGAAACTCCCAAGAATTAGGAAAATTACGGCAAGAAGCATATGACAACATTAAAGTGCAACAGACAAAGGATTCGGTTAGATTTAACAAAAACAGGAAAATTGGAACAATATATAAAATAGGGGATTTAATCAGAGTGAAGAGGCAGGTACCACATGATGGCAAATCGCAAAAACTCGTTGTTAAATATCAGGGCCCTTACCGCATAGTAAAAGTGCTTCCTAATGATCGGTTTGTAATTGAAGACACCCCCTTAACTAAAAAGAAAGGTCGTAAATATGAAAGTATAGTAGCACTTGACAAAATACAGCCTTGGTTAAATTTTTGTAGACAATCTGAAAGTAGCAGTGAGGATAATGTAACGGAGAACGATAAACAAATACAGTAGGTTCAATTTTTTTTTATAGCCTTACATTGATTTCTTTATTTACAATATGATCAAAATGTTATAATTATTTACTTACCTTTACAAAATTAGCATTTAATTATATCGATTCAAAATATTCAATAATAATATATTGTCAAATTTAACTTCAAATAATTGGAAATTGTGCTTATGTTATTTCTTATATTTTAATTATCTAATTATAAATGAGTAATTTTGATTTAAATATTGATTTTAATTTATGCGGAGATTTTAGTTTATTGCTTATTTGATGTTATGGAATTATTTGATTTAATGTTATGTTATTAATATGCCTGGGAATATTCTGATTTCGTTGTGTTTTTGTTTTGTGTATATACTTTAATTAACGCGAGAGGACTTGCGTTGAACAGGATGGCCGAGTTGTTGGATAAATTAGTACCGAATTGAGTTTTGTTAGTCTGTGCCGGATGTCACTTGGGTTGATGGCTATTCAACTCACGTGACATCCGTCAGAGAACTTTAAGACGAAAACACATCATTTTTGACGGGGAACAGGCACCATCTTTTAGAACGGGCTGATTATGTTTTCATGTAAACGGGCAGTTGTTAAAGAATATATTGTGTATCAGGTACTCGAAGTTTCATTTCTGGCAAAGCCTGAATTGTTATCCTTACAATTATTACTAGCTTTATTAATTGTATTCATAACAAAAAGTGATATGAGCACATTGCAATATTGCATGCCAGTATGATCAGTCAATAGACTCTAATGAAATTCCAAACCTTGTCAGGTATCGCAGATTGTATCCAATATGCCCCGGAGGGATGCATGAAGCACACGCCTATAACACAATACCTACTATAACTAGATACCTCAAAAAATTATTTTTGTATCCTATACCAAGGGGTCAAGAGCCATATCAGCCTGTATAAAGATCTAGTTATACTGGTAGAGTGTGATAGGTATATTTCATGCAATTTCTTGCGCCTGCAGGCTGAAATGACATGCGGGACGCATCGCGTTATGTCGATGCCAATGATGTTAGTCCCCGGGCGATGCCGGCGAATGGATATAAAAGCCAAATAACACGCTACGAGAAAACATTTTCGCCAATTTTCGCCATTATTGATAAACAATATTATACTGGTGTCCTATTTTTTATAATGACTGCCATGGGTGATCGAAAGAGATGATACAGTGTAAGATGGAGCGGAGTTCAAATTAGAAATTTCATAGTTTTATTTCATTCATGAAGTCTATTTTCTTTTGGTGATATA
Source organism: Morpho deidamia (assembly GCA_947086505.1). Classification (NCBI taxonomy): domain Eukaryota; kingdom Metazoa; phylum Arthropoda; class Insecta; order Lepidoptera; family Nymphalidae; genus Morpho; species Morpho deidamia. The sequence goes on from CAMTZC010000027.1 coordinate 8,125,614, forward strand.
TCGTTTGATAAATGTGTGCTGATATATATCTACATTGGTATTTAACACTCATCAAAATTTGACTGGCTCGTTAGCGCAGATCGCAATGACCATCCTTCAGCTCTAGAGGTCCGGGTTTGATTCCCGCCATATTTTCTTAAAACAATTTGCTGCTTCTTCAAGTCTGGGTGTATTTATATGTTACCCATAACACAAGTTTTAAGTTACTTTGAGAACGCACGACCGTGTGTGTATAAAAAATATCAGCTACTTAATAGTGTAGATTATATAAGCTTATAAAGCTGATGCTACCGCAGTAGGAACATAGAAAAGATATACTTTGTCTATTAATAATCTCACTGGAAGACAAACTCTATCTAGTTTCTTAGAAATAGAGAGGGAATTAATTATGTGGAGATAGCACCGAGCAAGCTTTTCCAATTTGGATTGACTTGATTGATGTGTCTTTTTCACCGTATTGTACATGATAAATTAAAAATATCGGGCACTATATAGTTTCTATAAAGAACAGATTGTGGTCAGGTTCATACCTGCTTGGGACTTGGAACCGCAAATTTGCTTAACACCACACGACAGTAGCGAAGTGAATCGGGTGAATATGCACACAACGCATAGAAGATATCGCCTAAAAATTTTTTGAGTGAAATAAATAAATATCTACCAGGATTAAAGTATTCAAAAAGAGAATCATAATCCTGGAATAAACGTCATAACAGTTTCAGTTACCAAATTCGAACTGAAATTCCATTGTCACAAAAAAACCAAATAACTTTTAAATCTCGGAATATCAACCCTTAGTTTTCAATATACTTTTACACTCGTAAGCTTCATTGCAAACTTTCATTTATCTTTAAGTGTTAATGTGCTATAAGTTAAAACTAGTTTCGTTCAATCGATTTAGATGAAATTTGGAATAATTATGTTACTTTGATAACGTTATAGGTTCAGTGAAATAATATCATAATATTATTTTACATTTTGAACGTCTCAACTTAATAAAAAAATTAGGAAGACAATCTTTGTTGTTTTAAGACTCTTTGACTTTGATTGCAAATTGACTTTAAGTAGTAAATAGAGTAAAGTTATTTTAATAATATTATAAAAGCGAATGTTTGTTTTTCCTCGTTTTGAAGTCCGTACGGAGTTACGGAGTTGTTTTTGATACTTTTATCACAGTACTGAACTATACAGACAGATTTACTTAAGAATAAAACCCCTATTAATAAAATTATAGTTCCAACAAGCCGAACACATAACCGTAGAAAGGAAAGTTGAGAAAGATGTTAACACTTTCGAATCCAGCAGGGGAAGGAGGAAATTTAGTGGTCAATGTATGTTTACCACGTTGCTTGGATTACCAGGATTGTCGTTAATAATTAATACGTATTATACGTAGAAGTCGTCTTGTTGTACAATCCATTTACCAGAAAACGCGGTGTATTCAGATTATGTCGTCTCAAAAAAAATATTAATATTAAATGTACTAGATTACATAGGTAATTTAACCCTTATTTACAACATCTAGACCATATAGTTGGGATATGATGTGAAGCTCATAGGCACCTGTACAAAATATCTCTTATAGTTTAATAATTGGTCTTTATAATTATTGATATTACTTTATTTTTTTAATGAAAGTTTTTCATACATTCCTTATGTAAGGACATAGGTGGAATTTACAAGTGTATGGAATATTGAATTATATGTACCATACAATCCAATATGACAAAGGGTCTCTAAAAGGGGGGGGGGGTGTGATGGTTGGCGGTTGTAATTACCACGTTCCAATTACAGTTTAAAATTTAACCAATTGTAAAGTAATTAAATACTCATTAAAATGTTAAATAATCCATTAATCGGCTAACTAGCAAACAAACTTTTGTTTCAAATAATCCCTACATTTCAATCAATTTTATTTCTATTGTCTTTCTATTATTTTTTTGACCGTTTGACCTCTTATTTCTTTAAATAAGTTCCGTAGTCATAATTTTTGGTCTTTGTCTTGAAATAACTATAAATATTGTAAGCATCCTAGCCTAAGACCAAATAAAGGAAACTTGGCACTCAAGTTTGCGGGGTGAACGTAATGACCCTACTCCTGGGTTTTTCTTGTCACTACTTGTTTTTAACTATTTACCACTCTTTGTTTTTGGATTGTTTATATGTACATCTGCTGAAAACATTAAACCTAGTGAGGTAGGTACAAAATGTTTTATACACGTTAGATGATTAACCTAGTGTAAGGGGTAATTAGAGCTGTGATAGCCCAGCGGTGAGACCGTGCGACTCTTTCGAGGGGAGCACGAGTTCAAACCCGGGCAGGCACCAATGAGTTTTTCTATTAAAACTCACGTGTCTAATTGATAATTGCAATTTATCACACGCTTTTCGGTGAAGGAAAACATCGTGAGGAAACCTGCATATTCTAGAGAATTCTGGAGATATGTGAAACCTACCAATCCGCATTGGAGCAGCGTGGTAGGTCTTAGCTCCAACCCTTCTCTCCAGAAACGGAGAGAGGAGGCCTATTCCCAGCAGTGGGATATTAACAGGCTGTTTCTTTTAATACTCACTTCTGAACATTCTTTATCACTAGTTATTTTAAGACTGGCCGGCTGCCTGAGGTCAACTTACCTTCCTTGCCTTTTACGACATCTCGGTAAGAACGAGGGTGGTATATTCTGCTCGGATGACATACGGCGCGTCAACATACCTTAGTTCCCTTTTACGACACCTCGGTAAGAAATATGAATGAATTCGGCTCAGCCAGATACCACAATTGGCATCTGAATGTATAAGGATTAAAGTCTGTCCGTGTTAAAGTTATTTTGTGTCTGTCTTTAATGTTTTTACAACCAATGTTTTTTTTTTTTTTTTACTTTAAGTATAAAGAAAATACAATTCTAAATTCTATGAAATTCTGTAAAGTGGACAGGACATAGAGTGGATAGGAGTCTATCTCCTGATAAATCTTCGGTTACGGGGCGAAACGATTGTTGAGTTTGTGGTAGTGAATGTGTGTAGTGCTTGTGTATTGTGGTGGAGGTGGTGAAGGTTCGTGCATGTGTTTTAACGAATCCTGCATGTATCGCGTATGGGTACGAATAGTCTACTCTACATTTAGCATTTCATATTTGCTATTTGCTTCATCACGGATTATTGCAAAATAATTTCATTTTTACTTAAAAAGTAACGCCTATTTCTATAAATTATTTTAGATTAAGTTAACAAACACTAAGTTCAAAGTTAAAGTTGAAGTACCTAGTATTCTATAAACATGTTTATTTCGTCTTCATAGAATTAAAAACGCTCAAAAGAACTGAAACATATAGATATATTTATATTTAGTAATGATTGCTCAAAAGAGAATCGCAGTGGAAAGCGTAATGCTGTGAGCCAGAACCTATAAATCTAGCCTCCCCTCGTTAACAGGGTAATCAGACAAACAAACAATCCTACATTAAATAAAACAACTCTCTGGAGACATTCTAATCGTTACACCTCTATTTTATATAAAAACCTTTAATGATTTTTAAATAATATATTCCATATTATATATACATATTGTAAAAAATGCCCAAAAGTTTTGTGTCTGTATGTTGATTTTCTCAAAATTTACTGAACGGATTCTTGTATTGTTATTACTAAAATATAATGAAATTTTTGAGGAAGATCTACTTTAACAATATATTCTCCGGAACGGTTTAACCAATTTTGATGGGACTTTGTAGACATGGAAGATTGTACACCAATATCTCATCTTTCTCCTGCCCTTATCCCACTCTAAGTGGGGTCGGATGATTGACTTGATTTGGCTACGTATTTTACGACCGGCCGCCTGCCTGACGTCAACTTGCCTTAGTCGCTTTTTACGACACCTCGGTAAGGATATGAGGGTGGTCTATTCAATGCAGCCGGATACCACACGATACATACCTTAGTCGCCTCTTACGACACCTCGGTAAGAACGGAGGGTGGTCTATTCTATTCTGCTGGATACCACACGGCATATGTACACCAATATATAAGCTATTTTTTATCCTAGAGGTCAGGATTTATGCCAAAAAACTTTGTGACACACGGATTTCTACGCAGGCGTAGCCGTTGACACATTATAGTTGCGGCCTGCTACTATCTCACGGCTGAACATAGGCTCCTCTCTCCGTTTTTAGAGAGAAGAATAGGAACTAAGACCCACCACGCTGCTCCAATGTGGATTGGTATGTCACACGTTTCCCCAGAATCTCTAGATATATGCAAGATTCCTCACGATGTTTTGCTACACCAAAAAGCATGTTATAAATTGCAATTATCAATTAGACACATAACTTTTACCATAAAAAACTCATTGGTGCCTGCCCGGGGTTTGAAACCAATATGATTAATGAAGCTACAACTGGTGCAGAACGTTGCTCTTACCGATAAGAACCCGCAAGAAACCCGGCGGTCAATCTTTTAAATATTTTCAATAATACATTATATTCTAAACGATTAATTAATATTATTTTTTTTAGTGTGTAGGTAATTTTTTTCATAATATTTTTATTATAATTTATTTTTTAGCTCTGTATTTATTAAGGTTGATTTGTATTATTTTTTGACTTTTGGTTGACGTTTGGTTTCACTTAATATTTGGTTATCTTATGAACGCCGTGTGGAATCCGGCAAAATAGAATAGACCACCCTCCTTTCTTACCGAGGTGTCGTAAGAGGCGACTAAGGTATATGCCGTGTGGTATCCGGCTGCATAGAATAGACCACCCTCATTTCTTACCGAGGTGTCTTAAAAGGCGACTAAGTAAGTAAGTAAGTAAGGCGGTCGTAAAATACGTAGCCAAATCATGTGACAACATGTTTGTAACATATTGTGCCGACCCCACTTAGAGTGGGATAAGGGCAGGAGAATGATGATTTGGTTATCTTATGACCAGAACGATCAAAACTTAAAAATAAATAAGTCAAATATAAAAATGATTCATGCCAACGAAATTAACATACAAGACGTGAAGCTATTACAGTTCAACGAGTTTTATGCAATAGTATGAGGAATATTGATAAGCAATGCAGACGTAATATAATCCTCCTGACTTCATTCATATGTAAAGAGTAAACACTCATAAAACGCATTGATGCCGTTGGAGAGTTGTAAAATAAAACTCGATCTACTGAATTCAAATAAATTGAATGAATTTTAAATCGTACGCTTCGTTTACTATTTTATTTGATTATTCATTCGAAATATTTTGCATATTTTAATTTTAACGGCGGCACGGAATAGGTTAAACTGCGAATACATGGAATTGCGTTTTTTCAATAATGACCAAGCCGTATCTAGACGGGCGTCCAAAATTTACATGGATTATTTTGTGATTATTGGACCATATATGTTACCTTTAGAAAGTATCATTCCTAGGGATTATGTTCAACAAAATAGGGCAATAGACGAAAATTCAAAATTATCAATAAAATTATATTCAAATTTCTTATATATTCGTCACTTGTCTGACGTCAACTTACCTTAGTCGCCTTTTACAACACCTCGGCAATAAATGAGGGTGATCTATTCTACTCAGCCGGAAACCACACTAATTACCAATATATATGAGTAAGAATAAAGAGACTTTTGGTAAATATTGTCATTTTTCAGTACATACTTGTATAATATATGAACTGTTCCACGAAGAAATGATTATAATATTGTTCTTATCCTGGAAAATCCTTACAAAATTTACGCGGCGACCTCATTCCTCATCGTGTAATGAACACTCTCTAATCAGAAGCAATTCATTCCAATCGGGTCAGCAAAGATTTAACTGTGCAGCTCTAATTTACCTACATTCGAAACATCTCTTTTGCTTCAAATGCAAGCTTTTATGAATCAAGGCTCATTTACCGGCTTAAGAGAAAACCGTCACCTTATGTTCTCCACTAGGACAGCGACGGCCGAGTTTTTTTCGCAGTCATAGTTCAGAATAATATTTTCATAGAAAACCTATTAATACTTATAACTATATAACCTTGGGTCATGGAATAAAAACTTTGCGATTTTGTCGTGGAGTCTATCTCCTGACGATGCTTCGGTTGTGGGGCGAAACGATTGTTGAGTTTGTGATAGTAAACGTGTGTAGTGCTTGTGTATTGTGGTGGAAGTGGTGGAGGTTTGTGCATGTGTTTTTACGAATCCTGCACGTATCGGGTATGAAAATACGGATAGTCCACTATACATTTAACACTATATATTTTCTATTACTGTATCGCGGATTATAGCAAAATAATTTTATTATTACTTTTGTATTATGGATCTCCGCAAAGTAACGCCTAATTCTATAAATTATTGAATAAAAAGTTATTATAATTTTTGTTGGACATTGTTTCGTTAAGGATATATTTTGGCTTCATGTCCCTATTATAGGATGCAATGAATGTTTGACTGGCCCGTTGGCGCAGTGAGTAGTGACCCTGCCTTCAGCTCCGCGGGTCGCGGGTTTTTTCTGCCGAGGTCCAACGTTTTCTAAAAACGATTTGTTGCTGTTTCGGGCCTGGGTGTATATTTGTATTTAAGTATGTATTCAAAATTATGTATGTAGTATATTTACCAGTTGTTCGTCACCCATAACACAGGTATTAAGTTACTTACTTTAGGGATGGACGACCGTGTTTGTTAGTGTCCCATATATTTATTATTAATGTCTTTCTGTTAGTCTCAACTCCGATATTACTTAATAACATTATTATTGAACGTCCATGACTCTAAAAGTTGATATTGGAAGACTATCATTTTTTTTTTACCTAAAATGAATTAAGAATATATAATGCTGAGCTACTGTAAATTCAAGGAGTATTTTAAGTCGAAAGCTAAAGATAACAGCACACAGAAAGTTTTCTATATAATGTAGACGTAAGCTCATGTTAACATATATAATATACTTAAGCCTTTTATGGGGAGTTATCTTTTAACGGTATGCATGTATTTGTGATACACTCAATCACACATACAGGTGATTGTCTTTTAAAATTGTTTATATTAAATTATCATTGTCCGGTTATTATGATTGCAAGTCCAGTGATAGCATTAATATGTGAAAAGTCGTGTGAGTAAAAACAAAATTCTCAAAGAACATTTTTTATCATTTGTGTAAGATTTATCTTCTTCAGCCGTTGTCTATCTGGAAACGTGCTTTGATATGATATCGTTCTCTCATATGAGATTCCTTTTGGGAATATATTGAAAATATCTTTTTAACATCTCTGCACGAGATGCTTTCGAATTGCATACGGATTGAATTATTTTATGGCGTTTGAAGTGTTTATAGTATATTTTGACGATAAATACATCATCATCCCCCTGCCCTTATCTCATTCTAAGTGGGGTTCGTACCGTACGTTCGTTCGGCTACGTATTTTATGACCGGCCGCCTGCCTGACATCAACTTACCTTAGTCGTATTTTACGACACCTCGGTAAGAAAGAGGGTGGTCTATTCTACTCATACCGGCGGCCGGATACGAAACGGCGGGCCAATTTATTTTAAGAATTTTGACTACAAATAGAAAACAAGAATTTTTGATAAGCGAATTCAGAAAACAAAACAATGATATTTTTATTTGACTACAATCCATGATTCCACAAAATTTATGTAATACTGAAAGCGTTTTAAATTTTATATTATAAATTAAATTTCTATAGAAAACTATAAAGATGCCGGCGCAGAGTTTATACCAGCGAAGTCTGGAAAAAATTCAAGCGCTTTGGCCGTTTGGAAACCTGTACATCTCTAGAAATTTCTAGGGATATGTGTAACCTACCAATCCGAATCGGAGCAGCGTGGTAGGTTTTAGCTCCAACCCTTCTCTCCAAAACACGGAGAGAAGAGGCCTATGCCTAGCAGTGGGAAGTAACAGGCCGTTACTTTTTTACTTTTATTTAACATTTACTATATAATCATCGATTTCCGTTTTAATCGTTCGATAAATAAATGTTCAAATTCTATATTGCAAAGGTCACTTAATTCGATTCGCACAGTGCAAAACATAAACTAAGAACTTTTTTCGATATGTATGCATAATGATTATTATTGGTATATTTTTACCCTTCAAAAGAACACCCACTATTACTATTTTAGTTGTCATAGTTGTCAATAGTAACAACTTTTATATTTTGTAGATAATTTTGAAATCCGAAATTGTTCACAATATTGGAAGAGAAAAAAAAGTGAACATCTGAGAACATCGTATCCAGTAAAGTTACTCCCTAAATGCCGGTCGCACTATAAAAAGACGTCTGTTATTGCCACAGCTTCAGATAAAACCGTCAACGAAGATTTTATTAAGTTAGAAGGAAGATTTATTTGGGCTCTTTTTGTAGGAGCTATCCGTGGGAACATAAATTCCATTTTGTCTTCGCTAAGCGCTTATCGAACCGCCTCTGCGAACGCAAATCAAATTAAGGTCTGATAAGATGCTTAGATGTTATCCCTGCTTTAGACCTTAAGTTTAAAATATATGGAATCAACTTGGGATGAAATTCTTAAGAAATAATAAATAAATATATGAGACAATTATACACACGGCTGTCGCTCCCCAAAGTAAGTAACTTAATACTTGTGTTATGGGTAACAGGTACAAGTCGTAAATATATAGTTTCTAATTAATATACCAACCAATTGAACCAAGTAATTGTTTCTAGATAATGTTGCCCCTCGGCGGGAATCGAACCTGCGACCCACGAACAGTGACAGCACTGTTAGACGTTCTACAGAAGACTAGTTAATATAGCCAGATAAAAATTATGCAATGAAGAAAATAGAGACTACTTTGTGAAATTGATCGTCACGTATTTATATACTAACTTCTACTTAATTTGCGTGGACTAATTAAATTGAGATGAAAATCATTTTGTGTTAATCTAGAATAAACCTTACTATTGTTATGTCTACTGCATTGAGATGTTAGGTTAGGTTTTGAATATTAAAAAATATATATAATAAGTTTGTTAATCCTAAACCATTCATCAGATATTAATTAAACTTCGATAACGCCTTTAGAAATCCTTGCCCTGCCTAAAAAAAATGGACAACTTTAACAAAACTATTTTCATATGTTTTCCCAAACTGCTACAATTTTAAAAAATTCTAAATTTAACAAGGCGTCGGATTAAGCTAATTATTTATAAAATTAGTATAAGCTTAAAATTAGTAAAATACAGTAAAAACATAAGTACATATACTTGATGAAATGTACAGTAATTTTGTGTAATATTATAAATTTTATGCTGAATAAAATAAAATTAAAAGATGCAATTTAAAATTAAAGGGAAAAATTGTCACAAACGCGTTTTCTATACCTAGTAAAATGTTGCGGAAAAGTTAACGGGACCTCGTCAAACAAATCTTATCAATCATCGATAGATTAGGAAGATCTCGTATATACCAGAATTTCTCTCCAGGGGTTACCTCACGTATGCTTTTCCATTGTAGGAAAAAGCGGCCACCGAAAATATAGGCGTCCAAAAAGCGTCCTATATGACCCTGACGATTAAATAACGATCGCGAATACAGAAACACGTAATACACACACACAAACACAGCGTCTTCGCCGGCGAAGACGAGGTCCCGAGTTTTCTGGCGAGAGGAGGACCCACAGGAGGAACCCTTAGGACGACGTTCCCCGACGCTAGTAGAGCTTCTGCGCTCTACTCTCTGCATTTCGTAACCTCGACGATACTTCTGCGCTAGCCCGTCCCGCCCCGAAAATCTTCTAAATAAATCAAACGATAAAGGGATGAGCTACTATATAAGCTTTTATAAATAGCAGGGTCAAGGATTTGAAGTCTTTATTTTGTAAGCTAAACAAGCTAAAATTAACCCTTTGTAAAATGAACAAAAACTTTAATGAACAAAGGAGTTATTAACGTCTATTCTTTATTGTTCTTGAATATGATTTTACAAAGATTCTATAAATAATGAAAACGTTTAAGTACGGTGGAAATTTCAAATAACTAATATTGATTTAATTTTAATGACTAACAATCAATAATTTTAATTTTAGCGTTTATTTCATAAAGTTTGTGATACCTGGATTTCACAGCTTAGGCTATTTATTCATTAGGGGTTCCGAGTTCGTGGGTATAGTTATTAGCAAATTAACTTAAGATATTATATTTACATTTCTGTTATTTTTAAATCATAGATTTATAATAATATATAATAATAAAGCCCTTCTATTGAAATAAAAGCAAATTAATAACCTGTATTTTACTGAACCACTGCAAGATGATGCTCTTGATTTTTATAGAGAAATAAATAGAATTTACATTAACTACGCTCCAATTCCTTAAGTTTACGCATACATTATAATGATGTTTATCTTGCCGTAAGGATGACTTGAAAAATCAAGTAAGGATGTATGATTTTTTATTATAAAATATTCATATTTACTTGTCCAGATTTCAACTCTACTCTTTGTATAACACGGTAGCTGTGTTAAAGGGTCACAACTTCTGTCAGATAAGAGTTAGAGATGCTTTACATTCTTCCCGAGAGAATTGAAGGAAATTTATTTTAAATTGAAAATACATATAAGTAATACGAAAATAATGCGGTGTCAAAAAATGATTAAAGTGTTTAATAATGTATTCCAATTTCTCATATACGAGTATAGTAAGTACAGTTTCACACAAATTACATTGATAATACTAATATCTCTTCTTAAGAAAAGCACACGAAAAACTCTGGGAAAAATAAATAAACAATAATATCATAAATAAGCATAATTGCGTTTCAATGTATATTACTTAATTATAATTGATAATTGGAAACAATAGTACATTAGAAGTGATTTTAATTAACAGACAATTAATTAGAGATTGATAATTCTGTTATTGTTAGTAATCAATTAAACAATTGAGTGGCTATGTTACAGATACTCTTAACTGGTAGAAATTGAAATTAATTTTAATTTATACAAAAAGTAAAAGTAAAGTAACTGTTAATATCCCACTGCTGGGAATAGGCCTCCTCTCTCCGTTTTTTGAAGAGAAGGATTGGAGCTAAGACCTACAATGCTGCTCCAATGTGGATTGGTGGGTTACACATATCCCTAGAATTCTCTAGAGATATGCAGGTTTCCTCACGATGTTTTCCTTCACCGAAAAGCGTAAATTGCAAATATCAATTAAACACATAAGTTTTAATAGAAAAACTCATTGGTGCCTGTCCGGGTTTGAACCTATGTTCGTCTCTAGAAAGTCGCAAGGTCTCACGACTGGGCTATCACAGCTTTTAATTTATACATTATAAGATATTTAACATCGGAAAAAAAACGCAGAAAAATAATCTATTAGTGTACTGTTCACTATATAAGGGTAAGAAGCTTTCATTAATGAAATCAATAGAGAAATAATAAATCGTATCACAATGATGATGCACGACAAAATTTGCGTGAAAACTCATCCTTATTTGCCAACGTTTTCTGCACAAAATAACTATGTCCTACTAAATCGAAACTGTGGTAGTTCAACAGTGAGATCGTGCGACTCTCTAAATATGATCATAAGTTTAAACCCCGGGCAGGCACCAATGAGGTTTTTTATTAAAACTTACGTTTGCAATTGATGATTGCAATTTATATTAATGAAAACTGCATATCTCTACGCCGTGTGGTATCCGACAGAATAGAATAGACCACCCTCCTTTCTTACCGAGGTGTCGTAAGAGGCGACTAAGGTAAGTGCTGTGTGGTATCCGGCTGCATAGAATAATAGAATACACCAACCTCATTTCTTACCGAGGTGTCGTAAAAGGCGACTAAGGTAAGTAGACGTCAGGCAGGTGGCCGGTCGTAAAATACGTAGCCAAATCATGTGACTACATTTTTGTAGCATGTTGGGCCGACCCCACTTAGAGTGGGATAAGGGCAGGAGAATGATGATGAATACTGCATAGCTCTGAAAATTCTAGGAATATGTGTACCAATGCGCATTTGAGCAGCGTGGTAGGTCTTAGCTCCAATCTTTCTCTCCAAAGACGGAGAGAGGAGGACTTTACCCAGCAGTGGTATAGTAACAGGCCGTTACTTTACAAACCGATCGAGCACTAGCGACCTTTATGGTGTTACCATTCTTAGGAGCAATCTGTACCAGGGGACGGTTGTACTAGCTTCAGTATACCAAAGGAATGGTTGGAGGATGCATAGGTATATCACACATCCATTTGTGACCGCAGAGCTATAAATACCCATCAGCATTCCTAAATAAAACTTCTTGTGATGAACGATTGAAGATACAAAGAAACCTCTATTTTTTTAAACTATTATAATATATGACGGATGTTTGTTCTATGTAATAAGCTTAGAAAGTCAAAATATCAATAGTTTCAAAAAATAATACGACAAGATTTTTAGATTGTTATTTATATTATTTTGGTTGTCATAATTTAATTTAACACTGTACACTATATTCACTGTTGTTCCTAAGTTCATAATTTCTAAAAATGAATAAAAAATAACTTAATATTTGAATAGCTGTAATGCTCAAAATACATAAATCATTATTTTGTGTTTTACAAACTCTGAACTAAATTATTTTTCAATTTTATTTCACATAATTTTATAAAATAAAATAACAAATAAATAAATATATGGTACACATACGCATATAGTCGTCCGTCCCCAAAGTAACTTAATACTTGTGTTATGGGTGACGGACAACTGCTAAATAAATATGTACTTGAATACAAATACACACCCATACTTGAACACTCAACAAATTGCTGTTAGAAGATGTTAGCCCTCAGCGGGAAGGTAAAATTTGGTTACAAAAATTATGTATTAATCTATGTATAAATATTTACAAGTCAATTAAATTTATATCAGTCAGTATACTTAAAAATTAAATAATTTTTTATACAACTAATAAAGAAATGCAAGTTTACACATCGCATTTCACTTATACCCTAATCCCCAATTCACTTTTCTACTATAATAATACTCATATTCACCAATGTCTTCGTATTTTATAGTCTTTGAAATTTTGGAGTTAAATTGTTTCTAAAATATATGTAAATAAGCAATTGAGATCATGATCTGAGGTCTAGAATTCACTTTACTTTCAAACAATTGATTGCCAAAACAGATCATTTTTCGGCATTTTTTCACCAGGCTTCAGGGCAATACTCAATTAATTGCGCCACCGTGCATGGTTGAAGGCAGCATTCATCAACTATTTGACGCTTGCGACGCTCGTCAGCGTAAAACAAGGAAGCCCTCTTTGATCTTATCTTCGACAAGCTTGAAGACGGCAAGTCACTGACCGGGATACCACCGGTACAAATATGAAACACTAAATTCGATAGCGATCTGCTACATAAATCCTTAAGCACAGAGTTTAAAGTCAATGAATCACTACTTATAATTCTTCCATACAAAAACAAAACATAAACAATACAGTGAACTTTCTGATTTGATAAACGCATTTTTTTAATATTTATTTTATAACTATGCTTCCAACAGCAGAGTTGCAGAGAAACTACTGTTTCCGTCTAGTGTAAGTCCGTGGATGCCTCTGAATAAATAGAATCGATAACCTTTGTCAATTATGACAACTCAACATTAAGTTCAAAACAACACGTCGGGGGCCTCACGACGTAAGGAAGCTTACTAACTAATTTTTTTGTCGAAAGTAATTAATTTTTACAAATAATAATTGTAATCATAATTAGTGGTTTAGTAATTAACACACGCCAACACAAACTTAAACAAACGGATGCACCCAACCACACGCACACACAAGCACACACACACGCACACACACTCACGCATATACATCCATATACAAACACACACTTTCACATTCACAAACAGACGTACTTTTATGCACAATCGCCCTCACTTATATATACGATCGATTTAATACTTAAGTATAGTTAATTTTATTTTTATGTTGTATCTTTTAAACCTAGTAGTTTCTCTTATCTGGAACTCTGTATTTTAATATCGGAGGCGGGCGTTGATATCTGCAACGCAGTTTTTAACTTTTGCATTATCATCGCTACCATTGTACAAGGAAAATTGTTATTGTTCCATAATAAATAAATTTCATTTCATTTCAATCCTTTCTGTGCTGACTCTTTAATAATATTTTGTTAAGATATAATGACGATGAAAACATTGTCATGTGGGTTTTTAATCGTATCAGAAAAGAATATAAGGCGTTTTTAAGAAATCTCAAACATTCCCTCATCTTTCTTTGTTTTCCTAATGAGCAAAAAAAATATTTTTCTAAAGTTACAGCAAACAATTATTTTTAATTTACGTACAATAACTTAAACAAAAACTATAATATCGAAAGTTCAGAACGATTGATTTATTTATCATTATATTTATACATTATTGCATTCTATACAAAAAACAAGTAACAGATTTTCTAACTTAGTTAAGTTAGTAAGGTTATTGTTTGTACAAGTGGAATTTTATAGGTATGCCTACATAGAAGAGATGACTATGATTGAACTATTTATTGAGCTCTATGATTGTGGGACAGCAATAATATATAATTCTTTTTCATGGTTGATATGGTTTTCAATCTAAAAATAAAATAAATACGCCTCCCGTGTAGTCGGCCTAATGGAGACTCCACAAATGACTTGTTATTTATAGAATTATGATAATAAGTTGTTTTTAGAGTTTCATTTGTAGACTACGGGGACGTTCGCTCCCTGGGTACACTATCGGCTTATCAACAAAATTATTGACCTCAAATTATGTAAATGATAACGCAAGGCCAAATCCGTATAAATATTAGTAGGATCCATTTTTTTGTGAATTTTGATTGATAATTGAATTTTTTTACACATCTTAGTCATACATCAAATAACTTTGTTAAGTATAAAATATTTATACTTATTACTACAATAATAATACTTGATGAACTAATTTTTGATCATATTGAATAACCTTCCACGATCACAAACAGTAAACATTTTGATGTACGAGTAAATTACGCACGAAATACATATGTTTTTTGGTTGGTTTTCTAGTTGTGTAGGTGTTGAATTCGGCACTTATAGTAATTATATTGCTAAAATATATTGAATAGATAATTAAATACATGAAAACGAAATGAATGAAATAAGTGCGATTAATTTCTATTTACAATCGTGAGGAAGCTTGCATTGAGAACTGGACTATTTATAAACTTCTTGTCATAGAGAGGCTTGGTGGGTATTTATCTCTATTTCCAAACTTTTCGATTTTGAGCCGGTGAGATCACCTAGTTAAGGGTTTAACTATAAACACTTATGGGTTTTACAGGAAACTAGGGTTTACTTCAAAATAGCGGTTAAGATTGAAGATAAAATATAACGACACTGGAAAAGGTACTCGGACATTAGCCAATAAGGTCGCCCATGCGATTGATTGACTAAATAAGGACTGCGTTGTAAGGATTGGAAAATAAGTGTCAGTCAAAAGACGTCTATCCCTTACACCGTAATATTGTAAAGACCACTTCCGATCTGCAAAAACGGCTACGACAAAATAAAAGTGGTTATATATAGAAATGTCAGTTAACAAATTTCAATAAAATGTAGCAAGTTCACTGATTTTTTCATAGATTTTAGTTTGAATTTGCTTTTCTTATGCGTACGCGGATTAACGTTTTACTTCATTATCACGTACTATGTGGGAGAGATTGGATAACTTTAAAATGAGTTTATATAACAATGGCTCCATTATAGCTTTGTGGTAAAGTTTTCAATCAGTGACTAACCTAGAAAATATAACGTAGTATACAATTCAACTGAAACTAGTACAGATTCTAATTGAAAAACAAATCTTTATAGTATACCTATTTGGTGCTATATATTTGAGATATGGTAAGTACCTTATGCGATCTGGAAAGGCAGTAAATGGAAATATTTGATTGACATATTTGTTTATTAGTTACCTCAATGATAATGTGATGTTTTTGGCACATGCCTTTGGTGAATCGAGTAAAGTAGCAATGTATTATAGTGTTTATTGCAAAATTATACGTCAGTGTACATATTATACAAAATTAATAATACCTTTTATACAATACTAGCTTTTACCCGCGACTTCGTCCGCGTGGACCGTAGTCCTGTAATACTCAATAGCTTCTATCGCTACCCTGCAAATATCTCCATCACAAAAGTCAGATCGATCCGGGGGGATAAATAGCAGTTCCTATTGCATTTATTACGCTACTCGAAAGTCCATATTAAATAAGATTTCCTTCATGCCATTACTATTATTTAGCAAAGATATTAATTTGCACTGGAAAGATTCGAATAAAACCATAAAATAATTGTAAAACCTCTCTAAGTAGGCAGCAGCATCTTTCAGTTTATCTGTTAATGTGATACTGTATTAGGCCTCCTGATTAAATTAAAAACTTTTCACAAAATTCTAAACATTCGTTTGATAACTTTTTAGTATAATCTTTACTATTATATAAAATACTGCTCTCAAACCAATCACACATCACATCTCACATCAATAAACTTTGGCACAATTAATGTTTATACTCGTCATCAGGGTAATTTATAGGCTATGATATAAGTTCTAGAAATCCTGTTAATTTAACAGGAATAGCACGAAATTCGTTAACGCCATCTGTTATCAACCTATCAGTCACTTCTGTCATTTGAAGAAGGTTATATATATCACTTTATTTGACTTACATCGAAAGAGTTATTTCAAAAAAGTTTTAATATATTATAAAGTTTTAATATTTCTATTTGCTGAATAAATTTAACTGAGCTATTAAAATGTAAAATTAATGTAATAAGTTATACAAAAAAGTAAATGCGATAATCCGCCTGTCTGTTGCGTTTTCACGCCAAATCAGCTGAACCAGTATCGATAAAATTTTGGCACAATCAACTTTTTTATATCAGGGTAACATAAAGGCGATAGAAATTCTGTGAATGCAACAGAAATACGATGACATTACCATTTCTTTACTTTCATAAATAATACGATATATATATGTGAATCATTTTTTGGAATGTCTCCGAAGTTCGCAGTTGAGTGTGATGATCACAATCTGCTGAAGTCTTCGGATGCAAGCTGAGCTGATCTTATGAAAGATCAAGACTCCTAATAATGACAGCGATCTGCAATGAAACGCAATTCATATTTAGAGAATACTTTCGAAGTTTGTTATCGGTTGTAATATTTCGAGAAGACAAAGAAAAAAGCATTTTTTATTTTAGTAAATAGCGCGTATTACTTGCATTTGTTTTACATTGTAAGGAATAATTTAAAATTACCCTGTAAATAAATACCAAAACTTATATAAACCTTTTCTTAAAATAACACTTTCGACGTAAGCTGAACAACGTGGTAAAGAACCTCCTTTCAGTAACAGATTTGACTCGACTTTGATGCATAGTGAATTAAAAAACTTTGATAGGTTGATGACGTTTTAAATGACATACTATTCCTATTATATATTATAGTATATGGAATTAACAGGATTTCTATATACTATATGTTATCCCGGTATATAAGGAATAATTTTTCCAAATTTTATCGATATTGGTTCAGCGGCTTTCCTGTGAAAGAGTAAAAAATTTGGCACAATTAATGCTTATACGCAGGCATAGGATGACATTTAAAAACGCCATCTATTATCATCATTGTAAGTTTTTTTTGTTATTCACAATG
The DNA here is from genome assembly GCA_947086505.1 of Morpho deidamia. Taxonomy (NCBI): domain Eukaryota; kingdom Metazoa; phylum Arthropoda; class Insecta; order Lepidoptera; family Nymphalidae; genus Morpho; species Morpho deidamia. The sequence continues at coordinate 8,143,298 of CAMTZC010000027.1, forward strand.
TGTCAAAGTTTCTTACTAACGGCCTGGATCAAGTCCTTTAAGGCCAAGTCAAATCTGTTATTTAAAAAAGTTTTCATATTTTGTTTTCTGTTTACTGGATAAATTTAACTTAGCTATTACAACAAAAGTAAGTAATACGAAAAGTTAATACGAAAGTCTGTCTGTTACGTTTTCACGGCAAATCAGCTAAACCAATATCGATGAAATATGATACAATAAATGCTTATACACAGGGGTAATATGAAAGCTGTAGAAATCCTGTTAATCCAACTGGAATATGATGACATTACCATTACTTTACTTTCAGAAATCATACAATATCTAGTGAATCCTTTTATGATTGCAAACCCTAAGAAGTAAAAATTAAGTCACTCGAATCTTTGTACTTTTGTACGATTTTGAAGCTTGAATCTTGTATTTATAGACCCACCCTTTTAGATAAAAATATACACGTGTGCTAATTTAACGTTAGCTAAAATTGACTGCAAAAGGCGAATGGCGTATGCGATTCGCACATAACTGCCTCATTTTGTGCGTACGTTTCCGAAGCCCGCTTATCGGTGTGATGTTAACGGACTAATATGAGCCTTATTTTGATACCGTTTTTTAAGCTTTTATTTTTGAATGACAACGGTGATATGCAGTTAATTGCTCTTTGAACATTGAGTGAATATCTCCGAATTTCGCATTTGAGTGTGCAGATCACAATCTACTGTAATGTTCGGGTACATGCTGAATTGAACTTTTGAAAGATCTAGACTCCGAATAATGAAAGCGAGCAGTGAAACGCTATTCATATTATGATAATATTTTTCGGGTGTGCATTTCTGTATGATAGTCACAATCGGCTGTAACATTTCGGGAAGACAGAGAGATTTATCGTGTTTTCGTAAGCATAGTTTATTTATTTTAGTAAATAGCGCGTATTACTTATATTTATTATACGTTTGAATAGCTGTCAAATTTATAAATAATTACATTAATCTAGTACACAGAAATCATATAAAAACTCTCACCTCTACAGATTGGACTTAAAGGACTCGATTCCAGACCGTTAATATATTAGTAACTATGACAAATTGTAAATAAAAATAACTTATTATGTTTATTTATTATAGATGGTGTTTTTGAACGTCATTTTATTCCTGTTGAATTAACAGGATTTCTATAGCCTATATGTTACCCCGGTGTATAAGGAACAATTCTGCCAAATTTCATCGATATTCGTTCAGCGGATTGGCCGTGAAAACGACACAGACAGACAGACAGACAGACAGACAGACAGACAGACAGACAGACTTTCGCATTTATAACATTAAGTAAGGAAGTAAGGAAGTAAGGAAGTAAAGAAGTAAGGAAGTAAGGATGACATAGTATATACATACGATTTGCGTGATTTCATTTGTTTTTTAAATTTTCCTGCATCTTGATCTTGTTGCATTCATTCAGAAAGGCTTATTAATAAAGGATAATTGTGAAGGTGTTGCGTTTCAGCATCACAGTAATGATTTCTAAATCATCATCTTCCTGCCCTTATCCCACTCTAAGGGGGATCGGCACAAAATGAATCCGGAGGTATCATCAAAGTAATAGAAAAAAAACGATTTTTAATTATTTTCTATACTATGGATTTCCGCCAAGATGCGGCTAATTATATGAAGAAACTAAACTTAAGACACCACTAGGCCCAAGACTTGAACGCCTACTTACTTGTCAAGGCGGCCTATTAGGGCTAGGTCATCAGTGAAGACTAGCTTTTGTAGTAAGACCAAGTGTGCTTCTCTTAACCACGATCTGTTGGTGAACATCTCCACCCTAAGACATTACATTACGGCACTTAAAGCAACGGCCTGTTAATATCCCACTGCTGGGAATTGGCCTCCTCTCCTCCCCGTTTTTTGGAGAAAAGTATTGGAACTAAGACCTACCACTCTGCTCCAATGCGGATTGGTGAGTTACTAATATCCCTAGAATTCTCTAGAGATATGCAAGTTTTCTCACGATAAATTGCAATTATCAATTAGACACTTAAGTTAGTCTTGTAAAATATTTAGGAGTAACAATAGATAAACATTTAAACTTTCAAGAGCATATCTCTGGCCTAGTATCTAAAGTAAGAAAACTAATGTATATTTTTAAGAGACTTCGTTACATAGCAGACCTCAATGTTATCAAAACAGTTTATTACGCCTTATGCCAATCCTTGTTTTTATGTTGTATTACTTCATGGGGTGGAGCATGTAAATCAAATTTATTAAGGTTAGCAATAGCTCAACGTGCTCTACTTAAAGTTGCTACTTCAAGCCAGTGCTTTATTCAGATCAGAATTATATGAATCTTGTGGAGTCTTGACAATTAGGCAATTGTTCATATTATTCACTATATTAAAACAACATTGTTCTTTAAGTTTTGATCCTAAAGTATTTGCTGGTAAATGACGTACACATATGGTTTGCACTGTAAATAAAATCAAAAAACAATTTAATAAAAAAATATTTTGGTTCTTGTCCTCCTTTTTATATAATAAGTGCAATAAGTCTTTAAATACATACCAACTCAATAAATATTCTTGTAAAAAAACTGTACCTAACTAGCTCCGCAATTTGAATTATGAGGACACAGAGAAATTAATTCACACGACTACATAATACATCACATAATCTACACATACACACACCCATAAATTTATACACACATTTTTTCTTCCGTTTTCTTATAATATTTTAGTTGTTAACAATATTTTTCGTAGCATATTTGAGTTTCAGTATATCTTAGATCTTTTTTTTTTGTAAGGGGGGAAGTTCCTGGCGACCTGAAATACAGGGAATCCTAGTTCAGGCGTCAGTCTCCTTCCATAGTGCACCGATTTTGAACTTTTTAAATTTCTAAACATTAAGCCTTGTAATATTATAAAGATTATGTGTAAAGTGTTTTAAAGGAGAAATAAATAAAGCTTTATTATTATTATTATTAATTTCTAATACAAAACTCATTGATGCCTGCCCCGGTTTGAACCCATGTTTGTCTCTAGAGAGTCGCACGGTCTCACCACTGGGCTATCACAGCTTTTAATTTATTCTGGGTCTCACCACTCACCACTATCACAGCTACTTACGTCACTTACTTGAATAGAACTGTACGATTCTACATTTTACTGTATGCATTTCCCGTCGTCTGATTGAGCTGAAATTTTACTTACTGATCCAATCCCGATTACAATGCATGTTTATGGTAACCATGACCTGATGCTACTGCTAGTATTGGCCCGAAACAAGGGAACTGCTCAACGGTAAGGACATTAAATTTTGTTAAAACATTTTTAAAACCTTTTTAACTTGACTTGTTTCCATTTTCATTTCTCAGTTAATTTGCTTCCCTCACACCTAGTGACGGTCGTGTGATCCTGAGAGCGCGAAACTATACTGGGTCTTTATGAACTTTATATACTAAATATTGGAGCAATACAATACATATGAAAAACCTAAAACCAATAAGCATTTTTTTAAATCCTTTTTTGATATTTTTATTTACGTAGGGACCGTCGACCATCAAATTATTATACTTAGAGCCCTACTCTTACTTTTCTTCTGTTCACATCGTATTTTTAATTTACTTTTTAATTTATTAATTAACGCTTCACATAGGAACTATAAATAAAATTAATACTTGTCAGCACATAATGAACTGTTTCGTTAATTTGTGTTTATATTATGTAATACACAGTATCGTGATACATTGGTATAGAGGGTGGTGAAATGTAGATAACACTGCTTTGTCTGAATAACAATACAGACTGTATTGTAACTTAGGATTTATCAAGGTAATTTCCTTCCTCGGGGAGAAATTCAAAATGATTTGTGATCCAACATGTGTTAATGATGTAAACGTTTGTTTAAAAATATATGGCGATTGGTGTTATTTTCTAGGTTAGTACACTCAATATAATTAAGTCTCTGGTAAATCTTAAGGTAAGCAGTAAAAATGTGTACTTAGCTTACTGCTAACCTTCGCTTGTTGGGGATGAGAAGGAAAAGAAGTACATTTTTAAATAAATAAAATATATGGGACGTTTACACACACGGTCGTCCATCCCCGAAGTAAGTAACTTAATACTTTTGTTATGGGTGAGAGACAACTGGTATATATACATATATTATAGTTTTAAACACATAATTAAATACATAAATACACCCAGACTTGAAGAACCAACAAATTCTAAATAGAAAATGTTGGTTCTCGGCGGGAATCGAACCCGCGACCCACGGAGCCGAAGACAGGGTCACTGCCAACTGCGCCAACGGGCGAGTCGAATTTAAATACCCTAAGCACAAACAAGACTATGCATGATGATTTTAAGTCATCATCATTATCATTTTTCTGTCCTTATCATACTCTAACTGGGGTCGGCAATACATGTTTTAAACATCTTGTTGGCTATTTATTTTAGACCGGCCACCTACCTGACGTCAATTTACCTTAGTCGCCTTTTACGACACCTGCATAGATTTGAGTGGCGGTAAAATTTCATCACTCATTTAAATTCTCAGAGAACTTCTGAGATTATTAAAAACTTACTGCATAAAAAGGAACTGTTAGCATTTGTTATACCTACGGCAGTATATAGCTGTTTTTTATCTTGTATCTTATACATAAAATTCGCCTTGTCATAATATTAGTTACCTATCTCCTCTCCAACGGGTTGATCGATTTTTTTATTATAATTTTTATATGCATGTTCAGTAGGTCTGAAAATCAGCTACTGTCTATTTATCATACCCCTTGGTAATAAAGTTTGTCCATCTGTAACATTTTTTTTATTCTTTGGACAATATTTTTTATTTTTTTACAATGTTAGGTACATTACATTACGTAAATAATTTATATAACGTGTGGTATCCGGCTGAGTAGAATGGACCACCCTCATTTCTTAGCGAGGTGTCGTAAAGGGCGACTCAGGTAAGTCGACCCGCCGTGTAGTATCCGGTTGAGTAGAATAGATCAGCCTCTTTATTACCGAGGGGTCGTAAAATACGACTAAGGTAAGTTGACGTTAGGCAGGCGGCCGGTCGTAAAATACTTAGTCGAATCATGTGACAACACGCTTTTAGCATGTTTTGCCGACCCCACTTAGAGTGGGATAAGGGCAGGAGGAAGGAAGTCTAGAAATAATTTATACGGCAAAACAGCGTTTTTCGGGTCAGCTAGGATACATTCACTTTTTTTGTTATAAATATATTATTACTGCTTTACTTTATTAATTATTTTTTACTCTCTTATTATTGAACATGATTATTTTCAGAACAACAACATTGATATATGGGCACAAATCAACTAATGACTTGTTTACAAATTTACTTTAGATCATGAGCAGTAAACAATCGTAACGGCAAACGTGAGGCCTTTAACCTAGTAACTGAACTACTAAACGCTAGCAAACTTACTGCTTTATTTTAGTTCAGTAAAGTTACAAGCATGAACTTTTGTTTTTGATTCTTGACTGGCCCTTTGGTGCAGTGGGTAGTGACCCTGCCTTCAGCTCCGCGGGTCGCGGGTTCGATTCCCGCCGAGGGCCAACATTTTCTATAAAAAATGGTTGGTTCTTCGAGCCTGGGTGTGTATTTGTATTTAAGTATGTATTTAAAATTATATATGTAGTATATCTACCAGTTGTTCGTCACCCATAACACAAGTATTAAGTTACTTACTTTGGGGATGCACGACCGTGTGTGTAAGTGTCCCATATATTTATTTATTTATTTAATTGATTCAGAATGGTTATATACGCGGTTTAAAGACTTAGTTTATTATAAATTATATGAGTTTATATGAATGCTCGCGGCTTTAGCTACTTTAACTCCGATACCAAGATAAAAAGTAGTAGTAACTTCAGTGCAGATAACAGTAACCCTGCATTCTGTGGGTTGTGGGTTCGATTCTCGCCGAGGCTACCATTTTCTAAAATTATACATGTATAAATTTACCAGCTGTCTGTCACCAGTTCAGTTATTTTGGAGACAGATGACCGTGTGTGTAATTGTCTCATATATTTATTATTTATTTATTCCTTTAATTTTTTCTATTAATCAGACAGATTCGTCGTTACCAGAAACTACCAACAAATATTACGATATGCTATTTATTACTAAGTTATACTTAAAGTAAATTTTTCTCGACACTATTCAACTTCTGCGCTTATATTTTCTTAATTAATAATAATTTATATTTTTCAATGTCTTATTACCATTTTATTTATTACATTTAAAAAAAACAGAATTTGGAATTTGATATAATTTCTTCTATTAATTAGATACTTATTTACTAATTAATGTCAAATTACATTTTCAAATTACTGAAAATTTGAAAAAGACAAAAAAATTAAATTTAAATTCAACTTCTATTGTTGAGAATTTTTTTATTTCACTGTACTGCTCATAGGCTGAAATAGTGGCATCATCCTCATGTTTTGAGATAAAAGGGAATAATGTTTACATTTACCTTAAGAATGTAAACATTTACGTAATTAAACTAAGGCATTGTTTAAGTATTTACATAAACAATGCTTTAGTTTGCTCAAACTAACTGCCTAATATTGAATAATCGCGGCAAAAAATGTGTATGTTAAGGTTTACACCTATTCCTAGTCCAAATCACGTGTTATTTGAATTGTGCCACTATTGCAACCCATGAGCATTACTATATTATTTCAACAGTACAGCACAGTAACTTGGATTTTGTAATGTCAAATATACTTATATTAATCATACTTATCACCTATTTGATACTGATGTTTCGCGCAGTTCAATATGTCACTGTCAATCGCATATCAACACTCCCATATTTTCCTCGTACGTTGTTGTTAAAGCGAAATCCATGACACAATTCGAGATAAATTTATCTATTCCGTGCTCCAGTTTCTAATTAAAATTAGAGTACACAGAGTGGCGCCGTGACAGCCATGAGTCATCACGTGTCATAAGTTCCGATGCACAGTTGCAATATATTCGCGATAGCACCCCCTCGCTTGCAGTGTTAGATAACTGCGTGTAATAAACGTCCAAACACGTTCGTATGATAAATTGTACAAGCGTTTTACATGTTATACAATACGATAAGTAAACCTGAAGTAAAATATATGGGATAAATATAAATATAAATATATGGCACTTATACATACGGTCGTCCATCCCCAAAGTAAGTGAATAATACTTGTGTAATGGGTGACAAACAACTTTTAAATTTATGCATATATAATATTAAATATAAACATATATATTTCAAATATTTATATTTATGTATTTAAAATTATATATGTAGTATATCTACCGGTTGTCCGTCACTTATAACACAAGTATTAAGCTACTTACTTTGGGGACGGACAACCGTGTGTGTTTCAAAAAAATAAACACATACTTAAATACAAATACACACCCAGGCTCGAAGAACCAACAAATTGTGAGCCCTCGACCCGCAGAGTTGAAGGTAGAGTCACTACCCACTACGCCAACGGGCCAGTTAAACTAAAAATCGATGCGTTTCGTCAATGAAAATCTGATTTCTTACATATGACATTTTACCGCATTTGCAACGCACGATATACGTGATAAATAAGCGATACAAAAGCATCGCTCTGTTATTAAAATATAAGTAAAACAAACTTAAAGTTTTAATTGATAAACTTTCCTAGAGATTCAGTAACGCGTTCCGGTAGTGCAAATATGACTCGCCACTTGTCACATTTGCAAAATACGACATCTTGACATCTTGTCACATTTGCAAAGTACAACAAACGCGATTTAGGAACATTTCAAAAGCATCGCATCGTTTACAATGATACAAACGCAGAATTTTATTGGTTTAGCATCACTATAACATGGCACTGTATCGGACTATGTTAGGTAATTTAAAGTCTTAGACAATACGATATTTGAAATAAAATAAAAGTTGATGAACTCTCTAAGGAATTCAGTGGCGCGATTCGTTAATGCAAATCTTGATCGGTACTTTTGACAGTTTGTTGGATTAACACTGCTTAAACGTGATTAAGTAGCAATACAGAAGTATCGATACAAACGCGGAATCGTATTGATTTAGCATCGCTGTAACATGATTGTACCGGACTATATTCGGCAATACGTAAATTTGAAGTAAACTAAAATAAAAAAAAATTGAAATTGATAAACTCTCCAAGGAATTCAGTAGTGCGTTTCGTTAATGCAAATCTAAGTCGTTACTTTTGACTGTTTTTCGCATTTCAAACGCACAACAAAACGTAATAAATACAACAATAAGAGCCTTATCGCTAATAATCAGCTTTTTTGAAGTATAGTGTAATATAGCAAGAGTTTGTAATTTACAATAGCATGAATAAATTTTCTCATGTGTCATTTTGTTTTGTTACATTATATTTTGTGACGTTTCTCATCAAAAATATATGTAATATGCGTTGCTGTAACCACTATAAGGCATCGCACATCATAACTTGTAATGCTAAATTGCAATGCATTCACGTTGACACCTCCTCGGTTGCAACGCTTGATAAGCAAGTACGATGTACAAGTCCATTTATATGAGAAACTGCACAAGCTTCCTGTAAGGCTACTAAAGAATAAAAATTCTTTTATAACCAAATATATACAAAGCTAAATATTTAAAAATTATTTATTTATTCTACCTCAACACAATACCAGTATAAACTAAAAAAAATAGCGACGTTAGCATGCATTGCAAAAAAAAGGAACCCTGTCATTCGTCGTATAGATACATATGTATAAAATGTATATCTTCTTCTTCTTCTTCTTCTTTTGGTAGTAGCGGCTGTGCAGGTCCACGAGGCCCAGTATCACTTTGACCATCACTGATCTATTGTGATCGCCACTGCTTACAGTTCGCTGCCAATCCCGGTATCCTCTAGGAATTCCAGGATCTTCTTGGCAGCGAGGTTTTTAACCTCCGTGGGGCGTAAGATATGCGACCCTAGGAGTAAATGTCGGCGGTGAACCAGTGCAGGGCAGTCACAGAGGATATGCATGGGTGTTTCCTCCGCCTCTAGGCAGAGTCTGCACGATCCAGTGTCTGACAGCTTCAGGTTTAACATGTGTCTATTTAGTCCACAGTGCCCTGTAAGCGCCCTCGCTAGTTTACATAAGTTAGTTCTACTTAGCGCTAAGATTTTGCTAGTTGATCCTTTATTAAAGGCTTTCATTAGCGCTTTCGAGTGATTTAATCCTGGGCTGTTTCTCCAGAGATTAAGTGTATGATAATAACAGTAGGCTTCCAGAGTAAGCATGGCCAGGCTTCTAGGGATTCCACAGATTGGCTCTGGACCCATCTGTGAGGTTTTGGCACCTGCTTTAGCAAGATTATCGGCAACTTCGTTGCCGTGTATGCCTGCGTGCCCTGGAACCCAACGAAGGATCACCCTGTTATTAGAACCCAGGGTGTTAAGGAGATTTTTGCAGTTTTCAACCAGCTTCGACTTTGTGTTCTCAGTGGATAGAGCTGTCAGAGCCGCTTGGCTGTCTGAGTGTATGTATATCGTGCGATTAAGGTAGTTGTCCCGAAGTAGGGTTATAGCGCATTCAATTATGGCGTACACCTCTGCTTGGAATATAGAGGTAAATTTGCCCAAATTGCGATGTATCGTCCAATTGGGCTTTTCTCCATATATACCATAGCCTACCTCATTTCCTGACTTGGAGCCATCGGTAAACAACTTGAGGCTGCCAAATTTCCAAGTTAACTGGTTATTTATCCAGGCATCTCGGGATGGAATGTCCACAGAGTAATGTTTGTGGAAGATAAATCTGGGAACCATCGCATCCGATGGCATGCCCAAAATTGGTATATTAAGTATGGAGTCTTGAAAAAAAATGTATATACAAATTGATAAACTTTATGCAAAACAACTCGATTATTTTAGCAATGAAAATAAAAAAAAACTATCATTTTTATTTTAAATCTAAGTAGATTTAGTACGTTTTCTTTTCACACACTCGCCATGTTCTTTTATACGGGTATCATCCTATAACAAGGGTTGCCTGGAAGTCAATTCAGTGATAAGACCGCCCTTTGTACATATACATAAAATTCTCATGTATTTTTGTATTTTTAATGTCATGAAATTTAATCAATAAAATTTTTATCTATCTATCCATCTATTTATCCAAATTCGGTTTACAAAATAACTTTTTATTCTTTAATGAAACACATTAGTTTTTTTGCATCATATTAGTAGCCGTATAAAATTAAATGTAAAGTAGCGGCCTATTACAATCCCGCTGCTGGGAATAGGCCTCCTCTCTCCGTTTCCGGAGAGAAGGATTGGAGCTAAATTGAAGACCTACTACGCTGCTCCAATGCGGATTGGTAGGTTACATATATCTCCAGAAATCTTTTGAGATATGCAGGTTTCCTCACGATGTTTTCCTTCACCGAAAAGCGTGTGATAAATTGCAATTATTTATTTATTTATTTATTTAATTAATAATTATTTATTTATTTATTTATTATCGTTTAGAAACATAAGTTTCAATAGAAAAACTCATTGGTGCCTGCCCGGGTTTGAAGTTGTGACCCCCTCGAAAAAGTCGCACGGTCTCACCGCAGGGCTATCACAGCTCCAGTAACCGTATAAAGTTATGGTTATGTAGACAAAGGTAGCAGTATCACAAACTAATCTTCTTCTTCTTCTTGTTCAACCGATCGACGTCCACTGCTGGACATAGGTCTCCTTAAGGGATCTCCACACCACACGGTCCTGTGCCGCTTGGATCCAGCGGCTCCCCGCGACCTTTTTGAGGTCGTCTGTCCACCTCGTGGGGGGTCTTCCAATGCTGCGTTTACCGGTGCGGGGTCGCCATTCCAGCACCTTAGGACCCCAACGCCCATCGGTTCTACGTACTATGTGCCCCGCCCATTGCCACTTCAGCTTCGCGACACGATGAGCTATGTCGGTAACTCTGGTTCTTCTACGGATCTCCTCATTCCTGATTTGATCACGTAGAGATACACCAAGCATAGCTCGCTCCATAGCTCGCTGAGTGACTCTGAGCTTTCTTATGAGGCCCATAGTCAGCGACCACGTTTCTGCTCCGTAAGTCATAACTGGCAACACGCACTGTTCGAAGACCTTGGTCTTCAGGCACTGAGGTATTTCGGACGAAAAGATCTCGCGCAGCTTCCCAAACGCTGCCCATCCGAGTTGGATTCGGCGACTGACCTCTTTCTCAAAATTGGACCTACCTAACCGGACCGTGTGTCCCAGGTATATATACTCGTCTACAATTTCAAGTACAGAGTTCTCAACGATGACCGGGTGGAGCGGAACAAGTGAGTTTGACATAATTTTCGTCTTGCTCATGTTCATTTTAAGGCCCACCTGTTGAGACACTCTGCTGAGGTCGTCGAGCATTGTGTTAAGGTCCTCCAGAGACTCTGCCATAACGACTATGTCGTCGGCAAACCTAAGGTGAGTGATGTACTCGCCGTTAATGTTGATGCCGTATCCGTTCCAATCCAAAAGCTTAAAGACGTCCTCCAATGCAGCGGTAAATAGCTTCGGGGAGATGACATCTCCCTGTCGCACACCTCGCCGCGTTTGGATTGGTCTCGTAGTTCCGTCTTGGACACGGACAGACATTGTGGCGTTTTCGTACAAACACTTCAACACTTGGACGTACCGGTAGTCGATACGGCATCTCTGGAGTGATCTTAACACAGCCCATGTTTCCACCGAATCAAAGGCTTTCTCATAGTCCACAAACGCCAAGCAAAGTGGCCGGTTATACTCCTCGATCTTCTGTATAACCTGCCGCAGCGTAAATATGTGGTCTATGGTGCTGTAGCCTTTCCGGAATCCGGCTTGTTCGGGAGGCTGGAAGTCGTCAAACCTACGAGCGAGACGATTCGTAATGACTCTTGAAAACAACTTATAAACCTGATTCAGCAGCGCGATGGGTCTGTAATTCTTCAATGAGGTGTTATCACCCTTCTTGAAGAAAAGAACCACCACGCTCCTGTGCCACGCTTTTGGCGTAGTACCTTCGTGAATAACGGAATTGAACAATCGCTGAAGGACTTTGAGTACTGGTTTTCCACCCGCCTTCAGGAGTTCGGTTGTGATTCCGTCATCACCTGGTGCCTTGTTGTTCTTAAGTTGTTTCAAAGCCATACTAATCTCGTATAGGCTGACGTCCGGGATGTCTTCAGTATAGTGTCGGGTTAGCTTGGCTCTTGGGTCTTTTGCCAAGGTGACAGCAGGCTGTTGTGTTGAGGTGTATAACTGCCCATAGAATCTCTCAACCTCTCTCAAAATCTCAGGTCGAGATGAAATGATACTACCAGTATCGGTCTTCAATCGCGTCAGCTGCCTCTGCCCGATAGACAGATCTTTTGCGAACACTTTTGAGCCCCTGTTACGCTCAATAGTATCTCGAATATATTCGGTATTAAAGTGTCGCAAGTCGCATTTCTGCGCTTTTGAAATCTGTCTATTGATCAGACGGTAGCGTGACGCGTCTACTGAAGACTGTAGTCTCATTTCGTTCCTCTCATCCATGAGCTTGAGAGTCTGGGTCGAGAACTTATTGGTTCTTTTACGGTGTGTCTTATAAAATTTGGACCCCACCGTATGGACAGTTTCCACCAGCCTGTTGTTTAAATCGTCCACAGAAGCGCAGTCCGCTAGGCAATCGAAGCGATTCATCAGCTCGAGTTGGAAGTTTTCGGGGTTTTGGATATGAGTTCGAGTTGGTCGGAGTGTGGACTTCACCAGTCTAGATCTTTCCAGTTGTACGCATATATTCAATGTGCCTCTTACCATACGATGATCACTACCCGTCTTTACGGTGTTAATGACAGAGACATCATTGAATATATGACGCCTGGTCGACATGATGAAGTCGATCTCATTTCTCGTGGAACCGTCGGGACTTATCCAGGTCCATTTACGATGTGGCCGTTTCTTGAAGAAAGAATTCATCATGTAGAGGTCCTCTCTCTCCAAGAAATCGGCTAACATCTGGCCCCTGTGGTTCCGTTGCCCATATCCAAATGGCCCTACTCTTACCTCTGTACCACTTCGATTGCCCAGTTTTGCGTTGAAATCCCCCATCACAACAGTGTAGAAGGTTTTAGAGGCATGTATGGCTCTAGACAAATCCTCATACATGGCCTCTACCTCCTCGTCTGGATGTGCCGATGTCGGTGCGTAAACCTGTATGACCTTCAGCGAATACCGTTTGGTAATTCTGAGTATAAGGAACGCGACCCTGCTCGACACACTCTCGACTTGGACAATGCTGTTGACAAGGGACTTGTGGACGAGAAACCCGACACCACCCTGAGACTGTTGGTCACCCTCCCGGTAGTAAAGCAAGTTGCCGGATTTAAGAATTATCGTGTCCTCCCCCTCTCTTCGGACTTCAGATAATCCTATCACATCCCACCGCAACTTGCTTAACGTTTCTTCCAGCTCGATGATCTTTCCGTCTTCCCTCAAAGTGCGTGCGTTGTATGTTGCCAGGTCAAGTCGTCGGGGTTGGCAGCGGAATCTCTGCCGGAGATTCTTAACACCCCCTGCCCCGCCGTTACCTAAACCGCTGCCAGAGCCAGGAATAGCGGGGCTGCCGGGAACTAGGGGCTGTGGCTTTTTAAGTGTATCCATTAAGGGTATTGCCAATAATCACCACGCTTGGCATGCGGGTTGGTGATCGCAGTGCTGACCATGTCGCACCGACAACGCTGCTGCCCGCTGTCGATCTGTTATATTTAAGTCAGCTAAAGAATGGTTATACCGCCATTAGTCGGTCGCCAGAGCCTCGTCGGTTTATTTGCAGGGTGTACCACGTGCAGGTGAGGTTGACATTTGAAGAAACTGACTGGGACGAGTTTCCTCCTTACACCCCTAATACTTACACACCTAATACTTACATAAACCTAATACTTACACAAACTAATACTAATATATTACTACGGAATCAAAAGTGAAATCAAAGCGACGTTGGCGTTGTTCGTTGGAGTCGGTATAGTCACGTATCATAGCAAATCCTATATCTCTAAATATGGATTTAGTATGGTACATATTCACAACATGCAGTAGATCCGCATCAACTCGGAATTATTGCTTGTCATAAGCTCTAGTGCGCATTTTATATTGTTCTCCCTGCGACGTCACATGCTTCTCGCAAATTCTTCTTCTTGTAAATTATATCCACGATTTAACGCGTGTAAGTACACTCGTGGAAGTTACAATGTTGGCACTTGCCGAAAAAAAAATGTATAATTTTTTTTTAAATCAGGGGACATTTAGGGGTATGAAAAATAAATAGTAACAGATTCTCAAACATACTGAATATGCATATAACATTTCATAAAATTAATCAAGTCGTTTCGGAGGAGTATAGTAACTAAAACTGTGACACGAGAATTTCATTTATAAAATATTTACCAGTTGCCTGTCATCTATAACACAAGTATTAAATTACTTATTATATTTTGGTGACGGACGACCGATTTTTGTTTGTGATATTTAATTGTCCCATATAATAAAATCCTGTAGAGTAAAGAAATAGGTATATTATAATCCTTATACTTTAAATAGTAGCTCAATGTTGCCTACATTAGCTGAAATACGATTCAAACATAAATTGCCTTGTTAACTATAAACAGATATCAGTATTGCCAAGCGAGCAACTGTTTAACAATCAAATCTAGTAGACGGGGCTTGAGCACGAACTGTGAACGTAAATATTTATTAACTTTATTATGTACAAATTTATTTTTATATTAGAACAGAGAAGCAGCTATTGCAAAAGATTGTAAACTTTATGAGAAATAAGGTTATAGACTTATTCCCAGTAATAATTTTTATATGTGTCACTATATAACTTTTGTCAAAAAGCTGTTATGCCTTGGGATCACGGGCTTATACCTCGGATAGCCAACTTACGCATTTTGTATAAAATATAACAGGGTGTTTGTTTATGCAGATATAAAAAAATATATAATTATCGGAATAATCAGATCGATTATATCAAAAATATAAAATTTCTCTTAAAATGATATAGGTACCATTCACTTTTTCTAGGCACTCCTTCCAAGTACGTAAACCACAGTCCTATAGATATACGATAAATAATAATAGTTTGAAATAATTCACATAAACAGAAATGTACTTATTTCTTCCATTTAATAATATACAGCATACGATGAATTAGATAATTTGCAATTGTATGAATACAAGTTATTTATTACATTTTTTATTCACAGTGTTTGACTGACTGTGTTTGTATGTGGATTTACATTCTTACAATATGTTGCAAAGTACGTTATATCGGCACGGTTTCATTAACGCAAACAAAACAAATACGCAGCCGTTGGCTCCCCCTGGAAAAAATAAAACTCTGCCAGCTCATAATCCTTCGTAATAACGGATGGATTAAAACTTGGATGCCCGAAGCACCAAAACATTGAAGCCGAGCGAAGTTTCAATTAATAAGAACTGAAGTTATATACGTTAAGCTTTTATTGGAAACATGGGCTTTTGAATAGCCGGCAAAGCCTAGGTATACACATAAATACATTGACAGAGCGTTTTCACTTTAGTAAAAGTCGTTACTCGTACGCACATTTATTAAAGCTTTTTTTTAGTATACTAATTTCTCCGTACGTAGAGAAAAAAGGCCTTTGCTCTTGGGATAGTACTCGTAACAATCTTGTGACCTTACTACAAAACAGGGTTACTGTTATACTATAATTAATGTATAGAGACCGGCTATACTCGCGTCTAATTTTATCGAGTAAGCCTGACTAGGTTATTAAACTAAAAAATACTGTTGTACTCCTACGTTACGTAGAGGCTTAAAGCCAAAGTATAGACTACACTTTGTTTAAGAATACAAGCATACGAAATCGGATTTTTATATAGCAAAGCCGAAAATAGGAATGTCGATTAAATGTATTATGTCGCTTGCTAATTGAAATATACTTGGGCAGAGTACTTAAAGTTAATTGAAATTCAGAATATTCTTTATTCAAGTATACTTGTAAACAAGTGCTTTTGAATCGTCAAGTCTACCGCTGGTTCAGAAAGCAGTTCCTACCGAGAAGAGCCAGCACGAAATTCGGCGGTTGCTCTTTCCAAAATAATTATCTTAACTAGTTACATTTAGTCATTACTATCTTGAACTAGGTCGAACTATTACCCATCGATTCTTATTATCTATTAGTGGGTTCATACATGTTGGTATATTCGACATATTGCGACTTCTCTCTTATAACTGAGCGATATGAGAACAAAAAAGTAAACGTCATACAGTGTGCTAAAGAAAGAGCTTTGTTATCAACATGGTCCAACCAGTGTCATATATATAATTCAATGAACTCTGAAGTCAATGGACGGAGTATAAAGTTCGTAAAACTAATATCAATCCATCAATCAATGCGAGTCTTAAATTGAAGTTCACAGAATCTCCTAATCAGAAAATATCGCTATGATCTAGAGACTTATATCGTGTAGAATTGTCCAGTACGTTTCAAATTTTGATGCGATGGCAAACATTCACATTTATAACAACCTTATCCATTCCTTCATAATTTAAAACTCGAGAATGAATCGTATTGAAGTTTTCATTGTTGTCTGGAATACTTCCGCGAAATGTTTCCGTGAGGGTATCTTTTTTTTCGTGAATCCATCTTTATGGTTGGCAGCATCCAAGTTGCATTTTCTTTTTCAATTAATATAAAAATGAGACATCCGACTGAATGATAATAGCTTATTTAGTTTTATATGAAGCTCCAATTATTGAATAGTTCACATAGTCTACATCCTGTGGTGAAAAAAGCTCTCATTTATTTGTTTATATTCAGATGACTAATGCTTAAGAGGAATGTGTAATACCCAGACAAGTCGTCAACTTACGGTATAGGCTTACCTATGTATTTAATGTAATAGAATAAATAAATAAAATCAGTCTGTCTGTGTGTAATGCTTTGACAACTAAATCGGTGGAAATTTGGCACGTTTAAAGCATATTCAACGGGGTAACATATAAGATAAAAATTTCGTGTTTTTTTTAAGGGATCAGCAAATAAAACAAATTGCTTAGCAATGGTTTCAGTATAGAAGACAGTCTACTTCCGAACGTGGATTTATTACGGCCGTTAGGTTCCTTTCTCGCAGTCTAGATTGTAAGGTATGCATTGTTGTGAGAATTGAACTTAAAATATGTGGCTTTTACTGCAGGTGTATTTATTGCGGAGATTATGTACATTGCTTAATAAATGAATTACTTAGTTATCTGATTGTAAAAAAAGTAACATTTTTAAATTTCTTTCCGATAATAAAATAAATTCAACGCATCAGCAGTTGGTATTAACTGAAAACGGTGTTACGAAATCTATTCGTTAACTTTCCTCCAACATGGCTGAAAGTTTCTGCTTGGTGCTTTGTTTTCTTACAAAGCAATTCCACCAAACTTCGAGCCAACTTAAAGACAGCGGTTTTCTGATTTAAAACTTGGCAAGTGACAGAAATTTTGTGTTATGTTTAATGATTTGGAATAAATGCACTTTCTTAATACTTTTATAAGAATTTGACATGATTTGATGATGATACTTTATGAAAAAAGTTGACATGCTGAAGATATAGTAAAAAGAACATTGACAGGTAATAATTAATTTTAAAACAGCAGTAAATAGTCAATCAGAAATATTCGCAGAAAACATTGGGAGATGGCATTATTTAGGATACTGTAGGGCTTGCCGAGGGTTTTGTTCCACTTCTAGCATGTTTGCTGAAGCGCGAACCAATGATTTTTACGCCGAATTAAGGAAAAAGTCCTGATCTTTGCTAGCAAGACTTCGTTCAAGTTCTAACAGTACCCTGAGTACGTTAGTGTGTAAAATGGATTCACTCATATATGGATCGGTGCGAAAGTAGGTTAGCGTGTTTGCTTTTTTAAATTGTATGTTGTTAAGAATTGATATAAAATTACCAACACATTATACGTTTGTTAGTGACATTTGCACATCTTATATATGTTGAATTTATAATTGTGAATATTTTTATTAGGTTAAATTGTTTGAATCTTACTGAAACGGTTGTCCAAGTGGTTACATACCCCATTTATATATTAAACTCAGAACTACGTAACATAATGTCGTTACCACGTCAAAGTTGTTTATGAAGTTTCAAATAATCATTATTTGAATTGGAATCGTAAAAACCTTGAGAGTATCATAAAACATCTACACTTTACAGTGGAAATTGATTCAATATATCTCCGAGAAGATGTTTATCTTGTTGCGTTCGACAGGCACCGTTATCGGACGAAACAAAGCAATACCCTACAAAATAATATGTTGTTTTGTTTTAGCACCTGCGCTTTGAATTCCCATTTTCCATCATAAAAAACTTACAAAAAAATCACTCTGAGCTTTATATTAAGTTCCTAATTAACTGATTCTAAAAATTAGCTACTAAATGAAAAATAAATTAAAGTAGTCCTTTTTTGTTCAGTAAAATGAATTTATACGAATGTTGCAGTAACTTTCGTTACTATAACGTACTGTTACAACCCCATACAACATGGGCATATATTGCTGACTTATTGTTTCCCAATTGAGGTCAATATAAAGTGTGGATCAGCAATATAGACCTATAAAATCAATATATTTTTAAAATTCGTTGAGTTCTTGTGATCTAGTCGACATGTTGCCCAGCTAAGGACCCGGTTCCTGCCGGCTGGCTTCAGCAATAGACTAGTGATCATATATACTCTGGCTCCAACCCGCTACAAGGGTTTTGCGCAAAAGTAGTCCAAGTACCAGTAGTGTTTAGATTAAATTAATATTTTTTTTATTACGAAATTAAAGTAAATAAGTTCAGTTTGTGTTTTAATTTATATTAAACGAAACTAGACGGTCTAACAGTACGTAAGTTCGTAACTGTAAGTAATTTAGTATCAGAAATTATGGTATTCATGATTTTGGTAACCAACGGACGGCCACTACTAAACCTAGGTTTCTTCAGGGGATTTACGCAACACGAGATTCTGTGCTACTCGGATCCAGCGGCTCCGGACCTTTTAGAGGTCATGAGTCCACCGCGTAGGGGTTCTATTGACGCTGTGTCTTACAGTGCGGGGTCGCCATTCTAACACTGTAAGACCCTAACGCCCATCAGTTCTCCGCACTATGTGCTCCAACCGTCGCCACTTTAACTTTCGCTACACGCTGAGCTATAACGGTGACTTTGATTACTCTACGGATCTCTTCATTTCTGATTTAATCACGTAGAGATACTCATAACGAAGCTCGCTTTATCGCCGGCTAAATGACTCTGAGCTTTCTTATGAAACCTGTGAATGTGTGTGAATTGTCTGTTAACTTAAACTTAATTAACATTGTGGTTACTACTGCAACTGTAAGAACCACAAAGTTATAGATTTTTAGAATTTTGTGCCCTTTTATGGCATTTTTGCACATCTTAGTGAGCTAATAATTACAGTTAATCTAATATACTCCTCTCATACTGATATATAGATACATGTAAAGGATTCGTCATTTACAAATCCTTTAGATGTATCATTGTCCTGCATATACTCCTAATCCGAAAATCCATACATCTATCCATCCATTGGAGTAATAAATGTAAAAAAAGTATAGTAAACGGCCTATTTCTATCTCACTTGTAGCAAAGATCTACCACACTGCTCCAATACGGATAGGTAGGTTACACATACCTAGGATTATCTAGAAATATGCAGATTTTACTAACGAAGTTTTCCTTCTCCGAAAAGCGTGTGATAAATTGCAATTATCAATTAGACACATAAGTTTCACAGAAAAGCTCATTGGTGCCTGAAGGACTGGTGGTTTGAACCCGTGACCTCACGACAGAGTCACACGGTCTCATCACTGAGCTATAACATGCTTTGCAGATGTTTAACAGATATTATTTTTTCTGCACAAGATCCTCGTACATAAATTATTGCATAACTTATTTAATTTCTTTCATTCATCCACTAATGATAAACAATTGCTACAATTTATTTATATAGTAAGTTTTTATCTCATTATACACAATAAGTGACACGCGATCCAAAAGTTAATTATCGTGTTTACTTCAACCAGATATCAGTACTATCAAGCGTGATACCTAAAAACAACAAATCGTTTAGGCATATGTTCAAAAAACATGAATTTCTCATTCATTTATTGTCACCAAATGATGTTTTTCAAATAAATAAATAAATAAATAATCGCAATCGAAATCAATTAAATAAACGTTTCATAACGTTCGTGGGTGGAAAAAGGTCTACTCTTTTGACAGAGCTTAACCTAAAAAAAAAAGTAACGTAACAGCCTGTTACTATGCCCACAGCTGGGCTAAGGCCTCCTCTCTCCGTTATTGGAGAGAAGGATTGAAGCTAAGAACTACCACGCTGCTCCAATGCGGATTGGTAGGTTACACATATCCCTAGAATTCTCTAGAGATATGCAGGTTTCCTCACGATGTTTTCCTTCACCGAAAAGCGCGTGATAAATTGCAATTATCAATTAGACAATTAAGTTTTAATAGAAAAACTCATTGGTGCCTGCCCGGGTTTGAACCTATTTCGTCTCTAGAGAGGCGCACGATCTCACCGCTAGGCTATCACAGCTTGAGCTTATCCTAATCATAATTAATATTTAGGCGATATTTTTAACGTGGAACTATTTTAATTAACCTGACTGGAGCTATTTTGGGACCAGTATTTATTTGAGCGCTAGGATTCGCGCTACTACAGCACGGGCCTTAAGTTATTGAGGTTTAGTAATCTTTCGATTAAAATAAGACTAAATTTCATTGATTACTAGATTATCTCACGAAAGCAGCGGTAGATGGCGCGCGTAAATTTACCTTTAATTAACCTAGTTCTCACTAGACGGCGATATGTGTATGTGTAAGAATCTGATTTTTTTTATCAAGTATTTTAAAATAATAATCGTGGGCACTAAAATGACATAAATTATGCAGACAGGATAACATTTGATACTCACTTTCGTGTGTATAAAAATTATTTTGAGTAGCCAAAATATAAAAAATATGTATTTATTATAGTTTTCAGATTTTTTACTAAGGTGTTAAAATATACATATTATATTTCGATTCTGTCAGTTTTTTTCAGTTTTGAAGCTTTAATAAATTCAATTGTGTTAAGAAAAATGAATTTATTTAAACTTGAAACTCTAAACAATGGTAATTCAAACTTTATATGGAATATGAAATTCACGAAAAAGTTTTTATAACAAGCCTAACAAGTCCAAAAGCCATTAAAACTGTATACTTAAATTGGAATATTTAAAAGGTATATGGCAGCAAATAAACCTTTTGCATTTGTTTTATAACTAGGGAATTATATTGTATCAAAGTTAGATGAAAGTCAAGAACGGAAATTTACATTACACAGTTATTTACATTAACAATAAGACCAGATAACAAGTTTTATTTTTCAAGTTTTGTTTTTATGAATTTCATATCAACTACCTGTGGCGCAGCAGAAAAAATAACGTATGCTGAAAGCTTTCTCATAAAAACATAAAACGATGAATGTAGTTCCAAATCAATGTCTTACCTTTTACATTAAACTTTACTTGTACTTCAGTTCGTACATGCTGATCTTATACCAAATTCAACTAAGAAACATAAGGGATCCGTCCAAAAAGCGCCCTGTATGACCCCGACTATCAAATAATGATCGCAAACACAGAAACACGTAATACACACAGCGTTTTCGCCGGCGAAAACGAGGTCCCAATTTTCTGATATCGATGGCTTCTCGCCATCCTTCCGACGTCGCAATGACTAATCAAAGTCATACCATCAGCCCTCCACTACGGGGCGCCCTAAGCCGTGGTCCGGCCTCACAGTAGGCACCCTTAGGACTACGTTCCCGACTATGGTAGAGCTTCTGCGCTCTACTCTCTGCATTTCTCAATGCTTCTGTACTCGCCCGTCCCGCCCGTCGACGCTGTAAAAGCCTAACAGGATACAGTCAGTTCGAAAAAAAAACATAAGGGACCATGATACCTGTATCGAAATATCGACAAATAAAACAAATAATATATATTTACTCGAAATTAATAATAATCATCTTTAAAACAGTAAAAGTAAAAGTGATAATGAAATCAGTTTGCTACAATCCGCGATAAAGATTATATCCATATCGCTTTTTTACGGATTATAGCAAAATAATTTTATTATGACTTTTGTATTGTTGGATCTCCGCAAAGTAACGCCTAATTCTATAAATTATTTTAAGTCTCTTTACAAATGTGTTTAACCTTCTTTCGATAATAGTATGTAACATATTTTCTAAGTCTTAAATATCGTATTGAGTCGGAGTCCCTTATCACAAGTGTGGAGAATATGAAATGGAGTGCCTAATGACCATTCATTTCATATTCTCCACACTTGTGATAAGGGACTCCGACTCAATACGTTAGAGCAACTTGAGATAATAAAAAATAACAATGGTCACTTAATTAACGAGCAAGTAAATGTATCTAATTCCGTTTTGCTAAATGTGTTCGGAGGGGAGGGTATTGGTGGGAGTTGAACTATTTAAGACTGCTTGTATGGGTAGCGCGGCGCAGTACGATTTTTGTCGTGGAGCCTATCCTCCTGATGATGCTTCGGTTTCGGGGCGAAACGATCGTCGAGATTGTGGTGGTGGGTGTGTGTGCTGCTTTTGTGTGCGTTGTTGCTGGTGAATTGCGCCTTGGGGTGCATGTGGTGGCTTGTCCTGCATGTATAAGGTACGTAGATTTTGCCTGCTTCATACACATTGGCTTTGCATGCATTCACCTAACCCGTGCGGATTATAGCAAAGTAGTTATTTTTGTTATATTGCTTGTAATATGGAATTCCGCAAAGTAACGCCTGCTTCTAT
This sequence comes from Morpho deidamia, assembly GCA_947086505.1. Lineage (NCBI taxonomy): Eukaryota > Metazoa > Arthropoda > Insecta > Lepidoptera > Nymphalidae > Morpho > Morpho deidamia. The sequence continues at coordinate 8,166,232 of CAMTZC010000027.1, forward strand.
AAATCATTTATCTATTTCAGATAACTTTAACAATTATATCTGATACAATTAACGTCAATATTTTAATCAGATGATAAAAATGATACGAAAATGACGTAAGTACACTGCGGGTTTTTAATCGATTCTATAATACTTCACACACAAACAAATTGTTACTGCAAAATTCGTGCAAAGAAATATTTTACAGCTTAGTCACGTATTACAAATAAAGATTAAAGCTTAGTTTACACGAAACGTTAATCTGTAAAATATAAACTCTATATTTCATCTGTATAATTTAAAAAATGTATATTTTGTAAATTAATATAATTATATTATTATAATTAATTAATAATCTGACTGTGGTCAGACTGGTGAAATCAGTTTCACGATAAATAATAATTGTTCTTAAATGAATTTACAAATTAGCATGTTCTTCTTATGAATGAAAGTTTCCTCAAAATGTTTTTCCTTAAAATATGTTTGAAGTTATTTTCGATTTATTTATAACAATGACAATATTACATAAAGGCTATAATTTATTTTACATAAGCAAGTATAAAGTTATATAGACGATAGAAATACTGGAATGTCTATGTGCCATATGTGTCGTCTTAAAATTGAAGAAATCATGATTAAAAGAAATTAGGCATGAATCTGTAGAAACCAAATTACTGAAATAGCCTATTTTTCACGCATTTGTGATGAACAGCCAATGACAGGTAAAGTTTACAAAGTGTTTGACTGATTAATAGTCACGAAGGTGGTTCGTAAAGCATCGCTGGATCCAAGCAATGCAAACTACAAAATTAAGAATAAAATTATATTGCTATAATCCGCGATAAAGTAAATAGAAAAAAATATATAATGCTAAATGTAGAGTGAACTTTCCGTTTTCATACCTGATACATGCCGCCGCCTTTGCAATACACAAGCACGACATACGTTCACTATCACAAACTATTTTGTCTGTGCAAAATTGACTCCTGTGAGTCAGTTCAAATATTTTTTTTTTTCTAAACCGAGACAGCTCGGTTTAGAAATAAGAAAGAAATATTAAATTATAATTTTCAACGCGAGTTACCGGCCTATAGGCATATAGTAATTTCCTTAATCTACTAACATAATTAATGCGGAGTTGATAAAAATATTATTGTGACATTGAATTAAAATTATTAAGACACGAAATACTAAAACAAGGAATATAAATACAATTATTCATGGTTCACAAGTATTCGTTAGTAAGAGAGCGTTAACCCCTAGTACGCTCACGTATTTTAGTGTCGAGAGCAGAAATTTTGTCTCGCAATTTTTCTTTAATTGTTTCATAAAATAGCATTTAGGTGAATTCGTTTAAATTTATTGAATATGTGTATAAAACTATGATGGTTAATGAAACTGCTAAGCCCTATCATAGACATTTGAATGGCCGGTTGGCGCAGCTGGCAGTGACCCTGCCTTCACCTCCGCAAGTCGCGGTTTCGATTTCCGCCGACCAACATTTTCTAAAATATAATTTGTTGATTCTTCGATTCTGGCTGTATTAATATGTTTAAAATTATGTTTATATGTATTTATTAATTTTCCGTCAACCATAACACAAATATTAAGTGACTTACTTTTGGGACGGACGATCGTGTGCGTGTAATTATCCCAGATATTTATTTTGTTTATAGCATTGGTCAGTAGTTTATCGCAAATGAACTTTCTAGCACGTTGACCCAAGGAGGACGGAAAAGCTACAGCACCATAGACCACATATTTACGCTGCGGCAGGTTATACAGAAGACCGAGGAGTATAACCGGCCACTTTGCTTGGCGTTTGTGGACTATGAGAAAGCCTTTGATTCGGTGGAAACATGGGCTGTGTTAAGATCACTCCAGAGATGCCGTATCGACTACCGGTACGTCCAAGTGTTGAAGTGTTTGTACGAAAACGCCACAATGTCTGTCCGTGTCCAAGACGGAACTACGAGACCAATCCAAACGCGGCGAGGTGTGCGACAGGGAGATGTCATCTCCCCGAAGCTATTTACCGCTGCATTGGAGGACGTCTTTAAGCTTTTGGATTGGAACGGATACGGCATCAACATTAACGGCGAGTACATCACTCACCTTAGATTTGCCGACGACATAGTCGTTATGGCAGAGTCTCTGGAGGACCTTAACACAATGCTCGACGACCTCAGCAGAGTGTCTCAACAGGTGGGCCTTAAAATGAACATGAGCAAGACGAAAATTATGTCAAACTCACTTGTTCCGCTCCACCCGGTCATCGTTGAGAACTCTGTACTTGAAATTGTAGACGAGTATATATACCTGGGACACACGGTCCGGTTAGGTAGGTCCAATTTTGAGAAAGAGGTCAGTCGCCGAATACAACTCGGATGGGCAACCTTTGGGAAGCTGCGCGAGATCTTTTCGTCCGAAATACCTCAGTGCCTGAAGACCAAGGTCTTCGAACAGTGCGTGTTGCCAGTTATGACTTACGGAGCAGAAACGTGGTCGCTGACTATGGGCCTCATAAGAAAGCTCAGAGTCACTCAGCGAGCTATGGAGCGAGCTATGCTTGGTGTATCTCTACGTGATCAAATCAGGAATGAGGAGATCCGTAGAAGAACCAGAGTTGCCGACATAGCTCATCGTGTCGCGAAGCTGAAGTGGCAATGGGCGGGGCACATAGTACGTAGAACCGATGGGCGTTGGGGTCCTAAGGTGCTGGAATGGCGACCTCGCACCGGTAAACGCAGCATTGGAAGACCCCCCACGAGGTGGACAGACGACCTCAAAAAGGTCGCGGGGAGCCGCTGGATCCAAGCGGCACAGGACCGTGTGGTGTGGAGATCCCTTAAGGAGACCTATGTCCAGCAGTGGACGTCGATCGGTTGAACAAGAGAGAAGAGAGACCCAAGGAGTCCAAATGTCATTATTTTTTTTGTTATTTCGTTATGCGTTTTCGGTTTACATAATTTCCAAAAGTTATTTAATAAACATGATATCGTTTCGGTAAGACGAAAACGAAATTTGAAAAATTGCTTGATATAGGATATTAAAACAATTACAGCTTCAGCATAAAAAATTTAAAAAGCTAAAATTTTTATTTAATTGTCTTTGTAAAACGTTTTATTTTTCATATCCTAGAAAAGAACCATTTTTATTTACGCCGACTGAAATTTAAAACGTTATTAAAAAAATTAAAAAAATACATCTTATTTTATTTCCTGCAATCAAAAATTGGTTTAGGTAAATTCGAATTCATTTTAACTTTTCATGAGAAGTACAAGCGCACTTTATCAATAATGTTTTAGTTATAAAACAACTCGTCGAACTCTACAAAATAGCTACGTAGAGTTAGTCCAATCTAGCGCATCGGTCGGACGCGCGGCCCTTAGTGTTGACCTTGTCACAAATATAGACCGGCCGAAGCCGTCGCCAACAAACAACTAGACGGGCAAAATCACAATCACGTTCAAGATACAAACCGCCTGTTATCACTGAAAATGGCTGAACGATTATATCGTAATCGCCTAACACCAGCTCCTGTCGATCTAAAACTGTTGTGCAAAACCGTATTCGATGTAGTGTAAGTGCGCAGTGTTTTAAAAATGTCATCGGCTTCCTCAACGGCGGGAAGGAAATGTTAGTACACTATTATTAGTTGTTAATACTTGTATAGTATTTTGGTATGTTAACTAAAATTGTTTGTTACGTATTCAACACATTCCTATATATATTTTCTGACAATGTATTCACCACATAGTTTCAGTCACTATTTCACACGTGTAAAAGTATTTCAAATCCAATTATTTGGCTTCTATTATCTTAATAATATTTAGCTCGTAGCGACGATTAATGTTATATCTATTGTAAAAGTATCGTTCTTGTAAATATGTCACAAGTAACTATCACCCTCTGGAGAGCTTAGGAAAGTTATGAAAACGTTATATGTCATATCATATTATTTGATTTGATCGTTACGCCAGCTTAACATATTTTTTTGAACTTTTCTTTTAAACAGATTGTTTGAATATAGACAGCTTTATTTATAGGTTTTAGGTATTGTATACTTCATGTCTCTTAAATATTTAAAACTTAATTTAATAACATATTTTATTTTTATAAATTCTTATATTAATAATATATAACCCTCGTAAAATAGTCGAGATAAGACGTTTTTGGTATTATAAAATTATTCATGCCGAAGTACTAAGCAAAGAGTGTACGAAATATTTAGTCAAATAATGAAATTAAGTACAAATGTACTTAGCGCACTTGGTTTGAGCACGCTTAGCTAGCTAGCGACCTAAGAATAAAATATGTCTATCCAAGAAAAATTCGATTTATCAACTTCAAACAACTTGATGTATTGGTTAAAGTAGACTCCAGATATTTCTATATTTTATTTGCTGGAACGATAAAAATATTTCATATTTTACATTTCAATGTAATCATGTATTCTGAACATAAAAAATAAAATATAAAGAGTCTATGAATACGCCCGAGTTTAATAATTAGATAGAAACCTTCTCGAGACCTTCAATAATTTCATTCATTAACGAGCAGAGAAATGTTTCTAGTTCAAGCTTCTTGCATGTGTTCAAAGGTAAAATAAAGGGTGGGGATAAACCAAGTACTATATAACAATGCTTGTTTGGATAATGCTTCGCTTTGAGATTTTGTCGTAGAGTCTATCTCCTGATGATGCTTCGGTTGCGGGGCGAAACGATTGTTGAGTTAATGATAGTGAACGTGTGTAGTGCTTGTGTATTGTGGTGGAAGTGGTGGAGGTTTGTGCATGTGTTTTTAAGAATGAAAATACGGATAGTCCACTATACATTTAGCACTATATATTTTTTCTATTTACTGTATCGCGGATTATAGCAAAATAATTTTATAATTACTTTTGTTCAATAATTCCACTACCAAAAATAATACAAGTCCTTTTTGCAGTTCAAACATGCAAACAGAAAAACAAACACTAACTAACATATTTTAACTGTATTGAGTCAAGTGTTAGGCGGCTGCGATTGAAATGTACCTAATTGCTAATGGCTTTATATTATATTTTTTATTTGTATCCGCCGAGTTTCTTGCTTCTTCTTAATAAGTTGGTTCTTTTCGGTAGGAGCAAAGTTTCCAATCAGTGGTAGCTTCTTTAAAGCAATTGACGATTCAAAAGTACTCGAATCAGTCAAACGTGAAACAAAAAAATTTGAATTTGAAACATATTTAACATTAACTATGAAAAAAGTTGTATTAGAATGGAAAGTTGACTTAACTTTTTTAAACACATGTTTTTATTCTTTATTACAATGTATTTCTTTCGTAGATATTTGTATATATTTTAAAGTGAATTGATAACTGATAATTATAAGTAGTTTATTGATTACTTTATAGTAATATTATTTTGTCTAAAACGCTAAAAATTACTGGATTAACGACGCTCAAAGCAAGGTCATATTTTGCGTTGAATTCGTAAGTACCTATAATACAAACAGTTTCTCGCTCGCTTTGTTAGGGGTTGGACATGAAATTATGTGCCACTTCGAATATTATTTCACTAAATATTAAAAACGGTCAACGTTCATGCGCGTTTAAAATATCACCCTATTTATTATACGAGTGCGCTAGCTTGTTGGTCGTAATAAAACAAAAATCACGATAGCGTCAGTTACAGTTACCACAAGTTAAAGTTTGTTTTATTCATTATTACTGTAAACATAGAAGTTTTGTTTTAATACAAGGTCTAGTTATTTAATACCGCCGGTGACTATTCAAGTAAGTTTAATTCTGAAAGCGGACTAGATATGAATATCAGATGCTATGAGACATAGTCTTGTTGGTTTGTAACTGTCAGTAGTGACAATTAGGTGCTTTTATTTTAGTTGTATTCTAGAAATGTCGTGTCATTTGTTGTTATACGTTTGCTGGACAGATTCATATTTACCCACATTAAATGGTGTACGTGATTTTAATCTTCTCGCATGAGATAAAATTTCTGATACCCAATTAATCATTGAGTTTCTATGATCTTATCAGTGGGCAAAAGAATTTCAACCAGTGTCATTGTTCTGACTATTCCATTTTAAAGTAATTGTAACATTCTACTCTTCAGTTGCCAATTGAATGTAATATGCACTGATAATTATTTATACATACGAGTAGTATATTAGTATTAGTGTGTTAGAATATTTTTCGGTTACTATTTGGGTCTCATAAGAAAGCCCAGATTGACTCAGTGGGTAATGTGGTATATCTGCGTGATCAAATCAGAAATGTAGAAGAACCAACGCAGCGTCGGTAGACCCCCTATAAGGTTGACTGATGACTTCAGTAAGGTCGCCGGATGCCGCTGGATCCAATGCTATGTCCAGCAGTGGACGTACATCGCTTAAAGGAGAGAGTATATTTTTCAACCCTTTATATTTTCTCTACATATATGTACCTATCTACATATATAACTATGTACGTATATTTACGTAATAAAATATGCTTAATAAAACCATCCATGGATCTTAGTCATAAAGTATTCACGCAACAATATCCCCTTAGGAGTTCTAGAAACAGACTAACATTACGAACAAATAAAAATGTACATTTTGTACGTTGAATACAAATTGAATTTTGTGTTTAAATGGTGTTTATTTCGTAGTTGAATACAGCTGCATCAATTTAATATAATTAAGCATTTAAGTGTTTGACATTTATGCACCGAGAAAATTTTAAATGAAAGTTCCATGAATACGCGAAATGTACGATAATGATGAAATTCTCGTATAATTTATTTCAAACGTTGACACAAGTTATTTGTATAAATTCTCTAATTGGATATTTTTATAAAGTAGACAAGAGGGTAAGAAATATTATCATTAAGGTATTTAATTATAGCCATCATTTTGTAGGTCAAGATAAATAGCATGTCGAATTACGTAAGGTAGAAAAACAAAATATAATATGTGCGGTTATCGGAGAAGAACTGGTATATTGCTTATATCGGAATAGAAAATGCGATATATTATCTGATGACACAAGTTTGTCCTGTTTAAAGTAAATGTACTTTCTGGAACGTATGAAATGATATAAATATAGGTACATATATGAGTAAAATAAAAAACACTGGTTCATCATCCTCCTGCTCTTATCCCACTCTTAGTGGGGGCGGCACAATGTCACATGATGTCACATGATTTGGTGTCGTATTTTACGACCGGCTGCTTGCCTTACGTCAACTCACCTTGGTCGTATCCTACGAACCCTCGGTAAGAAAGAAGGTGGTCTATTCTACTATAACTAACCGGATACCACACGGTTGGTCAACTTACCTTAGTCGTCTTTTACGACACCTCGGTAAGAAATGAGGGTGGTCTATTCTACTCAGCCGGATACCACACGGCGGTTAACAAAATCATTGGTTATACAAAAGTAATAATAAATTACAAAAAACGATACTTTTTCTTTACACTTATTGCAAAATTTTTTGAAATGATCCTCCTGCCCTTAGCCCACTCTAAGTGGGGTCGGCACAACATGTTACAAACATGTTGTCACATGATTCGGCTACATATTTTACGACCGGCCGCATGGCTGACGTCAACTTACCTTAGTCGCCTATTACGACACCTCGGTAAGAAATGAGGGTGGTCTATTGTATGCAGCCGGATACCACACGGCACTAACGCCTACTTCTATAAATCAGAATTCTAACGACTTAACAAATGTTAATTATAGTAACAAACAAATTTGTAATTTATTTATCTTCCAGTGGTTCTTAGTACACTTCTTGAGACTGATCACTACGAGAGTTTAATAAAGGAATTAACGTGTACAAAATGTAACAAGTACATGAAACCGCCAATATACCTTTGCGTGGATGGACATAGTATTTGCGGACCGTGCTACGAGAAGAGCTATCAATGCCACATTTGCAAAGTGAGTTCAACTTCAGTGATTATTTAGATACAAGATTTTAGAGAGATATTTCGATTCCCGCCGAGCGCCAACATTTTCTATACACAATTTGTTGGTTCTTCGAGCCTGCATGTATATTTGTATTTAAGTATGTATTTAAAATTATATATGTAGTATATTTACCAGTTGTCAGTCACCCATAACACAAGTTTTAGGTTACTTAATTTGGGGATGGACGACCGTAATATATATAATGCAACTTACTCTTTTATATATATATATATATATATATATATATATAAAAGAGTAAGTTGCAGGTAATCCATCGTTCTATACATGCCTATAATGAATTCGAAATTATCTTTAGAAATGAACATTACAAATAAAGGAACATAAAACTTATTTAGTAAAATACTGTATGTTGTATAACGTAACGGTTATGTTATGTACTACTAAGCCACTATGTCCTTCTCCTTTCTCTTTGGAGAGATAGCCTTAGAAACTTAAACTAAGCCTTAAATTTTATTTCTTAAAGTAGGATAGTTTTTTTCTTGTAATATTTTTTTTAATTTCTTTTATTATTGTTTTTTCTTTTGGATATAGTGAGCAGAACGTTATTTAGCTTTTTTTATTATATATGCTGAGTTAGCCTTTAAGAGCGATATATAATAGAAAAGTGTAGTTTACAAATTTATATTAGTATACATAAAACCAAATTGTATATCATGTTGGCGTCCTGATAAGTAAATAAACATACTTCACTGCTAGTAAGCAGTTTACATATAATATCCCAGGCAATATGTAAATAAAAATACAACTTTCATAATTATGACATACTAGATGTGCCAGCGGCTACGCCCGCGTGGAAATCCGCGTGTCACAATTTTATCTATAATTCAAATTTTAAACATATAAGTAGTTATTGTGAGTTAAACATAAAAGATAGAGAGATGGTACTACGGACTTTTTTGTAGTATTTTTATAGATCTACAATTCTCTAGTACATTACTTCAACGTATCTCTGCTGGTTTATGCAGCGCACGCGACTAAAGCTCCCAGCAAGCAAGTTTTTTAACAACTGCTCAACTTCAACACAATTTCCATAATACCGATATGTATTATGTACCATCCGGAGGTATTGTTCTAGCTTTTCGTGAAAACCGTACAAAAATCTGTTCTGTAGATTCTGAGAAAATAGATTACATACAGACAGACAGCTTTTTGGGACTTTGTTATAAAACAAAGTCCCAAAAAGCTGTCTGTCTGTAATCTATACCTATTATAAAATAGGTATAGATACATAGTACAGTGTGTGATTAATTTCAAATATCCATTTAGTTATTCATAGAGATATGTGATTAGACAAAGAAGATGTATACGACTTTCATCTTCCCTCTCATTATTCATTGTGACATTCTCACTAACAGGCTTGCCTATGGCTTGCCTCTCTATCATGATTTCGCGCTATATGCTCTGATTTAACGGTTTTGAAGTTCGACTATTATCGCCTTTGATTTCGAAATATTTATTAAATTAATATAGTAGTACGATTTTTATGTTATTTATTAATTACTATCGTAGTCGTTAAACTATTGATGCTAGTGTTAGTATCTCGTAAGGATTCCTCGTTATAACTTCGTGAGAATTGTTTTTAATCTCAATTCTTATTGCATTATACTCGTCTTGAAACGTAATACGTGGTAAAATAAGCATTTCATAATACTGGCCAAAGAACATGCTATAACGATGCGTGGTATAACTTTTCATATTCATTTTCTCGATTTTCGTTTTTAGGTAAAGTTAAATCAAAATTGGATCTTCATAATGAAATTCATAAGATCCAGCTGAAAAATTTGTTTTGAAAAATTAAGTTTTGAATAAAAAATCACAGCTAGTTTTAGGAATAATGTAATTTCAATTATTCCGTTATCTTGGTGCTTAGCTGAGATAAAATTTACATCAAATATTATTTACTTGTCATAAATAAATACTCATATTACTGATGTTCTTTAAACAATAAGCAACAAGTGGCCTCATGTATAAATAAGTAAAATTATTATTAAATCACAAAATTTTTAATTGACAATCAAATTAAACCGAATGCAATAATTAAACTTTTTGATACTTAATCAATTTGTTGACTGAATTACTTGAATACACTACATAATTAATTCAATTGTTTTGCGGTATTTATTTATTTGATTGGTTTTAAAATAACTCCAATTACCGCTTGAGTTTCAATTTACCGCTTTTCTGGCAAATATTATTTATGCAATGAAAAATTATGTTAAATTTTCAATCTTCATTAATGAAATTGCATTACGTAATCGTTTGCCATCATTAGAAGTTTAAATACATTTTATTATTCTCAACATGTTATTCGCTTCCATTCTGGCCTGGTCGACTCTCCTTTTACGAGTATTAATGAATATTTTATACAATCTCTTTTTCATCCTCCCTCTAGTAACATATCCATCCACATTCATATTTTATATTCGTTTGGTCACATGATTGCATTCCTTCTATATCTTCTTCTATATGTCGATTTTTTACTTCTCGTCTTTTCTATTATAAGCATTCATTGCGTATTTTATTCAGTCTTGTCCACAACACATCAATTTTTATTTATATATTAATTTATTCGATATACCAACGATACAATATAAATGCATTAACCATTATACTTATATTAATTCTTATACTACTATATTTATCCATTAAAGGTGTATTCAGCATTGTCTTATAATGTTAGGTCTTAAATATATATTACAATAGGTAAGGCACATCATCAAACAAAAGCATCAAGTCTATATTGAATAAAAATTTGTCAAAAAGTTAAAACTAAAACTATGTCAAAAAGTGTAGTATTAATAAAAATAAAAATAAAAATTGCCTAAAAAAATAATATATAACAAGTAATTAGATCGATGTCACAAATATCCATACATGTATATTATATTCCTAAAGCTAGTAAAAGTATCGTAATTTTCAAACATTATGTATATTTCAGCATGTTATCTATATTTCTTATAGTAATAGAGCATTACCTACCATTGGATTTTGTGAAACACATAATACAAATGTTACGATGTTGAAATCAACACTAATATTATAAATGCGAAAGTCTGTCTGTCTACCTAATATGCATCTACTTCTAATCTGCTTGATCAATATTAGTAGAATTTGTTACATTTGAAGCTTATATACCGGGTTAGCTTACGGTGATAAGATCCTTTCCCAGATTTCCTAAGGGTAAGAAAACGCTAACGTAAGTATATAGCTGGTATAATATAACAATTTGGAAGATTTCTAAATGACCAACACATCGTTTGCAGTAGTAAAATATACGAGTATCCAATCACAAACAGAAACAGCTGACTGTACGGTAGGATCATATACCTCGGCAAATTAATTCGTCTTTTTAAATATGACTGGCCCGTTAGCGCAGTGGGTAGTGACCCTGCCTTCGGCTCCGCGGTTCTCGGGTTTGATTTCCGCCGAGGGCCAACATTTTCTATAAACAATTTGTAGGTGCTTCGAGCCTGGATGTATATGTGTATTTAGGTATGTATTTAATAAAATTAAATATGTAGTATATCCAGTTGTCCGTCACCCATAACACAAGTATTATATTACTTACTTTGGGGATGGAAGACCGTGTGTGTGTCTCATATATTTATATTTGTTTATAAAATATGTATTCTTGGCACATTTCAGTCATATTAAGATCATTCATTTTGTTTGTTACAGAAAGAATTTGCACAAATCCGTCCAATAGTACTAGAATCGATAGCCAACAAAGTGCTATTTCCTTGCAATAACGTTGGCTGTCCGAAGCACGCTACCATTTCGCAGCTAGAGAAACATACCCCCAGCTGCCAATATCGCATCATTAACTGTTTTATGGCTAGAGTTTATGGTAAGTAATTTTCAAATACACAAGTACTTTTATCACTTGCAAACAATGTTCTTAAAATTTTGATAATAAGCTAGTGAATGATTAAGAACAAAGGAAGTAATTGATTCCTGTTAGCTTCGTCAACTGCCAGCCTTTTAGCCAAAAATAGATGAACAATGGATGAGTAAGTATCTGTTTCTTAGTGTCTGAATAACGATTGAAATATTTATATTTAATATTTTAATATCATCTAACAAACACGAGATAGAGTCATCATTCTCCCGCCCTTGTCCCTCTAAGTGGGGTCGGCACAACATGTTTTGGACATGTCAGACATCAATTTACCATAGTCGCCTTTTACGACACTTTGGTAAGAAATGAGCTGGTCTAAACCGGAAACCAAACGGCGGCAACATGAAATAAGAGACATAGGCAGTAATTTGTGAATTCCGTTTTCAACCTCGAAAAGGTCACTTCGAATGTTTCACACAAAAACAACAACAGGACATTTCAAATGTTGAATATATATGAATTTGCAATATAAATAAACATAGGTTACACCACAATTGCTGCGACCGTACCATAGGTATTTTACCTTGTCCTTGATAGATATTAGACGATTACATATCAAAGATATCAGTAAGACCTTTTATGTAGTATAACAATTTCGTATTTACTAATTGCCCTATCAGTATTATAATATACAATTATTAATTTCATTTTCAGTTTTCTTTAGTTTTGATAGTATAGCTGAGAAAATCCAAGGTCTCTGCGTGTACTGTAAATTACGCATATTATCATGGGAAGTTGTTTAATTTAATAGATTTATTGTTAAAAGAATTAATTTCCAAAATGTTTTTAAAATTATGGTTACAATATTGAAATAATTTTACTATATCCCATAACCTTACCCAAAAAATAACCTTGTCATGCCACAGAAAGTCACAAAATGCACTTTTGATGGTAAGTGACAGCATACTAAAACGTGCCCTAATACAATCCTCAAACCCCCTGTCCGTTTGGAAAGTTAAATTACTAGGTACACCCAATGGCTATTCTATCTATATATCTTTATATTCTATCAATATGCATGTCAATTAAATATCCAACTCAAAATAACTTCAGTTCAGCTGCACACAGACTGAATAATGTTGATGCAACTACGAATACTTTCGTGTCTGTCCGGCAACTGAGTAACCAATTAGAATAACAAGTTGCGTGTATTTCGTCTGTACATAAGTTTTCTGTGTGTGAGTAAAGACATTGGAGGGGCGTGCACTTTTAGAATGCAAGATCTCTACTTAGTAACCGTAATATCAAAATTCCACTTCGTGTACATCTTCTGCAATGTTACATCTGGCCTATACTTCTACATGGACGTGAGTCGTGAACGTAAACGATAATCTCAGGAAAAGTATAATAGCATTCGAAACGTGTAGAGATCTTTCATTCTAAAAGTGCACGCCCCTCCAATGTCTTTACTCACACACAGAAAACTTATGTACAGACAAAATACACGCAAACTCTTTATTCTAATTGGTTACTCAGTTGCCGGACAGACATGAAAGTAGGAGCACGCGTCGATTATTGCCAAAAGTACAGTTAGCATGTCAAAAAAAGAGGATAAATGGATAATATTAAGGAACGAATTGACATGATTGATAGAAATATGTGGGAAAATACGTGTCGAAATGCGAATGATATTGAGATAGAAAATATGAAAAATTTTGAATTTTTAATTAATGATGAGTCTGAATCTGAAGATAGCGACGTGAGTGAATAGCGGTAAAATAGTAAATATTTATTGCGGTTTAATTTTTTTCTTTTTTTACTAACAAAATAAATGAACAGACTTCTGTACATTACGTTTTATTAATCATTCTAATAGTTGCATAATGAATATATGATATGATCTTTATTAAATTAAGTTGGCAAGTTAGCTCTTGATTGCGAATTCACCTGATGGATGCCGATGTAGTTTAAGTTTCTTGAAAGGGTTTGGAGATTAAACGTGTAACCATTCAGGGTTTTTACACGACATCGTACCTGAATGTCGCTTAAATGAATGCCTAAACCGCTTGGTGGTACGTCTTTGTTAGAAGGGTACGTCGGAAGTATCTATCTAGTCAAGACCAGGGATAAATTTTAGAAATAGACTAATACGTTTTTTCTAGGATTCGAATACGGAACTTCACGTTTACAATCCACAGCGCTTACTATTACTCCAGGGAAACGTTAAAAACTTACTTTTTATTCTAAAGAATTTTCAACATAAATTTGATTATAAATATTATATAATATTAATTTTATTTTTATGCAAACGTTACTTGTAACCCGTGTAACCGGATTGGTTGGTCAGCCAGTGCACAAATGATAGGAACGCGTGACAGAATAGACGTGTTGTCTCATACAAAGCGTGCATTCTCCGCCATATAAATGCTTGAGTTATACCAGTCGAGCAATTAGTTGACCTTTAAGTGCGCGAATGAGTCGAGTCAACGTTTAAATTGCTGCGCGCACACATATAAATTAGTACAGTCAATATTTTCTCTCACACATTAAAATAATGTAATTTGGTGGAGGGGCGTGCACTTTTAGAATGAAAGATCTCTACATACGTATGATGTCTATACCGTGGACCCAAAAAGTCACCAATGAGGATGTTCTACGGCTAGTCGGACAAAATTGCAAACTATTCGCAATCATTATACAACGCAAAGTTGCATACCTGGGCTATGTACTCAGACATAATTAATACGGGCTATTGCAACTGATAATGATGGCAAAAGTTGCTGGAAAAAGACCTGGTCATAGAAGGTAATCTTGGTTACGAAACGTCCAGCCACAAATAAGAAGGCATATGCAGAGCTGACTCTAACTAGCTGGAGATTAATGAATTATATATTTTTAATTTATTGTAGGTGACTGTGCGTGGGAAGGACGAGCCGGAGAGTGGATGGATCATTGCTTCGCGGAACACAAAAAGAAAGTGACAGAACTTCCTTTTATTACTGTAAAAGACAAGTGGGACGCCAAGAGAACTGAACCTGTCTTGAACTATTTCTTGCTGAAATGTTTTGAGAAGATATTCAATGTATACCAGATTTATGACAAGAGGGGCGGTAAGTTCTTCTATTATTGTTTTTCTTTAAAACATAAAAATAATTATATAGACTTCTTCATAATAAATTACATAATGGATTATTAATATAGCTACTACATGTAATTATAATCTAGTAGTTGTACCAGCAACTTTACTCGCGCCAACTTAGCGATTCAGTACCCTCAAAAACGCAATGTGATCCTGAATTCCCTGATCTCGAAAGAAAACACGTTTTTTTCTAATTCTCTATGATTCCAGTGTGTATGAGCATTCATAATATTAGTATGGAAATATGGATATCCCATATAAGACAGTGAAATCCGTCATTTATGAACTGAAAACATAGATCTTTGATCTTATTATTAAATGTGATTCGATGTTAAGGATTTCTAACTTCTTATTGTCATACATATATCGATTAAAATTTTTGATACACACAGTATTATTGAAACTGTTTTGTTGATTTAAAAAACAAACAAATTACAGTTAAATAATCATTACCACTTTTGTGTCATTTAACTATGGTATTCCATAGCTTTCATTCCAAGCACAAATTGATTTATAATTAAGAAAAGAAAAATATCAACCTAAGTACTTACTGCTTTTATTTTGACTATTTACGAAAATATTTTTTATACTCATAATTAAAGCATCCTCCATTAAAATAAACGTCTAATATAAATTGATAGAACATTAATTGATTAATAAATATAAATATTGAAATACATTTTCAGGAAGGATGATGTGGACTGTCTTGGTAAATGATGATCACGCTGATAAATTTTACTTTGAAGTAGACATATTTTTACCGAATCTGCCCTGTAAAAGGATTGTTTATAGGTAAGAATGAATTGAGATTAATTATCATTGGAATTCAAAATCTCATACTACTATTTAACATACTACTACTTTCAAGTATACAAACAGATGGTTCGTTGGCAGCGGATATAAGGAAGTAATACTGCTTCCTCAGGTCAGTTGCCAAAATGCACTTATATCTCCTACAATACAAGACATATGTATTGTGCGGGACGTAAGCAAATGATCGAGATAGATCTTAATTAATTTAATAAGTACTGCAGACGAGTCTTATTGAAATATCGCTTTGATCAAAAATAACAACTATTGTTTATATTTGATAAAATATATATGAAAACACCATCATAATCCTCCTGACATTCTCCCACTCTAGTTGCACAATATGGATTTCGCATCCATTCTATCCTATCATTCGTAAACTCTGGCGCTACTGCTTTTATATGAAAGTCATACTTCATTTAATACAACCATCTCTTTGTCGGCCTCCAAATTCAAATTCAATTTCAAATTCAAAATATTCTTTATTCAAGTAAACTTGTAAACAAGTGCTTTTGAATCGTCAACTTTACTGCTGGTTCGGAAAGCTGTTCCTACCGAGAAGAACCAACAAGAAACTCGGCGGTTGCTCTTTTTAAAATATAAATCTTAAAACTAGTTATATTTATTTATTACTGTCTTGTACAGGGTAGAAGTGCACCTATATCCACACATCCTTATAATCTAAGTAATCTTCAACAGTATAGTAGGCTTTCTGTATCAGCCTCCTATTAACAGTGTTTTTAAACTGCTGCAATGGCATGGCCACAATTGATTTCGGAGTTTTATTATAGAATCTTATACCCAAACCCACAAACGATTTACGTACTTTTGCTAGGCGCAAGGCAGGAGTCGCAAGCTTATGTCGGTTCCTACTTTGTCTACACATCACCTATCTTTTTATAATTCTTTATATTTTTATGTACAAAAATTACATTGCTTAAAATATACTGTAAAGCAAATGTAAGAATACCTCTCTCTAGTCACATGTCTATATAACACACATACAATATGAAAAAATCAATAAAATATTAAACAAAGTATTTAAAAAAATAATATATCTACAAGAAAAGTGAAATAGGAACATATATATACTGATAGAGTGTCATGGAATTTAGTAGAAAATGTATTGATTGGTGTTTTGCATTTAAAATAAACATACAATTTTCCACAATTAGAATCGACAATTTCTTAGATAGGATTTACCAAGTTTAAGTACTAAGCACATTACGGAGAGATAAAAGGTAAATAAGGATAATAATCCGCGCACCTCGCCCAAGAAATTAAAACACCAAATTTATAGGCTAAATCTCCTTTCTGAAAATGATACCTTATCTAATCGTTAGAAAAGCATCTTGAAATTTGAAACCCAATTCTACAAAGAGTGGCTTAACGATAATACTACGGTATTACCATTAAGTGGAAAGTAATCTGCAATATTAGGAAATCTGTGGTGCACTTCAATTAAACTTAATATAAAAAAATACTATGACAGATACTTATTCTTTGAACTTTTTTTTCAGGCGTCCATGTAAATGTGAAAAAGATGCAGATTTTCTAGAACACACTCAAAATGTGTACATTCCTGTTGAAAATATTTTTTCGATGCTCGATGACGACGAGGCAGTTAACTTTACTGTTAGAATTGGTAAATATAATCATTTATATTTGACTAGCTGTGCCAGCGCATAAACATAAAAGTAGCTATTTTGAGTTTACGATAAGATATATAGACATGCTATGACATGATTTTTTTGTAGAAGTTTTATAGATCTACAATTCTCTGGTACATTACTTTAGCGTATCTCTGCTGGTTTACGCAGCGCACGCGAGCAAGTAAAGCTCCCAGCAAGCAAGTTTTTTAACAACTGCGCGATTTCTTCAACACAATTTACATAATACCGATATGTACTGTTTACCTAAACCATCCGGAAGTATTGCACTATCTTTTGGTAAAAACTATAAAAAAATCCGTTCAGTAGATTTTGAAAAAATCGATTACATACAGACAGACAATTTTTTGGGACTTTGTTTTATAATAAGTATAGATTTAGAGTTAAAGAAACTTTAAATTGCAGGTTTATACTTGATTCTCTGTCTTATACTGAGGTAATAAGCTATATTTGACAACCTTTGTAAACCTTTCACACTTCCATTATTTTATTAAAATAAATTGAAATAAATTTGACCGAAACAGCGTCATTATACGCAAAATATGATAAACACTAAATGACTCGAATGAGGCAATTTTTTTATTTTCTTTAAACAAGATGCAAACGGTTGAAGATTGTATCAATTTCTTCAAGTTACGTCATGGCGCCGTATTACTTAAAATTTTTGATCTGATAGCGCCGTAAGTTCTTTTATACACTTGTATTAAAATAACGTCGCTAATCTCAAAATTATTTATAAAATGTAGCGCCATGCAACAAACGGTTCAAAACTAATATGCTCCTCTGAAATTTTTTATTCCACTCTAAGCGGGGTCGGCACAATATGTTACAAACATATTGTCAAATAATTAAGGTGTCAGAGGTGTGTTGAAAGAGGTGTCGCCTTTACGACACCTCTGTAAGAAATGGTCTATTCTACTCAGCCGGATACCACACGGCGGGCTTTTCTGAAATGTTATATTAACTAATTCACCAATAGCAAGTTTTCGTTTCGTATATTACTAGAGGTGATTTCATGTTCCAATAACCTTGAATGATTTCCCTTTTAGAAAAATATTATTTTGTATTTTATATCCTCATATTTCTAATTTATCAATTAATATTTTTTTAGGTGAAATTGAAAATTTACCTTTGCTAGAAACTCCTACAACAAGCGAAAGCCTTATACTGCTCAACCACGAAGATCACAAGGATATGTGATAAATAAGGATGAATATACACAACAATCTATAATGATTTTACCAAAATTAAAATACTTTTGCGATGATATAATGACATTTTAATATATTGATGGAAATAATTGCAGTTTGATTAGTTTAAAGATTAGATTACGCTAAGTTTTACCGTTTAGATATGTTATAGATTAACTTTGTTGACCTTCTTTTTAATAAAATCTTTATATTTCTTCACACGATTATTATTTTGTATGTAAAAATGGATGTTTAAATTAGTGAAGCTGTCAAAAGTACAAATTATTAGATTAAATTAAATAATTCAATTAGATTTTTTGGAACGGTCCAGGCTACAATAAAATTTAGAAAGTACGAGAAATAACAGTGTGTAGAATTTCTTCTTAAAAATAATGGATTCGTTTTTTTGGGATCTGAAAAAAATAACTAATATAGCAAAACTTTTTAATGAATAACATATTACAACTCAATATTTATAAAATATTACGCTCTTATATTTGTATTTTGTTACCAAAACAGGAATACAGTACATAGTTTTGGCGGGTAACAGTACTAGCACACTAGTAACAGTAGTTTTTATATATATACTCATAGATTAGAACATATTTCGACGTGATGTTCATACATTATGAGGCAACGACAGAGTTCAAATACACTTATAAGTTGTTGACGTTGTTGTAAAAGGTCAAATGATGTTGCTGCATTTTCACTACCACTTTGATATTTTTATTATGTTACCAAATGTTATGGAAGTCGGATACTATCGGCGACGAATCACGCATATATATTCTTATTATTAGAATGTAGGAAATTTTTTGCATAGTTCCGGTACTGTAAAGTAGAGCGTCTTTAAAACGTTATATTCTGTGGTCTTTTTATAATAGTATCTGAAATCTGTATTCGACATAAGTGATAACAATTATGATATATATTATATTTGACTATCATATATAATATGTATTGCTATAATTTACATCACAAGTTTCTAGATTTATTTATTGTGTCACTCTTGTCGTTTTTAAGATTTGAAAGTATTAATTCATATTCGAGATAGATTTATAAACTTGTATAAAATTATTGCGCATTGAAAATTTGCTTGCGGAAACAGGAGTAATAAATTTTGTCTTCCCATAATTTCGCGGCATGATTTACAATATGATTCGGGAACCGAAAACCACTTCTGTAAAATATTACCGAACCAAACAAAAGTTTTCGTCAATAACGTATTATGTAGTTGTTACAAAATGATGCTGAGCAACGTTATCACACGTCAAATTTAACAAACAATAATTGCCGCAAAGTCTATGCACGTTGGCAAAAAATATAAAAAAGTAAAGTAAAGTAACAGCCTGTTACTAGGCCCACTGCTGGGCTAAGGCCTCCTCTCTCCGTTTTTGGAGAGAAGGATTGGAGCTAAGACCTACCACGCTGCTCCAATGCGGATTGGTAGGTTACACATATCCCTAGAATTCTCTAGAGATATGCAGGTTTCCTCACGATGTTTTCCTTCACCAAAAAGCGTGTGATAAATTGCAATTATCAATCAGACACATAAATTTTAATAGAAAAACTCATTGGTGCCTGGGGTTTGAACCTATGTCATCTCTAGAGAGTCACACGGTCTCACCGCTAGGCTATCATCAAAAATATGTCTTTCTTTATATAACGTGCATAAACGGCTGAAGATTGTACCAATTCCTTCAAGCTACGTCATTACGCGTTATTTCTTTAAATTTTTGGATTGATAGCGCCTCCCCATGTTAGTTTTTTATACACGTTTATTAAAAGCAGAAGGTCTTTAATCGTAATTTATTTTTAAGGAAATTACGTAGTTAATTTTAATGAGACAAAAAAAATTGTTTGATAAACTTCAGCGCTTAGAATATTAGAAAGTTGCTCTTGGTTTCCATCTAACATGTCGCCGCGAGCAACCAACGACAAGCTCACATAATGTAAAACAAACTTGGAAGCAATTTGTATGTAACGTACTATGTTGACATCGACCGCAAGTTCCATTTCATTTTCCGACAAAATATATTTACGTTGCGATTCAAATATTGTTTACACGCTTTCAACATCTAGCGCTGTTTTATTTTGAGACACCGAGATATTAAACAGTGAATTTAATTAGAAACATGTATAGGGGGTTCCAGCTTGTTAAGTTGTGATGGCCCAGCGGCGAGACCGTGCGACTCTTTCGAGGGGAACACGAGTTTAAACCCGGGCAGGCACCAATGAGTTTTTCTATTAAAACTCATGTGTCTAATTGATAATTGCAATTTATCACACGCTTTTCGGTGAAGGAAAACATCGTGAGGAAACCTGCATATCTCTAGAGAATTCTGGAGATATGTGTAACCTACCAATCCGCATTGGAGCAGCGTGGTAGGTCTTAGCTCCAACCCTTCTCTCCAGAAACGGAGACAGGAGGCCTATTCCCAGCAGTGGAATTGTAACAGGCCGCTACTTTACTTTTATAGGGAGTTTTGAAACACTCTTCTGGAAGAGGCACGGGTTTTAACCCTGAGCACACCAATGATTTTGTCTGTTGAATGATAATGGTAATTTATCATACTCTTATCGGTGAAGGAAAACATCGTGAGGAAATGCCCATCAGTGGAATGGTAACGTTTACTTTACTTTGCTTCATAGGAGTTGGGTTTAACTTTACATAATTATATAGTACAGAAGTGATTAAATACTGATCAATATTGTTGCCAAAAGCTACGTTAAAGTAAATCTTTGACATTCTAGACATAGGATGCAATGCATCCTATGTTTAGAATGTCTTTCTAAAATACTTCTCTATATTCTTGTATTTTATACTTGTAAGAATATCTCAGCTTTGTGAAGAGAAAACAACACACGAAAAACCACATTACACTAGTATTATAGGCGTAATAGCATACATTTATTAACACAGTCAACAATGATTATTTCGTCTCATAACCAAAGAATCTTAAAAGTCATAAATAAATATAGTAGAGTATTTACGATTGAACACACAACTCTCTGTCACTTAAAGTAACTTAATATTTATGTTATTGGTTGTGGACAACTGGTAAATATACATATCTAGTTTTAAATACATACTTAAATACATAAATACACCTAGACTTTGTTGGTTACAAATTTTATTTAGAAAATATTGATTATCAACCTGCAACCAATGGAGCTTCAGGCAGGATCACTGCTAACTACGCCAACGGGCCATTCAATAATAGTGCTTCTTTTTAAATATGTCAAATTATGCTTCTTTATTAGAAGAACTGACTTGTTTCCAAAAAAGCTTTAGTCTGATCGTAGAAAGAGAAGAAATTATGCGTGACATGACTTCCATCCAGAATGTCGATTCAATCCAGTAGGTGAATCTTTTTTAACAGGTAACATCCTTTTTATTTGATCTAATTGAAAATGAAATCGATAATTATGTTTCCATAGGAATTGATTTATTATTATAATAACTAAATACTTTTCTAGTCATATAATATTTCTACATTTTCATTTCACTATAAGATATACTAATTACTGCCGTGTGGTATCCGGCCGAGTGGAATAGACCACCCTCATTTCTTACCGAGATGTCGTAAAAGGCGACTAAGGTAAGTTGATCCACCGTGTGATATCCGGTTGAGTCGAATAGACCACCCTCTTTCTTACCGAGGGGTCGTAAAATACAACTAAGGTAAGTTGACGTCAGGCGGCCGGTCGTAAAATACGTAGCCAAATTATGTGACAATATGTTTGTAGCATGTTGTGCCGACCCCATTTAGAGTGGGATAAGGCAGGAGGATGATGATGATATAAATTACACCAATTAATACGACCCCTATATAAAAAAAATGAGTTAACCGAATTTATCTTTAATCACACAAGTATCTTATTCTTAACGTTTCAAGACTGAGTATAATAATATTTTACAATGTAATAAAAGTATATGTACCGAAACCTTCCGATATAATAAAAATATATGAATACTGTAAGCGATCCTCTGTATGAGTTATTAAACTGGGAAGCGCCGGATTCAAAGAGTACAAGATTGTGTGGCAAAATCTTTTGACCAGATTTGTTTCCAACAATGAATGTCCGTTTGTTAACACAAACTTTTGTTTATGCTTTTTTGACAGAAAGTTCGCTATGAGCCCAGCCTAGTATGATGCAACGGAGTTTATGGTACACTTGTTTCGATTAAATCCACAGTCGAATATCACACTATCAGTGATAGGTCTATGATGACGTGTAAGAAATATGCTTATACGTAAAGCATATTACGTTGAAGCTGAATTGAAACTGTAATAGCTTAGCGGTGAGACCGTGCGACTCTCTAGAGACGACATAGGTTCAAACCAATGAGAGGCACCAATGAGTTTTTCTATTAAAACTTATGTGTCTTATTGATAATTGCAATTAATCACACGCTTTTCGGTTAAGGAATATTTGTGAGGAAACCTGCATATCTCTAGAGAATTCTAGGGATATGTGTAACCTACCCATCCGCATCCGGTAGGTCTTAGCTCCAATTTTTGTCTCCAAAAACGGAGAGAGGAGGCCTTAGCCCAGCAGTGGGAATAGTAGCAGGTTGTTACTTTATTTACTTACAAAGCATATTACACAATTGAAGATTATCTAAATGATAAAAATGCTTGGATGTGAAAATTCTTTCAGCTTCAAACAAGATTGCGTTTAAATAATGTAAATTGGAAATGTGTTAAAGATTGAGTTCTCTGTAAGAGCAACATTTTGTACCAGTTGTAGCTTCATTAAAGCTTCATTAATCATTCTAACTGATCCTTGACGATTCAAATGTGCTTGTAAAAATCTTATTTGAATAAAGATTATTTTGATTTGATTTGTTTTGACGCTGTAATTGTGTCCGAATCCCGATTAGCGCCAACTCTTGAACCTGAAGAGCTTCTCATAGTAAGTCCTCTCTAATCAGTACACCAACACTAATCAATGAGCTACATATACTTAAGTTCAAATGTAATGCTTATATTCTTTTGCTATAAACGGAAAATAGAGAATACCTATTGTAAGGCGTAATGACAAGAGATCGCTACTTCCGTGCGCATTACGAGTGCAGCCGATGGATAACGAACATAGTCGCAGATGTTCTCGGCGCAACGTTCGGACTAGTGGGTTGCCATGGTTACGGAATAACAAGGAGCCATCTTGTGTGATGTGACGCGTGTTTTTGTATTATTGTATTAATTGCGAATAAGGAAGTACAAATTGAATTATAGATTGAGGATCCATTAATACTCACTTCTGAACATTCTTTAACACTATGTAATACTAAAAGTAGCGTGTACTACGCGTGTACATACCTTATACATACAGAATTCAAAAACCCCATACAGATATTTTGCGATTTTGTCGTGCAGTTCATCTTCTTACGCTGTTTGGGTTACAGTGACTGTGTGCAGTGCTAGTAGTATTCTGTGGTCGTGGTGGTTTATAGTGCATTCGTCTTCGTTTACGAATCCTGCATGCATAAGTTATAATAAAAATATCATCTTCACTTACATTTTATGGATCAACGCAAAATGCCGCATAAATCTTATATATTAAATCGCCCCGTCACAACGTTAGTTATTTACAGAATAAGTAACTTAATAGGTTATATTTAGTACAAAATATGCAATTTACCTTTCCTCCATACTACATAGCTCGTTGAGCCATAGGCCCCATAACCTTTACAACAAATAAATTGTCGAGAAATTAAATTCAATAATTGGAAAAGTTAGTTTGTAATTTCTCTCCGGCCGTGACATCTATTAACAAACAATAAATGTTTTAGGCTCGGTTTAAACAAGATATTAAATTTGGTAACTCGAGTTAATTAATGTCTCTCATCTGTCGCTATCTTTGAAGAGTTTAATAACTGGGTCTGTAGAGAGTTTACTTTAAGTCAGTTTTGTCTAATAGCAGCTATGATTAACCACAAAATTCTGGTGCCTAAAGATTCCCAGCGTTTATCCTTAATAACTCTCATATGCTTACAGTGAAGCCTATTGATTAGCCAGCAAACTTGTATAGTTTTAAATCCTCTTCTCTCTCCCTCTTCGCTCGAAATCTTCATCTTCATTCCTGAAGGTCGTGTCCTTGAAAGTCCTTTGCAGTATAGTTTTAAATATTTATGTTAATTTACTAAAATAATAAAAATGACACAGATCATTAAACTTTTTTTTATTATTAACGTTGAGAGACCGGCTATACTCACGTCTTATTTTATCGGATGAGCTTGAGTAGTTCAGTTCCCGCCACGATAACGCCGCGTAAAGATTTCATGAATAAGAGCCCCGAAACTCTTGAAACTAGTCGGGCTCATCTGATAAAATAAGACGTAAGTATAGCCGGTCTCTCAACATTAATAATGAATACCACTCACGATAGTTTAAATTCAAAAATTATATATTTTTATTTGTGACTACAACCATTTTAATCACTTACAAAAACGCTGCTATTGTATGTTATCAATTATCAGTAATAGTAATATTTTAAGCTGTGATGGCCCTGCGGTGAGACCGTATGACTATCTAGAGACAATCATGGGTTCAGCCCTAAAGCAGGCACCAATGAGTTTTTCTATTAAAAGTTATTAATTTAAATAATAATTGGAATTTATCACACGCTTCTCGGTGAAAGAAAACATTGTAAGAAAATCAGTATATCTCTAGAGAATTCTAAAGAATATCTCTAGAGAATATCTTAGAGAAGAGAGAAGAGCAGCACAGTTCTTAGCTCCAATTCTTCTCTCCAGAGACGGAGAGTGGAAGGAGGTCTATGCCCAGCAGTAGGATAGTAACAGGCCTTTACTTTACTAGCAGTAATCGTTAGCAGATTAGAGCTACCAGAGCTTCTGTGCTGTCTTCTTCATAACCTGGCGATTTTTGTTTGCTTAACTGACCCAAACATGTAATGATATAAAACTGTTGGATCTAAAATCTTGAAGACAATTCTAAAGAAAAATCGATTTACTATGACACTATTTTTAAAGACTTAGAAGATAAGAATGCGTGGATATAGCTACTCTTCGATCCTGTACAAGACATTAATAACTATATGCAACTAGTAATAAGAATTATTCTTTAAAAAGAGCAACCGCCGAGTTTCTTGCTGGTTCTTCTCAGTAGGGACCGCTTTCTAAACCAACAGTAGATGTTGACGATTCAAAAGCACTTGTTTGCAAGTTTACTTGAATAAAGAATATTTTGAATTTGAAAGCTATTTAAAATATGGAATTTGTTTAAATAAACAGTTGCAGGAAAATCCGTTAAATGGACTAAGTAACAAATTGTCACATTCACATGGCTTACGAAAGCATTGAAATATCCATCGACCGACTCTCGTACATTATTCAGGAGGCTTGCAACCGACGGCCTGGCTTGGCTCTCACCCAAGTGGAAAATTCTTGGCTTTATATGCTGTCATGTCCGTATTATAATACATCTAATTCTAAAATAATTTAATTTCGCTTCAATATCTACCATTATTGTCGAAATGTTTTGTTTCATAAAAGTCAAAGCCTCTCGAGAACATAATACCTCTACTTATCCAAGGTTCACAACGTTCACCATTTCTGATCAAATATGAATATAGTTTGTAGGTACCTATTTTTATAATAAATGATAGTTATATAAATTGCTGATACTAAAAATAATGGAGTATAATATAAGAGCATAATTTAATCTAGCTATATGCCCTTAATCATGCGGTGAGAAAGTGTAACTCTTTCGAAGGAGTCACGAGTTCAAATCACGGGCAACCTTTGTGTTTTTCTTTTAAAATTTATGTGCCTAATTGATAATTGTAATTTGGCGCACGCTTTTCGGTACGGAAAACATCGTGAGGAAACCTGCAAATCTGTAGGGAATTCTGAGGACATGTGTAATCTAACCGCTTTGATCAGCGTGGTAGATCTTAGCTCAAACCCTTCTCTCCAGAAACGAAGACAGTAGAACAGTACAAGCCGTTACTTTACTTTTTTATAAGCCCCCAATCATTGATACTTTCTTCTAGTACTTTTCGATCTTATGACGTATATTGTCGTATATCAAAGAGTTTGATATTTTTATAAATATCTATGGTCAAATAATTACGACGATACTGAATAAACCATAATATAGGCTTATTACAAATGATTACAATTGGATACCTTTAAGTCTTGGCTTAATATACTATTTACCAGCAGAGTATAATTCTTGAATGGACTTTTATTCAACAAATCGCTTGTGCCGTGAGTTTTGTGCAGTGCGCCAGGCACTGATGGACTAAAGTCTATACCCACTACCAAAATATAATGAACGTGGCGAAATATGTGACATCTGACATCTAACATCAAAGCTGAAGATCACGACGTATATCGTCCTGCTTTTGTGCTGAATTATTCTAGTTGCTTCTTGCGGTTTCTCTAGATTATTTTTTCTGTATTAAGTCCACCTAGTCTAAGTCCACCAACACTATGTATTCCAGTTCAGATTCGCTATTGCGATACAAAGTATGTTCCTCGAACTATATACATAAATAAATAAATATTAAGAAAATTAAAAACCAGTTACTTAATTAATTAAATTATTAGAAAAATGTTTTCTAATTAAAAATTTCAAAGAGAATTTCGTAATCAAATTAAAGTCTTCGTGGAATTATTATCCGACATTCTAAGGACTGTTATGAGACGACGGAGGGCCAATTAATTAACTTGAGGTTTCAAATTGTCTACTTTGTTTCAGACAGTCGAAAACAGTTTCATTGTTTATTGTAACGTGAAACGAATATTATACTACTAAGTTTAATTTAGTAACAAATACCTATACGAATATGTACCACGATATCGTTTTCGGACCTAATTAACAACAAAACTAACGGACAAAAACTAGTCCGAGTCAATCCTTAGCTCCTACTATTTCCTATAAATATATTTATATTTGCAATTTATCACACGCTTTTCGGTGAAGGAAAACATCGTGAGGAAACCTGCATATCTTTAGAGAATTCGTATATATAACATGTATAACATACCAATCCGCACTACAGTAGCGTGGTGGGTCGTAGCGCCAACCCTTCTCTCCAAAAACGGAGAGAAGAGGCCTATGCCCAGCTCTGGGATAGTAACAGGAAATTACTTTTATCCTTACGTAAAAAATCGCTTCGAACCGTCGCTACGGATCCGGGTATGATATGCGGACATACTTTCAAATTCAAAATATTATTTATTCAAGTAAACGCGTAAACAAATGCTTTTCAATCGTCATCTCTACAAACTACTAACAAACAATTTAACATAATTCTCCGGCCCTTATCCCACTCTAAGTGGGGTCAACAATACATACGGCACAACATGTTACAAACATGTTGTCACATGATTTGGCTACGTATTTTACGACCGGCCGCCTGCCTGACGTCAACTTACCTTAGTCGCCTTTTACGACACCTCGGTAAGAAATGAGGGTGGTCTATTCTACGCAGCCGGATACCACACGGCACTTACCTTAGTCGCCTCTTACGACACCTCGGTAAAACAGGTTGGTCTATTCTGTTCTGCCAGATACCAACACCCACAATTTAACATCTATATTATTAGTATTGAATAGACCATTGCAAATAAACTTTAAAATTGATCGTTAAATTTGAAGCTAGATGATATTGTAATCTATGTTTGTTAACAATTACAAACACAATATTGTATTTATTTTTGAAAAGTGTGACCGCCGAGTTTTTTGCTGATTCTTCCCGGTTAGACCACCTTTCCTAACAAGTCGTAGATTCATTTTAATTTTAATTTCACGATACAAAGGGACTTGTAAAGGCCAATTTGAATAAAGACTTATTTTAATTTTAATTTGAAGAAAAAAAATACAATATCACTGCTAAAATGAAACAGATTTTATTTTTTATGTATTATTATTTTTATCTAAGTATGCTGGACTGAATTAGCAATCAATTTTTCACTTATATATATTAAGAGTGCCAATTTTTAGATCCACGATTTCATATAACACTATTAAAAATTAGGTAAAATTAAAAAAGAAAATAAAACAAACCGCATAAGAAGAAAGATTTTCTGAAAAGCGATAAGTATTCTTTGTTGTCAGCCCCAATTCATATTCAAATGGATTCATACTGGCTCTTTAGTAACCTTCACTCATCATGCCACCCTAACCGTAAAGTGAAGTTGAATCTAAATTTCATAGTGCTTTAGAATTTTTCGTTTAAGAATAGAACAAACTGACTTTTAAGAATTAAGAAAATCCTTACAATATTTTAAATAAAGATTTATGATTATGATTTATTATACCCATACTAATATTATAAATCCGAAAATGTTTATTTCCTTTTTTATGTTAAAACATATCGATGTGTTTTTTTAATGTAAAGTTCAGAATGGAGTAACATGGGCAAACATTTGAATGGCCCGTTGGCGCTGTGGGTAGTGACCCCGCCGTCAGCTCCGCAGGTCGCGGGTTCGATTCCCGCCGAAGGCCAACATTTTCTATAAACAAACTGTTGGTTCTTCGAGCCTTAGTGTAGTATATCTACCAGTTGTCCGTCACCCATAACACAAGTATTAAGTTACTTAATACTTAATTTGGGGACGGACGACCGTGTGTGTAAATGTCCCATATATACATAAATACTATCTTGGTAACAAAGTCCACGTAGTCGAAATCAGACAGAGTCTAATTGTATATATGAAAGAGTAGCATATCGATAATGTTATACAGCGATAGTGTAATATACTGATATTAACTGTGCTAATAAAATATATTGATAGTTAGAAACAGTGAAATTATCAAGTAATATTTAAAATTTTATATTTCTAATAAGACGAGTAATGTTGCGAGTAGGCCAGCGCATTCGCGTTATGCTCAAACCTTGACAGGTTTTCATAACGAGTCTTATGTAGTAACTTAATTATATAATTAAATTTATAGTGAACTAGATCTCCGGCCACGCGTTGCTGTGGATCAGTCTCGTTTCGAAGGCTCTTCGAAACAGAAGCCTACAGTTTTAAAAAATGATATGATCGTCGCCAAACTAGGATTATTCGCTGGGTAATTCTAAAAACTGTCCAAAAATTTCATTAAAATTGGTGCAGCAGTTACGGAGTCTAAGTTCATAAAGACAAACATTTATTTTTAGATGTAAAATAAAATAAATAATAAAAAAATATATATTTTGATGGTAGCTTGTAAGTACGGATTATTTTTTTTTTTAAAGTAAACTAAGTCCATCACCCAATTATCTCAAAAAAATATCTAAAAAGTAAGTAAAATAAAGTTTATTTACTACTATTATACAGGCAGAAATAAAATAAAAATCGCTTCCATCTGACTCTCTATTTAGACTTGAAAGAAAGACAAACAAACACACACATATCTGCATTTATAGTATCACGATAGATTTATTTGGAGTCCGCTATACCCCTGCTCGAATTTCAATTTATCCTTAAACACATATTCGAGTGACAAATTGTTTTATTCACATTTAGGAGTATTAAAATATCCATAGCACAAGCTTCTTCCATTATTCAAATGGCTAGCAACTGAGGTTGGCTTCTATCCAAATGCAGGATATGCTCTTGTGAAAACACCCATATTTTTGAGAAATACATCAATTAACCTGTCTCGAACTATACATCTTGGTATAGGAAAAATAAGTGCGTTGTTCGATGATATTGATAACCGCTCAAATGTCGCTATAAAATAAAAGGTTTTCTATTTACTGTATCGCGGATTATAGCAAAATAATTTTATTATTACTTTTGTATTATAGATCTCCGCAAAGTGACGCCTAATTCTATAAATTATTTTAAAGGTTTGCTTTTTATTTGGTTACAGATTTTACACTTTACTGATATCTCGCGTGGCAGTTAGTGAAGATAGAGAACAGTTTTTACAGTACATCTTATCGTAACACTGAATCTTATGGCGAAACAGATTTGCCAGTAGCGTGATATTAAACATGGCGTTAGGGACCATAACAGACCAAAGAAAAAAGCTTTGATAATAAACCGGTACTTCTAGCACAAAGGCAAGCAAACCAATCTTCTCAAGTCTTTCTCTATGAATTAGTTTACGAAGCAATCCCACTAGTATTATATCGTCTTGTAGCGATACCGTACAAATACTATTAAAATATTCTTCACCGCCATACTGATTTCATGTTAGTTTGATTACATCTTAGACACTCACTTCACGTCTTAAACAAACATTATTATAACATTACATATCGATGATGGCAAATATATTGTCGATAAAGAAACATTCCGTGCATCTCTAATGTAGCAGCCTTGGTAATATTAAAAAGACAGTAGAAATAACGTTTAAAACAAGATAGAAAAGTATATAGGATGATAAAAGAATGATTAAATAATAACAATCATAAACGATAATCGTCACAAGAGTTTAGGGGTAAGTGTAAAATATAGTTATTATATAAGACGCCCACAAAAGATCTCATTCAAAATTTAAGGCATAACACCAAATTTTTAAATGAAGCTGATCATTATTAGAATGATCGTTAGTAAATAGTCGCTATAGGTAATTTATAGAACTATTTGTTTACAAATAGTCACACTTTTCAAAGTTTTCACGTTATATTCTATATAATATTAAAACTCTTCTTTTGTACATTTAGAAAAGTGCAATAATCGTCAAAGATAAGTGATTCGTTATTTTGGTAAAGTCCATCAAAATTTCTTAGACTAATAAACGCCAGATTTTGTTAAATGAAATTTCATTGTAAAGTAAGTTGTGGATTCTACTGTTATAAACAACAGAGTTGTCTGTGACACTGCTCTTACCATCTGACAAAGGCAGGTGGCATAATATCCCAGCTTGATATCTCCTGGCTCGCCAGGTTTTAATTAGAGGGCGAATGTTCAGTTTTATTTAACTGTATTTCTGTGTCGCAAATTTGATTTCCAAATGCTTGGTTACATAATTGTTTGCATTAGATACTTAATTACGTAATGATATCGGACTGTTTCTTTTTCGTAATTTCGTTTTTAATTACTGAACCACCAGTTATATGTTTTTAAGTATTTATTTTTATTAGTTCCAGATTAGTTATATATAGCGTTGGCTCACAAGAAAACTCCGAATCAGACAGCAGGTGATAAAGTGCTATGCTCAGAGTGCCTTTGTGTGCCAACCAAAAAAAGAGGAGATGAGTAGAAGAAGCAAGTGTGTGGAACTGTAGATTATACACTAGTAACAGAAGTAACAGCAGACCCACCCAACTAGGTAGACAAAAGATCTCAAAAAGGTTGCGGGGAACAATAGATTCAAGAAGCATGATATCATGTCATGTGGAAATCCAGATTATTACAAAAATATTTTTAATTTAAATTTATTCAATAAATAACACCGTGTGGTATCCGGCAGAACAGAACAGACCACCCTCCTTTCTAACCGAGGTGTCTGTCGTAAGAGGCGACTAAGATATTAGCTGTGTGGTGTCCGGCTGCATAGAATAGACCACCCTCATTTCTCACTTAGGTGCCGTAAAAGGCGACTAAGGTAAATTGACGTCAGGCATTACATGTTTGTAACATGTTGATGATGATTAATTCAATAAATAACGATTTTCTCAAAAGTCTCAAAATCCAAATTTAATCTTTATCTTTATCTCTTTCAACTACTTGTCAACTTCGCGCACCAAGCACAACTACGTTAAATGACGCCACTACTCTCCTCTCCTCACCTCCCCTCGCCGCGGCTCTCCGTCCTTGTGTGTAGTGACATAACATGTCACTCACACACACTAAATCACACCCTCAGACACACACACACATTCACACGCGCGCGCATACACTAATACGTAACGAACTCAACACACATTTTTATTAACTTTAGCATATTATGTAGTTAAATTTAAGGAGCATTTGTTTAATTTTGTAATGGAGGAGGGCGTTTAACACAGTTAATACTTCTGCAGGATCAACATTCATTTTTGTTATGTACTATGTATTGTTCCAAATAAACGTTTATTTATTTATTATGTCTAGCAGTGGATCTGTTGTAAAAGACGATGAAAGCTAAAGAATATATGTCGTTATCATGCATGCACCCATACAAATACATAGACAACCCATACAAATACCCACACCAAAAGATTTGTAAAAAATAAGTTGCTTATATTGTCACATTGTGAATATATCCGATCATTATTATCTTGTAAGTCTTTATAAAGATGGGAAATTCTTACGTTTATGACTATCGAAAAGACATTACCAA
The DNA here is from genome assembly GCA_947086505.1 of Morpho deidamia. Taxonomy (NCBI): domain Eukaryota; kingdom Metazoa; phylum Arthropoda; class Insecta; order Lepidoptera; family Nymphalidae; genus Morpho; species Morpho deidamia. The sequence continues at coordinate 8,199,078 of CAMTZC010000027.1, forward strand.
AGCCTGCTTGGACTACAACATACGTATTTATGGGTTACAGTTCACGTGAAAGCCATTGGCTGTGCGTGTGAACCTTAACGATTGCCAATAATTTATTTTTATGAACAGTACTTTAACGCTACAACATGTGAAAACTATATAGTCAAGATGATTTATCTTTAACTGTTTCAGTCGAATTGAAACGATTTTATCCCTAGACATCTGTTACCAGATCTACTTCCTGAGATAGGGAATTCCTATGCATTCAGTGTTCCAGTACGATTATTAAACTGTCTCTTCTTTAATCTCACATTCACTTAAAGGAATTAAAAAAACCTTTCTTTATGACGATATGCTTATTAAAAATTGAATCAATTTTAATTAAACAGCACAACTAGCAGTTTTTCACACTTTTTGAGCCGTTTCAGTGACATCTACATATATGAAACAAAGTGTTAATGTTTTTATAAGGTTACTGCAATACTATTTTATAAGTATAAAATATTAATAGAGTTATAAAAAATATTGTTTACTGAACTATATATTAATTACTTAATATAGTATTATACTGAGAAAGAAATATTGGTTATGTCGCCACATAACATCGCAAATAATTGAGATTGAAACTGAATGCACTAAATTTCTACTTCCACTCCATTTTATTAATACTAGATTATATATTTTTTTCAAATTCACTTTATTTGTGCGATTATTAATGTACACTGTAAAGTTTATAATAATATTCTAAAAGAAAAATTATATTGTATGAATTAGGGTAGTTTTAGTTGGAAAGATACTCGTATGTACGAGTATAAGGTGTAGAGCCAGCTGATATCCAAACAAGTTAGTCGTTGATTGCTATACGATTCCGTTTGCAATGTCCGGCTCATGCAAACATAGCATTGTTTGTCACTGTTATTCGTGAAACAACGTTATTCGAAGAAAATCCTTGAAATACCGCTAGCCCATTCTACCATACAAAGAGTCTTGTTTATACAAAATTCAAATTCACATATACAGTAGTATTTATTCATATGACTAAGATCATCATCATTCTCCTGCCTGCCGCCTGCCTAACGTCAACTTACCTTAGTCGCCTTTTACGACACCTCAGTAAGAAATGAGGTTGGTCTATTCTATGCAGCCGGATACCACACATATTTATATGACTAAGATATAGACAAATAATAAATTATTTCCTGTCATCATTTTATAATAAGTTGACTATTGTATTATGATTATATTGTATGTATGAAATTACCAATTATACCACTGTGTGTGAGTGTGCAAGTAGTCTAGAATTGAACTTTCACGAAAACTTAGAAACGAAATACATATGAAGCGCTCCTCTATTAAGTTACAAGTTTTACTACAAGGCTACAAGCATTCAAAACAGTTTTATTTATTCAATTTACCTATATATGAACTACTTCTTAAATGTGCGATTTAAGCAATTTCGCTTCTCCTATTAATAACATACTCTCTTCTTTGCACTCTTTATAATATCTTTAAAAAAACAAAATAATTTAAAATAAAAAATGATGTTGATAATAATATTGTTTACTTTATATTTTTTCTTGTTCTTTTTTGCACAAAAATATTTAAACTAATGCAACAATGATAAAAAAAACCAATTTATATTACTTATCACCGTACTTTAATCCTTAATCCATAGCTGGTAGGGTTGTTTGTTAAATAAAAGACACAAACAAGTGAATTTTTAATCATATCCAAATTTATGAAGTAATAATCAAATTACTCCCTATATAAATCAAACAAAGACCCTCTACAGAGTAGTAGCCAAAACATTAAAATTTTTGTTTGATTTACTAGCCACTACTGGATTTTTTGCACTTATATGATGCACATACTGAATATGACGTGATAATTTCGTAATATAACATTCGGTAACCGTCTTAATCGATTCTGAAATCGAAAGAGAAAGTACGCAAAGCAAAAGTCATACAATAAAATATATTGGCGCTGCAATCGATCTCCGACATAAGCAATTTAACTTTCAACGGCACCAGAAAGTTATGCAGCGACCGACACAAAGCAAAATATTCCTTTGAACTGTCTATTCGCAAACCGACTTCATTAGGAAATATTTCAATACTTCTTATTTAGTTTCCACTTGCTTTCTTTTGTGCCCTATTCATTACAGAAAATGACGATGGAAGTCCACTACTCGACGGAGTTGTTTTCAATAGATTTCTAGGTAACTTTTTCTTGCGAGATCTACGTTTTTTTAACATCATCCATTTAATATTAACGGAAATAATCACAAACGGAGAAACGCGGTTTAATCGCTTTAGAGTGAGAGAGAAAGAGTGGAGGATTACTTAGGTAACCCTCCACTCTCATGCCCGTACCCTACTAATCCTATACAACAAAAAGTTCGTCAGGTGAAAGAGTAATTACAGTTTGTGATCAATCACGACCAAAAGAGCTAATTTATAAACTTTTTTAATTGGGACAATGAGATAAGAAGCGGGTATGCCGGATTTCATCAACTAAAAACTTGGTAGTGCTCACCCACGATGCTCATGGTGACTACAACGTCACCTTTAAACATACTTTTACTGTCACGCTTTTGTGTACCCTTTAATTTTTTGCGCGTCAGGTCATCCTTAAATCCCAGGCTTTCCTATCGAAAACCTGGGTCTTGGCTGAGAGGCTCTATGTGACCTGTAGGCCAGGTTGCTAGCTGCGACCCATCATACTCATAGAAGGGTAAAGGTCAAGAACGAAAAAGGAAATTATCGAGCTTTTCAGCAACAAAGTCACTCATTAGTCCACGTCAGTTAGACCACTCACCCACGTCGACAGTCAGACGTGAATTAAGAACGGGAAGCTATCCCTAAATCAAGTACTCCTTGTTTTTATATTTTTTATATTCATAAACATATTTATGTTTATGAATACAGTTAAAAATAATTATTCAGATTTCAGTTTATTAAATTCAGTTATTTGATATTCATTTCTTTAGTTAAGTTAGTAGTAAATCAGAACCTTATGTTTCCAAGCATTAATTTTGCAAAATTAGTTTGAAATATACACTTTGTTCAAATACCATTGGCTGCAGTGATGTAAAACTTTTAGACCTCTATTTACATAATGTTGATATTTCTTTAAGTAAATATATTTTACTTTGTCAAAGTTTTGACCATGCATGCATTATATTCTGGCTTAACACACAAACAATTGTTACTTTCATCAAATTCTAATTCCAAATATTCTTTATTGGAGTAAAGTTGTTAACAAGTGCTTTTTAATTGTCAACTCTCCTGATTACTTGATTAACAATACACACACACACACACACGAACATATATATATTCATATATAAATACATCATCATCATTCTCCTGCCCTTATCCCACTAGTCGCCTTTTACGACATCTCGGTAAGAAATGAGGGTGTCTATACTATTCTGCCGGATATCACATAGCGTATTCATATATAAATAAATTCTCAGCAATAATGACATATAAGAGTTTGTCATATATTTTGCTCCTACAGCAGTATAAAGTGCTTATATCCAGGAGTGGATGAATGTTTCCATTCAAGTGATGAGTAATTGAAAAATGCTGGTTCAATATTAACCAAGCTTTTAGTAAAGTTCTTGTTTTTTAGCAAATGTTATGCCACACTGCGTTGCTTAAAAATGCACATCCCTGAATAATATTGCAATTCAGTGCAAAACGTGTCCAGCAAAAATCCTTTTTATGCAAATTTTTTAATTGCACTGCACCTACACATGTAGGTGCAGTGCAGGTATTTTGACAAAAAATGCATATAATAACTGCCCAATGATTTATAGGAAAATTTTAACAAAGCGTTTACTCATCAGTAATGTTATGTTAATTTTGGGTCGTTACTTTCGTGGAATTCTTTAATTAGCTTAAAACATTTACACTAAAAACAAATAGACATTTGAAAACAAAATTTGGATATTTGGCATAAAATTACGAAATCATTTTCTACATTCATATCGACAATTTGGGCCAAATTTATTTCTAGTATGTAGTTTTTAATCTGACACTTTATCTATCTAGACAAAACGTGCATTGCGAAATTTTGTGTGTTTGTAGCGGAACAACGACTCTATATAATTATATAATTATCCGTATTGGAGGATTAGAGATTGACTTTTTTTATCTCACTTACGAAGAAATAACGTGCTAAAGGCTACGACGAGAATATACGACACTCCTCAAGTATACGACATTTCACGCGAACAAAATTAAAACAAACATTCGTTAGAGTTCGCGTCATCAATATAAAACGTGATAAGCCAAACGTATTCGTGACAATGTTCGTACGTGAGAATGAGATGCATCAAAGAAAATTTGTGCCATAGAAATTAGACATCAGTATATTTCACAATACATTTAATATCAGAGATGTGCATTCTAACATATATTAAAAGTACTGGTAATTGTTTTAAATGTTTCCGTAATTTATTGATTATTGATTATTTATTGATATTTTTTTTTATCTTGTTTGTATTTCAGATTTAAGAACAAAAAAAGGGGTTTTGACTTCTGAGAAACTCGAAACAATAAGTCTTTTTCTGGCGAGAGCTACGTTTTTTTAACATCATCAGTTTAAAATCATCGGAAATAATCACAAACGGAGAAACACTGTTTAAGCACTGTAAGTTATCCTCCACTCTCATCCCCGTACCCTACTAATCCTATACAACAACAACAACAAATTCGTCAGGTTAAAGAGGCATTACAGTTTGTGATGAATCACGAAAAAAAAGAGCTAATTTATAACCTTTTTTAATTGGGAAAACTTCTAATGAGATAAGAAGCGGGCATGCCGGATTTCATCAACTAAAAACTTGGTAGTGCTCCATCACGATGCTGATGGAAGGTAACCACAACGTTACCTTCTAACGTACTGTCACGCTTTTGTGTACTCTGCAATGTTTTGCGCGTCAGTTCATCACTAAATCCCAGGCCTTCCTTGAAAAAATGAAGATGCCATTGGCTGTCGATTCCGTCAGAAGCTATCAGCTATTGGAAAATTGGGTCTTGGCCGCGTGGCTCTTTGTGACCTGAAGGCCAGGGGGTAAAATAACACTGCATTTACACAGTTACATAAACGTCAATATTTAAAGACGTATTTTTTATACATTAAGGGTTTTAAATTTGAATGTGTTTGAATATATGACTAGACCAAGGGGAAGGCCGAAAAAAATATGGAAGGATTGTATAAAGAATTATATGCATAAAAAGGAATAACACTAGAATTGACGAATGATGTTCTCCAAAGTTGGAGAATGGAAGACTGACATATTATGCCGATCACGCTTAGATTGGGATGAGGGCAAGAAAATGATGATTTTTATACATTTGAATGCCACATGCCAGAATGATATGTTTTTATAATTGCAGTTTTTCAAAGTATAACGAATAAAAGCGGAAATAATGCATACGGCAGTCATGTCAAACGTACATCGACAGAACAAAGGAAGTGCCAACAAATATTAATTTTAGAAGACCTTGTCACTCGATACTATCTCCACAATTTGCGGAACAATTTGATTGACTGAAGTCGAAGAATGTTTTGTATGCCAACAAAATTGATCTTATAGGTACTCGTAATTTAATGTTGAATAGGAATAGTAAATCTGTTTTTTGTATGTAATGATATTATATATTATAGAAAATATTATTATATATCAATAAAAATACTAGGTTCCTTAAATGATATCAAAAAACAGTTTTATACAAAACATAACTTATAAAGTTTTGGTTTGTGAAATTCCGCAAAGTAACGCCTAGTTCTATAAATTATCGTTCGTCTACTAAATAAAAAGTATAAAGTTCATCTAATAATACAAGAAGAGATAAAGTTATATAGTGACGAGACGAAAATAATGAAATTCGAATAACAGAACTTAAAAATTATCAAAATCTCCTCAATAAAAATCCGTTAATCGCAGTAATACTGCTTGGATTCATCGGCTGCCTACTAAGCTTATCTGAGCTGGAGAGATCACCTTCCACCTCCTTTTTTAAATATTGTCGGCCAACATACTTAATAATATAATGTTCTTTATTCTAATAGGCGGGGTGGCGGTAGACGTATCAAATAGCGGAAGCCGTCACCCCTGCCTTGTGATGAGTTTGACCACAAGTTGGGCGTTTCTCGGTAGTGGTAAAACACAAATCTGGAAAAAAAAACACTTTCCACCTTCTTGGTGATGCGCCAAACCTGCGAGCCCAACGTCAATCAGGTTTCTATCTATTACTGTAGGAAAATCGAAAAATAACTTATAAAATCTTAATTCGATTATTTATATAGTTATAATCTCAGAGTTGTGAGAATGTTGAAGCTTGCACGTAATCAGTTTCAGACCCTGCAGAGACTTGTTGCACTACTTCTGCACAGCGCGCTCAGAATAATTCATAAGGCACATATGCGTTCTGTGTTTTGGCGCTCTTTTGTTTCCTGAATAGGGCGACATAATATGGCACTATTATTTTTGAGTATGCAGTATTCTTTAGTTACGTTTGTTGTTATGCATCTTAAAAAATTCTAGCGTTCTAAACTGAGATTTAAGATATCTACATTAGCGCCAAATATTTATTTATGGTCTTGCATATTTGGGATAACAGTTATCTATATCTATACTAATATTATAAAGAGAAAAGATTTGTATGTTTGTTTCTATGTGTGTATGTTTGTAATGTTTTCACGCAAAAATTCTTTCACCATTGGAAAGCTGCTTCTTCATTGACCAATAAAGGTTATATGACATTTTTTTAAAATCCCTAATAAATTTGAAATTCCTTATTAAGGTGAAAATTTGGTCGTAAAAATTTTTCATCGCATGCGCTGCGGAAACTATTGATGATAGAACAAAAAATGTTCTACACTATTATAGAACGTATCAATATCCATATAAAAGTCCGCAATACCATATGTCTTACTAACTATAATTATATTTAATTATATAACTAATTATAAACATAAGATAACTAATTATAAGCATAACTAATTATAAACTATAATTAGTTATGCCAATATAACTATTTTTTTATATTGTAAAAATTGACAAAGTGCCGACAATAATAATTAATATAAGAAAATAACCATTTTATTCATAACTTTAAAAAAAAAGTTTATTAAATGATATTTATTTATCCCATTAAATGATATTTTATTAAGAACTGTTTCAATACCTGTGAAAAACTTTTTAAATTATTAAAATCCGACATCCCAATCAAAAGAAATTACGAATTTAAGAATGTAAATCGAAAGAAAATAATGCCATAACAAATTCATTGTAGCGACCGTTATAGCAGGGCCTGCACTTGGTGAGTTAGCTCTTATTCCAAGAATAATAATGATATCCATTTTTTATAATTGAATAATCTACAAAATAAATCTATAGTCCGACTTCGTAGACTTTCCACTACCACGAGATCGGTATCGACGCGGGTGAAACCTCGGGCATTGCTAGTACAACATATTCGCATAAGTATACAGATACTTCGCTCAAATAGCTTAAAAAAAACTTGAAAAAGTTTCTAAGACTAAATACTAAGGAACAAGACACCCAACTACCTTGCACGCTACGCTACTGAGCGACGAGACCAAAAATCTGACATTAAGATGGTCCACCTACATTAACCAACATTTGAATATGCTATCCTAATATAAATCAAGACCAGACCAGAGTCTCTCATCACCTGAAAATGTATCTACTCTACTTATGTCTTCTACATGACTACATCTAGTATAAAAAACTATCTGGCTTCCAAATAAATAAACGTAAAAATCTAAGTGATATCAGATCAGATCAGATATACAAATCAATGAACATACAAAATATTTTTAATAATTTAGAATTTTTGGTATCTACAGCGGCGTGTTTATTTTTTATTGTTATAATCGAAGTAATTAAAGTAATTCTAATATTATCATTTTTAATTGTGTGTATAATATGCATTAAAGTAACAGTAAAGTAACGACGTGTTACTATCGCACTGCTAGGCATAAGCTCCTCTGTCGGTTTTTTGAGTGAAGGATTGAAGCTAAGACCTACTATAAGACCTATGCTGCTCCAATGCGGATTGGTAGGTTTCACATAACCCTAGAATTATCTAGAAATATGCAGGTTTTCTTCGCGATGTTTTACTGCACAGAAAAGCGTGATATAATGCAACTATCAATTAGACAAATAAGTTTTGATAGAAAAACTCATTAGTGTCGGCCTGGGTTTTGAACCCCCTCGAAAGAGTCGAATATGTATTAATATTATAGTTTTACATTTCAACATTTCTATAATATTAATCGTAAGTGATACAAGTCCAATTATCTCAAACTCTTAAATAATCATTTTCTCATTTGACATACTCCTGCAATAATTTATGACGCTTGAACAACCTTTGAATGCGATTCCCATATTCTGCTTGCAAAAGTTTGTAATTCTTGGTTCAAACTTGTGAGCGAACTATTTCAAACGTTACAAAGACTTGTTGCTTAGTAAACTATGAGAGAGTACATTGTGAAGCACACGTGAGCGCTCCTGCACTATTATGTTCAGAATAATTCATAAGATACATCTTTCTTGTCCAGACATGCATTCTAGTTACAGCGCTTTGTCTCTTCTGTTTTGTGTTTGAGCATGTATTTTGTTTGGAAGATGCCATATTTTCAGATAGTTTTTCAGTCAGTAAGCAATTTTTAGAAAATCATATCATTTTTATTTATAGCTTGCAAATAACTTTGTAGTCGCTTTCTCAATGTCTTTCTGGATTAATGACGTATTTTTGAGTAAATTATGATTCAAGCAGAATATGTTTTTTTCCAGTTAGTGACCACGTTGGATGCTACTCTGCCGAAACGTCGAACGTTATACAAAGGTAACTCGATTTGTGACATAATCCTTGACCCTTATGTTTATATAATAATGTTTTTTTGCATTTCATCATCATCATTCTCCTGCCCTTATCCCACTCTAAGTGGGGTCGGCACAACATATTACAACGTGTCACATGATTCGGCTACGTATTTTACGACCGGCCGCCTGCCTGACGTCAACTTACCTTAGTCGCCTTTTACGACACCTCGGTAAGAAATGAGGGTGGTCTATTCTATGCAACCGGATACCACACGGCACATTTTTTTTGCATTTAATGAACATAATTATAAATACTAATGCGGACCCCGGCATAGGCTGGGTTAAACGCAAGGAAAAAGAAGAATTAAAAACACTAATCTTAAAAAATTGGCTGGAAATAGATAATGATGTTTAATAATACAATAGTTTTTTTGATATTTAAAACTGTCAAAAAACAACTTAGTTTAAAACAATTCTACAGCTACTGTTTAGGCATAATCATGAAAAAAAATTGTTATTATTCAAGCTTCTTACAAAAATACCAATTACAAATATGAAAAATGTTTATTTTCTTGTAATAGCAAACGTAGCAACCATTAAAATAAATAAAGGTAAACTAATCTAAAATTTTTACTTACATAAAAAAAATCAGAACTCCGATATCTTAAATTTTTTCAAGGTAAACGCCTTATAGCAACTGCAATGCACGATAAAAATTGCATAAAAGTACTCTACGGAAAATGACACGTAGCTGCGGTTGCAATATTGTCTCCTATAACAGTCCGCATTTTTTCGCATTGTTGCATTTCGCACGAAATGCTTGCTAGTAGAGAAATCTTTTCGATAGGGAAATACATAAAATCGATAGGTTCAGAGTTACTATATATACTTCCTAGTTACGCAGAGCTATTATAGAACCGCAAAGGCAGCTATAATTAAATTGTTTGACTAATATTAGAAACTAGGGTAAAGCTGATGCATCAATCGAGAATGCCTTATTAATAAAACTGTATTGATAGTTCATTATAAGATTTAGCTAAGGTTTAAAGAGATAGACTTAATAAAAAATAAATTTATTGTAAAATTATGATTTAAATAAAGTTTTTGAAGAAAATTTGCTGCTACCGTTATTTGTAATCAATCAATAAAAATACTTATTCATATACGAGTACCTTTAAAGTAACCCACCGTGTGATATCCGGTTGAGTAGAATAGACCACCCTCTTTCTTACCGAGGTGTCGTAAAAAGCTACAAGGTAAGTTGACGTCAGCCAGGTGGCCGGTCGTAAAATACGTGGCCAAATCATGAGACAACATCTTTGTAACATGTTGTACCGACCCCACTTAGAGTGGGATAATATATACCTTTTCAGAATCTTCAAAAAAAATTGTGTACTTTAAAATCTTAATAACTCTTCCTACCTCATTTCCTATTTTATATTTCACTTTGAGCTTCGAAAACCTATCTTAAATTTTCATACAAAGAAGTATATTACAACTTTGCCAAGAAATCAATGTAGGTACATGATAAAATCTACATGAATAATAGTTGCTATTGATCCTCAAAATTTTGCAAACGAAATCATTTCATGACGCTAGTATTATGTGAAACAAAATTTACAGATATTTTTTATAAGTGTAGTGTGTGAAATCTTTCGATAAGTTCACGGTTGTTAAGCCTGGATAGACATATCTTTGTTTCCTTTAAAAACTTGTTGATATAATTCAAATTAAGAAGTTTTCATGAGTGGTACGTTAACTGAAAAAGTTTAAGAAATAAGCTCATTTTTGGCCGATGTCAAAGAGAAAATAGATTAAAACATTAAACACTTTGTCTCTTTCAGTCTAATTTATTTCCTTAAAGCGTTGCGGTCCTTGCATGTCAGAGATAGTTAATATGAAGTATTCGCGGACTAAACATGGCTGGGGACGTTAGCAGTCGTCGACAGCTTAATAAAGTACTGAGGTGAAATAGTTAGACGCAGGCGAGGATTTCACTTGGTATATTGTTGAAATTTAATGGTCCGAGCTAATATACGTTTTCTTGAATTACGAAAATTATTTTAATACATCGTATATAATTTTTAGAATTAGGCATTACTTTGCAGAGATCCATAATAAAATATTAATAATAAAATGATGTTATTCTTTAAATAATTTGTAGAAATAGGCGTTACTATGCGCGTTACTATGTATCCACGATACAACCCGGATTATAGCAAAGTAATTTTATTATTACTTTTGTATGTTGTTCTTTATTTTACGCCATGTGGTATCCGGCAGAATAGAATAGACCACCCTCATTTCTTACCGAGGTATCGTAAAAGGCGACTAAGGTAATTTGACGTCAGGCAGGCGGCCGGTCGTAAAATACGTAGCCAAATCATGTGACGACATGTTTAATCATGTAGTGCCGACCCCACTTAGAGTGGGATAAGGGCAGGTGAATGATGATGTTGTTCTTTATTTGGTTGTTAGGTAGGTTAGAAAACGGATAGTCCATCACATTTAGCATTATATATATTTTCTATTTTACTTTATCGCGGATTACAGTAAAATAATTTTGTTATTACTTTTTGCATCGAATACGTTAACTAGACAATTCAGCAAAGTATTTTAATGTGTTTTGAAGTTATGAGAATTGCTCATAATACACTAGCAATATAATCTAAAATAGTTTTTTTTTTAATATTGGTTAAGTCTAATGTTGTTTTATTTGTTTAAGTTTTACATAATATACTGTCAACACTATATACTGGTGGATTTTATATATGCTATTAGAAAATAAATATGCCATAGCAACTATGCTAAAAACAAAGAAACAACTTAGAACTAGGAATTAAAGATCCTTTATGTTAATTAAATAAATTGAAAATTGAAGACCTGATGAACAAAGTAAACTTTAATCGGCAAACGATGGCTTATTTCAGATTAGTCTTGACATTATGAAACGATTGAAACTTAATAATTATCCGTCTACTGAGAATTGAAAACTTTCAGTTCGCAGCAAGTTTCTCTAATTGTATTGTAAGACGAAATTATTCATGCATTATAAGGATAGCTATAAATAAGTAAAACTGCTATCTATTAAAAAGTAATAAAGTTAGTACCACCTCCTTACACACTTAAAACGTAGGTTAAATAAATTTCACAAAAAAGTGTAAAATTAAGTAACCAAGAATATAGTGCTCACAACATTTTAATTTCATATTTTTTTACAATAATGAGTTTCAAATCTGATAAAGCAAAGCAAAAATTAACTAAGTACTACTATCCCACTTCTGGGTAAATACCCTGTCTCATTGGAACGAAGAAGTGTAGTTAGATCCACGGTACCCTAATACGAAAATTATGTACCGCCCCATCCGAAGATTAAAGTTACATGTTCCATGTATAAACATAGAATATGTAGCTTTATTCTTCGGATGGGGCGAATTGTCCGAATGGAATATTCTTGCCATATGTAAGTCGTGTATATTGTGTGTAAGAGGCACCATATATTTGAAATATAAAATAAGCATATGAAGACATAAACCGAAGCCTCATTTTTGTGTCTTTTGGTGTAGAGACCTTGTGTCCATGGGGCCCAGACGCTCATATCTTCTTCAATGAGCTGTCGAGAAGGCCAGTAGAGCGTACCGGGGACCCGAGAGCTGGCAGCCTTAGCCAACGAATAAGTTTGGCCATTCAAAGGGATAACGCTGCCAGTATTTTGGAAACCTTACCCCACTGCAGTGGATCGACGGTATTGATTTAGTGTAAATAGATGTAAATATGTATATTTAATTTTTTACTTTTTTTTTAGTTTTATTTAGTTAATTTTAAGTTTATTTTAAGTTTTTATCTTGATTTTGTAAAATACTTTAGCTTAGTGAAATGTAAAAAATTATACCTAATAAAAAAACTAGCATATAATTAATATTTAAAAAAAAAAGTAGCGTATAGACTACATATAACATGTAGTATGCATTATTAGTTTGAACATGCGAATTTTTAGCATGTTCATATTTTTTACTTTAACATTATCCAGTACACAAATGTAAAAATATGTTATTCTTCACATTAATGTTACCTTAACCAAGTATTATAAAAAAAACGAAATCGATTACATAAAAAACCCTCCAAGGGACAGAGGGTAAGTAAATATTCAATTATATAGAACGGTCAAGATCTGTCCCCAGGTACCAACTCGGGTTAACGTTTAGGTGAGACGTATTTAACGTTACGGTTTTATATATTTAGTGCAAAAAATGGTAATATCAACAAATATCTATATAGTCCCAAATATATATTATTATTTTTGGCCCGACACTATTAGTATTCCCTTTCCTGCGTGCGATACTGCAAAATGCTTCGATGCCCACCACCTTCCGATTTCGTAAAAAAAAGAAGGATCTGTAGAATCGTCTCGCTATTTCATTTTTTATTTATTTATTTATTTATTTATGTACCAGCAATTAATCAATAAGTTATTTAAAAACAATGTGTACAAAGAAAAGCTTATTGCTATAAGCAATCTCTTACAGCAGCCCTAAGAGTGTCGGGAAGCATATTTGAATGTGATATGGGTAGAAATAATGTAAAGAGACACAATAATATTTCAAAAATTTTGCATATGTATATATATACAACATGAAAATATAAAACCTATAATAGAATTAAACAAGAAATTACATTATAAAACAAGAATTATATTTATAATTATGATTATGAAGATGATATGGTAAATCCGCCGTGTGGTTTGGGTCTGAGTAGAATAGACCATGGCGGTCTATTGTGTGTCGTAAAAGGCGACTAAAGTAAATTGACTCACCGTGTAGTATCTGGCTTAGAAGAATAGACCACCCTTATTTCTTACTGAAGTGTCGAAGGGTGAGAAAAGTAAGTTGACCTCAGGCAGGCGGCACGGCGTGAAATAACCATCCAAATCATGTTAAAGCATTATTAAAACATCTTGTGAGGCAGGATAATGATGATTATGAAGATAATGGTAAATGTGTTAAAACTCAAAACACAAACAGCACCCTAATAAAATTGTACGTGCTTTTTATATATTTTTTGAGAATTTTGAGATTCAGTATTGATTAAGCTCACATTGATAAGTAGTAAGAAAACAAAATGAAAGGTTATTTTGGATCTTTAGTGAAGGAAAAGAAAGAGTTAATTGTCTATTGTTTGTCATTGATACGTCGACATAAAATATTGGCGCATTGGATGAAAAACAAGACAAGTTAAAAAATCTTTAAGCAATTTTTCATGTCCTTACTGTTAACCGTTGAGAAGTTCCCTCGTCTGGAGCCGATCCTGGCTGTAGCATCGGTCATGCTTTTCATAAACATGCATTGTTATCAGGACTGGACCAGTATGTAAAATTCCAGCTCAATGGACCACGGGTAGTGGATCAAATTTAAGTTACAAGATTCCACCTTCACATACATACTCGGCAAATTAAATAAAATCTTAAAAAAAAAGGAATTAATCGAATTCTAACTTATGAATAGTTTACAAAATTATGATATATTATATGACATATATCTTTTATATATTGTGTTTATTTTTCCCCTTGAAAGTTTAATTTTCATGTTAAATTTTAAACATATTCCCAATAAGTGCACTACAATTTTCAATTCACAACTACAGATACGATCTTTAGTTCATTTTCTTACGAGAGCAAATGTTCCAGTTTCTATTGAACTATATATACAAATAGAATTGCACAAACACTTAACAGAAAATGGAAACACTGTAAACAGTTACATTGAACTAATGCGATTCGTTGGAGTCGATAAATAATGAATGTATTATTTATAAATTAAGTAAGGAATAATAAAGCGTTAGCTTGTTACTTTTGCTTCCGGTACTTATAGTAGTTGGAACTTAGACCCACCACGCCACTAAGTACTGTTTTGAAATATGCGGAGATATAGAGGTTTTCTCACAATTTTTTCATTCACTCAGTACATCATCATCCTCCTGCCCTAATCCCACTCTAAGCGGGATCGACACAACATGTTCCAAACATGTAGTCACATGATTTGGCTTACGTATTTCACGACCGGCCGCCTGCCTGACGTCAACTTACCTTAGTCGTATTTTACGACCACTCGGTAAGAAAGAGGTTGGTCTATTCTACTTAACCGGATAGCACAAGGTGAGTCAACTTACCTCAGTCGCCTTTTACGACACCTCGGTAAGAAATGAGGTTGGTCTATTCTACCCAGCCGGATACCACACAGCATATTTTTCATTCACTCAGAGCATGATGCGTTATTGTTACCTTTATTTTTATGGGTCAAGTTAGGGATTGCACCTATATTTAGAATTAAATGTATAAGCATTTTTGTATGTTAATTTCATGTGAAAACAAATTTTATAACTTTTGAACTTAATTCGAAATTTCAAAAAAGTATTTGAATGAAATAAAGAATATCTTGAATCATTTGAATTAAGATTATGTTTCTCACGTAGTGGGACTAATAATAATGTGAGAAGGTTCCTCACTTTGTATTCTTAACTACCGAGAGCATGGTTTAGTTTTTTTTTCTTTAATATTTAAAAATGTAGTAAAATCTGTAAATAAATAAATAATAAATGATGACAAATGATATTAGTCTCTTCTCAATTTGACCACAGAATAAATAAATAAGAAGCAATGAACAAAAGATTATATATGTGTCGTTTGTCAAATCCATGGTAGTGCGTTTAATTATTCAATTGCTTTAAATCGTTGCATGCTTTATAAAACAAAAATGTTATCATTCTGCCCTCTTTCTTTATTTAAAATATAGCTGTGTTAAATTATATACTTCTGTTGTAGCGTAAATTTCGTAAAAAGTGTTATACAGTTTTGCTTCATGTATAAATATAAATGACTGATATCGCTTTCAATATAATTTAGAAGTAATATCCTTACTTCCTTACTAATATTATAAATGCGAAAGTCTGTATGTCTGTCTGTCTGTCTGTGTCGTTTTCACGGCCAATCCGCTGAACCAATATCGATGAAATTTGGCACAATTATTCCTTATACACCAGGGTAACATATAGGCTATAGAAATCCTGTTAATTCAATAGGAATAGGATGACGTTCAAAAACGCCATCTATAATAAACATAAAAAGTTACTTTTATTTACAATTTGTCATAGTTACTAACATATTAACGGCCTCGAATCGAGCTCTATAAATCAAATCTGTAATTTAAAAGAAGTGGAAGTCTTTATTTATTTGATATCTGTTTACTGGATAAATTTTATTATTTATAAATTTAATAGCTATTACAACGTATAATTAATATAAGTAACGCGCGCTATTTACTAAAATAAATAAACTATGCTTTCGAAAACACGATAAATCTCTCTCTCTTCCCGAAATGTTACAGCCGATTGTAAGTATCATACAGAAAGGCAAACTCGGAAAACATTTAATATGAATAGCGTTTCACTGCTCGCTGTCATTATTTGGAGTCTAGATCTTCCAAAAGTTCAATTCAGCATGCATCTGAAGATTACAGAAGGTTGTGATCAACACACTATTTATTATAGGAACTATACAAACGCATTTATACAATGGCAACGAAGACACTGAATACTGCAACAAAAAAGTAAAACTTAGAGAACCCTGCTTAGGACTTTAATATACATAATTGAATCTTACTCACTTTGTAAATAGGCAAAATTAGTATTCCGAGGAAGCCTTCCGAAGTTAGATTAAGTCTACTCCGATGTGACACTGTAGTGGGTGGTACAGTAAATATTTTATTCCCTGGTCGTATCTTGTTTGCGTGATAAGCATGTCAACGTAGAACTTATCTAGCATAATGTTAATAGTAGTTTATGATACTGTTGCATAATAAGAGTTCTAATAACACGAGTGTGGTTTAAAAAAACGAGCCGCAGGCGAGTTTTTTTATAGTATCACACGAGTGTTATAAGACCAAGTTATGTACAGTATCATACACTACTTTATCTACTCTCATACTATAATACGTAAAACGTACGTTTCCATTCCATGAACTCGTGGTAACATTTAATATAGTTGCTCCTAGATTTCGTCGGCAACAGGTTCACGGTTATGTTTGACGCAGCTTTCAGAATATCTGGTGGTGTACAATCACCACTATCCCCGCTCACAGACATGTTTTTACACAAAAACTTATTTTTTTACAAACAAAAGTAAACTTCGTTTAAATATTGATAAGATTTTTTAAATGTCATATATTGGCGCCAAGGCGCAAACATCGATTGCGCATGCGTGTTGCGTCGCCGCGGACCCATTTATTGAAACCTTTTTTTTTAAGGTAGAGGTTCAACCTCCTTGTTACAGCTGGAAGTTGTATAGGTGTATCGTTATGATTAAAAAGTTACATTATGATACAGGTGTCCATACAAGACCTGTATCGTAAGGAAACTTTTTAATTTTTTATTTTTGTTCTGTACGTAATGTTTGTCATAAGAATTTTGTTTTCAGTTTTATAATCTTTGTATTACAGTATCAGAGTAGATAGAATAAGTTATAATCTAATTTTAAACTACGGGAAAATAATTAACAGAAAAAATCATTTGCTTCGAGAAAAACACGCAAATATATTGTTCCACGGCTCATGTGAACAGAAATAGCACCCACGAAATCCATTTCCGATCATAAACCGAATATAATGCGAATTTACTGTCATTACATATCATTTAGGGGTATATTATAATTAAATTCTCGAAAAAAAATTACAATAAACTATCATTCTTAACATTTAGGCCCGTTGGCGCAGTTGGCAGTCACCCTGCCTTCAGTTCCGCGGGTCGCGGGTTGGATTCCCGCCTAGGACCAAAATTTTCTATAAACCATTTGTTGGTCCTTCGAGCCTGAGAGTATATTTGTATTTAAGTGTGAATTTAATATTATATATGTATTTATTTACCAGTTGTCTGTCACCCATAACATAAGTATTAAGTTACTTACTTTGGTGATGGACTACCGTATGTGTTAGTGTCCCATTTTTTTTATTATCAGTTATTTATTCTGAAAACCCAACAATATCACATTCTGATTCTAGTTCAACAAAAGTAGCCCTTATAACTTAAACGCAAGATTACTCTATACGTTTACATAATTAATTACAGGCTCTATTAATCGACACGATTTCACGACATAAATCATTAAAGATGAGGACTAGACGTTGATGTATAGGATATACAATATGAATCTATTATTCACTGATAAATTAATCAAGGTTAAACTCAGTTAATATCATACTCAATAAATAGTATTTATATTTCGTGGACCCATAGAAGTCACTTCTTCGCTCCGAATTCCATTCTCGTAAAACGGCTTTGGTGACGATCGGCTAATTTGTTGATGGGTTCACATATAAATGACTGGCCCGTTGGCGCAGTGGGTAGTGACCCTTCCCTCAGCTCCGCGGGTCGCGGGTTCGATTCCCGCCGAGACCAAACATTTTTTTGGCCAACAATTTGTTGGTTCTTCGAGCCTGGGTGTGTATTTGTATTTCAGTAAGTATTTGAAATTATATATGTAGTATAGTTTAGACCAGTTGTCTGTCACCCATAACACAAGTATTAAGTTACTTACTTTGAGGACGGACGATCGTGTGTGTAAGTGACCCATATATTTATTTATAAATAAATTCGCAAAGATTGATGTTACCAATTTTTATATTAAAATGATCAGTACATATAGATATCAAAACCATTTATTAGGCTCAGGCCAACTTATGCTGTATCCAGTATTATGCTGAACTATCAGTGTTCGATAAATATGATGAGATTATTAAGGCATTCCTATAATTTTACGAAGTAATTATAGTTGGATATATCTTCTTCTTCGTCGATACGCTCTAGTCAGAGTGGTCGTGGCTGTCACGTAGTTGAGGCGCATATCGCTCGCCTAACGATGTTTCGCCATTTATCTCTGTTTGCCGCATTCATGAAGAGGGTAATTCACGAAGAGTTGGATATATTCATTCACGAAGAGTTGGATTTAATTTTAAGAGTTATATTCTATCAGATATAACTCTTAAAATTAAATTTTCGTTGTTTAATTAATTTACATTGAATTTTGCCAATAAAAAAATAGACATATGAGAAACATGACTAGCTCAAAAAATCTGTTTGAACATCCATGCTGATCAAATATTTAAGTTTCATTAAATGTACGAAGAGGGTGCGAATTTTAACAATTATTTTGGTAGGCACGTTGTTCATGAATTAAATTTAATTAAAACCCTTCTCCGCGTCCCTAGTCGGAGCTACGAAATAAGCTAAACCATCAAAATGTGACGTTTAAAACATTTGTTTTATTTTAATACAATGTTTACTACATTTCACGACTCTTTGGAGTAACAATTTTCTCTTATGAAGCAAAGAGGGCAGTTAATTTGTAAAATAATTTTTAATTTTAGTTGTATAAACAACATATGCCGTGTGGTATCCGACTGAGTAGAATAGACCAACCTCATTTCTTACTGAGGTGTCATCAAAGGCGACTAAGGTAAGTTGAACTGCCGTGTGGTATCCGGTTGAGTAGAATCTCTTTCTTACCGAGGGGTCGTGAAATATGACTAAGGTAAGTTGACGTCAGGTAGGCGGCCGTTCGTAAAATACGTAGCCAAATCATGTGACAGCATGTATGTAACATGTTGTGCCGACACCACTTAGAGTGGAATAAGGGCAGGAGTATGATGATAGTATAAACAACATATAACAAACAGTACATTGTTACAGTAGTAGCAATACACCTAACAGCTACATTTTTTTTAAACTGTAGCGACTGATTCATATTTGTTTTTCAGAAATTGTCTACAAGCACGTCTCAAATTTTGCAATTTTGTTTTTTTTCCTTTACTGTAGGACCTTCTTTGCTACCTTTTTTAATTATCGCTTATAGCCCATAAATCATGGTGCAAGACGTGTAGATGATTCTACTTAGCCTTCATCAAAGCATAGATTAAGCTTCACGGGAAACAAACAGCTTCTTCATTAAATACTGAATAATTAAATGAATTTGATTTTACTGGTAAAGGAAAAAAGAGCTTTTTACCTTTCAATTTCCAACTGCTATCACATATTACAGTTCAAATTTGATAGGTTTTTAAGCTTCATAGATTCATAGTACGTATATATCCAGTTTATAAAATTCTATAGAGGACCCGAGGGCCGCGGTTGCTACCGTTAGCTAACATTTTCTTTAAACAATTTGTAGTTATTCAAGTCTGGTTGTATTTATTTATGTATTATTAGATATGTATTTAGTTAAAATTATTTATGTTTATTTACTATTATTTATATATGTAGTTTTATTTACCTCTTATCTGTCATCAATATTACCAGTACCATAAGTATTCAGTTATTTACATTGGGGATGGCGACCGTTTACCGTAAACATAAATAACATTATTTAATTCATTATTCATTATAACTCGCAAGTAATATTGATGATGCAACGGTAAATATTCTCGGTTTTATGTTAGGGAAAATATCTCGGTTGTGCTCATTTTCTGCTTATCTAGAAAATGAGCACGTACGATAAGAAACAAGAGAAATCTTGTGCCTCGGGCGAAGGCTTAATTACAACTGTGCACTCCTCTCATATTCGTATAAGAAATGTTCATTTATTGTGGCAAAGTTGGTTATTAAGGGCTTAGTAAAGTAAACTTTACTATTAAGGGCTTAAATAGAAATAATTAAAAATATATTGTGAATGGTTATAAATAACTGTACTGAACGTGTATACTACTTGGTTAGTTTAAAAAGCTATTTAATGTTTTTCTCAAAGTATTTTACAGTCATTGCATCCCGTCTTTGGATCTCTCTACCAGATAGCAATTTAAAGACTCTCCTTCCTTGAACATTTTCAAACTAAGGCTAAAGCAGCACTATCTTTCGTCGCTGACATTACTTATATCTATGTAAGTTTACTATATCACGTCGTAGTGTATTATCTTGTATTATATATAATATGTGTATTTTAAATGATGTATAGAAGCAGGTGTTACTTTGCGGGATTCCATAATACAGAAACTATAACAGAACTACTTTGTTATACTCCGCGTTTGTTAAGAGAATGTATGTTATCCTAAGTGTATGAAACAGGCAGAATTCACATACCTTACACGTTCTGGACAAGTCACCACACGTTTCCCAAGATGCCTTCACCAGCAACGATGCACACAAACAACACACAACCGCCACTAAAATCTCTACGATCTTTTCGACCCGAAACCGAAGCATCATCAGGAGGATAGGCTCCACTCAATTTATAATTTATTTATAATTTTGTGTTATAGTATTTTTTATTGTTGTATTTTTAACTTTTTAATTTACCTATACTACGTTTCTACTATCCAACCACCAAGGGCAACGATCCTTGATCGCAGAGATCTGTTATATGTATCAGTAATCCCTTGTACTTGGTTTCTTTTTTAACTGTACGCTCTTGTATTTTCTATATTATTTTTGGTTCATAAATAAATAAATTGAGGGTTATACAGAAAGCCTATTATACTGATGAAATTAACTGATTGATGGCAATTTCTTTCAATTCTACTATAAAATTATAATAGCTAAACTACTAAATTCAATATTAGGTAATAACTCGTATAATTTGGTGTGTTGCTTATATTTCCGAGTTTCCATTATCTGAATATTACTCAGAATATACTTTTTAGCGAAACGATACATGAAAATGAGACAAAAATAACGAAACAGTAATAAATACCTTCGAGGCCTTATCACAAATAAATAATCTCTTCGGAATATTTATGTAATAAAACTCCCACAATAAGCTAAATGTATATATATGTTGGCTAACAATTTATTGATTTGGAATTGGCTAATATATGTATATTTACTAAATATATATTTATTTACCCCTGTGTAAGAAGCATTTATTGTGCCAAATATCATCGATATTGGATCAGCTGATTTGCCGTGAAAACGTAAACAGCCTATAAATATATAAAATCTTTTCTAAAATATCTTTTTCGACGTAAGCCACACAATGTGAATTTCTGAAATGGAACTTCTTATAAATTACAGATTTGACTTGAACTTAAAGGATTCATCCAGGCCGTTAATACATTAATAAACTATTTTACACATTGTGAATGAAAAAACTTATTATGTTGATAATAGATGGCGTTTTTTAATGTCATCTTATTCCTGTTGAATTTACAGGATATCTATAGCTTATATGTTACCCCGGTGTATAAGAAATAATTGTGCCAAATTTCATCGATATTGGCCCAGCGGATTGGCCGTTAAAACGTAGCTGACAGACAGACTTTGGCATTCATAATACACCTATCCCCCGATTTACACGTTACTTGTTTTACACGTTTTCGCTTTTACACGGTTTTCCAAATAAGTTTTTTTTTTGTTTTTACCGCACTCTACTAAATGCTACTGTGTTTGAACACAGTTTTTTTTACGGCTTTAAGATTCCAACGTGACATAAATCGCTGCTTGGCTCAATATGAAGAAGTTTACAAAGATCTTACAAAAAATTCGAAGCAATTGTTAATAACCGATTTTATTACCACCTCTCAGAATGTAAATATTTCTGCTTCAAACATTGAATCGGCACAAATAACTTCGAGTGATGAAAGTGAATTTCAACCTTCGATTCCGAAAAAAAGAATAAGAGTAATTTCTGATAGTGATGAAGGATAATAAAACACCTTTGGTTTAATTTTTTGTTCTTCTGTTTAATGTATTTTAATTAAATAAAAAAACAGTGATTCCGTAATATATTACATATTTTTACTTGTCAATGCATTTTATTTTTGTTTCTGTGTAGACCTAAAAATATTGAAAAAAATCACAACTGTTAAATAGCAAAATTATGCATTTTCTGCAAGCTTTTCGATTTACATGATTTTGACTTGAAAATTTTTAATTTTCGATTTACACGTTTTCCTCAGGAACGTATCCACCGTGTAAATCGGGGGATAGGTGTATTAGTAAGAGTTCATAGCTTGATTCCGTGAATTAAATACATATTTAATACACGACACGACAATAATATCGTTGCGATAGTCTCGCTCGTGTTAATTGTGCGTACACCGTGATGACAGGGCGTTAAAAGCCGACCTCATATTCAATCAACCCTTTCGATTTTGATAAATGGATTTTGTGACTGATGGGCGCGTCTTTTCGCATCGTATTCTTAGGCACTGGGGGAGTATAGAAGAAATAAATTTAAAGGTAGTAGTCGCATAAATTATTGTAAATTATGCGACTTAGGCGTGGGTTAAATTATAAGACAATCGTTTTATGGCATTACAATTAATTAAGTTGATAACGTTCTCTCTCTGCAGTATTCAAAGAAAATAAGTTAAAGAACAGCCAGTTATACTCATGATGCACAAATGCCTTCTATCTCCTCAGATTGAAGGTTAGGCTAATCCAATGCTGGTAAGTAGCGTATGTTCACAAAGCATAAAATTAACAATGAACTATAATATAGCACGCTAAATTCCATACATAAAGTGAAGTTTAATAGCTTCATCTTTTTATGCAAATAGGTTCTAGTCCTCGCTGCGTTTGCGTAGAATATTATGACTGAGATAAAAATCTGCAAAAATGAGCCAGACCCTCTTCAATTCCTCAGCTATTTCTATACCAAACCATATTGATACATTGCTCAGATCAAAGTTGAAAGAAGGACAAACAAGCTATTGGGATTACTAGAAGAAAGAAATACTGCTTCTCCAAAAAACCAAAATAACTATTGAAAAATACAATATAGTGTCGCTGCTATTAATAAAGATACACTAAAAATATATAGACAGATAATCCAATATCTTGAACGAGCAGTCCAGGATTGTATTTATTTTATTGCCACCCTCACGTGTCAGACGATGTTATCTTCGCAAGTTATTATGAGGCCATAAGCAATATTGTATAGTATTTGTATTGATATAAGCCGAATGGACTTTTTAACCAACGACATCATTATATTAGAACGCGATATATGATTTATTTTATTCAACATATAAGGATCTTATTATAAAAAACTAGCTGACGTGGCGAATATTGTTTTGTCATATAAATTATATCTAGGGAATTTCAAGTGAACATTATTAAAAAAATTTAAAAATGTCCAAAAAATAAAAATAAATGCTAATCGTGTACAACACCTATTACTTAGGGGTATGAAAAATAGATTGTAGCCGATTCTTAGACCTACTGAATATGTTTATAAAATTTTATAAAAATCAGTCAAGCCGTTTTGGAGGAGTATGTTAACTTACGTTTTTACGTGAGAATTTAACATATAAGATTAGTTAAGTAAGTAACGTTAAAACCGTAAAATACAAATCTCATTATCATCATCATTCTCCTGCCCTTATCCCACTCCAAGTGGGGTCGGCACAACATGTTAGAAACATGTTGTCACATGATTTGGGTACGTATTTTACGACCGGCCGCCTGCCTGACGTCAATTTACCTTAGTCGCCTTTTACGACACCTCGGTAAGAAATGAGGGTGGTCTATTCTATGCAGCCGTATACCACACGGCACATAGCTTAGTCGCGTCTTACGACACCTCGGTAAGAAAGGAGGGTGGTCTATTCTATGCCGGATAACACACGGTTAAAAATACAAATCTGATTAATATTGGATTATTCCTAAAATTCATATAGTTTATTTATATCTGCTCCATGGAGTGACAAGGTGCAGCTTCATATACCTCTCTTCGAAGAGAAATCTCCCTAGGTAAGAGACAAAAACAAACCGGATTTTATTCTTAACTAGCATACTCACAACTAGCCGTGTGGTATCCGGCAGAATAGAATAGACCACCCTCCTTTCTTACCGAGGTGTCGTAAGAGGCGCCTAAGGTAAATGCCGTGTGGTATCCGGCTGCTTAGAATAGACCAACCTCATTTCTTACCGAGGTGTCGTAAAAGGCGACTTAGGTAATTTGACGTCAGGCAGGCGACCGGTCATAAAATACGTAGCCAAATCATATGACAACATGTTTGTAACATGTTGTGCCGACCCCACTTAGAGTGGGATAAGGGCAAGAGAATGATGATAGCATACTCACAACATAGTTCAAGATGATGTTGCTCATGTTACAAAGGGTGTTAACTATACATATACAACCTATGTTATATAGAAGAGTCAATCATATCAAATTTCATCAAAATCGCTCCAGCTAGTTAACCGTGAAAGCGTAATAGGCAGACAGACTTTCGCAATTATGATTTTAGTGTAGATAAATCCCAAAAATATATATTTTTCTAATTTAATGACGATGGTTATACAGAAAGGTAGTTATTTCTTATATATAAAATGCTCGTGTTATAATTTTAGTGATCATACTCCTCGACGACGACTTGAACGATTTTTATGAAATTTTATACGCTTATTCAGTAGGAGAATCGGCTACTATCTATTTTCATACCCTCTAAGTGTTAAGGGTTGTCTACCCTAAAATTTTCGTCAATATTTTAATTTTTTAAAATCCCTTAGAAATCTTATCTTATCTTACTAATATTATAAATGCGAAAGTTTGTGAGTATGGATGGATGTTTGTTACTCTTAACGAAAAACTATTGGACGGATTTGGATGAAACTTTACAGTAATATAGGTTATACATCGGAATAACAATTTGTAATCGTTATATTACTTAAAATCACTACAATTTGTAATGATTTTAAGTAATATAACGATACATGTCAATAAAGTCGGAAAAGAGCTCTGACCTCTGAGAGGTATATCGGCGTACGCTGCCTAAACCATTGGAATTACACAAATCTTTGTGTAATTCCAATGGTTTATGGTATAATAATTGTTACCTTAGTATTGTTTGTCTTGAATAGTTCTAAATAAAAGTCGGCGACAGCATAGATCTACCTTTTATGTGCAAGCCACTATGACCAAAATTGTGAATCATAAATTTAATTAAATTAGTTACTGTGGCAAATCAAATTCCATGACGAGCGAAGCCGCGGGCAAAAACTAGTAATTTATATGGCAAAACAACGTTTGCCGGGTCAGTTTATAAAACTTAAGAACACATAAAACAATACACATATTGTGATTATAAATGAGACAAGGAAATTGAAACTAATATTGTAGGCAACATTTATGTTAAATACACTATTACATTAACATTGACATTACAAGGGCGCATCCATCAGACTTTGACAATTTCCAGTTATCACTACCGAAATAGATTGATCGTAACACTATGTCCTTTTCATGCAAGCTCTCTATCAAAGTCATTTGTTTAAATAAACTTTCGCTTCAGGACTGGGTTCTGTCAACCAAACTTCAACCGCTTGATGTCTTAGAACTCGTACCTGGGACTTGAGGCCAACATTCCAAACTAGACGTAGCTTCATTACATCTAATTGATCCTTGATGATTCAAAAGTGCTTGCAAAGGCTTACATTAAATGAACATTATTTTGATTTGATTTCCATATCTAACACACTACAAAGTTTTATACAGAGCTCCTGAAACTCGGTGTCAACCAATAGTTAACGCTTATATACCTATGTATTAGTTAACCTATGTATATCAGGGCGATTTGTATAAAGCACCAAATCATCTTGTGAGTTTATAAATTATTAAGGAAAATTTTAAAACGTCGGAAATTTTAATCTCCCACCAATGCATCCGTCAACATAAATCATTTTTTTGATCTTCAAAAGGGTTATTTGAAAATGAAACAACCCTACAGTTCTGTAAATATTATATAGGGGTGAAATTTAATTTGTAATCGTAACTTCTCCAAAAGTTTAGATATATATTACACATAGGGCGTTACAACTGTGATTATAAAAGTGAAAACATCCTAAATTAACAAGTGCCAACAACTAAATCTCACCCAAAAAAAACCTAGAGGAATTGCATTAAATATTACCAAATCTAACAAAAAAAAAAAGAAAAGAGAAGATTCGACATTACAAGAAAAAAAATGTTAGAGAAAATTCTCTAACATAAGTTCCAATAACTTCCTAGACTTAGACTTACAACCTGTAGTGTATGTTGTTGTTAGTCTGTAAGTAAGCAAATAATAAAGTCAGTCACAAACAAGCAAGGGTCGTTTCATTACATGGTGGCAGCGGTGGGATAATAATAAACCTAAATATTCGAGGTTTCTTATACATATAAATAATGAATTAATATCACCAAATTTTTTTTTACAATTTTTATATCGGCCCTAGGTCATATTAGGCTGACTATAGCTATCTATACCTCTTTAAGACTCTCTCTTTAAGTAAATAATTTTTTTTCACTAAATTAGATGGATCGGTTAATTACAGTATTTTGTAATAAGACAGGGAAAATAAATATATTATGGAGAATGTTACAAAAGTAGACATACTATAATCTCCTGACATATCATTCCTCATCGGATAGTAATCTCTTAGTTGTCACTTGCACCTTTCCTTTGAGATTAATTGATAACGTCAGTCTAGTTCCGAAATGGTATAATAGTTTTGCGGCAGTTTTCTTCCATTTTTCTAAATTATACGTTCAAATTAAATAAAACCACTACACTTTATTGTAGAAAAAAAATATCTATAGAATTAGGGGTTACTTTGTGGATATCCATAATATAAAAGTAATAACAAAATTATTTTGCTATTGTATTATAATCTGCGATAAAGTAAATAAAATATATATAATGCTAAATGTATAGTGGACTATCCGTTTCTTTTTTAAACATCTTAGAAGAACTTGAGATTGTTACACTTGTTCGGAAGTAAAAATAAATGGTAGGTTTGAACCGATTGATTCCTGTCGATTTCGTTATGATTGAAGAAGACTTACAAATTTCATATATTTTTATGTAAATGAACACAACAACCCCACTCAAAGCAGCTCTGCAGCTTAAGAAGTTTCTTCTCTGGGACGGGGCCTCGCTTGAAAAGACGTTTCCCTCTTTCCTTAATCTTTTTGTCCCTCCATATCAACTGCTGCTTATGGATACCACCAAATTCTTTGATCACTTTAGAACCAATAGTGTCGATTCACATATAAATTTAATCGTCATAGGGTACTCAGAAATCGCAGTTATAATATTCTCTTTTAATTATTGACATTTTATTGCTTGGCTAATACCAATGGGATGGGATTGGTACTCTGATAGAAGTTCGCGTGATTTCCTGCGAGAGAAGTTTAAAGAAATCAAAAGAAAGAAAAAATGCCAGTATATTTGCATAACATCATCATTCATCATTCTCCTGCCCTTATCCCATTCTAAATGGGATCGGCACAACATGTTACAAACATGTTGTCACATGATTTAGTTACGTATTTTACGACCGGCCGCCTGCCTGACGTTTACAACACCTCGGTAAGAAATGAGGGTGGTCTATTCTATGCAGCCGTATACCACACGGCACATACCTTATCCGCCTCTTACAATAATAATAAAAAGATCAGCGATGTGTATAATAGACAAAATGGAAATTGGCTTATGCCTTGTTTGGAATTGCATAATTCCAAACAGGAATTGCAAGCTTATGCTTGCAATTCCTGTTTTGCGTCTTGCAAAGTTATGTAAGTCATTTGGTTGTTTGTAATCTCTTTATTTCACAAATTAAAATTAATATAAAAATCGTATATAATGTCTTAGGTTTCTTAATGTAATAGCAGTTTAAAAACACTATCAAAAAAAGCTAATACAGAAAGATCATAAAAATGCGTGGACAGAGCTACTCTTCGACCCTGTACAAGACAGTAATGACTAAATGTAGCTTGTAACAAGAGAAGAGTTGAGTTGAGAACGATACGAAAGCACTTCTTTAGAAGTTTACTTGAATAAAGAATATTTTGAATTTAATTAAAAATTGTTTTTGTTACATTGTAGATGATTGATCAGCACCGTAACTGAACCTAGACACGATAAGCTCTTAGAAAAAAACAGTTTAAAAAAGTCACATAATCTTTTCCAAGATGTAACTTTAAAAATAATTTCATAAGGAAGAAATTATCGTCAACTTACTTTTGACTGTTCAATAATTCCGATAAAGTCATCAATCTTAACAACATTTTCCGGTATAAAAGACAAGAAAAATGACTACATTTTTTAAAGAAATTTCGAAGTCATTAATCATTTATGAAAAAATCATTATTTATCTTTATACCGGTGTTTCATTAAGAATCGTATGCCTATGCATAAGTAGAATTTTGGTAGGATTATTAATATGTATTTATTGACTGCTATTAAAGGCGACCTTCAAAGTTCAATTAACTCACAAAAAACTAACGCCACAGGATCTAAAACGAAACCTAACACGACACTTAATCTTATTTTTCTTTTAAACCTCAGTACAAACTTTACTCAAGTTTCATTTTATTATTTTGTTTCAACCCAGATGACCCCAAGTTCAATGTACTCAAGGATAAAAATTATGTTGTATAAAATATGTACGTTCTAATTAAATTCTCACTTTCATTTATGTATTATATTAAAAATATACCAAATTTCAAGATTATAAATAAAGTAAAATAAATAAATAAATATATGGAACATTTACACACACGGTCGTCCGTCCCCAAAGTAAGTAACTTAAATCTTGTGTAGTGGGTGACGGACAACTGGTAGATAAACAACATATATAAGTTTAAATACATACTTAAATACAAATACTCACCCAATTACATTATTGTTGATGATTACATGATAAGAATGCGTTGATATAGCTGTTATTTGACCCTGTAAAAGGTAGTAATGACTGAAGGTAACAATTAATAAGAATTATATTTTGAAAAGGGCAACCACCGAGTTTCTTGCTGGCTCTTCTCTGTAGGAGCGGCTTACCGAACCAGCAGTAAATTGACGATTCAAATGCACTTGCTAACATGTTTACTTGAATAAAGAATTTGAATGTGATACTTGTGTGCTTGAAAAAGAGAATTATAATTCTGTTTCTATAAAAGCTAAACATGGAGATCAATATGTTTTTTTGTAAAAATCAAAAATTGTAGTAAATAGTCATAAAATTTATATTCATATTTTCTAAATAATATACATAATTAGGCGTTATTTTGCGGCTATCCATAATAAAAAAGTAATGGGAAAATTATTTTAATCAGCGATAAAAAAACTACTTTTGATTTTTATGTTTTCTGGAAAATATGGTTTTACTCGTGATTGAACCTCTCCTATATCAAACATACCGTGGAATAATGATCAATTTTTTCAAATAACTATTACATTGGTTAATTAAGTTCGAATAAATAAAGGCATTCTAAGGAGGCGTTTTCATTGAAAAGCCTTTCATAAAGAACCGTGTGAAAATTTTTAGTTCGCTATTTCTTTATACAAAACTTAAAGATTCTCGCCTGGTACACGAACTTTTATTAGCACTAACATCTAGGCCAGCGAGGCTTTATACTTCGTGATTATACCCTCACGTTCACAATGTACACAAACAATTTCCATCTTGCTGGAAATAGGACAGTAAGTAATTTCTTATATTAAATAACACAATAAAACCTACCAACAACGTCTCGAATTCCAATTTAGTCTCTCATTTTTCCTTACCTTACGTACCTGTAGCTAATAATTTAGACGGACTATTAAGCGGTAAAGAGGGTGCGTGTAAGTGTGGAAATGCAATGTCTCCCCTCAATTTCTGTCTCCCAAATTTCCCCTGAGATTATCAGCTTAAATACAACATTTGCCACAAAAGAGCCAAATAAGTTGGCTTAGATTCATTTTATACTACATACATGTTGATTAAAGTTTAGTTTTATTATGCTATAATCCGCGTTTGTTAGGAAAATCTAAGTGTACGAAGCAGGAGACGTTCACATACCTAAGATATTAGTTTTTAAGATATTAGCATTAGTTATGATATGATTAGTTATCGCACTTATCACAAAACGCCGCCACCAACAAGCACTACACACATTCACTACAACTATCTCTACGATCGTTTCGCCTCGTAACCGAAGCATCATCACAAAATAGGCTCCACAACATGGATGGATGCATTAGGATTTTTATGTTTTTTAACAAACGCGGATTATAGCGAAAGAATTATATTAAAACTTCTGTACTACTTCTATAAATTCTATAAGTAGCGCCTATTTCTATAAATTATGGTTAAAGGTTAAATAATGTTATATTATTTATTATTATTTCATTCAAATTATATAACATACTCGTATCTACATCCTCCTGTCCTTATCCTTAGTGAGGTCGGCAAAAACATGTTATAAACATGTCACATGATTTGGCTGTGTATTTTACGACCGGCCGCCTGCTGAACGCCAACTTACCTTCAGAAATGAGGGTGGTCTATTCTATTCAGCTGGATACCGCATGGCGTTATATAACATATAGGGTCGCAAAATAATTGATTTCATAAAACCAAATTTGTAGTTATCTTCAGCGGTTGTCTTTCAGTTAATCACTAAAGGCACAGTTTAGATTAGCTGCTGAACCATCCCACTCATTGTTTAAGCCGTGTCAATACCCTCTCAGATTGTTATACTAATTACCTGCCACTCGCAGCTTCCAACCAAGATTAACTATCTAATTCAGACAAAGTAACAAAAGAATGCTTTCATATATAATTAAAAGGTCATGTATTATTAATTTATTTATTATCTATTGTACTTAAATGAATTAATAAAAAATAATAAATATTGTAAGGAGCATTTAATTTCTGAGAAAGAACAATAGATTTTAGATATAGGGAGCTCTATGATGAAAAACCTTTTTAGAATAAACAAAGTAAATCATAGAGTTATTATATTTAGGGGAGGCAACCTAAAATGTGTCCATTGAAAATAAAGAGAAATAAAATGAGACTTATCTCTCTTTTTTATTTGTTATTAAACAATTACAAAACTGATATATGAGTTACTAGCTGATCCGGCAAACGTTTTTTTGCTATATAAATTACTACAGATTTTCCTTTACTTTGATAAGTTGATAATAGATGGCGCTTTTCAATGTCATCCTATTCCTGTAGAATTAACAAGATGTCTATAGCCCATATGTTACCCCGGCGTATAAGGAATAATTGTGTATAATTTAATTTATAATATTAGTAGGACATCTTCATCAAAAAAATTATAAGAAGATCTCTTATAAATTTTTTGGACACTCACAAGATTACCTATGGCTCCCCTATTCCTATATAATATAATAACTATCAAATTAATACGTATCAAACCAAAAAGATGATATAAATGAAGTTGAGAAACATTATCCTATGTATGTAATTATATTTACATTTATTTTCTTTTTACAAATTTATCTCTGTGATTGTCTTTAGTCATAAAATTTTTAATTGATTGTAGGGAATCAAGTAAAAAATCTCTTCAATGTATAAGCCAATTATTGTTACAACTCTTAACTGAAGATTAATGCACATTATTGTGATATATTACTAGGATATTATGCAACCGTTATAATATTAATTACAATTAGGTATAACTATTAGATATACATATGTCATCAGCTGTAAACAATTGTTTTAATGAAATACATTTTAACTTGGCGTCAATATTTTTCGATCCATGTATGTAATTTAAGCGATGACATACTAGTCATATGGAATTTTCCCAATTTTACTTGAAAACATTTCAAATTGGTGCAACCTAATTCGGAGGGAGCAAGTAATTTTTTACCAAACTCTTTTAGGTGAGCTCTTAAAATTAGTTATTTAGACTAGTTATGTTTAAGGGTATAATAGAACAGACACATGTACACATGTAAAAGCTTTTTAATTAGATACAAATAAAAAATCTTCCGATATTGGACCCGAAATGTAATCACGGAGCAACGCGTACGTGTATTTATTATTTCTCACGAAATCGACACGTACCATTTTTCACAAAGAAACGTGTGACTATTGTTGAATTTCATATTACTATTTAATTAAAATATTTATACTGTAATTCTTTATTCCGTGCATAATACATATCGTAGGATATTGCCTGAAAAATTAAATTCAATATTAATGAAAATGATAATATAATAATGGGAATTGGAACATTGGACACAAGCCTACTCTCTTCGTTTTATGGAGAGAAGGGTATGAGCTAAGATCCACCATACAGCTCCAATGCTGATTGGTAGGTTACACATATCCCCAGAATTTTCTAAGAGATATGCAGGTTTATACATGTTTTCCTTCGCCGAAAAGCGTGTGATTTAAATTAGACACATATGGTTTTAACAGAATAACTCATTAGTTTCACATGAAACTCATTCAGATTCTGAACTCGTTACACGCCCCGAAAGGTCTCACAACACTTATGTGAAATAAATAATTTTAAAAATTTACTTTGACATAATAACAAACATAATAACAATAAGGGAAACATTTGGTACCCGTGGGAAATCCTAATTTCCTGCATTTCCTTCTACCGTCCTCACTTAACTTTTAAGACATTACATTAGTTTTTATAGCTATGATAATCATAACAGATTTATATTTTATCTGTTGAATTATAGACAATATGCTAAAATTAGCTGTGGCATAGATAACTATCGATAACACTGTTTAATCTGCTGCCAACTCACCCTACGCTTACGTTACTAATGGTTTCGTTGTCGCTCACATCCTTCACCCGAGATTAATTGTTAACGTGAAGGTATTCTGAAAGTGTTTGAGTGTGTACAATATGTGTGCTTCTTATTTCTATCTTTTTCTACATCTGGAGTCTATGGATGCTTTACACTTAAGCAAAGGGAAGCGGGCCGAGAAGAGTGAAGTAATGTTGCGACCTGTCTGACCTGACTCATGATGTAGAGAAAGCAAAGACGTGAACGCGGCACACAAAGAGTAAATAAAGAATCGTGTGTCTATTTAGTCTAAATAAGATTTTGGTGCAATTAATTTAAGCTTCATTATAAACATACCTTTTGTAAGTTTAGATTCACATAGCACGTGCTTAACGCGCGATTTGATGACGCGCTTTTACAACTACATACATTTTATTCAGACCTTATTCATGCTAACTAACGGGCGTTTTAATAAAGCACACGTTAAACGCTGCGCTAACCCTAGACTGTTGTCAGCACGCAATAACGCGCGCTTTATAATCTTTGGATTTCATTGATAATATACAGATGAGCGCGCGCTTTTGACACGGGCAGACATAATTTTAGGATTATCATATAGATAAAAATAGCAAATCGCGCTGGCTTCGCCCGCGTGGAAATCAGTGTGCCACAAAGTTTTTACCACAAAAAGACTGACCCCTTGGGAAGTTTACCATAATTTTCTATTCACTTAAACCTTCCTCAAAAATTGCACTATCTTTTAGTAACCTTATAAAAATCCGTACAGTACTTTTGAGAAAATCGATTACATACAGACAGACAGCTTTTGGGGACTTTGTTTTATAATATGTTTAGATAGAGAAATGTCCTACGATATGACATTTTACGAGTAGCATCTATTCAGATAAGAACTTAAGGATAATCACTGCTTTAGAGTATTACTATCGCATACATTTAAATCCCTATAATATCAAACAAACATATGCACTTAAGAGTATGCACTTAATGCCCTTAGCTTTCGGGCAAAACGATCATTGTCAAAGTCAAATATAAATATATTCAAAATATCTCTTTCCTCAGACTATCATGTTCAATAGCGCTATTGCAGTGGAGTGTTCTACCGTTACTGCATTTTTCACGATCCATTGAGTCCTCACTGAACAACAATAAAGCCAGCGCGGATCTCACAGATAAAACGCAATATTCCGCGTATTCCAAATGTTTCAAATTGCATGCGGGCAACGTTGTGGAAGAAACAATGTGTGATTTACATTCGTTTTCAAATACATAATATTTCAAAGATAAGCTAAACAGAAAAGCACAAAAATTATTACTGCTTTCATTTTAGCATATAGAGCAAAAGAAATTTATTGACATTTTTATTGTTTTAGTATTGACTTATATGCGAAAGTGTATATTTATCTGTCTGTTAAATTTTTTACGCTTGAACAATATTAATGAAATTTGGTACAATTAAAACTTATATCAATGGCAAACATTAAGGCTAAAAAAACCTAGCGTTTCAGGAACGATATAAAACGTATTGTATACTTAAGAATATTTAAACATTGAAAATAATGTGAACGAAGTCGCGTATACAGCTAGTAAACAATAAATTATTTATCATCTACACGAATATATGGAAAATAGACTTAAATTACTCAATCACGCTTTCCATAGCTTTGGAAAGATTGATGCAACTGAAGTTTAGAGGTCACGAGAATACAACGTGCTCGAGCGATAATAAAATTTGAACGGATTTGATATAACCACTCTATTACAACATGAACACCACTCATTTAATATCCACCATTTGCAAGAACGTTGCTCTTATCGGGATATGCAATATATTATATGGAGTTAGATAATCTGTACACAAACTACAAAATGTGCATAATTATGGATACCATCCAGCGAACACATTGTGGCTATGATTATGACTGCTGTATATAAATTATGTCTTCATGATTTAGACGACAGAACATTTTATAGTCGTATTGATTCTACGTTTAGAATGATATTACGAAGAAACGTATTCTATTTAAAGCAATCTATTCAGTTCCACAGTTTCATTTACTCTTCCGCTAATAAAAAGATAAAGAGATTGCAAATGTCTATTATTCTGGGTATATGTTTTGGCATAAGTGTTGGCAATATATAGAGCATTTTATTTTAAGAACAATATTTCTTTCGCTATCGCAAAGAAATAGATTCACAATTAAAACGCCTTATTTTGTAGCGGTTCTCGTGACGAGGGTTTGACAGTTGTATTTGGGACAGGATGGTGCGAAATTTGAAGTCACACGGGAACCTGGTAGCACGTATCATTTACACTCAATGCCATATTTTATTTTCTATAAAACGTCTAACAAGTATATTATGTAAGCTTTCACTATATGAACTGTTTATATCGATTCGTTCTATAGAAAATCTATCTCCCAGAACACAAATGTGATCGGTAAAGCACTTACGACCGTGATTGTACTGAACTTCAGCTAAGACCATAGTTGCAGGAATTTCATCGCTGTGCTTCATTAATTTGACTGAGTATGCCTTATTACAGACATCAGATCACTTAGAGAACTATAAATAAATTCGTCAAATCAAATCAAAATAATATTTATTCAAGTAAGGTCTTTCGAGCACTTTTGACTCGTCAAGGATCGATTTGATTAATGAAACTACAACTGGTTCATAATGTTGCTCTTACTGAAAAGAACCAGTAAGAAACTCGGCGTTCAACCTTTGAAACATTTTTAATTTTACATAATTAAACCGCAGTCTTGTATTAAAGGATTTGCAAATCGAGGCATGTTTATCTTACAAATAATTTTCAATTTTGTAATATGCTGTTTTAATTTTGTTTTAAATATAATTTTTATACATAAAATTTTTTTTACAAACAAAAAATATAGCAGTTATAAAATATAAAAATTATAAAAATAAAATAACAACAACTTAGGGGTGCCTCATCGAAGTCATCAATAAGTACTGCAAGATTTGACTATCATTGACGGGGCGCCCAACAACGCGCGGTGCCCGGGTTCATTGCACCCCTGCACCATGTGCCTAGACAGGCCTGTTATATAATACAAGACCCCCGAGTTCATTTGCATCAGTTAAAAGTGTTAAAATGGCATTAATTACGTTCTATGTATTTATTTCAGAACACTAAGAATAAACATGACTTTTCTATCCTATATGTAACCATCTCCAGTATTTAACCGTTACCCAGTATGCAACCGTCGATGGTACCAAGTTGCATCAATATTACTTCTTATATAAATATATTAGTACGTTAATGAAAAGTCATACGGTTTTCATGAAACAATGATATATTTAAGCGTCTCAAAACAATAAACATAAATTAGATATAACTAGTAGAATATATTAAATATCGTTGATGGAAGGTAACTTTTTCATCATGACTGTGATAATAAATAGCAGATGATACACTTAACTAGTGACTGTAGAACATATTGGCGGTTTCAGTGAGATTGCTTTTACTTCAATAGCGCTATTTGAAATTTGTACCTAACGATTTTGTTATGTTACCAATAACAGGAATAGAAATATAAGTCACAGCAGAAAATCTAATGTAATTTACTATCATACACACACAGATGCTATCACACACGCACACACACATTACAGTATCTTCAGTATTTATTAACAACAAAAACATAGTATAAGAATGCTGCCTGAATATGCGCGTTGCATCAGTAAACTAATTTATGGTACGAAAAAGGAACAAACCCCTTATCACTCGAAGAGTCAATTAACTTCATCTTCATTTCCTTGGCGTTAACTTTACTTCACACCGCCGTGTGGTATCCGGCTGAGTAGAATAGACCACTCTCATTTCTTACAGAGGTATCCTAAAAGGCGACTAAGGTAAGTCGACCCGCCGTGTGGTATCCGGCTGAGTAGAATAGACTACACTCATTTCTTACAAAAGTTCGTAAAAGGTGACTAAGGTAAGTTGACCCACCGTGTGGTATCCGATTAAACAGAATAGATCACCCTCTGTCTTACCGAGGGGTCGTAAAATACGACTACGGTAAGATGACTCAGGCAGGCGGCCGGTCGTAAAATACGCAGCCAAATCATGTGACAACATGTTTGTACCATGTTGTGCCGACCCCACTTAGAGTGGGATAAGGGCAAGAAGATGATGCTAACTTTACTTCACAGTTTTACTAAACTGTTCTATAGCAGTGAATGTAGGTTTTACGGAACCTGTTTAGCAAAAATAACAAATTAGAGACAGCGGTTATAATAACTGAGAAGCAATATATCCCGCGCGTGATCGAAATACATATTAGCAATTTAGGTACAATTTCTGCTGAAGAAACCCAGTCCTATACCTGTAAAATGAAAAACAAGATTTTTAATATTGAGCTCAACAGTTATCAAAGTTTTAAGAATGTATGGGATAAAAATGTTTGAATAAAAACAAGTTATATTATTTTCTAGTAAACTTTCATTGCGATTTTTGTCGTGGAGCCTATCCTCTTGATGATGCTTCGGTTTCGGAGCGAAACGATCGTCGAGATTGTGGTGGTGGTTGTGTGTGCTGCTTGTGTGCTGGTGGAGGCGGGGTGCGTGTGGTGGCTTGTCCTGCATGTATAAGGTGCGTAAATTTTGTCTGCTTCATACACATTAGCTTTGCATGCATTCGCTTAACCCGTGCGGATTATAGCAAGGTTATAAAACTTTCGTCAATCCTAGTAACCTAAATTCATCATTGTAAAATAGAAAAAAATAGAATGATGTATTTAAAATTATAAGTATCCATTGATATAATTATTACTGTTATAGAATAAGCCAAACGTGAAAAAATATATCTCGAATTAAGGAGTGAGAAGTAAAAAATTGCGTCGTCATTTAGATATCACTAATAACATACTATAGAAAAGTTGGTATTCTAGAAAATTCAATGAAAATGATTTGTATAAGGAATATTTTCAATAGAAATAATAAATTGAGGACATCTAATTCGGTACAGCGTTATAATAACGCAGAAGCAATACTGCCCGCACGTGACCGCGATAGATATTAACGGTTCAGCTACATCGCTTTTGATACTGACGTAATCCTTGGAACTAAAAATAAAATGTGAAAATAGATGTAAGATTTAAATGTATTCTATATCTATTTTAAAATAGATTCATAACCATCGCAACCCGAATCAAACGGACTAGATATATTTACATAAATATTAATGAGAAGGGCAAAAGAACTGAGTTTTATCACTTACATATAATTAAAAAGTATGACCGTAATTTGGTGCTCATTCCCGGCGAAAGCAAGACAAATTATTGTCAGCACACTTCCGGAAATGGGCTCAGCAATTTTTCTAATAAAGTGACAGGGGAATTAACTTACATGACAATATCTTAAGGTTAGCGCACTGTCTCTATATTAAAACAATGAGTATTTCTGTATTTGAAATGTTTTGTTAATTTGATTTGATTCGTTAATTAAGTCGTTTATTACTTTAGAATTTACTATTAGAATTTTCGGTTTACGTTTTATGCTTAATTATGTGTCAATTGGAGAATAGTTTTATTTTCACCGTGTGGTATCCGGCTAAGTAGAATAGACCAACCTCATTGATTACCGAGGTATTGTAAAAAGCGACTAAGGTAGGTCGGCCCACCGTGTTGTATCCGGCTGAGTAGAATGGACCACTCTCATTTATTACCGAGGTGTCGTAAAAAGCGACTAAGGTAAGTTGACCCACCGTGTGGGATCCGGTTGAGTAGAATATACCACCCTTTTTATTACCGAAGGGTCGTAAAATACCACTAAAGTATGTTAACGTCAAGCAGGCAGCCGGTCGTAAAATACGAAGCCGAATCATGTGACGACATGTTTTTAACATGTCTTGCTGACCCCACTTAGAGCGGGATGAGAGCAGCAGAATAATGATCTGTTCACCACTTCAATAAAATAATATATAACAATGAGATCGCGCGACTCTTCTGATTGTGAGTTTCCCTGAACAATGAGTTTTCTATAAAGTCTTTAGGGATACTTAAGAGTTTAAAGCACAAACAGAACTAATCTGTCAATGTAAAACAGAATGATAAATTTTGTAATGGAAAAACAAAAAGAATTCCTCGATCAAATTACACAACTTCCGCCCGAATATATAATTTTTTTATGTTATACAAATTTGTGGTAGTGGAAAAATTCACTCCATATTTTAAAAACATAATCAGCCTAGCACGTTTTCCTGACATTTCTGACGAGTCACGGCGGGACATTTTGCTTTTCGTCCATTCACGGTACGTTTAAAAAGCACTTCATTTACTTAATAATTTCACAGGCAATCCATCACTGACAACCTGACGAGTGGAATGTTACTACTGAATCAAGGTGGTAGAAGTTGATATAAGATATATTATATAATGAAATGAAACTATGCTGGTCGAAAGACAAAAGCACGTGGCCTTCTACTAAGGGTTGCGCGTTTAATCCTGGGCACCTTTAATTTTCTATACAGACTTATATGCTTATTTGACATATATAATTAGATATGTTCTTTACGATGCAGGAAAAACATGCATTTTGCTAAAAAAATCCTACTAATCCATACTTGAGAACAATAGCAGTTCTCTTACAGGAGAAAAGAGATATTTTCTCAACAGTGTATAAGCTATCAAAACTTGTACTTTAAATTTAACAACATCTTATAAAGCATCTTCAAACCAAATTAAGTAATTTGCTATTAATTAGAATTAGGTGTTACTTTACGGAGGTACATGATACAAAAGTAATGAAAATATGATATTTGCCTATATCCGCACTGAATTATCGTTCATCATCATCATCACCATTTTGTCACGGATTATAGCAAAATAATATTTTAATTACTTTTGAACTTTACTATTAACAACTATGACTATCTAAAACAGTTGTTTAGACATGTTAAAATAAACTTATGCAAGTTTTAGTAGCTGATGTCAGATAATACGAATAAATATATTAAATAAAAACTTATCAGTATAACACCTAAAACGTAGTTCCTTTTCGTACAATAGTTAAGAGGATGCTGGGTGGTCTGGGCGATAGTGAGCGAATCCAGTAGCGGAAGCTATCAACCCAACCCAAACATCATCTCCTATATAACAACATTCCTGCTCTATCCCTACCACTATTTTCCTCTTGGAATAAGTATTAGCCAAGGCATAACTTTGTACATAATCTAAGGCAAAAGGGGTGGGCGATAGCAGTTTTCATTAGTGGAAGCCATCAACCCAACCTAAACTGAGTTTAATCACATTGTTGGGGTCATCCCAAAAGAAAGTTCTGAATGTTAAAGAGCAGCTTTTATCGATCATCGGTATTTATAATTTCTTCAAATAGATAATATTAATCAGAGTCACAATTAAATTGACTTCGTAGCATTTTGACTAAATGAAAACAGTGGTAATGCATAATTAGAGCCTGACAAGGGTCTGACAGTTGTATTTGGGACAGGATGGTGCGCAATTGGTAGACACACCTGTGAACAAACGTAACTCTAAATAACGAACAATGAATTCACTAAACGATTTATTATTTATTTAAGCGAGTGTTACAAAGGTACGACAGGTTGAATTTAGTATATCACGCACAGTTTATGTAATACATCGGTCTTCGACCTCTGGACATGTGGACTTGGTGTTATATAT
Organism: Morpho deidamia; assembly: GCA_947086505.1. Classification (NCBI taxonomy): domain Eukaryota; kingdom Metazoa; phylum Arthropoda; class Insecta; order Lepidoptera; family Nymphalidae; genus Morpho; species Morpho deidamia. The sequence goes on from CAMTZC010000027.1 coordinate 8,240,111, forward strand.
AAAGGAATGTATTCATGAAGAGGTCGTCTATGCCACCTTGTGAATGAATCTAGCAACATCCTACGTTCCTACCTTCCTGCTTTTGACGTGGTATGTACGCATATAAATATAAAAAATGCAAAAGTAATCCGTCTGTTTGTTACGTTTATACGAATGAAATTAATCATTATGATGGAAACTTATAGGCCTAAAATACAGAATAAATAATTTCTTGTTACCTTCAGGGTCAGGAAAAAAACAATGTAAAATTTAAAGAGGATACTTTAATAATGACTTGGATGAACAAACTTGCGGGTATAGGTTGTGTGCTGATAATTAATCACGTGCTTTTCGGTAATGGTAAATATCGTGGGTAACCTGCATGTCTTATAAACATTCTTGAGAATTTGTTACCTACCAATCCGCGTTGGAGTAGCGTGATAAATCTAAGCTCCAACCCTTTTCCCAGTTGTTGAATAATAGGTTGATAAAGAAATCCGCAGAGTCCCATTCTGCGGATTTCATTCTGCGGACCTTCCAGTACAGTCACTATTACAATACCGCAGAAGTGCTAAAGCGACTGCCCCTACTCCTGCCCGTCCCATAGTAAATATTCCTAATATTTCATCTCTGTAGAATGTGAGGATCGCTGACTTAGTTCAAAGCTTTGCACCGAACTATTCCAGTTTCCTCCATTGCAATATGATTACCTGATTGTTTTTTTTTACATTGTCTTAAGTACGCACAGATGAAAGTAATGGACAATATTAAGTATTGCTCGGTTTTCAGATCTTCTCCGATTAGTCAATTAGATTAGGGAGACGAGATGGTGTTTGAGAAGATAAACCAATATCTAAGTGGAATCTGAGATGACATAGACCTGTCTACAGAAAGGTTTAAGTTAATAGTAAGAAATATGCTTACACGTAAACCATATTACAGAATTGAATATTATTTCGATAATCAAAATGTCTGGATTTGGAAATCCTTTCTGCGTTTTACTGCGGTTTAATAATGTAAAATTGAAAAGCTTTAAAAGATTGAATGACGAGTTTCTTGCTGGTTCTTCTCGGTAAGAGCAACATTCCAATAACGTTGAAGCTTTATTAATTATATTGATCCTTGACGATTCAAAAGTACATGAACGGGAAATAAATCGCATGATTTTATTTGATTCAAATTCAAATTCAAAATATTATTTATTCAAGTAAACTTGTGAACAAGTGCTTTTGAATCGTCAACATCTACGGCTGGTTCGGAAAGCTGTTCCTACCCAGAAGAACCAGCAAGAAACTCGGCGGTTGCTCTTTTCAAAGAATAATTCTTATCACTAGAATTAATGAAAAGTACGAAATGGACTAAGTTGGGATAAGATACGAGTATATTCTAGCAATAAGGATGGCATTGCCTACTACTTCTTATATTAACATAGGGGTTACATTGGGAGAAAATCGAGTTGCCTGTATATTGGTGGCCGTTCTCAGGGTGTCTCTCTGAGTCATCCCGAGACATGCCGAGTGTGAAAATGTGCAGGGTACCACTCGTCTCGCCTTGGTAGGTCACGTGATGTCTCGCCCGCTCTTGCTCCTTTGTCGGTTTATGTTCCCATTTCAAAGAGTCTCACACCTCGCACAATCAGCGAGCGTGTCGCTATTCACTCTCGAGAGTATACATGGTCACTCCGAACTTACACATTCCGGCAGAGCATTTACTGTGGTCACTAACTTACTGCAGCGCCCTGTCGTCTTCATTCCCCAGTACTTTAGTCATTATTTACTATGTAACCCATAACACATCCACAGTGTGATGTGTAAGACACCTTACGTCGATTGTGCTGTATAAGTGAAAGTAGAAACATCTAATTTTATATAAAAGTAGCACGACTTTATCACGATGTGACTCGTATGTTTATATAATAATAAATATGAATCACGAAAGTTTAAAGTCTAGGCATTGCCTAAATTGATCTCCACACATCCTCGTCTGAAGGATTGAAGTAGAAGATTTAGTACAGTAAGTTATATTAAATTCCTTATACCCGTTAGTAGAAACAAATTACACGCAATATGTTCAACACTTAAAAGGCAATATATTCTGATCCAAACTGACATCGTTTCGACTTCAGTAAGAAATTAACGACGTCTTTTCCCTTTAACGTTCTCATCAACAACGTATATTAGTTGTTATTTCGTTTTATAGTTCATATTATAAATCCCAACAATAAAAACAAGCAATAAAAATACATTGTACGACTTGATGTACAAAGTACAATATTAACATGGATACAATATTATAAACGTATCACTAATAGTGCACTATTTCATTGCACAAACTATTTCATTCATTATAATTATCAATATTATACCGGGTACATCTACACTTATTATAAAACAAAGTCCCAAAAAGCTGTCTGTCTGTATGTAATCGTTTTTCTCAAAATCTACTGAACAGATATTTATACAGTTTTCAGTTACAGTGCAATACTTTCGGATCGTTCAGGTAAATAGTACATATCGATATTATGTAAAGTGTGTTGAAGAGATCGCGCAGTTGTTAAAAACTTGCTTTCTGGGAGCTTTAGGTCCGTGCGCTGCGTAAACCAGCAGAGATACGCTAAAGTAATGTACTAGAGAATTGTAGATCTATAAAAATACTACTAAAATACTACCGCGACGGCATGTCTCTATCTCTCACGGCTAATTAACAACAACTATTTTTATATTTAAAACTCCATGCGGGCGAAGCCGCAGGCACAGCTAGTAAATAATAAATTGAAGACTAGCTAGTAGAGCTCTGAAGTCTGTCGCAAAATATATTGGGCTACTATTTTTATACTTTAAAACTATTTCGATTATTTTTTATTATGATGATGATTTCAACTAATTAATTCAAAGTAATCTAGCGTTGTATAAGTATGTATTGTAAACTGGATTTCTGTTTTACCCGGGCGTTCTGAATATTAACATAAATAAAGAAGAAATATGTATCTGTTACTTTTCTGTGGTTCTCTTATTCTTCCACCTAACTGTGTGATGTTCTGTGCAAATAAATGTAAATAGTAAGAGGCTACTGAATATTATTCCCCACTAGAGCTAAGTAAGACTATTTTTTTAAACTGGGAAAACTACAAAAAAATTACCAATTAAAATCCATAAGTATATTAGGTAGGCATTTGTTTCTTCTCAAAACATTGTAGTTAAGTTACTCATGTCAACAATTTATAATATGCCTTTCGTTGAAGAACGTAAGTAAATCCTAATATATATGGTCTTTTTTGAATTTGTGTAATCTCTCAATCCAAGAACAGGAGGTTTTGCCCAGTTGTGGGCCATCGACAAACTCATACTTTACTTCTCTAACTGCAAATTTTTTTTTAAAACAATAGCTTCAATCAAAATTACGAGTTATATAATAAACACGTTTCTGAGTATTTTATATCTACGGTATACTTTATGTCTATCCTAAATAGGAAAATGTAAACATCAAACATCTTGTGTGTGTAAGATTATATATTATTCTTATTCATGTGATTTATTACTAAAATAAATCAAATGGATTTTTGCTGGATAGACGATTTCGTTTTTTTGTATTATCCCTCGGGGTATTATATGATCAAGGCTGTATATTTGTCCAATACAGAGATAAAACATCAAGATATTTATTGGCTGTCGTCGAGAACATTAAAGGGAGGGACGTCATTAAGCTGATATGGAGGTCAGAACGGGGTCAGTAAGGATCGGAATATACTGCAATTTTAGTTCCAGATATAATGTGAATTTACGTTATAATAAATTGAACATCAATCACTCCGTATTCTGTCAAAACTACCTTTTCATTTTTCCGTTGGCGTACCAGAAAATGTTTTAATAGCTGTCTAAGCTTACCCCTATGTCGTGATAAAATTCAATGATATCTTATGCTTTTGTCTATACTACTATATAATTTAAATAGACTTGGGAATTATAATTTTAGTCAAAATTTACAGTGTCCTTTTTTGATAATATTAAATTAAAATATATGAAAATTTATTTAAAAAAATACGATTTGTTGGATCTCCGAATCTGGGTGTATTTATAAATTTATTTAAAAATTTATGTGTATATGTTTTCGAGTTTTCAATCGAACATATCATATGTATTAACTGTGTAATTGTTCCATATATTTATTTATTATTATCATATAATAAAAATAAATAAATATATGGGATATATGGGACGATTTAACGCCTTTTGCAGAATATATAAACAGTCATCGTTAAAGTTAAGTAATATACTATTTGCAAATTTAAATCATGTGAATTCCGCAATAAAATACGAAATTATTTTAAATATGATTCGAAATTAACATCATTCCAAGGAGTTTGACTGACCGTTGGAGCAGTTGGCAGTGACCCAGCCTTCAGCTCTGCGGGGACGGATTCGATTCCAGCTGAGGACCAACATTTTCTAATTACAATTTGCTGATTCTTCGACTATGGATGTATTTATGTATTTAAGTACGTGTTTAAAATTACATAGGTAGTATATTTACCAATTATCGCCATAAGACAAGTATAAAGTTACTTACTTTGGGGACAGGCGACTGTGTGTTTTTGTCTCACATTAAAAAAAGAGGATTGGTCCATGCTTACAATAGTAGATTTAAGCAACGAACATAATTATTGAAGTTCTCATTTTGCAATGCAAAAAACTTTTGTTGCTCTAGTCATTCTAATCATATTTTAAGTATTCTGGCATAACTACTGAAATAAGTTACTAAGAATTTTTTATACTTATACTGAAGCTTAATGAAGTCACAGGCAAAAAGCTTTTTTTTTCCTTTTGTTTCTTATCTTATTTTAATACTTTGATTTATTTATTTATATCACCTTTTACAATAAAATCCATTTATTCAACTTAAAGTTTGGGAATTATAGTTTTTGGTTTATGGGAAGTATAGGTTATTATGATTACAAAAAATTGTATTTACTCTATTCACTTGACTGGTACTTTAGAGAGTAGGATTAGAGCTGATACTCACCACGCTGATGATCACTAAAAACCTCTAGAAATTAAGTTAAAATATTTTCCTTGACTGTACAGTGAAGTAAGTAAATTATAATTCATAGATGTCTTATAGTAATTATTGTTTGTTGATGTGAGATCCGAGTTTTGTTAGTTTTATATTTAAGTCATCATTCGCCTAAAATTAATAGACCCTTATTATCCCACTGCTGAACATAGGCCTCCTCTCTCAGTTTTCGGAGTGAAGATTTGAACTAAGACCCACCACGCTGCTCCAATGTGAAATGGTAGGTAACACATATCCCCGCAATTCTCTATATTTATGTAGGTTTCCTCACGATATTTTCTTTCATCGCAAAGCATGTGATTAATTTTAAATATTATTTAGATACATAAAATTTAACAGATAAAAGACTGATGCGTGCCCAAAGTTTGAACATGTGACCTCTAGAAAGAGCCGCAAGGTAGCGTGGTAGGTCCAACCCTTCTACAAAAGTAATAATAAAATTATTTTGCTATAATCCGCGATACAGTAAATAGAAAATATATATAGTGTTTAATGTATAGTGGATTATCAGTATTTTCATACCCGATACGTGCAGGATTCGTAAAAGCACATGCACAAACCTCCACCACTTCCACCAAAATACACAAGCACTACACAGTTTCACTATCACAAACTCAACAATCGTTTCGCCCCGCAACCGAGGCATCATCAGGAGATAGACTCCACGACAAAATCGCAAAGCGAAGCGTTATGCAAACAAGCATTGTTATATAGTAATCGGTTCATCCCCACCTTTACCTCTGAACACGTGCAACAAGCTTGAACTTGAAATATTTATCTGCTCGTTAATGAGGGTGCCATTGTTATGCTTAATGATTTCTAATTGTTCCAAAATATTCAATTTTAAGCTTTTTTCGCAGGTGTGCAGTATTTCGAAACAATGGTCATTAGGAACTTTATGACCGCTTTCTAACAAATGTTTCGCGAAATGTGAATTTTGTGGCTTATTATTCCTGAAAGCGACCATATGTTCTTTAAAACGGGTTTCAAAATTACGACCAGTCTGACCCACATATGTATCATTGCATTCAGGACATTTTATTTTGTAAATACCACTCTTTTTCGGGCTTTTTAATTTGTCTTTATTATTGCATAATTAGATATTAGAAATAAGACAAATTAGAAAGCCCGAAAAAGAGTGGTATTTACAAAATAAAATGTCCTGAATGCAATGATACATATGTGGGTCAGACTGGTCGTAATTTTGAAACCCGTTTTAAAGAACATATGGTCGCTTTCAGGAATAATAAGCCACAAAATTCACATTTCGCGAAACATTTGTTAGAAAGCGGTCATAAAGTTCCTAATGACCATTGTTTCGAAATACTGCACACCTGCGAAAAAAGCTTAAAATTGAATATTTTGGAACAATTAGAAATCATTAAGCATAACAATGGCACCCTCATTAACGAGCAGATAAATGTTTCAAGTTCAAGCTTGTTGCACGTGTTCAGAGGTAAAGGTGGGGATGAACCGATTACTATATAACAATGCTTGTTTGCATAACGCTTCGCTTTGCGATTTTGTCGTGGAGTCTATCTCCTGATGATGCCTCGGTTGCGGGGCGAAACGATTGTTGAGTTTGTGATAGTGAAACTGTGTAGTGCTTGTGTATTTTGGTGGAAGTGGTGGAGGTTTGTGCATGTGCTTTTACGAATCCTGCACGTATCGGGTATGAAAATACTGATAATCCACTATACATTAAACACTATATATATTTTCTATTTACTGTATCGCGGATTATAGCAAAATAATTTTATTATTACTTTTGTATTATGGATCTCCGCAAAGTAACGCCTAATTCTATAAATTATTCCAACCCTTCTCTCTAAAACGTGGAGAAGACCTCTATGCTCATATAATTTCAATCGGCTACTGACGTTTTCACGACAAAAATTTGTTATACACTCTATTCACTCGAATAGTAATCAAGACAGTAGGATTGGAGACAATACTTGCCTCGCTGATGATCTAAAAAATTCTCCAGAGATTTAGTTATCAAAAAAATATTTTCCTTCACTGTACAGTGAAATAAAGCAAATAAATTATAATTCATATACGCCGTGTGGTATCCGGCAGAATAGAAAAGACCACCCTCCTTGCTTACCGAGGTGTCGTAAGAGGCGACTAAGGTAAGTGCCGTGTGGTTTCCGGCTGCATAAAATAGATCACCCTCATTTCTTACCGTGGTGTCGTAAAAGGCGACTAAGGTAAGTTGACGTCAGGCAGGCGGCCGGTCGTAAAATACGTAGCCAAATCATGTGACAACATGTTTCTAACATTTTGTGCCGACCCCACTTAGAGTGGGATAAGGGCAGGAGAATGTATGATGTAAATTATACTTCATAATTCTTTACTCGAGTTTTGAACCCACCCCTCTGTTATGGTTATGTGGTAACTTCCTTAAGCTATCACTTGCGTAATTAAATCGAATTCAGTATGTTAGAGACAATAATTTCAAATTACACCATCCTGTATACAATACATTAATTTCACAGCATAGTAAATCTACTGAAGCATTCATCTAAATTCACTCAGCTTCCGAGCTCTCTGGAATATACACTAAAGTGCAAGTACATTACTGTGTCCATTAAACATTATATCCACTGATTAATTTACCCCTGGATTAGTGCAACTAGCTATGCATTTATTGTTATTTCTAATAACAGCTAGAACTAATTTTATTGTGCGTTTCTTTTTGTGTTTCAACTTCACTCACTTATCCCGCTTGCCATACCAAATTATGATTTGATTTTTAATGAGTAACTAGCCCATTGACTCGTGAATTCAGTTCAACCAACTAGACCTAGAGAGGTTACAACATGAAAGCATAACATAAGAATGGTAATATTATAAGCTTATAGAATTAGACGTTAAATGATTTATAGAATTAGGCGTTACTTTGCGGAGATCCATAATACAAAAGTAATAACAAAATCATTTTCCTATAATCCGCTATAAAATTTATCGCGATTTACTATATCTTACGATTACTTTTACCTGTAATTTACATTTACTTATAACTTTAATTATAAATTAACTGCTTTAAATTGTCTCACTTTTTTAGGTATGTTGCCAAAAATCTCGGTCAAAGGAATAAGTTGATTGATCTTTGTACACTTTTTTATTAATGTTTTTCTAACTTTTTTTAAATAAATAAATACATAAAAGTAATATTAATTTGATTGTTTATAAAAATGGAATTCATTATATTACAAAAGCAAAAATCATTAAATTAATTATTTTTGCTTTTGTCATATAATAAATTCCAAAATTGTGTATGCTTGTTACAGAGAAGTTCACGATTAAAATTGCATGATTTTTATCGAAAAGGAAGGTTTGTGCGAAAATACACTCGGCAATCAAACAGAGCTGTTAAAATGAAACTTTTGGATGATCGAGTTAACTATCAATATCTGTTATTATGGTTCATTGATTACTGAAATTACACACTCCTTTGATTGCTACTTGAAAGGTTAGTAATATCACGAATGGTATATGAAAAAATGCACGAATTAAGCTTAAAGTTTAAACATGTGCTTCCATGTAACTTTTACGTTAAGATAAATTTTCAATATTTTTGCGACTTTGAACTAGAACTACGAATTAATTAACTCAGAGCATATAAGTTTAATTAAATTTCCGTACGTAATATGAAAAATATATTGCTAAGAACTGATATTTTGTACTCTCCTAAACTTATATAATATTCAAATGTTTTTATAAAACATTCATAGTAACCCTCAAAGGCTATAAAGGCCTATTGATTATTACATGTACTACAAGCAAATAATATATATGTATGAAAACCTCACCTTACACCTTACACCTTTCACCTTAATTAATCAGCTTACATAAAAATATTGGAAAAACAATCAGATAAAAGTCAAATGAATGCGAAAGGCCTATATCACACAAAAGCAATGAAAATATTTTTAGCTATAATCCGTGATAAGTGTTTTAGTTGCAAATATTGCGGATTGTAGCATAATATTATTATTACTTTTGAGTTACGAACTCTCGCTAAGTAACGTCTAATTCATATACACCTCTAATAATAAGTTACACATTTACTATCTCGCAATATTTACTGTATCGATATATGCTTTATATTAACAAAGACAGTGAAAAAATAAAGCAAAAAGACGTTATAAATTGACAAAATTGTGGCTGAAATGTGTATAATTATCTCTAACACACTTTAGTAGCGACAAAACTGGATTTTTCCGGCAAGGGTATCTTTTAGTAGGCAATTATATTCCGATATTTTGTGATAATTGACTTATAATTACCATCGAACACGAAATTCAATTCATATCGAATATCAAAAAATCTACAATATTTAAAAATGATTCACAGTGTATATTCAAAGTTGATTTTGATGTGATTAAAAATAAAATATTTCCAACAAATTTCCGATGATTTATTCAAGTATTGTCTGAAGTCAACAAACAGTGCTCCATAAACGTTGTCTGTACACTTATACAAAAATATATATACACGAGTTCTTACATTTTATACATTAACTGGCATATACATTAAATATTATACATGCAAATATTAGACGTTTCATTTTATAAACGGCATATTCGGTAGCACTTCCGGGCGTCTACGGTGATGATTACCGTGATGCCTAAGATGTATTACAGCTTCTCTCATTTTCTGTTCCCTCAAAGCCCGTATGTACTCTTCATCTATAGAATGTCTATTTTTGCCTCGCAACACAGGCTTGTTCGTACCCTTTTCACTGTCTTTGAACAAAACACACCAAAGCGACTTGTCTTTATTATCCCACAACAAAGATTTCGTGTACTCCTTCAGTCTCCTACTATTCTCTTCGACACGACGCATGGCTATCTCTATTTTAATTAAATCCTTGTAATGATCCGATATAGTCGGCGTTGTCGCGTTATTGCTTTCCTGACGCACGCTTATATTAATTCTCGACAAGTAATAATTCTCATATTGGCTAGCGGAGCCTTTAGTTCGCAATAACCACACTACACTAGCTATGAAGGAACACGACACAATGAAAGTTATTATTAGTAAAGTTAGTCTGAACACTGCGTTTGGGGACGCACAACTCATATCACTTTTTGTTTACGTTTGACCACGTATATTGCAGGATCGAACATAACGCGTAGCGTCGGCTACGAATCCCTACGGGCGTCCGCTCGCTACGTGCTCCCGCTACGAACTGGCGTGCTGTTACGGCGCTACGCCCAGCGCAGTCAGTTTCTATTCTATGTAATTTGTAGTTCAAAACCGTTTCCGAAATAAGGACGCTTTTGAATCTCTTTGTGCGAAGATTCTCTACGCTTCTGTATAATTGTACTGCAATTTTTATCTACCACGCAATATCAGATACAAACATGGTCATACATTTCCAAGACAGCTTTTCAAGCGAAAAATCTCATTTTACACAATGTTTGTATAGTTATATTTACTTCAGCTTCAATATAAATAGACCTTAAAGCACTATTTATTATACTGGAAAAATACGAACTAACAATTCGTCATTCATTCATTCATTTGTTAATTATGTCAACAAAATACCGTATAGCTTAAGAAATGTATGTGATAACACTATAGCAAAAAACGACTTAAACACTGCACCTAATACACAAAATAATTTCTCTTTTATTATATTAATTGAAGACGGCGCCAATTTTTACAAAATCTCAACTTATTTCAGCCGTCAATTTAAATAATTTTCTCTCTTTTCTTTTTGACAAAGCAGAAAAGATTCTCTCAAGATAAAAGTAAGCCAATCTTAAAATAAATTACACGTAAATAACGAATGAGGATGAAAATGCTCCTTTTTGTAATTCTTATGAAAAAGATTTTAAGAAATTCCTTTCGTTAACTGTTCTTTATGTTGTACTAATGACATCTTTGAAAAAAGATTTTCCATTAATTTTATTTATTTGTTTATTTATTTTGATAACGATTTCCAAACTTTTACTTGACCCAACTTTATTATATATTGTGCTAGATGTCCGGCCACGCGTTACTGTGGCTCAATCTGGTTTCGAATTCCCCTCGAAACAGAACTAGACAGTTAAAAAAATAGTCCGATCGCCACCAAACTACTACTACTTACAGGATCATCTACTGTGCCACTCTAATAATTGTATGAAACTTTCATTAAAATCGATCCAGCTGTTTCGGATTTTATGAAGAAATGAATAACAAAAAAACATTTTTATATGTATAAGATTGTCAATCAATAAATTGCTCTTATTTAAAGGAGTGGCCCGTTGGCGCAGTTGGCAGTGACTCTACTTTCAGCTCCGTGGGTCGAGGGTTCGATTTTCGCCGAGGGCGAACATTTTTTAATTTGCTGGTTCTTCGAGTCGGTATGTATATATGTATTTAAAATTATATAAGTATGTATATATTTATCAGTTGTTTCTCACCCATAATGCAAGTATTAAGTTACTTAATTTGGACACTGACAAGTGTGTAATAAATAAATATTTGGGATACTTAACCGTCCAATTATCCGTTATTTATTTATTATTATACTTTGGTAAAACATAATAGGGCTACTATAAGATTTTTGAAGCTATAAACTGCTTTATCTAATAATAAAAAATAAACGATGATTAAGTAACTACAGAGATTGGATTTATACAACTAAAAAACAATATTAGCAGTAAAAATTCTATGGACATCAGCCGATATAGGCAGCTTCTGCGTGACCCGACAACGGCGTGTGGAAAATAATACCGACTAGCATTAAGTTTTTAGGCAAAGGTCAGACTATTAAAATAATATTCATAAATATAAATATATATGGGAAGATTACACACGCGGTCGTGCATCCTCAAATTAAGTAACAATACTTGTGTTATAGTCGACGGACAATTGATAAATATAAATGAATATGATATAATTTTAAATAAATACGAAATACATAAATACACTCAAACCCAAAGAACCAACAAATTAATTTTAGAAAACGTTAGCTCTCGGCAAATCAAACCCGGGACACCTGGAGCTGAAGGCAGGGTCACTGCCACCTGCGTCAAGAGGTCAATCTTAATTTTCGTAGGCTTCTAGTGTCGAGAGATCAAAGTTTGACGCTCTGATTGGAGAAAAATTTATAGTTGGCATACGTGAATAAGGCTACAATAATACAATTGATGATTTACGGTATCATGCCCGAAGGTCGACCATAATCTTCATTACGATTTCAATGAAACGTCTACGTGATCACATATTGATTTGCATAAGTAAGACATAATCACCAACATATCTTAAAGTGGCAATAGGTATGAACTTAGTTCTAAAGATTATAACATTGTGTGTCCAGTGTCGAACACACACTTACCCTACACCAATAGCTGCTATGTTGGAAAACTAGGATGAAATAGTATGATTCACGCTATCCTCCCCTCAAGGAGGATAGATGAATTAAAATAAGTAGCATAATGTAGCTATCATTGAAATTGACTCTGATATGATATGATTACAATTCAGAAAGCCTATTGAGAATTACTTAGACGATAAGACTGCGTGGATATAGCAACTCTTCGACCCTGCACAAGACATTAATAACTATATATAACTAGTGATAAGAAATATTCTTTGAAAAGAGCAACCGCCGATTATCTTGCTGGTTCTTCTCGGTAGGAACAGCTTTCCGAACCAGAAGTAGATGTTGATGATTCAAAGTACTTGTTTACAAGTTTACTTGGATAAAAAATATTTTAAATTGTAATTTGAATTATACCGTCGTACCTACACGACGAGGATGACCATCAGTAAACCAAAAATAAAGACGAACTATTTATATAGAGGTATAATTTATCGAAGCTTATTCATATCAACTATATAACATAATACACGTTACGACTATGACCTTATTCTTACTTAAATTTATCGCAGGGCCTGGCCTTGTGATTTCGCAGTTATCCTGTTTTATGATCATAAATTTATATAATGCTTACACAGCCATCTCCATAATTTGCATCCAGCTGAAGTAAGCACCAAATTATGTAAAATAAAAGGATTGTTTTTATTCTATTTTCTTGTGTGTTCTATTTCTATTATATTTTTATACATATATTTTGTTATATATACATGTTATATAGAAACCAATATGAAATTGAATATCAAATTGTACATCATGATCCTCATCATCCTCCTGCCCTTATCCCATTGTAAGAGGGGTCGGCACAACATGTTATAAAACATATTGTCACATGATTTGGCTGCGTATTTTACGGCCGCCTGCTTGACGTCAACTTACCTTAGTCGCCTTGTATGACACCTCGGTAAGAAAGAGGATGGTCTATTTATTCTACTCAACCGGATACACGGCGGTAAATATCAAATTGTACGTTTTAGTTTATTATTTGAGAATTGCTTGGTTTGACGTAAGACTAGATAAGATCTTATAAACTACGTATAAATGCGCTTTAATATAAACTTTAATCTATTACTCTAAGAATTTACCTCACCTGTTTATCTTTATTTATCAAAAATCACAAATATAAGTAACACGATTTTATTTAGGTCTTTACAGTAAGGCAGGTTTTTCGATTGATCAAGTGATTAATTGTAGCCACAAATGAAATCTTTTAAGAAACATTAATATAAACTATTTACTAACTACTTAAGAAATGTTATCAGATCCCTCTAAATCTCTTTTCAATTCTAAGACTTTAAAGTATTCTAATTTGCATGCAAATTTTTTTAGACTTCTGCAAATGAAAATAACTTTGTTCAACTGGAATATCTATAAATTTAAATTTTATATGATAGATACGTACTTGCAGTGAAAATTATTCACGTGAAAAATGACAAATGAACTAAAAACGAAGCGCTGAGCGAAACCCGACAATGAAAATTGAATTTATCACTCATGAATATGCAAAACCGAATATTGTTCCTCGACCATCCGCTTGTTCGATTAAGGCCTTATTGTTTCCAGTATCCGAGTATTATATAGAATGTGACAGATTTTGGTTTGATTGAGTCTATTGTTGTTGAAATATTTGACCTCAAAAGCCATTATGGGTAATTCCAATAACAATTGTAAATAAATCCTGCTAACGTGTTTACGCGTAACACTGATTCTCTTATCTTACTCATAAACTTCTCCGTGATACAGTCAAATGTTTGTGGGAAAAGGACTAAAGTAAACACTCAAAGTAAACACTGACATACCTTTCCTTTTTTTACTGGTCTCAAAGTAAAAGTTGCGGCCTGTTACAATCCCACTGCTGGGAATAGGCCTCCTCTCTCCGTTTCTGGAGAGAAGAGTTGGAGCTAAGACCTACCACGCTGCTCCAATGCGGATTGGTAGGTTACACATATCTCCAGAATTTTCTAGAGATATGCAGGTTTCCTCACGATGTTTTCCTTCACCGAAAAGTGTGTAATATATTGCAATTATTAATTAGACACATGAGTTTTAATAGAAAAACTCATTGGTGCCTGCCCGGGTCTGAACTCGTGTTCCCCTCGAAAGAGTAACACGCTCTCACCGCGTGGCTATCACAGCTCTATCTCTCAGTATCTCTATCACTCAGTACTAGTATACAATGCACGACACAAACTACTCCTAATCCCTAACTCTAATAGAAATCGTTAAAATTTTATTTCATCAAGAACATTCGAATCGAAACTACATGATAGTTCTGGAAACAATCCAAATGGCAAACGTGCTTAAGATTTAACCTAAAAATGAATGCATGAAAGCCACATTTCATAATATATAGGTTTTAATCCTCCTCTGTGAATATAAATATCTAAATGTTTATTCGCAAAGTCGGATGGAAAGTCAGAAAGTGCTGGAATGGAAAAAACTTTATTAATAAATTAATGTCCCATCTCCAAGCAAGTCTTTCTTTTTAAACTTATAAGAATAATAAAATGGCAGATTGGGAGGTTAATAAAAGTACATGAGTTTTTTTATTAGCACATAGACCAATTTTTTGGCAGCAAAAACACGAAGAAAACGCAATTAATTTTCTTCCCTTGATTATGGAAGCCAAATTTTGTTATTCATTTCCGATTTACTCAGACGAAAAACACAATTTGCGGATCGTGGGGTGAAATTGAAAAAGTTTTCAGTATTTATTTGGAACGTTTCACGATGCTACGACCGCCCGACATTAAATTATTTTTAGCGAGCGCAAAACTGTTGGCGCATCTTCACCAAATGATATAATGATGTATAAGGGAGCATTTTTTATTCTATACTTGTATCTATAAAAGAAAGTAACTAAAGCTTTCTGTTTGTATGTGACTGACTTCTCAATATCTACTGAACGGATTTTATTATGATTTTTACTAAAATATAATGCAATTCTTCCGAAACGTTTAGGTAATTACATACCTTTCAACATAAAATAACACAATCTAATAAACTTAATAGCAAAACAAAAAGTTAATAATATGACACTAGCACTGTAAAACAATATTTAAAAAAGCAACACAATTAATTAATGATTTTATACTTGAATATTCGTGGTTTGAAAACATAATTGTAAATTATTACTTTCGGGTACATACCACGGTAATTTGTTTTTAATAATTTATAACATAATTAATATTTAAGCAATAATGAGAGCAGAAATTATTTTAATACGTGCTATACAATTTTATCACACGTATCACAAAATAAAATAATATCAATGAGCACAGTAAGTGTAGCCACTACAACTTTCTTGTGTCGTTAAAATTAGGGTGGCGTATATGCAATAGTTATGGAAGAATGATTACGGATTCATTTATTCATAGCAAACGTAATTCGTATTTCTTTTAAAGCAGTAATAGTCTCAGGTAGTATTTCACAATCAGGTTGATAAGGATTTGTTTTAATTTTTGCAAGTAACCCATTATAGGAATAATTAGAATTTTGGTCACATTGTGAATAGATGACTTGAACAAATTGTAAATTGTACATTGTAAATGGTGTTGAAGAAAGTCTACAAATATACCCGCGATAGCACGTCTCTATCTGTTATGGTTAACTCATAATAACTTCTTTAGTGTTTTGAACACAAAAGAAGTTATTATGAGTTAACTTTAAATTTCAATGAGTTAACTTTAATTTTAAATTTCAATTCAATACACTGATTTACACGCAGATGAAGCCGTATGCACAGCTAGTAATGAAAAAGAGCCAATGTCATTGATAACTAAATAGCTTACATAATTTATTGCTCTCACATATAATTGTAGCATACATAACGCTAGCGCACATAATACTGTTACGTACAGGGGTTCGTGGATTTGGATGAAAATACCTGGTGACTCGTTAAATGACTCGATAATCGCTATTCGCAAACTGAAATCTCGAGGCGCACGATATGTCTGCTTATATATCGAACGAACGGATTTCGAGAACATTCGATAGACCTTGTAACGATCGTAAACATGTTTAACGATAAACATGTTTTGATACACGTCGTATGATCCACAGAATTAGCGTTAAGCGAATTTGAACTCTATGAAATATAGTTTACGAACCCTTTTTGCATGTTCGTAACACTGCCACCGTCCAATTCAAATTCTATGGCATACACATTACTAACTCTTTTCGCATTTTTGTAACAATACCTATACAGTAAAATAAATATATTTTCCTTGTAGTATTTTCCTACGTATTATTGAATGTAATTCATATTCTTATTAAAAATTGTATTACTATTTGTATCAAATATTTTTTAATAAAATTAATCTAGTAATGAGATATATTTTTTATTTGTATAGTTATATTCATTTTATTTGTATAGTGCTAGCCTGAAGAACACACATAAAAAAGCATGCAAATGCGAGAGCTTTTTTATGTGTAGTCGCACGTGCACAAGCACGCACGAACTGCAACATCCATGCAAACGCACGCATAAACACGTTATAAGAGATAGATGTGGTAAAACGTTTTGTGAATGTTAGCTGCTCGATTGATAGTAAAAATTAAAAATAGCATCTTACAAAACACTGATTAATATTGAATTTTTTAAGCAATTTTATATATAGCTGACCCCGCAAACGTTGTTCTACTGTATATATTATTTGTAGGTAACTTATAATGCAAATTACAAAAAAATTAAAATGTTAGGGGTAAACCTTATTAATAGGGGTGAAGATAGACAGCAGCAGATTCTCAGACCTACAGAATATGCGTATAAAATTTCATAAATATCGATTAAGCTAGTATGGCAACTAATATTGTGATACGTGAATTTTATATATAAAATAATTTATAATATAAATATTTACATTTTCTGGAATATGCCAGTTAATTAATGTAAAGTCAAAAGTAAACCTCGGTAATCTTTTTCCTTATTATAAATGAAGACGGGACGGATTAGCATATAAGTACAAACTTCTAAAGTATGCATCGATAATATTATCTGTGATTATAATTAAAAACCAAAATAGGGATTCTCGACCGTGATTTTCATCGAAAATGACACTACTAGATAATATAAAATAAATTTATTTAATTTTATATACCCGTTTAAACTGTTACGTGTTATGTCTGGCCCGTTAGCGCAGTGGGTAGCGCTCCGCGGGTCGTGGGTTCGATTCCGGCCGGGGGCCAATATTTTCTATAAACAATTTCTTGGTTAGTAATTGTATTTAAGTATGTATTTAAAATTATATACGTAGTAGTATATTAACCAGTTGTCCGTCACCCATAACACAAGTTTAGGTTATTTACTTTGGGGATGGACGACCGTCTGTGTGTAAGTGTCCATATATTTAAATTATTATATTTTTTTATTTTAAATATGTAATAATTTAAGTATTGGCCTAGATCTGAACGTATACAAGTAGTAAAATACATTTATCTATTGCAACCATCGAGTAGCTGTTACTCAAGAGGTTAATTTAGACAAGAGCTACCAAACTTTAGTGATGGAATTTAATAATAATATTTCCATTTCTGTTGCCTGCCAGTGAAGCCTTCGCTCTTGGATATTATACCTAACTTTCGAGGGTAATTGTAAGCCCTAAGTAGAAACTGTTATATGCTAATTATAGTAGTTTATTCAAACTTAACCACATGTCTTATTCAAACCTACAATGATTAAAGAATATAAAATATTATTTACTTTTTTTACTTTTATATAATGTTGTGTAGGGTTCTCTCACAGAAAGTTTTTACTAATTTATATAAAACCTCTCTCCTATTAGCTGATTGACTACCAGTATTTCGCGAGCCAGGTAAATGTGCTTTAAACTAGACTTTCTTACAAACTCTTAAGCTCAATTTACTCCAGCGGAATTTCAGAAAATTAAAGTATCGGCCAAAATAATGTGGTCCAAGTCATAAGAGAAAAAAAGTACAAAAAAAGTAGCGAGCGATTTTATATCGTCTAAGAAGGCTACACTATGCCAAAAACGCTAACAGTGAGACTGTGTGACACCTACTCTCAGCTATCCCTTAGCTGAGTCAAACCCTGACCATGGATCAATATTTATTTCTAAATATTGCATCTTTGTGCCACATTTATATTTACAATTTATTAGGCGCTTTTTTGTAAAGATAAACATCTTAAGGAAGCCTGCATATTTCTGTATAATTCACGAATACGTGTAACCCACCAAACCACTTTGATTAACGTGTCAAAACTGAACTCTAACATTTTCTACAACTCTTTGTAAAGCCTTGACAAGTCTTCAACCACGATTGTAGCACGCCACTATATGAACATAAATAAATGAATCAATTCGTCATTATATTAGGTCCTTACATATGAAATTGGCGTTTTGTCGTACTGGCCACTTTGATCTCAAATATTACCTTTATGGTTAGGAATTCCAAATTCAAATTCATACAGCTATTTACTCATGCATTTGTGTTTCAAACCCCTTAATTCATTTGTTTTTTCTTCTTTTGTTTTTTTCTTTGTGTCACTCTGTTTACAAAATGGAAAACATGAAATATCGCGTTATTTACGAGTATGAGTTCCACCGTGGCACCAGTGCTGCAGAAACGGCTCGAAGGATTAATGATGTGTATGGTGACGGTGTCGCAAAAGAAAACACAGTGCGTTTTTAGTTCCAACGTTTTCGTTCTGGAAATTTCGACCTGCAAAACAAGCCTCGTGGACGGCCGGAGACCAAAGTTGATAATGAAGAATTGAAGGCTATTGTGGAAGCGGATCCATCGCAAACCACATCCGAGTTAGCTGCAGGCTCCGGTGTTAGTGATAAAACTATTCTAATCCACTTGAAGCAAATTGGGAAGGTGAAAAAGCTTGAAAGGTGGGTACCTCATGAATTGAGTGAAGCAAACCGACAAACGCGCGTCGACTGCTGCATTACGTTACTCAACCGGCACAATAATGAAGGAATTTTAAATCGAGTCATTACCTGTGATGAAAAGTGGATCCTCTACGATAATCGGAAGCGCTCATCGCAATGGCTGAACCCTGGCGAACCAGACAAATCCTGCCCTAAGCGAAAATTGACTAAAAAAAAGTGCTTGTAAGTGTTTAGTGGACTAGTGCCGGTGTCGTTCACTACAGCTTTCTTAAATCTGGCCAGACGATTACGGCAGATATCTATTGTCAGCAACTGCAAACCATGATGGAAAAGCTAGCTGCTAAACAACCGAGGCTGGTCAATCGCTCTAGGCCACTGCTGCTTCAGGACAACGCTAGACCACACACTGCACAACAGACGGCTACCAAATCAGAGGAGCTTCAATCAGAATGTCTTAGACATCCACCGTACTCTCCGGACCTTGCTCCAACAGATTACCATTTTTTTCGCAATTTGGATAACTACTTGCAAGGAAAAAAATTCAACTCCGATGGGGCAGTCCAAACCGCCTTCAAAGATTTTATTGATTCCCGCCCGAATGGTTTTTTTAGTAAGGGGATCAATGAACTACCTATGAGATGGCAAAAGTGCATATATAGCAATGGTACATACTTTGATTAATTAAATATATTTCATTAAAAAAAACGACTTTATGTTCCTCCCATAGAAAACGCCAATTTCATATGTAAGGACCTAATATAAACATTAAGAGGCAAGAAATAAAGCAGCTAAAATTTTCTTTTATTATTCCAGTACCTGACAGATTCACCAAAACATCTTCATAGCATATCATCATTTCTAATCATCATCCTCCTGCCCTTATCCCACTCTAAGTGAGGTCGGCACAACATGTTTAAAACATGTTGTCAAATGATTTGGCTACGTATTTTACGACCGGCCGCCTGCCTGACGTCAACTTATCTTAGTCGTATTTTACGACCCCTCGGTAAGAAAGAGGGTGGTCTATTCTACTCAGCCGGATACCACACGGCGGGTCGACTTACCTTAGTCGCCTCTTACGACACCTCAGTAATAAATGAGGGTGGTCTATTCTACTCAGACGGATACCACACGGCGGGTCAACTTACCTTAGTCGCCTCTTACGACATCTCGGTAAGAAATGAGGGTCTATTCTACTCAGCCGGATACCACACGGCATCATATCATCATTTCTAAAACTGTTTTATTTCAATATTATGTTAACAACAAAAATTAATTTGTTGTTGTGTAAATTGTGTTAAATATATTCCGCTATTTCTTATTCTGTTGGACGTGAAGCAATCTTTGAAAGTACACCGTTCGACGAAAGCCAGGATGTTGAATCGATATTTATATCAGTTTCGATTGCGAACAAACTGATATTTACAATAGAACAGACAACATCTCGGATTCCTGTTTACGTTTGTTTTTATTATGTAATACATTAACAACCTTTTTATGTAATAATACAGTATTTTTGGGTTTCCGTTGCGTAATTTCAGCGAACCACATTGAATATCTGTAAACGGATAATATACTAAACTTTTTTGATTCATTACACACATCCAACTATCAAAGCAAAATTATATTACTTCACATCATAGTAGTAGCCTGATATTATACCACTGCTGGGCTTAGGCCTTCTCTCTCCTAATTTGAATAGAAGGGTCGCAGCTTAGACCGCCACGCTGCTTCAATGGGGATAGGTAGGATACACATATTACAGGAAGTCTCCAGAGATATCGAGCTTTTCTCACGAAGTTTTCCTTAGCCGAAAATAGTGTATCAAATTGCAATTTTCAATTTGGTAGATAACTTTTAACGCTCTCGAAAGAAGCGTCCATTCTCACCGTTAAGCACAGATTTTTTTCTTTATATTATATCAAGGCTTTTTTTTTATTTAAGGCCACATAATACTGATATTAATACCGACGCATAGATCCTTGGCTGCCTCATTGACTAATTTACTCAAGCGTCTAGTGGTTGGAGCTCTAGAAAATTGTTAACGTTCAATTCTATGGTAAGCAAGCAATAAAGAAGTTATTATGTATCTTATAATTCAATATCAAGTTGAAATCCCTTTTGGAGGTCTTTCTAAAGTAATAAATAAACAGGTGAATAAACGTGACACCTTGGACTGGAAGAGTCACCAGTGAAATTTTTTTTCATTTACATAATATAAATCCTGTAAAATGGATCTCGGTAAAGTAATTTATAAAATAAACTAACGTAAATATGCATATGCTTAAGCATAAATTTTTGTAACTCAAAATATCGGCAGAAAAATTCTGAAATGTTAAAAGAATTTGAGATAGTAATAAAAATTTGGTAAGCAGAAAAAAAATTTAATTGGGGTAATAAGTTTTTGGGTAATATTTAAAAAATTGCACCCTAATTTTATAAATGTGAAAATCGATATTATAAATGTGAATATCTGTCTTTTGGTGTATTACGCTTTAACGACGAAACCACTGGAGTAATATGACATTTTGCACTATTGAATTAATATTCGACTTACGTAGTAGATATAAAAGTTCAAGTTGCGAGTACTTGTAAGAAATATGCTACCCTTCATAAGTGAGTTTCAGTCATACGATTCCAAAATTATATGCTAGCACAAGGCCGCTTTACCCTCATACAACAAATAATAGCAAAGCTCTAGCTCGCCCTTAATGTGTTCCGGCCTGAAGTTCAACATCGCCGGATACCATTTAAGTAATGTTTGTTCACGTTAAAAGCATTGACGTGTTTAAGGCATATAGTCAATTTTATTTATTTATTGACAAAGTCACATTATAGACTTCCTTAGCTAAATATAAAGTGCACTTTACCTTTTTTTACCTTTTCTGAACTGTGTAACCGGTATCATAACCAAGTAGATGCTCACTGCTGAACTTTCAAATTATTCAGATTAAATAACGTAAATATTAATTTACTTTATATTCTTAAAACTTTTCATTTTTATGTAATAACAAATAACTTGAATTTGACCTATGCGACATCAAAGTTTTTATTTTTAATAAATTTTTAATAAAAAAATTTTTTATAATAAAACAAAAACACGCTGTATAAATTTAAATATACAAAACAAGACCTATAATCATATGATTAAATAGAAGACACTACAGTTGACAGATTTCTTACAATTTTCTTATGTTTTTCGTTGTCTTTAATATACTCGATGATCCAGGCCTCCATCATTAGCTACGACTCAGTCCGATAATAATTGTTTACTCTTGGAAACTGACTACATATAGTGCAACTAGATAAAAACACTAATCCAATCTATACTTATAAAACAAAGTCCCAAAAAGCTGTCTGTCTCTATGTAATCGATTTTCTAAAAATCTACTGAACGGAATTTTGTACGTTTTTCACCAAAAGATAGTGCAAAACTTCCGGATGGCTTAGGTATATATTTCATATCGGTATTATGTAAATTGTGTCGAAGATATGGCGCAGTTGTTAAAAAACTTGCTTGCTGTGAGCTTTGGTCGCGTGCGCTGCTTATACCAGCAGAGATACGCTAAAGTAATGTACTAAAGAATTGTAGATCTATAAAACTACTACAAAAAAGTTCGCAATAGCATGTCTCTATTTCTTATGGTTAACTCACAATAATTACTTTTACGTTTTAAATTTGAATTCTAGAAAAAAAATGTGACACGCAGGTTTCCACGCGGGCGAAGCCGCTGACACAGCTAGTATATTATAAATATTTCAAATCAAAACATTGACTACCTAATTTCGAATTTTTAACCTATAAAATCTTGCAGTATAGTGCAGTGCAGTGCAGTATCGCCACAGTTCGGTGCAGCACAGTTCGCCGTATAGTATCCGGCAGAATAGAATAGACCACCCTCCTTTCTTACCGAGGTGTTGTAAGAGGCGACTAAGGTAAATGCCGTGTGGTATCCGGCTGCATAGAATAAACCACCCTCATTTCTTACCGAGGTGTCGTAAAAGGCGACTAAGGTAAGCGCTGACGTCAGGCAGGTGGCCGGTCGTAGAATACGTGGCCAAATCATATGACAACAAGTTTGTAACATGTTGTGCCGACCCCACTTAGAGTGGGATAAGGGCAGGAGAATGATGATGAAAATCTTGCAGTATAGTATTATATTAGCACTCTACATTTTATAAATGAGTCTTTAAGTACTCGCGAAAGAAAATATTTGTTAAATTACTTTTTAACGAATAGAAATGAAGTAATTAAGCTAATGACTTAATGTAGGGTTGCCGACAACTTGTTACAAACACGAAGTGCTCTTAAAACTTTTACGTCTTTGTACTGAAAAGAGCTTAAAAAGCATTCTAAGTCACGCAAATGTTGACTAGTTTGGTTATTATTTCCAAATATTTACGCTTGAAAAGATTGTACACTACGTAACTGTAAAGTCTGAAGATGATATAAAAAAAAGTTATAATAATAGTAAGAACTATGTTGCGTTTGAGCATTGCTTTCTTGGAAGTTACTGGCCCGTTGGCGCAGTCGGTAGTGACCCTACTTTCAGCTCCGCGGACCGCGGGTACGATTCCCGCCGAGGGCCAACATTTTCTATAAACAATTTGTTGGATCTTCGAGCCTGGGTGTGTATTTGTATTTAAGTATGTATTTTAAACTATATATGTATATATTTACCAGTTGTCCGTCACCCATAACACAGGTATTAAGTTACTTACTTTGGGGATGGACGACCGTGTGTGTAAGTGTCCCATATATTCATATATTTATATATTCCGTGTTCTGACTTGGCATTGCCCTAATTCCTGTAGCAAATACTAAATATTTCTGATTAAACTAAAGGAAAGATGTATATAAACAATTTGAAGGAAACTCCTTCACCTACTTCTTAAGGCCTATCTTCTAAGGAAACAGAGAAAATGAACCTAGGATGATGATAATTTCGATAAGCTATGAAGAGCAAATTAAGCCATCTATCTGTTAATATAGTAAAGTAAGTAGTAATTAAAGTAGCGGCCTTGTACAATCCCACTGCTGGGAATAGGCCTCCTCTCTCAGTTTCTGGAGAGAAGAGTTGGAGCTAAGACCTACCACGCTGCTCCAATGCGGATTGTTAGGTTACACATATCTCCAGAATTCTCTAGAGATATGCAGGTTTCCTCACGATATTTCCTTCACCGAAAAGCGTGTGATAAATTGCATTTATCAATTAGACACATGAGTTTTAATAGAAAAACTCATGGTGCCTGCCCGGGTTTGAACTCTTGTTTCACTCGAAAGAGTCGCACGGTCTCACCGCTGGGCTATCACAGCTCTTATCTGTTAATATACCACTTCAATAAAATATTAGGTCCTTACATATGAAATTGGCGTTTTCTATGGGAGGAACATAAAGTCGTTTTTTTTAATGAAATATATTTAATTAATCAAAGTATGTACCATTGCTATGTATGCACTTTTGCCATCTCGGTACCATCTCATATAGGTAGTTCATTGATCCCCTTACTAAAAAAACCATTCGGGCGGGAATCAATAAAATCTTTGAAGGCGGTTTGGACTGCCCCATCGGAGTTGAATTTTTTTCCGTGCAAGTAGTTATCCAAATTGCGAAAAAAATGGTAATCTGTTGGAGCAAGGTCCGGAGAGTACGGTAGATGTCTAAGACATTCTAATTGAAGCTCCTCTGATTTGGTAGCCGTCTGTTGTGCAGTGTGTGGTCTAGCGTTGTCCTGAAGCAGCAGTGGCCTAGAGCGATTAACCAGCCTCGGTTGTTTAGCAGCTAGCTTTTCCATCATGGTTTGCAGTTGCTGACAATAGATATCTGCCGTAATCGTCTGGCCAGATTTAAGAAAGCTGTAGTGAACGACACCGGCACTAGTCCACCAAACGCTTACAAGCAACTTTTTTTTAGTCAATTTTCGCTTAGGGCAGGATTTGGCTGGTTCGCCAGGGTTCAGCCATTGCGATGAGCGCTTCTGATTATCGTAGAGGATCCACTTTTCATCACAGGTAATGATTCGATTTAAAATTCCTTCATTATTGTGCCGGTTGAGTAACGTAACGCAGCAGTCGACGCGCGTTTTTCGGTTTGCTTCACTCAATTCATGAGGTACCCACCTTTCAAGCTTTTTCACCTTCCCAATTTGCTTCAAGTGGATTAGAATAGTTTTATCACTAACACCGGAGCCTGCAGCTAACTCGGATGTGGTTTGCGATGGATCCGCTTCCACAATAGCCTTCAATTCTTCATTATCAACTTTGGTCTCCGGCCGTTCACGAGGCTTGTTCTGCAGGTCGAAATTTCCAGAACGAAAACGTTGGAACCAAAAACGCACTGTGTTTTCTTTTGCGACACCGTCACCATACACATCATTAATCCTTCGAGCCGTTTCTGCAGCACTGTTGCCACGGTGGAACTCATACTCGTAAATAACGCGATATTTCATGTTTTCCAGTTTGTAAACAGGGTGACACAAAGAAAAAAACAAAAGAAGAAAAAACAAATGAATTAGGGGGTTTGAAACACAAATGCATGAGTAAATAGCTGTATGAATTTGAATTTGGAATTCCTAACCATAAAGGTAATATTTGAGATCAAAGTGGCCAGTACGACAAAACGCCAATTTCATATGTAAGGACCTAATAATATATAACAATAAGATCGTCTTAATGTGATTGCGGGGCTCACTGGGTACTCACTTACTCAATGACTTTTCTATAAAAACTTGTATACCTCATTAATATTCATAATTTAGCAAGCGCTATTCTGTACATGAAATCATGGCGAAAAAGCCCTAATAGTCCCTGAACCATAATCCAATACTATGCTTTAGAAAACAAAGGGGCTTGCAAATGAAACTCGTATTAAAGAAATAAACAAATAATAAAGTTATATAACTGGATACTGTAAATTTATTCTAACGATATCTTGCAGGGTACACAATAAATAACAATTCTCCATATCAAAAAATAAAAAGAGTCTATTTAGACTGTTTTGCATAATGTTTATATTTAATAGACATCTTATAACCTTAACTAAATTCTGTTACAATCAATAACAACATATGTAACAAACCACGACACGTCACTATAACACGTCAGTATAACTTTGTACCAAAACAAAAACATTTTCGCACGCAATATCAATTTAATTATTTACTAGTAAACACTACACCTTTATGGAGTCACGCAAGTCTGTTTTACTAGCAGTTTGAATATAACGTCGACTGTCTAACACTTGTATAATGGTCAGTAAATCCATTATTGCTTTTTATTATCATAAAAAGATCATAAAAAGTAAATATTTGTATAAAACATCAAACTTCTGTGCATAAATATTTATTTAATTATGATATAAAAACTACAGCAATTATGGCTTACAAAGAATAATACCTAAACCGTATAGGTAATAACTCATAAAATAAAAAAAACACTACTTTGGGAATATAATGAGTCAAAAAATTATATTACACTTATTAGATAATTAATGCCCTGTGGTATCCGGCTGAGTAGAATAGACCACCCTCATTTCTTACCAAGGTGTTGTAAAAGGCGACTAAGGTAAGTCGACCCGCCATGTGGTATCCGGTTGAGTAGAATAGACCACCCTTTTTTTTATTAAGGTACGTTGACGTGAGGCAGGCGGCCAGGCGTAAAATACGTAGCCAAATCATGTGCCAACATGTTTGTAACATGTTGTTCCGACCCCAATTAGAGTGGGATAGGGGGGATCATTACTTATTAGAGAATTATTTAATCTCAACCTTATTTCCGACTCTCTATACCAAGATCTATGGTAATCGTTATATTTACAATGTGTCGAATCAATCCAGTACAGGGGGAGTAAACAAACTTATTAATTATATGCTAACGAAGTTTATTCGGCGCTCAGGGCATAATTGGATCTATGTTCTGAATAAATTATTAGTTTATAACATGAGTACGCTTTGTCAATGGCTTTCAATTTAATGGATACGTTAATTTGTTTAAAATGTCATTAAAAACCAATTTATTGTCGTACTGAATGCCAAATAGTGTTTAAATTAGAAAATTTTGCAAGTTCTAACTAGTTCTGATAAACAATTTTAGTAAATTTAAGTAATTACTTTTATCTATTTGCATCTTATTTTATCTTTCGTGTATAATGTGCAAATATTAATATATGTATATAGTTTTCGTTATTATTCTTTTGCTCCTTTCTATTTTCATTATCTGTATTCCATTTCTTGTCCTTTTCCTTCTGCCACTCAAAGGTTAACAGGAAGAGATCCCTTTTAGGGATAAGTGCTTTTGCACATGTGCTTTTGTTTCTTTCTCTTTTCTAACATCATGTATATACTATAAAGAAATACATAAAAGTAGTGTACAAATTGTCGTACACGACGGAAACTAGTATCATTTTGATATATCAGGTTGATACTTAAGTGAGGGCCATAGACTATAAGAGATATAAATGTGGTGTTAAAGTTATAGATTTAAGTATCTACTTATCCCTCTCTTTTTATGTATGATTAGACAAGATAAGTAAAGGTATCTATCTTCCCTATTTTATCATTTCTTAGATACTCGAACACACAAGCCTGCCTTTTATGTTTGAACAAGTCAAGTTAAAAACCCTTTTAACAAAATTTCATGTCCCTACTACAAGCGTTAACCGTTCAGGAGTTTCCTCGTTTGGAGCCAATCCTGGCAGCAGCAGGTCATGCTTATCATAAACATGCATTGTCATCGAGAGTGAACCAGTATGTAAAATTTCAGCTCAATCGGATACCGGTACGTGGGTAAAATTTAACTTGTAAAATTCCACCTTCACATATATACATGGCAAGTTAAATAAAACCTTTGGAAAATAAAAAAGCACTATTTTATAGATTTCTTAGTATTTAGTATATTTTCATTATTGTATTCATACAAGCCTGATTCATACTGGTTTAAAATTTCAAAGTTTCATCTAGTCTCACCAATTTGAACTCAGTTTTGCTATCAAGTATCAACTTCACCGCCTGCATTCGAAGTTAATGCGGGCGACTGTGGAAAAGTTAAAATAAAACCACAAGGCAGCCTGACCGTTCGAAAAGAGCTCGCTTAGAAACCTTTAACGAGCTAAAAAAGTTTTAAATGAAACCGTGCACAAATTAGATAGGACGAACACGCAATAAAACCGAACATACTAGTATGACTGGGCCGTTGGCAGTTGGCAGTCACCCTGTCTTTGGCTCCGTGGGTCGCGGGTTCGATTCCCGCCGAGAACCAACATTTTCTATTTAGAATTTGTTGTTTCTTCGAGTCTGGGTGTATATATGTATTTAAGTATGTATTTAAAACTATATATGTATGTATTTACCAGTTGTCTCTCACCCATAACACAAGTATTAAGTTACTTACTTTGGGGATGGACGACCGTGTGTGGAAATGTCCCATATATTTATTTATTTTATTTTATTTTATTTTAATATCTTTAACATAGTTTCTTCATTACTATCTTCAATACTGAGAGCTGAACCTTAACTTAATTCTCGACACCAATGTCAAGTGAATTAGAACCTAGACCGAAATACAATTGACGAAGATCTAAACAGAACCTAGCATTGTTTTTTTTTCGGCCACTAACTAATGCTTTTAGCCTTGAAGGCTTTGACAGCATCACCAGGACGGGCGAGCGCAGAAGCATCGCCGGGTGTGAAATGTGGAAAGCGAGTCTCAAGCGAGGCTCGCATTATCCTAGAAGCATGTCCTATACACAATCGTGCTCGAGCTTAATCATTGGTAATCACCGATTAAAAAAAGGAGTCGTTAGGATTCTAACGCCAATTGGCTCGTCAAACTCAAAACTCCGCAAATTGGAACTTCGGTATCGAAACACTGGCATTTTTTATTATTTATACATGTAATCAGTTAATGGATTGAACCCACATTGTAATTAAAAATAAAGAGGAAGTTGGTTATTGTTTGTACAAAACAACAACAAACAAGTAAATTAATGAATGTAGGCTTCGAGTGTAACTCAACATTCATCGCGTTTACACCAACCTTTACACTCATATGATAAATGAGAAAACTGACTTCTTATCGCACTGGCATACTTTGATGAAGGGTACCAAAATACCGGGGCACTTAATTAATAAAATAAGCGGGCTACTAAGGTATGACAGGAAATTACTGATAACTCAATTGTTTTATGTGACCAAAATTAGTATTAGATTATATTAAAATAATGTATATTATGTTTAAAATATTTGTCATATAAATCAAAATGACAATTGTGTTTGTCAAATGAGTCTTAAAACTCTTTTTAGGCAAATGTGCGAGTTTTATATGTACTTTCACTAAACAAGAAATCCAAGGAATTAACACATAAATGTATGTAGTTTGCATACAATCACTTGAATTCAATTAATGAGTTAGTTCACATGAGTAATATAAAAACTGCTAAACACACTTTATTTCATATTGCTACTATGATTTTTATATCCACATATATCGATAATATATTTCTATATTATATACATTATAACGTAAAAAATTATTATAAATTCTTTAAAATTAAGGTACAAATACGAAAGTACTAGCAAGAGTGTCATTAAATAAATACGATACTTCCAATTAATATATAAAGTATATCGAAAAACAATATGTAAAATATGTTAAGGCGCTGAACAGAGCCAAATAGGCTGACTTTAAACACGTTTTTAACAAAAGCTATAGGGATGACGATTAAAAGAAAAATATATGTTAATATACATCATATCTCAGAGAGAATGTAAGATTTCAAAACACGATTACGATACTTTTTTTCGATAAAAAAAATTGGTAAATAGACCTCTGATTTTTACTTTGATCGTAAATATCTCTAATATTTATCAACAAAAATTGGTAAAATTAATAAGACTAATAAATCATTATAATATAAAGAGAATGTAAGATTTAAATTTTGAATTAATTAAGATATTTCATTCAAATTAAATATTTTTTAGAAAATAGCAAAACTGAAACGAGTCATCGTCTCGCTTCTCTTTTACATCTACGAATATAGACAGTGATCGCTGAGGCGCGCTGCTATACGGACGTGTGTCGCTAGCTGCCGCCTTTTGTGACTATTCCTTGTTGATAATATGTCTTTTTTTAGGTGTTTAGTTATAGTTTCAGCATACTTAGTTTTATAAGATTAATTAGACATAAGTTTTTTTAATAAATTGTACAAAAAAAGTTTGGATAAAATAGTGTACACCTACAATGGGTGTTAAAAAATTAATTTTGTCGCTACGCCGTCGCAGAAATTGTGGGCGTGGCCTATATGCCGAAATCTGAATTTGCGCCAGCTCTGTTCAGCGCCTTAACGTACATTCTAAAAATATCTGTACACCTGGACCCAAAAGAACTTAAAAAATCTATTTTATAAAATACATTTAGAGGTCCAACTTACCCCTATATCGAAAGTAAAAGTAAAAGAATGAGAAATTTCGAATATAATATATAATGTTCACACGTATTTACTGTTTATATACCTATTGAGTATTCCATAGCTGCATTATATACATTTCCTAAGAAAGACAAGACCATGCTTTTAGTGTAACCAAACATTACTGGAACGCCATCCGGCGTTGACCTCCGGACCGGAACATAATAGAGCAATCTAAAGCATTCTATATTCGTTTGTATTTAGCAATATCCCTCATTCTTTAATCTCGTACTACCGTCAAAATACACAGATAAGTTCAAGTTCCTACTTTAACTCTGCTTTATTTATTAGTATTATATGGTAGTACCATAACATGAGTATATTAGGTGATACCAAAGACAACATAACTAACAGTAGTTATCACAATCTATAGCCCTATTTTGTCATATTACACATCGCATCGCAGTCATGCTCGCAGTGCTCAATATATGAGCACATAAACTAAATAATTCATCATTTTGTTTCTCTTTTACATTATACAGTGGAACGTAAGTGTATAAATTTTCCTGAATAAATAAACATGGACCAATAAAATTTACGTACATAAATATAACAGAATGTACGTTTAATGTATAATGCAAATTCTATTCATTGAATAACAACTTACTATATAATATTAAATACTAAAATCAACATTCTCCTGCCCTTATCCCACTCTAAGCGAGGTTGGCACAATATCTTATACACATAATTTAGCTCGGTGTTTGACAAACGACCGTCTGCCTGACGCCAACTGACCGTAGTCGCCTTTTACGACACCTCGGTAAGAAAAGAGGGTAATATAGTCTACTCAGCCGGATACTACACGGCAGAATATTAAGAACTGCAATTTCACTACATCTAAAATAAGTAAAACCCCTTTTCTGTAGCCTACTACTGGGCAAGAGTCCTCTCTTGTTTTTAGATATTAAAGTTTAAAAAAAACTGCGACGGTCCATTGAATATTGGAACATATCCCAGCCATCTGTCCGGACGATAATGACCGTTTACTAAAAATACGCGTTATGGGTTGTAAATGTCAATAAGTTCTATATAAAACACAAAGGTGCACGCCTAATTGAAAAAAATTAAGCCCACGTATTGTAACCGGCAATAAATAATGCACATCGAGGCTTAGAGAGGGAAAATCGGTTAGATTCTGCTTCATAGAGCATCGTCTCTGTCGCACAGACTGACGAACACGTGTGTGACAGTGACAGCACTCTACAAAACCAAACTGGCCGGCTTTTTCGTTCTACACATCATTGTGCATTATTTAATGCCGGGTACTATACATTAAAATGTCTTGATGTCTTGCCGCTACGATCAGAACAGTTTCGGCTTCACTGTAGCTAAGTACTATGAAGCCACTATTAAAATCGAATTCTTAGATAAATATAGTGAAAGTAATTCATACTAAAACAGACAAAAACAAATTTTCTTTAAAAAGGTGAACAAAACACCCGGGCATTTTTAACCTCCAGCCACGATGCGTCAATAATGTTTGCTCCCCTTAAAAGCTTTCATATACCTCGGAACTCCATCTAACGCACTTTGCATAAACTAAAAAGATTGTGATACGAGAGGCAAGCTAGAAATCTATCAGAAAAACTGGTTATTTTTTATTACTGTACTGACAGTATAAAATGTGAAACAAATAAATTACTTCTGTTGTTGTCTAGAACTGGCCTATTACTCGAATCAAGTATTAATTGATAGTTTACGTATTATATTCTAGAAAGTCTCCTTCAATACTTCCAATATTCCACTTTGTGACAACTATTACTCAGTTTCTATATTTTACTGACAATTAAGAAATTAAGTAGTGCGAATGACGTTATTTATTTATTTTGTGTTTCATTTTATATTTTCAATGTAAAAAATTTGACGTTACTCGATCGTTTACGTTTCTATTAATAAGTTAAATAAAACAAAAAAAAATCCGTTTTTTGTACGATTTTACATGGCCATCAAAAATGGTATCTATAATAACCAAAGTACTTAACTGTTAATAAAACATAATCCCCATACTAATTACTATAAATTCAAAAGTCCGTCTGTTACGCTTTCAGCGGCTAAATCGTAGACCGATAGTAATAAAAATTAAGAACAATTAAAGCTGAACTACCGTGAAATATTTAAAAAATCATTAGATTAAAACAATTCTTAAGAAAATAAAATGAAACCTACACTTGATACTTTAAAACCTAATATATCCAATACAAGTTTTCACGTAAATACTTGAAAGTTCCAAAGTACAGTGTGAATTCAATGTACATCTAGTTAAAAGCTGCAGAAGTTTAAGTTCGTGTTTGATAACAAGTAAAACTTCTTATTATAAGTTTCGAAAGCAACTACTAGGAGTGGTGATATTATACTCGTAGTAAAAATTTTGAGTGGCCCGTTGGCGATGTTGGCAGTGACCCAGCGTTCAAATCCACGGGTCGCGGGTTCGATTCCTGCCGATTGCCAACATTTTCTGAAATACAATTTATCGGTTCTTCGGTTCTAGGTGTATTTATTTATTTAAAATTATAAATGTTACATAATGCAAGAATATATTTTGGGTCGGATAATCGTGTTCGTAATTGTCTCATCCATATTTTGTTATTTATTTATATTATGAACCCCGCGCTGGAAATCGCTGCATTGGTAGATCCCTTCGTCACAGACGTCTAAGAAAGAATCGTCACTAGCGATTGGAATAAAGCGAGATAAGATTGTATGGCGTGAAAATCTCTTAAGGAGATTTTTGACTGAATTACCATTTGTCATCACGCGAGACAGCGATTGTAAACCATTCTAAGTTAAAATATACCTTATTCATACTAAATATATAAGAGAATATGTATTTTATCATATATATTAAATAAAATTATGTCATAATCATTAACCGTTCTAATTTATGCCCCATTCATATGACTTTCATTCGTTAAAAGTTAATCTGGTTTTGTCCACAGTTAATTATTGTCAAAGTTAGTTCAGACGTTCCGAGTTTGCCGAGTTTACATTTCGCACGATGAATACTAACTAGATACGAGCTTCAAAACTTAGTAAGCTTATGAAAAATATAACACTGAATATGAAAAAGACTGAACTGAATAATTGGACATTGGCATATCAGATACAAGCCACAAAATATAATTAAGGAATTATCAATTAATAATTAATTTTATTTTTTATGATATTTATTGTATCCGTGATTATATAATTCAATAAATAAATACCCGCAATCTACAAAAAAAATTGTTTGATCTGCCTATGGTAAAATCAAATTATGTAGAAAACACATTAATTTTTAGAGCATGCAAAAAATACAACACAGATTTCCGTAACGTCGATTTGTTTTCGGAATCATGTATAAAATTTAAGAAATTAATATTAGACGATAATTTGTATTTTTTTTTTGTTCTACTCTTATTTAATAAGTGGAAACTTTACTGGTTTATGTATTAGTTTTAGTTTTATCAATGTTATTAGCATAAGTATACTGTTTGTTTTCCAAATAATAAAATAAAAATAAACATTTTGAAGGAAAACAATTAATAAATAATAAAAGGAAGAGTTAATATTAAACTATACATTATCAATTTATACCGTGTGCCCTGTAGTGAATGGATAATCTACCCCAAATAGTAGATCTATTAATGACTCAAACTACATTAAAAATTACATTACACTACATTTTTTCGAAGTAGTTTCAAAGTTATGAATGTTATTTGGAAATCGACGAATTCACGCTACTTTGCGTTTCTGTTTCCCACAGCTACCAATAGCTAAAATTTGTGGATTTTTGGGTATTTTTATAATTATCATGAATTATACAAATAGATATGTAGTGAATTATATAAGTATCTGTTGTAATTTTTGAAAAAAGCTAAAGCTAATGATGACCATATATAAAAATAATATTTTGAAAAGAGAAACTGCTTATTTTGAAATCTTAAAATTGACGACTAAAGGTACTTGTTTATGAGTTGTATTTAAATTTGAAATATGAATGCCCGCAACCGAAATATTTATTCGCATAAAACCTCTTCTAAGGTATTAAATTATTACAGTTTTTATTATAAAAGTGTATGAGAAAGGCTCTGTAGCTACTTAAAGCATAAAATATAAGCAATTACTTTGCTGTTTCAACAACTGTATATCGCTTGCACTAGGTACGCTTTATGTAACTTTGTTCACAGCCAATGTAGTCGCGCCAATATTTTATAACGCAAATACGGCCTATCTATATACATAGGCCGTATTTTATGACTTTCCGTGTTTATGAGTATTATAACATACAAGGAAATCTTCTAATTAGATATCCTAATCTCAATAAACTTAAAAGCCGGAAACGTGATATGATGATAAATTTAGATTCTTAAATTTCCGATAGTCTATTTTTATGTTATCAATAATTTAAATTGTTTGACTTCTTTCAGACAACTTAAATTATTAATTATTGAGCTTGACTCACTAGATATTCAATTTGCTATGACCTCTTTCTCATTTCTCTTTTTGATAAGTATACAGTAGGATATTACGCTACGTTCAGTTTTAATATACATATAATGTATACTTTTTATTGCATGGCAATTTTTTCATTAGTGTCATAAAAATATTATAAATGTCGGCAGATGGGTCGCATTACCTTTTATTATCATTCTCCAGCGTTACTTTTCCATATTCTGTATAGTAAACATGTTATGGCCATATTTTACCTAACCTAACAAAGACTGGTATAATAAAAGCTGTGATAGCCCAGCGGTGAGACTGTGTGACTCTCTACAGACAATCATAGATACAAACCCCGGGCAGGCACCAATGAGATGTTTTTTTTAAAACTTACGTGTCTAATTGAGAATTGCATCTTATCACATGCTTTTCAGGAAAACATCGTGAGGAAACCTGCATATATCTAGAGAATTCTAAGCATATATGTAACCCACTAATCTCATTGGAGCAGCGTGGTAGTTCTTAGCTCCAATCCTTCTCTCCAAAAACGAAGAGAGGAAGCCTATATATACCCAGCAGCGAGATAATAACAAGCCGTTACTTACTTTTCTTAATAAAAGCTATATCCAATCACGCTTTTAAATAAAAGCATTATTTTTATATCGTTTGGGGTATGTATGAATTTTAAAATACGAAAATATAAAAAATATAAATATCAGATCCATTAATTATGATATTAGACACCCTAGTTGAATGAAATTATTTCATACTTTTTCGTTTAAACAGATCAACAAATTTTAGTCATCAAAATAGTAATTTATAGAATTAGGCGTTACTTTGCGGAGATCCATAATACCAAAATATTATTATTGCACCATTATAGCAAAATAATTTTATTATTACTTTTGTTTCATCAAAATAGTCTTTTGCTTTTCGTTGTTCATTCGACTCACGGAACATAAAATAATATAACGCTTTATTCATAAGTTGGTACATCGTAAACTGTGCAAGTGTTAACTCTGTTATGCGATACACGGTAAGTCTGAAACTCTATGGAACATTCGAGAGGTTGAAAGTTCGTATTTGCTAACACCTAAAACTTCTTGCGAAGAGCGTTGAGTGAAACGAATAGGTGCTTTTATGTATTCTGCTTATGGCAGGTTTAAATTCAAGCATAAGTATGAAACTACTATAACGCTTAAACTAAGTTATACTTTTACAGATATATACCGGCTATACAAGATTATTTTGTTTATAATAATTCTATTTTTCTTTTAATCTAATAGTACAAACTATTGATTATTAGACAAACTGTTGAATTCAATGTCATTAAAATCCAGCTTTATCAATTCGAATCGTCTCGTCTATATCTCTATCTATACTTATTATAAAACAAAATCGTAGAAAGTAAAGTACTAGAGAATTGTAGATCTACAAAAATACTCCAAAAAAGTCCAGTACGGCACGTCTCTATCTCTTATGGTTAACTCACAATAAATACTTTTACGTTCAAAATTTCAATTAGATACCTTGTTTTTCACGCGGGCGAAGGCGCAGGCAAATATAGTATCAAAAAATAATGTATAAAATGCTATTCTACCTTTACAGTAGTATAATAGTAAAATTATTTTTACATCTAGTATTTAATCATTGGTGAGTAAATGCATTGCTTAATGAGTAATCTATAGCTAGCGATAAGTTATTGTCATGTACTCGTGATGTCATTTTCATTAGTGCATTATTTTTTTTTACTGCTCAACAAAGCCATCACCTATATAGAGCACAACAAAAACAATTCTTTAAAATATATATTTCAATATTGCAAGATATAAATAAACTCGAGAAACTCAGGTGTCTTCGATTTAAAGAATCTATACTTTCGTAGATTGAATCTTTTCTTTTTCCCTTTTGAACCTTTTTATATAAGAGACTTTTCACTAGCTCTAGTAAAGCGTGTTCCATTATTCTAGAAGAGGGCGATAAGAATATAATGGAATAGAATCGAACATTCGTTATTGTACACAACAGAATTTACAATAGTACTAAAATAAATCGCAATATAAACTGCGTGATACAGTGAGACGGCCTTATCGCTAACTAGCGAACTCTTTTAGGCAAACTTTTATATGAAAAATGAATAAAGAATAATTGGCAGACGAAACCATATGAAATAAGTTAGTTTATAATCATCTTTAGAGCTGTGATAGCCCAGCGGTGAGACCGTGCGACTCTTTCGAGGGGAACACGAGTTCAAACCCGGGCAGACACCAATGAGTTTTTCTATTAAAACTCATGTGTGTAATTGATAATTGCAATTTATCACACGATTTTCGTAGAAGGAAAACTTCGTGAGGAAACCTGCATATCTCTAGGCAATTCTGGAGATATGTGTAAGCTAACAATCCGCATTGGAGCAGCGTGGTAGGTTTTAGCTCCAACCCTTCTCTCCAGACACGGAGAGAGGAGGCCTATTCCCAGCAGTGGGATTGTAATAGGCCGCTACTTTATAATCATCTTTAAGATTTTATTTTGACTAATCCGTTGGCGGAGTGGGTAGTGACCCTGCCTTCAGCTCCGCAGGTTGTGGGTTCGATACACGCCGAGGGCCAACATTTTCGATAAACAATTTGTTGGTTCTTCGAGCCTGGGTGTATATTTGTATTTAAGTATGTATTTAAAAAGCTGTGATAGCCCAGTGGTGAGACCGTGCGACTCTCTAGAGACGAACATAGGTTCAAACCCGGGCAGGCACCAATGAGTTTTTCTATTAAAACTCATGTGTCTAATTCATAATTGCAATTTATCACACACTTTTCGGTGAAGGAAAACATCGTGAGGAAACCTGCATATCTCTAGAGAATTCTGGAGATATGTGTAACCTACCAATCCGCATTGGAGCAGCGTGGTAGGTCTTAGCTCCAACCCTTCTCTCCAGAAAACGGAGAGAGGAGGCCTATTCCCAGCAGTGGGATATTAACAGGCTGTTACTACTACTACTATGTATTTAAAAATATATATGTAGTATATTTACCAGTTCTCCGTCATCCATAATACTAGTAAAAGTTACTTTGTGGATAGACAACCGTGTTTATTAGTGTACCATATATTTATTTTATTTATTTATGATGTCTGTTTGTGAGCAGTGTCAAATCTATTTTCATAAGTAAACTTGCCTTCAAAAACATTTTAAAGTTAACATATTCGCAAACATTTACTGGTCATATTCGTTCCGAACACGTGATGTATTTGCATATTTAGTCTACGTATTATTAACGGGATTATGCAACGACATGAGTTCGAGTGTTTGCGATAGAATATTTGCTTAGAGTTTAACAACATTTTAAATTGAAGTGTCAACTCAGTAGAATTATTTTACGTTAGCTGCTAAGAATATTAGCTATATTTTAAAATTACAAGATACTTGATCCGAAGCTAGTGATACCTATATATATATGAAAGTCTATTTGTCTGATGCGCTTTCTAGGCTAATGCGCTGGACTAATATTGATGAAATTTGACACAATTAAAGCTAATAATAAATAGGGTAAAAAATAAAATAAAAAAATGTTGTTTTTCGTCCGGGAACAGCAAAACAACATATATTGCATTATTAAGGGTACTAAAGCGCTTAAGTTGGCGCTAAAGAAGTAGCGGGTAATACTAGCAACATGCATGATATGATGGGTCAAACTTTTATAATACATTTTAGAGATTTAGAGAAATTTAAATCTTCAATCCTAAATAAATATGTGTATATATTTAATTAAGCATTTGTAATAAGATATACTGACAATGTCGTTATATCTTATTTAAAACAAATTCCTAAAGTTGAAGGTCTTGCGCGCGGCAAACCCAAAAAACGACAAAAACTAAACATTAAAAATTGTCTTTAAGAAAAATCTTATCTCTTAAAAGTAATCTATTTTTAATATAAAATAGATTAATAATCTGATGACTGAAGAACTCTCGGAGAAATATATCCGATATTGTAATAAAAATTATATTATAATATAAAGATTAACGCAAAAACAATGAGTTAATAACTTCAACTTCCTTTAAGTAATCTGAAGGCAAATACTCGTTTACCTTTTTAATGGAATAGAATAGCAATAAGGTGTAAAAAAGTTGTTATTAAAACTTGTCCTTGGAAACATTATTTTTCAGCTGTGTAGTGAATATTTCTGTATATCACTTATTTCCTCCGTCGCGTAATCTTGGATTCATACAATGATGAAATTGTTATGATTTTAATTATATAACTTTGTGATATTCCTTCATTCATTCATTTATTCTCCTGCCCTTATACTACTCTAAGTGGGATTGGAACAACATCTTTTAAACATATTATTTCATGTTTTGGCTAATTATTTTGACCGGCATATAATATTATAAGCCTGACATCAACTTACCTTAATCGACTTTTTCGACACTTCGATAAGAAATAACGTTGGTCTATTCTAATCAGCCGAATATCACATGACGGATCAACTATTCTTAGTCGCCTTTTACAACACCTCGATAAGAAATGAGGGTGGTCTATTCTACTCAGCCGGATACCACACGGCAAGTCAAGTTACCTTAGTCGCCTTTTATGATACCTCGGTAAGAAATGAGGTTCGTCTACTCTACTCAACAGGATATCACACAGCGGATAACTTTATGATATTTATTATACATATATAAATGTCCTAAAATCTATCTCAGAGATTGACATTACGTAGAACTTAATAAGCAAGTAAGGAAAATTTATGCTCAGATGCTTTTATGATTATCGACTTGGCTGCTAACCCATTTGTCGTAAAAACGTTTCATGTTTCACTTAATATCGTCATATAAAATATAGGGCTACGGTGTGACTTTTTTATGCTAACGTCAATAAATACGAGACCCTTTTCACAAAAAATATACCATCATAATTTCGCATTATATTCATATTTATATATCTTAATTTAAGCTATTATAAACGTAGATATATAAATTATTAAACACACAGAATTTTTAACAAAGTAAAATAATTTTAATAAAGTTATTTCAGGTTGCGATCAGGTCTTGACCCTTATCATGTCGTTTTTGTACCCGCCTAGTGCGTATTACTCGGTTTAAACTTTTTATTTACATTCAAGAGCGTCAACCGCATTATATTGAACAAAACCTTGTGATTTATTAAAAGCATATGTACCAACATACAGAAGGTAACTTACAATTCATATTTATTTAAGTTTATATTAGACTTTATATATTAATACTTAGCAGGATACCACACGAAAGCACAATCAATTACAATTATTATTCTCAATTCAAACTTCCTGTTAGAAATCTCTGTTACAATTTTACATTACATACAGTTTATCGCAATCGGTTCGTCTGGTTTGGTATTTAATTATTAATTGGTTTTTAACTAAATATCGACCTCTTCTAAATTTCTATATTGTATCAACTCACGGCTATAAAAAGCTCATATTAAAAGTAATTTCACGCCAAAATGATTTATTCCGCCCTCAGCACTTGTACCAAATGTATTTCTGAGCAAATATAATATCAGTGAAAGGTTCTGGTAAAAGGGTTGACATAACAATGTATAAAGATCTTCAAGGCAAGACAAATAGCAATTAAAATATATACTTCTATATAGAAATACATTTAACAATCGATATAGAATATATTTAAGGAAACTTATAAATTACTGGCCCGTTGGCGCAGTGGATAGTGACCCTGCTTTCAGCTCCGCAGGTCGCTGGTTCGATTCCCGCCGAGGGTCAACATTTTCTATAAATAATTTGTTGGTTCTTCTAGCCTAGGTGTATATTTGTATTTAAGTATGTATTAAAAATTATACATGTAGTATATTTACCAGTTGTCCGTCACGCATAACACAAGTATTAAATCACTTACTTTGGGGACGGACGACCGTGTGTGTAATTTATTTATTTATTAATTTATAAATCCATAAAAACAGAAAAAATTTTTGTTAATAATATTATTGACGGCAAATTTGTAGTGCATTTTTTTTAATTACAGAGGCTTGAATATATTATGTACTTGATCACCTCAATGTGCAATCTTCCGTTGTAGCTTTTATACACTGCCTGAGGGGAACCATACTATGATAATATCTGATAAATTCTATATATAGTACGATGTTGTTAATACTGCATTAGCGCATAGTTCATATCACAGCGTCGTAGGGTATATAATAAGTGGTTTTACACAATGTGGTTTCACAAAATACCTTTACTCAAAAATATAATGTTGGACAGTGATATAAAGTATATAGTATAAATTATATAAAGCCGCTTTAAATATTTAAAGTAAATATCAAAGCTTAAGTTTACAATGATAATTATTTGAAAGGCTATTTTGATCATATAAAAAAAATTAAGATCCAATAACCAAATCAAAGGCGTGTAAATTGATAGAAGCAGCTATTATATTTAATCCCCTTGCCTCCCGGCCCCTGCATCAGTCAGACGTGTGTGTCGTTATTTTTACATTAATTTTATTTTGAAATTTTAAATATTATTTTTGCAATAATAAACCCCGCTATAATAGGACAACAAAGTTTCTAGGAGTTCAACCGTCCGAGCTACACATCTACAGTGAAATATCTTCGTTGATGATTGTACGTATTATTCCAAGATTTTTAGTGAATAATTATAATTACAACTTGTATGACAAAGATAGGCTGGACTCATCGGGTTGTAATTTCATATGAAAAAGAGAGACGAAACTTTATACACTTATCGAAAAGGATCTCCTTATACTGGACGGAAAGCGTAATTGTATGAATTCCTCGATCGATTATGTTTTTAACTGACCCCTGCGAATAAATGCTGCAGACTTGAATGCGTGTTATACTGTACTACTATAAACATCTGATAACCTGGTACTTTAACTGGATTAATAAATATTAAATAATGCCGCTTAAACGCACTCCGCCACAACAGCTTCCTTCGATGTCTACAAGTAAATCGACGCACCTGCATAATACTTCCTCAGAACCGAATCTTAGTATAATACATAATGAATCTGAACGCGAAGTTGCTCGTATAAACTACAGTACTCCCAAACTTATTTGTCGCAATATCAAGCGTAAGCGCTCGGAGTCTGACGGCGATTTAAATAACTTTTTCTCAGAAATGAAACAAATGTTTCACGACATGCAAACCGAACAGTCGAATAAAATTGATAAGCTGTGTTCTGCGGTCGAAGACATGCGCTCGTCCGTCAGTTTTTTGGCAGAAAAATACGATTTTTTAGTTGAAAAATATGATCAATTGGTATCAGACAGAAAAAAGGATCTCTTGCATATTAAAACTTTAGAAGATTCACTAGAACATTTCGAGCGTTTATCAAGATCTACGTGCCTGGAGATCAGAAATATACCCCCGTCCAACAATGAAAATAAGGAATCCCTTCTTCAAACTATCTGTAACACCGGGAAGGCTCTTAGTGTTGAAATTTCGCCTAATTTAGTAAAAGATGTCTTCCGCACTAAGACGAAGAACCCCGCGAACAAAACAATAATTGTAGATTTAACCAGTGTAGTTTTGAAAGAAAAAATAATCAACGCATATCGCAAATTTAACAAAGGAAGCAACAAACTATCGACACAACATTTAAAAATCCAAGGACCTTCCCGGCCTGTGTTTATATCGGAGAATCTTACATCCAAAATGAAAAGAGTTTTCTTCTTAACTAGAGATTATGCTAAATCAAATAATTTCAGATATTGTTGGCTTTCGCATGGTAAGATTTATCTTCGGAAGATAGAGGGAGGACCTCTCATTCGTATAACGTGCGAGTCAGACCTCAATGAACTTCAGAATCAATGACTAGTTGTTGCCTTTCGATTGTATGGATTCAAATTTTTTATATTCTTTATTATCACGTACTGTATTGTGATTTTTATAGTTTTAGTTAAATCATTTTTTTACTTTTATTTACTTTACTTTACTTTGTCCTGTAAAAATAGTTTAATATTTCAAACATTTATCCATTTACACTTAACAACCACACTTAACATTATATTCCTCCTTACACCTACACACATTCTGACGTTAAAGTTTTTTGTCTATTCTGCTAGCAAGCAAGTCACAGTCCGCCTAACAAATTACTTTTATGACAATGGTAATAATCTTCAGTGCTTGTTTAGGTCACAGTGCGTAAGCGATGTCCTATACTTACGTGTTTTAATTAAAACTAGTTTTGCTTTTAATTATAATTATTATTCCCATTTTACTGATATTCCTATATCGCTCAATAATTTTTGTTCCACTGTAGTTGATTTATATCTTCTTTATGACAGATATTACTAAAATTGGAAAAGATATTGAATTACTGTCCTTTTCAAAATCCTATGTTTGCTCTCCTGAAGACGGCATAAAATTCTTAACTAATGAATACGATACTCTCAAGCTTATGCACGTAAATATTCGTAGTATAAATTTTAACTTCACTAGTCTTTTAGTATTATTACAAAGATTAAAATTTCAGCTCGATATTATTGTTCTGTCTGAATGCTGGCTTAGTAAATCCCCCATTCTTCCTTCCCTCGACGGATTTCACTCACAAGCATCCACTTGGAGTAATCAAAACGATGGAGTAGTTGTCTATGTCAGGAAGGATTTAAAATACACACTAGAATCTACTGATGTAGTTGAATCGAATTGTCTCTTTTTAAAATTTTCAAATTCTTTTGCGATCATAGCAATATATCGTTCTCCTGCGTACAAAAATATAAATCCGTTCCTCAACAGTTTGGACCAAGCACTCACGCTATTAAAACCTTTTAAGAATGCTATAATTGTTGGGGACATAAACATCAATATTATGCCTGGAAATTTTGACTTAAATGTTGATATCTATTTAAATATGTTAGCTACAAACGGTTTGCTTCCTGGTCACTTGTTTCCGACAAGGCAGGGAAATTGTCTGGACCATATCTTCTTCAAATCTGCTAATCATGTTACAACGTTGGTCTTCGATTCTTTTATAACGGATCATGCTCCAATATTATTTTTCTTTAACAAAAACATTAGAACAATAGTGGCAAATCGACCA
Source organism: Morpho deidamia (assembly GCA_947086505.1). Taxonomy (NCBI): domain Eukaryota; kingdom Metazoa; phylum Arthropoda; class Insecta; order Lepidoptera; family Nymphalidae; genus Morpho; species Morpho deidamia. The sequence continues at coordinate 8,284,339 of CAMTZC010000027.1, forward strand.
TCTCATAGATTAGATATTCAGGGCATAGTAAAGTACCTTGAACGAAGTGATTTCGCACCAGTTCTTGCATGCCACGAGCCGGATCGAGCGACTGATATCCTTATCAAAATTATTTCAAATGGCATGAAAATCAATAGCAATGTACGTAGTATCCCACATAAATTTCGTATCATTAAACCCTGGATAACGCCCGGCCTTCTAAAATGTATGCGACATAGGGACAACTTATATCGTAAATACAAGAAGCAGCCTAACAATCTTACTGTTAAAACAATATTTATTCGTTATCGTAATTTCTGTAATAACTTATTAAAGAAAGTCAAACGTGAGTACGAACAGCATGAGTTTCGGAAGGCCAAAGGTAATCCACAGAAAACCTGGAATTTGATTAAAAAAGTTATCAATTTGAAACAAAGGGATTCTTCTTCTGTAGAATTAATGAATATTTGTATTGACCCATACGAGTCTGTTGACAAAATTAACCACTTTTTTGCTAATGTGGGCAAAAACCTCGCAAATCAAATAACTCAACCATTTCAGGAAACGGATTCTTTAGCACCTTACAGATTAAGTAAATTTAATACTATGGCTCTATTTGCTATAAATAATAACGAAATCGAAGCTGCAATAACTAATGCTAAGGAAAAATGTGCAACAGGTTGGGACGGTATTCCTTCTTCAGTCATCAAGGCCGCCGCACATGTTCTTGTTCCTGTACTAAGTCATGTGTTTAATTTGTGCTTAACTAATGGAATATTTCCACGTGCTTTTAAAAAGGCTGTTGTACATCCCATTTATAAAAACAGTGATAGAGGATGTATTACGAATTACCGCCCGATATCAATACTGACTAGTTTGTCAAAGATATTTGAAAAAATTTTAAACAAAAGGCTGCTTAATTATATTCATAAAAATCAAGTTCTATCCGATAATCAGTTTGGATTCCGATCTGGAGTATCCACCGTTGACGCTGTTCTTGAACTTTCAGTTGAGATAATTAAAAGCATAAATAATAAATTAAAATCACTTGCCATTTTTCTCGACCTCTCTAAGGCTTTTGACAGTATTTCAATTCCGTTGCTTCTGGATAAACTTGAACGAATCGGCATTAGAGGTCTTTCCTACAATTTGTTCAAAAGCTATTTAACTGACCGATCACAGTATGTTCAAATTGATACTTTTAGAAGCAACGAGGAACCAATTGAATATGGTGTTCCACAAGGTAGTGTTCTTGGTCCTACACTTTTCCTCATTTATATAAATGAATTGTGCAGGTTATCCATCCCACACTGTAAGATATTAACTTACGCCGATGACACAGTACTGCTTATTAACGGTCAAAGTTGGGAACAAACTCAGAAACATTCTGAATCTTCTCTGAAAGTCGTTGTTGGTTGGCTGAACCGGAACCTACTAACTCTCAATACAGCTAAAACTACTTATATCACCTTTGCTGCTTGTTCTTCTGCGCAAGCTTCTCCGTCCTTTACTATTCGAGCACATAGTTGTCCTAAAATGTATAATGTCTCCTGTAGTTGTACTGTTCTTCCACGCACCAAACATACTAAGTATTTAGGTGTAATTGTGGATGATACCATGACTTGGAGATATCAAATTGATTCTGTGGTATCGAGACAAAGAAAACTTGTTTATGTTTTTAAGCAACTACGTGATGTAGTCGATTTTGAGACCTTAAAAACCGTATATTACGCACTGGCACAATCGGTTTTGTCGTATTGCATCATATGTTGGGGTGGAGCAGCCAAAACCTCAATGCTACGACTCGAGCGGACCCAAAGAGCTATACTAAAAGTTATGTGTAAAAAACCTATTTACTTCCCTACCATTAGACTATACTCAATGTGTAATGTGTTGACAGTCCGGCAGTTGTTTATCTTGCAAACCATACTTCGTAAGCACTCTGAATTAAGTTATAATCCCATTGAAATAAACACAAAACGGAGACATCACACTGTATGTACTATTCAGCCATCTCGGACTGCGATGGGAAATCGTCACTACCCGCGCTTGAGTGCCCTTCTTTACAATAAAATAAATAAAATTCTTAACATCTATCCTTTGGCCACACCCGTATGCAAATCTCAATGTCTAGCTTGGCTGCAGTCACTATCTTATGATGAGACCGAAAAACTATTAACTATCGTACACTAATCACTTACCTTTACTGACTCAACACACAGACATAACATACAGATAGTCACACAAATACACGCACATACATACAAATACACGCACTCTCACACAAACACCGAAATTTAAATAAGGTCATACAAACACTTGAATAAACATTAAACATTATTTAGTTTAGGTATATTTTATTTGGAACACAGTTTTGTTACTTTATTTTATGGAGGCGGGCGTTGACATCTGCAGCGCAGTTTTTACTTTTGCAGTGTCTTCGTTGCCATTGTATAAATGCATTTGTATAGTTCCTTAATAAAATTTCATTTCATTTCAATTTTTTTTATATGTCTTTTGCATATTTATCAGGAATACTCGTATATCTCATTGGTAGGCTGTAATAGCCCAGCGGTAGCCGTGCGTCTGTTTCGATCGACCAATGAGTTATTCCGTTAAAATTAATGTGTTTAATTGATAATTGCAATTTTACGCACGCTTTTCGGTGAAGGAAAACATCGTGTAGGTGCATATCTCTAGAGAATTCCAGGGATATGTGTAACGTACCAATCATCGTGGTATTAGCTCCAACCTTTCTCTCCAAAAATTGTGTAACGTTGGATAGTAACAGGCCGTTAGTTTTATGCCTCATTGGAATCATGTATAAAACTTTAATAGTATTTGCCGTCATAATTACTTATACACTTAATAACTAGTTCAAATAATAATTATTGTTTCTTGATTTAATAGCATTCTTTGCACAAATAGTATAACGAGATTAATTTAATACACAATAAGCTCACAAGCGCAATCACTGAATTGAACAAACCCAATAATAAAAGGTCAATGCTGAGATTTTATGTGTCCCGCAAATATAAATACAAGAGCGTTGAATTTAATATTGTATGTTTACACTCTTGTTGTATTCTGGTGTATGTTTACTTACTTTCTCAAATATTTCCTTTTATGATCATAACAGTAAATAAAGTCCGCGAAATTGTTAACACTGTTTATATTTTATTTATATTTATATTCGCCTAGCCCGTTTGCGCAGTTAAAAGTGCCCCTGCCTTCAGCTCCGCAGGTCGCGGGTTAAATTCCTGTCGAGGGCCAACATTTTCTATACACTATTTGTTGGTTCTCCGAGTCTGGTTGCATATTTTTGTTTAAGTGTGTATTTAAAATTACATATGTAGATATTTAGCAGTTGTATGCCACCCATATTAACTAGTATTAACTTACTTACTTTGGGGACGGAGAGCCATGTATTTAATTGCCCTATATATTTATTTATTTATCTTGTTAATAACTAAAAAAATTACATTACAAAATTACATTGTCTAGTTGTTCAATAGCAGAAGTAAAATAGCGGCTTTATTAAATATGCAATTGACTTGACAATCTAAGACGATCTCCTTCAGATACTTCTTAAAACAAAACGTAAATGTTTATACATTTAAAACAGACGTACCGTTGATTTTATTTCGTCATGAGATATACATAATCCAGACCAGTGTTTCGCAACTTTATTTGCCTTCTAAAATTATCTTATATCATATGTATCATATTTTTATTTATTTTATTTATTTATATACTTTATTGTACACCATAAAGTTATAGTATTCACAATCCAAACACTCAAAATAATTATTTAATACGGTACAAAAGGCGGTCTTATCGCTTCTTAACGATTTGTTTATAACATACTTAACCTTTATAATTTTAAGAACTTTCCACTCAAATGTTTTTGGATTTAGGTAGAAGAATTTGCTTCTTTCGTAAAATTTGGCACATAAAACTACATAGTAGTGGATTTAAATGGTGCGGAGCGAAAGAATTGTACTCGTGTAGAGTCCATTTTCGAATTGCCCCCCTTTAACAATCAAATTGCCTCCTTGTGGGATGTAGGTCTCACCGTTGAGAAACACTGATCATTACATAACAATAAATCACAAAAAATTTGTTTTTGTGTCAAATGTATTTTAAAATGACAACATTCACATATGCTTTGGAATTCAAAAAGGGGCAAAAGCAGTAACTGATTCTTTATTTTTTAATCAAACAATTTAATTCTCATTCCGACTAAAATTTTGTTTCTTATAAAAAAATTGGTATACAAACAACTCTACAACGAACAGTAAACAGTTTCAAATGTTTTTGGTTCAGACTTTTATTTAGAAATGTACTCGTAACATGAAAAGGAATATTTAGTTTTTATTTTAAACATAAAACATTCTACTCTAGTTAGAGGTTTCCAGCCGAGTTACTTTCTATAGCGTCCCAAGCTCGGAGTTTTTTTATAATGTTTCCATATAAAGTTATGACATAAATCAGTAATGTTATCAACAAAGTAAAATAATATTGACTACGTAACGTACTTCGTGTAGTAATGGATTTTACGATTTTGTTAAGCCAAGTATTTGTTAATGATATTTCAAAAGTATCAGTGTCTAATTTTTGTTGGACGAACTTTCACATAACCTCATCAGGAGCTAGAATGGATCACTTAATGATGATGATTTATGGAAAAAAGTCTGGTGGAAGAGTGTCACAAGAAAGTTCAATCTGAAGTTTTGCCCGAGATTTAACATGGATAAAAATTCAAAAACTATCTTGTTTTTATTATCATCATAAACTCTTTACTTGAATAACGTACTAGTAGACCTACAGAACATTTATTTAAGAGCGTCTTACGATTCATAATATTTGCTGCACGAAGTCAACAACTCCAAATGATATCTAGCTTGCGAGTTGCATAATATTGGCTATGTAAGGACTTTGACAAAAAACTACTAATGTACAGCCCATGCCAAAACTACCCGACTACGAATATTTACGCAGAGCCTACATCAAAACGGAAGACAAATAAATCACTACAAATTTTTTAGCAAATGTAACAAATGCATACGCAATTTTTTTCCTATTTTAAGTGGACCTGTGGCCAAACCCGCTACAGGTCAGGTGTGATGGCTTCCGCTATTTGATACGTCCACCACCGCCCCGGCTGTTTTCTTGGATTTTAGTTAGACGCAGTTGGGGATTGGGGATTAAGGGAAGGATAGGGGAATTTTTAATCTAATCTTACAGTTTACCTTACACTACAACTTAATCTAATTCACTAATTATTATATGATGCACCGTTTTTGTGGATTAGTCTCTCACTATAAAAACTGAAACTCTTTTTATTTACAGACTATACTTAAAGCTAGCTACAATTCAAGAAGGAAGAAGAAAGCGAGTTGCGCAAAGAGTTGCGAAAGTTGCGAAGACCACGCGAAGGACAGCAAGAAGAGAAAGTTAGTATACGCTATAGCATTTTAACATTTATCCGTAATAATAGTTATCCGTAAGACTTAAAAAGGATAAATTAGAACACCACAACATGAAAGAAATAGATATAGCAGATACGTTATAAATGTTCTCTTTTGTTTGATAAGCTGTAATTCATTTAGCGAAATCGCTGCTAATCCTTCTACTGTAACGTATTCTTTCTTCTTATTATGGTAGCTCGGATTTAAGCTTGCTAGGCACTTAGCAAATGGATCAATTTTAAAGTGAAGTATCCCTTTAATTAAGAATGTAAATGTAATTGTTTTTCACTGTAACCAAACTGTTAGTTTAATTGTGAGTAGTGAGTGTATGAACTTTTAATCACGAAGAATATCGTGAACAAACCTACATACGTTATGAAATTTCGCGGGATATCTGTAACCTATCATTTCCCATTGGATCAATGTAGTGTGTCTTAGCTCCAACGCTTCCAAAGTGAGGGAAGACTTTTCCCATTGGAACAGGGCGGTAGTCTTATTTATGAGAAATAATTATAGTTATTTTATTTATGAAACGTGATCAGTCAGTAATTTTAAAACATAAAGTAAGGGCATATTTTATTAAATAAAAAGTTTCATCAGTGCGTATTTTGTCAATTATTTCGATTTTGTGCGACATTAGTTTTATGTAGTTTAGTGTTGCATCCTTATCTTCATTGAATTCAAAGGACAAAACAAGAAAATTCTTGTTAACAAATATATTTCTGAAACATAATAACCACTAAAAACGCTTTGTACATTCAATATCCATTACGTAGAGTGAAAATTCTAGTGAGGACATTTATAGATAAAATGGCAATGTTGATACAAGAACGTGGTACACTTGGAATACTTTCTAGTAAGCAATTTGTAGAAAACCATTGGACTGGCGCATTTGATAACGTTATTATAGACTATTCCCTATTACTTTGCTGTCAGATTCTGAAACTTAATTAAATGTCTCGTAATGTTGTTATTTAACAGACAAACAAATATAGCTTTTTTATTATATAATGGCCCTATTTCTGTTCTACTGGTAGACACTCCCACAAACAAAATTGTACTCATAAATTTACATCTTTACCCGAAGCTCCAGCGAAAACATCTCGAAGACTCAAAATCATAGACTAATATATAGCATGATTGCATGTTGTGCCGACCCCACTTAGAGTGGGATAAGGGCAGGAGAATGATGATGATATAGGATAAAAAATTCTCGGTATATAAGCTTCAATTGTATCAAATGCATCATTCACATTGAGAGATAGATGACTTTCGCATTTTAATTGTTTAGCGAAAATCTAATATGTATACATAATATAAGAATCATGGTCAAGGCTATCTAGTAAAAAAAGCATGCCTGAGGACATTAACATGCTGATAAGGTTTACTCAGCACCCCGTACGTACTCCTAATTCGATTATTGCACTGAACAAATTTTTGATTAAGTGCATTAGGTCGATAATTTGATCTTTATATGTTGACTATTGCTTTATTTATTGTATTGTATGGTATAGCAAGAGATCATGATTTTGCTTATATAATTTAGCTTATGCTTAAAGCTCACTTACATATTAACTTAAACTGTATCGTCTGGTTTAACTCAAACATCTCATGGACCGGTAATATTTTGTTAAATGCCGGTTTAATACAGATTACTTGTAACATTCTATAATCGCATAGCTTCTGAAGCGAAGTTTCGACATTGAAATTTATATGATATGAATATGAAATATATATAATACAAATTTCAGTCTAGAGACTCGGTTTTTTTATATTAGAAATGTGCATCTCAATGTTGAAACTCAGCTTGTTATATAACCGATATTTCTTTTAACTTATTTATTTTTACTTTTGCAATAGTCTCCAATGTTACTAGTTAGATATTATATTCTCACGCCTACGAAAGTCACAAAAGTATTTCTGCAGTGCGATGTTTTTTAAAATATAAAATATATTTATTATTTTTAACATAATATAATTTTGTTTCGTGGAAGAATTTATAATCTAAAGTACGTATGTCATTTTTTTGTTACTACTAATTACATACCATTGTCAAAACATCTGCATCGAAGTAAACAGGCACAAAAAATGATATGTTTTCTCAATAATTTTTACCCCTAGTCTTCTCAATAAACACATTTTACTTCTTTAGCAAATTATAATAGAAGACAATAAAGTATAGAAAACGCAAGACGTTAAACAGATTGGAGAGCCATTTGTGAATTTCCTTCGACATTTTTAGATAAAGAACGATAGCACTAAAAGGGCCAATCAATTACATGATAAGATCTCGCCGACCCCTACGCGGCCAGATATTTATATGGGGTAGTAGGAAATGTTGAACGCACCCTTAATAAGGGTAAATATTTATTACGTACTGGACAATATTAAAGAAAGATTATCAAATAAAAAAAATAAAAAATTAGATCCCTTAATGATTTTTTAATAAGTTTTTGTTATTAAAGAAACGTATTATACCTACTAATGGCGTTACTGCTATGTCATTTGATTTGTAATACAATAATCTGAAAATATATGGATATGTTGTATGTAACAGTACTAGTTTCGTACTGGAGTACAAAATCTTAAAGGACGTAACAGTTTTAAATTCAAAATGAAGAACTATCTGCTTGAAAAACAGAAAATGTTTATCTAATACACTATATATTTCATAATCTTACTCGCAGTTGCACCTACTAAAATAAGTGCCCAGGGGTGTTTAGTATCAATTGGTATAGGCTGGAATTAGAATAAATGTGTGTATTAGTGTTGTTATTATTATTGTGTATGTCATGAGGTAATATCAATCAACGGTATTTTTAAGTTTCGAGTGACTAACGGACAAGTTCGTGACGCCACTCTTAGGGTGCGTCTGAAAATCAATGCAATAACCATATTACAGCAAAATGCTGAGACGCATCCTTTTTTTTTGGGGTAATATTAGCTTGCCTATGTTACTTTTTACTTTAGTTTATTTTTTGTATATTACCTAACAGAGAATAAATGTTTTTGTTATTATTATTACTAACATGTCAAGCGGCACTACCATAGTGGCTCCTGCATCCTTCTCACCATAAAGAGAGGGATTCCATATTGAGTTTACCTAACAATAGTAATATAACAAGGATGTACATAACCTCAAAGCTCAATAAAAAAAAATATCAAGCTTAAACAATACTCTAAAAAAGTCACTAAAATGTCGTACAACATCGCAAAGGAAGAAAACAGGCGTCGATACACAAAGCAAAAAGTCTGTTTCATTTGCATATTTCACAGTCAGTTAATTGACTTCGTAGCGGCGCATCCAGCGCCGGATTTCCGCGACAGCCGCGCTGGAACATTAGTGTGCACTCATGCCGATTTGAACTTTATCTCGTTCAAATAAGGTTAAAATAGAAATAAATTAAAACTGTACAAAATATCTTTGTTCTGCTTGTAAGCATTGCTTTGTCCATTTTTTTATTTTGTCTGCATTCTGAGTAAATTTTTCATCTGGATTGTTTAATATACCAGATAGTCCTACAAAAAATACTTTGTATTGTGGCAACAATTTATTTCCCGTAGACAAATTATAAGCTGTGATAGCCTAGCGGTGAGACCGTGCGACTCACTAGAGACGACATAGGTTCAAACCCCGGGCAGGCACCAATGAGTTTCTCTATTAAAACTTATGTGTCTAATTGATAATTGCAATTTATTGCATGTTTTTCGGTGAAGGAAACATCGTGAGGAAACCTGCATATCTCTATAGAATTCTAGAGATATGTGTAACCTACCAATCCGCATTGGAGCAGCGTGGTAGGTCTTAGCTCCAACCCTTCTCTCCAAAAACGGAGAGAGGAGGCCTATTCCCAGCAGTGGGATGTAACAGGCCGCTACTTTACTTTACTTTACTAAGACAAATTATAACACCATTTCCCTTAATAAGATCATCATATAATCTATGGCTTATTCATTTAATAATTCTCAATAGTCTAAATAGACGGAAATGACTTCAACAATTTTACAAGATGGAATAGGAGAGCGTAAAACATCGTTAAGGGTGCATAATGCGGTGAATAAGCGGCAAAAGCTTTACTAGCCAACTTGTGTAAACGTAGTTCTAATTGAGACTGGACCACAGCTTTGGGGAAATAGTGAAGGGCTAAAAGTACTACTATGACTAATTGACGAGGATCTAGAAAGTCTCTGGGACGCCTACATTTTTGATGGGTCGATTTAACATGAGGCTTATATTGTGAGAGGATAAAAAACAAATTTTGCAAAACTCGACTACGAGAAGTGATTAAAGAGAAAAGTTGCAGTAAGGAAATCGAGGTTTCTATGGAGCTTGTCAATTACCATAAACAACTGACAGACTTCGGTTATCCATATGAATTATTTGTATAGTCTTTGGAGCGTAAGCAATCTGACTTCGCCAATAAGGTTGCGTTGATAATGTACTGGACCGAATAACGTATATTAAACACCTCAATTCTCCACACCTAATATAGGGCTAAGAAGTTGGCAGTGAACATTTTGATCCAGCCTCATTTGGTCGTAATTGAAGATTATATTTATTTAAGGTGTATAACAAAAGAGAAAGATAAACTGCTTTTCTCTATCTTATATATAAGTCCGGTATATAGGTTTCAATTATACTAAATTTCATGAATATTGATCGAGGGGCTTAGCAGTGAAAGCGTTGTACAGCGTTGCTTCTGCTCTCGCCCATCCCGCCCGGTGACGCTGTAAAAGCCATTAGAGCTAATGGCATACAGTCAGTTCGAAAAAACAAGAGAAAGACAGACTTTTGTAGTATAATAATACTGTGAATGCAATACCCGCTTCCTGTACCACTTTAGTACTCTATTGCAACAACGCACCATCAGATACTTACTGTCATGATGAAACCATTTTTATAGTCATTTTTAGGTTATATCTTCAAGATTAACTTTAGAAAATATTAAGATTGTTCTTGTCACAGCATTTCTTGCATGGCATTCTTTTAGTAGAATAAATAGTATAGTATATTGAGTAGTAAAACCCCAAAAACTTAGAAACTTTTATTTCTTTTTTTTTTGTTTTATTGACTGGTCCGTTGGCGCAGTGGGTAGTGACCCTGCCTTCAGCACTGCGGGTCGCGGGTTCGATTATCGCCGAGGGCCAACATTTTCCAAAAACAATTTGTTGGTTCTTCGAATCTGGGCGTATATTTTTATTTAAGTATATATTTAAAAATAATCCGGCTGAGTAGAATAGACCACCCTCATTTCTTACCGAGGTGTCGTTAAAGGCGACTAAGGTAAGTTGACGTCAGGTAGGCGACCGGTCGTAAAACAACTAGCCAAATCATCTCACAACATGATTAAAACATGTCCCACTTAGAGTGGGATAAGGGCAGGAGAATGATGATGATATGTATTTAAAATTATATATGTAGTATATCTACCAGTTGTCCGTCACCCATAACACAAGTATTAAGTTACTTACTTTGGGGACGGACGACCGTGTGTGTAAGTGTTCCATATATTTATTTATTTAATGTTCCCTGCGTTTTCTTTAATGATGTTGCTGACTTATGTTTCCAGCTTATCATTACTTACTAAGTTATGAAAGGACTAAATAATATTTGTTAAGCTCTTTAAAATATTATCAAAAGCCATTAAGTCCACAAATTTGGAACAGCATCATTAGGAATTAACCAGAAAATATTACTTTATTCAAATAGGCTAAAGGGTGAACAATTACCATTTTTGCATATTCATTAGTAATAAATTTAATTTTCATTGGAGGTTTGCGCTTAGCGAATTGTAAACTCTTTTAAGCCATTAAAAGGTCAAATTGATATCGACCGGGGTTAAATTTGTTACGGACTTTATTTTACCGTCACTGATAAATAAAAATTTCTTTTTTGACTTTGTACGCACGAGTGTTGCCAATATTTCGCAAAGGCATTTAATTATCCTGGTTACAATTCTGGATCAAATATATAAGTAAGATGAAAAGTTTAGGTGAATGTTAAGTTACTTTTTAGCCTTATGATTTAAGCCTAGATTGTAAGTTAAATGCACAACTAGTCATAAGTTATTTCTTTAATAAATATACTTTGAGAAAAAAATAATGATTCGTTCTCTCCAAGGGGAAAGAAATTTCCAAGTAGATATGTAATAGAACTGAATATCGGTCATCAGTAACTTAGAACGTTATTTCAATCATACAATACTGATACTTTACTATGAACAGGCAATGTATCCTTCCAATATTAATATCTAATTGCCTATGTACTTCTGATAGCCGAACGGTAAGACATTGTGCCTCTTTTTAGGTCATGGATTCGAATCCGGGCGGGCACCGATAAGTTTTTCTATTAAACCTTATGTGCCAAGTTTATATTCATAATTTATCACACACTTTTCCATGAAAAAAAAAACGTGAGGAAACCTGCATATTTCTAGACCATTCTGGGAATACGTATAACCTAACCATTGGTGCAGCGTGGATGGTCTATGCTCTAGCTCTTTTGTCCAAAAAAATGGAGAGGAGGCCTATGCCCAGCAGTGAAATAATAACAGAGCATTACTTTACAACTCGCCTCAAACAATTATCTCAAATTCAGTGGCTTTCTTTAATATTTAAGTAAATTCCAGGAATGGGGCTGCCTAAAACACCCTATAAACAAACATAAAATAATGTACAGTAAAAGTAACGGCCTGTTACTATCCCACTGCTGGGCTTAGGCCTCCTCTCTCCGTATTTGGAGAGAAGGATTGGAGCTAAGACATACCACGCTGCTCCAATGCGGATTGGTAGGTTACACATATCCCTAGAATTCTCAAGAGATATGCAGGTTTACTCATGATATTTTCCTTCACTGAAAGGCGTGTGATAATTTGCAATTATCAAATAGACACATAAGTTTTAATAGAAAACCCATTGGTGCCTGTCCGGGGTTTGAACTCATGATCGTCTCTAGAGATTCGCACGGTCACACCGCTGGGCTATCACAGCTTTTTTCAATAAAAAATGTGTATTATATTAATAAATAGGCAAGCGAATAATTGGCCGCGTTAAAGTGTTTCGTTATACCTACCTGGATTTTTGCTTTTACGATTGCGTTCAAGGTAGATTCTAATTAAAATTGGGGTTCGTGCCGTACCGTACGTTCACAATAACTATGTCTGAAACTCGTTTAATGTTTGTGAGACGTTATGTTGTAATTAATATTTCCACTCCAATTAAAATATTTGAACCTGCCCTGCCATGTACAAGCCACACGTTACAATTTTCTTTTCGTCGTTGAATAAACACGTACCAATTAAAGGAGAATAATTGAAATGAGTAGAGCTGTGATAGCCCAGCGGCGAGACCGTGCGACTCTTTCAAGGGGAACACGAGTTCAAACCCGGGCAGGCACCAATGAGTTTCTCTATTAAAACTCATGTGTCTAATTGTTAATTGCAATTTATCACACGCTTTTCGGTGAAGGAAAACATTGTGAGGAAACTTACATATTTCTAGAGAATTCTGGAGATGTGTATAACCTACCAATCCGCATTGGAGCAGCGTGGTAGGTCTTAGCTCCAACCCTTCTCTCCAGAAACGGAGAAAGGAGGCCAATTCCAAGCAGTGTGATTGTAACAGGCCGCTACTTTAATTGAAATTAGTATATCATAAAATTACTTTACTTGTTTCCATCGCGGTATCTATCTGAATAATGTAGGTCATAAACAATTAATGAGTTCGAAACTAGTAAGGAGAATCTAATGAATATATTATAATAATATAACAATACAAGTCACATGCCGTTTTGTATCCGGCTGAATAGAATAGACCACCTTCATTTCTGACCGAGTTGTCGTAAAAGGCTACTACGGTAAGTTGGCTCACCGTGTGGTATCCGGCTGAGTAGAATAGACCACACTCTTTGTTACCGAGATATTGTAAAAGACGACTAAGATTTTTATATATTTATTTATTTTTGAAAAAAGTTGGTTACATATAAATATCTTGACTAAACTTAACTGAAATACTAATCAAACAAGACTATACTAAATACAAAAAAGAGGAAAGAAAAAAAAGAATTAATTATTATTAATCCACACTAAGGTAAGACCTGTGCCATGGATATTGACAGTTACGAATATATAAACAACTATAAAAAACTTTTTACTAAATACGAAAGATAAGTCGACGTGCCGTGTGGTATCGGTCTGAATAGAAAAGACCGCTCTCATTTCTTACCAAGGTGTCGTAAAAGGCGATTAAGTTAAATTGACCCACCGTGTGCTATCCGGATGAGTAGAATAGACCACCCACCCTTTTTCTTACCGAGTGGTCGTAAAATACGATTAAAGTAAGTGACGTCAGACTGGTGGCCGGTCGTAAAATACGTAGCCAAACCATATGACAACATGTTGTGCAGACCCACTTAGAGTGGGATAAGGGCAGGAGGATGATGATGATAACAATACGAGTCACTTCGCGATAAATCTGTGATTGACGATCAAAAATTGATGTTACAGATATAATTACATAAATAATTACCAATCGCGAAAGTTTTAAATTTACTCATAACGAAAGGATGTGAATAAACCTGGATATACTATTCAATAAAATTAAAAGTAAGAAAAATATTTTAAATTAAAAAAGGAGTCACTTTTAACTTGTGTTAACTGTTACCCTGTACTGTTGGAACAGTGTTAACTGTATAAACTTTTCAAATCGAATAAGTCGATGTTAGCGAAGAGTCGGGCTCTACTTTGGCAGAAGTGACTTCATAATGATATTACTTCAAATATGCTACTGTCAAATCTTCATTTGTAACATTATTCAGTTCACACAACAGACGATGGCAATAAATTAAGAAAAAAATCATACATTGATATAAATAAACTTCAATATAATGCATTGTCGTTTAAACGCAATATCAGTGTTATAAAAAAGAAGTCTTTAAACTCAGCTACTTATAAATAATACGAGCTATGTACGTAAATACATAGTTGCAGGACACAATAATCAGCCGTTGTTATACAAGTCGCTATTCAGGGCCAGTGCGCTAGAAAATGAGCCTTGCAATTATTGTTAGCATTGTTCGTACTCTGCCCGTCATTTCTGTATTTGGTTACAAAGAATATAAAATAAAAAATTGTAATGTTGAATAAAGAATACAAAAGAAAGACTTATTGACAAATGTTTCATATCACTAATAAATGTTTCGTCGTCCTACTGCCCTTATCCCACTCTAAGTGGGGTCGGCACAACATGTTACAAACAAGTCGTCACATGATTTGACTACGTATTTTACGACCGGCCGCCTGCCTGACGTCAGCTTACCTTAGTCGTATTTTACGACCCCTCGGTAAGAAAGAGGGTGGTCTATTCTACTCAACTGGATACCACACGGTGGGTCAACTTACCTTAGTCGCCTTTTACGACATCTCGATAAGAAATGAAGGTGGTCTATTCTACTCAGCCCGATACCACAGGGCGGGTGACTTACCTTAGTCGCCTTTTACGACACCTCGGCAAGAAATGAGGGTGGTCTATTCTACTCAGTCAGATACCACACGCCGAGTGACTGACCTTAGTCGCCTTTTACGACACCACGGCAAGAAATAAGGATGGTCTATTATACTCAGCCCGATACCACACGGCGGGTGACTTACCTTAATCGCCTTTTACAACACCTCGGCAAGAAATGAGGATGGTCTATTCTACTCAGCCGGATACCACACGGCTCCACTAATTAATTTATATAGGATGTTTTAGTTTCCTTACGTGATAATATCCCTGCATCAATTTCACAGATTTGTTTATAAAGATGTTTTAAAATATAATAATAGTGAAGGAAATATAGGAAATTAATATGTGAAGGTGATATAAACCTTGAATATTATGTCTAGTCAACTCAATGTTATTAATTATTTTATTATTATTGTGGTTGAAAAGTTATAGCGCATTGAGTTATCGCTTTCTTGCTAGTTCTTTTTAGTAGAAGGAAGTTTGGGAAACTGTGTCTGTAATGCTTATTTTAATAATAATACCGGTAGTTTACTTTAGTTTGATGAAAAATTTCAAATTAATGAGGAAAGCAAAATAAAGAGACAATAAGAAAATGAGGAAAGAATTATTACAATAAATCAAGCTTTTTACAAATAATTTCTATAAAATAAATATTTCAATGATAATTGTATTTTTTCATGAATAAAAATGAAGTTCATAATTTTGATCTGTAAGAGTACCATATTTTATATAATTAAATAATTGTTTTAAAAGCAAATTTAAAGGAAACAATTGCACCCAAATTTTTATAAAGTGTAATAAAAAATCTGTTTGCAAAAAATTTTGTTTTATTCAGCACAATTTAATGTTTTGTTTGGGTGAATAAACACCATTAACGAGTCACATGCGGAGCATAAAAACCTTTGTTTTACGCTACCCTTAGTAGAACAGAGTATATAAAGCTCTATATATATAACATTGGCATAAGCGTTTTTCTTTGAATAAAAAGTTGCTACCAACTATTTACGTATTATGTTGTCTATACTGAATACCTAAAAAAGTCTCGCTGTAATACCGATGCTAAAAGGATAAATGGCGTTGTGGTTTTCTATATACAATATTTTTCATGGCAAATATAAAATTTTGCGTCCGTATGTTTGATCACGTAAAATAAATAAAGTGAAACATTATAAACAAGTGAATAGATTGAAAGTTTCGGACAGTTATGAAACATTCAACACAACAGTACAATCTTCAAGTAATTCTATCTTTGATCTCTTTAAAACTGGCACACATCGTCATTCTAAAACCTTTTAAAAGAATAAAAATGAAACGTAAAAACATATTTTACAGTTACCCTTGTGGGCAGTTTTCAGGAAGAGTAAGCACCATTAACGCGACACAAGCGAAAAAATAAAATCCCTTATTTATTTTAGACATAATATTCTTTTATTTATTTAAAAACATGTTACTATTTCATTATATATATTTATAATTAAGAATACGCATTTTTTATTTTTCAACATATATGTAATTTATATTTCCGGTTTCTAGCGAAATTTTGTATAATTATAATATATTAATCTATAACTATGTCGCCATCAAGGGTAGAATAAAATAAGATATTCCCAGTCGGAACGTACAGATTGTATAGAAAAAAAGCAGAATCAGAACAGACAGATAGACACAAAGAATTTAAAGAAATATATGATAAAATAGTATAGATGACGCGTCAATATTAGTTTTTCATAAAATAAATGTCATTCTATTTATATATTTTGTATTCGCAGTTTATTTTTAGACCTTAGTTTCTCCGAAATATAAGATGTCAAACTTAACTGATTAAATACTGTTAATTCATAAATACAGGCTCATTTTCGTCGGTCATTATGATAAACTATTAACCTCAACGCTGTCATGATATTGCACAAAATTTTTCAAACAAAATGACACTTATAACAGCCCTAACGGTCGTATAATAATATTTATACCACATTAAAGATCTTTATGAACATAATAAAAATGAAATCAATTGTAAACCTGGTTGAGCTGTTTTGAAAACCTGACGATTTACTATGTCTACTTCTTTTCTTTCCTTAATGATCACAGCGGCTTTGCACGCATGGAAATTAGTGTTACAAATTTTTTCCAGAATTGAAATTTTGAATATAGAAGTTGGAAAATACCGACCCCTCCCGTTTGTAAGACCGGGCGATATCACAAGGCTCTAATTAAAGAACCTGTGTGTGATACATGAACTAATGGGTGGTATTTATTGGTAGTATTGGTACCTTTCCTAACATATTATTTTTTCGAACACTCCGTCACCGAGAGAGTGGGGGAGCGCGGAAACATCGCCGGGGATATGAGCTGGGAGAGCGAGTCTCGCAACATCCTGGGAGCGTCGTCTTAAGGGTAGCTCCTGGGAGGCCGGACCTCGGCTTAAAACGACGCGCTGTGGTGGACTTATCGGACTTGCATCTTTCCTAACAGAATTCGTTCATTCGACTTAAAGTATCTTTGTCGCACACTCGATGGGCTAATACAGTACAGCGCCACCTAGTTTTCGATGTGTACAACATTAAATATTTATTTCGCCGATCGGTCATGAACAAAAGTAGTTATTTTGAGTTAACCAAATGAGATGATGCCGTGACCTCTAGTACGTTACTTTATTGTATATCTGTTAGTATACGCGGCGCACGCGACTTATAGTACCCGGCAATAATTAATGCACATCGCAGCTTAGAGAGAGAAATCGGCTAGATTCTTGTTAGATATTGTCAGGTATCATACGGTGACTCGTTATAACGTGTATAATTGTTAGACATAATTATAATAATCAGATATAAATTCTATATTATAAATAAATACATTAATATGCATAGAATAATAATGTGGAAGTATTTTATATATATTGTAACATATTATTGGAACTACAATATTATGTTATCTGTCATTTGGTGGGTAGAGGAATAAAACCGAATGAATGAGGGTAAAATATTGTGACCCAAGTATTGTTCGCGAGCGACATTCAACAGTTTAGTCAGTCCAATACCACCTCTCAAGGTGTCCGTACGTTTTAAAGTGCTGTGACGTTGTGTGTTGATTTGGTTACCGATATTGAGTATTTCGTGTTGTTAGAATCTAACTTCAAATAGTTAATATTCGCGATAAGAGTAACCATTGAGTTTCTTGCCAGTTCTTCTCAGTGGATGACAGCGTTCCGAACTGGTGGTAGAATAGTTCTGGCTTAATGATTCCAAATTATTATTAACTGAACCTGCCAATACTTGTTTAGCGTGTTCCATAAGTTATAGTTGTACGGTTATCTGTTGTTGACGTATTATTTGGTAACATTTTCTATGAGAGAACGTTAGAATTATGAGTCGAATCCCGGCCGTAGCTAACATTCTGCTTCATAGATCATTGTCTCTGTCGCACAGACTGACGAACCCGTGCGAAGTCATATACTAACTGAGTGACTGTGACAGCGCTCTACGAAATAGAACTGGCCGGCTGTTCCATCGAAACGTCGATGTGCATTATTTAATGCCGGGTACTGTAAGTTTCCAACAGGCGGATTTTTTTTACCTTTTGAACACAATTTGCATAAAACCATAATGTACTATTACCATAATAACCTAAACTTTCCGAAAGAATTGCAAGGCTCTTAGTAAAAACTGTACAAAAATCCGTTGAGTAGACTTTGAGAAAATCAATCACACACAGAGACAGGTTTTGGCGACTTTATTTTATAATAAGTATAGAAATATAGATAAACTCCTTGAAGTCAAAATGTAGGCACTAAATGGTTCTATTAATTACACGATAAAATCGCTCCGACCTCGAGATACTCGCGTCATACTATAATCTGATTGAACGTGCTCCGAATGGGAAAAAAGGAATGTGGAATCTAATATCATTCTTTCACAAATATATTTAACCAAACTTAAAAATCATTACATAAATTTATTAAAAATATGTTCAAAGTTTTTTTTTATGGATAGAAACCGGCTGTACTACGTCACTTTAATATGTGTATAGAACTACTTTACTATGAATTGACTCACTTCGTAGATTAGTTGGCAGAGATCTCTGTCAAAGGGATAAGCTGATCTTTATACACTTTTTTTTAATAATATTTTTCTTACATTTTTAGTCTTAGTACATAAATAAATAAATATATTGGGAATTATAAATATTCTGTTCCGATCCCATCTGGGGCCCTTAATCATGAGCTCTTAATGGGGTTTTCTCAGTTCTCGCCACGAAACAGCCGATATAATACGAATAATAATAATATGAGGACCTACTCGGTTGCTATAATTCACTATGTATACCACTTTATATAGTCTAAATTCAAAATATCTTTACATTTGTTATTTTCGAAAACTATAAAGATCTATATCAAAATATAAGTGAATTAAATTCCACGTTCATTTAATAACGAGAAATGCAAAAGGTTTTTTAATTGGAATTTGGAGTTTCTCTTTCATATAAAATGAATAACGCGATAAAATTATGCGGTTCTTTACGTCACATAAATAAAATGTAGACAATTTTATGTTCGATACAGCACTGTTATAAATTCTGAATAATTATTGCATTGAACGGAAAATTTTATTTCATATTTTGTAGCGAACAGTGATCTTTGATATTCTTACTGTCATTACTTACCCATCGACTTGCCATTTCGCAACCAGCTACAACAGTAAAGTATTAAACTGTTGTATTGTTTGTTGCATTTTTTGTAAAACTTCGATTAGTAGCAGCTTACCTTTTTACTTCTATGCTCTCGATGTCGTCGCTAGCAAGGATCATCTGGAATCTCTCTCTCGACAGCAACCTCTTTACCACGGTAAGTCGCTGGAATTTTACTTGGACATTCATTTAGATGCTTTTTGTATAGAGCTTAAGACTAAACTTCAAACACACACACAACACACGCTCACGCACGTACATAGATACACAGAGCAATACATATTATATATTTATTAATTTTTAAGTTTATTTTTGCTTTAGTGTTTTATTTATATTAAATTAAAGTGACCTAATTTTTAATATTAATGCAACCTTACGTTAAAATGTTTGTATATTAGTATGTAGTTATGGAGGAGCGAGAACTCGAAACACAAGTATTTTTATATTCAAAAGGAGATCTCGAACTCGTATGTATTTTAAAAATATTGTGAAATGAAATAAATTTTCATTTTTTTTTTAATTATTATAAACTTAAGACTACTAGTGTATAAAACTTTTGGGTTTCGTGATTGACGATTTGATAGCAACGAATAGCCATGACGATTGTAAGGGCTGTATCAAATCCGGTATCCTATATTGTGTTATCCTAATAAGCATCATTGATTCTCGTAACGAGTTTTGATTAGTTTGTGGTCATGGTCGTCGAGTTGCAATTAGAATAATTGCAAAAACTAGAGAGCTATGAAAGCTCTAGATGAAAGATGCTGTGGGGATGCAACTCTCCTCTACACATTGTCATCTTAGCTCATAAGATCACTGCGATAGATAGCGCACTGTCTCATATTGCGGCGGTCGTATTGTGGAAGTCATTCCACGCACACAAGTTTTTAATTTAACGCGACTTTAACTCGATGAAATTAAATTTAATTTAAGGTTTACACACTCACATTGTGGTCAACAAAATGAAAAAATAACGAAGTATATTTGATTACATTATTTATGTCCATAGGTTAAAAATAAAAAGCAAAAGAATCTGCCCCATTTTTTTAATATATTGTTATATGTAATAATTTGACGTTAAAAATATATGATAACGCTATAATGGCTTTAAAAACTCTCAGTTAGAACAAACTATAAATCAAATATCTGAAGTAAGACTAATATAGAAACTTTGACAGTGTTATATAAAACTTTATTTATTTTGAACTAAGTTTATTTCATAATACTGAAAATGCTGTTGCAAAAGTTTGTTTCAAATGTTCATAATTGCACTAGGAGTGTACTTTTACTTTTGTGAGACTTCGGCGAATTCTTAATTAGAATGCTTGATAATTTTGTTTTCCATTATATTGTGACTTTATAAAGTCCCTAAAAAAGAGCTTGTTAGAAAGTTTACTGCTTTGTACGATATAAAATTTTATACGACACAGATCTGGATGTGACATACCCATATAGGTTTTTTTGATGTTTATGAGAAACTAGCTGTGCCTGTGGCTTCGCCCGCGTGGAATTTTATATTAATATAGTTATTGTTAATTAACCGTGAGAAATAGAGACATGCTGTCGCTGACTTTTTTTATAGCATTTTTATAGATCTACCATAGAGAATTGTACATTACTTTAATGTATGTCTGCTGATTCACTCAGCGCACGCGGCTAAAGCTCCCAGCAAGCAGGTTTTTTAACAACTGCGCGATCTCTTCAACACACTTTACATAATACTGATATGTACTATTACCTAACCAGAAATATTGCACTATCTTTGGGTGAAAACCGTACAAAAATCCGTTCAGTAGATTTTGAGAAAATCGATACATAACATATACATACAGACAGACATGTTTTATAATAAATTATAGATGTTTCTAATATGTCTAATATCTTTGAATGTTCAAATGTTCTGTAATAAATATAATAATGGTATAAAAATATTTTGAGTGGTTACTAAGTCGCTTTATTTATTAACTGTGTAATGGAAAAAACATAGGAATACTTAATTGAAACTAATATTCCAAATGTTATTTCTTTATTCGTATATGCTTTGTTTGTTTATAAAATCCATGTAATACTAAGTGTAGGAACCCCAACCGTTCGCACACCTTATAAATTCAGGATTAGTTACTGTACGTATCACAAAACAAGGCCTCTAACATCAATACTCTAAACTACACATATTCACTACGATAATCTCACCAATTGTTTCAAACCGTTACCGAAGCATCATCAGGAGATAGCTCTCACGATTTGCGAAACATTGCAGTTTTTTTCGTGATAAGAAAACGGTTAAAAAAATTAAAACAATAAACTTGTTTGATTTTACAAGGGGTTTTTCCACGGATTTAAACCCAGTAGCGCTTTATAAGAATCATATAGTCTCACTGCTATGTATTAATGCTTAATAAACGAGAACTATTTGACATTATGTGATTGATGTGATGTGATTATACAATCTATCTTTCAACTAATTTATGTTACAGAAGTAATCCGGGATGTCGCATGTAAAAGTTAGTTTTCTACGATCCACTTGATTTCCTACAGCGTTACTGCTAACACAAGCACTAACAGACAAACTCTTTACATCTACCCTCTTCTTTACTTATACTGAGAATAGCCCGCCAAAACTTAGTCGTTGATACATTACTTTATTATTTATTTATTCTTTTTGCACTATACAGAGATACATTGGTCACATGTCCTTATTTATTACATGCATAATTATATAATGTTTAGATTATTATAATATTTTTATATCGTTATTATTAGCCTATTTATTAATCAACCGTCGTATTTATATATCAATGTGCGCCACCGGAAGTTTGTAGACTATGGCGCGTTATGCGCGTTAGCGGTTTTTAACACTTATTAAGTTTTTGCTAATTACCAAGGTCTCCCGAAAGTATACATAGATTAACAATAGATTTAAAAGAAAATTCCATTAGACAGTTTATTTAAAACCCCATGAAGTTTTCAGAAGTGGTTTCTTTAGTAAACTTTTGTATTGATTGGCTTATCTGGAGCGTGGCAATTTTCGACGGTGTTTCCGGCGTCGGAAATCCGAACTGATACGGATGTTTGCTCCAAATAGTGACATTATAGGCCACAGATGTGTAGGCCACAGATAAGTAAACCTAAATGGGTACCAACCTATATCCGACCTATTTACTACATAGATTATATAACTGATTGGTTTTTAGCATAAATACTGAAAAAAGCTGTTTTACTCAAACGCTGAGTGTGGGTTCTAATTAAATTATCTGTCAAAACGTATGTGTCTAATTGATTTTACTATTCATCACACGCTTTTCATTTAAGTAAAACAAGTGACTTGTGATGAAATCTGCATATCCCTGGAGAATATGTAAGATATGTGACCTACGAATTCGCATTGGAACAGCGTGGTGGGTTTAAGCTCCTAACCTTCTCTACAAAAAGGAGAAAAGAAACCTTACCCTCTCTGTAGGATCTCTCTCTCTCTCTGTACTAATAGGGCTAACTGCTTGGCCGATATTGCATATTGCAATCCCAAACCTGTCAGTCAAAGTCAGAGATTCTTTTAATATTGGTACAGTACAATATCATGGGTTGCATATAAAAAAATTGACCATATATTGTATATTATCTCTTTATCGCTGTTGATACATGTCTATACGCTGCTCCAGATAAATGGACGTAGTAAGACTCGTGACGGAGTAAGTCGATTTGATTGATGCTAGAGATGTGTGGAAGCTGACTATATGAATACGAGTATATCTTCCTACATGTATATACTACAACTAGCTGACCCGGGGAACTTCGTACCGCCTAATAGTCAATAAATGGTGTGTTACCTTTTAGCTGAACTAATTTAGGCGAATGAATGAACGAAATACAATGACACAAATTATTTAAAAAAATATTCTGAACGCACGCGTAAATGTTAATAATTTGTAATTATTTCTGTACGAACGCAAAAATAATTAAGGATCTTCTATGTATCTGCTAAATGCACTTTTCAACCTTTTTTAATTGATTAAAAAAAATACAGACAATAGTATTCATCCTTTTTAAAAAGTTTCCACAAATAAATTTCTGAACGCATGCATAAATGTCAATCATTACTTACAGTATTTGACAAGATGACAACAAATGTTTGACATGTACGAAACGAATGAACATTTATTTATTTTCATAATTATGTATTCGTCGATTTTCCAATGTTTTTAAGATGTATTCTGCTATACGGGGCTGAAACAAATCTGACGAATTAAAAACCATGGAAAATTGGTCCAGTAGATCTCGAGTTATAAGTGTTGTAACAAACCCTTCTTTGTTTTATATATATAGATATCATTAAGATACTGTAGTTTGTATTAGACTAGCTGCGGCGAATAGATAGTTAATAGGCATTAAGGGAAAGATATAGAATATAATAAGGAGGGATATGTAGATTAAAAATCATGCTTTTTCTTTAATTTTCTAATGTCTCGCTTAGCTTACATTTTTTATAAGAATGTTCTCCTGACAATAATTAATATTACGACATATTATATATTAGATTCACCTAGTGTGGGGCGGATAATAACAAGTTCCATGATGAATGTTGTGCAAATTGAAAGAACAATAATGATTTTTCACGCCTAAGATTTACCTAAGACTATGAGTTGTGTGTATATCATGAAGACCAATTTTCATTGGTAACCGGATTTATGATAGTTTTGCGTTCACGCATAAAGTAAAAAGTAAAGTAAATTAACAGCCTGTTACTATGCCCACTGCTGGGCTAAGGCCTCCTCTCTCCGTTATATGAGAGCAGGATTGGAGCTAAGACCTACCACCACGCTGCTCCAATGCGGATTGGTAGGTTACACATATCCCTAGAATTCTCTAGAGATATGCAGGTTTCCTCACAATGTTTCCCTTCACCGAAAAGCGTGTGATAAATTGCAATTATCAATTAGACACATAAGTTTTAATAGAAAAACTCATTAGTGCCTGCCCGGGGTTTGAACCTATGTCGTTCACGCATAAGTCTATAAAATACCATACGATTATATAACGCCTATGGTGATTAATTCCCTTAAAGAAAATTGATCGTTGTTTCCTAAAAATAACTAAACCAATAATCTAACATTAATAAACGAAATGAACTGTGCTCTCATTATTTAAAATGACTCAAAATTTTATTCTACAAAAACCTTGCTATAGATAAAAAAATACGCTTCTTTAAAAATATTCACAGAGTATCTTTCAGGAATAAATGGACGTTCGAATCAAACCGACCTAAGCGATAAGTCGTTTTGATTGATGTATGCTGTATGTGAAAGCTGGCTTTTGGCATCCAATGTTATGTGAAAAATCTGATGCAGTACAGTTACTATGATATATTACGCTTTTGAATTGTAAATGAAAATAACAAAAAGATAACGTCATTATTTCTCGAAACATACTGTACATGGATAATTACAAAATTAATTAAATATCCTCCATACTAAAATTATAACTGCTAAAGTCTGTTAGTCTCTCTTACTGTCGGTCTGTTACCCTTTAACGGCTAATAGTCCGCTAGGGTGTAATTTGGTACAATTGAAACTTATATTCCGGGCTTATAAAACATATAAGCTAAAACATTCCCGTTTTTATTTTTTTATTTCGTATATAGGAAAACAACAATATAGTACATATTGAGTGTATTTTAACACTTAGGTTGACGTGAACTAATTAACGGATACCAATAAATAACAGATAAGTATACCTGGAAATGAACCGACACTATTCCGGACACCTCTACCTATCCAACTAGGCATAGTCACGCGTCCTAATTTTTTTCAAAATGATTGTAATGGCTTTCTTCCCGGACGAATGACTTAAGTCAGTAAGTTAGCGCGGAGAAGCGAGTTAAAAATTGTGTTTAGTTTTATTAATGTAGGATGACGTTATTCAGATGTTTTATATAAAAGCGTAATTTAACTTAGACTGTAGTGTCGTATAGAATTATGTCATAACTATTTGTAAAGTTTCTTCGTCAACCGATGGACGTCATAGGTCTGTTCATGGATTCTCTACACATTGTAAAGTTAACTTCGTATCTATCAACGAAATGAAAGTGCACCGGGGGACAGTCTCTTTACAATCGAAGGTACTGCATATATGTGTGCCTATCTAAATATTCAATACGTTTTGACAAATATTTTTCAACATAATGTTAAATTCGAAAAATACTCTCTCTTGTTCTAGCGGTACATCACTCGATATTGATGTGCGCATACGAGTTGTGTGTAGAAAATATTACACTCATGAAATTATAATTTAATTTCCGACGGAATACACATTCTTTGTTACTCGACTGAAAATTATGCCGTATAGGAACAAAATCTAATAACACCGGCGCGGAAATTACTTTATTTTACGTAAATATCTTATTTTCTTTGACTTCCTTCTTTACGTGCAGAATATTGCTTCTTTAATGCCTAAAAAAGATCTTATTATACTTTCAGTTTAAACTTCTCCCATCTTCTGTAATGGAAAAAAAATATTGCTAAATTAATTTTTTAATTAATAAATAGGACTGACGATCTCAAAAAGGTCGGGGAGCCGCTGGATCCAGGTGAAGAGGCCTATTGTCACGTCCATCGATTGACGAAGAAAAAGAAGAAAATAATCTTAAAAAATAAATTATCCTACCAGACAACTTAGTAGGGGTGACTACCCTACTCTACTACCCTACACTGCACCGAATAATACGCTTTTTTTGGTATCTATCAAACTACTGACGAGTGCGTAGATGTAATGTGTTGTGTATTCTTATACCCTCATCTCCAAGCAGCAAAGTGGAACACCATGAGGTTACAGCTGGTAAGAGTCCGGTATCACTGCTTCTGCCCCCCACGACTAACCGTACCCCTAAAGAGTTTCCTCATGTAAATAGGACAAAAGCTTAGTAAGTTTTTTTACAGGCCATTTATAAAAAGGGCCATTTACTTGTACAGAAAAAGATGTTCGGATCAGTATATAATTTTAGAATCTATATTATATTATAAAACAAAGTCCCAAAAAGCTGTCTGTGTGTATGTGACCGGCTTTATCTTCTAATGTGAACTAAAAAGAGATTGCAATTCTTCCCAAAAGTTTAGGTTAATAGAACATTACCTTTTTATCTAAACTATGTTGAAGCGGTAGCACGGTTATAAAAAAACTCGCCTGCTGGAAGCTTTCCTCGCGTGCGCCGCACAAACCAGCACAGTTAAACTCAAGTAATCTACCAGAGTATTATCTAGATAGAGTAGATCTACAAAAATACGACAAAAAGTCCTGGATAGCATGTCTCTGTCTGTTATGGTTGATACACAATATTTATGTTTAAACAGCTAGTTTGTAATAAAGCAGTAAGAGATAGAAAGTATTAATTTTGGCATCAAATATATTTTAAAGGCATCTTAGATGTATTAGTCTGTCGAAATTAATATATTATTCCACGTTGCAGTAACTGATCTTAATTTTATTCAATTTGTAACTTTCGAACCCTAAACTTTGGTGACGCATGACTCCTCCAGTAATTTGTCTTTTATTGCTTTACTCGGTCCGAAATTCGGTGAAAGATCTATTTCAACTAAAACGGTAATAAAAATTACTTTAAAAAAATAGTTTACTTGAAGTTAGATAATTTGAAAATTTAGACCTAGCGGTATTTTATTAGGCCAAAACATCATCATTTTCTTACTCTTATAATTCTTCTTATCTTCCATTCTACTCTATTATTCGTCAAGTTTGGTACATGAAAGGAGTATTACATGCATATCATTCTTCAATTAATCCATCCATCTTTTTTCGGCCTTCTTCTAGTTCCATCCGCCATCCACAATTATATTCTAAACTCTTTTGGTCACATGATTTTAATCTATCTTCGTTGCCTAATATAAAAAACTAAAGCGTAATGGGACATATTATGCTCTGAGTGACTGAGACTCGAAAGCAACCGCCTAGTTTCTTATTGGCTCTTCTCGGTAGGAGCAGCAGCATAATTGACGATTCAATGACACTTATTCACAAGTGTAACATATTTTTTCAAACTATATGGTGAAACAGATCATAATGTTTAGCATTAAATGTTTAAGGCAAGTAATGTAATAAAGGATTGATAATGATTAATATAATATCAACTAAATAGCATTCCAGATATCGCATGGTACATGATCATTTTATTAGAAGTTACGCATCGTATGCACGGGCGTAAAAGATACGTCGCGTTAAAATTCCGCAATAGGCATTATAAGAAGTTTCATATGGTATATTCGGCTTAACAGTCTAAGCCCTAACGCCTAAAATGGAACACTGAGCGATAAAAATACGTCGCGTTTTAAATGTAGCAGTAGATTTTGACGATTCAGAAGCTTTACAACATTTGTTTACAAGTTTACTTGAATAAAGAATATTTTGAATTTGAATTTTAATTTGAATGCGCTGGCATGTGAACAGATACCTGCAGGCCTACTATGAACTCTTATTGCAACTCAATTGAATACGTAAACTAAATTATTTTGCTTTTTCCTACCATGACGTCTTAAAGACGCACAGTTTAAGTCGTTGCCGAACGACCGTTCGGAACGAGTCCTAAAACATTTGAGTAAAAGAAACAGAGTTATCTATAGTTCATATAACGTTTTCTTTTCAAACATTACAACCCCAATGCAATCCACACTTCATGGTACGAAAAGAAAGCGGTTGAGTTTAGGTACTGACTTTGAATTGAATCGTTTTCTAAAAGTTCATGGTAGGCCTACTGGTTACCCAGTTGTTTCGTTTCGACGTATTTTTAACGCACGGTAAAAAACCTCTCGTGCCTACTAGAAGTTAGTATGGGTGTAATAAGCTAATCTCAAAAGACAGTTATATCACGTACTTTTCGGACTTGTAAAATAGGAATAATCGCATTGTAATCGTAACGTTACTTGTAAATGGGTTTGGGTATAATATTTTATAATAACTTTCCGAAATGCGTATTGTGCTCTCGCGCTCATACTCGTAGCTTAGTAATTTTTATGTTTAGGGGATGTTTGCTCATAGCAATTTGTCTGACTGATTTATTATAACTTTGTAATAGTTATCTGAATAACATATGTATGTAAAAGTCAGACATTTGAAAATTAATTAAGTTAATGTTTTTTTTGTAGAGCGTTAACTCTGATTTTTAGTTACCTTTCGCAGGTGTCACCGAGGTATTAAAAGTACATGAATGAGTACTTAGAATCGAAAGATCTGTGCTTTAGAAAATAAATTGTTCTTACGGCTCTGGGATCTTCGTCTAATAGAATTATGTAGATATAAAGATGATGAATGCATGGATATAGCTACCTGCTATAGTTCCTGGCTTTTCTCGGTAGGAACAGCTTTCCGAAGCTCTCATTTACAAATTTGAAAAAAGCACTCATTTACAAATTTGAAAAAAGAATATTTTGAATTTGAACTACATATTTTGTTATAGCTTATAGTATACACAAAACTTTTAAAAATTATTCACGTCTAAATCTAAATCACTCTGACGATTTGAGAAATCCACAATTACCACAATAGATATAAAATTAACTAAAAAGTGTAAAATCGGCCTTGCACCATACTACTTGATTCTTCATTAATCCTTCCATAGTTCAAATGCCCTCCAAAATAAAAGCAATGAAAGGCAAATTACTGTTCGAGTCATGTATCACACAAGTTTTGGGTCGAAAGTTACAAATTGAATAAATAAAGGCCTGTGTTACAGCTTGTTCCAAATGTTATTTGCTTTGTATGCCGACATCAAACGTTGATAAAGAATACCAACGATATTACCAAGGGGTGACTTTTGCTTTTATACACGAGAAATAAAAAGATGATACAAACTTTATTATTAAATTTCTTTATATTTCCTAGTTATTAAAGGAATTCCCTTAAAATACTTTGCTAAGACTCTATACTTTATCTTAATATGTAATAAAGAGGAGGAACAGGGGTCAAGTTTGAGTGTTTGTTCTGCCGAAACTAATACTACGCAACGACTGTCTAGTCGCGTAGTACTCTTAGGAAAGAACCCAAATCAAATTTAAAAATTACAATGGATCTGACTTTGGTCTTTGTATATAATATATCCTATAATATGTACCATTTGAAACTTAGGTATATGAGAGTATAAAGCTTATGTTCGGATATGTGGTGTAGTGTATGTGGGTTGACATGTGTGTATCTTATCTTGTATATTTATATACAAGACACATACATGAATATCCTCATACTAACTCACACACACTTATGTACAAATAAACATACACAGTCTCAAGCGCACACGAGTAGTACACGAAAGCCCTTTGGTGAGAGTGGACGTGTAGTGACATGTTGTTACTTGTAGTGCGCGTTTGAGCCTGTGCTATATTCATACAACATTAGTATATTAATACATCAAAGCGAACACTACATGTGGGAACATGATTTTCAGCCCTTCTCATCACATGTCCATACCATCTTAATATAATATAATATAATAGTTGTCAGTCAATATTTTGAAAAAATATTTGAGACATTATATAATATAAAATTAGATTTCAATGTCGGCTTCGGAAAAATACTCTTCATGATCAGTAAATGCATTAACGGCTAAAGAAATATTAATAAGAGCTATTAATTTCATACAAACATCGATCGCTTGAAAAACGTAACGCCCTCTCGTAATCCCTTCGATGCTAAATTGAGTTTCAGTTGCTCAACAAAGTTAATAAAGAGGGCCTGGACGTAGCTTGAATAACAGATCTTTTATAGTTCTTATCGGGATGTACATCAAAAGAACTTGTTATAAATATAATATACAAGCTACAGTCGCTTGGGAAAAAACATTAATAATGCTAACAATCTGAAAACTTATCTACAGAAAAGTTTGAATTAAGTGTATGAAATATACTATGCTACACAATTGAAGACTATTTGAATAATAAAAATGCTTGAACTTGAATTCAAACAAGATTGCGGTTAAACAATGTACATTTAAGATGTAACAAAAATATATTATATATCTCTGTAATTTTTGATGAGTTAACGAGATCGTTAACTAAATAATTAACTGGATATGACAAATATGATACATGCAATTATTTAAAAAAAAAATAATAATAATTTAATATGTATCAGACATATAAGTAAGTTAACCCTCGAGGATAAACATTGCGAAGTAAATTTCGGGAATCTGAGCTTCGTATGTAGTAAAGAGATTACGATGCCGCATAATATCAAACTTTGGCGTGTACGTCAAGATAGATTAAACATCGCTATAAAGCTCTCATGAAATTATAATTTAATTTTTCCGACGAAAAATATTTTCTTTTTTAGCGTACTCGTATATATATACGTTTCAAACGATTATACATGATGTGATATTTTGAATATTAGGAACTTTAAGAGCCAAGTTATAGCTGAGTAATAGGACGGTAAGACCGTTCCAATTTATTTAAATATTTTACTAAACGTATATATACGTATATAAACGTAATACATATCGTATTGGATGATTCTTGACGTTGGATGTTGGATGTATGGTGTGTCAAGATTAGATAAAACATCAAGGCATTAAACGCGATAGCAAAACGAGAACACAAGCTAGGAGGTAAATTAGCCACTCGAAAGTTCTGCCTAGGGAACTTTTTACTAACAACTTCTAACCGCTGCAAGTAAGGTATTTTTTTTAAATTTATTCGTGCGGATACCACACGGCACATACCTTAGTCGCCTCTATTACACCTCGGTAAGTAAGAAGGGTGGTCTATTCTTTTCTGCCGGATACCACACGGCGTATTTATTGAATTTATAGACATTATTTATTTTCTGTTTGACCCAAAAAAAATTAAAACATCAATGTACCGTTGTCTCCTGTGATCTCTTAAATTTATAAATTTTATGACTTGAATGTTGCCGCTTAGCTGTTAGGAGAACAATCTGCTCTCAGTTACGTAACTATACTGTGTGACTATGTCTTGTATAAGACTCTTATGTGTAACTATAGCAGTAAAAGCTTATCAACACCTGTCGACAAACACGTGATTCGCTTTCACGGCGTCATAAACAGAATTTTCAAGTGTTCACTAGTAATAATCTCCGTTTAACTTCATTGATTTCAAACAAAATTGACATGAAATTGGCAATTTAAATAAGTAAAAGAAAATTAAAAATTATCTTCTTTACTAATTTGCTTTTTAAACCTGCTTCACCAAAATACGACATTAACGACAATTTATAAACCCTTGTAAACCAAAACTCAAATGTAATAATTTTAAAAAATCAATAAATATATGCCTTTTTAGGTGACAATATAATTCAACGCGGAAACGCTGCCAGCATTCTTAAGATCATTCCACGTGGGCATGATTGGTATAGATCCTACTAGCATGTAAGTAATTTGAGATTGACATAACTTGTAAATTTTTGTTGTAAATAAAGGATTAATATACAAACCATTTATAATTTACACCACGAATAACAAAGAGAATGTTTACAACAATTTGTTTCAAATCAATCCAAAAAAGCTTGGATGCTTTCTATTCTAATTCTATAGACAAATTTTAAAGGCTGATTGTGAATAAAACACGAAATGTCGAAAACATATATCGAACAAATTGCTACTCCACAAGAAACTTCCTTTGAAATACTTGTACAAAGCTACGGCTATAAAGGGCGGGCAAAGCTTACTAAATTAATTAACGCTTTGCATCTAATGGTAGATACACTGATAGCATCCCCTTCCTGATAATTATTAAGATAACGTCTAACCCTCTTGAAAATAGATATTTACAAAGATTGTATATATTAAGCTGTTTCTTTATTAGTACTTTATATCTTTTTTAATAATAAGATAAGTGGACCAATTTGAATATTTTTTATTTATTTATAAAAAGGAAGCTGGTACAGAAAGCCTACTATAAGATCACATAGATGATAAGAATATGTGGATATAGCTACTCTTCGAAATTATGCAAGATAGCAATGACAAAATGTAGTTACATTTTGTCAGTTACATGTAGAAAAATAATGATTCTTATAGTTATAAGAATCATTATTTTTCTCCGCCGAGATTCTTGCTGGATCTCCTCGTTAGGAAAGCTTTCCGAACCAGCAGCATTATTGACGATTTAAAAGCACTTATTTACAACTTTACTTGAATTAATATTTTGCTATAATCCGCGTTTGTTAAGAGATTCCATGTAATGCTAAGTGTATGAAGCAGGCAACGTTCACATACCTTATACATAAAAAAATAAATAATAAATAAATATATGGGACATTTACACACACGGTCGTCCGTCCCCAAAGTAAGTAACTTAATACTTGTGTTATGGGTGACGGACAACTGGTAGATATACTATATATATAAGTTTAAATACATACTTAAATACAAATACACACCCAGACTCGAAGAACCAACAATTTGTTTATAGAAAATGTTGGTCCTCGGCGGGAATCGAAACCGCGACCCGTGGAGCTGAAGGCAGGGTCACTACCCACAGCGCCAACGGGTCAGTCACATGCAGGACAAGTCACCACACGTATCACAAAATACCGCCAACAGCGAAAATTCACACAAGCAATACACACTCACTACCACAATCTCTACGATCGTTTCGATCATAACCGAAACCGAAGCATTATCAGGAAGATAAGCGCCACCACAAAATCGAATCGTAATGCACCGCCCATAAAATCTGTCTTATATACGAATATTTCAACTTTTCGTAAATAAGAACTATTACATATATTGTCTTAACAAACGCGGATTATAGCAAACTAAATCTATTTTAGCTTCTGAAAGAATATTTTGAATTTAAATGTGAATACTAAATATGTTGTTTTATTCATAATACTGCATTTTATACCTTAATCTTTCTTAACGATACAATGCTTAATCTTCAGTATTGTATCGTAAGTAAAATATTCTGTCTATCTTCAAAATTAAATTCCTACGCTCCTGTATTCCAGTAAATATTTACTTCAATAAATAAAGAGGGGTGAGTGACGGGACTTAATGCCTGTTCGCGTGCGTGACCTATTTTATTGACGGCCCTTATACCTTATCTTCGAAATTGGTGAATGTATGGCACGCTCGAAAATATTTTTTGGAATGAATTCCGAGAGTTTAGTGGAGGAAGAGTGTGATTTATTTTGGAATCGTGCCGAACTGCGCGTTCATTAAGCGCCGGCTGTGCAGTGTTGTGGAAAATTAGAGAATAGCGTAATCCGAATGGGATGCATGCCACAGATTCGTTTTATATTTTTATCTACTCTGATACTATAATACAAAGATTATAAAACTGAAAACAAAATTCTTATGACAAACATTACGTACAGAACAAAAATAAAAAATTAAAAAGTTTCATTACGATACAGGTCTTGTATGGACACCTGTATCATAATGTAACTTTTTAATCATAACGATACACCTATACAATTTCCAGCTGGACCAAGGGGGTTGAACCTCTACTTTAAAAAAAAAGGTTTCAATGAATGGATCCGCGGCGGCGCAACACGCATGCGCAATCGATGTTTGTGTTTGTTGTATGATGTTGATGTTTGTACGTTTTACGTATTATATATGAGAGTAGATAAAGTAGTGTATGATACTGTACATAACTTGGTCTTATAACACTCGTGTGACACTATAAAAAAATTTGCCTGCGGCTCGTTTTTTAAACCACACTCGTGTTATAAGAACCCTTATTATGCAACAGTATCATAAACTACTATAATGTCTCTTTACTGCATAATAGAAGTTCTTAGGTTTTATTTGCTTCTTATATTGCAAGCACGAAATTGCCGCCTGGTATATAAAAAAGTTGTGATAGCCCAGTGGTGAGACCGTGTGACTCTCTAGAGACGATCATGGGGTCCAATCCCGGGAATGCACCAATGAGTTTTTCTATTAAAACTTATGTGTCTAATTGAAAATTGCAATTTATCACACGGTTTGCGGTGAAGGAAAACATCGTGAGGAACCCTGCAAAACTGTAACCTACCAATCCGCATTCGAACAACGTGGTGGTTTTAGCTCCAATCCCTTTCTCTAAAAACGGAGAGAAGGCTTACGCCCAGCAGTTGGGTAGTAACAGACCGTTACTATTTTTTACATTTATATATAAAAAAAAATATTAAAAAAAAATTATAGCTAAGTAAAAATTTTGTTAATCAAAACAAAATTTAGTAAACATATAATTATAGACAGATTATTAATGACTTCACAATTCAACTTTTTGAAACGCAATAAAATAACTTGTTGTAAAAGGTTATTTGTAAAAAGTTTTGAAACTGTTTTTATGCCTCTATGAGAAATTACTTTTCGCATTTTAATATTCCATCAATATTGCGAAAGCTGGTAGACAGTAGATTGTTGCGTAAAAGAAGTTCGTGAATTATTATTTTTGTCTTATATTACAATACTCAAATTGCCGCTTGGTAAATAAAAATATAACAATGAATGAAAATTTAGTTTATATATAATTATAGAGAGATTATTAATACCTTCAGAATTATTTTTGAACTACAATAAAATATATTGTAAATGTTTTTATACTGCGTCTCGAAAAATTACTCTCTCGCATTTTTATTACTTTATTAATGTTGCGAAAGCTGGTAGTCAGTACAAGCTAATTCCAAAACCTATTAGGGTTGAAAGAACTCCAAAAATGTTGGAAAAGTATCTAGTATTGTATGACGTTCTTAGTTCAGATCGATTGACGCGCCGCATCTGAGTCGGCGTTTTACCTAAAATCCATGAAATCTATCACTAATATATAAAGCTATAAACTGAATAAAGAAGCATATCGCATTCTTTAGACGTTCGGTTCAGACATTCGTGGAAAGATAAAATGCCATATTTAATTTCGAAATAAATGTGAAACTATACAACACAGAAACACACAAAATACCCTTTTTTAAGACCGAGAACAAAAATAAAATACAAGAATTGAAAAAATATAATTTGTCTAAGGTTTTTGACCTTAGACTAAATGTGGACTATTCATATTTTCATACCCGATACGTGCAGGATTCCTAAAAACACATGCACAAACCTCCACCACTTCCACCACAATACACAAGCACTACACACGTTCACTATCACAAACTCAACAATCGTTTCGCCCCGCAACCGAAGCATCATCAGGAGATAGACTCCAGACTAAATTGTCGTTGGGATAGTCCACTATCACTATATATTTTTTCTATTTACTGTATCGCGGATTATAGCAAAATAATTTTATTATTACTTTTGTATTATGGATCTCCGCAAATAACGCCTAATTCTATAAATTAGAAAAAATCACATTTACAAATACGAAACTATATTCAGAAGGCTAGGCGTGATAGATGCTGATAGAGATTAATCTCATGGACATAAAACGCCCATTTACGAGCAATACCGTTTGACCATAAATCCATGAATGTAACTGAACATATTTCTAGTTGGATCAGTGCCACGTCCTTTAAAAAATTATAAAGCGTGACAGGCGTTTGGTACTTTTCCAAAAGTGCTTTTCGCAATGCTCTGTGACACTTCGCTGATAAAGCCATTTATGAAAAATGCTGTGAATGTTGTATAAAAGCGGTCAATTTTGAAATTGAACAATAAGTTTTAAAATACACATGTAATCTTATATCTTTAAAGTATTTTTTATTATGACGTCCTACGAATCTATACTTATATATAAAGCTGAAGAGTTTGTTTGTTTGTTTGTTTGATTGATTGATTGTTTGAACGCGCTAATCTCAGGAACTAGTAGACCGATTTGAAAAATTATTTGGTTCTAAGATAGTCCATTTATCGAGGAAGGCTATATAACATAACGCTAAGATAAATAGGAGAGGAGCAACAATAAAAATATTGCGAAAACGGCAAAATTTAAATATTCCTTGCGTGCGCTAAGTAAACGTTGAAAGTTTTTCAAAAATCATGTACTACTAAATTGTTCCCCTCTTAAAGTTCTAAATAAAAGGCCGCTACAGCATATGTCTAGCTTTTAAGGTTAACCCACTTTAACCATAATTAATATAAGTATTATGGTTTACTACGGTTTAAGGTAAATAATAAGACTGCAGTCCACGCGAACGAAGTTGCGTTTAAAAGCTGTTGTTAAAATAATATCAGCTGGCTTTCCAAATAAAATACAACTTCTTATATTAATATATTATTAGAATAAATACCACATTATTTATACAATTTATGGGTTTTAGTATACGATTCTATAAAAAATGCGGCAATTTGCTATTTCAGCAGTTTAAAACGGCGTTTAAAAGACCCTAATACAGAAAGTATTTTATGCTATTGAAGATTACATATAAGACAAAAACACTTGGATTAAAATACTCTTCAGCTTTGCATGAATGACGAATTTGAATAATATTCTGAAAATAAACCGTGGATTTTCTCGGAACAATTTATCAAACTCAATATCAAGCAGTAGAGTTTGCGATTCAAAAGCGCTTGTTCACGTGTTTATTAAATTTAAAAAAAATTTAATTTGAATATATAACATAAATAAATAAAATAGAAATACAGTTAATAGTTTCATATCGCACGCTTAGTATTAAAGTGACCTAATTCAAAAAAGTTGTTTATTTAGCAAATTGTGTGTAGCGTAGCGCTTACAAAAGTCGTGATCGTTAAAGAGACCCATTACTTGAAAGAGCAAAAAACACTAGTTTTTTTATCGTCGTAGCATCGTAGTCGTAGGTCGTAGCGTTATGTTATAAATGGCATTAAAATAAGAATTTCAATTTATCTAACTCAATTAAGCCTTATTTTAAATGTAGATCTCTTTAAAACTAAACGTGCGATGTAATTACCCCAGTCTGGCGAGACATGTGACCCTCGCCTAATAATTTATCTATAACTTGTATGTCTTATTATTAAATACATTTATGACTTGCTTTTCGGTAAAGCAATCGTAAGTATAATTACATACCAATCCGTATTGGTGCAACGTTGAGTCTAAGTCGCTTTAATCGCGTGATTATATTCTGGAGTCTAACCATCTCCTCGTCGATAGTAAGACCCCTTGCGGTCGTTGTACTCTTTTTAGGAGCTGCCTCTTCGTCTGACGCCTTTTTGGCACAAGTCATCATCTCTCTCAATGTCGCAATTTCTACAGACAAATTGTTGACGACCTGTGCCAACCTTGCGTTTTCGTCTCTGAGGAGTCGATTTTCCTCGAACCCCGACCTCTCGGTTAAGACCCTAGCAGCCTCCTCAATGATTTGGGCTACCTAGTCCAGAGCGTCTCTACATAAACCGTTAAGGTTTTTAGACTTGCCAAGAGTTTCTCTCATATTTACCGCATTCTCGGCAAGGATACCACTAACACGGGACGTATATTCTTTATAATAAATTTCTTTCAAAAAGGATAGAAGAATACTATCTTACACTATACTAATTCTCGTTATTACAAATAAGACATAAAATAATGCTTTGTATTGTCCCTAAAATATATACCGCCGCCTACCAAAATGAAATACAACTTAATTTATTGTTTCAGACAGCGTAACTATATTATCACAATTTTACTTAGACGAGGAAAAGCGTGTTGTTTTATTTTATGTAGAAAGTACCGACCCCTCCCGGTGTGTAAAACCGGGCAAATTCCGTATGCTAAAAATTTGAGACACTAATCTTTCGTGGTATTTATTGGTACCTGCTCGTACATTTTTTCGAAAATTGACAATATGCTGCTAGCCGAAGTGGTTTTTACAGCGTCGCCGGGAGATATGGGGCGAGCGCAGAGGCATCGTTGGGGGTGAGGTGGGGCGAGCCTCGTAACATCATTGAGTCCGTCGCCTTAAGGTTGTCTCCTTTGAGGCCTGCTCTTACAAAATTGTTCACCTTATTAATACTTTGGGTTGCACCCTTCATAGCGTGGGCTTATAAAGTAAGGCACCACCTAGGTTTTCACGCATACAACCTTTAATATTTATTTGACCTATTGTTCATAAACAATATGTATTACATTATATTTCTCCACTCTTTATGGTTACTCTCAATTCATCTAAATTAAATCAGTAAATAAGAGTACATTTAATCTAACTCTGCAAGCATTTCCAATACTTAATTTCCGTCTGCTTATCGACTACGAGTCAGGCTCAATTGAAACTCCGTGCGGTCCACTGCAGTAAAACCGAAATAAAACTACGCAGTGAAACCAACCGTTACGAAATCCGGAGGCGTATATATTTCACAAACCAGTTCAAAGTGACGCCATTAAACAAACAGAAGCCTTCTGTACATACTTTTTATATAAGTACCTGTTTTATAAAACTAACATACAAATATTTAATAGCTTGAGTTTTATAATATTTAAAAATAATCTTTATTCAAGTAAGCTTTTTACAAGAACTTTTAAATCGTTAAGGATTAATTAGAATTAATGAAGTGACGACGACGGAATTTGCTCTTACCGAGTAGAACCAGCAAAAAACTCAGTAGTCAATCTTTTAAAAAAATTTCAATTTACATTATTTAACCGCAGTCTCGTTTGAATCTTAAAGTATTTTCAACTCTGAGCATTTTTACCATTCAAATGATCTTTAATTTTGTAATATGCTTTACGTAAAAGCGTATTTCTTACACTTAATTTAAACTTTTCTGTAGATAAGTCTTCAGATTGTTAGCATTATTAATGTTTTTTCCCAAGCGTCTGTAGCTTGAGTATTATATTTATAACAAGTTCTTTTGATGTACATCCCGATAAGAACTATAAAAGATCTGTTATTCAAGCCACGTCCAGGCCCTCTTTATTAACTCTGTTGAGCAACTGAAACTCAATTTAGTATCGAAGGGATTACGAGAGGGCGCTACGTGTTTCAAGCTATTGTTATTTCTATGAAATGTATAGCTCGTATTAATATCTCTTTTGCCGTTCATTAATTTACTGTTCATGAAGTGTCTTTTTTCGAACTCAATATTTAAATTTAATTATAAATGTGTATTTACGCAAAATTTATAATGTTTCTTCAAATTTATTATTACGTGTCCTTAAAGCTGATTTCCTAATAATACACAATTCACTAAACTAAAGTATTTTACTAAATCAAGATTTTATAAAAACTTAAAACAAAATTAAAAATTACTAAATATAATGCAAACAAAAATTATATATACATATTTACATCTTTCACATACATTTGCATTACGATTTTTGTCGTGGAGCCTATCCTCCTGATGATGCTTCGGTTTTGGGGCGAAACGATCGTCGAGATTGTGGTGGTGGGTGTGTGTGCTGCTTTTGTGTGCGTTGTTGCTGGTGCATGCGCCTTGGGGTGCATTAGGTGGCTGGTCCTGCATGTATAAGGTGCGTAGACTTTGCCTGCTTCATACACATTGGCTTTGCATGCATTCGCTTAACCCGTGCGGATTATAGCAAAGTAGTTAGTTCTGTTATATTGCTTGTTATATTTACATCTATTTATACTAAATTAAAACCGTCGATTCCACTGCAGTAGGATAATGTTCCCAAAATACTGGCATAATAATAAATAAATAAATATTCACTGACAAGGGCAGGAGCATGAACGAACTATTATTTTTACGTCTTTATTGTATGTATGTTATTATATTTGAGCGTTAAAGATTCATACTTGTTACGTCTACTCAGCGTTTGCCGCTTTTCCAGACTCTACTCGACACCTGAGGTGTCATGATCCATGCCTGGGAAAGACACCTCGCTCAACCTCGCCTTTGCCTACCCAACTTCGATGGGATCGGACGCCATTAGTAAGAAAAATTGTAATTAATAATAATATAATATAATAATGAAAATTGAACTAGACAAAGTGAGTTTGTGTATCCGACAGTCGCCCCCAATAATATAATTTTCCTAGTACTAGATACAATATATATATATATATATATATACTATATTAGCTTAGACTACATTCACAGTCTGATATTTCATGAATATCAAAATAAATGATATTAAGTAAACACTTCGTAACAAGGTGACATCCTCCAAAACTTAAGACTTGCTTAACTTGACTATCAATGTCCTATGCAAGTATGACGATGCACTCTGGGTAATTGGTATGGGCCAAGAATGTAGCTTAAAACTATCTAAGGGTTTAACCCTAGATCGACGTCTCTGTTTATTGTGATTTGGCAAGTAGAGATCTTTCATTCTAAAAGTGCACGCCCCTCCAATGTCTTTACTCACACACAAAAAACTTATGTACAGACGAAATACACGCAAACTTGTTATTCTAATTGGTTACTCAGTTGCCGGACAGACACGAAAGTAGGAGCACGCATCGATTATTGCCAAAAGTACAGTTAGCATGTCATAAAAGAAGGGGATAAATATTTTTTATTTTTTATTTTAATAATAATTAGATAATTTTTTTCTTTAATAGAAAATATGGAGAATCTTATAAAACTATGT
The DNA here is from genome assembly GCA_947086505.1 of Morpho deidamia. Classification (NCBI taxonomy): domain Eukaryota; kingdom Metazoa; phylum Arthropoda; class Insecta; order Lepidoptera; family Nymphalidae; genus Morpho; species Morpho deidamia. The sequence continues at coordinate 8,325,377 of CAMTZC010000027.1, forward strand.
GGCGAAAAAAAACGGGCAAAACTTAACATCTATCATTATTTCATCATTAAAGCCATTGCTTTAATTAAGGAACGAATTGACATGATTGATAGAAATATGAGGGAAAATACATGTCGAAATGTGAATGATATTGAGATAGAATATATGAAAAATTCTAACATGGATTTTGAATTTATAATTATTGTTGAGTCCGAATCTAAAGAAAGCGACGTGAGTGAATAGCGTTAAAATTGTAAATATTTTATGCGGTTTATTTTTTCTTTTTTTTACTAATAAAATAAATGAACAAACTACTGTACATTACGTTTTATTTATCTTGCTAATAGTTGCATAGTGAATATATGATATGATCTTTAAATAATTTATAGAATTAGGCGTTACTTTGCGGAGATCCATAATACAAAAGTAATAATAAAATTATTTATTATTTCCTATAATCCGCGATTGTATCGCGGATTATAGCAAAATAATTTTATTATTACTTTTGATATGATCTTTATTAAATTAAGTTGACAAGCTAGCTCTTGATTGCGAATTCACCTGATGGATGCCGATGTAGTTTAATATGGAAGTGGGCTAACTTGAAAGGGTTTGGAGATTAAACGTAACCATTCAGGGTAACCATATTTTAACCATTCAGGGTTTTTACACATCATACCTGAACGCTAAACCGCTTGGTGGTACGTCTTTGTTAGAAGGGTACGTCGGAAGTATCTATCTAGTCAAGACCAGGGATAAATTTTAGAAATATATTCGAATCATAGAAAAAACATATTATTTTTTTTTAGGATTCGAATGCGGAACTTCCCGTTTACAATCGACCGCGCTTACTATTACTCAAGGGAAAACATTAAAAACTTAATTTTTATTGTGAAGAATTTTCAACATAAATTTGATTATGAATATGAAATTAATTTTATTTTTATGCAAACGTTACTCGTAACCCGTCTAACCGGATTGGTTGGTCAACCAGTGCACAAATGATAGGAACGCGTGACAGAATAGACGTGTTGTCTCATACAAAGCGTGCATTCTCCTCCATATAAATGCTTGACTTATACCAGTCGAGCAATTAGTTGACCTTCAAGTGCGCGAATGAGACGAGTCAACTTTCAAATTGCTGCGCGCGCACATATAAAATAGTACAGTCAATATTTTCTCTCACACATTAAAATAATGTAATTTGGTGGAGGGGCGTGCACTTTTAGAATGAAAGATCTCTAGCATGTAGACGCCTATACAAAATTTCACCTTAAATTTATTTAACCGTACAGCGTATGATGATGATGTATTAAAAAAGAACATGAACTTTTAATTTTTATAGTAAACGCATAGGAGTGTGCTTGGGCAGAACGTATACAAAATTTATTAGTTGCTTTAAAAAAAATTCATAGTTGAATATTGTTCTTAAGAGTTCTTACCATCCATAGTTCAGATTTAAAATTTGCTTTTTGTATTGCGTACTATTTCCCGACATATATTAACAGAAAACCGTGTTTTCCATGAACAAATGAAATTCAATATACGCTCGAGTAAAGGATATTGAAAAAGTTTTCACTTGTTCATTAGTTGATTCACAATACTGCTGAAACGATGTTCAATTTTATTTTGAACATTTGATAACCGTTACGTACGTACCTACGAACATGTAACTTTATTCTTTCTATCCGAAAAATAAAGTTACATGTTCTACGTACATGGAATATGTAGCTTTATTTTTCGGATCGGGCGATGTTTTGAATTGTTGAAAAGATTACCAGCTGATTGTACCTAGGGGTGGTACGAGATAAAAGTATTTTTTTTTAACTTTTATTTAAATTGCTTTGTGTGCATGTGAAGTTGGAGTCTTGCTAAATTGGACTGCCATTTCTCGGTGTCCGATATAGCTGAAATTTTCATACTGGTCCAGACCCAATGACAATACACGTTTATCATAAACTCATGTTTATGATAAACGTGTTTTGTCATTGGGTTATTAATCAGGAAATTGTAACAAGAGTGGAACAATCTATTGGATTCACAGATCATATATTTAATACCAAACTTAGATGCTTATTGGCAGAATGTTTATGATGTTCAAGATTTAACAGCCAGCACAGATGATATGATACTTACATATGTAGAAACTATTATACGCCACAATGCCAAAATCTTGGCAGCTGAAGGTTGTTATGTTGAATTAAATGAAGTCATTGAAGTTAATGTACATAAATATGCCTTTATAAACATCAGTTAATATAATATTGCCTTTATAAACATCAGCTCATAAAGGCAATTTGATTCTATATAAAGCTTCAATAGATAACAGTAAAGAAGCAATATTAGAAACATGGTGTAAACCAAAACAACATCTGGAATTAAATTTTGAAAATAAAATTATTGACTACATTAAGATATTTAAAGTTAGTTCAGACTATAATCAAAAAGAAGAGCAGATCATTCTGTTGCTTTTGCCAACAATGGCTCAAGACGAGGAAACTCCTCAATGTAATTAAATTGCTTATGATTGCGCAAACGTCACACAATATCTTTAAATACGCCAAATATAACAAATATCATCATATTCGCTTTATAATTTATAAGCTGCGATTATTAAAGCAATCAAAATGTCTACAAAATTTTACAAAATACAGAGATGGCAAATACATATTAAATAATGCGTAATTTATTTTATTTTTATCAAAATATTTTAGTCTAAGTGAAGCATAAGTGGACTAACTAATTGGACATAGAAATGGCCTACTATGAGTATATCTTTCATGGTTCCTCTTCATAATCGGCGATCACGAAATATTAAGCGCGAGCACTATCGTGTAGAGGGCATATTCTAATCATAGTCTAATCGCTTACGACCAGGGAAACGTCGGTTCATCATCGCATCTAAGGGAATCGATACGTATAAAGCGTATAATAATACGGACGACGCTTGCACGATGATCGTGCCGATTATAGACAATTACACAATCAACGATCATCGACGATAGTGAAGAGCATGCATCACATTGCATCGATTGTATTGTAATTGTGTTGAAGTGTCTAAAAACAGAAGGTAATGTAAGTATTAGCAAACAAGTGTTACAGATTTTTCTCTTTTATTTTTGCTCTTTGTGATACAGTCATAAAGGACTTTATCATTCGAAACCCCCAGGCATAAGTATTCGCCGGTAAATATAATATTGAAAAGGGTCTTATAAAAGGGTTCATATATTTATAATACCTACTACATAAGGAACAGGCAAATATCTTCTATGATCCCTTTTTATAAATTCGACAAATATAATTATATAAACATAATGAATGTATAATATTAAGTGAAAAAAAGGAACAGCATTTAAAGAAAATTGAAATGCTACAAACATGCTGTCATATGATTTGTCTACGTATTTCACAACCATCCGCCTGCCTGACTTCAACTTACCTTAGTCGCCTTTTCCGACACCTCGGTACGAGATAAAAGCATTTTTTTTAACTTTTATTTAAATTGCTTTGTATGCATGTGAAGTTGGAGTCTTGCTAAATTGGACTGCCATTTCTCGGTGTCCGATATAGCTAAATGTATAGCGGTAAGAAATGATGGTGGTCTATTCTATGCATCCGGATACTACACGGCATTTAGCTTAGCCGCCTCTTACGAAACCTCGGTAAGAAGGGAGGGTGGTCTATTGTATTCTGTCGGATACCACACGGCTATCTGTATTAGTGACATTATAAAACTATCCTGTTACTCATTTTGTACGTATACTTTCCCCGTCCGTATGTCCGTCCGGTTTGACGCGTTACACTACCCAAATTCCTCTGTATATATATTTTGTTATTCTGACCCACTTTTTTCACTGGGCAGGCAGTGGGTTTACGGTAGAATAGATCACCCTCATTTTCTTAGCGAGGTGCCATAAAAGGCGACTAAGGTAAGTTGACCCACCGTGCGGTATCTGGCTGAGTAGAATAGCCCACCCTCATTTCTTACCGCGGTGTCGTAAAAGGTAAATAAAGTAAGTTGACCCAACATGTGGTATCCGGTTCTGTAGAATAGACCACTCTTTCCCACCGAGGGTAAAATACGACTAAGGTATGTTGACTTCAGGTAGGCGGACAGTCGTAAATTAAGTAGCCAAATCATGTGACAACATGTTGTAACATGTTTTGTCGACCCCACTTAGAGTGGGATAAGGGCAAGAGGATGATGAGTGTGACGAGAAAACACTCATTTTAACACTCACGAGTTGTGAGGGAAATTAGATTCATAAAAAATGAGACATTTAATTATGAGAGACATTTTTTCTTAATCTTTATGTTCAGGCAAGAACACGTTAATCACAATTCTCCAAGTATAATTGAAGCAATGTATTCTAACAGTTACCAGCGTCGTCCGACAATTTATGTGCAAATTAACGAGGCAAGCTGACCCCGTTTTTACTATTCGAAAACTTGAAAACACTTTTTCAGTCAACAATGCAACTTTCGCTGCATGTGGCTGAATTTTATGAAAACTCGTTTTTCTACTTAAAGCAGCATCAAAAATAAACCATAGTAATAGTTAAATGTTCCTTGCCATCTTTTTTCTATGTTATTCCACAATTCAAATTAAAAATATTCTTTATTCTAACAAACTTCTAAACAAATGCTTTTGAATCGTCTACTGCTAGTTTCCGAAAGCTGCTCCACCGAGAAGAGCCAGCAAAAAACTCGATGGTTGCTTAGTCCCATATATTAAAAAATATATATATTTGATGCTGGTTTCTGTTTCAATTTACTCGCGTGTATAGCAAATACAAAACATTTATTGGTCGAAATACAACCAACAGACCAACAAAAATTTCAGCGTTTGTAGTCAAACACAACAAAACTATTAAACGTCGAGTATTGTTGAGAGTCATTGCTTGAATTAATTCAGCCGCACCGGCTTCCCACGCGCTGAAACGCGATTTTAAATGGATTACTATCCACATCATCAACACAAAGCTGATTAATGCCGTGTTCATCCGATTACGTATAAAAGCAGAAAGCTAGCGCAGGATTTAATACATTAAATACATTTAAAATATAAGGACTTTATCACACACATACATAGTTCCAAACGATTGTTTAATATGAATGTTATGTGCCTAGAGTTTGGGTTCAAAGAGATGGTGGGATTGTTTAAAGGCATATAAAAGGAGTAGCGCCAGAGTTGACGAATGATAGGAGAGAGTGGATGAGAAAAATATGTTGTACCGACCCCACTCAGAGTTGGAAAAGGGCAGGAGAATAATGATCACTTTATTAGACACATTCATTACCAAAGTGTGAAGCATACCTGCAAACAATTATACTAGAAATCATTTGCAAATGTCGTCATTTATATAAACCGAGTTATAGGTCTTTGGATTTTTGTTATGGCATAGCTAACTTTATTAATTATATAAACTGTGATCCGCCGTGTGGTATCCGGTTGAGTAGAATAGACCACCCTTTTTCGTCGTCGTAAAATATGAACAAGGTAAATTGACGTCATGCAGGCGGCGGATCGTAAAATACGTAGCCAAATCATGTGACAACATGTTTGTAACGTGTTGTGGCGACCCCACTTAGAGCAGGAGGATGATGAGTGTTTTCTAGCTCTTCCAAGTTATGTGTCTTTTTACCACTCACGAGTTTTGTAGGAGATACGCTACGCTTTATTGCAATTTTCTACAAAACAGCTTTTTTGAATTAGCTCGGTACGATTTGCGGTATAACGTTAAAGCCGAGCTAAATATGCGAAACTCACTTACAATATACCAAACGTAAAATACATTCTTTACACAAAAAGATTGTCTTCGCTTTGTCCCAATGAGCGAGCTCGTTAAAAAGTAAAACGGATTGCCTTCGTTACAGTTAAAAATGACGCTGAGGTTTTCTAAAAGAAAATTTTTTGCGAGTCTCGAAAAATTTTGAGACTTTAAATATCGAACATAATGACTTCTTTATGAGGTCAAATAAAAGGAATCTTCGCCGATCCAAGGTTTTGTGGATTCAAACCTCATTCACCTATGAGGTTTTTAATAATATAAAATTAAGTAGCAAAATACTTAGTTACTAGTAATGCTTAAAATATCCTCTTTATTTACCCATTGTATCCTCCGAGAATGCATAGAGATGCATTGAGAAAATGCGTTAACGAAGTATTTTATATAACCAGACTGACTGTAACAGTAGTACGCCAGTAGGAGTTATGACACAGGAAAGCTTTTATCTCAGACAATGCACTGTGAAATTGCCGACAGCTCGCATAGTTGTTTAAATTTCTATATTCCGAACGTCGCCTTATTTAAATGTAAAATTTGTGTCGATTTGTCTCCTAATCATTTTCAGTAATGTAATTACTAGGTAAAAATATTAAAACCATTTCTTTTAATTTTACTCATCATTATTAAATTGCAAAGCCGTTTCTTTCGAGCCTGGTGTTAAAAGCCTGCGATTTTGTCGTGGAGTCTATTTCCGGTTACGGGGCGAAACGATTGTTGAGTTTGTGATAGTGAACTTGTGTAGTGCTTGTGTATTGTGGTGGCAGTGGTGGACGTTTGCGCATGTGTTTTTACGAATCCTGCATGCAATGGGTATGAAAAAACGGATAGTCCACTATACATTTAGCACTATATATATTTTCTATTTACTGTATCGCGGATTATAGCAAAATAATTTTATTATTACTTTTGTACAAGTGGTTACAATTTTATTTTGTTTTTTATATTAACTATTTTTCTTTATAAATTAATATAGAATATCTTTTCAATCAAGAATTTATATTTACTTACCTCCCTATTCGTATAATATAATCGATTATTGTCATAAACAATATATTTAATTTGTGCATTTTTAAAGGTTTTTCAAGCCCTACCTCAACCAATTACAATTTACAATTGGGATCAATTCTTTTACATTAACAAAAAATACTATAAGCGTCATCTGTTTCATCATAAGTGAATTTAATGAAAACACGCAATTCAAGTTTGTCGTCAACTTGAACCACACTCGCCCGAGGGCGGGTGTGGTTCAAGTTTACCGAAACCTAAAACATGCTACCAAGAGTTTATCAAAGATGGCGCTGTAATGATATAAACTAATATATTTTATTATATAATATAATATTTATAAGAAATCACTCGAAGGTACCCATTTCCACATGTGCGCTTTGGTGGAGAATTTTCATTTAAACCTTACCCAATAAGTTCACAGAAATAATTGTACGCTATTTATACTTGGGCTTCACATACAATATATGATATATAACTTACAATAAATAATAATATATATAACTTATATACATATGTTATGGAGTTAAAGATCTGTGAGCATTCAGTAGTACATTTATTCGAATAATCTCGACCTTGGCCAACTTGGGTACCAACTTAAACTTTCGCACAAACTATTGATATAAAACATGCTGGTTCCCATGGATACGAGACAGACAGCCAGTACGCGATAGGAACTTTACGAGGACAATAGACTTTGCAACAAACAACATAGATAATGTCTGTTAGTAATTACCTACGCATTGTTCACGTAATGATACGTTAACAAAGATTTATTACGCAAAAGATAATGAAATTCTTCTTCCTCGAACTCAATACTCTATTCTATGTATAGGCATACATCATTTATCAGTCTACCTCGTGTTATATACGAAAAGAAGTCAACAATAGTAATAACTCAAATAATCAGTTAAAAAAAGAATCTGATTAAAATTTAAATTAATAGAGGCGTGTAATAGACTCGCTTTTTTTGGACTTTTACCCAAAAAGGATGTAACAGTTCCATTGTTACCTATTTAACCAAAAAGTACTATGAAAAATATGTTTATAAGCGATGTAAAAGAGTTGACAGTTGAACTCATTTTATTAGTGTATGTATTCTTAAAAAAAACATTTTTTAAGCATCTGCCCGATACTTTGTCCGTGTGACCTTTTATATCGAGACAGGTCTGAGCCCTAGGGTAGCCCTTCATAAAAAAGGTGACAGGAAAATAAACAAATAAACATATTTTCGCATTTATAATTTTAGTATGGTTTTTTTTTGTTATTTTTTATATACTTACTAAAATATTTTGCTTTATTTGAAAATATTTTAATCAATCAAAACAAATGTGTCTTGTTAAAATAAAATCATAGTATTCGTCACCACAGTACTTCCATGACAAAAATTCTAGTTTTTTTTTATATGGTTATATGACCTAAAGGTCGTTCTGATTTTATTATGTCTTTTGTAATTATAAAATTAGAAATTTTGTTTAAGAGAAAATAATATATTTTTGCCCTTTTAACCTCCGCCCTTTCCATTTGACTGGGTACAAAATTGGACTTCACCTTTGACATGCTCTTAAATATAGCTCAAACACAAGGGAGGTAATTTGCAACGAACCGTTCACGTGGCATCTTCCTTCCATTCACAGGGTTTCATAAAACTTAGTGGCACCTCTCCTTTGAAAATGACCTTTACTATCTAGAAGTTAAGGCACGTGTAACATGTTTATTTTGGACTAGAATCTATTTGAGTATGCAAGGCATGCTTAAGTCTGTATCGCCCAGGTATCAAACCCTTCAAACGGGGGATATTAATAATGTTTGTAATACACTATAAGAGGCAAGTCAATGGAATATGCGCATACAAAATTCTTACTACAATAAAAAAAATAGTGTGTGAAAGAAAAACGAAAACTCTTTCGTATTACGTTTTAGAGGCAGTTTTTTGTTCTCTTAGGCATCGGGTGAATGTTTGCTTATGACAGCTTATTAAAAATTCTTTAAATTACAGTACAGAAATTTGATAAAATGAAATCTTCTTTTATATAATATATAACAATGAACGTTTGTCTGTATGTCCCTATATTATTTAGTTATATGGATTCAAGCGACTCAATTAAAGCATTGATAATTAATTAATCTTTATTAATCTTAAAACTTATTTAAAAAAAGATTTTTTGTCTGTATGTCCTTTATGGAGTCCAAAACCGCTGGACCGATTTTAATGAAATTTTCAGATAATGTTTAAACTAACCCAGCTGACGTTCGTGTAAAGTTTAGTGGCGACAAGAGCATTGTTCTAAACTGTTTTGTTCCGTTTTGAGAGAAGACAGCTAGGTGTTCAATAAAATAAAGTAATTTAAAAATGAAAAATTACGTTATTTTAAATACAATTTATAGTTTAATGATATCATATTTTGAGAAAATATTTGACGCGAGTTGATATGTCCAATATTGGATTCATTGAAAATATTAATAAGCACAATTTAAATTCCAATTTACTAAAAGCTACGATTTCAAAGCGTCTTTCGACTGCCACTGCTATTTAGAAAAATTAATATAGCGTAACTTACCCGTACCTGTCTAGACTGCAGACAGATCGGTATTGCGACGTCGTTGCCACTTACCAAGTTCAAAGCCACAGAATACTAGATGCGTATTTTTAGACATAACTACTAAATTCCTTAGGTGCTGTGCACACAAGGGCGATGGGACGTAGACAAAGGGCAACGACGCCTGTCTCTTGTACAATCCAAATTGATTTTCCGTGTTATCGTACTATATTAAACGCAGAAATACTAGGATGAGATCAGACGATCAGAGTATCCACTAAAGTTAAAATTACTTCTATTGAAAAGATTATTTGAGAAAAGCTTTAAATTATAACAAAACTATGTTTGTTTAATATCACTCTAGTTACAATCACAATTGCCGTGGGACTGACTGAAAGACTCGTACCAGGGGAGTGCCTGGTTAAAATCCCAGGGAAGCAACTTATGAGATTTCGTTGGCCTATTTTAGTAATTCATATTACCAATTAAACACTGGCTTTTTAGTGAAGAAAAATTTTGAGAGGAGACCTGCATATCCCTGGCAAATTCTTTGGATATGTGTTACGTACCAATTCGCATTAGAGAACCGTGGGTCTTATCCCCGAAAGGAAGCTACCTATGTTATGGTGGGTTATTAAGGAACCGCTACTTTACTTTGTTTTATTTAAGGAGCGGCCTATTACAATCCCACAGCTGGGAATAGGCCTCCTCTCTCCGTTTCTGGAGAGAAGGGTTGGAGCTAAGACTTACCACGGTGCACCAATGCGGATTGGTAAGTTACACATATCTCCAGAATTCTCTAGAGATATGCAGGTTTCCTCACGGTGTTTTCCTTCACCGAAAAGCGTGTGATAAATTGTAATTAACAATTAGACACATGAGTTGTAATAGAAAAACTCATTGGTGCCTGCTCGGGTTTGAAATCGTGTTCCCCTCGTAAGAGTCGCACGGTCTCACCGCTGGGCTATCACAGCTTGTGCAAACGGCAAACGGACTTTACGATAAATACAGAGTCACAACATGAAATACCATTCAGTTAAGAAGAACAGAGATTCTAAAATAACGTACGTTTCTGTTTAAACCATGTCTTAGTCACGCGAGTAAACAAGGTATGGCTTTCCATCGCATTTAACATAAGATTAATTATTTGTAGTAAGACAGATGGTGTTTAGTTAAAAATAACAGCCCTTTAGATTCATTTGCCGCTCAAGCTTTGGAAACGACATTGTTTACACATAGTTTACAGAAATAGATAAAGAAGCATTTAAACATCAAAATAAAAGTCGCACTAATCTTTTACAGAAATTTACTGAAACCAATTTGGCGCGACATTATTATATTTGCCTTGAGCACATGAGTATCATCAATGAATGTGATATTATATACCTACAAGTGTAATTGATGGTTCTAAAAATTTTTAGATTTCGGAAAATATATTTTTGAAATAAGGGATATTAGATAAAATAAGATAAAACTTTTTTGCACAATAAAATAAAACACAAAAAGAAAAAAAAATACATGCGAACTTAAAGTAAAAAAAGTACTTATAGTACCCGGCAATAAATAATGTACATCGAGGCTAGGGAGAGAAAATCGGCTAAATTCTGCTTCATAGAGCATTGTCTCTGTAGCACAGACTGACGAACCCGAGTATGACAGTGACAGCACTCTACGAAACCGAACTGCAGCCCTACCATGAACTCTTATTGCGACTCAATTGAAGACGTAAACGACGTACCGCTTTCTTTTCGTACCATGAAGTGTGAATTGCATTGGGATCGTAATGTTTGAAAAGGATAACGTTATATGAACTATAGATAACTCTGTCTCTTGTAGTCACATGTTGTTAGGACGAATTCCGAACGCTCATGCGGCAACGACTTTAAGTGTGCGTCTTTAAGACGTCATGGTATGAAAAAGCAAAACAATTTCGTTTACGTCTTCAATTGAGTCGCAATAAGAGTTCATGATATGCCTGCTGGCCGGCTATTTCGTTCTACACATCGATGTGCATTATTTCATGCCGGGTACTATATGTTACACATGTCCAAAGAGCGGCCTTATCACTAAACAGTGATTTCTTCCAAGCAGCCCTTCTTACAGAATTATAATAAAGAGCGTGACGGGTGTGCAAATAGGAAAATACGCTAAACATGTTTGCATATCGATAATAATATAAATATACTTAAGTAAATACTATTAGACATAATATACATACATATTTTATACATACATTCATTCATAAATCTATTTTTATAAAAAGTCAATACATTAAAAAATAAACAAATAAATAAACTAAAAATAAATAAATAAGGAGAAATAACTTTAGAGAAATAAATAGTAAGCTTTAAATATAAGCTACGAGTTTAAATCATTTTTATTTCATTTTGTATAAAAGCTCATTTAAAATAGACTCTTATAAATCGAGCAAGAAGAAAACTGCAAGGGCATTAAATGCTATTAAAAAAAAAGCATAATGTAGTAAGCTTTTTTTTAAATAAACTTACAAATCATCTGTATAATGTAATGTAATGAATATTAAATATCCTGTCCTTTGGTAGTGCACTTTTCTAGTACTTCGAGTCATAGATTCATTCTGAATTGCCTTGATGGTATGGAATGAAAATTTTAAATACTATACTACTTATTTTAATTATTATACTAATTAACTAAGTTTATCTCAAAAGTAATAATTAAATTATTTTGCTATAATCAGCGAATATACAGTAAATAGAAAATATATATAGTGCTAAATGTATAGTGGACTATCCGTTTTCGCATACCCGTTACATGTAACGGGTTTGTGCATGTGTTTTTACGAATCCTGCATGCAGGATTCGTAAAAATACATGCACAAACCTCCACCACTGCCACCACAACACACAAGCACTACACACGTTTACTATCACAAACTCAACAATCGGTTCGTCCCGCAACCGAAATCGGAATCGCTTTGCGATTTTGTCGTGGAGTCTATCTCCTGATGAAGCTTCTGTACTGTAACGCGGATTATAGCAAAATAATTTTATTATTACTTTTGTATTATGGATCTCCGCAAAGTAACGCCTAATTCTATAAGTTTATCGCAGTTCATATATTATATGTATACCAAAATATAATGCGCACTTAGTTTGTCATTGGTATTGTAACAGGCTCCAATTCTCTCAATCAAACCATTAACATACAACTTGAACTGTTCCAAGATCGAGTTACGTCTTGTGATAATCAATTAGTCTCCTTTGTTTTAATATCATTCTGTTCAATCGTCAATTGAGCAAAGACGTTGACAATTGATGTTAACAAATGAAATTTAAGATTAAATTTTAGTAACATTTTTATTTTTTGTTTTACCACTACTACATAGCCAAGTAGTATCCGGCTGATTAGAATAGGCCGCCCTCATTTCTTACTGAGATGTCGTAAAAGGCGACTAAGGTAAGTTGACCCACCGTGTGGTATCCGATAGAGTAGACAGACCACCCTCTTGCTCTGTCGTAAAATAAGACTAAGGTAAGCTGACGTCAGGCAGGCGGCCGGTCGTAAAATACATAGCCGAATCATATGATAATATGTTTTAAACATGTTGTACCGACCCCATTTAGAATAGGATAAGGGCAGGAAGATGTTGTTGTTTGACCACTACTACAACCCATTCCACATAAGTTAGTGTATAATTTTTTTTGGTCTTTTAATGTCATAGTATGGTAGTCATATCAACAGAAATATATTATGACCATATATATATCAATTTTTTTGCTTTTTGTTTACTAGCATCAGCGTCGTGTGCAATCGTCGTACTTATACAATTTTACATTCGTTGTTAAGATATAAGAGTTGACTTACAATAATTAGGTACAGTATTACAGTAATTGGATAAGATCTGATTCAAATTCAAATTCAAATTCAAAATATTCTTTCAAATTCAAATTCAAAATATTCTTTATTCAAGTAAACTTGTACACAAGTGCTTTTGAATCGTCAACTTTACTGCTGGTTCGGAAAGCCGTCCTACCGAGAAGAGCCATCAAGAAACTCGGTGGAGCTCTTTTAAAAAAGAAGATTTTTAATACTAATTACATTTTGTCATAGCTATCCTGCACAAGGATAAAGAGCAGCTATATCCACGCATTCTTATCATCAATGTAAGCCTCCACGGTATAATAGGCTTTCTGTATCAGCCTCTTTTTAACAGTATTTTTTAATTGCTGTAATGGCAAAGTTAAAATTGAATGTGGAATTTTGTTATAGAATCTTATACCCAAACCCACAAACGACTTACGTACTCTTACAAGGCGCAAAGCAGGAGCCGCAAGCTTATGTCGGTTCCTACTTTGTCTATTATATACATCGCCAATCTTTTTATAATTATGTATATTTTTATGCACAAAAATCAAATTGCTAAAAATAAACTGTGAAGCTAACGTAAGAATACCTGTTTCCTTAAACTTCTCTCGCAGGGACTGTTTAGGGATCCAACTATGCAACCCCTATATTAAAACACCGCGATTCGATCGTAAATATTATAGCTACTTTCTCCAATAAACAAAATTAACAAACATAAAAAGAACAAAATAAATAAAATACAAAAAAAAATTGAATGTTGAATATAAGCATTCAATATGATTGAATTAATTAAACTCGATCATTCCTGCCAAGTAATAAGTCATTGTGCATTTAGGTAAGAATGCGACACACGTTCGCAACCATGTGTTAATTAATTTAAAAAAAAAGTAAACTGAAAACCATATGGTGTAACAGGAGATGCGCAGATGTTTGAAAAAAAAAATTTGACAGCAAATTGATCCATAATCTTACATTTGCTAATATGCGCACGCGATCGAGTTTAGTACCCGTCCTTCTACACTCACCATACGTGTGCTAAAATATTCAATATAATAAAGTAGAAATTTATTAGTACTAAAACAAAATATTATAGGCACCATAACAGAACTAGATACCTTGCTATAATCCGCACGGGTTAAGTGCAAAGCTAATATGTATGAAGCAGGCAAAATTTACGCACCTTACACATGCAGGACAAGCCACCACAATCACCCCAAGGCGTCTCCACCAGCAACAATGCACACAAGCAGCACACACAACCACCACCAAAATTTCGATCGTTTCGCTCCGAAACCGAAGCATCATCAGGAGGCTCCACGACAAAATCGCAATGCAATATGGAATTCCGCAAAGTAACGCCTGCTTTTATAAATCATACAAAATATGAATATTAATTAAATTCTTAATTAATTTACACCTCCTGGTAAACGGTCTCAGTGAAAAGAAAAAAATTTAACAAGTTGCTCAAAGTAACGGAAACGGAAATTTCCAGTGGGCGTAAACAAGTCATTTCAATCGAACCTTGCCAAATCTGATATATTTATGTCTTCTAGATGTAAAAAACTTGATGCATCCATTTAGGGTTTTTGCTAAGAGACGGTTTCAAAACACGTCCCTACCGTTGTTTTTAATCTATCCTTATATAGACTAACGACTATGATAAACTTGCAGAATCATTCTAATTGCTTTCATACTTTGGTTTTTTAACACAACTTATATTCGAACCATCTGATATTGTATACATGTACTTCTTTTTATAATAACGGTAGTTTTATCGCATTCTAATGAACGAATATTCGTTGTCCAAAAAGCTAGTTCAGTTACTTATTAATTCATAATTAAAACTAAAACATAATTAAATAATAATAAATAAATACATATATGAGACACTTACACACACGGTCGTCCGTCCTCAAAGTAGGTAACTTAATATGTACTTGTGTTATGAGCGACGGACAACTGCTAGATATACTACATATATAATTTTAAATACATACTTAAATACGAATATACACCCAGGCTCGAAGAACCAACAAATATTTATAATTACAGAAAATTTTATTATAATTTATGTCAATTAAATATTGTTTATATGGAAGAATCATTGTCATCCATTAGAAGTTATAGTATACACAATACACCTTTACAACTAGCCTAATGAACCACGTGTGAGATACAATTATCTTACTAGACTAGAGGACACAGCTTAAAATATGTCCATTTGTGACATGTCCTTATCCCAGTCTAGGTGAGGTGCGTACAGCCTATGGCTCCCATACTCAAATACGGGAGTAATAATATCATCATCATTCTCCTGCCCTTATCCCACTCTAAGTGGGGTCGGCACAACATGTTACAAACATGTTGTCACATGATTTGACTGCGTTTTTTACGACCGGCCGCCTGCCTGACGTCAACTTAGTTTAGTCGCCTGTCGTTTAGACGACACCTCAGTAAGAAATGAGCGTGGTCTATTCTATGCAGCCGGATGCCACACGGCACGTACCTTGGTCGCCTCTTACGGCACTTCGGTAAGAAATGAGGGTGTCTATTCTATTCTGCCGGATACCACACGGCTGACGGGAGTAATAATATAATAACTCTATTTTGAGATTTCCCTTTGGCGTTAAAAAATGTTCTGTGGGCTTTGCGATTTTGTCATGGAGTCTATCTCCTGATGATCCTTCGGTTGCGGGGCGCAAAGATTGTTGAATTTGTGATAGTGAACGTGTGTAGTGATTGTGTATTGTGGTGGCAGTGGTGGAGGTTTGTGCATGTGCTTTTACGAATCCTGCGTGTAACGGGTATGAAAAACGGATAGTCCACTATATATTTAGCACTATATATTTTCTATTTACTGTATCGCGGATTATAGCTAAATAATTTTATTATTACTTTTGTATTATTACTTTTCTTCTATAAATTGTTCTGTGGATATTATTTATAATTAATTGTTCCTAAATTACGCAAGAAATGCCGCATTTGAATAAGTACGACTGCAAAAATTGAAAGTACTGTATAAAAAATAAATTCACATTATTCTTTTTTTGTTAATGCAAAATTAGTGAGTAATTTAAAAAGTAAATATTAAATCCTATTAAAGTTTATGTAAGTTTGACACTGAGACTGGCAAGGACATTCGTCTGCGTCCTCGACCTTTCGCCCTTCATTCTTTAAATTTTGTGCCTGCAAATCTACTTAGCCTTATTTTAATGAAAAGCCCTTCAGAATTTGCGTCAGAAAAAAAATGCGTAACTTGTTTAGCATAAATTGTGTAATATACAAACTTTGAATACTTCATTTATTCATATTGCTGATCTGAATTATATTGGAGTCTTATTATTAAGTCTTTATTAACGTTGAGTTCAAAGTTCATGTTATAGTAAGTGACTCAATTAGAAATCATAGGATGAACGCGTTAATCGAGCGACTTAGATACGATTAATAGGAAAACATGAGTTTTTGATTCATATTAAATCAATTATTTCCCAAGAGGTTTCAATACTCAAAAAGTTAATTATTTGCCCAATCAGTGTCACAACTCCATTTCATTAAGTGAGAACAAAATATATAAATAATTATAAAACAAAGTCCCAATAAGCTGTCTGTCTGTATGTAATCGATTTTCTCAAAATGTACTGAACGGATTTTTGTACGTTTGTCACCAAAAGATAGTACAATACTTCCGGATGGTTTGAGTAAATTTTACATATCGGTATTATGTAAATTGTGTTAAAGAGATCGCGCAGTTGTCAAAAAACTTGCTTGCTGGGAGCTTTAGTCGCGTGCGATTCGTAAACCTGCAGAGATACGCTTAACTAACCAGAGAATTGTAGATCTCTAAAAATACTACAAAAAAGTCCGTGATAGCACGTCTCTATCTCTTATGGTTAACTCACAATAAATACTTTTATGTTTAAAATTTGAATTCTAGAAATTGTGACACGCTCATTTCAACGCGAGTGAAGCCGCTGGAAAGGCTAGTATAAAAATAAATAAATATAATGGCTACACACGGTCATCCATCCTCACGGTAACTGTAACTTAATACCTGTGTTATGGGTGACAGACAACAGGTAAAATATACATTTATAATGTTTAAATACATATATACAGCCAGACTCAGTCAGATTAAGATCCAACGCATTGTTTTCAGAAAATGTTGGCTTTAGGCGAGAATCGAACCCGCCACCCGTTGATGCTGAAGCTAAGTTCACTACCTATTGCGCTAATGGGCCATCCTACACATAAAACATAATAAAACCCTATACATAATACATGGCTATCTATTTTAAGACTGAACTTCCTAACGCTTATTCACATAAACGTATTTAATGAATTTTGTCCTTACAATACTTACCGATTAACGTGGAATTTATCAGCTGCTAGTTTTCTTAACGATTTATACGAACAACTCTAAGGTCACGCAATAGTCATACAAAATGGCTTCTTTCTGATTATATATACGTAATGTGCGATTGACTTCTATAAAAAATACCAACATTCTTCATTGAAACAATATATTGTTATAACAATTATGTCGAAGCGAGGAGACTTAATCAAGATCCATTGTAACAGAATTTTCATTCAGTTCGATTTATTGAAGACAGGATTAATCATATAAGTAAAAGCTATATCCGACTACTTGATCAACCACAGTGCTGTTATCTGAATTGGTAAGTTACATATATTGTAGAAATTATTTAGGGATATACACGATGTTTTCTTCCAATGCAAAACGCATGATGAATTGCAAGTATCAATTGAGAACTTTTCATAACGAATGCTGTCACAACCCACAACTTTGAAGTATAGTACTCATTTCGAATCAGACAAGACAAATTGAAATTTAAATGAATTTAATCAAAATATTTTCTTATTTACTTATATTTATCTATACATCATCATCCTCCTGCCCTTAACCCACTCTTAGCGGGGTCGGCACAACATGTAACAAACATGCCAAATAATTCGGTTACGTATTTGACGACCGGCCTCCTGCCTGACGTCAACTTAACCTTAACACCTCGGAAAGAAATGAGGGTGGTCTATTCTACTCAGCCGGATACCGGTTACCACATATTTATCTATACATACATATATTTTAATAATATCTATTTTTTAGAATCTAGAATGTAATAATACCATAGGCGTCTCATAGATGTCGTTTTGAGATACCTAGCAAAATTTGTCAAAGTTTCAATTATATATCAGGAAGCAATATTAGTCATTACATTTTATAGCCGGCTTCCGTCTTTGCGCGACCCTTTTACCTTTGAATTAACTGAAATTGGGTCACGAAGATGGGCCATTAATTATTCCATTGCCCGCAACACGAGCGTAGGTACTTAGTAATCTCCAAGATATTTCCACTTTCTAAATATAAGTAGGCGTATTCTTTAAATTGAATGTATTTTTTTTTGTTTTATTACATAAATCACAATATATGTATAGATATTCCAATTATTAAATAAGGGGTAAACCATTGTATCGTCAGAACAATCAAGGTGGCCCACCCACTGAGAGCTTGGCATAGGGTGACAAATAAAAGTAGTTATTTTAGTATCGAATGTTGAAACACTATAAATACCGCATACCACACAACTATATTTACATGAATCAAATTAAGAAATACTTATTTCTGTATCTGCACTGAGGTAAGGTGCCTAATTCATACATTTTCCAAGGTACCAGTTCTAGGCTTCCCGAATGCTCAATGAGCTTTGATACATTTTAATTTAATTTAATTTCCAAAAACTAATATTGCCTCTGATTTATAAAATAAAATTATAATTTAGTCTAATTTAAAAAAAGGTAATTTAATATTTCTTAAATCATGGATTGTACCTTGTACATCTTATTCACAACCTGGGTGGCTAAGTAGAAGTCAGAAGTCCTGCCATTTCAGCTTTAAACTTTTACACCCTACATTATTGATATTTGTTGATATGATGATTTTGCAATTATTACCCATAGATATCATAGATGTTGCATATTGTTCTATAGAAATTAAATCATTAAAAAAAACTAAAGTCTATTCTGCGAAAGCTTACAATGTCGTCATCACTGTTTTTGATTAGAAATTTCAAAACTTTAATTACTATCAAACGTTTAAAGTTTAGCAGTGTGGTATCCGGCAGAATAGAATAGACCACCCTCCTTTCTTACCGAGGTATCGTAAGAGGCGACTAAGGTAAATGCTGTGTGGTATCCAGCTGCATAGAATAGACCACCCTCATTTCTTACCGAGGTGTCGCAAAAGGCGACTAAGGTAAATTGACGTCAGGCAGGCGGCCGGTCGTAAAATACGTTGCCAAATCATATGACAACAGATTTGTAACATGTTTTGCCGACCCCACTTAGAGTGGGATAAGGGCAGGAGAATGATGAAACTTTTAAAGCTAATTGGTTCCAATTTAAAGGATAGAACACATAACTTGTTTATTACAATTTCTATGGTGGTATGTAGCTCAAACAAATACTCAGCCACCAACAAATATTTACTGTCGTACTTGGTCCACTTTTCTTCGCAAGTAACAATTTATATTCAAAATCTCCTTGTGTGTGTACCTAATGTAAAACTAAAACGAGGCTTCGGCGCAATTTTTTGTCATTGTTGTTAAAAGAGTTTATCATATTATGTTAAATGAGTATGGTTTTACTTTGAAGGCCGCCACTTATTCCGTTATTTTTAAAGTATATTTTGAACACACGTGGTGGCGAAGAAATTTTTGGTAATTTTTTAATTTTATAGAATTAATAATACTAAAGTAATGAAATTAAACTTCAGCATAATAAAGCTGCGCCAATTGAGACAACAGTCATGTTATCTAGATTCTATTCGACTAGAATTTACGTCATCGTACGTTAAAGCAACAAAACTAAAATCAACAAAGTGCCTATCAGTTCTTGCGAAATAGACTTTAGTCCAAGGAGATATTAAATGTTTACAAACATAAACATCTGCAAAGGCTGTTTACAAACCAAACGTAACTTTTTTTTCGAACTGACTGTATGCTGTTAGCCCTAATGGTTATTACAGCGTCACTGGGAAAGACGGGCGAGCGCAGAAGCAACGTCGAGGTTGCGAAATGCAGAGAGTAGAGCGTAAAAGCTCTACTTAAGTCGGGGAACGACGTCCTAAGGGTGCCTCCTGTGAGGCCGGACCACGGCTTAGGGCGACGCGTAATGGAGGGTTGATGGTATGACTTAGATTAGCCATTGCGGCGTCGGAAGGTCAGAAGCCACGACCGACCGACGTCAGAGAACTGGGCACATGTAGCAAACTAACGTGCTAAGCATACATTCTGATCCTATCCTTTGTATATTCATTATTTTGCATTGCCATATTTTGGTATCAGTTTAATATACAAATTTTACAACAAATGTAATCAAAACATTCACTAGATATTAAAATCTGAAGGTGTTCATTAATTATACACATAACACACATAAATTAGGGCGGTAGAAAGCTTTGGAGAGTCGTTACTATGACTACTAATGTAAAAACAAAGGGTCTAAAAATATGCAAGTGTAGACATGGGAATTAACACTAATAACCTTTTTACCTTAAAAATACGAGTAAAATTGCAATAGCAAATAACATGAAACAGATATACAATGACGTGGTGCGAATTGGTTTTAACGATAAGAGTTGCAACTAGTAGAATAAAGACATAGCTAAAACAATTAAGATATTAAAGTAAGTGCAATTAAAATACAACAAATATTAATCATATTGAATAATCCTCGTACCATATAAGCGAGCTGTGATAGCCCAGCTGTGACACCGTGCAACTCTTTCAAGGCTGTCACAAATTCAATCAAACCCCAGTCACCAATGAGTTTTTCTATTTAAAACTTATGTGTCTAATTGATTATTGCAATTTATCATACGCTTTTCGTTGAAGGAAAATATCGTGAGAAAACCTGCCTATCTCTAGGGAATTCTGGGAATACGTGTAATCTACCAATCCGTACTGAAACAGCGTGGTATGTCTTAGCTCCAAACCGTCTCTCAAAAAGTCTCGTATCGGAGAGAGGAGGTCTATGCTCAACATTGGGATAGTAACAGGTTGTTAATTTTTTTTAAAGCAAGCAATGACGTTGACAACTTTTTTGTAATTCTAATTAAATTGTTAAATATCCAGTGGTGATAAAGAAGTTACGTTAGTAGCAAATATATCACTAAAATTATGTTATATCCTCGTAATATATAGTATAGAAATATACAGCAAAAAATAATTAAATAATTTAATCTAGGTTACTCGGCTTTACTTCAAAGAGATTTCTGCATGAGAGCGCCCCGAACCACAAAACGTTTTTTATTAATGTTTTGGCAGTACAATTGTAATCAGAGCGAAAATTCGCAACAAAGTTAACGTAAAACTTTTTTTTCAACCAAAGCTTAATCACTGTTACATTAACTATTTGCACGCCTATGCTAAGAAGTTTCAATAATAAAATGAAATTTAACATTATATAAAAACTGTTTTCATATTGAAATTATGCAAAATAGCCTTTAAAAGCTTAGTATTAACTGTTTGATAATTACAATACAATAATGGGTATGCGTTAAATAATACAATATACGCTAATTTTACTCATCAGTATTCCTGTGAAACATTAGACTCTTTTATCTCTTTATTTTATTACATAAACTATAAGTATAACTATATAAGGCAAGAAATAATAGGCCCTTAACAACTCCGCGCACTTCCGGCGAAGCTAATCAGCAACAACTATTGTTTCCCTTCCAACAAAACGTGACTATGACTAATCATAAGAAACGAATAACGATGAACAAGCGTAAAACGTTACCCACAATTGATTATTTAAGTGTGTACACAAGAAATACTAAAGTGTCAATGCTTTGCAGCTAATAGAAACAGGTGAAATTCCAAAATTCATAACAAGCAAAATTATGAAACGTTTTTGACGGATACATCTAAACGAACATTGAAAGGCATTGCAAAAGATTTTAATTGTTTTGATTATTTATTATTCTATTCACAAGTTAACACATTCATAATAACAAACTCACTCACGTTTCGCCCCACAACCGAAGCATCATCAGGAGATAGACTCCACGACAAAATCGCAAAGCTTTGCATCTGCTTTAGTGAACGTGTGTGCTTGTGTATTATGGTGGCGGTGGAGGAGGTTTGTGCATCTGTTTTTACGAATCCTGCATGTATCGGAATGTCTAGTATACATTTAGCACTTTATATATTTTTGATTTAGTATATCGCGGTTTATAGCAAAATAATTTTATTATTACTTTTGCATTTTTGTACCATTAAACGAGTAAGGCAATGGAAATAATAAAAATATACATTAAATGCAGTACATGTATATAAGATTATTTATAGTAAATGTAAGTCAATTTACTGTCATTGATATAGGGGACAACCCTCTGTCTCGTTAATAATGAAACCTAATGATTCAGCGGTAAAGTTTCACCCTCGTCGACTTAGCATTGAAGTAACATAAATAGCTTTTAATGAGAACATGGGTCGTAAAACGATTTTAAACCTAAATTTCTGTCATAATGGTACCACGTGTCGAGGAAACTACGCAAAGCAATCTCATCGTTGTTATGATGCATGTAACTTGTTACAAATTACAGTAACCCGAAAAAAAGGATTTAAATAAGTAAAACCTAATTTTTTTGCCGTTCTAACGGGCCGATATAATATTAAATAGAATTGTATAAATACAGGAAAAAAAATATTAATTTTAAAACTATGCAACTTCAGCAAAAGGTAAAACGGAATTGATAAACAGTGGATATTTTCTTCTGAGCATCGGATACTATCTATTTTTCATACCACTAAGTGATAAGGGTGGTTCATTCCTATCATTTTTTTTAATTCCCTAGAAATAATTTATATGGCAAAACATTGTTTGCCGGGTCAGCTAGTTAGTATATTAAAAAAAAATATTTCAAAGAATACAACACAATGAATACCTTGAAGAATTCTAAAAGTTTATCTAAATTATTTGTAGTTGCCTTTTAGGACTTCTACACGGAGACGACACGAAAAATTAATTAGCGCTATAGTACTATTGGGATATAGTATTATGGCTATTCATTCGTTTATAAAAAAAAATTAACTCCCATAAACCTTGCAATCAGTCTGCATTAAGCTGGTGGTCAAGTGATTTTGTATTGACGATATAGAATAATAAAAAAATATTTTCTTTATTCGTTTGTAACTACACTCAATGGTACGAAGATTTACTCGCTTAAATGTTGAGATAAACTGCATTTTACAATAAATTAGGAATATAAGCGTAGAAAAATAATTTTGTTTTAAGTGTTTCAGTTGAAAGCACAACAAAAAAAAAGTATAAGAAACTTTAATTAGATTGAGGCTTTAAGGATCTCTTAATTTGTAATTTCAGAGATTAATATTAATATGGTATATGCAAATGATATCAGGGCATTGGACGAGTTGGATCAAATAATTTTGACTAAAGAATAAACACTAAATATAGCCCTGAATAAATTCAATTATTTTATGCGTATCATATTACGATTGGATAAATAATAGTAATTAATATAGACTGTATGTTAGTAGGCTGCCTTAAAAGTATAATACATCAACGTCTTAAAATTATATGAATGTTTTCACGGTATGGACAGAATGAATGCACTTCACATCTATTCGGGCCTCAGGCAACATGATTAAATACAACTCGTTTCGTATTGGGATAGGATAATAAATAATTTTAATGTCTTGTTCAAGGTATCCATAACTTTAAAGACATTTGTTAATATAAACTATTTGGAAGTTATTTATTTATGTATATCATCGTATGTATGTGCTCATAACGAAAAGTTATTTAGTTAGTTAATGAAAAACTTATTTATCAATATCAAACCGCTTGCATACAACGCATATTACAAAATAAAAGATTATTTGGAAGCCTGGATTTGAAAATCCTTTCAGCTTCATACACGACAGCGGTTTAATAATGTATAATTGAAAATATTTAAAAGATTGACCGCAGAGTTTCTTGCTGGTTCTTCTCGGTAAGAGCAACATTCCGAACCAGTTGTAGCTTCATTAATCATATTGATGCTTGACGATTCAAAAGTGCCTGAAATGGTTTATTTTAATAAAGATTATTTTGATTTTATTTGATTTGCAGCTTCCAGAACATCATAATAAAATATTTGAATGCAATAATAACATGTTTGAGGACTTCGGTGTAATAATTTAGCAGAAAACATTTATATACAATATTTAATTTAAACATTTGTAATTTACCTATGTTAACAAAAATTACCCATAATCTCAAAAGATGCTCAAAAAGTAAAAATGATATGAAAATCACAACCGTGACTCTTTTTGCATTAAAAATAATAACCAGAGTTCCTGTATTTATGTGCATATTTATAGGATGCAAGCGACTCAATTATTGCATTGATCATTTATCTTAAACTTATAAAAATTATTGTTTGTCTGTACCTACCTTTATGGACTCTGAAACGGCTGAATCGTTTTTAATCAAGTTTTCCGACAATCTCTAGAATGACCCAGCAGATGATTCTGAAATGTTTAGTCCTCACCGAGCATTGGAACATTTTTTTAACCGTTGAGTTCTCTTTCGACGTTATGCGAAGCCAGATAGTTTTGTAATAAAAATATAAGCTTTTTTATGTTCGCATATATGTTGACATTAGTTGTGCCCGTGATTTCGTGTAGGTCAACTTGAATGACAAAACCTGTGTGTTTTATATCATAATCGAACGAAAAATTATCCTCTTTTTATCCTTTAAATAAGGCCGGTATATGATCTTCAGTTGTACCAATTTCCATAAATATTGCTCCAGCAAATAAGCTATGGAAGCTTAATACACGGACAGATAGACAGACAGACTGTCGTATATATGTATAATACTAGTATAGAAATAGATTATAAAAAAATGTTTATTCATTTCTTTATTGTAAATACAATTTGTTAGAAAAGTGAAAGAAAAAGATATAACACGAGAAAGGATAGAGACATTGAACAATCGCGTAAAACAAATTTATGTTACTTTTTAATATTTGCGTGAATCGTAGTATTTTAGATAGTGAGCTTTATAAACTTTTATGTATGTGTCTGTAAACATTTCAAATAGCTCAGTCTATAGAATACATCTATAAAAATATAACATTATTCCTACTTGCTACTTACTGCAATTCACAGATATGAATTTGTATGTTTATATCAGGTAACAACGATGGCTTAGCATCACCAACCAAACTGATTGAGTTTGAACCTTTTCTATACTAATATTATAAAGAGAAAAGATGTATGTTTGTTTGTTTGTTTGTATGTATGTATGTTTGTTACGTTCTCACGCAAAAACTACTGGACCGATTTCAAAAATTCTTTCACCATTGGAAAGCTGCTTTTTCACTGAGCAACATAGGCTATATGTCATTTTCAAAAAAAAATAGGGATCCCTCATAAAATTGCAATAAGTTGGGAAAAATTTAGTCGTAAACATCTTTCATCGCGTGCGCTGCGGAAACTATTGATGATAAGACAAAAAAATGTTTTACAGTATTATAGAACGTATCCACAAAAAAGTCTGCGATACCATATGTCTAACTGTTATAGTTATGCCAATATAACTACTTTTTTACATTGTAAAAGTTGGTAAAAGTGCCGACAATAAACAAACCATTTTATTCATATCTCTGTATTAATCCTTATCCCATTAAATGATATTTTATTAATACCTGTAAAATACTTTTTAAATTATTAAAATCCGACATCCCAATCAAAAGATATTACGAATTTAAGAATGTAAATCGAAAGCAAATAATGCCATAACAAATTCATTGTAGCGGCCGTTATAGCACGGCCTGCATTTGGTGAGTTAGCTCTTATTCCAAAAATTATTAGAAAACCCATTTGTTATAATTAAATAATTAAACAATCTACAAATAAATCTATAGTCCAACTTCGTAAACTTTTCACTACCACGAGATCAGTATGGACGCGGGTGAAACCGCGGGGGCATTGCTAGTATTAAATACAATGAAACTGGTGCATTGACCAAATAACTAAGTGGGTTAGATGGCCCGAAAACTTGTTGCTTTTCATATGATGGTAACAAGATCTACTTGCGACATATAACAAATGATTGTTGTATCGAGTTTTCTTATCGACATATTCATGAGTTAGATGTGGTTAAGAAACTTAATCGATTAATTCTAGCCGTAATGAAAAGGCGAAATCAAAACGCATACACGACACGCACAGACATGAATTAATAAATTGAAAGTTTAGCGTATTGCCATTCACTATATCACTTTTTTTTATTACCAACAGTTTCAAACCACAATAAAGGGCATAGTAAAATTTTGGAACAATTAGAAATCATTAAGCATAACAATGGCACCCTCATTAACGAGCAGATAAATGTCTCTAGTTCAAGCTTGTTGCACGTGTTCCGAGGTAAATAAAAGGTGGGGATGAACCAAGTACTATTTAACAACGCTTGTTTGGATAACGCTTCACTTTGCGATTTCGTCGTGGAGTCTATCTCCTGATGATGCTTCGAGTGCGGTTTGATTGTTGAGTTTGTGATAGTGAACCTGTGTAGTGCTTGTGTATTGTAGTGGAAGTGGTGGAGGTTTGTGCATGTGTTTTTACGAATCCTGCACGTATCGGGTATGAAAATACTGATAGTCCACTATACATTAAACACTATATATATTTTCTATTTACTGTATCGCGGATTATAGAAAAATAATTTTATTATTACTTTTGCATAGTAAAATCATCGATACCTGATGGTCCTAATAAGTATGAAAATTAACAGCCTGTAAAAAATGACGGGGTCATTCGTTTTATAAAATCAAACCCCCTGATAATATAAGCAATATAACAGAACTAACTACTTTGCTATAATCCGCACGGGTTAAGTGAATGCATGCAAAGCCAATGTGTATGAAGCAGGCAAAATCTACGCACCTTATACATGCAGGACCAGCCACCACATGCACCCCAAGGCGCAATTCACCAGCAACAACGCATACAAAAGCAGCACACACACCCACCACCACAATCTCGACGATCGTTTCGCCCGTTTCGATCTTTACGATTTTTGTCGTGGAGCCTATCCTCCTGATGATGCTTCGGTACTGCAGTACGATTTTTGTCGTGGAGCCTATCCTCCTGATGATGCTTCGGTTTCGGGGCGAAACGATCGTCGAGATTGTGGTGGTGGGTGTGTGTGCTGCTTTTGTGTTCGTTGTTGCTGGTGAATTGCGCCTTGGGGTGCATGTGGTGGCTGGTCCTGCATGTATAAGGTGCGTAGATTTTGCCTGCTTCATACACATTGGCTTTGCATGCATTCACTTAACCCGTGCGGATTATAGCAAAGTAGTTAGTTCTGTTATATTGCTTGTAATATGGAACTCCGCAAAGTAACGCCTGCTTCTATAAATCACCCCTGATAATATATTCAGTTTATTTATGGTAGACGAGTTCAGGTTTCTGTATTCAGTTCATTGACACAGAGTGCATTCAAAATAAAACCGTGGTGGTTACCTTGCTCAATTGCTCAGACGGCCGAAATCATCGCGTCCTATGCGAATGCACCCGAACAGCAATCTCACTCAACTCGCTCCGTTCGTCCCCGTCTCCCTGGCGCGCCGTCAGTACAGAGGTGTCCGCGGGCGAGGCGGCACGTGCGGTGCACGCCTCGCTTCATTGTTTTGACTGTGTACACCATTGTTTTATTTCATGCGACTGTAATCAATATGATATTTCAGTGAAATACGACGGCCTGCATTATTATCAAGATAGTGCAGTATCGTGCAATGACAATAGGAGTCTTATCTTCACAGATATGTACTTGGTGGCTTATTGACAAGTGAAACTCTCGATCGTCCCATTCATACAGGACGGTATCGTGTGTGTTTTGTTGTTGGACAATAAATGTGTAGTGATCAATGTAACAATAGTATGCAAATCAATAATCAAGTGGATGCCCAACTGCGAGCAACGAAGAGCTCTTGCCGTGCGGCTTATAACACGGTTGCATATTGATTGGTCCAACCGGGATCACTGAAAATTGTCGTCCCACTACGGTGAGTAAACAGAAGAAGCAAATTCAAATGAAAACAGAACAAATTTAAACAATAATGTTCAGTTAACTCACAATTAAGAACAATTTACAAATGTATAGAAATAAATATTAAGGTGTACCGTAAGTGCATTATTTAAAAAACAACATCGCAGGAGCGTAAAAGATCTTTACATACTAAAACTGGTGAATAAAGTTACAATTGCATGTTTCGTTTTATTTCATCTTTAGTATCAGATCCTTTGTAATCAATTTATATACAATATACATTAACTATTTTCAATATTTGATGTATGATTTAGTTTTTCAATATCTTGAAACTTAATGAACCTGCTTTTTATTTTTACACCTGCGTCATGATGATATCCTACCGACTTCAACTTCCATTCTTAATATTTCCTTCCAGTTTCCTCAATTTTACTTTCCAGGTCAACATTACGTGACCTCTTTTGCTCTGACCTTGCCTACATATTAACATCGGGATGTAGTAAGAGTTATTGACCAGTATTATAAATATAAATATAAAATTGGTACCTTAAATCTAATAAATATATCAATAAATTTCTTGCTCGTGAGGCTTCCTCGTCAGTTAATGACCTTGTTTAATTTAAAAATATATATATTTTTTAAGTATATTTAATTTATTAACTAGAAAGTTTACAGTAGACAGTAACTCTAAATTCAAAGTAAATCATGAATCCTATCAATTTACATAACAAATACTAGTTAACATGAAGTAATGAGAATTCATTATCGTAATGGATAATCAAATTACAGATAACTTTCCAATAATTGTAAGATAATATATAGATTGTTAATTGTTGGTGTATATTTATTGGTATTTCCACTGAATAGTATTAAAGAAATTAATACCGTAATTTTAAGCGATAGTTTGTTGATACAACAAACAATTAATAATATCTCTAACATCTCTTATTGTTTGTATAGAATATTACAAATCTAAATCTAAGAAATGACAGACAAATGTAATAAATATGGTCAAAATATTTATAATATAGTCTTGATGGATTAGTGCGCTCATTTCGAAATTTAACAAAAATAATTAATGATTTGACTGCTTGTTCACACACTTGTCTAAGGTTATAATCAAGCAGTCATATATTGGTAATTAGTAAAGCCTGATACTCTATAACTTTATAAGTTAATCATTCAAAAATAAGATTTGATATTTTGTATTACCCTTGACATTTAATAAATTTTAGAGTCGTAGATATTATTCATAATATAAAGAATAAGATGATATGTTAGATATTATACCGATGGACGCAAAAGTTATCTTTTTTCTTACATTTGCTGTAATCAACATTCTCTTGCCCTTATCCCACTCTAAGTGGGGTCAGCACGACATGTTAGAAACTGGTCACATAATTTGGCTACGTATTATACGATCGGCCGCTTGCCTGACGTTAACTTACCTTAGTCGTATTTTATGAACCCTCGGTTAGAAGGAGAGTGATCTATTCTACTCAACCGGATACCAACCACATGGTGGGTCAACTTACCTTAGTCGCCTTTTACAACACCTCGGTAAGAAATTACATTTGCTGTTGAATCATTGAAATTATTCGCATTAGATTTCGGTTGTATTATACTTTGTCAATTTTGCTATAATATTTAAATGTATTGATAAATAAAATAATATGACCATAAGTAAGTTAGGTTTATTGCAATTGCCCAGAATTCTTCGTTACTATTGTTGACACCTCTTTCATCCCATACCCGATTTCCTACTTTGGGATATAGATTGAATTTCTACTTAGTCTGTCGCCGTATACGATAAGTATTCTTAAAATAAACTCTTTAGTAAATTTACTATTTTGTAAAGTGAAACTGTAGTTTTAGCAGATATTTTTAGACGTTGTAAAATTTTTGAGGTCTATAAATAAAAAAGACATTCTGTTGTTCAATTATACAAAAATTAAACTAAATATTTATTTCCTATCACTATAAGGCAGTCTAATTTATAACGCATCGTATATGAAATCTTAAAATGCAGTTGCTAAACCCACCTGACCGCAGAGAAGAGGTGCAACCAGTTTCGCCACCTAGTCGTAAGCAAACGCAATAAAACCGATATGTGTAGCTTAACTTAGCTATAGAAATTGCAAATGTTAATTATGTTTTATGTAGGTACTTAGAATAATTTATAAAATTAGGCGTTACTTTGCAGAGATCCATAGTACAAAATTAATAATAAAATTTTACTATAGGATTATATTATCCTATATTTTGCTAAATTATCGCGGATTATAGCTCAAAAATTATATTATTACTTTTGTCATATAATAAGACTTATAAAATACAATATAACTCATACTTGAATAAACCTGAGTTTGCTGTAGGTATTCATTTCAAACTATATAATTTCGGACACATATCAAGGTTATTGGTTGTATTTGTCGACACTTTGACCTAGTTACATGGTCACGTCTCTACCACGATCCGTATAACTGAGACAAAATATCGACAAATAAAACAAATTTCCACGGTATGTACGTCAAATTAGGTAATATTCAATTATTTATGATCTATAATTAAAGAAAATTAAAGAAGAAATAATTTAAATTTAATTTATACACTACATCTTCCTACATCCTGGACGTTATTTAATTATGTAAAAATAAGTTATTTTTAGTAGTAAGTAAAAGATTAACGATCAAGGTTACTGCTTATTCTTTTTCTTTAAAAAATCTAATAAAATTTAATAAACCAGTTTCATATATTAAAAGAAAACTAAAATCACATTTTAATATGCTAAAGAGATAATTAATATTTTTACTTAAACATTACTTCGTTAAATTATATAAGAATGTAGATTGTATGTGAAAGGAAAGTGTGCTTGTAAAAGCAATTAACTATGTGATTTTCAATTATAGTTCTTATGGGACAGTCTATTAATATAACTGTTAATTACTTTAGCACAATCCAATCACAACAGCGTACATCGATCGATTTCATTGTCTTTATTTCATATTTATACTTTCTACGGCGATTCGAAATTAGAAGAATTGGTAACATAATTAATGTGCTTGCTCTTTCGATTTATGTACGTACCTATAAGTGTGAGAATCAGAATGTCTCTAACTTTTGTTTTTTTTTTTCATTTTAAAATTGACGAAATATTTATAGGTTTCTAAGCTAAAATATATTCTACTCATTCTGGCTAATATAAAAACCTTAAAACCTTATTTTGAAGCAGAAAACTCGGCAACGTTTAAAAAAATCTAAAAAAAAAAATGAAAGATTTGATTTATAGAAGCAGGCGTTACTTTGCGGAATTCCATATTACAAGCAATACAACAGAACTAACTACTTTGCTATAATCCGCACGGGTTAAGTGAATGCATGCAAAGCCAATGTGTATGAAGCAGGCAAAATCTACGCACCTTATACATGCAGGACCAGCCACCACATGCACCCCAAGGCGCAATTCACCAGCAACAACGAACACAAAATCGTTTGCAGTACGATTTTTGTCGTGAAGCCTATCCTCCTGATGATGCTTCGGTTTCGGGGCGAAACGATCGTCGAGATTGTGGTGGTGGGTGTGTGTGCTGCTTTTGTGTTCGTTGTTGCTGGTGAATTGCGCCTTGGGGTGCATGTGGTGGCTGGTCCTGCATGTATAAGGTGCGTAGATTTTGCCTGCTTCATACACATTGGCTTTGCATACATTCACTTTACCCGTGTGGATTATAGCAAAGTAGTTAGTTCTGTTGTATTGCTTGTAATGAAAGATTTTGTGTTTATTGTCTTTTTTTTTAACGTTCTAGCCGAGTGCTTTTTGGTTTAGAATATTTTGTTTAGTTATTGTTAAAATTGTTAAATATCTCTCAAATTTACAGTACAATCTAGTACACTATGAATTTTAATCTTATCAATAACAATATATTTTCGATACCATATCTGATATACTGCTTTATATTCACGCAATTAATTTACTTTTTACAACGGATTCAAGTGAAGTAATTCTATATCTATGAGTAGAAAACACCTATAATAAATATTCTTGTATAAAATTATTACTGAAACTAAAATCCACCTATTTGTAAAGTTTAATGCTTAGTTTATTTAACTCAATTGTAAATCAATAGAATAATATAACAGTGCATTCAAATTCAAAATAATCTTTATTCAAGTAAACTTGTAAACAAGTGCTTTTGAATCGTCAACATCTACTGCTGCTTCGGAAAGCTGTTCCTACCGAGAAGAACCAGCAAGAAACTCGGCGGTTGCTCTTTTCAAACAATAATTCTTATTTATTAATTCTTCTATAATTATTAATTCTATAATTCTTTATTATTCTATAATCCTTAATTCTTCTTCATTTATCAGACAACGCCATAGATTAATAACAATAACTTTAACATACAAAGCGTTTTGAATGTGCGATTCAAAATGCCAATGTCAAGGACAATTCCTCCTGACATTCAACGTTAAACAATTGTTTTAATTAGCTGTATTTAAATGTAACCTATGACATGACGTTAACATATGAAAACTACCAAAGTTTTATTTTATTTTCGTCTTTTTACATTCTTTTTTTAAGTAGAACAGAAAAAGGTTACATGCGTCATGTAAATTCCTACGCCGTTTTTTTTTTATCTCAATCTTTTGAGATTCGAATGTTGGGATAACACAGAACCTTTTTTATGGTTGGGAATTCCAGCATGCTTGTGACGCATCAACTATATTAAACTTCCCTGTTTAATAGTGATCCTTCTTAAAATTTTGATATGCATATTCCGTCGAACTTTTTGTTTTTCTTGTGCGAAAGATACCATCATGGCCTATGCTTCATAAACTGGCGAATTAGTCTAATTACCCATACATCTCAACTCCTTATTCTTACAAATACCAATGATATCATAATGTTAACTTTTGAGGCTTTACCTTTATATGATTTATAGAAGTAGGCGTTACTTTGCGGAATTCCATACTACAGAAACTACAACAGACAAAATTTAAGTACCTTACAACATGCAGGAGAAGCCACCACACGTATCTCAAGACGCCTCCACCACCACCAATGCACACAAGCAAACTATTATTAAATAGTAAAAATGTTCGTTAATTATCTGTTATGCTTTTATTTTGAACATCTATTTTATATATACATACTATTCTTTTAGTACTTATAAGTGAGGAAGGAACTGACTTCTGATTCACGGCTAGCGCTAGTTCAGAATCCAGTGCTACATTGAAGTGTACCATTCAAATGTTTATAGAATAAAGAATTTATTATTATTATTGTAGCTTGACTATTTTACCAGTTTCTATCATACTTAGAAACTTATATATAAAAAACTACTTATACTGTAATTACTCATTACCGGCAATACATACAAATCGTTATATACAGATACCGTCATCTTAAATCAAATTAAAATAGCTTTACAATATTACGTTGCGCGCTTCTCGTTTTGTCGGTTAAAGATTTACGGTATTCGCGACCTTAAACTAATTTGGCCGAGGTTATAAAAATAAAATGAAACACAGATGCTGAAATAAATTTTAAAGATGCAGCTACATCAATCAAAGGCTGGTAATACCATAATATTATTCTAAATTTTAAGAACTGAAGCCTAAAAAAGACACTACGTATTTATTTCTCTTAATTTTGCAAAGTAACTATGTATATAACGATGCAAACATTGAGTATTTTCATCGGTTCTTTTGACGGTTTTTTATTTCAAAGTCAAAGGTTACTTAGCGTTCTTTATTACCTAGGACCTTCGCAATATAAATTTTGATTATACGTTACAAAATAAACCAACAGTTAAGAGTTACAGTTAAAATTTACCGTCACACACCTTCTGTTTACTTAACGGACATATAAAAGTGGCAAGACATACGCGTGTTTGATTTTAAAATTTATCATTATGTACCGTTTCTTAGATAATGTTTTAAGACTTATGACGTATTTTACGTTGAGTATTGTTTCACACTAGCGTACAATATTGCGATTTCATTATTGAAGTGATGCGAGTTTTGACCCCGGTAGGTTTCGAGTTAGATTAGAAGCAATTAAAAATAATATTAATCAATATTTATACTACAAAATTGCCTGTTATCGAATAACAAAATCAAAACGATAAACAAATAAAATTTTACATGCTGGTGTTTCACTCAGAAACAGAGTTATGGTAACAAATCCTGAATAATTCAGTCGAATCAAAATTATAACATGT
Organism: Morpho deidamia; assembly: GCA_947086505.1. Lineage (NCBI taxonomy): Eukaryota > Metazoa > Arthropoda > Insecta > Lepidoptera > Nymphalidae > Morpho > Morpho deidamia. The sequence goes on from CAMTZC010000027.1 coordinate 8,359,839, forward strand.
GAAGAACGTTCGCAAGCCTTTGGACTGATGGAGACAAAATCTACAGTAGGGTAGGCTTTGTATAGGCTTACTATAGCAAACTTATGGAAATTGAGTGGTTTCCGCTACTTCTATTTTAGAAACAAAGTGGTTTGTTGTGTTATTTATGAAGACAAAGATAAGTCCTTATATCCTGTATGCTTAAAAACCGGATGCATATTTAATTATATAATTGGGTATCTTTCCCACGCATTTGTAGCCCACGCCCTTTGGTACTTATAAGTATACCACGAATGACTGAAAAGATCATATGGCATATTTATCGTACTAAAATCAACTTCTCATAACTAAGGGCACGTAAATTAAAAAAGTCCACACTAGATATGGATAGGTTACAACGAATTATCGTAACACGAAATATTACACACGACAACACTATATTAAAGAAGATTTTTTTATTGTCGGACTAGCTTTTTCTTTGTCCTTGTCTTACGTTTTGTGTTCGTCCGAATAGACTTTAGTTGCAAATTTCATTCATACCCATGCAGTTGTTTGTCTGCGATCCAGTAACAAACATAACACTTTTATAGGTACGTATAACACATATAAATAGAATATAATAGATAAGGAGGATAAGCTACACGACAAAATCGTAATGATTTTGTCGTGCAGCCTATCCTCCTGATGATACTTCGGTGGTCGATACAGATTTCGGTGGTGGTTGTGTGTATTGCTTGTGTGCATTGTTGCTGGTTGAGGCGTCTTGGGATGCATGTGGTGACTTATCTTGCATGTGTAAAGAACGTGAATTTTGCTTGCTTCATACACATTAGCATTGTATGCATTCGCTTAAGGCGCTGAACAGAGCTGGCGTAAATTCAGATTTCGGCATATAAGCCACGCCCACAATGTCTGCGACGGCGTAGCGAGACACTTAATTTTTTAACACCCATTGTAGGTGTACACTATTTTATCCAAACTTTTTTTGTACAATTTATTTTAAAAACTTATGTCTAATCAATCTTATAAAACTAAGTATGCTGAAACTATAACTAAACACCTAAAAAAAGACATTATCAACAAGGAATAGTCACAAAAGGCGGCAGCTAGCGACACACGTCCATATAGCAGCGCGCCTCAGCGATCACTGTCTATATTCGTAGATGTAAAAGAGAAGCGAGACGATGACTCGTTTCAGTTTTGCTATTTTCTAAAAAATATTTAATTTGAATAAAATATCTTAATTAATTCAAAATTTAAATCTTACATTCTCTTTATATTATAATGATTTATTAGTCTTATTAATTTTACCAATTTTTGTTGATAAATATTAGAGATATTAGTAAATAAAAGTACCATAAAAGTAAAAATCAGAGGTCTTTTTACCAATTTTTTTATCGAAAAAAAGTATCGTAATCATGTTTTGAAATCTTACATTCTCTCTGAGATATGATGTATATTAACATATATTTTTCTTTTAATCGTCATCCCTATATCTTTTGTTAAAAACGTGTTTAAAGTCAGCCTATTTGGCTCTGTTCAGCGCCTTAACCCGCGCGCATAAAAAGCAAATTAGTTGTGTTATAGTTTCTGTAATATGGAATACGCAAAGTAACGCCTGCTTCTATAAATCATCTATTGCTCTCATAAAGTTATGAGATGCTAATATTAGAGGAGCCATAGATCTGTAAATGAGTGTATCACAATAAATAATGAGGGGGAAGATGAAACTGTTAGACTTCATCTTTGTCAAACACATAAAAAGAGAGACAGATAGATCACTCTCATTTGCTTTCTCTTAATTGTAATATGGCACATTCTGGCTTCCTTACTCTAAGTATAACTATATGATTGCTCTACCACAAGTCGACTTTAAAATTTGATTTAATTTTATTACATAAAGTGACATATTACAACCTAACTACATTTTACGTGGACTAACTTATTGGATAAATAATCGGTAGACACGAAGCAAGATGTGTAAATGATTTGTCAAAATAATATATATGATAAGTATATTTATTCAACTGGGTCGCTATCCCACGCATTTGAAACCCACGCAGGTGCGGCACTTATAAGAACAGAACTACTAGTTAAAACTCGTGCGCCACCGTGGGTTACCAAAATCTCTTCTAATTTAGTTTAGTAGTGACATAATTTCACTAAACTGAAAAAATAATATTAAATCCAAATTAAAATATAAATCGATTATAAACAGCAGGTGAATTCTTACCTAAAAATTGAGTAAGAGTCGCTACTTTTACAACTTTGTATTGTAACAGGCCGCTGCCTGTTACAATCCCACTGCTGGGAATAGGCCTCCTCTCTCCGTTTCTGGAGAGAAGGGTTGGAGCTAAGACCTACCACGCTGCTCCAATGTGGATTGGTAGGTTACACATAGCTCCAGTATTCTCTAGAGATATGCAGGCTTCCTCACGATGTTTTCCTTCACCGAAAAGCGTGTGATAAAGTGCAATTACTAATTAGACACATGAGTTTTAATAGAAAAACTCATTGGTGTCTGCCCGGGTTTGAACTCGTGTTCCCCTCGAAAGAGTCGCACGGTCTCACCGCTAGGCTATCACAGCTCAACAATTGAGTAAAGCCGTCTAAACTATACTTACTTTTAAACAATACGGGTCTGTGTCGCAGCGTAAGATTGTGGTCGGCTGTGTATGACTATATAGCTCGATTTTCTCATTTCGTACACTTTATATCATCTTCTGGTTGAACTGAAATTTCAATAAACCCTTCTTTTCTTTATTTTCATGGCTTTAAACTAAATAATAAAATAAAAAGTTCTTAGTGTATGAAACTTCATTCGTATCGACACAGTTTACGACAACTGTAAATTCGTAATACAATAAAGTACTGTAACAGTATTAGCCGAATTGGTCACGTATTGAGTACAATAACGCCATGAATTTAAAACGTACGTCGTCTTACTATTTTTTACGAAACTATTTCATCAACTACATGTGGCTTTACGAGATTTTAAGTATAAGACCTTTAGAGAATTACTAAGCCTTTTGATATTATCAGAAGGAACACATACATGTGTAATGTTAACATTATCACGTACGCGAAATTGGGTTAAAGCAAGAAGTCCTCATATCTGCTATGTACAAAAAGTCGAAGTTCACAGATTAGTATGTCCACGTATTGCTCTCTTATGTTAGATTATGTAGATAGGAAAATTTGAAATATCTAAGGTTAATTAGTCATCAGTATTTTACTTCTTTGTAACAACTACTGCCACGCTAAAATTTCCGGCTCCCCTTTAAGGCGTCGTTGAGGCCTTATATTTATCACGTAGCAACAGGACCCAGTCTTGATTTCCATATAAATAAATCAATCAATGAGCCTATGACTAGTAAAGCTTCTGCTTTCTACTCTCGCACAGCCGGCTATTGCGTAGCCTGTCAGTATTTCTATAAAACCTTCACGATATTAGCAAAAGTGATTCCTGCTTACTTATATCCAGCGGCCGATGCGCCTAGCCGCGGCCGTCATGATGCAAAGACTTCTTTAAATTCATTCAGCCCTCCAAAAGGCGCCACTTTTAGCTGATTTTCTATCTCATAGAAAGAATCGCGTCTAATAGCAGTCTCTTTTTCAAATTTGCCCCAGCGAAGCTTCTACGCTCACCCCTCCATTGCGGTGCCGCTGTCAAATCCGTTAGGGCCAGCAACTTAAGTCAATTTTTTAAAAATCTCAAAGATCTTGTTAAGTTTCTATTTACATACTATGTTTGGTGCAAAATAGACTTTATTATAACAATTATTGTACATATTCTTATGATAATGAACTTTCACAAAATTAACGAGAAAAATACAAACTCAAGTCACTACCATCGATCTCTGTCCAACATTCCGCTTTGTCATTTACCATTACTTAGTCTTGTTTAAAAAAGCTTCCACAGAAAAAGTTGTGCGACTTATTTATGGAACTTGAAATACGAGTAACAGTTTAAAATATTTTATATCCATACTAATATAATAAATGTGAAAGTTTGTCTCTTACTTTCACGGCTAATCTGTTGGACCAATATTGATGAACTTTAGTAAAATTGAAACTTATATGTTGCGCTAAAATATAAGATGGAAATATTCAAATTTTCACTTAGAGAACGGGAAATATACAATTGAATTAATAATTGAGTGTATTTGAACGCTTAAATTGGTATTTAAGAAAAGTAAATAAGTGAAAATAACGTGTGTATAATACTAATGTTAATTGAAATGAGAATAATTTTGTTATAAAATACTTATGGTACTATTATAGTTTAGAACCTGTGTAATGAATGTTAATTTACAGAATTAAAATATTTAGAAGAATATGGCAACCTATTACGTGCAGTACGCAATCGGGAATAATATAATTTATAACATATAATTATTTTATTAATTAATATTAACAGTATTGTTTAAAGTGGCTTCAGTAATTAAGCTAATTGACTTATTGAGCGTGTAACCCGTTAGACATTCGGAAATAACACGAAAAAAAAAATAATTTCCGACTGCTTTAGGGTACAGAAAATCGCTATATACAGAGCACAAATCCGAATCCTATATAAAGTATGAACGATGTGAGTAAATAAAATAAAAGACAAATTACTCCTAAATCTTTTCTCAGTCTCTTTGTGAAGTGCAATCACTAATAACTCATTTTTAACTAACTGACCTTGAATGTTATATCATCTTTGACTGTCTATTGGAATATTAAAACTATTATATTGAATATTAAAACGAGAATACGTATTTATAGATAACTTAGCATATTACAGATAGGAGTGTGGGTAACCTGTATTTAATGCTCGCACATTTTTCAATTAATAAAAAAAAATATTAAAAAGTTGAAAGTGTGAAGCGTGATTTTATATGACTGGATTGATGTTCATTCCTTGCCATCAAAGTTAAGACTTTAAATTTAGAGTAGAGCATAGAGAATAGAGTATGTAACTATTTAGTCCTCGTACTCTCCAATTCTACTGAACGACAATCCTGAATCTATAGGAACAATGACAAAGAAAGAAGTCTTAATATGCCCTACGTATGTACAAGACGTTAGTTATAATTAATGAGCTAGACAAATTAATGAAACGCTCTCCTTATTTAGCAGTCCATCCTGACTTATTAAAATCTCAGTCACGTCTTCGAATTGTACAGACGTATAATTAATAAAATGCGGCTCCTTGGTTCACTCCCGTTAATTTTTTATTTGAAATTTTAATCTTTTTTTTAATTTTATGAACGCGTTTTTTATTTTAACTTTTTAACGAAAAAGATAATTGTTTATGGTAATTCGTTTACTTTCATTTCATAATATACAAGGCAAGCACCGTAAGCGGTGAAACGATGTTCTCTGCATATAGTAATATTTTGAATTATTACATTTCTTAGTCTATTTTAGTTATTTTAATCCACGTATAAAAAACTTATTACAATTTCTTGACTAAATTAAAAGAACTTACATTACCCAAACTCCTTTTTAATAATTTGTGAAGTTTGACTTCTTTTAAATTCGTGTCAACTTATATGCTCATTATTTTTTTTTACCTCCCTGTAGTAGCCATAGTTATATTTATTACTACTATTTAAACCTCGCACTTGTCATTTGTATTATGGACGCAACTTTCAACAGTAGAATAACATTAAATCTCTTTTTAATACAAATTTATTGATAGTGCATAACTAAGCTTATTTAAATTTTTAGTACGCTAGTTTATTCCGCATAAAAGGCGAAGGGCGAACGTCCGCTAGTAATCGTAAAAGTTAATTAGAATTCAGCTTCACGCGCCACCAGCACGTCCATTTATGGCTGATGCGGTCGGACTTACTTATAAGTGTCCATTCACAAAATGCGATACTTATAAACGCACCTTTCGAATCGTAATAGACCGTAATAGGTAGCTGACATTAGTAGTTATTGACAAAACGTAATTGCGTAGAAATACGTTAACTTCAAAGATCTCACACGTAATAGCCTAAACTCTTAAGTCAATAAAAGCTCTGACTTCTAATCGCGCACTGATACTAGGCTACAGAGACTATGTAACATAAAATAAAATTATGATGTATATGTTCATCTTTGGCCCGTTGCCGCAGGTGGTAAGATTCAGTTCCGCGTGTCGCGGATTTAATTCCCGCCGAGAGAGAGAGAACAATTTATTGGTTCCTCGAGTCTGAGTGTATATATGTATTTAAGTATTTATTTAAAATTATATATGTAGTACATATACCAGGTGCCTGTCAGCCATAACATAAGTATTAAGTTACTTTAGGGACGGACGATCGTGTGTGTAATTGTCGAATATGTCTGATATATTTTAAAACACCCATGGAGCTGAAATGCCACTTTTTAGTTAAAAAGTCAAATAAGTTACTACCCCACTTCTGGAATTAGGACGCCTCTCTCCGTTTTTGGAGAGAAGGATTGAAGCTAAGGCCTATCACGCTGCGCCAATGCGGATTGGTAGGTTACACATATCCCTTAAATTCTCTAGAGATATGCACGTTTCTTCACGATGTTTTCCTTCACTGAAAAGCGTGTGATAAATAGCAATTTTCAATTAGACACTTTATTTTTTGATATAAAAACTCGTTTTTTTTTTCTTTCTCTGTATTTTATCAGGCCTTTAAACCTCTGAGAGGTTATGTCAGATCCATCGTAACCTATCATTCAACCTATAAATCATATTACATAATAATTATGTGGAGACTTCTATATTGTTATATAGTACCGGCCTCCGAGCAAGCCCAACTGTTGTTGGGCTTGCTCGGAGGTCGGTACTGCAAGGATGATTTGTATAGCACCCAAATATTTCAAATCAACCTTAAAGTTTTTAACAAAGGAAGCTCGCATTGCTTCGCTCCGCACACACTCCACTAAAAGGTTAAATGTATCCTCAACTGTGTCACAGAGACTATAATTCGGTGATCTAATTTTTTTTTATGTATATTTAAACTTATTTAGTGGAGTGTGTCCGGATCGAAGCCTGTGAGCCCAAACAATAAAACTCGTTGCCGGGGGTTTGAGCCCATAATCGTCTCTAGAGAGTTGCACGGTCTCCCCGCTGGGCTATCTATCCCAGCTTTACTTTTTGGTTATTTCCATGACATTTAAACTTTTCTCTAATGCGAACTTATCACTGATTTCCAGCGGTCCTACTTTTTTATTGCCATGGGTTTTACCCAAACATTTAGGTAAATTATTAGTATTTTCGAACGTGGGCGAGTACGTGCCTGATATAATTATTGGAACCATCCATATTCCCGATCTAATAGCCTCATGGATTTCTATATTAATTTTGAATACAATTTTATGTGAAAGAAATTGAATAAAAATTTTATGATAATAGCAATGCAGTCTAGTATCATGGTTTTGTAGAAGCTATTGAAATTAAAATTCAAATAGAAGTTTTTACCCTAAAGTGCTTAGTATAGAGTACAGAGGAAGGCGTTATCTTGAAAAGCCTGTTGCCTAATTAATAAAATTATTATTTCTAACATGACAATTATTTTATCGGGTGAGGTAAATATTTAGTAAAACTTAAATTTTCACACGATTTTTAACCACCAAATTTAAACCCTAACGTTCATTTAAGTCGTTCCAACTATGCAAATGTGTAAGGACGCCTTGTTTGCGGGTGGCTTATTAATTTTGTTAATTTGAAATGTTTTAACTGGCCCGAATTATTTTGTGAAACCTGTAACTATGGACGATTTTATTTTTTAGATATTCAGTCTTTATATAAAAAAATGCTTTACTCCTAACCTCTGACTAGCTGCTAACGAGAAAAGATCGATTACAATAGAATTGAATATTGTCAACTTTGATATTTCTAAAAGTATGTTCAATATCTAAATAACGTTGAGCTTGCACTAGATTATACAAACAATTCTAATTCATTAAATTACAAGGAGAAATAGTAAAGGTCCACAATATATATATATAAATTTTCGTACCAGATTTTTAATGAAAATCCTTTTAGTATTGAAAGCCATTAGAATAAAATTTTAGTACCTAGACGTACTAGAAAACATAAAATAAATATAATTGTTATATGACAATAAGTCCATGTTTAAAAGATCTCTTACCGGATCTGTAATGCATGTAATATTGAATACCGTTTGGATAAAGTTTGAGTAACTAGAAGTAACAGAAAACATGAAGTAATGAAAAATAAATTTCATATGACAATATCTGCAAAATCCGCGCAGAAGGTATCATCCCAACACAATAGCTTAGTGAAAAGCCGATAATGGAATTCATGAGGGAAACCGACGCCACTCTCCACCCATTCATGTGTCAACGGCTCGCTTCGTAACAAGAGGTTATTGATCTAAAATTATAAAAGCTTTCCTTCTGGCATTGTCTTAAACGACCATGTTAGGAAGCTAAAGAGTGCTGAACGTGTTCTAGTGGTAGCAACGCATTTAATAGCAATGTTCAACGGCTATTTATATTACGTACACTAAGATTCAGCTGAACGCGTATTTTAGGCTGTTGGATTTGTTACACAATACGGTACGTATAATGCATTAAGCTTTTAGATAAATGTGTATAATAAAATATAGTATAATCGTGTGAAGATTAAAGAATTAAACATCAAAAGGCCGAAATTTATTATACATAATATTTCCTCATAAATCTACAGTTCATTGATAGGCTCGAATTTATAATAGTAAACAGCTCGATGAAACCAGTTACTTACTAGTTGTTAGCATAAAATACTTATTAAAGATACCTCTAAGGTAAATAATTTTTGTTTTATAAAATACGAATAATATGGAATTTTGACTATCCCAGTATGACTGAGGTGGCTATTTGGTTAATTAAAAAAAAATCACGTTTACTTATTAATTAATTACGCCGCCATTTTATCGGGCCTTAGATTAGAATGAATACCTTGAACTTGCTAATCAGCATTTTTAACGCATAAATAATGTTTAAAAGAAAATATTTATATCTTAATTTATATAATTGAGCAAGTACTGGAAGATGTGATAACGCAAAGTACAAAAAAAAATTGTTTTAATAATTGGGATCAACACACTTTGTATAATTTTGGTGTAAATGGTGCTGATTTTGCAAAACACATTTGCAATATAGTGGCTTGTCAATTTAACAAAAACAAAATAATGTACAAAATATGAAAAAATTCTTAATGGTTCTGGCACGAAATTACAAGACATGTCACCCTAGATACGTGGTTGGATAAAAATATCTTAGGCAATGAATCTGTGACATTGAGTTTGTTTAAATTAGGTATGACGAGGGTAGATATTTATAACGTCACGCCCACCGCGAAACGACGCTGCTTGAAATGTTTTCAGCCTATAGCAAGAATGCATTTTGGGTCCATGATAAGTGATTTGTACTGAGGGAATTAGACGACAGTTTATATAGCTTTATTAACTGCCTGATGATTTGCCAGTTCCCAAAAAATTAATTGTAAAAAAAATTGTTTATTTGCATCACAATTTGTTTTTAGGTTTTGAAACAAGTGATCAAGATCTTCTGGTAAGTATATAAATACTTGTGTTAGAAGATCTCGCTCTTCTATAGCATATAAGTATTGGTATTTACATTTACAGAATTTACATAAACATTTATAACAAATGAAGCAAAATAAAGACAAATAAAAGAAAATAGAAAATGTGTAAGTTTGAGTGTGTGTGTATGTTTGTGTGTGTGTTTGTGTGTGTGTTTATGTGTGTGTTTGTGTGTGTTAGTGGGTGTATGTTTTGTGTATATGCGTGTGTTCGTTCGTATACGAAATGTATGTACGTAAGTGTAATAATACTAACTAATATTACGTCTTTACTTATTATAAAACAAAGTCCCCAAAAGCTTTCTGTCTGTATGTGATCGATTTTATCAAAATCTACAAAAAAGTTTCTTGTACGGTTTTTACCAAAAGATTTACGTTAATAGTACCTTACGGTTTTACGTAAATTGTGTTGAAGAGGTCGTGCAGTTGTAAAATAACTCGTTTACTTTAGTCGCGTCGCGTGAACCAACAGAGTAATGTACTAGAGCATTGTAACTTTATAAAAAGAGACAAAAAAGCCGCGACAACATGTCTCTATTTCTTATAGTTATGTCTTATTGCTCACACTAACTACTTTTATGTTCAAAATTTTAAATAATTATATTACGTTATTTGTGAGACTTAGATAAAATAAAGGGATTCACGGCGGATAAACTTTGTAACACACTGATTTCCACTCAGGCGAAGCTCTTTTTTTTCGAACTGACTGTATGCTGTTAGACCTAACGGCTTTAACAGCTTCACTGGGCGGGACGGGCGAGCGCAGAAGCATCGTCGAGGTTGCGAAATACAGAGAGTAGAGCGCAGAAGCTCTACTAACGTCGGGGAACGTCGTCCTAAGGGTGCCTCCTGTGAGGCCGGACAACGGCTTAGGGCGACGCGTAGTGAAGGGTTGATGGTATGACTTAGATTAGTCATTGTATAGGCGAAGCTCGGGGCGCAGCTAGTTTTATATTAATTTATAGTACAATAGTCTTCTCTGGCCTCTATATTAATTAACAACAGTAATATTCATTCATCTTATAATATTTTATGGATGTATTTCCTTATCTCAATCTTGGCAGGTCTATGTAATAGTTCAAACATATCGTAACTACCTTGTTTAAAAATTTTGAATCTTGTTTCAAATTTCTCCGTAACAGCAATTTAGAAAATGGACAACATAAATTATGAGAAAATATATTCGTAAATATTGATTAAAACCTAATATGTCACATACCATTTTCACGAATTTAAAACAATACTGGGATATACATTAATTATTCAAGGTAGATTCCGTCAGTACCTGCAAATAATGTAGACAATTATGTGCTTCGATAATAAAAGGGCTTACAGTTATGAAGCTTCCTCATATCTGAGCGCAATAAAATAAAACCTTACATTAAAGGATTTAAGAATCAAAGTGTATCGTCAATGATTAGATTTATAACGTTTTCTGTACGGTATTAGTGTTTTGCCATAGAATCGCATAATAGCGTGAGATTGCTCTCAGTTCCTTGAAGAGAGATTCTCAACGTAAACGTTACGTCGGTATCAAATACTTGGCACGCGCGAAGAGTGCAATTAGTCATGGAGAACTTGTTCGATCTACTGTGTTACTAAAATTGGATACATATATAATTTAATACTTCTTTATAGCTGCTTTAAAAGTTTTACTCCTTTCGAACGTGTTAATGTTTATTACAATGACGACACGCCCAGAGAATAATGAGAATATATAGACAGCTGAGTAACTAAAACAAAACACAACCTTAAATATTACCAAGCTAATACACGTCATAGACATGAGAACGATCTATACATTATGGTTATTCGAAAAATAAATAATAGTTCATTGTTAAATAAAATTAAGCATAAGATATTAATGATCGTTTCTCTGATATTTTTGACTCATTCTTGATTTTTGTTGACATATATTACTTACTACTTACTGATTAATAACAATCGTCAAACTCATAGCAATGTACGATGAGTACTAATCGCGGGTCACGTTCTATATAAGGAACGCATTGACCATCTGACAGTGACCGCACTTAAGGAAAATATTCCTTAACCCTCCTATTGAGATAAAATATAATCAACACAAAAGAGTATAAGTCTTAAAAGAATAGAAGGAAAATTCAACTTTATTACCGAAGAATAAGAAACGTATTTTGAAAATAGAAGGAAAATACCAAATTACTTTGGGCTTACGTAAGGATCGACTTTCTTTCTCTACTTACTATGATAATGTGGTATAACTTTATAATTTACTACGCGGTATTTTACTGTCTTGTATTGTTTTGTTTAAAACTGTACGTTTCCGTTAATCATATTCCCGGTACTCCCGGTTTTTATTCTCACCGAAATGTGACACGATTTTATTCCGTATATATGTTATCATTAAGGCGCTGAACAGAGCCAAATAGGCTGACTTTAAACACGTTTTTAACAAAAGCTATAGGGATGACGATTAAAAGAAAAATATATGTTAATATACATCATATCTCAGAGAGAATGTAAGATTTCAAAACATGATTACGATACTTTTTTTCGATAAAAAAAATTGGTAAATAGACCTCTGATTTTTACTTTTATCGTAAATATCTCTAATATTTATTAACAAAAATTGGTAAAATTAATAAGACTAATAAATCATTATAATATAAAGAGAATGTAAGATTTAAATTTTGAATTAATTAAGATATTTCATTCAAATTAAATATTTTTTAGAAAATAGCAAAACTGAAACGAGTCATCGTCTCGCTTCTCTTTTACATCTATAAATATAGACAGTGATCGCTGAGGCGCGCTGCTATATGGACGTGTGTCGCTAGCTGCCGCCTTTTGTGACTATTCCTTGTTGATAATATGTCTTTTTTTAGGTGTTTAGTTATAGTTTCAGCATACTTAGTTTTATAAGATTAATTAGACATAAGTTTTTTAAATAAATTGTACAAAAAAAGTTTGTATAAAATAGTGTACACCTACAATGGGTGTTAAAAAATTAAGTTTGTCGCTACGCCGTCGCAGAAATTGTGGGCGTGGCTTATATGCCGAAATCTGAATTTACGCCAGCTCTGTTCAGCGCCTTAACTAATAAACTCGTACTAGGAACAAGCAGCTTGTACTTTTTTTTGTATTTTTAATATTTATTAGATATTGGACTCTTTTATTAACTTATAGTAGATTTTAGAATCGGCTACTATCTATTTTTAACTTCTAAGTGAATGGTTTGTCACGCCTAAAATTTTTGAAATTTTTTGGTCATTTTTTTATTTTTTATTCATTGTAGAAATTCCCTAAAAATAATTAATAAATCAAAACAACGTTTGGTCATCTAGTCGACTATAATGATTACAAAAATTAGCCGAAATAAAAAAAAATCGTAGATGTTCGAAGTAAGTTATTATTATCATTTCAATTTATTTGTCATAGTCGTTATATACCTTTGTCAAATATTGTTTAATAGTGATTGACAGTGTTGACAATTAAACAATAAACAAATAATCATAAAATATTGAGTATGTATATATATAATATCAAAAGATACACAAGTTATTGAGCTTGGAAATCGTTGAAATATATATGAATATTTTTGCTTCTAACAACATTTTTATTTATATTAATGATCTGTGACGAGCAAAATTCTATTTGTTATATTAGGCTGCGCTGTAATGGCTGTGTATATTTGTGATTAAATTATATTTTTAATTTGTCTTCGTCTCACCATTATCACCATCAGCATATTACAATCAATTGCTTCCGTTTCCGCACCACCTTCCGCTAATTCAAACATATTTTCCCTTAATCCATTGGCAAGCGTTTTCTTCCCGCCCTGACCTACTTTCGAATACAACCCACTTTTGATGTCAATGTTTATTGATTTTCTTACATTACTCTTGACAATTTAGATAAATGCTTTTTGCTGTTCGTTTTTACGATACTTTTTAGTATGACATTAGGCCCTGGTGTAGCTTAGTTATATTTTTAGATGAATGACGATTACAATAATCATATTATGTATTTATCTATAGTAAACATTATGTAGTGAAATAGTATACTCATGGTGAATGAATATTATTATAAAATAAGTCATTAATAACGGTTTACTCAGAATTATGATATTTCGTGGTATCTGTTTTATTTACCACTTGCCGCTTTGTGGGTTTGGTTACACATAACTATTTAGGTAATGGTTTTAATGTGTTGCAATTTTTTTTATTATATATAAAATTAGGCCTTACCTTGCGGGTATCCATAAAACAAAAGTAATGCCAATATTAGTTTGCTATATTACGCGATAAACGAAAATGTATGTATAAATAATAGTAAAATTATTTTGCTATAATCCGCGATAAAGTAAATAGAAAATATATGTAATGCTAAATGTAGAGTGGACTATTCGTTTTCATACCTGAAACATGCAGCATTCGTAAAAACACATGCACAAACCTCCACCACCGCCACCACAATACACAAGCATTACACACGTTAACTATCACAAATTCAACAATCCTTTGCTCGCAACCGAAGCATCATCAGGAGATACACTCCACGACAAAATCGCTTGCGATTTAGTCGTGCACACGTTCACTACCACAACATTAACAATTCTTTTCGCTTTCATATTCTGATGATGCTTTGGTTGCCGGGATTACATTTATCAATCTTTGTTTTGTTTCTTAGTACCGTCTTAAGGATACGAAATGCAGTCAGTAGATTGTAAATAATCTACTACCTTGAGAATAACATAATACATGATGTTAAGTTAATGAAATAGGCTGCGTTCAAGTCCATTGCCATTAACGAAATTGAAATATAGAATATTGTAAAAAAATAAAATGGAACGGAATTCGAGGCATTACGATTTTAAAAACATTGACATGCTTATTTATTTTAACTGTTTTTATTTCAAATACTTTGTAAAGGCGAGGGATTAAACATCTTTGTTGCTTGTGTATTTAAAGAAACAATAGTATAAGAGCACGCCTACTGATGTAATGTTGATTCATTTTGTTGAGGTCACCACAGTGTCTTATTCAGGTAAATAGAAACAACGCTTATGTAATGAGGTTATTGACTCACGCGAATAAGGTTTACTATTTCCTTATTTGTTTACATTTACATACTCTAATTTCGATGATGCAAAAGTTTCTCCGTATTTGTGTAATAAAATTTGTTACTTTTACGTATTTTGCAATTAGTAACCATCCATCAAATATATAAAAATGAATGTTTGAATGTGTGTTCTTTATAGAATCTGAAACAGCTGAACCGATTTTAATTAAATTATCAGACAATCTTTAGAATAATCCAGCGGAGGATCCTGTAAAGTTTGATGACTAAACGTTGTTACGCTGATGAATAATATACCTAATACAAAATTAATGGGTACTATATTTTTGCTATCGTTCGTAATGAAAGATAATATTTATAAAACTGATTTTAGAAAATGCTCTGTTATACTCCCTTTAATATTACATATTATCAAGGGCGTAGCCAGAATTCTATACAGCTTGGGCAGAAAATCCTAGACTATATTGTTTTAGTAGATTTTATATATTATATTGTTTTAATTAGGAGTTTTTAACATATGAGTATGTCTTATTAGTAGTTGAACTAATAATAATTTATTATTTGATATTGAAAATTTTTGAAATTTGAATTGATGAGGTACATAATAAATAGGTCTTATGCAAGCCTTATAAAGTGTCACTATGTTGCGAGTTGTCAATTTCCCAGTGTTACAGTTTCCAGTGCAAGGGGCAGGGCAGGTGCCCCGCTACGATCATGCATATTATAACAAAATCCCAAAAGCTGTCTATCTGACTAACAACGATAAAATAAGTTTAAATAAAAGCTTTAAACAAAATTTTATGTCCCTACTGTGAACCATTAAGGAGTTCCCTCGTCTGAAGCCAATCTTGACCGCAGCATCAGTTCATGATTATCATAAACATGCATTGTCGTCTGGACCGAACCAGTACGTAAAATTACAGCTCAAACAGACACCGGAAAGTGGGTCAAATTTAGCTTGCAAGATTCCACGTTTACATACAAACATACATATAAGGCAAGTAAAATAAAAGACTATAATTATGTAAAAGATTGTTGCAATGGTTGACGAACTATAATAGTAATTTATTTACACACCTATTTATAAATACGAATAGGATACCTATTGTCTTCGAAACAATAGGAATTGTGAAGCAACGTGAATTCGTAAATCTCATCGGATTTCATTTACTGATATTGCATTACAGACGTATATTGCATAATATGTAAAACTAATATCATCAAGTTACAAGTATATACCTTATCTTCTATGTATCTATTTCTTTTCCTGTATATAATAATCATCATCCTCCTGCCTTTATCCCACTCTAAGTGGGGTCGGTAAAACATGTTATAAACATGCCGTCACATGATTTGGCTACGTATTTTATGACCGGCCTGCCTGACGTCAACTTACCTTAGTCGTATTTTACGACCCCTGAAGAAATGAGGTTGATCTGTTCTACTCAACCGGATACCACACGGCGGTTTCCTGTATATAATAATATAAAATGTATTATACTTTGTATTTATTTTTTGCAAGATATATTACCGAATGAGCAAAAGACTTTTATTATTGTACGAAGTAAAAAAACATGACCTGGATATGTAATATACCTTCAACATAAATAAAATCTATCCTTTTTATTACTTAATATGAATAATATGCTTTAATGGATATTGGATATAGAACATACGCTACTATTCCTGCATCAACGCAATACCTAACTCATTAGTTAACATGAGCGAACACTACTGCAAACAAATTTACATAAAAAAGATTCAAAGTAAATTCATCCTTATAATATTTCCGCTACGAAGTAAATTTACAATTTCATATAGTCACGTGTATATTTAAAAGGATTTCAAGAACACGTTCACATAAATTCGCTACTTTTTGGATTTATTTGCTTACAAAATAATATCACCAACCTAACCCAGGGCCAAAAAAATACATGTAGCCTATTTAAGCTTAATATAATAAATATTAGTCAATTATAATCGTAAAATATTATTTCAATGTTTCAAAACATGCAAACAATAATGGAAATTTTCAGTCATAAACAAATTCTTTATTCAAAAACGTAAATTTTTATTAGGTTATGTTGTATAAAAGCATATATTATCATAACCTTAGAGAGGTTTTTGAAGCTGTATTTAAAAGCACTACACCGTTAATCTCTCTTGAGCCAAATTACATTACATAAATTTATTAAGCAAAGTATTTGTGAACAGTTTTTTAGAAATGTAATATCATCTATTTTGTATAAATAAGATCGTACATCTAAAAAAAAAATTAAAAAAACAAGAATTCCTTATTCTATCTCACCTATCAATTCCGTGATAAATCATTATTGGGTATTTTACTATAGTTATATCAAAGCAATTACGTAAATCCTATTCTACTTTTAATTTTACTTAATGTATTACAAGTTTTGTTATATTAAACGTTATTGGAATAAACGACTGAATCACACAGTAACTAGAATAATAATGTGCTAATAAAAATATAAAGAATAACAGATAGTATTAGATTGTTTATGGTATTTTTATCGGACCGTGAAAATGTAAACGATGTCTATATTGTCCCTTTTCCCGCGTATACAAACGAGCGTGTATATTATTATACGAGTACATAGATAGTATCGTTTCCGGAGTCTCACAATGATCGACCGGCCGGAAGCTTGGCACGTGCGCACATCATGGAAGAATCAAACCGTCGGACCGTCACAAATAGTACTCCTGCTTATGAATTTTGAAGGTAATATCAAGTTTATCTATGCTTCCATCGGTTCCGGCTTGCTATAATACTTGCGGTGTATGAAATCACATTATACGGATATTAACATTGATTCTCAACAAATGAATATTGGCCATTTCAATTTACTATTTGGAAGATATTATATAGGAAGGTTGTTCCTGTGTCTACTGTATTGTGATATTTGTATCTATTTTTAAAAAAGCAATAAATAGTTCTCTTTGACATGTTTGGAGTTTATATTATTATAGTCATTGGATTGCGCAAAGGTGCCATCAAATATGGCTTTACAGCATAGCCTTTGTCCCCTACCAACCAATAGGGGTCAAAATCACCTTTTATCGTGCTTTTTATGACACTGCAGTTGAAAATATGGCTGTCATGACTGCTGCCAGGCCAACGTGCCACAATGTTAGTAATGTACATATCTGCATCACAGATTACTTGTACATTTACAGAAAAAATTAATTTTCTATTTCTATAATTTTCAGCATCTGGGCCACCTTGTAAAGGAAGAAAATAATATAAATCTTTGCCAATTAATGTCAATTTATATACACACAATGTACAATGTAATGTTTTAAGATAGGCTATTGGAAAATGGCTGTATTTCAATTATAAATAAGAAATCCCTTGATAAATATTTACAATTATGATAAAAATTACTCAGAGCAACAATAAAAATAAAATAATACATACCAGGAGATTTAATAGGTATATGGGTGCAATCTATAGCTCCAATTACTTTGGGAAAGGCACTAATTTCGAAAAATTTTGTAGCTGCTGTTTGCATTTGTCTAGAACTCTGGGGCATTGTTATCCATTGTGGTCTCATCTTAGCTATTGCTTTGCTGACTCTATTTATAATTCTAGATACACTCGATTTATTTACACCTGCAGTATCTGCAATACATCGTTGGAAAGAGCCACAGGCATAGTATTCTAGAGCTATCAATATTTGCTGCATTGGAGTTATAGCATGGTTTCTGTAATGAAATTTAAATAACATTATATTCACGACACATATTATGTATCAAAATAAAATTTACATATTATACATATACATTACTTAATTAAGACAATGAGAGAGACACTAATAAAATGGAGAATCGTTTTTAAAGAGGGCTACTTCACCCATAAGTCACATAATATCTATTTATCCAAAAACCTTACGTAAAATATATCAAATATGTAACAAGTACCTACTTACTTCATTGTTCGTGGCGCTAGCGATGATCCTAAATGTATCGCTAATGCATTCACTAGTTTTTTAGAAAGACGAAATCTTTCGAAAAATGAATTATCGTCCCACTTGACAAATCTATCGATTCTAGGAAGATATCTCCTTTTACGGCGCACCAAAGTATTCACCATGGCATTGCTTTCCTCGTCCGAGTCAGAACTACTTGTTTCCCACAAGATATCTCGTAGCAAAGACATAATAAAAATTTTTAAAAAGTTTTAAAGGAGCTATTATAAATTTATAAACACAGATTCGCACTTCAAAAATTTCAAAAAAATGTGACACACCAAAAACCTCAAGAGAACAGACAAAAGATATTCGATAGTAACATATTACATTAACATTAACCGTCCCGTATTCAGTGGTAATGGTCAACGTTAAATTATGACGTCATTTTACTTAACGAAACCTGGTGCAACTCAATTTTAGCTTGACGCAGAAAATTTAACGTTAACCTTCGAAATTTAACGATAACGTTAGATGGTGCAATCCACCCTAATTGTTTTACGGTTAATAATACGTTATTCGTATACTCGAAACTGATTAAAAGTTTAAGCACCTAAAAATTTATATTTAATAAATTATTTAAGGAAAGATGTTTTATATACGTAAGTACATCGGTCAGTTTGATGGGCAGTTATCGATTTGTTTTATTACTTTTTATGTTGTAGTTAAAAGACTTTTACACTATCTGTGTGTACATGTAGTGCCAACCCTATTTTATAGTCTAACTAAATAATCTACTAAACTAACCCAAAGAGCTAATTCTATTATGGGTGGCGACTGTTGGGTACACAAACTCACTTTGCCCAATTAAATTTATTTATTCATAGTTAATTAATTAATTTTATAATTATTTTTTCTTATACTATGTACAGGCAAATTAATAAAGACTGGCGAAGGAGATTTTACAGAGTATCCTACCACAAGTTAATCGATACCGTGTAATAGCAGCTTTTTAAATATGAAAGAGTTAAGTGTTGCGATCTGAACTTTGAGATTATTGCCAAAAATTTTACACATAGTAGATTTAGATAACCGTCTTTACAAGTACCTAACAGTTGATAGCTAATACATATGTATTATAAACACGTGAACCTGATTAGATCTGAGGTGTATGTTATCTTATCACGAGTAACGGCTCCTCGACGTAGAGATTGAAGTCGCATAATCAAGATAAAAAAACTACGTTGTGCAACGCTGAATTGTTATTCAGTTACGCAACAAAACTTCTAGTTACAATTATTTGGACCTACAAAGATATTTATGGTCGAGGGAATAAACATATGGATCGAGGTATGTGTGATACCTTGGCATCGTTATAAAAATAGTCGGTATCATCCTAAGGTAACTCTCAGTTGAAATTGTTTAAACTCTTTACAACAGTTACTATGAAGTATTAAAACACCCTCAATTACGTGTTGTTTTCATACTATTTCTGAAAGAAAAACGGAAATTTATTATCATCAATGTCAGCCTGATAGTTATTTATTTACGTTTTTTATAACATTAATAGCTGTGCGCGAAGCTTCGCACACGTGAAAATCAATGTGTCACAAACTTTTTTCTGCGTAAACCCTGACCCCGTGGCAAGTCTATGATAAAAAACTTTTACTGAGGACTGTGGCAGTCTTGCAGTGAAAGTCACATCAAGATCGGTTTAGCCATTCCGGATAGTGAACTATTAATTGATTTTGAGAAAATCGATCAAATACATACAGACAGCTTTTGGGGGCTTTATTTTATAATGTGTATAGATTATTGCGTAGCCCAGTTTTACAAGACGGTATTAGAATAAGTAATAATTTGACCATAGAAGTGAGAGAATATCCTTGTGTTTAAGATATCATTTTTACTGCAGTCTTGTTTTGGCTTACTTAGAATGTGAGGGAGGGATTAAAATCTAAGACGACTAGGCCTAAGGTGTAATTATAAAGAAGTGAAAAGAATTAAAGGAGTTTAACACACACAAACACACACTTTAAGAAGTATTTTAAATATGTCAACAAATCTCGCCCACCTACTTACATATATATAGAGTTCTACGCCATTTATACTATATATAAATACCATAGAACATCCATGTACGTAACTACAACTATAATATCCATCTGTGTTACCCTCTATTCCGCTCTGTAAAAGCTCTCTTTGTTGCCGTGTTCCATTGACTGCACCACTATGAATGACACATTGTTGGAACACCATTGACTACGTAATACTGTGCTTTACCAGACAATACCATGTAGAACAGAATCATGTTTGAACTGAATAGAAACCCAGAACGTTGATCTGAACTTAATGATTTCCACGATATACAGCCAGTGGTAAAATTACCAGTACCAGTGGTAAATTAATCTGAAAACTTATGCTCTTTTTTTTGTTGTTGACTTCCTACGAACTTTTCTTAGTTTCTTAGGACTCTAAATTGCTGGAGGAATTTATTACGCATCCTATGAACTGCGCATAGGACAAATAAGTCAGTGGTAGAAGAGGTCAAGATCAGCAAGAAACTGAGACATTCAAATATATACCTACGGAGGATCTTTGAGTTCTTTGGGCACATTGCTCGCAAGCCCAGTGACGACCTGCAGAAACTTATCGTTACCGGTAAGGTCGATGGCAAGAGACCTAGAGGATGTAGCCGTATGCGCTGGTCAGACCAGATCCGCACCAATCTCAAAAGAACATTCTCCGAGGCCACCCACTTGGCCGATAGCCGGAACCTATGAAAGACCATTGCCAAAAAAAACATGTTCTTCTGAAGAAGTCACTACCCCCCGTATTGGGGTAACGGTGCAAGGAGGAGGATCAGGTATGAAAACGGATAGCCCACTCTTCATTTAGCATTATTTACATTTTCTGTTTACTTTATCGGGGACTAGCTGTGCCAACAACGGCTTCGCTCTAGTTGAATGAAGTGATTTACGAAACTATTCCTGAATTTTTGAAAATTTGAACATAAAAGTAATTATTGTGAGTTAACCGTGAGAGATAGAGACATGCTATCGGGGACTTTTTTGTTTTATTTTTACAGATCTACAATTCTCTACTAAATTACTTTAATGTATCTCTGCTGGTTTACGCAGCGCCCGCGATTAAAGCGTGGGAGCAAACAAGTTTTTTTATCATTTCACAATTTACAAAATACCGATATGTTCTATTTACCTTAACCATCCGAAAGTGTTGCATTATCATTTAGTGAAAACCGTATAACAATCCGTTCAGTAGATTTTGAGAAAATCGATTACATTCAGACAGTTTTTGGGTCTTTGTTTTATAATAAGTACGGATTTTAGCAAAATAAGATTATTACTTCTGTATTATAGATCTTCGCAACATAACGCCTAATTCTACAAATTATTCTTTGGTTGAATATGATACGAAACTAAAACAAAATATTACATAAAACCTACAACCTGGTTATCTAAAGATGTCCTGTTAAAAAATTCCAACGCAATCACAAGCCAACATTCTGCCATTGAAAATACGAAAGAGTCCGCACTTCATGGCGCAAATTAAAACTGCGCTCTGAATGTACCTGCAACGTAACATTTGTTCTATCTACCCTTTTATGTCTGTTCCATTAAAGTCCTTTTGCTATGTTATGGACGCTCCGTAAATGCAGCATTGTTAAGTTAACATCGTCATTTATGTTCACTCTATTTATTTGAATTATATTATCATGGCATCTAACAGCCCTTCATCTTAATAGAGGGAACAGAATATGACTTATTAAATTACTATTATATTATTTCTTTGTATTAGATAAAATATTATAATAGTTTTTTATTGCGCAATCAGACTGTTTGAAGGCAATGCGGTGGCTTTGCGATTTTGTCATAGAATCTAAATGCTAGTATAGCTTCTTCTTCTTCTTCTTCTTCTTCGTCAGCCGATGGACGTCCACTGCTGGACATAGGCCTCTTCATGGGATCGCCACACCACACGATCTTGCGCCGCCTGGATCCAGTGGCTCCCTGCGACCTTTTTGAGGTCGTCTGTCCACCTCATAGGGGGTCTACCGACGCTGCGCTTTCCGGTGCGGGGTCGCCATTCCAGCACCTTGAGACCCCAGCGCCCATCGGTTCTCCGCACTATGTGCCCCGCCCATCGCCACTTCAGCTTCGCGACACGTTGAGCTATGTCGGTGACTTTAGTTCTTCTACGGATCTCCACATTCCTGATTTGATCTCGTAGAGACACTCCGAGCATAGCTCGCTCCATCGCCCGCTAAGCGACTCTGAGCTTTCTTATAAGGCCCATAGTGAGCGACCACGTTTCGGATCCGTAGGTTATCACTGGCAACACGATAATAGAGCTTCAGTTAGGGCGAAACAATTGTTTAGATTGTGGTAGTGAATATGTGTAGTGCTAGAGTGGTGTGTGTGGTGTTTGTGCGTTCTACGAATCTTGCATGTATAAGATATAAAAAAGGAACATACACTCTACATTTACCATATTCTTTTATAGTGGATCATAGAAAAAACACACACATACATAATTCATATAACTAGCACTCGAGTACGAAAACAGCAATAACCAAAATGAGGTCATAAGGTAAGTATTATTTTATGATAATAAATGTGATATAGCAGAAATGTCTTGATAAATCATAACATTACAAACATTAGTAAAATTGGACATTGGCAAAGAAAGAAACACAAAATCTCCTCTGGCAAAATCTAGTAGTATTGGTCTGATTGATATCTTTAGATACACACCGTCGAACTCAATGCCTCAAACGATTGCTATTTTTGTCCAAATGTAAATACGTACGTGATAAATCTTTCGGCGAACGCTAGAAACTCTTTGATTCTATTTTAGTAAAGTTTATAGAAATTTACCTAAATGTTTTTAATAGTTACATTTTCACTTCTTAAACGTAGGTGTACGATAATGTACAAAAGCATTGAACTGAGTTCTTTCTATTAAAAACTGCTATTTACAGATTAAGAAAGGTTTTAAAAACGTACAAAAGTAATAAAAAAATCAGTTCTATAATCCGCGATAAAGTAAATACATGCAGGCGTAAAATCACACGCACAAACCTCCACCACCGCCACCACAATACACAAGCACTACACACGTTCGCTATCACAAACTCTACAATCGTTTCGCCCCGCTACCGTTGATGCTTCGTCATCAGAAGATAGACTCCACGACAAAAGCGTATACCTATTTTATTATTACTATTATATTATGGATCTCTGCAAAGTAACGCCCAATGCTATAAATTATTTAAACAACGTATTCGTGTATACGCGAAGAGAATTTGATGGCTTATTTCTGAATTTACGCGTTCATGTAAGCCGACATATTAAAACAAGTCACCTGTAATCTTATCATTTTCCCTAAATATCGCAAAAGAGAAATGATAGCAACTAAATTGTTTAACCTATAAGACAAGTATATAAAACAGGCGAGGAATGCATTGGCAATCTCCCCGCTTCCTCACGTCTAGCGGTAGGGGCGTTCAGCCCCGACCGTTATGACATTAGGACTTTTCCGTGAGTCCGATACAGTCGGCGACGCTCCCAGGATGCTGCGAGCCTCGCTCGAGACTCGCTCTCCCAGTTTACACCCCCGACGATGCTTCCGCGCTCGCCCACTCTCTCGGTGACGCTATAAGAGCCATTAGGGCTAACAGCATTAGTTAGTGTCCGAAAAAAAAGCATTGCGAATCGAAGCTAACATTAAATACGCTATCTTAATTTTATACTAATCACTATTGCGTAAAACAATTGACTGGCCGTATCATTTCAATAGCAATAATTAAAAGAAGGTTTATTAAGAAACAGGTTTTATACATTGTAATTTTTTTATATATGTAGAAGATAAAGGTTAGATCTTTCATGTAACCAAACATTAAAATCATGTCAAAATGTAAAATCAAGTCTCAACAAAAATAAAGCAATTTTTAAGCAGAATTTTTTTATGGAGTAATATTACAGTGATTTAATATTTCAATCGACCAATTAATATTAATGCACTTGAATCAATTGAATGTGAATTAATAAAATTTATTTTATACACTTATTTATATTCTTTGGGTGTCCATACTATTTAACTGTATCTAAAGTAGTTATAAGTAAACGCTGCTTCAAAGCGTTAGTGATCAGATATTTTTAGCTTGAAATATTGCTCACGATGGATACAAAAGTTAAGAAAAAATCTGTGTTTTAGTTATTTAATAAGCGTCACAACACACGGATGCCATAAAAGGATTGTCTGATCCTTTATTCACTTGAATACAATAGTACCTAAACCTAACCTAACACAC
The DNA here is from genome assembly GCA_947086505.1 of Morpho deidamia. Taxonomy (NCBI): domain Eukaryota; kingdom Metazoa; phylum Arthropoda; class Insecta; order Lepidoptera; family Nymphalidae; genus Morpho; species Morpho deidamia. The sequence continues at coordinate 8,384,692 of CAMTZC010000027.1, forward strand.
TTAACCTAAACGTGCGCATCAATGACTGATCTCTACATTTTGACTAATACTAAAAAGCAAGGCCTTTTAGAGGCAGTATCTTGTAATGAGATCTCAGTAAGCCGCTAAGCGAAATAAGCTTAATGTTTCAAAATATTATAATGTACATTCAAAACATTTCTTGTGTTGTAACATACGAAAAATATTATATTATGTACAATAACTTCTCTCCGACTTTACTCATTAACAAAGTTTATTCACTTGAAATTCCATCTTTAAAGCGCTCATTATACATAAGACCTTATGAAAAACAGATTAAAGTTCAAAACAACTTTAAAAAAAAATTAAATTTTATTCATGAAATACTAAGAGTCATCAAGCGTTTTTGAATGTGGAAAAATGATTCTTGTCAATTTATCATATACATCTTTGCTTAATATGAATTAATTCTTGCCTATTTAAAAAAAAATATGAACAAAAATATGAAAAAAATATGAGCGAACAAGAGGTGTAACTTATATCAGGTAATAATCCTGCCAATAATATCCCACAACCAAGGAATGACTGAGTCGAAAACGTATTGAGTTAAACGTTGTAAGAGAATAAGTAGTCAGTATTGAATAATAATGTCTATAGTCGTTACAGTAATTGTTACAGTCTATATTTTTATATAAATCATTAGAACGCCTTGCCCATGAACCGGCTAGATGAACTAAATATTTCGACGTTGAATTTTAGCAAAAAATAAAGCCACATTTTCACAGAAAAGTTTTCGTTTTTTTATCTCTTCGTACGCTTTACCGCCTACCACACTTGAATATTTTTTCTAGTCACCATAAAAGTTATGGTAAATTTATATTTCTACGCCAAATACGTTGTAGGTACATGGAATATGATCTTTTCGTACAGTCATTCTTTAATTATTGTATTATCGTGTTCGATTTGTTAAGGTGACTTTAATACAACTGGTTTGATCGTTAACTAAATTTTTTTCTCCAAATTTAAGTGATTTGAATATTTTTTTATATGAACACTGATGAGAAACGATAAGATGCTGCCAAACTCAGTCCAAGTTGGGGTTGCGACTTTTGCTACGAGATACGTCCACCACCCCACATGTTTGGATTTTATACACTAGATTGCTTATTTACAACAAACTGAAATGTATAACGTGGAGTCAGGACCTGACGAAAATTCTGTGCAAGCCAGGATGATGGCTTCCGCTATTTGATACATTCACCGACCGGCCACCGCGGCAATTGGTCAGCCATAATCCTAAATTAAATACCCTAATAAATATTACAATATTAGTCGGATGGAATAAATATGGACGGTTAGGTATCGTAATATATTTGTGTAACAATTACATAATAATACGACCATAATAATAAGACATTCATAATAATAAGACCACATAATAATAAGACTTTCAATCTCGCAAAATTTAGACGCAAAATACACATATAACATCCGCCATTACCGCGCATCTTGATAATGGCTCGCCCACAATATTTTTATCAATGTCAGGCTTACGTTTGAATTCAATCAATCATTTTTAGAGTCATACATGATAAGGTTTTCTATGCCATAATACTGGTAAGTTAAATACCTAGTGACGCTACTTTGGTATATGAGTGTTACCCAGTCTTTCACTGCTTTTATTTAAACTAAAAATTCCGTCATATACTCGTAGTAAAGCGGTTAGTGGTATGCTATCGTAGAATCTTACCTTGTTTCTGCCATTAATCAGTTGCTACCAGTAGTTTTTGTGATCTGAATCCAGTTTTCCTTCTTTCGGAAGAAGGGATTGTTTCTAAATACATACATTCTAGAACAGATGCATCGACCATTTTAGTGATTATAATCCAGCTTAGATTGGAACCGGGCACCAAGCAATTTATTAAATAAAAATGCACGACTATATCAAAATTATAAATAAAGATTACAAATGTTCAATAATTGTCAAACATTTCTTAACCAATCCAAAAAAATATATTAATAAATACCTATTACGTGAAATCTAAAACCACGTTCCCCGAACAAAGACGTAGTCATTATGTAATACCGTTTTACCCATTCATTTATTATTCAATAGATTGGATATAATATCAAATAGCTATATCATTATTCAGCCCACAGCTTTTAGAGGGATAAATGGAGATTAATTAAACTACAATGTTAAAGGCTTAGTTGATTTTTTTATTTAATTGAACAGGATGGATACCTAAATTTAATTCTAAATACTTAAACACAAATGTACACCCAGGCTCGAAGAACCAACAAATTGTTTGTAGAAAATGTTGGTTCTCAGGTCGAACCCGCGATCCATGGAGATGAAGCAGGGTCACAGCCAACTGCACCAACGGGCCAGAAAAAATACTGGTTTTTCTTTTGCTTTTAAAGCGCTAAGGCAGAAGTTAAAATAATAATCAACAGTATTCAATATGATCAGGAAACATTTAGCCAATGACAATTAACTTCAAGGCTGAACTTAGTTTGTTTGTAAAGTGTTTCATGTTAAGGCGTATATGGGGCGATTAGGATGATATACCGTTAACTATTTTTTTTATCATAGTATATTGATTACAGACATGCGACATAGATAATTTACAATGATACCATTATAGAGTGTCTATGGCGCTCTACCTCTCCTTGTTTATACATTTGGAAAACTTATGATTATACGAGCACTTTAGTTGAAACAAGTGCACACAAATCGTAGCCACAAGTTTCAAATCTAGGGCAAGCACTTCTGGCGTTCTGTTGTGAAGATTAAGTGTCTTGAAAGTTTAGAATCGTGCCAACATAAAGTAGGGCAGAGCTCCCACATAGGGGTCCTTTATTCTATTTTTTTTAGGCCAGGAACATACGTCTCATTAGTTAACGTTACGAGCTAAGGAATATTTGAAACTGTAATTTAAATGACTTATTGATAGTTTTTATAGAATAGTGTCAGCTACTAAATCAGTGTGTCATTAAGTTTTCCTATCTGAATTTACATAAAACCGTCATGTACTATTACCTAAACCTTGCTCAATAATGGCAATATCTTCTAGTAAAAGCCATACAAAAATCCGTTCAGTATATTTTTTGAAAATCGAACACATACATACGGATAGCTTTTAGGGACTTTGTTTTATAATAAGTATAGATGAGAATAAGAAGATTGGTATACTATTACTATTTTATAAATCGCCGTCCTTTGTGATACTCCTTTCTATGTTAATTTAAATAAAAACTATATGTAATAAATTTTTTTTCTTTTACAGATATTCCAAACATCGAACCCTTTACGGTAAGCTCTTACTTTAAACTTAAAAAAATATATTGCCATCATAATAAATTTTGTACACTTCAAAATCCCACTAATAAAACACGAAAGTGTAACCTCGCAAAAAATACAATAGTGTAATAGAGAACGATTGCCGTACTTTTTATTATTGATTATAAATATAAAAGCTTGTGAGCTATTGTATCTCAAGTGATGTATTTAAAGTAGAAACGTGCTGTTTAAAAAGCCTAGTAATTATACCTAAGTGTTTATTTCAGAATTATACTTGTTGGATTTAAATTATATTACAACTTAAAATAACTCATGTTAACGTTTAGTCGCACAACACTAGCTTCAAGTGACTTTGTTTATAGTTGGCGACGACCGTAACCTCCTACTATCAGTATGTACTTTTTTAAGTAATAACAGCGTAAAAGGCAGTAAGTAGTAATGATAATTATTGACTACTATCTAATTATAATTTAAAACTGTGAGAAAATTGAGCAAATCTATGTGAGAATTTCTTATATACCTTGAAACATCACTCAACTGGAAACATAAAAAGCGCGATTGTAGTTATTTGCAACAGTTTATGGCGATTAAGTGTTTACTTTTATCTATTGCTGTGAATTAGACAATAGTATGATGAAAAGTATAAATCAAGTATTTCAATGAATGGTATGATGAAATATAATTAACTGCTAACTTATCTTTATACATAAATGATGGACTTACATTATCCAAACTAGAATCATTAAAATAAGGATCCAAGATTGATTTTGATAATTCTATGTCAATAATAATTTACATCGATTGCAGTCATGTCACAAACCATCCAAGTCTCGCTAAGTTTTTGTGAGGCCAGACCAAAGGATCTGAAGCACTCTTACGCTAATAGAGCTTTGACGTGACGTGTTTCACATGACGGTGCTTCTGCGCTCGCCTGTATATAGTCATGTGACTATATACATGACTATATACATGTATATAGTCATGTGACTATATACATGACTATATACATGTATATAGTCATGTGACTATATACATGACTATATACATGTATACAGCAAAAATCGCTCCGTTCCTCTACAATTTTGACGCTTTCAAAGAAAAGGGAATTTTATTCATTAACAAACATATGTTCACCATGCACCAATCGTATTTATTACATTCACATCTGATATGTATAACGATTGATCAGATTCAAATTCAAGACACTGCATAAGCCCGGGATGATCTCATATCACGCTGCCTTGATCTCAGCTCAGTATGTATTGCTCCTAAGTCCAAACAAATTCACTTTATATCTATAAATTATAGATATACATCTACCTTTTGTTTCGGAACATGTACGGTTCAATATCAGCTGTACAAGGTGTATCCGTAAGCACTTTTTGCTGTTTGCATATCCGGAGTGCTATAAAGTGGCGCGCTGCACAGATTTAGAGCACGTGTGGGAATATACTCTTTGCAGACTGCAGCTGGCTCACTGTGGGAATATTTTAAAAGGAAATTCAACTTTAAAATAATCTGTACACAAACGGGTGCTACTGGTTCCTTTGAATTCTCAAATATCGATCTTTTGATAAATATAAAGTGGTTAACTTGTTACAGACATATCGGAAAACAGATAAAAAAATAATTGTGTGTGAAGAAAGGATATATTCTTTAGATTGCTGGCAAACCAAGCTTTTGTGACATTTCTAATCAGCTGTTCTATTTAATTAATTGTGCAAAACTTAACATATTTAAGTATAAAGTGCACTGTGTGTGTGCATCCGCTTGGAAATGTATCTAATATATATGTTTTTATTGTGGATAATTAACAAATAAATGTTGTAGAAATCAATAAAATAAATATTTGAACAGCAGTGCACTTTGTCACATTGATATGTAATAAATGATTTATTATAAATACAAAAAAATCGCAAAAATTAAAAATTTAACCACACTAAAAATTTATTATGAAATAATACATTCGGTTGTGGGGCGAAACGATTTTGTGTTTGTGATAGTGAACGTGTGTAGTGCTCGTGTAGTATGGTGGCGGCGGTGAAGGATTGTGATTATGTTTTTACGTTGCATATGAGAATGGATAGTTCACTTTACATTTAGTATTATATATTTTTTCTAAAAAGAAAAGTAAAACTAAATCGCGGAATCGCAAAATAATTTCATTATTACTTTCACATTATGGAACTCCGCAAAGTAACGCTATAAAAAGTAAGGCCTAATTCTATAAATTATTTAAATAACGTAGAAAATTTTCTAATTAATGAGTCAACAATGTATAAAACGTAATGAAAGAGAATGATTGCATATTTTAATATAATAAAGAACCAATAATTTGTTCTTAGTTCTTTACCGGTAAAGTCAATCTTAGCTGCCATAGAATGGACAGAGTACTAGAATAAATTTTTATTTTTTACCTAATCTATGACATTATAAATTATATTTGTTGCGGCTATTACATAATGCCTGTACTCTTTATTGGTGTATTCGCCATTCCTCGCTGAGCTGGCGCGTGGGCATCAGTTTCATAACGTCTAGAATACACAATGCAGTCCTTTGATAAAAGGACTCGCTGGATACACGCTTGAAATGCCGCCTCACAGCAAACAATGGCGAACTGGGACAGCCACGATCTCGAGACGTTCGTGGTTCTTTATAAAGTGTGAAACTTTTCTACTATTGTTTCTTGAAAAATATTTCTTATTCAGACTTAGGAACAACAAATACGTTAGTATAGAAAACCTCTTTTTATCTCAGCTTCATCATTGAATTCAGTTACAACTGTTGACGGACAAGGGAACAATTCCAAATAATATTCAGCAGTGATTATTTACACAGTATAATCAGATCACACAACGCAATGCAACATGAAATGTTTAAGGATTTAACTTACAAGGGTAAGTAAATCGTTGCAAATAACGGTCTCCAAAAAATACATGAAATATGGACGGGTATTTATTTCATGTATTTTTCTAATATCATAGTCGACCCGTTACCACCAGAACAACGTTTTACTCAAAGACTAAACAGTGTACATACTGTTTTACTATAGGAGGATGTCTCTCGATCGGACAAAAGAAGTCGCATTGACGGGGCGCCGTCATGTACAAATGACGTTCTATATTTGTCGTTGATAGAGTAAATTATGATCATAGTAAACATAGACAGAATATATTAATATCTTTCTTTATTAAATAAATTGGAAAGGCGGACAGAATCGTCATAAATCTTAATAGATCCGTCAACGTAACAATCCGTTCACATGGCTCCTATCGTTAATTTTTAATATGGACTATACTCTCCCTTCTCAAGATAATAGAAACATTTCGATAATGATGATAATAAAATAAATACAACGATATAAGATTCAAATCCTTGAGATTCCGATATTCTCAAAACTAAAACTACTATAAAATCAATTTAACGTTATTCTAGATTTTCTCACATATTTTATAAAAGTTTAGCTTCTCATAAGGATTTCCTGTAGAAATTTGGATTTCTATGTCAATCTATTCATTATATAATATTATCTATTTAATTGTATAAACATCTCTTAAAATATATGTTGTTAAAAAAAATAAAAAGTACACTTCGTGGGCTAAATTTTAAAGTTAAATCCTTATACTAGTTTTATAACACCAAATAAGTAAAAACTTGTTTCATTTGTGGTTATTTTGTTTTTGGTTTACCTCGTATAGTAGTGTGCTGCAAGATCAGGAAATGTCGTTTCTAATAAGAAAAATTATCAATTGCGAAACTCTACCAGACATCAAAATTATGGTATTCAACCCAATCTTAATTTCAACAAAAACTTCGTCACCCTCCCGCAATTATAAAACTATTTACCTATCATTATTATGCAATCATACGCACTTACAATGTTGCAAGCCGCAACAGTACTGCTTAGTGAGATTTTTTTATATATTTCTGATAACGAAATTCCGTTCTTGACATCTAACAGACAAATAAATTTTTAAAACTTTCATCGGAAGGGCGATATTCGTACAAGTATCAGCTGAGTATTTCAGACATCGTTCATGTGACACCCACTCCGTTTAAAAATAACGAGTCGAAAGATTGACGTTTTTTTACTTTATTTAAGAATGAAAAAATTAAATTATATTATAGCCAGTGTAAAATTTTGATTTTAGCATGATATAAATAAATCTTAGCGCACCTAATGAGAAGTACGGTTGCAGTAAAAAAAGAGGAAACAGAGAAAAAGCATCTGTAAATAGGCTAAAATAAATTTAACATCCTATCTTTTTACTATCAGTAAGTCTTTATGTTACTCTACATTTAACTTATCAAATTTATATAAAGAAAAGGATAATAAAGTAAAGGTCACATCAAAAAAAATCGTAATAGTCCTCTAAAAATCAACTTGTAACAATGACTCATTGTTACTGGTGTTGACGAAAGTTTTCATCGGCAAACAACACGTGATGAAACGTAAACATAAATGTTAGCTGTTATTGACAAATGCTGAAATACAAACGCTCTTGAGATCTTGGAAATACGTTTCACAATTTTATAAATAAATCTTATTTATAGGGGCCTGGTGAGTATGATTTTTTGGAAGCTAATTTTGTTGTTCTTAAAGAAACAGACCGTAAGGATTTTATTACGAGCATAAAAAATTTAATCGTTTTTGGTTATGAAGAATTTACTGTTTGTAATATTTTAGTTCTGAGCTGATAATTTCGAGGCAATATGCTTTTGGCAGACGGTCACTTTTTCATTTAGTTTATAAACTATATTTTCCACAACATACAGGTTTAACCACACTTATATAAGGTTTTATTTATATTTTAGCGAGATCTAAGAATAATGGGCTTACGAAGCTGCTCTATTGAGATTAACATAATATACAATTTAAAATTTTAGGCCGCGAGATAAGAGTTGGATAATTTACATATAAACCCTTAAATAGGTATTATTCTAATGGGGAATATCCTCTAGTTTTCTGATCTTAATATAGACGAGTATTTTTTATAATTAAAAAATTATGAATATCACTTTTACAGTGAAAATCCGATACTTAGGTTACACGGCAACTCAAAAATCTGAAAAACCACGATCTAACTTCGATATCCCTTAAGCAGCGTTATGCAGTCTGAAAACATCCTTGCTAATACACTATTATAAATAAACGTATTACTAATTGTGTTGACACAAAATATAACTTTAATTCTTTGAAATTAAAACAGAAATCATTTTCATAAGACTATTCTAATGTACATTCTTTTATATTTACATTTTTCATTGTTTACCAGTTGTAGAATTTGTTTAACATGTTATATATAGCTACAGCTTAACTAATATTTATGTATCCTTTAAATTTGCATTTTATACCTGTTAAATCCTGGGTGGGTTTAGTAAGAAATAAATACTTCGCTTCGCTGTAGCTCAGTCTGGTATTTCCCGTTCCCTTGAGAAATAAAAAGCGTATTACCACACCCTTATATAGAAATGCAACATCGCATAAATATTTGAAATCAATCCATAGACAACTGTTCGTGCAATTATAAATGTACGGAAGCTTAATTTTAAAATAAAAATAGTTCGCCACCCAAATAGTTTCAGATGGATTAACATAAAATTTATTGATATTAAAATTATTTAAGCAATCGCTACACGACATGAAGACGCATGTAACTCCCTCGCTTTTAATATATTTAGTAATCGAGTTCAAGCATTGAAGAAATCAAACTAATTTACATATTTATGATTTCACCATTAATCTAATAGGTTACGTTAGGATTCTCAATTTGTATGAAGCAATAATTTTGTAGAAAAGTCTTAATTTTAACTTTTATTTTTAGTCTTATTAAAACTAGGCATTTCATTTCAAATATCTATCAGCTAGGTATCATATAGGTATAGGTTAAAGTATCAGTCAGAATTCTAACTATATTTGAGGAAATATTCTCAAAAATAGCAATTTTCATTAATTAAAATTATGAAACTACGCACACGCAATATTTTAATTCCGGTCCACCGGTCCGGTCCACTGGTTTCTTCTGATGATACTCACATAACCACAGAGGCGATTTCATTTTCTAGAATAGAATTCGGATACAAACTAATAAATAGACAAATAAACTCGACACCTACTCTAGGATATAAATGTTGAAACGATTTTTATAATTATCAATCAGTTACATTTTCAAGTGTAAACCTCCGTATAAGTAATCAGTAAAACATAATCTTTACGGTAATGACCCATTCTACCAAGATCATATAACTCTATTATACCTACCAAATTCTCTGATTAAAGGTAACAGAATCTAATTATACTTTGTACAATAAATCTTAAATAACATAAAGCATATTAAACTTTAACAAAGTTGTAACCGAAGAGAATCGTACGAAGTTAGTCGTAACTGCGCCGACAAAGCTATTTGTCTAAGGTAATGAAATTTTCTTTCAATCTGGAAGCCGTTATTCTTATTTCAATTGTTCCCGCATTTAATTTTAAAATATTGCTTAGGACTTATGTAAAGAAAATTAATATTTTGTTTTCGATACTATTTGACAGTTTAATCACGTAACGTTGCAACAATGCGGTGAATATCAGATGCATGCGGTAAAGTAAAAAAATGTAATTTTAAACAAAAATAAGGCTGTATTAAAAGTTAAATAAACAGGTTGCTAACGGTAAGTGCGGAAAACACAACGTTGGGAAATCCCCTACGAGGTTAAATGACGACCTCAAAGGAAGCAGCTGGATCCTGTGTAGTGAGAAGATCTCTTAAAGGCACCTATAGCAGTGAACGGTTTAAGTCAAACGAAAAATTATGCAAAAAATGGCAACACGGCGCATAGTTTATAAAAAAATCATATCCTAGTTTTTGATAGGACGATCTAGTTGTTACTACAAATATTAGACAATAGCGTTGTTGCGTGACTTACGTCCTTAATAAGGTTACCCTATTTTTTTGGGCTTTTTTCCAATATTTTGAACGTTAACTTTCCTTCTGTGATGACAGAATTACTCCATTGGAGATATTCCAGCTCAAGATAACAATTTTTCTAAAGCAATTTAACTTGTGAGTGAAATGGGTTTTTAAAGTTGATTTACCAAATTTTGCTTTCCATTATTATTTCTGATGTTTAGTGAAATAAGGTATCTTCCTACCTAATACTTTTCAACTATACCTATACCCACTATAGTTATATATACGTTATAATATAAAGTTACAGTACTAGAAATGGAGCACATATTATTGAAGGAAATAAGACATTGCTTATGAAGGGAATGGTTTTCCGTATAGCTTTGAATATACGGAATCAGCAAAAGACAGATAATTTCATATAAACATTATATCACCATTGAATTTAAACAAGAAAGTTCATCAATGTATGATCTAATCTTGTGGTTTAACGATCGTTACGCTAACAGGTGATTTTGTGCTCACCTGTCCATCATGATCGACCAATTGAGGCATAACGATTTTATTCCGACAATTCAATCATAAAGGTTTTATGCCTGAGATGTTGATGTTCAAATAAAAAGTAACAAAGACCTTAACTGGAATACGTTAAAAGGGTTAAAGCCACTCAGCGATAAAAACAACTTAGAAAGCTCGAAATTTATTACTACATGATAAAAATAAGAGGCTCCGTAAGAGAACAAAAGCCACTGACATAGCTAAAAACTCAAAAGAATATAGTTAGAATAGGCGTGGAACATAGTTAAAAAACGAGGGGTTGTTCAAAATAAGTCCAATAGTGACGGAATAGCGAACACCAAAATTTGCAAAGACTTTTGGTAAATAAATGTAAGAGGATACCTCGGAAAATGAGCATAATATGCTACTATATTCAAGAAACTACCCGAAACTCGCTTTAAGTCTTTTAACAGTATAAGCTTAAAGTTTTAGAAGAAACTAAACGATTAACCATTATCGGTGAGCAACAATATCGATGCAATAAAGTCACTAGCATGGTCGTTAACCCTGTTGAAGCTTAGTATAGTATACTGGACGACCATCGATTGAGAGAGTTATTAGGGCGACGATATGAGAATGCTTGGGCATGAACATAAAAAAACATCATTTTTCATATTACCGACATTATTCTCCCCCAGCACATTATTCGCTTGTTGCGTTGAGTGATGTGGGATAAATAGGTCGGATATTAAGGGAGAAGAATGGTGCCGGCCAACTGGGTCGCCGTACTGCAATCGATGTTATCTATCTCGCGATCCCTCTTGGAAATGAATGATCGCGATCTTCAATAAACAATTATTTCTGAAATATATATACTCTTTTTTATCCGACATTTAGGCGTAGCTTTTGTTTTGTAATTAATTTGTATTAATATTTTAAAGTCTTCAGTTAAAGTTCTACAACTTATTGTGTCCTATGCTTTTTAATAAAAATACCCAGGATGTACTAGAATACAATAATTTATATCTTGGGTTAACGATTATTAACAGATTTTCGCGTCGAATTAAATGTTAAAATAATATCAACTATGTAATGTGTGGTATACCTATTCCCGAAGAAAAAACAGGGATTGTTTATCATATAGTTAGGCCCGTCAATATAGCATCAGCGGATTAAACGCGAAAGTATCCGCCGGGCAGACTTTTTTGCATTGATAATTTAAGTACGGATTTCAAAACAACTGGGACTGACAGCTCTACGGGCGAAGAAGAGATAGTAGGCCACAAGTTTGAGCAAAAAATATCCCACTGTAGGTTTTATTATATATATTCACTATTAAATCTCAACCTCCTTCCTTAGATTATTGGACGTATATTTACTTACAAATATATATGTAGGAGTTAAAAATTAGTTTTTTGCTACTCCATTCGCTTATTATATCATCACCCTGCTTAAGGTAAGGTATAAACCTTACCTTAAGTGGGGTCGGCACAAAATGTTATAAACATGTCACATGATTCAGCTACATATTTTGCGTCCGACTGCCTGCCTGACGTCAACTTACAACACAGCTTATCACAAGGCGGGCTTATAAAAATTATATATAACTAAGAATTTGCTTGTTGGAATGAGTGATGTTTAAAATAAGTAGGTCAGATATTAAGGGACAAGAATGAGAACAGACGACTGGGATGCCGCACTGCAATCGTTGTCAATTATGGACCGTGATCCCTAATGGAATTGAATGATTTATGCGTGCGACACGTGACCTAATGTATGAAAAGTCTGTGCTAGATACTCATATTCTGTGCGAATAATAGATATCTGTCCTAAAATAGTTTGTACATTGATTAGAACTTCTAGAGTAACAAATAACTTTTGGGACAGCTTATACTTTCCGCGTAAAATTTTTAGGGCAGAATTATAAATCAAATTTTAATTTTTCAGTAATATAACCAAATTAACCAAATTTCAATTCTTTTTCGCAGTCAGAGTTTATTTAAATCGATCTCAAACGATCGATTTAACGATTTATCGATTGGATTTTAGCGTGAAATGGATGATACGATAGATTTATTTTGAGATATTTTTGGTCAAAAATTATTAAGAAATTTACAGTATTTGGAAAGGTCAATATTCTAAGAAGAATTAAATAGAAATGCGCTCCGATGAATAGGTGACGAAACGATGAATTCATAAAAACATGACGCTTAAGAAAAAACTGTTCTTTGCATTTTAAATCAATTAGCGATCAATTTACACTAAATTGATTTTATTTCTTAATTTTAAATACAAAATCGTCCGTCATATATAACACATTACGGATAATTTACATATTCAAGTGCCTTCGCTTGCCTTGCCGTTTGCTAATGTCGATCGAACATGGCTCCCGGTTCTCCGAAGCTTAGTAGACCTTCTGTGCTGAGTCCAGAAAGCCATAAGAATAATCAGCATATTACTGGCCCGTTGGCGCAGTGGGTAGTTTCTCTGTCTTCAGCTCCGCGTGCTGTGTGTTCGATTCCCGCCGAGTGCCAACATTTTCTATAAACAATTTGTTGTTTCTTCGAGTGTGGGTGTGTATTTGTATTAAAGCATGTATTTAAAATTATATATGCAGTACAATATCAGATGTCTGTCACCCATAACACAAGTATAGTAGTAAGTTACTTACTTTGGGGACGGACGACCGTGTGCGTAAGTGTCCCATATATTTATTTATTTATATTATAAATTAAAAAAAAAGCCATATGCCCAGTTCTTTCAAAACGCACACAAAAATATAACATTTGTCGGAAATGACACAATATATAAGGTTATCATAGTTATGGGCGAGTGTCATGTTTTGTTGATAACAGAATATTCGTAAATAGTTATACACAAAGATAAATATATAATGGAAGTAAACATGTTCGTAGATTATTTTGTTTGTCCTAATTTGAAACAAACGTCGTCGATGATTTTATTTAGTGCGTAACTGCATAATACAACTAAATGCACTCTTTTACTACGTAGTAGTAAAAATGAAAAGTTTTAATCCCATAATAATCTACCCGAACCGCCTACTGTAGGCTTTCCCAAAATTACGACGAAACTGAGTGAGTTAGTTGAACTCGTAAGACTTCGATTCTACAGATATTTTTTTTTCGGACACTAACTAATGCTGTTAGCCTTGAAGGCTTTGACTGCGTCACCGGGATGATGGGCGAGCGAAGAAGCATCGCCAGGAAGATTCTACAGAAAATATTTAAGTTACTTATAGGTTATACAGTGGACAAACGAGAGCGCGTGTCCACTTGGGTCAGCGCCATCTATTGGCAACTTGTTCACTCCCATCTTAACTCCCATAAAATAAAGGATTGAAACTTTGACTAATCACATTGCTCCAACGCGAATTAGCTGATTATGCATATGCCGGAATGTGTTGTTTTTTTTCATCAGAATTTTATTTTCGTTGTTATTTTTTCTTTTTTTCATGGTTTTCATTATTGTATTGTTAAAAAATGGGCGCTAGTTATCTAAAATAAATTATTTATTTATTTAAAAACCGAGTAATTTATTGTACAAACTTTTATATGTGCCACGTCTTTTAACCTTCGACCACGTAAAGGTTCTCACTGTTTCGCTGTTCGCCCATCAAAGCTGTTTTTTACTTTCAAGTACGATTTCACATGCACATAACGTCACAAAACATAAAGTCTATGTAAGTTTCCATACATTTTATATTTAACCATGATCCATTATTATAATATAAAGCACTAATACCGTCGTGTAGTATCCGGCTGAGTAGAATAGACCATCCTCATTTCTTACTTAGGTATCCTAAAAGGCGACTTAGGTAAGTGGACCCGCCGTGTGGTATCCGGCTGAGTAGAATAGACCACCCTCATTTCTTACATAGGTATCCTAAAAGGCGACTTAGGTAAGTCGACCCGCCGTGTGGTATCCGGCTGAGTAGAGTAGATCACCCTCATTTCTTACCGAGGTGTCGTAAAATACGACTAAGGTAACGTCAGGTTAAAGTAAGTTGACGTCAGGCAGGCAGCCGGTCATAAAATACGTAGCCAAATCATGTGACAACATGTTTGTAACATGTTGTGCCGACCCCACTTAGAGTGCGATAAAGGCAGGAGGACGATGATGAGTATAAAGCATGTATATTATAATAAAAAGGAAGAGTTTGAGAGTTTTCATTTATCGTCACAATTTTGAAAGCCTCAAACTAATTGGATCACGTCTGAAAAAAATCGCTCGTTATTCCGGTCTTTATCCTTCACTGAATTTTGTACTACAGTAGCTACATTATCTATAATGAGTATTTTGAGATAGCCGTATCGTCTTCGTGGTACATTGAACACACCTGTACAGTTCCAATAATGCCCGCCCGCTATAGACCTTGGTTCTGTATATAGATAATATTTTTGTACACTCGACTATTATTAGAAGTTGGATTCGATTTGCAAGGCCTTAGCTCAATAAAAATGTCAGTGACAATTTCGATAATTGACTTACGACGCGACGATCTGTTAGTGGTTTCTGTAAAGGCGACTCTATATATGTACTTGAAATAGTTCTTATAAAAATGATTTCATGTTCTGTGGTTAAAAATTATTAATCAAAGCACTTTGGAAATATGTCTGGTATAAGAAACATACAATGTGATAATAAGATTTTCGAACAAAGAACAATCCCCTTAAATGATTAAAATGTGAAATCGGTAAAGCTAGAACACACATACATTGGGACACATCTTTCGATATTTCTAAATACTTTAATCATGATATAGAAAAAAACGTGTAAATATAAATGAAAAGTATAATTTTCAAGTAAATGTAAAGTTGAAGGCATATCAAACAAAACAGTGTTAACAATGCACGAGTAAAGCTACAAAGAGTATATACAAGTATAGTACGCGGCAATAAATAATGCACATCGAGGCTTAGACAGAGAAATCGGCTAGATTCTGCTTCATAGAGCATTGTCTCTGTCGCACAGACTAACGAACCCGTATGAAACTTCACATATTAACTGAGTGACAGTGACAGCGCTCTACGAAACCGAACTGGCCGGCTGTTTCGTTCTAAACGTCGATGAGAATTATTTCATGCCGGGTACTATATGTCGCTTTCCAATATCAACTATCCTTTCTTTGACATAAATTTCCCTAGCAGAAAACATTTTGTGAATAATCTAAGAATACTCGATTGCTTGATGTAAACGATACTAGAGCGCGCGAACAGCTATTACAGCGTTCTTGCGTGTTCGGACGCGCTCGTTTCCCGGAGCGGTCTTTAACGCTTTTTTATCGGCTTATCTTGTGAAAAAATTGTAGGTCATTGTACTGTTCGTACTTCCACCCCACAGCGTTATATCGGCTCTCTGCTTCACACACCGCACGCGCGTCCGTCCTCACCCGTGGTCGTAGTGAAAGTGAGTAATTCTCTTCCCTCGCCCCACTACTATAACGCGCGGTGTGCAGGCATGAGACGACAGAACCTCCTTTATTATAAATCTACCTTCCATCAAAATTCTATTCTTATTCACATACACTACATATCTCCTTTATTTTCATTAAAATAAGTTTATTTTCAGTAGATCAGTGGTTATCATTTAAAACATTTTATTACATCATTGATCAATCACCATAACACATCTTCGTTTCTGAAGTCTAAAAATCACGAATCCTACAACTATGTAGTTCACTCATTTTCCTAACTCCATTCTTCCTTCGCTTCTCACTAACTAAATATATTCCTTTCACTTATACTTCTTTTAGCTAAGTATTATATTTATCTGGACCTCATTTTCTAATTGCTTCTTTCACATCTATTTTAATATTAGATATCACTTAATGCCTCACTCATCTGTATTCTCCTTTTTCCCACACTTCGGTTGCCTCATACATCTTCCGGCACTCCTGCATTTCATTCGTCCTTCATTTCTCCTTATTGTTCCTTGTTGTCGTTGCCTGCATCTCTTGCCCATTTACTACCTTCCATTCTTCCTCTTCCTTTTTTCGTGTAAAATATTTCGTCTCAACTATTGTCCAGTTTCCTCACTTTCAATCTCTATGTCACCTCCCAATCGTAGTTTAGCTGTCTATTCCATGTATTCAAAGATTGCACCTAGTTTATTTTCCTTATTTGTATCCCAAATAAACACTTATCTCTTGATCCTAAATTTCTATTATTCGCTTTTTTTTCCCGTTTGCGTAATGTTTCATTTTTCTTTTAGTTCCCTGTTATCACGAATACCCATGTCATCAGTTTTATGGGTAACATCCTCGAGCCGCCAAACTTTTCATTCATGGCCACAATACCGGGATGGCCCTCATGTGCGAGAAAAACCAGCACGAAACACGGCAGTCAATCTTTTAAACATTTAAATTTACTTTAATTATTTTTAGTCTTGTTTGAAGCTGAAAGGATTTTTATCATTCAAATAATCTTCAATTGTGTAATATGCCTTACGTGTAAACATATACAATTAATTTAAACTTTTCTGTAGATAAGTCTAATATAGATTGCGGAATTGTACTGTAAAATCTACTATCGCTCTACCGCTAAAAACTTTCTAATTTCTTGATTTACTTGATTACTTGATTTCTAAGTCCAATTTTCTATTCCAATTTTCTGACAGATCACTTCTTTTAAGGGATCTGTTTTCATGGCTAAGTCTGGAATTCATTTACCCACTTAATTTATTAATCCCAGGAAGGTTAATAAATCTGTGATGCTTATCGAGGCTTTCAGCTTTTGAATAGATATCCAGTATTCAGATATTTTGTAATGATTTTATTTTCTGTTTTGCAAGTTTGTGGTCTAGGAACCTTCAGATACATTTTTCTTTTCTCAACACAACCTTAATTACCTGTAAAACTTTAATGACCTTTTTCAGTTTAGCGTCATGTTCTATTTGGTCTTTTCTGAACATAAGAATGTCTTCAATAAATTGATCACGTCTTCACTTTCTCAAATTCAGAGGATTCTACCAGACAACATTCGTTTTTATTGATAAAGTCCTGTGGTGGATTTAAAGGTCGTTACAGATCTCGAATTTTAGCAACCTTTCTAATCTTAGTCTAATTCTTCTATCGTAGGCAGAGTGATTTTCGTTTCGAATTGTTGAATTTGCCCATCTCATATTAACACAAAATCGGATACCACAGTTCTCTTTTAAGATAGGCACTGTAAGTGAGATCTAGTCTAAAAGGCCATCTACTTTTACACTGTTATCGTTCTGAAGGACTTAATTGATTATAGTATTCATCTTTTCCTATAAAGGAATTGGAATGAGTCTTCTGTGCTTGCACCGTGTCATTTATCTTTTTCTATAGGCGATTATACTGCAGTTTAAAGTGTCTGATTTTCTTCATTTCGCATAGATTTTATCATGGTCATTTCTCATCAAATGTTAAGCTTTTTGCAACTACCACAATTGAAATGTCTTTTTATTATTTTCTGATTTACATTTCCGGTTGACTTTTCTTCTTCTGAGCAGAGGCTCATATCCTGGTTATTTTATCTTTAAAACCAAAGTCATTTGTTTATAACCTCCAATAAATAAGCTTCGGCCATTAATGAGGTCTTCAATCGTCGGTATCTCATTTGATTTTAATTTATTATTTTTTCTACTGTCTGAGCTACATTTTCAGCAATTTGGTCTAGAAGTTAAATATTTAACAACTTATTGTCATGACCGAACAATGAATTTCTGAAATTTCTGCTTTTCTTCCTGTTTCTCTTGTCGAAATGCGTGTCTTTCAAATATTTTACTATTTCATTCAAATATACTGGTTCATTAAGTATTCATCTTAAGTAATCATCTAAGTAGTCATCAACACATCATTCTAATCATGAAGATGAGAGTTTCAGCTTCGGAATTGTTAGTTTAGTGCGTATCGGGAATATTGTAAAATACTTGTTATTCCGACCTACCCCAATGCAAAATATGCACTCTCTTTTGAGCAGGTGTGGTGGCAGCTTCGAAGTAAATATCCCCACTCCTTTTCCATATTCAATTTCGTACATAACAAATTAAAATTTTCTTCGCATCCGACTTTTTCCACTGTAAGATTTGCCAAATTCACCAGGGACAGCAAACTATGTTATTTCAAGAAACGATCGTTATTTTTCTTGACATGCTTTCTCAATCACCATTCAACTTTCATCAAGAGACGGTCGTCATTCGTCCTTGACATGCTTCCTACATCATCAAACTTCCATCCAACTTCCCATAAAGAAACGTTCGTGAACCGTCCTTGAACAACTTCTTCACATAAATCTACCTAAATCTAAATCTACCGTCACATAAATTAACATTTTTAATAATTATCCGTTTATTATCCGTTATTAAACAGCTTATTTAATCATCAAACTTCACATAAATTAAGAGCATTACGACCTTACGTCAAGTAACGGCATCATCCGTTCTTGAACAACTTCTTCAGTCATCAAACTTAATATCAAGTAACGGCATCACCCGTTCTTGACTTACTTCCTCAATCATCAAACTTTACATCAAGTAACGGCATCATCCGTTCTTGAACAACTTGTTCAATCATCAAACCTAATATCAAGTAACGGCATCACCCGTTCTTGACTTACTTCCTCAATCATCAAACTTTACATCAAGTAACGGCATCATCCGTTCTTGAACAACTTTTTCAATCATTTAACTTTAAATCAAGTAACGGCATCATCCGTTCCTGACCAACTTCCCCGAATTTATCAAACCACTCAATCATCAAACTTTACATCAAGTAACGGCATCATCCGTTCTTGAACAACTTTTCAATCATTTAACTTTACATGAAGTAACGGCTCATCCGTTCCTGACCAACTTCCCCGAATTTATCAAACAATTCATCTAGAGATAAGCATCATTCATCACAAGATTTTCTATTAATCTATCATCCACTATTTCTACAATTATTTATTAATCATATATAATTATCGTATCGACACATTAATTATGTATTTATATATGTATATACGTGCATATTTATTTATACACGACTGATATATCACTGAATATAATTAAAGTGACATTTTCGTATATATAAAAACCGATTTTCATGAAACTTAATTTGCACTCTCAGTAATCAAATCTCACTCTTAGTATATATATAATGTACACTAGAAATCTCCCAGAAACAACTCACACGGCAAAACAACGCTTGCCTAGTCAGCTAGTAATATTATAAAAAGTATATGCACTTATTTATAGTTTATGAAACTAATTTAACAATTTTATTATTTTTATGAGCATATCTTATAGAACACTCCGCACACAAATACTACAATAAAAAATGTCCCAGCGATTGTCGTTACCGCGTTCAAATAACAATAACAAAATTGACCCCTACGACATTAACATAACAAATTCAACACGTTCAACCTGCTCTGAATATATATAAAATATTTCAAATTTTTCTACACCGTTATGTAAGTTACTTATTATTTAATTTCCAAGTATAATATTTCCATTTTACTGTTACCGTCATCTTCTTTTTTTTTTCGCGTTTAGCTACTACTAAACGTGACAGTTTTTTCATAGTATCACAATTGAAATAAATTTACAACAGTACTCACAGACTCGTCGCCAATGTACTGTTCGTACTTCCACCCCACAGCGTTATATCGGCTCTCTGCTTCACACACCGCACGCGCGTCCGTCCTCACCCGTGGTCGTAGTGAAAGTGAGTAATTCTCTTCCCTCGCCCCACTACTATAACGCGCGGTGTGCAGGCATGAGACGACAGAACCTCCTTTATTATAAATCTACCTTCCATCAAAATTCTATTCTTATTCACATACACTACAGTCATGATTCTCATTCTTGCTCGTCTATTTTTTGGTGTAAATGTTAATAACGATGTTTCCTTTACATTAAAAGATCATGAAAGAATGCTCTTGTTCTAGCGCTAGCTCCATGTTCGTTTGGTTTCCACCAGCCCTTAATACAAGTTCAATTTTCTAGTTCGTAACCGTAAAACGCAACCTGTTCGATAGCTGATGGTCATTTGCAAACATGATTACACCTAAATTACACATAAATAGATTTTCTATAATTGTATATACCTTACATTTGCTAGTTTGTATTTGAATGATATGTGAAGTAGTCCCTGGATTGGTGTTAAACGACCGCCTCAAATGTTATTCAGCAGATTCTTAAAATATTGCATTCATTTACATTTTATGCGAGGTTGTCCTGAATGCGAGGTTTATGGAAATTCATGAATACCTGATTTTTACATTCTTTGACTCGTTTCCTTTGTTGCATTTTTGTTATAAAAAAACGAAGAAAACATTTTAAGTTACTTTTAATATAAAAAATATTGACTTACTTCGATATGATCCACCATGACAGAAATCTATATAGCGCTAAAAGTGGAGTTTACTTCCCATTTTCATACTTAATGCATGCATGCATTCGTAAAAAGTATGCACTTCATACATTCACTACGTAAATGATTGTGCATTTCGCCTGTAACCGAACCATCATCAAGAGATAAAGATATAGAATATTCACAACAAAACCGCAAAACTTTGAGATTGTTTTTTTGTTTAATTTAACTGATTTGTTTGCATACGAAATCAATTTTCACTTTATTCTTTGTCATAGGTTTTGCTCTTGAATCAAAAGTATCTCTAAGCTTAAAGAAATGTAAATACATATGTAGCTAATTCTTCGTTAGTAAATAATAACACTGTTATCCAAACGGTATTATAATTGAAAGCATCATTGAATTAGAAATTCAGTTAGTAACTAATGCATTTCTAACACATCAAATATCTGGAACATACGACTATCTTATTTCTATGTTATTTGATATAAGTATCTGTGAACCTATCGGGTTCACAGATACTTATATCTAATACTGTTATATGAAACGTCTCGAACCTAGAACTAACCTGACCAATAAATTGCATTTCATTTCGTTAAAATAACTTGAGTTCTAATTACAGAACCAATGTAATCAATCTCATTGATAATTATTGTGACATATAACTCATGTGAATGTATATGTCATAGCAATTATATGTATATCTAGCCACAGTACGTTAAGTATGCAGTACGTTGCAGCAGTTTCCTCGATTATCCGTTTCTTTCACGTACGTTCATGTTTGACTGGCCCGTTGGTGCACTGGGTAGTGAGCCTGCCTTCAGCTCCGCGCGTCACGGGCTGAATTCCCACCGAGGGCCAACATGTTCTATAGACAATTTGTTGATTCGTCGAGCCTGGGTGTATATTTGTATTTAATGTATTTAAAACTATATATGTATATATTTACCAGTTGTCCGTCACCCATAACACAAGTATTAAGTTACTTATCTTGGGGATGGACGACCGTGTGTGTAAGTGTCCCATATTATATTATTATAAATTATATGTATTTTTGTTCGGCCTAACCATAAGCTAATAACCATAACGGCTTTTGCAGCATCACTGGACGAGCGAGCGTAGAAGCATCGTCGCGATTGTGAAATGCGTACTGTAAATTGCAGAAGCTCTACTAGCAAACATCATCCTAAGAGTACAGCCTGTGTCGTTCACGTATTGAGATAGTTAAGTACGTCTCTGTTTACCTCGGCACTAAAGTGCAAAGGCAAAGTCAGCCAGGCAAAGTCTTCTCATTTCTTATTCGTAATTTAGTAATATACAGTAGTATATTAGTCTTAATAAATACTATACGATTTATAATGCCGGCCTGTGAATTTTCTTAAACCATTGTAAACAATTTTTGGCTCAATCATAAACAAGAATATTAAATTCAAATTTCAGATTACTTTGAATAACTACTAGTACAGTACAACAATGCAGTTTTATTAATTTTTATACAATAAATACCAAAACTTAAAGGAAACGTAACATCCTAATGAAATAATCCTTGACTTTATTTATTTTGTTACAACAATATTTTCATTCGTAAAATTCCGATATTTAGATAAACAAATAAATAAAGTTAAAGATATTATCAGTTATTAATTATTAAGTACTAATTACATGCTTTATTTGTCTTAATTGAGACATTTTAATTTAGCTATGAAGCGAAATTTGCAGTTTGCCTGTTTCTAGCAAACCTCTAATAGAACCCAGCATTAAATAATGCATATCGATGTTTAGAACAAAACAGCCGGCCCTATTCGGTTTCGTAGAGCGCTGTTACTGTCACTCAGTATGTGACGTTTCACACGGGTTCGTCAGTCAGTGCGACAGAGACGATGCTCTATGAAGCATAATCTAGCCGATTTATCTCTCTAAACCTCGATGGCCATTATTTATTGCCGCGTACTATACTTTAAGTTTGAGTTCGCGAACCCTTCGTAAACGTCGCGCATTTTCACCATTTTTTTATCACTGCTTGTAAATATACTTAAACGTGATGAAAATTGCTTATGAATGTAAAGTAATTACTGCTGAATAAAACAGCATCTTTAAACATAGCAAATAATCAGTTTTAAACCATAAAGCTCGTAATTTGACTTAATAAATTTCAAACTATGGAAATTGTACATACTATTCTAAATTTAGAATAATAAATAAATTAATAGTACCCGGCAAGAAATAATGCACACCGAAAACTTAGAACGAAACAGGCGGCCCATTCGGTTTCGTATAGCGCTGTCACTGTCACACACGGGTTCATCAGTCTGTGCGACAGAGACAATGCTCTATGAAGCAGAAGCCGATTTCTCTCTCTGAGCCTCGATGTGCATTATTTATTGCCGCGTGCTATACTTAATCCCAGTAACTGGGACAAAACAGACACGTAGTTTTTCGAAAAAACTCGATAACAATGTTTCTGTAGCCAACCGTCTTACGTTTACTAAACTTGTAGAAACGTGGATGTAACATATAAAACTATTTAATTTTGTTTACAGATATCAAGAATTGCTTTATAAATGTACATTTTATAAGTGAAGAGATTATTAAACGCGAAATGTTTATTCACAGACCGAAAAAAAATTTTTTTTAATAAACCTAAATAAAAATAGAGTAATAGAAAAATAAAAGTATTATCATTTCAAAACAAAAAAAAGGAACTGGATGCATCAATATTCACCCGCCTATTAATGAGCGCAGCATAATCGCGATGTAAGCTGTTCAAAATGATACGCGGTCAACGCCTTTTGAATGGTTTTCCCTGAAGGCAGATGCAGTGGAGTTTAGATTACCGCTACAAGCTATTAGACGAGTTTCTGCTCAGTTAATGAAAGTAAGTTATGGAAAGATGCGTCTTAGTATTTCTTTAGTCTTAATATCAAATTCATATTCTGTTATTAAGATTAAAAAAAATAATGACTTAGTGAATAAGGCGCACAGAGTAGGGAATACATTCATCTTAGACTGTGCCATATACATAAAAAGAAATAAATGGAAAGCAAATGAGGAAGATATATCTATCTCTCTTTTTATATGTAATTAGACAAAGATGAAATATACGAGATTCATCTTCCCTCTCATTATTTATTGTATCACTTACTTAGGCATGACTATGGGATCTCTACTATAGTATTTATAACTCACTCTACTGGTATAATAGCGTGTATTTGAACTCAACAGATAAATAATATCAATATTGTGTAAAGAATTGTTTCTTGAATGTTACAAACTGTAAATTCATATCAAATTATTATTTGACCGCATCTAGCGGTTTAACGTCACGTTAGATATCAAACGTTTTTAGGTCGAAAATTTGCTTCCTAGATTGAAATGCCTATGAACTTGCGTAACAACATATATCCGTCAAAAACAATAAATATTTTGGCTAAACTAAACTATATATATATTTTTAATTTATTTATCACCATACATAATCCTGTAGGTCTGTGAAGATTTTTATATAACTTATTAAATTAACAGCCTGTAGAGATATAGAGTTTGCACTGGTTGGTGTCCTTGCGATGGTTTTCCTTCACAATGAAGTGCATTAAACGTGTAAATATACCTAAATCTAGCAAGACTAAAAATCTCACCTTTCTAAGAATAACGTGCTCTGAAAGTACGATTACTCTCAATACTAACTTCTCGAAATACTACGTCAACTGATATACTTAAATAATTTATAGACGTAGGTTTTACTTCGCAGAATTCCATAGTACATAAGATAGGATCCTATAATCCATGTTTATTAAAAAAATCTATGTAATGCTAAGTGTAGGAAGCAAAAATCGTGCACATATTTACCTTATACGTGCAGGATTAGTTACCATGCGTATCACAAAACGCCGCCACCAATACAACACACAAGCACCACACACATTCACTACGACAATTTCTACGATCGTTTCGCCCACTAATCGAAGCATCATCAAGAAACAGGTTCTATTACATAATCGGAATGCATTACACTTAGCGTTACATAGATTTTCGTAACTAACGCGGATAAATTACACGCTTGGTACATATTTTAATACGATATGTATAAAAGTGCTATTATAATTTTCCAATTTGTTAAGACACTACCGCATGTTTAAATATCGTGCAAAGTCTTTCTTAACAAGAGTAGGTTTCAAATATTTAAATAACCAAGCAAGTTCTTATTACATAATAAAATAGAAAACGGTTAATTTTTATAATAACGGTAGCAACCGTAAAAAATGATATTTTTTTTTGTCAAAACGGAGTAACGTAAAAATTTACAATTGAAATGATACATTCAAGGAAAACGCAACGTCAAATATGATACCATTTCGCAATTCAACGAAATTCTTGGTAAGTAATGTTTCGTTAACGTCACTAAATTTGACACAAAAAATGAGAACGCATTTGTATATACAATTTGCATTATCGTAATAAACTATTAAAGTAACAAAGATCATTTAAATTTTAGGTTTAATACATTCGTCATAGATTTTGTCCATCACAATTTTATTTTTAATATATTTGGCATAGATTTTGTCCATCACAAATTTATTTCCCGCCTACCAAGCCCCCCAATACTATAATATATATAATATAATAATATACTATAATATAATAATTGCTCCCTAGTAGCTCCCCAATAATATTGCAGGTTGCGCAAAATCCCATAAAGTCTAGAAGGATGTGATGGTTTCATCACGATGCTTGTGGTATGACGGACTGTGATTAGGATAAGAGATTTGCATTCCCATTGCTGTGAGACCCAACCCAAAATTTTTAATGAGACATACGTATCTGCTTTCTTGCTTTCTGTTATCTTTCGTATTTGCTTGAGTGCAGTATCTACATGAGTAGTAGTGATTATTATTACTTAATAAGCGATTACATTGAACCAATTCAATGCTACATAGCAGTCGTCAATCCAACTTCTACGTTTCAGTCTTAATAAAATGTTCACTAATTTATAGACTTAATAAATCATCTAAAAAAATATTTTTCTATAATTGTTTTATCGCGGATTACAACAAGATAATTTTATTATTATATTGGAAAAAGTCGAGTTTTAAACAAATATTATATTTAAGAGGCTATCAAAAGTTGTATAATAAAATAGTCAAGGTCTTAATACATCAGTCATCCATTGGTATAAGTATAATTTAGCACTGACATCATACATGAAGGAACAATACCTGATAGCATCCTACTACAAGTATTTATACTGCGTCCATCATATTATCAGTCTTTTGACAGCTCACGCTCATTAAGTTTTGTATTGCTTACGTACAAATATCATACAAATAATATTTGTACTTTATGGATGGGTACCGCCCACTTAGTGATGTCACACATAATGGTTACTACGATTATGCCACAGATTAAAAATAATCGGTAGAAATCGATGTTACGAGTATTAAAAGACATTTAATAACATTATATAAAGTTTTACTTTCTTCTTAGTTAATACATGAATACAAATAAAACAATCAGGATATTTTAATTTATTTTATTAGCACGAGTCGTCGGAATGATAATCAACACTAGACTCCTCCGATGAGGAGTCTTCAGTAGCAGTTATTATTAGCTCTTGTGTAGATAATATATAATCAAACGCAATATCACGTTCCCAATCAGAGAATATTACTCTTTTAGTTCTTTCCACCACACTTGCCCAGTTCTCGGCCGTTACGTGGGTGCAAGCATTTTTTAGCAATTGCAACATTTTATTCGCTGTGAATGGGGGGCTTGTATTGCATCTCGCAGCATGCCCTTTTACTTGTGCCCATATAAGTTCTATTGCGTTGTACTGGCAGTGGTATGGAGGAATCCGAAGAACAGTATGGCCATATTCTGCTGCCATTTCATTGATTACATAGCGTTTTGCTCTCTTTTTGGTTTTTAATATTTTTATTAATTCAACTTTTAACATTGAGTCGTCCACATTTTCTCCATTGTCCCGAAGCCAATTAATTATTTCATGCTTTTTATTAGCCTGTGTTGGCATTTTGTCAATTTGACGGGAGTGGTAGGGCGCATTATCAATAAAAATTATTGATGGTTCTTCCAATAAAATGAGCATTTTTTTGAACCACTCTTCATACACATTTGCATTCATCTCTTCGTGGTAGTCATTTGATTTCTTCGATTTAAATGCCAACAGTGCGTCTTGTACAAATCCTTTTGCTGTACCTGCATGGCAAATGATTAGGCGCTCACCTTTTCCCATTGGTACTGAGGAAGTGGAATCAGCAGTATCATCAGTCCAGAAACGAGATAGTGTGTGGTTAGCGTTGAGCCATGTTTCATCCGTGAAAACAATATTTGCCCAATCTTGTATTTTCTTTGCCTCTCTTAAAAAATCACAACGTGCTATAGCTATATCTGTGCGTTCCATTAATAATTTTCTTTTATTTAACTTTTTATATGAAAAGCCAATTGTGTTCAAAACTTTGACCAAAGAAGATTTTTCACCATGAAATAGACCACTTCTTTTCAAAGAAACAATAAGTTTTCTCAAAGTTGGTATTTCTTTTCTCAAGTAGTAATCATATACATGACGACGAATAGCGTCAGCGTCAAAGTCATCAACAGCTGTCACCTTATGAGCCCGGCGCTTTCTTTTTGGTGTAGATGGTTTGTTTTGCTCCAAGCCGCTCCTGCCGTAGGCATCAGTAGTGATTTTAGTCACAGTTGATAGACTGATCTCCAACGCGGCTGCAACACGGTTTCGGACTTGCGTGATAGGTATAAGAGGTCCGCCATTTTGATTTTCTTGCTCAAAATACTCATGAAGTTTTAACACTAACTGTCTCGATTGTGCTTTCAACACACGTCCTTTCGGCATTTTCACGATCAATTAATATAAGTTTCACAAAAGTTTTTCCGAGGAATAAAGCTACTTAACTCAAGGTGTAACAGATGCGAGAGAACACTCAGCGAACGTAAATGCGTGTGACTATCACGGGCGTTTCGTTGAGAGTGACAGATCACGTCAAAATGGCGGCCGAGCGGAAGGTCTGTTGATGTTGCCAGTTGATGTATAATATATTTTTTATGATTATAATAAATACACACGGATTAACATTTATTTTCAAAAAACTAAGGCAATATTAAATCAAAATGTTGATTTCTATAATTTATAGAATTAGGCGTTACTTTGCGGAGATCCATAATACAAAAGTAATAATAAAATTATTTTGCTATAATCCGCGATACAGTAAATAGAAAATATATATAGTGTTTAATGTATAGTGGATTATCAGTATTTTCATACCCGATACGTGCAGGATTCGTAAAAGCACATGCACAAACCTCCACCACTTCCACCAAAATACACAAGCACTACACAGTTTCACTATCACAAACTCAACAATCGTTTCGCCCCGCAACCGAGGCATCATCAGGAGATAGACTCCACGACAAAATCGCAAAGCGAAGCGTTATGCAAACAAGCATTGTTATATAGTAATCGGTTCATCCCCACCTTTACCTCTGAACACGTGCAACAAGCTTGAACTTGAAACATTTATCTGCTCGTTAATGAGGGTGCCATTGTTATGCTTAATGATTTCTAATTGTTCCAAAATATTCAATTTTAAGCTTTTTTCGCAGGTGTGCAGTATTTCGAAACAATGGTCATTAGGAACTTTATGACTTTTGTTAGAAAGCGGTCATAAAGTTCCTAATGACCATTGTTTCGAAATACTGCACACCTGCAAAAAAAAGCTTAAAATTGAATATTTTGGAACAATTAGAAATCATTAAGCATAACAATGGCACCCTCATTAACGAGCAGATAAATGTTTCAAGTTCAAGCTTGTTGCACGTGTTCAGAGGTAAAGGTGGGGATGAACCGATTACTATATAACAATGCTTGTTTGCATAACGCTTCGCTTTGCGATTTTGTCGTGGAGTCTATCTCCTGATGATGCCTCGGTTGCGGGGCGAAACGATTGTTGAGTTTGTGATAGTGAAACTGTGTAGTGCTTGTGTATTTTGGTGGAAGTGGTGGAGGTTTGTGCATGTGCTTTTACGAATCCTGCACGTATCGGGTATGAAAATACTGATAATCCACTATACATTAAACACTATATATATTTTCTATTTACTGTATCGCGGATTATAGCAAAATAATTTTATTATTACTTTTGTATGTTAATTTCTATATCTGTTATTAGTTTACGTAGGTTATCATTAATCGAATTACTTAGGTACGTAATTCGATTAATGATAGTAGGTACTATAATCGGAATGGTATCGCATACGAGAATCTTTAGGACATCACTAAATATGTAAATCGTCAATCTGTCAAAAGATGGTTAATATAATGGACAGTGTATACGTATGATAGATTTAACAATATTATCTTAGAACGCCTTGAATAATAGATAGCAAAACTGAATATATATCTTTTACAAGATAAAGAAGGCTAAAGATTATCTTTTGCGAACATCATTGAATATTAATAAGACTGGTTAGTAAAGTATACTCGTAAGTCAACTAAACCAAGACAAGTGATACATAGAATTAGGCGTTACTTTGCGGAGATCTATGGATCGCATATGATTATCCGCGATTAATTTAAAGCAATATAATGTTCTCATAACCTTCTAAGGCAAATTTAATTTAGTGTCTGTATGTTTTGGTATATCCCAAAATTGTTCCTCTAGTTAACAAAGATAAGGTGACTTTTTAATCATAATAAAACGATATATTTTAAATGTTTGCGGGAATTTTAAATTATAAATGTTTGAGAAATTGTATTTGAATCCAGAGAATTCGAATCCGTCAGAAAAAAATAATTTGAATCCGTGTTCGTTTTCTTAGTAGGTATATTTTTGTATACTAAAACATAACCTCAGTTTCTTTATATTTTAATTCTGTTAACTTTTTGTAATCATGCTACATCTTAGTGTAATGTTGTATAAATGAAACAATTGCCTCTATTGTAATTACGGCGAATACTGTGTGATGAAAACTTAACTCGTTTGAAAATACTACTCATATACGTTATTTTGATCTGCCAAATCATTAGTTTTTTATTATTGTCTTGTTAATTTATAGAATATTTAGCGTTACTTTGCGGAGGTCAGTAATACAAAAGTAATAATGAAATTATTTTGCTATAGTCGGCGATTAAGTAAATAGAATATATATATAGTGTTAAATGTATAGTGGACCGTCCGTTTTTCTATACCCGATACATGCAGGATTTGTAAAGACACATGAACAAACCTCCACCACTTCCACCACAATACACAAGCACTACACACGTTCACTATCACTAACTAAATAATCGTTTCGCCCCGCAACCGAAGCATTATCAGGAGATAGACTCCACTACAAAATCGCAAAGAGAAGACGAGATGTAGAATATACGATCCGTTCTCATACCCGATACATGCAGGATACGTATTAACACATGCACAAACCTTCATCTCCGACACCACATGTTAATACTTATACGAAGGTAAGACTTTACGACTAGGTCCTTAGAGTTACGTCCTCTACTTGTACCTTAGCGGGGCAATTACCAAATATAAGATGTAGTCAGCATCTTCGGTGACCTGATGAGTAGCGGGAAGTACGAACGGATTTCTAGAAGAAATCCTATTGGATCATCGAATTCATTCTTCAATTTCTTCAATTGTTCCTTACAGTAGGTAGGTTTAAAAAATCCACCTATATGAACGTTTTATTTTAGTTTTCGATACCCATCAGGTCAGCGAAGAAGACAACTACGTCGTATAAGAAACTTCAAATATACTAACAGTGGCTCGAATCTCGGAAAAGAAACTCAACGTTAATTCCATAGATCTGTTTCCTACACGAGAAAAGAAGTATAGTATCCTGAGCCAGTATAATTAATTACCTGAAGACATTTAGCGATATTATATTGAAACCTTAGAATCCATTTAATTAAGTTCATTCATTCTCCTGCTCTTATCCCACTCTAAGTGGGGTCGGCACAACATGTTACAAACATGTTGTCAAATGATTTGGCTACGTATTTTACGACCGGCCGCCTGCCTGACGTCAACTTACCTTGGTCGCCTTTTACGACACCTGGGTAAGAAATGAGGGTGGTCTATTCTATGCAGCCGGATACCACACGGCGTAATCCATTTAATTAAGTATAATGTAATTTTTATAACACAGTATTAAGATAAACAATCCCCAAACATCAAAATATATATTTTTAAGTAATCTCGTGTAATATCGACTAATTTATCAGCTTTCAGTGAAAGTAGGTTATACATCTCTTTGCATATTTACCTAGCAATTTTATGTTACAAATGAGAGGTTGTCATTGAACGAATGGCTGATTAATACATCTCCGTTATTACCTGTTCTTGCGAGATTTTACTGTCTAGAAAGTTTTGCCCACTTAAAATGTTAGTCGTTCGACCCGTATGTCCCTATACACTCTTGTATAACTTGCATATCATCACGACAATCTCGTTTATAAGCTACATTAATATGTGAATAAAAAACTTTGTTCTCCTTTTAAAGCACTTTATGCGCATTTAGGAGTGTAAAATTTGGCATAGATAAAGTTCATATAGAGACGGAGTACAGAAAAAAAATAGATATTATATTGTTACCTGTTGCCTCATATGAAATAAAATAAAATTAGACGTTGATGCTTGTCCCTATAGTGTATCTTTGGTTTGTCCTATCAATGTAAAACAAAATATTTTGTCATTCATTTCACTAACTAAGATTAGTGAAATAAATATATATCTATATTTCATAGGCATCTTCTTTTTAAAGTTTAATACTCCAAAATTGTTCCAAAGTTATTTCAAAATTGTGGAGAGTAATATTGGAAAATATGTTTTTATATAAAGTTATAATGGCTTTAATATTGCAGTAACAAAGTGACGCACAAGAAATATAATGATCTCTCTACACATGTCGTCACGAACTTCGCAATAAAGTCACGCTTCAGATACTAACCTCGATTTGGGTTCAATGGACGTAAATATGAGAACCAAATATCGTTACAAAAAACACCAAACTGCTGGTTAATGCTTGATAATAACCTTATAACTAAGTTTATCAATAACCCCGTCTACAAGTCCGTGGGACGCGGATTCGATTCCCGTGTGTGTGTAAATATCCCATATAAGTACTTATTTTTATTAAGGTTTTAAACATATAAAAAAAACTTGATCTGCTGTTATAGTTGGATGCAAAAGTTATTCTTTGCAGCTATAATAGTTTAAACGTATATTCTTTTAAATTTTATAAAGTATACCACATTTCAAACTAAAAAAAATACGACCAACATTAAGGCTAGAATTTTAGTACTGTACCTACTGTATTATAAACTGTGATAGCCTAGTGGTGAGACCGTGCGACTCTTTAGAGACGAACATGGGTTCGAACCCGGGCAGGCACCAATAAGTTTTTCTATTAAAACTTATGCGTCTAATTCATATTTGCAATTTATCACACGCTTTTCGGTGAAGGAAAACATCGTAAGGAAACCTGAATATCTCTAGAGAATTCTAGGGATATGTGTAACCTACCAATCCGTAATGGAGCAGCGTGGTAGGTCTTAGCTCCAATCCTTCTCTGCAAAAAACGGAGAGAGGAGGCCTATTCCCAGCAGTGCGATATTAACAGGCCGTTACGTTACTTTTACCATTATCATATTGATGATGTCATATGATACTTTTTTACCCAATGTATTGACCGCACATATCGCAAATACTAAATAAAAACACTTTATAATAAAGCAATTATTCGTAATTCAAACTTTTATTATAAACAACTAAAAATATTTCACAAGCAGGAATGAAAATCAGCGTTGGTTTATCGGATATAATGAAAGAAATCAACAGCAATCACCATAAGTGAACTGAATTTGTGGGTGCAAGTAATAACAATATGACGGCGGTCCTATTGTATCTCCCACGCCCATTATGACCATAAACTAGTATATAAATTAGCATACAATACATAAACACCTCCGACAAATAATACAAAACGGTTACTTCCCAAGTGTTGCCACTTCTTTGATATTATATTTATGAGTTAGATCAAACAAATTGTTGTTCAATAACGTGTAACGATTTAATGGAGGAAAGAAAAATTCTGTCCTTATCAAGTTACATAATTTTTACTTACGGGTGTATATTTGTATTTAAAATTATATAGGTATATAGTTATCAATTGTATGTCACCCATAACACAAGCATTTAGTTACTTCCTTTAGGACGGACGACCGTGTGTGTCCCCCATATATTTATTTATTTATTAATTATTTATCAGTTGTCTCTCACCCAAACATTAATAAAAATTAAGTAACTTTCTTTGGGGGACGGCCGTGTGTTAATCTGATGAGATCCGCTCTTGTTATTGTAACATTTTCGGTCATATGTATTAATAAATGTATTAAACAACCTGATCATATCAGACGTCTAAGGGCACCATCGTACATCTGAAAATGTTTTATCTGATGTCTACGACCAACTCTAGTTCAACGTAAATTAAAAAAATGAACATATAAGCAACTTTTACCTTTTACTACAGCTGCAGGAAATATAATCATGACAGCCTTACCAGATGTTTTCGTTTCAAGTTAGTCGATTTTTTTCAAATCGATTTATTTTGAAGGGAAAAAAACTATTATTTCTTAATCGATTTTTTCCGCTCCAAGTCACATCCCTTATAACTAAAAGAAAGAACAAGCGCCCAGACGCATCTCGCACGTGTAACTTGTGATAACGTGTGATAGCTTATACAGTTCAATTTATTTTAACGGATATACATATGGTGGGTCATAAAAACAATAGAGGTTTTCATTTGTATCAACCTTTTTTAATACAGGTGCATCTCCCATAGAGTTATTATAATAGAGTAAGGCAGTCATAGGCAGACCTGTAAGTGTGAGTTTCACAATTACTAATATAAGGGAAGATTAGATTTATATACTTTTTCTAATCACAGATGCGCAAAGTATATTCATAGCGCGTTCTTAATTTTAAAAATACTTGAAAAATTTTATTACAGAATTCCACGAAGTTAATTTTGAATTAATTACTATTAATCACAATTAGCGCTACGTATGACCTCATGAAGTTTATTTACTTAAAAAAATATTGTTACCGTACAAAATATAAAGAAATACACATGATAAAACCATTTTTAGATACTCAGCTTATGTTTGATATTTTACTTATCCTTAACAGTACAAAGGCTTAATCTTGAGTAAGGTCTTATAGCGAGATAACGATTTGCTCGACACGGTTTTAGGGACATTATTTTTTTCAGTAAATTGACTGTATATTTTTATACAATAGGTCCAATATTGTTAAAGATTTCTTTTTTTTTAATGCGCAGGTTTGTAAACGCTATTTTCCATTATAGTATGTGATATTATATTCTATTCTACTAAATCAATTTGAAACCCGTATTAATACCATATGAAATTTTACTGGAAATTTTGTAGGATCGTTTTGCAGTTAAGTTGACAATAAATCACGGTTAAAGAAATTGTGTCAATATTTTCGAAAAGGATCTATCGCATCCCACAAGGAATCCACTGAGCTATAAAAGAAACCAACTATACCACAAAAATCGACAGAAGATTCTATTTCTCTGAAATTCACAGAGACCTTACACTTGGCTTAAATCATTTCTCAGTTCAATTTACAAAGAATTTATTTCAATTTGAAATTAAAATTTTTAGCTAGGCTACATCTATGTTATAAAATATACGTGCGTTAATACTTGAGACCGCTGTTCGTGGAAAATGAAATGGAATCCGTTAGCCGCTGTATACTTTCGTTTCGACCTCGTTTGAATGCATCCATTGGATATTTTAAGAATTTTATTAGGTACTTGACCTTTTATCGCTGGATTAAGCTGTATTAACGTGTTTCATATCTTATTAATGTGATAATCTTATTGTCGCCCAGCATGTGCAGCGTTGTTCATTTGTTTGTGTTATTTACTGTTATATTATACTACTCGCGTTGCAAAAGTACTTAAGTCGTTTGGGTTCAAGGTAGAAGATGCCATAATGAAATACCGCAATCAATTTTGGCTTTGCCATTACAGCAGTTTAAAAAGATTGTTAAAAAGAGGCTGATACAGAAAGCCTCCTATACTGTTGAGGATTACTTAGACGATAAGAATGCGTGGTTATAGCTACTCTTCGACCCTGTACAAGACGTCAATGACTAAATGTTACTAGTACTAGTAATACGAGTTATGTTTTGAAAAGAGCAACCGACGAGTTTCTTGCTGGTACTTCTCGGTAAGAACAGCTTTCAGAAATAGCAGTAAAGTTGATGGTTCAAAAGCACTTGTTTATTATTACCACATTAATATATTTGAATTTGAATTTGAACTAGTATGACTCTATGGACGAAGAACGTAATTGGTTTAAATTCTGTAAATTGAGGAACATAGACACTTCCGATATCTAAATTGACTGCTTTAAATTTGCTTCAATCTACTAAAGAATATTTAGAATAAATAAATAAATAATATATAGTAATATATAAATCAAGCAGTCCAGAACATTTCGCTTTTATTTCATGTATACAAACATAAGTCATGATATAAATACTACGTGATGTCATTATGGCTAATCATCAAATTTACCTTTAAAATTTGCAATTTATTCACTCAATACATAAATAACGTAAATTTAAACCAATCATTTTCATAGATGCAATTTATAGGCCAGTACTGTAACTTAATAAACATAACACAAATGAGAACGTGATAAAGATCTTATGAGTTACTGCTATTATCTAGCAATTTCTTCGCATTTCTCATCGACCGTCGCTGACATGACACTGCACAACTTCATTATGATGTTTACATCATTTTGCGATAAGATCAACTGTTACCTGAACAAAGATCACAACTTTTCGTTTACTCGTAATAACATTTTCTCTTCATGTTTATCTAATATGCTTTCGTTTCTTAGTTACATTTCAAAGAGCATTCATATTTTTACAATGTTATTAACGCAACTTTCACAATGAAGTCGTAAAAATTTTGCTACACTGTTGAGTTATACATGTTTTACTATGGAAAATATTGTGTGTCTAACAAAATCTTTTGCAGCTATAATATGTAAAAAAAAACTTTAGGTAACTTTTTTATTTAATAATTGCAACGACTTTAAGCAACTCCCACCGTAAAGCAAAAGCACTCTCGTGATTCCACTAGGAATTTGCAACTAGGAAAAATAATTTTCATTACAAAAATCCGATTATTTTTATTTAAATACTAAAATTTGCAAATTAATCATAAATATCCTTAGAATAAAATAAACAATAGCCCTATAAATAGCCGGTGATAAAAATTCTTATTTATTTAATCTTTTTGATGAGTTTAAGTAGAACAGTTAAATACGTATCGTCGTGACTATTAAATTATTAATATTTTAATTTGCAAGTATATTAAAACTGACAGTTATGATGTCAAATTTATAAACGTATTCGACAGTATAACAAGTTGATAGATTAAATAATCCAGAATCAGAAAGTCTATTCTAAAGTATTATGAAACTTAGTTTATATATTTATAGAAACGAGCGGAGTTCCCGCCGCGATAATGCTTTATTAGCTTTATTTAGCGACTTCCTCATGAATAAGGACTTGGAACTAGTCGGGCTAACCCGATAGAATAAGACGTAAGTTTAGCCGGTTTCTATACATGACCTACTCCCAATAGTTTCAAATTCAAAGCCAAAATTTATGTAAACTTTTTTGCTTAACTAGTAAATACTGTTCCATCTGATGGTGGCTATATAATAATAATGTACATGTAAAAATGCGCTGAACTTAAAATATCACGATAATCATAGTTTTTTACCGATTCTACATGGTAGTACAAAAACACGAAGCGACTCGACAGTGTTGAGTTAAGGAGTTAAGATATGCATAAATTATATTAATGGGACTAATTACAAGCCCGCCCTCCATTCAAACGATATCCATATGTCCTTTTTGAGAAGCCAATTCAAATCTCTTAAGCATAATAGTCATTGAGCCTCCGCTGAGAGATGATGCGGGCTCTCAGTTATAATATAAACTGCGTATTATTCAATCTTCTTATAATAAAACGTCTAGCATGCCCGTTTCTATTATTAGCCTTATTCAAAGGCAAATAGCTCCAGAGATTAGTTATCTAAGAACGTACCCGTGTATGTATCTTGTGCGACTAATTGGCCCGTTTTTAAATTTTAAGCACGCAGCACTTAAAAGAACTTTGATATTCATTGGGATATAAAAGCTCTTTAAACAGAAACACAGCTACAAAAGGGTGAAAAACCGCGCCCCTTTAGAAAAAAGTTTTCCTTGCACCAAGACGCAATAACGGAGAGGGAATGTTTTATGTGATGTAAGATTTTGACACGATATACTCGTATGACGCTTAAAATTAAAGTAAAATAACGACCTGTTAATAACCCACTGCTGAACATAGGCCTCCTCTCTTAGTTTCTGGAGAGAAGGATTGGAGCTTATAAAACAAAGTCGCCAAAAGATGTCTGTATCTGATCGATTTTCTCAAAATCTACCGGCCGATTTTTGTATGGTTTATACTAAAAGATAGTCCAATTCTACAGGAAGGTCAAGGTTAATAGTACATCAACGTTTTATATAAGTTGTGTGGTCGCGCAGTTGGTAAAAAAAACTCGCTTGCTAGGAGATTCACTCGCGTGCCCCGCATGAGCCAGCAAAGATACACTAAAGTAACGCGATAGCAAGTCTCTATCTCTTATGGTTAACTCACAAGAACTACTTTTATGTTCAAAATTTTAATTACGGAAAAAATTTGTGACACACTGACTTCCACGCGGGCGAATCCGCTGGCTCAGCTAGTTTGAAATATTAATTTTATTGGTTATTTTGTGACAAATTTTATTCTAATTTAATGTAATTTTGTTTCAGATATATGAAACCCAATAAATACTAAAGTGTACGAGTTTGAAGATAAAGAGAATCTACAACAATAATACATCTTATTAGACGTAAGTATAAAGACGTATACCAACTGTGTACTTGAGATATGTAGGGAGATATTTAAACGCATTCAAGAAAAGGTAAAATTGGTCGCCTGACAAAAGTGCGAAAACGGGAGAAAAAAAACTAGAATCACAACAAATGTACATATAAAGCATCATCGCAGTTGACTTGCCTTTTAGATTCAATTATGAAGCAAAACCTTTTTAATCTCCCTTTTTTATTTCCTTATTATCTTATACAAATTATAAACTTTTTATTTTTAATTTGTACCCCTGCCGTTAATATTATATTAAGTTCTCTCCCCTAAGGTTGCCTGGAAGAGATGGCTCTTTAGCGATAATGCCGCCTATTGTACCAAACTTCTTTGTATTTTTATTTCTTACTTTTGGTATACAATAAAGAATTTTGTTTTTATTAAACCAATCAACTATTGTATATTATAACACTAAAAATATTTTTTTTTGTTTATTTTATTTTAATTTTTTCACAAAACATTAACTATCAAATCTAATTGTGATTGTAAAACATTCTCGAATCGACTTTCTTGAATTACCAAAATAAATGTAGAGTTATTATAGATAGAGTAAGGACTGAGTAGGTGCATACGCCAGTGAGTGCGAGTTTAATCACACATAAAAAAAGCGAGAGAGATAGGTAACCATTTCTTTCCTCTTTTGTCGACACACAGTCACATTTTTAGCTGGCTTCCATACTCTAGTATAATAGCTCTATAATACCAAAATTACCAAACAAAATACCACACAAAATACCAAAACTAAACATAAGACGGATTTTTTTTACTTAGGTAATAATTGTAGGTACACATTACTCGATAATCCAATTTTTTATAAATGAAAAGTTGTCGTATGAAGATTTAAACTCTATACATTTTTTAAAAATCTTTATTGCACTATTAAGATAAAAGTACAAAAGGCGGACTTTACACTAAATTAAGCGTTATCTACCAGTTAACCTTAGCGTTAAACGGAAAATTTAAATAGGTGCAGTAAGCAAACAATCAGAAGAAGAAAAGTGATGATAGGCGTAAATATTTACAGAAATGAATGTCAATAAGATGTAGCGACACGCCTAAGCGAATGATAAATAAATAAGCGGATAAAAATAAAAATAAAATGATATATGACTATATGTGATGGTAAGGGAATTGTAAAATTTGATGTTTACCAAAAAATACATAAGATAAGAGAAAGGATGATATACTAAACAGAAAAATAGCGGTATAAGTATACACAGCGATTTCAATAAAAAGAATGTTATTATATGTTACAGATTATCAATAAGGTGTTTTTACATTAAAAAGCACGTAATTTTATTCACGTATTAAGAATAGTTTTAAGCCAACCCAAAATAAATCCGGTAGCCATTGCCATCGTTTTTACCGATTCGTACGGTATTTGGGCGCCAGATGTTAATGCGTGAAACTATTGCGCTTATGAAAAGTTTCTATGCTTTTAATTTACACGCTTTTAAGTAATAACATCGATTTTATAAGGTGATCTGTAAAGCACCATATACATAACTAATAGCTCCGTTATAGACGCATCGGCCAGCATGCATTTAACGGTGGTCTCGATTTAATATGCACTGACCGTGTTCACCGTTCGATGCAACGATCCGAGCGATCCAAATAGCAATCGATTTTAATTGCATCTGTAATGGATTTTATTCCAAGCTTTATTGATGACTTACCGACCTCAAATTTATTTACATGGTCTAAAATAGTATAACGAATGAATCTGTTTCTATACACTTTTTCTAAACACCCTTTTTTTTATATGCAAAGAAACAAACTAAAACTCCTCACAATTATAAGTATCAATATTACCTGAGATACTATCTTCGCGGTGACAATTTATAGTTCTACTACATAAAAGTTGAGAATTATCTCCTCGCTTGAGCTTTAAAAAAATGCATTAAGATCAGTCCATTTATTTAGGTGGTACGATCTCACATTCTACGCAAAGATAATTAGGCGGACACCTCACAATCACAAGACCCTCTTTTTGCCTATAGGCCTATAAATCTTGCATTCTACTAATATATCATTCTATCCCTATGGACCTATAAAGTGTAATATTGAACCC
The DNA here is from genome assembly GCA_947086505.1 of Morpho deidamia. Classification (NCBI taxonomy): domain Eukaryota; kingdom Metazoa; phylum Arthropoda; class Insecta; order Lepidoptera; family Nymphalidae; genus Morpho; species Morpho deidamia. Next base: position 8,424,816 of record CAMTZC010000027.1, read on the forward strand.
CTAGTCCATAAAGAATAACAACTAGGGTCTCAATCAGTGATAGAATTGAATTAAGAATACACATTGTAAATCACAATTTAGTAAGTGATAGAATATAATATATTAATTTGAAATGGAATTGCAAGAATCGCAAGAAACTCTATAGTTGCAATACTTAAGAAAACTAGAACAAGTGCAATCTAATAAATATTGATTTAGTTTGAATCTGCCTAAAGAATGTAATAGAACATCATCCTCATGTCACTAATAAAGCAGACCTGATCGCTGAATTAATAGATCAGACTATATTTGTATTCCCCACCAAGCTAAATTTCGACACTTATTAGACATGCATCTAATAACCATATCGAGTATAATGTTTAGAGTGGAGTTGCATTCCTCGTAGTAACCTCCACTATTTGGAGAAACTAACCCACTATATCACAAGCGAGCCTTGCGCTTTTACATTTTCGACTAACCGAATAAAGCACCTACCAAAGTTATTTCAACTGCTTGATTTGTAGGAAAAAACAGAATTCCAAAAAAAAGTCATACCCAATTTATACTGACTATATATATTTAGCAGGCGTGAACAACTTAACAAGTCCTAAAAGAAACTTTTCAGGGCAGCCATAAATAGGTTTACGATTAGTATACGTTTAAGAGACTTATTTAAATATTCACAAGTCTGTATTTGCGATATAAAAGACATATCGACTTCATTAAACAATTCACCATAAAAATTAGGCAATCCTAATGCCTATTATGATTCAACATATATAAGGAAGTAAGTCGACTTATGAACATATTCACGCCTGGTACGTATAATACATCACAACCGAACGGAAGACTACAATTGGTAGCGGAACACGCACTTGACAGTAGGCCTTCTAACTAGGGCTGGGTCACGCGTCCGCAGACGACAGGTCGTTCACGCGCAACGCATACCGATGAGCGTCGCGTTCAATACTGGCAAGGCACTACCTACCTTTTTATCTGACACAAGCAGTATCCGTAACTTTGTTCGCGTCAACTTAAGTTTTAAAACATCCACAAATACGTATTATGTGTTCTTTATTCTCTCTAGCTTCAATTGTACCAAATTTCATCACTGAGAGAAGAGTAACTGGTCCGTTGGCGCAGGTCACATTGGACGCTGTCTTCAGTTCTAAAAACAAGTCGTTCTTCGAGTCTGGGTATATTTATGTATATAATTTTTTGTTTAAACTATATAAGATGTATATATTTACCAGTTGCCTTTCAGTCATTATGGCTGAAAAGTAACGGTAAAGTATTAAGTTAGTTTGACGATCATGTGTGTCTTATATACATTATTTATTTATTGTGATTTCATCGTTCATCTCCGCCACGTGAAATCCGACTGAGTAACTCTACTCACCTCAGTAAGAAATGAGCGTGGTCTACTCAGACCACGCTCATTTCTTACTGAGGTGTCGTTAAAGGCGACTAAGGTAAGTTGACGTTAGGCAGACGGCTAGTCGTAAAATAACTACCCAAATTATCCAACATGTTTAAAACATGTTGTGCTGACTCCACTTAGAGTGGGATAAGGGCAGGAGCATAATAATTTAGGTTTCATCATTATTTATACTAATAAATCTTATGTTAACAAGTGTACAATGGACATTTGTTTATAATGTAATACGAGTATATTGCGCGACATAGCAGACAGTCGTGATGATATCTGGTATCACCAGCAATTAATGTTTAAAGTTCTTGTTTGGAACATAGATAAATGTAATCTTGAACTATGACCGCTTTAGTATGTTGTTATGGAATTTAACTGGATTAGACTTCTATTAATTTTGTTAAACAAGCTATACCGGCAACTTCTTTAGTGCCAACTGAAATTTAAAGATTAATTTTTAATTGTTTTTTTCTATTCCTAAATGAAAAACGGGATTCTTATCCTATGTGCTAACCTAATCGATGCATAAACATCAAATGCACCAAATTTTATCGATATTGATTTGGATAGTGGATTTGCCGTCAAAGCGTTAACAGAGAGACAGACTTTCTCATTTATAATATTATTATGGATATCATCATCATCCTCCTGCCCTTATCCCACTCTAAGTGGAGTCAGCAAAACATGCTATAAACATTTTGTTTTTGAGACACCTCGGTAAGAAATGATTTTTGTCTGTTCTCCTCAGCCGGATACCATGCGGCGGTCGACTTACCTTAGTTAGTTGCCTTTACAACACTTCGGTGAGAAATGAGGATGGTCTATTCTACTCAGCCGGATACCACACAGTATGGATAATGATCCATTAATTATACAGACAAGACAACGAACCTGTAGAAAGAATGAAGAGAAGATTATACCCACCTCGCTATGTGGGTTGGTGGGTTACACATATACCAGATATTCTTTGGCAAATTAAGTTTGTTCAGAATGTTTACATTTATTATAAAGTGCATGAATGATACGTTGTAAATATCAGCCACACTTACTTATTCGTATATTTATTTATAAATAACTTTTAGGTTTCTCGGGGTCTGAACCTGCTACTCTCTAGAAAGGGTAACGCGATGCAACCGTTTCACATGACTTACTACGTGATGCATTCACACACAAGAACGCTTTCATATTCCAAAATTATTATACAATTCACATTAATATTTATAAAAGTACTTTTAAGTCGATCCAGGTTTTTCATCGTGACATCGTGATTTTTTCGAGTATAATATCACAAATTAGAGTTTAATTTTAAAACAAATTAAGAGACTATAATAAGGCGATTTTTTGTTGCGAATTTTATGTTAATGTAAGAGTTGCATTTGCTTATATTAGCTAAACTATGTTATTAGTTAATCGTTATTTAATATTACTACAGAAATACTATACATGTTAATTTTGTATCACAAAATTCTTAAGCTATGAATAGCGTTTAGAAATATATTTGGAAAGTTAAATTTTAGTTTCTTCCAAAATTGTGTTAATAGCAAATATAAATGATACTAAATAGTTTCTTATGTTTCGATCAGGTTTTACTTTCTCTTAGTCAGTGATGAAGTTCATTTCGTAAACATTGCACTAAAAATTTCTCATATCAGTGTAAAAGTATAAAATATAATGTGTACGTATATACCATTCTTTATATAATGACTATAATAATAATATATAATATATAATGGCGAGACATCGTGAGGCGAGCAACATCTGCCACCCATAAAAATACTTAGTGTTAACCACGACCACTCTGTCAAGAGTGTTGCGACTGAGAAGAAGATATAATGACTAAACACTATAATGTCCATTATGCGTTCTAAGTAAGCTGATAAGAACGTTATCGCGCTTAGGTCCCCAAACCATTTCATTTATTAAAAGTACGTATTGTATTGTGAGTTAATCTACATCATATTATTTATGTGTGCATATGTACTCATGGAAAGTAGTTGTTAGTCCATGATTCTTTACAAAGGATTGCGGGGTCGGACCCCAGTCAAGCACTTGCAAGGTTTTTTCTGTAAAATTTATATGGGTACTATTTAATAATTATACGAATGTATAACGAAATGATACGAATTAATAATTCGGAAAAGGAAAAAAATTTAAACTTGCATATCTCGGGAGGATTCCTGGGACATTAGGAAACTTACTTGGGTCAAAACTCCAATCGGTCTGGCCAAAAGTTGAGAAATAAGAAATTAATTTCATAAATACATAATCGGACATTTACGCAAATGAGATTATATCAAAGATTGCCGATCGATGTAAACTCGGGTCAAGTATACAAAAATAATCGCATTTCGTAAATGAAGCGTAGCGGAAGTCGAACATTTAATCCTAATTAGTTACGAATAATACGCTTTCATTATCATATTATATATCATTTCGATAGCTATTTAAATTATTTCACAAAAAAAAAATCATCTTAATATAAATAAATATGAAGGATAGGGTCAAAAATAAATATCGTGGGATTGATTTGGATCTGTATTGGGTTTAATAATTGTTCTTTAAATCTTAAAACGAGTGAATTACTAGGTAATTTATTTAAGGCACAACTTATTACGAACAGTATAGTTGTGTTTTATTTGTTTACCATAAAAAAGACAAATAAAAAAAGGCATTTTATGTATTTCTCCATCAATCTTCTTCAACAATCTCGGTGTAAGCGCCTCCTTAAATTTAAATCCTCGAAAAAGTAGGGATGTGACAAAATAGTCCGTTTTTATGTCAATCAATTATTTTATACTATAAATAGATATTTTATTACTCTCTTTCTTGTGTTTTTTAAGACGAGATTTGCGTTGTTGGATGAAACTAATTTAGCCAAACTAAACATTTTAATCAAATTTCGCAAACGGCGCATCTGATTTTTTATTAGTACTCGTCATCTTGAATTAGTCTTAATTCTTGATAATTATTAATAAAAAGGGGCAACTTGTTAAATAGAAAAAACGGTTATTGAGAATCGATTTTTTACAAATCAATTCATTTTGAAGGGAGAAAGTCGTTTATTTTATTAATCGATTTTTCCACTCCAAAGCACATCCTTACGAATAACTAATCCTTAAAAATTTAAGCTAACATTGTAATAAATCATTTCGTATTGTTAAAAGAAATGTAACAGTAACTAAATCTCATTACAATACGAAAATTGAAGAGGAATGTAAAAGCTTAAACATCGGGCTTGTTGAATGGTAATTCGTTTAATTAATGAATTATTTTTTTTACTATTTCGTACATTAAAAACAAATATGCAATTAAAATCCGTGACAAAAAGAGAAAAATATATTATGATAATCTTAAAAGGGCGGACAGAGAAAGTAAAGGGCCAACAATGTGTCGTGCTTTCTCTCGACTCCATTGACCCCAACTATGATACGATATTGTACCTATATGAAACTTAAGCGAAAGAATTTATAATAACGTGCATTGGACGGCATAAAAAATATTGTAATTTTCTTGTAAATTTAATGTCACGTTATATGATGTAACGTTATATCGGTTTGTAAAAAGAAAGATTGTCCGCATTGATGTTCTACATTGTACACAACTTGTGTATTTATCTCCTATTGACAAACACTTATTGAGTCAGTAAAGTTAGATATAGGCATGTGAAAAATAATAGATATTTATGTTGATCGATCATTTTATTATTATAACCTATTTTTAACAATAGACTTTCCAAACATTATAAATCGATTTTAAAAAATTGATTATATTAAAAAAAAAGGAAAAGAGGGAAATCTTTCCCTTTTTTTTTCTTTCCTCTATTATAGCCAAACTACAAAACTTCCAACCATTTTAACCGAATTTTGCAAATAATGCATCTATGATATTATTTTATGCATTATAGTCCATTTTAATTAGTTTTTTTATTCTAATTACTTATTATATTCTACTACTACTTTCCACTATATCGCAAGCTATTTTTCAAATAAAATCTATTAGGCAAAAAAATATATTATTTATCATCGATTTATTAAATTCGAGTTAGGTAATCGATTTCTTCCACTTTAGTTACATCCCTAGTGAGATATCTAGTATTAAGTTTCACACCACACGTGGCCTATGACAAATGTTATCGAAAAATATATGTTACAGTTTCTTCGTATCTAGCCGATCGACGTCTATTCTTGGACGTATGTAGATGTGTTCAAGAGATCTTTGAAACTCACGTATTTGTGCCGCTTGGATCCAAAGGCGACATGCGACCTTATTGAGGCCATCTATCTAGTACTACATACAGCTTATGAATTGTACCGATTAGTATGGATGTGGATTATTTATATGAGGCCCCTAATCATTTTTGTCAAAATTATTATTGTAGTGTCATCTAAATTTAGTCCATGCAGAAGCCACTCTCAAAATATTACTGAGTGCATGAGAGCTTCTGGTCACCTGATACTGAAGTGCGCGAATTGTTAAGTCGGTCAAATAAAAACAAAAGTAGCATTACAAGTTTTTCAAGATATGAGGTCGAAGGCCCCAGTGTTGGGTCTCATTTGCGATTTATCTGACCTCGAATTTTAATTTAGAAATTCTGATGAACAACCAGTTCCTTTACTCGTTTTTGGACCTTGGATTGAATATAAAACTGTAAATATCATAAATATATGTAATTCTAAGAAAGTATTTAAGAAAAAAATGGTAAAATAATCTTGGAGATAGGACGTTAAACCTAGACTTCAAGTAAGAATAACAAGTAATAATTTCTAAATTTATCATAGATTAACACATGTTTAATTTTTAACAAAATACATTATACATTAATACAGCCTTAATATAAATTTACTTTTTCTTACCGACATTAACACTTATTTCGATTAATTTGTCTAAAATATAAGATAAGGGTTGCAAGATATTTAGAAATTATTATTCAAATATGAAGTAGTCATATTATCTGCAGAAAAATCTTTTTAAATATAAATCATATAATGTATCATCTATGATATAAATATTGTTGTTACCATAAAGACATTCTTGGCGTATACTAACCTCTTTTTTTCAACATGGGTTTTATAGCAATAAAGTTTTAATTTTGTACGAAATATTTATTTTAAAATACTATGGATATACTAGTATCTTCTAATATAACTAAATATCAGGTCATGAAATGTGAAGTAAATAAACAAAGAAATTATTTCATTAAAATATCCTCATAAGGTTTGCTAGTATAATAGAGAAATGGGAAATCACGTCCTGAAATCTCAAAACTCATTAAGTGAACTTCACTCTCAAAATAAAAGTAACGTGGAGTACCGAGGTCTCTGACCGGTAATACCGAAAATAACAAGTAAGCAACGAGTCCGGTTCGCTTGTAGTTAACGCAAAAATTCGTCTCACTGTCTGCTCTAAATGAAAGGATCTTAAACACGTATCTACAAATGATTACTTACTAAATATCCGATATACAATTGTTTATTATTTCCTTTATCTTCTTAGAACTAGTTGGTAAATTTATTAGATCCCGGTATAATTTTGACTATTATCTGATCACTATTTTAATCTCCACTGCTTATAAGGCCCTAAAATAGCAGTTGCCAAAAATAACGCAATTTTGTCGATATTTGGAGTAATAATCCTTAAAGAATCCTTGAAAAATTTCGAATTTTCAATCAAACATTGGCCGTTGCAAACCATGTTCAAGATTTTCTTTGTCATTGCACCATTCTATGGCAGATTTTTGTAAAAGGCTGTTACTTAGCGTTCCTTGAATTTTGTATAATGGTTCAGAAAATTACCTCAGCATTAGCTCTACTCTCGATGTCCACCCTGAATAATGACTTCTGGTGACTCAGGGCATCAAGTATACGCTCCTTCTTTAAATGCCTTTGAATTTAGAATCTGACAATAAGGCTGATAGTTGTATAAACATTTATTATTGATGTTGCTACAGTTATTCGTTTTAATTTTATCAGTTTAAGTCGCATCAAAGCTTAAGGTAATATATTCTTAAATTCTCACTTAAAAGTAAATTAGAATGATAGTACGGTCACCTTGATGAACGTACTAAACTGCTAAGCATACTAGTATAACCTTCAAGGTATTAACTGCATCTTATAAAAAAAAGGTTTTCTTCAAATGTACAGACTCGAAGCTTCTTTATTCGCTGTATTTAAAATCCGTAAGCTAGCAACGAAAAATCACGTTAATCGAACAATTATGTCGATTATGTGCTTTGTCTATATACTTTTTTGTTTGATAAGATTGTTAATCGATCGGGAATAGTTAGAGAAAGTGACTCGTTCGAAATGACTGCAAACGGCATAAAGGCGACATCACGTCTGGACTGCACCCGCCGCCTGCCGCTATTAGAAATACCGTTTCTGCATTCTACGATAAATGACTAGTCTGCATACATAGTTGCTTAAGAATATTTTTGTACAAAAGAATCATTTTTTTTATTACATTTCTATGTTGCAACCATTAATTTCTATCACTATTGTCATTGTGATAGCCCAGAAGTGAGACCGTTCGACTCTTTCGAGGCTCACGGGTTCAAACCCCGGGCAGGCACCAATGAGTTTTTCTTTTAAAACTTATGTATCTAATTGGTAATCGCAATTTATCACACGCTTTTCGGTAAAGGAAAATCGACATGAGGAAACCTACATATCTCTAGAGATTTCTGGGGATATGTGTAACCTACCGATCCGCATTGGAGCAGCGTGGTAGGTCTTAGCTCCAATTCTTCTCTCTGAAAACGGAGAGAGGAGGCCTATATACAGCAGTGGGATAGTAACAGCCCGTTACGTTACTTTTACCATTATCTTATTGATGATGGTATTCAATAATATAAGGGCATTAATTAACCATACCGTTTAGATGTCGAAAGAACCAATGACAAGAAAAAAGTTGGTATATGCTCTTTTTATATTACTGGAACTTTTGAACATTTGAACTTTGAAAATATAAAGTGTGAGTTAATGTTTAATATCTTTTTCGAAGTGGCTATTTGCTGTTAGCCCTAACGGACTTTATAACGTCACCGTTTGGTATGGACGAGCACGGAAGCATCGTTGAGTAGAGCGCAGAAGTTATACCAGCGTCGTGGTACCTTCTTTTTTTAAGGGTGGCTAAATATTTAACATTATAGTGTGATGTGCAATGTTTATATTTTTCTTTAAAAATGTAATGAACGAATATTATTGAAATTCAAAATATTTTATTTATTTTTAAATTAACTTTCTAAATTAATTATACTTTATTAGAATGAAATAAACTACTTAAGGAACAACTTCAAAGATTACGCGCTTGTGGTGTAGAAATAGATTTGTTCTGTAAATATAAGAAGTCACGGTTAACGAAAAACTTGTTTGGTATAATTCTTAAACTAGCTTGGATGAGGCAAGCAGAAGGTTCGAGGTAAAATACTATTGACAAACTGAAGTTTATCACGAAAAAATCACCTGTACATGATTTTTAAATACCCTCAATGATGATTTATTTTTTCTGTTCCCGATGAAAATAATAGCTTTAAATTTACCATAAATCTTATATATACTAATACTAATAATATATATAATTATAAATATTACTTCAGCGGATATGCCGCGAAAGCTGAACAGATAGACAAATAGTACATATTTCGATTTAATTGTCAAGAGCACAATGAATTTATGTTCAGAAACTGAAACAAACACAACTGTTATTTTTATTTAACTTGCACTGTACATGACATATCGTGCTGTAACACTTTGTGGTGAAATTTATCAGGCAGGTTGAAAGCTATACTAAAAGGATAGTTGGAGTCTCCTTATCCTAACGCAGAACTGAGAAGTTATTGCAACAAGTTAATTTTATTTTTACCTGCCGATATCAAGTCTATAAATAAGTAAAGTTTGTTTGTAAAACGTTAATATGAATACCATATGGCATCGAATATTAATGATGATATATTGGAGTTCAATCTTAAAATAACAAAATCAGTTGGTAATGCCACTTCTTGAAATACCTAACATTGATTAAAATTTTAATATCTATATTAATAGTTTTATTTTTCTTGATTTCAGGTTTGAACCTGTACGCAATATGCTGCGGCCATACGAAACTGTCAGATAGTGAGACAGTCGAAACGCAGCATGGGTGCAAATATGGGCAAGAATTCGAGCCTGCTCGACGCATTGCCTTCCACTCAGGGCACGCTACACGTCGTGATGCTCGGTCTTGATTCTGCAGGAAAAACTACAGCACTCTATAGGCTTAAATTCGACCAATATCTCAACACCGTCCCCACAATAGGTTTTAATTGTGAAAAAGTGAAAGGCACAATCGGAAAGTCGAAAGGTGTTAATTTTCTTGTTTGGGACGTCGGCGGACAAGAAAAGCTCCGGCCGCTATGGAAATCATACACGCGATGCACGGATGGTATTATTTTTGTCTTGGATTCCGTCGATATTGAACGAATGGAGGAGGCAAAAATGGAGTTAATACGGACAGCCAAGTCACCAGACAACACAGGTGTTCCGATACTCGTACTCGCAAATAAACAAGATTTGCCGGGCGCAAAAGAACCACGAGAGCTTGAGAAGTTATTAGGTTTACATGAACTAGTCTCATCACCACACGGCTCTCGTGACGCACATTCGTGGCACGTACAGCCCGCATGTGCCATCACCGGTGAAGGACTACATGAGGGTCTCGAAGCACTCTACGAGATGATACTTAAGAGAAGAAAATTGGCCAAACTGCAAAAGAAGCGTGTAAGATAGATGATTCGTGTATTATAAACGATAAATTTAGTCAAGATATGTAGTAAAGAATTAAATAATGCTCATCTGATGGACATTAACGAGATGTCCTCAGTGGAACACCAAATATTGTTTTTAATATAGGTTTATAACGTCTTATGAAGATATTCCATCATAGTGTTGCTCAAATTTACATTTGGAAGGAAACGAATATTTTGATAAAGTTGAATTTACCCACTAGTCATTTTCTTTTGAAAATAGCTAGAGGATAAAATATGAAGTGTCATTTAGTTAAAAATAAATGTCGATTAGAAACTTTATCGTTTCTAATCAGTTGTTATGACCAAAACAAAGAATGAAAAATAATGTCTTGGTTCCCCAAAACCAAGGCATTTTCGGAATTTAATGATCATGGCACAATGTTAACTTGATAGTTATCCACAATACAATATAATAATTACTTCTTCTTTCCACCAGCCATTTGTTTTGCTCGTCATTTTGCACTTTAATTATCTCACTATACCAAAGTAAAATGCTTAATGTATCCTGAATCATAGTCGATATTGTTAACTTCAAAAGTTACATATTTCTTTGAAAATAATAAAATATTGGTTGAATCACAGTATCCATGATATGAATTTTAATGTGATCGCTAAGTCCTTGTACATAATGCACTGTAAATATATATTAGTACCTGTAATTACCTACAATACCCGAGTTTAGCCAATGCATTAACATTCTCGTAAAAAATCCCAGTAAAGTAATTCAAAACAAAATTTACAAAACACCACGGAAGATAGCACTTGTTACAATATCGTTTCATGTTTATTGATAGTCATAAGTTATTTAGGTATTTATTTATTTACTCATAGTTATAACCTAGTATAATTGTAACCAATGTAATGAATAAATTAGGCTTTTACCAGAATTTACGTTACTTACCCTGTAAATATGTAAATTCCAAATAAGTAGTTATTCTTCAATACCAAGAAACCAAACATTTATAAAAGTAAACTACTTTTTGTTATTATATTTGTTTCAACAAAAATATTAATACTATTATAATTGTATTGTGTTTTATGATGATGCCTTAATGTTATTTTTAATGAATCCCCGTAATAAAGTCTGTTTTCGATAGAATTGTTTTATTAATCAATTTTTTTGGTATCGTTGTTTTCATCAAAATTTAAACCTTGAAGATAATAAGCCGGGTCCTCTTTTTCGTTCCAATCGGTAAAAAGAGTCAAATATTCCATCTCTGCTGCGGTTATAGTTTTTCTTTTAAATAGTCCCGTATTTGGTTTGTATAAAAGATCGTATTTATGCTTACTTTGTCCACTAGTGTTTGTTTTGAGCGGCATATACAAACTATCAGTAGTAATACCATGAGCATGTAGCAACTGCTGCTCTAGTCTATGAAATAAACGTAATTCTTTAGCGGCCTCTTTTGCTCTTTTCATTTTTAAACTTTCGGTTTCGGCGCATCTAAACATGGCACGTCTTACAGTAGTATTCCGAATCTCATCTAGATACTTAGAATAATCCATGTACATTTTTTCTATTGAATTAGCCACTATAATTAAGTCCATATTTATTGGTTTCTCTAGAAATACTCTTTCATAGCAATAATCTAAGTGCAAAGTCAGTTTTAAAACATCTGGTTCACCGATGCTATTGTAGAAAAAACCAAATAAGATTTTATGGAATTTCACTTCTAACTGAGTACATCTTTCTTCATTAAAGTTTAAACGATTTTCGTAGACTTTTATTGAATTTGCGACTATCGCATTGTCTTGGTATATGACATCTTTTAACAAATTTATTTCTTCTTTTAATTTTTTTGCATATGGAGTCAAATTATTAACATGTGTATAATAATGTAGCTGCTGATTTTCCATATCACTGAAAACATCTATTAGATCCTTTGGCTGAGTAAAATAGAGCACTGGTCTAATTGAAGTACTGTAGCATATATTACACAATTTCTCAAAAATCATTGCAAATGTATCTTCGTCGTGTGAATTACCAAAATCAAACCCTTTTGCTTCAATTTCAATTGATCTAGCAAACTCCCTGTTTTTAAAACGCCATGATGGTGGCGACAAGTAATATAAGAACCTACCATATTTTTGCTGCAGACCATACTTATACTCTAGGCCAATAAGCCTCGACTTTATTGTAAATTTTTCGATCCCTAAATTTTGCATTTCTTTTATCTTCAAATCTACTTTTAATTTCAGTTTCTCCCATTCGGCTAAAAAGTCCATAGAAGTTTTGTAATCCTCGGAAATAAATGCGTCGAAATATTTTGCTTGATCTGTTAGTCTTTGCAAAGACAAATCATAGATGTAAAGCTCATTACGATAATTTGTTTCTATATTTAACAGGCAATCATTTACAACTCCAGTTTCATGTCTTAACTTAAGTATGTTATTTATAGCAACTTTAATGTCCTTAAACCCTGGAATATTGATTAGCAATGGCCGTCCATTTATGCACTGGTAGTAGTCTTTATCAATATCAGTAACACATTCAATATCATTTATTGGATTATCTACATGTAAACGCCTTTGAAGATCACTGCTTATAATTTTATATTTTTCATAGATACTAATAGACTGCTGCTGCCTAAATCGACTAGTATCTTGTCGTTTAGAGTATTGTTTAAAAGGCAAAAGAATTTCAGGGCATTTTAATTTACTAATCAATAAATTTTCTTTTTCTGGCAAAGTATATCTCTTCAAATTAACATCGGATAAATTTCTTCCATATTTTTTTATTCTGCGATTTTGATTCTTATAATTTGGACTGTTAAACGACTTACCAGAAAATGATCTTGTTTTAGATATTGTAATGATAGTAGACTTATTATCGTCATTGAACATAGTTGTTTTAAAAAAAATTCATCAAAATAACGTTTGTTGGTTTATCAAAAAATCAATAAAAGCAACCACCTAGATTCGCTTTGTAAATCAATTCCAAGCTGGCCTTGTTGTTAACTTTTATTACATTCGGCTTGGTATTATACGTTTAACTATTATAAAAGTCTAGCTTTATAGATAGCACTTTTTCACCCTCATATATCTTACAGTATTCCAAAATGAATTGAATGAATTCGTACTCAAGGTTCAAAATAAGTCTTGTCTTTCACTTGCTATACTTATTAATAAGCATAGGTACAACGACGCTAGAAACCAACGTGACGACGACAAAGGACAACATCTTCTTTTCGACCCAGCTTCTAACATTTATACATACAATAAAAAAAGTAGTAAATTAATAAATTAGATAAGTATCTGATCAGATATATCAGAGATCACATAACAACAACAGAAGTTAAATGATTCGCTTTTAAAAAAAATGTATGTTTTTCTATATGCAGTGTACGCACCACATAAAACCACGACTGCAGCAGGCCTACCATGAACTCTTATTGCGACTCAATTGAAGATGTAAACTAAATTGTTTTGCTTTTTCATACAAAACATTCGGCAACGTCTTAAAGACGCACACTTTAAGTCGTTGCCGAATGAGCGTTCGGAATTCGTCCTAAGAACATGTGAGTAAAAGAGACAGAGTTATCTATAGTTCATATATAAGTTTTACTTTTCGAACATTACGATCCCAAAGCAAACCACACTTCATGGTACGCCTACGGTATGCCTTCAGCTTTGTGGGTCGGGGTTGATTCCCGCCGAAGGCCAACATTTTCTAAATCAATTTGTTTCTTCGAGTGAGTGTATTTATGGATTTAAAATTATATACGTCCCTATACCAATTTTCCGTCACCCATATCACAAGTATACAGTTACTTTGAGGGCAGATGTCCGTCAGTGTAAGTTTCCCATATATTTATTTAGAGTAAAATTATCTAGAGAGGTGCATCCCTTGTACGGAGGATGAGGCAGATTTTGGAGATAAGGTAGTGAGGCCAGATACACCACGCTACTCCAATGCGTCTTATAATACACATATCCCAAGAATTAACCAAAGTTATGCTGCAGGCTTCTTAAAGATTTTCTTTTACGGAAAAACGCGTAAAAAATTGTAAAAGTAATAATTAAGCACATTTTTATGGGAATCCATTGGAGCCTGCCTGGGTTAAAACACGCGACCTAAGACATATTTAATCGTAATAGCTACATTGTCGAACAAAAAACTATTTTAACGATTTAATAGGAAGGCAGTATTTTATTAATATATAGTGTAAAAAATTAAGGCAGTCAAATATTACTGGAAAAATTACAAAAAAACCATAATAAGACATTGAAATTTATCTATCAATGTATGAAAACATTTAACATTAAGGCAAAACGGATTTTCGTGGCACCCATTCGAAAGCAGGTTTTACAAATTTATAATATTCTTGCAAATACGGTGCTGGATTCATTCCTTCACACCATTCGGTAAACATCAACAATCCTTCTTTTTCTTCTTGACCAATTTTATATTTAGGAGGCTTAGGCCGCTCCCCGCTCTCAATCTGTGATTTTCTTCTTTCTGCAATTACCAAAGCCATTTTACTTTTTTTATCAAGAAACTTTTTAAGTACCGGTCTTTTATATTTTGCGGGAAGTAAAAAAGCCTTATTCATAGCAATAGTCATTTCACGAAATGCTCTTAATTCACGCTGAGCTTTATAAGCATTTTTCATTGTTTTTAGGTCTTGAGCAAAGAAATCGTTTCGAGCTTGATTAACAATCTTAAAATCTAATGAATCGAGACGTAAATTGTAGTCTTCATACATGACCTCTAGGATTTTCATAGGATCTTGTAAATTTTGATGACCTTCTTCACATTTACCAAAAACCTGTTCATAAACATACTCTATACATATTTTTAATTTTAGTGTACTAGGACTAGCTACGCTGTCATAAAATGTTGTATTGAGAATTCGAAAGAACTTATCTTTTAAATGATTTTCATTATAGTTTTCTCTAGCTATTTCAAAATTAATGCTGCCTATATAAAACTGAAAATAATCAAGTTCTTGCTTAGTAGTTTTTTTCAATTGCTTAATTCTATCTTGCAAAAGTCGATAGGGAGCATCTGTTTTTGAAAGCTGTATCAAGTATTCTCTGCTTTGAAGTTCCATGGTCCGAAATAGATATATCATTTGTTGAGGCCGCTTAAAATATAAATGTGGTGGGTATGGATTTTGTAATTCTTGTCTTGCTACTTCAATCATTCTATCAATATCCATGGTTTCAACTAAATCGTTATCCGTAACAAACTCTCCAGCTTCAAATTGTATTGATTGAATTTTATATTTCAATTTCTCATCGTACAATTGCCGCCAGGAAAGCGGTGCGACAAATATCAAATAACTTCTATAGATCTTTAAAATACTACAAATAGCGTCTAGTTTAAATAATATATTATATGAAATAGTTAGCTTCGAAACATATCCTAGAAATTCAGAATTTTTAGCGACTAATTCTGCGTACACTTTTTCGGCTTTGAAAACTCTTGCACAAGATCTCTTATAATCTTCTGTGAGGAATCTTTGAAAGTTTTTAATGTGCTGTTTTAAGCTAATTACAATTTTATTGTGTTCTTTACTTTCAGTAATAACATTTTGTTCTATTTTCAGAATTAAATCACGTCGGTATCCAATTTGTTGGCGATTCATTGCATAACTGCGAATATTATTTATGTAAACTTTAATATCGTCGAAGCAACGTAAGGGTCGTCCTTCAATTACGGTATAAAATTCAGGGTGAATTTCTACAACAGCTCTTACATCATCGGGAGGTTCTTGAATAAAAAGTCGTTCTGAAATATCTCTAGTAGCGGCTATTCTAAGATTATCTTTTAAATGTAATGGTTGTGACCATCGACTCCTACTCAGCAGTTTTTCTTTACGGTCACTGTATTTTATATACGAAAGTAACTTTTCAGATTTTGGTACCTGAAAGGGTCGTGAGGCTTTCTTTACTACTTTATCTTCTAGTATTGCATGTTTTCTATTAGCGAAATAATGTTGAGTATTTTGCACATAACGTCGACGAAATATTACATCTAATGTTTTTAATGGAACCATTGGTTTATGCTCCTCTTTTAAGCAAGACATTGTTTTAAATAATTAAGTAAAAAGATTATTTTAAAGTAACTTATTTATAAATAAAAAGAGCCCTAAAATTACATGTAAGAATTTTATAAATGTGCAAATTCTTGATTTGTGAACGTCAAAAAAACGACAGAAGAAACTAAAATCAAGAGGATAAAACTATTGTATAGTACAGAGGTTTAATTTAATTTTTTATCAAATTACTTTTTTATTTATTTTGGTATTAATTGTAAGTATTATATATTAATTATCATAAGCTACGAACTCAATTTTTTCTTAACTATAAAAAATCTCGTCTTATGGAATGAAAATGTTTATTCCAAAATATTTTTTTTTCTGGGTTCGAAGGAAGATTTCAGTCGTTTGCTTAACTTATTAACATCCTTTAATGATTTGCTTGCATCATGTGCCTGTTTCATTGCTTTAGCTTCATTATTGTAAGTTTCTTGTTCAATAGCTTTAATGACATGTAAATCAAAAGCAGATAAATCTAACATCAAATTATCATATTCTCTTTCAAGAGTCCACATCATATTTAAAGAGCTCAAATTTGCATCGTTCTGGGCTATAACTTGTTCGTAACAAAATTCTACGTAGGTAAATATTTGTAAAACCATTTCAGACGATACCAAATAGCGAATTTTATCTTCTAATATTCGAAAAAAATTCTCCTTCAATTCTGTTACACGTTTCTCATACAAAGAGATAGTAGAGTCTGTTTGAATAATCTGAAAACAAAATAAAAATAATGTTTAAAATTTCAATATATAACACTTAAAATCCAATTCCACAAACAATAATTATATAATATCCTTTCAAACCTTTTCTTGGACGAAACATAATTCTTTTTGAATTAAATCCTTTAAAACATCCAGTGATTTTAAAAATTTGTTTTTTTCTAAATTTAAGTCTTCAGTTGCCAAAAGATAATTTAAATTTTGTTTCTCTAGTAAATCGAATACATAAATTAATTCTTCAGGAGTTTTAAAATAAAGAATGGGGCGAGGAAATATACTTAAACGTTGCTTTACTAAATCCTTATTAATTTCATTAAAGATATCTGATTCTATAGTAATTATTTCTAATTGCTCTAAATTTAAATCTATTTTATGTTCTTCTTGCCATAAAATAGGTGCAGCTTTCTGAAGGAAGCATTGAAAAGATACTAAAATCTGAAAAGTTTCATTAATATATTGTAACTTAGATTTGAGGGTAGCTAATTCATAGTTCGCATGTTTATGTTCTTCAGTTTGATAATTCAACTCTTTAGCTAAGTTATCTGACTTTCGCATAAGAGAGATAGTCTTATTATTATCGTGTGATAAGAATTTGTCAAAACTATGCTGACATTCGTCAAATTGTTTCGATGCACTATTATACATTTTTCTTTCCGTTTCCATTTCCCTATTGATTCGTAAAATTGCATCGTTTAAAAAACCATGCAATGTTCGTTTTAATGCAATATCACGAATGTTTTTTTTATACCTGTTTATCGACTTATCAGATCTAATTGGTCTTCCTTTCACTATAGAAAAGAAGTTAGGATCTACGTCTAAAACTGTTTTCACATTATTGTCTCTAAGTTGATCAATAGGAGGCAATTTCACAGCACTAAATATTCTCTTGGATGATTTTTTTACTAGTTTTCCTTCCATTATGTGGAAGACGTTGATACAAAAATCAAAAACTATTTAGAACCAAGATATACAAAGTATAATATAACGAGTCGTTACTATAGTAATATGTAATGCAAGTCCAGTTAGTTCAATATTACTATAGATACAAATTAATCTATCTATGCAACAGAATTGAATGAGACAAGAGCCTGGACTTCCCTTACGAAAAAATCGCAAATAAAAGTTAAGTTATTTCTAATCCAATTACAATTGTGTGACAAATAAAAAAATGGAGTTTGTTAAAACTTTTTAATAAAAGTCAGAACCCATCTATCATAAACACATTGACTAGATACTTGTATTATTATATTAAGACGAAAGATAATTGATGACAATATATTTGCCCTGTAGACTTAATCGCTAGAAGAACTGCCACTTTGACGTTCCTCTCTCTCCTCATCTTCAGCGACCTCTCTTTTGACAAGCTCCCAGGGCATTACTGGTAGAGGTTCGACAAATGAGTCGTCAACTTTCAACTTGTAAAGTAATTTAGGCGTGAAGTGTGTTGGAAGTGGCCATACGTTCTCTGCGGAAAAAGGGCGAGATAAAACAAAGGAAAAACCATGTTCAAAAGAACAGAAATCTATAATTTAAAAATATAAATTGAGCTGTGTATCATACTCAGCGCTGATAAAATATAACCGGCTAAATTTGTGTGCCATTCGTCTCCAGTTCCCATAGTAGTCAAATTTGAAATTTATGGGTAAATTCGATAATATTATTGATAATAAGATAGATGGGACAGATTTGATGATGTCAAAATACAATAGATACAATATACAATAGGTAGGTTTTAGGAAATGTAACTAAGACGTTACCAAAATAAAAAGCGTAATCATCAAGTCGTCGATGCAGATGAACGACATGGCGTAGATCCAAAATATATTTTGACTGCAAGAGATAGTCTAATAGCGCCACTTCTGGCAAAGCTTCCATTTTAGGATCGACTGCGCTTAATCCCTCGAAAGATAACTGGCGATAAATAGACCAAACATTAATATTGTAATTATTATTTTTTTAATTTGACGTAGAACCTATAATTTAATTATCCCGAGTAATATTATATTCAAAATCGGTACTAATTAGGGATGCTGTGATGACGCTTACATTTTCATCGCTTTTAGCGTACGCAAAAATTCTTTTAATCTTGTCAAGGCATATACGGAGCTGTTCCATGTGCTCTGACATAGGTCCGAAAATATCCAACTTGCCAATGAGGGAGGGTGGTCGCGCACTTAACGCCCTCCAGTCGTCAAACATGAACTGTAAAATAATTTAAAAGAGTATTATTTTCATTATGCCTGATCATCATAATCATCCTTAGTAGTCGTCGAACTAAAGTTATAGGGTACAGAATACAAATTATTATTTGTATTAACATTTGAAAGACCTGAGTTAAAATGTCTTCATATCGCAGTTATGTTAAATATAATTTTTAAGAAAAAAAATGCCTAGATATATATATATTTAATTTGGAATTGAAATTTCAGAACGAAATGATGTCTTCCAATGTGAAGAACCGACATGAACCTTATAGGTATGCCATTTCGGGAACAATGTGAAAATTTGGTAGATTCTATTAACTTTAACCATTAATGTAGGTAGGCATCATACAATTATTATAGTAAAGGAGGAGCCAGCGTAAATTGTGTCCATCGACAGAAATAGAGAAAGCAAATGAGGCAACTAGGTAACGTGTCTCTTGTTTATCAATAAACAAATAAAGTAACAAAGTCAATTGACTATTACTGTTTAAAATATGATATGATTTAATTATAAATACATGTGAGTAGTTTCAATATCACATTATTTATTTATTCGTTTTTAATAAATAAATTATAATAACGTAAATTTGGTTTGACCTAAAGTATTATTTGTAACATCATTTTAAGCAGACGTTGCGCAATATATATAGCCAGACAGTGTTAAATGTCTTTAATCGACTGGTGTGTTATTGTTCATTGCAAGCTCGACAAAAATCGAACGATCGATCGACAGGTTCAGTCAGATCGTTCAGTATGTTATACCTAGAGCATAATAAGAAATTTTTGAATACCCAAATACATCAAATACATACCGTCTGTATTGAATGGTAAACTGTTAACATCTTTATCCGCTTGAATATTATTTTTTCAACTTTTCTCGGTTGTTCTTCCAGAAAAACAGTCGTGCGTTCTCCTTCTTTGGCCTCGATACTTTCTTCTTCTTCTTTCCATCTACTTTTGCTTTCTAATAAGAATCTTAAATGTCTATGAACTGTATCTTCTGATCCCTAAACAAACAGCTACCAGTGAGAAAACAAAATAAAAGCATGTTGAGACAAAACATGATTATTAGACACAACATTTTATTATATTTAATCATATTTAGAAGTGTTTATAATAAATATATTTTGATATATTTGTCGCCCTTTCGCGCCTTTTTGGTCATGCTTGATACATACAATTAAAGAAAAAATCAAATTAAATAAACCAACAAATTATATAGATTTTTTAGGACAGTACTTAATAAAAGTTTTATATTTTCCGGATAGTATTACGGATCCTTACTTATATTAAATAAGCGAAACTCTGTCTCTTTATCTGTTACGCTTTCACGGCTTATGCGCTAAACCAATTTTTATTAAATTTTACACAATTAAACACTTACTCCACGGGGTAATATATAGGATCCTGTATTCAATGTAAACCAACCTCAACAATGTGTACAAAGTAGCTGTCATATACCAAAAGCAATCCTCGCACGTTAATTTCGCAGTAGTTAGAGTTAACACCATTTATAGACATTTGAAAGAGATTTATCATTTCTTCCTTTGCTAAACCATGCTCGCCAATGTAAATCATTCGTATTGCATATGCTTTCTGAAATATTAAGAAACAATTTGCTTGTAGAATAAGTCTTTCCTACTAAGAGGTACTTCTCTTTATTAGCAGCAATTGTAAACTGAACTTTGATATAAATCATTAATAAGTAAAGTAATTTATACATAAACGTAGATAATGTTACAACATTAATTCAGAGCTTATTGAAATTAATTGTTGAATAAGAACTATACGATCTTTTACTAACCAACCCAATTCGTTCGAAGTTCTCCTCTACAACATTCAAAACTGATCTGACATCTAAATCTGGCAAAAAGGCCATGTTTAAAATTCACATATTCATTTATTTATACAAGCCATCTATTATAATAATACTATCGATTTGTACGTATACAATAAAAGACGCAAAGATAAGTGTACATAAAAAAGACGCTTGTGAAAGTTAAACAGTATCTATAGAAACAGTGTCAATGCAAAATAAAGGAAAGGACATATAGTACCCGGCAATAAATAATGTACATCGAGGCTTAGAGAGAGAAATCGGCTAGATTCTGCTTCATAGAGCTTCGTCTCTGTCGCACAGACTGACGAACCCGTGTGCGACAGTGACAGCTTTCTACGAAACCGAACTGGCCAGCGGTTTCGTTGTAAACATCGAAGTGCATTATTTAATGTCGGGTACTATACTTAGCTAAATCCCGCTTTGGAACATTATTTAACTCTACCGTTATAATTTAAATCCCCTTTTGAGTGGTTCGCTCAGGGGGGTCAAGTTAAACCATACATACTTAATTTTAGCAGAACTAAGTCATCTCCATCTTTATACCGATTACCGAATCAATAAGCTAAACAATATCCGAAGATCAAGTGCCATCCGAGGGAATTTAAGGCTTGATAAGATATACTGCAACATTCGTAATTTATCACCAGTCGGAGTACACAATGCTTATTTTATAGTAAAGGGAACCGTATTACAGTAGAGAGATGAAGCATGATATATAAATAATTCACTACAAAAAGTCCACTTGTATACTCTTAAGTTGAAATTTACAGCTATCAAAAGAAGGTTGACAACGAAAAAACTATATTGTCGACAATTAGATAGATGATAAACATGCGTGGATATAGCTACTCTTCGACTCTGTACACGATTTTTTTTTATTGTCACGAAAACCCATTATGGGTCATCACCGACTCAAACCTGACAGTGCTCCACCACGCTGCTGGTGGGGGGGCAGGGTACCGTTGGACACATCCCCGCCAGCAACTACTCCGAACCCCAGAGTACGCCACTTCTAGGCCGAGTCTAAAAGTGGCCCCTCCCTCCGCTGATCGATGCATTGAGAGCACCAGATTCATCGACCACCTCGGGACCTTCGGAAGGGCGTCCGATAAACCCTGTTCAGAACGCCCAGAAGTCCCCTTTAGGGCGACATACAACGGGCTTCAGCGAGTCGACTGCGCCCCGTTCGCCTGTGGCGGGTCGGATCCAAAGACTCGACTTCCTGGACCGCCCCGCAGCCGACTCTGTACAAGATAGTCATGACTAAAAATTTATAAGAATTATATTTTGAAAAGATTAATCGCAAAGTTATTTGCTGGCTCTTCTCGGTAGGAACAGGTTTCCTAACCAGCTTTAGAATTGAGGATTTAAAAACTTGTTAAGTTATAATAGTAGTTTATGATACTTTTGCATAATAAGGGTTCTTATAACACGAGCGTAGTTTAAAAAAACGAGCCGCAGGCGAGTTTTTTTATAGTGTCACACGAGTGTTATAAGACCAAGTTATGTACAGTATCATACACTACTTTATCTACTCTCATACTATAATACGTAAAATAATATTGCAAATAAAACGCTGAATATAACAACAAATTTATTTTTACTTGTAATAATTATTGATGTTCTGAATATTCATTTTCCATTGCATGAACTCGTGGTAACATTTAATATAGTTGCTCCTAGGTTTCGTCGGCAACAGGTTCACGGTCATGTTTGACGCAGCTTTTAGAATATCTGGTGGTGTACAATCACCACTATCCCCGCTCTCAGACATGTTTTTACACAAAAATTTATTTTTTTACAAACAAAACTAAACTTCGTTTAAATATTGAAAATGTTGCGTCGCCGCGGATCCATTCGTTGAAAACTTTTTTTTTTAAGGTAGAGGTTCAACCTCCTTGGTCCAGCTGGAAGTTGTATAGGTGTATCGTTACGATTAAAAAGTTACATTATGATACAGGTGTCCATACAAGACCTGTATCGTAATGAAACTTTTTAATTTTTTATTTTTGGTTTGTACGTAATATATATCATAAGAATTTTGTTTTCAGTTTTATAATCTTTGTATTATAGTATCAGAGTAGATAAAGAATATTTTGAATTTTAATTTGATAATAAAAATAAAAAATAGGGTCCAAATATCGACCAATATTTGTGTCTCATCGTGACAATCTTCGACGATAATCACTAAAGGCCAGAAATGATTATTCATACAACCAATATACTACCTTCATTGCTGGATTATAAATATGTATTATTTAAATTAAGAAATAGCATAACAAATAACTTTAAAAAATTGGAGTTTAACTATAAATCAAAATCAATAACTTTCATGTTTCTAAGTTTATTTCTATCACAGAAAATACTTATTCCACTATCTTCGTAGCCTTTGTATTTAGGTTATAAATGTTGATTATACACCATAGACAAACAAGATTTTTATTTTTAACATTAATACTTATTATATCTACTGTAATTATTACTACGGAATTTATTCCATTTCTTATCATTCCAGCTGGGCTTTTTCAGTGTGAATTTCGATTTCCTTTCAGAAATCTGCAAGACATTGTAATCTTGAGCCAAGGTTTCTAAATCTTTTGGAATTTCCTGTAAATATAAAATTTAAAAAAAACATTTCATAATATAACATGACATAACATGAGAGTGAAATGTAAAATAAATAATGCGAGTAATTTGATTAAATATTTTAATTAAAATTGCCCACTAGGTGTTGCTACTTGCTAGACACTCACAGTTGATGTGATAAAATGCAAAATTGACTAATGCGAGATGCAAATATTGCCATTTGATTTGCCTACTTGATAAACAATATTAATTAAATACACTACTAGTATAGTTTTATAAATAAAAAATATTAACATACATTCCAATGTCAATTATTAGTAATAGTAAATTAAAGAATTTATGAATTTAAGAAGAATTTAAGACTGGTAGGGTATCTGGCTGAGCAGAATAGACCACCCTCATTTCTTACCTAGGTGTCGTCAAATGCGGCTATGTTAAGTTGATCCACCGTGTGGTGTATGACTGAGTAGAATAGACCACCTTTATTTCTAACCAAAGTGTCATAACAGACAACTAAGGTAAATTTACATCAAATAGGAGACTGGTCATAAAATAGCTAACCAAAACATATGACATGTTTAAAACATGTTGTGCCAATCCCACTTAGTGGGATCAGGGCAGAAGAATGATGATAAATGAATTTAAGATTGATTCATTATAACAAATGTTTTATACCTGATTTGCTTCTTTTAAAACTGCTATCAAACTTCTAGCTTGTCGAGCATCTTCAGTTGTTAGTATTGTATGAGCAATACCTTTATTTTCCAAACGACCAGTTCGACCAATTCTATGGATGTAATCTTCAGACGTATTTGGGAAATCATAGTTAATGACGTGAGTTACACCATCAACATCTAAAATCATTTATTAATTATTTACTAATCTAGGAATGTTATGCATTTCCAGTCTTCAATTTATTTTAAGACATTGTGTTAAATACCTAAACCTCTAGCAGCCACATCAGTAGCAACAAGAACATTTGTTTTGCCCTTTCTGAAATTGTTGATTATCAAATCTCGTTGAATTTGAGATTTATCACCATGTATGCCTAAAGCTGGCCAACCATTCCGTTTCAATGTGAGCGTCAAACTGTCAACAAATCTCTTTGTATTTGTGAATACCAACACTTTTCCAAATCCTTCACCTGATAATTCATGCATTATTGCTTTAAATCTGAAAAATATTGGTTTTAATGTACAAGTACACAATAAATTCTCTAGTATGAAACTTGAAGATGCAGTTTGCACTGTGCATAATTGAAGCTCCTTGTTTAAAGATTAAATGATCTTAAATCACATACATATCTCAGTTTAGAAATAAAATCAAATAGAGCAAATACAAATTTGCTCTATTTGATGTCATGAATCAATAAACATGTACTACACCTAGTTCCTATTAGTGTTTGAGCATTGATTGCATCGTAAACATTAATTACTATTCGCTTACTATAATATTTATGAGCTATCACAAAAGGAGAACTAAAAATGTATAATTGGGAGGTCTCACTTCCCTAAAACATAATAACTACCCTTTTTTATTATGTTTTAAACTAACTACCTATGGATAGCTCAGGAAGGTTATTTAGTAACATATCATAATAATCATATTTACTTGTCCATTTTTTCTTCTTGTTCACAAACATGAATAACTTGTTTTATATTATGATTTGCTGATAACTCTGTTGAACCAACATTAACTTGCACAAATTCTCCAAGATAATCCTTAGCTAAGTATTGCACTTCCTTCGGCCAAGTTGCAGAAAACATTAAAATCTGTCTCTCAAATGGAACTCCTTCCAATGCCTTCCTGATCTGGGGTTCAAAACCCATATCCAACATTCGGTCTGCCTCATCCAACACTACATAACCACACCGGCTAAGATTTGTAACTTTGCTATCAAGGAAATCATTTAACCTACCAGGTGTAGCTATTAGTATATCCACTCCATCTCTTAATACTTCCATTTGTGGTATTCTACTTACACCACCATAAATACATAAACATCTTACGTTGAAAAGTCTATGAAAGTCTTTTGCAACTTCCTCTATTTGCCTGGCAAGCTCCCTGGTTGGGGCAAGAACTAAAACCCTTGGGCCTTTACCTCTTCGTCCCTCCTTCTCTTTAAGATGAACAACTGCAGGTAACATGTAAGCAAGAGTTTTACCAGTTCCAGTCTGTGCAATTCCGACAAAGTTTTTACCGGAAATAGCAATAGGCCAGGCTTGAGCTTGAATAATTGTTGGCTTTGTAAAACCTTGGGTGCTCAGAAAATGTTTTATGTAATCAGGGAAGTAACTATTGTCGATATCTCTATATGGACTAGGTACATCATTTCCAATTACAGTAACCTTATGTTCTTTGTAATAGTCTGCATTACTGATATGTGCAGTTTTCACTGAATAAGAACATGTAGAGCTCGAAAATTGCAAATTTTGCCTTGGAAAATGTTTTCGATTATGTGCATTTTTATTTACTAACAGTAAATAAAATATGTAACTTTTACTGTGCAGGAGCTGTTTACCATCAAGATAAAATCTATAAAAAAAGATACAATATTAGAACTTAACCTGTTACTGAAGAACTAACGAACAAGAAACAAGCGATAACTTACGATTTGATTAAATCATTGCGCCGTAAAAGATTTTTTGCAATATTTAGTGCCATTGCTATTGAGAATAATAAAAATTTCAATATAATTAACTTCGCATGTTATTTCTAATTCACATTTCACACTTGATTGCATAGACTACTAACTAAATGATTGTTGATTTGATAGTACCACAGACTACTTTCAGAAGTAGAATATCATTCTGGAATCATCAATCAGGCAACTTGTCTATGGTTATTGATTATCACAAACTGGAAAGTAGAAACTAGTTAGAGTTACAACGGCATGGGATCAAAGTCTAAGAAAGGAACGTACTATGCCTTTTTGCAACCAGATATCCCAAGACGACCATGGTTTTCTCTTTATAGATATGCTGATAGATGGATTTTGTCCACAATATCTAGACTTCGTCTTGGGCATGCATGCACACCTGTTCATCTTGCTAAGATCCAGATCAGGGATCACTCGATCTGTGAGTGTGGTCTAGATGAAAGTTCTATTACTCATATTCTTCTCAACTGTCCTAAACTCCTTCATACCCTTTATGATGTTCTCCCATCCAAATTCCCTCGTCCAGTAAATGTTGAATGTTTGTTAGCGTCCGTGTTTAGCCCATACTGTAGATTTCTATGTAAATATATTAAATATAATAATCTGAAATTGTAATGTATAGTTAATATTAATAATAAATAAATATTATTAATACTATTGTTTTTTGTGTTTGTGACTAATTGTTACAGGTGAAGGTGATTAACTCAGAAATTCCCACTATTTATAAAATAGTATTTAGTTTTGTAAAAGTAAAGTAAAAAAAGTTTTGTAAAAATTATATCGTTTTGATCATTAGTTAACCGAACAATTTCCTGTGTGTACTTCATCCCACGTGACATTGGCAAAGTAATCTGTGCCCAGTTGGCACGCCAGAACGCCAAAATTTTAAAAGAAAAACGGCATGGGACTATAAGTTAATAATAACTAGAGGTGTTACATTAGGATGATATTTGAATAATCCTATTATGTGATATAATAGGTTTCTCATATTAGGGTATCATACCTATTATTTGGTAATAGGCAAATAATAGTCAGCGATAAAATATGATGTATTATTTTTTCACTGGCTATTATAGTAATCATGCCTATTCCGTGACGTGACATATTATTTTAGTGCGACGGTGAATAAATTTTCCTTCAAACTTTTTACAGGCTTACCCCTCGTACGCACGGGCGTAAAAATTACGTCACGTTAAAATTCCACAATAGGCGTTATAAGAAGTTTCGTATGGTATATTCAGATTAACGCCCTCGCCCTAACGACTAAAATGGAACACTGCACGATAAAATACGTCGCGATTTAAATACGCTGTCGTGTGAACAGATACCTGGATACCCATTTGTTTCATTTCGACGTAATTTTTACGACGTAAAACATGCGATAAAAATCCTCTCGTGCGTACGAGGGGTTGGGACTGTCAACGGTGTTTATGTTGGCGTATTTAAAAAGTTAATCACCTTATATACAATTGATTAGTAATCATAGTATTTATATGTGGTTATGTATATGAAAGATTAATCATTTAAAAATATTGTTAACTTGTCTTATATTACATATTTACATTTAAAAACATCAATTGTTTCACTTTTTCGGCTTTTAGCCTTGTTCGACGATCCGAAATGTTCTACCAGTAATTATATTTTATACTTATTTATTATATATTATAAATTTTATTAGTACAAATGCGCGTTAACATGAAACCCGACGTGCGTGTGAAACAAAATATAATTTCTTATTACAATATTATATATTATTACATTACAATATTCAATATTAGTTTAGTACAATAGATTATCGTTGTGTACACTTGTACATTGCTTACTTACTTAGTAACCATCCCAAGGCACATTCAAACAAAGCCTGACATGTACTTAGTAAATCAAATCCCGATTTCTCGCTCACAGTTGGCGACTCGCTACTACTTAAGTCCTAAATACGGGTATTACCGTATTAGCCTGTTACGGAATAGTCCCTATTATTAAGCGGAATAGGTAGCGCTACCGGCGATCGCCACGCACATGGCGACCGATATCGACCCTATTATCTTGGACAGCTATTATTTGACTATTATCTGGGAACAGGTTACTTTTATATCGCGTATTATAATACGGTATTACGTGGGCTGTATTATATTCCATATACCTATTACGAATATATTCATAACACCTCTAGGTTGTGGTGACAAGGTGAAGCTCCCTTGAGAACTCTTGTTTATTTCAGCAGCAACAAGATCTATAAGTTTTTTTTGGCCTTTTCAAGAGCAGTCTTGTCCTTAAAGCAATGTACTTTATAGCGCGGATCTAATAACGAACACATGGAAAAAGTACCGCTGTGCTCTATGTTTTGCCCTAACCTTCTATTTAATTCTCTTACAATTATTTCAACTGACGTGGCTACATATGGGTGTATTGTAGAAATTTTATTGTTATACACATTTAATAAACTTCTCGTGTACACTATAACTAGACTACCTGTTGTATATTCTTCACCACTCATTAGCTGATTTACTTCTTGCAATGGCTGCAATATAGTAACTAAATCTTTACATATTTGCCATTCCTCTACGGAGATCATAGGCATACATCTGTCTAACAAACCAGATGTACCTCTCATCTTCCAACTCCAAGAAGCGTTCTAACATATAAAAGACGGAGTTCCACCGTGTAGGAACTGCTTGAAGAAGCCTGTTGGGTTGGGTAACTCCTGTTTGCACTTGGTATCGAAGCAACTTCTCCATTGCTATAGTGCGCAACAATAACTTTTACAGTATCAATAGTGGATTTTATGTTGCTTATATCTAAAGCTTTCTCAACAAATTGATTGTGTGGGCAAAACAGCCGAAATGTTTTAAGCCTAAATGGTCTTTGACTGCATTCTGCATATTATTTGCGTGGTCAGTCGTAACTATCAGAATTTTTTTTTATCAATACCAAAATCGTTGATGATTCTGGAAATTTCATCTGCTATGTTTGACGCAGTGTGATGTCCAGGTAATGGTGCACATTCTAATGACTTTTAGTTTAAAAATTTTATCTATAGTGTGCTAAAATCGCTATATAGCTTTCTTGTGTCGCTTACGCTAACTTAAGCTTGCAAATTGTTAATTCATTAGTTCAATTACGGCCGGGTAGAGATCTTTCATTCTAAAAGTGCACGCCCCTCCACCAAATTACATTATTTTAATGTGAGAGAAAATATTCACTGTACTATTTTGTGTGCGCGCAGCAATTTCAAAGTTGACTCAACTCATTCGCGCACTTAAAGGTCAACTAATTGCTCGACTGGTATAAAGCAAGCATTTATATGGCGGAGAATGCACGCTTTGTATGAGACAACACGTCTATTCTGTCACGCGTTCCTATCATTTGTGCACTGGTTGACCAACCAATCCGGTTACACTGGTTACGAGTAACATTGACATAAAAATAAAATTAATTTCATATTTATAATCAAATTTATGTTGAAAATTCTTTAGAATAAACAGTAAGTTTCGAACGTTTCCCTGGAGTAATAATAAGCGCTGTGGAGTGTAAACGGGAAGTTCCGCATTCGAATCCTAGCATGCATATATTATATCTCAATATCATTCCCATTTCGACACGTATTTTCCCACATATTTCTATCAATCATGTCAATTCGTTCCTTATTTAAAGCAATGGCTTTAATGATGAAATAATGATAGACGTTAAGTTTTGCCCGTTTTTTTCGCCACATAGTTTTATAAAATTCTCCATATTTTTCTAATAAAGAAAAAATATTTATCTAATTATTATTTAAAATAGAAAATAAAAATTATTTATCCTCTTTTTTATGACATGCTAACTGTACTTTTGGCAATAAGCGATGCGTGCTCCTAGGTTCGTGTCTGTCCGGAAACTGAATAACCAATTAGAATAAAGAGTTTGCGTGTATTTCGTCTGTACATAAGTTTTTTGTGTTGGGTAAAATCATTGGAGGGGCGTGCACTTTTAGAATAAAAGATCTATACACAATCTACCTAATTTCAAAAATGAGCAGTTTCATTAAATTTTTAAGCAGCAGTAAAAAATTTTTATCGGTAAGGGATACACTTTATGGACGTTTACGGAGGAAGGGCTAACTTATAGATTTAATATAAAAAACAATATAATTGTTAATACTAAAGTTTATTGAAACCATGTTACATATACATAGATCGAACTATTGGAATGACATTCTTAATTTTGCACTGAGCTTATTTTATGGTATGGATTATGGTTACTATGTCTCAATGTCTAAATGAGAAGGATCTATTCTGGGCGGGCTTATTATTTAAAATAGCTAATCCTCACTTACATATCACAGTAAAAAATTAAATTAAGATATAGTCAAGTTTACATTCACGCAAGTTCTCTGTGAATTTCAAATGTCAAAAGAGAAATAAATAGTTAATAACTATCAGAACCTTTTGCAACAGGCTTGTAACACAAATAAATACATTCTCTAAATACCGTTCATACACTTAATTTTAGTTGAGGATTCACTTAAAATCACAACTTATTAATACTTTAGTAATCATTGAATCTTTTGTGGCCACCTCCATTGTGACCATTGCCTCTACCAAAATTTGATCCTCTCTTAAAGGAACCACCACTACCACGTCCACCTCCAAATCGACTCCTATTCCATCCTCCCCCACCTCCTGTTCGGTCAGCCATGGTTTGAAGCTGAGGACTCACAATCTATAAAACAAGCAGTATATTAATGAAAATTGTAACATACTAATTTTTTTTAATTTAGAAAGATAAGATAAAACTGTCTCAGCATCTGAGGATGGGATCCAGATAAGCATATATGGACACCGAAGGCATGTAGCTGCAATTTATATACCTCATACTTGCATTCATGTTACGCTATAAATAAACGTACCCATGCCAAAGGTATGAGGGGACATTCTAAAAGTTGACAAACTATTCTGTATTTACCTGATTAGCTTCCTGTAACACTGATACTAGATCTTTGGCTTGTCTAGAGTTGGAAGGTGTGAAGAAAGCATATGAAGTCCCTTTTGATTTAGATCGACCAGTTCTTCCGATTCGGTGAATATAGTCTTCAGATGAGTTAGGATAATCAAAGTTAATAACAAATTTGATTCCATCCACATCTATAAAAAATAATAAAGTTAAACAATGTATATCGATATTATATAAAAAAATAATTGTTACAAAGCAAAAAAAGAAAGTTATCATTAAATAAAGATCAAAACCCTAAATGAATTACAAATAATTTAATGAAATTAAATATCTTACAAGAAAAGGTAACTCAACTGCACTACTACTTACATGCGTCAAATTACATAAATTTGTACCAAAATAAATTCTGCCTCTCACTTAGAACCCTGGAGTCTTGCAATAGGCGCAAACTAAGTTGACTGATTAAAAAAAATTCTCTTTGCCCTCTTGAAAACTCCAATATGGCCGAAATAGAAAACCCTTGACCTCTTGCCGATCATTCAACTTGTGGTCAAGTTTTTCAACAATGCACACTTTTCTCATTCTTTATTTTTGCAATCTTTAAATGTAGTGCATCACCAGGTTTTCCACACTTTCAAGTCTATCCGAATCATCGGACATACTTTCCAGCTTTCCGGCCCCGGGTCCAATAGTAGTGAAAGGCACTATGAGGCACCATTGATATGACGAGTTATTGCATTCTCCAAAAATATGTGCCACTGCATCAGACAAAGAATCATGTACAAATACAGTGCAGTAACTTGTAATATAAATCAGATAGAACACAATAACTTTCCGCCAGTGCCTCTGAAATTATAAAAGACAATAATGTACATTTATCATCACTATTTAACAAGATTCATATATTATACAATTAATTCAGAAGTAATACATAAAATTCCAACTTACCAAGTCCTCTAGCTGCAACATCAGTTGCAACAAGTATGCTAGCTCGACCTTGCTTGAATTGATATAGAACATCATCTCGCTCCTGTTGTGTTTTGTCACCATGCATACATACAGCTGGCCATCCATATCGCCTAATATTTCTAGTAATATTTTCTACTTTTCGCTTTGTTTCAACAAAAATAATTGTCTTTGCTCCTGGATCTTGATTTTGCCCTATTTCTTGAAGCAATACATTTAACCTATAACAAATATTATTAAAATAGATTTTACCCTTAAATGTTGAGTGTAAATATTTTAGGTTAGAGTTCTCAGATCTTCTTAGAGGAGAAATTTAATATAATCAAGCTTTAAATCATTAAATATTACAGTCATCATAAGCAAAATACATAATTTTAATTATGTATTATTCAATTTGATACTCACTTATTTTCTTTTTCATGTTCTTGACACACATCCACAATTTGTAGAATGTTATGATTTGCAGATAACTGCATTGATCCTATGTTAATTTGTAAATAATCCCCTAGATAATCTTCTGCTAATTTTCTAACTTCTTTTGGCCATGTTGCAGACCACATTAATGTTTGCCTATCAGGACGAATTTGTTCTATGATTTTTCTTATTTGAGGCTCAAAACCCATATCCAACATACGATCAGCTTCATCCAAAACTAAATAAGTGCATCGTTGTAAATTGGTAGTGCCTTTTTCTAGGAAATCAATCAATCTTCCTGGTGTTGCAATCACTATTTCTACTCCTCGTTCCAAGTCACGAGCTTGTTCTCTTTTTGGTGCACCACCAAATATACAAGTGTTTCGTACATATGCTGCATTGCCAAAGTCAGCAGCAACTTGTTGAATCTGTTGAGCCAATTCTCTTGTGGGGGCCAAAACAAGTGCAATGGGGCCATCACCACGCCTTACTGGTGGCTGGTTATTTATGTGTACAATGGCAGGTAATATATAAGCTAAAGTTTTTCCAGATCCAGTTTGAGCAATACCTACCAAATTCTTACCAGACATAGCAATGGGCCAGCCTTGTGCCTGAATTGGAGTAGGATCCTTATAACCCGAGCTCTTTATGGTTTGCATTACATAGTCTGGAAAACTCCCCTCTTCAAAATGTTGGATGGGGTTTGGAACTTCTGCTCCACTTACTGTCACCTCATGTTCATTTCTATATGATTCCACTTCGTAAGGTGATCTACTTAAAACAGATGGAGGTGGGTTGTAGAAATCTTTGTTAAATGGCTGTAATGATAGAGCATCCCAGTCTGGACGTCTCATATTTTGCCCTCCAGAAAATTCTTTTCTATTGCCATAACCACCGCCACCTCCAAACTTATTCCCATTCCCAAATCTAGATGTACCATTACCACCAAACTTGGCGCCTCCACCACCGAATTTAGATCCGCCGCTTCCACCACGGTTATTCCAACTACCAGACCTATACAAAGAATACATATCATTAATTTACCCTTGTTAATTTTTCTTTTTATTATCGTGTGGTATCCGGCAGAATAGAATAGATCACTCTCCTTTTTTACCGAGGTGTCGTAAGAGTCGACTAAGCTATGTGCCGTGTAGTATCCGGCTGCATAGAACAGACCACCCTCAGTTCTTACCGAGGTGTCGTAAAAGGTGACTAAGGTACGTTGACGTCAGGCAGGCCGGTCGTAAAATACGTACGTAGCCAAATAAAGTGATAACACGTTGTAACATGTTGTGCCGACCCCACTTAGAGTGGGATAAGGGCAGGAGATGATGGTGAATGATGATTAATTTTTTTTTTATATTGTGCAAGTTTGGAATAGATCAAATAAAAAATCAATGTAACAGCTTGACGCATGACACGTAACATACGTATGACAGATTGCGTAAATCCCACGCACGTGTTTTACTAAATTAAAGATTGTCGCTGCCAGAAAAATTTTTTGTACTAATTTATACAAGCTTACTTGTGATTTCAGGTTAACTCTTTAATAATGTAAAAGTAAATTAAACCAAATCTGAGATTTTTAGTTACATCTGTACACAAGTTACAATGGTAACAACAAAAATCAATACTGAACTAGCAGATTAGCCGCCATAATATATATAAATTAGTATGGAACATAGAGTTAAATTTTATTATACGTCAAGTCTACTATAACTAATAAAAATGAAATCAACTGAGTACGAGATCTGATACTTCATGTTATATATCATAACATAATATTTCAAATTGTTCTATTGATTTATGACACAAACAACGCAGTGGTAACGCCCAAGAATATTGATCTTTGCAGTCATGCGCGCTAGAGCATTTTTAAAATATATTCTAACGCGATACACTAGTTAAAGCATTTAATAGCAAGTATATAAAAATTTCCTGTAAATCTAGTACTACAATTCTTAAAGCAATAAGATGGCAACTTTTAAGCCACAAAATATTGCTACGGAATACAAAACTTTCGATATAATCAAAATGGCAGCTACATGAATTTTAAATCATACAAAATTACCGAATATGACTTTTTTTTTTAACTATTACAAACTTTAAAAATTAATTATTGAGGTCATACCAGAAATTTTGTGACATAAAAATTTAAGTTACTTCGCCTACGAATTACGTTAACAAAAGAAATTAAGCTTTGAAATTACAGCAGCACGAAAATATAAACACAAAACGTTTTATATTACAATAATGTAGCACTTACATTATGAATTATTTAATGTGTCTTATAGATGTTCTTGATTTAAAAAGATGTTCTTTTATTCCTTTTGATGCAGGGCCTACAAAAAAAAACATTACGCTATTACGATTGATATCAAAAAATAAAAACTAAAGAAAGTTAAATTGACTCGTTATATTAAACTGTACAACATATTTCATGATTAAATTTTAAATTTTTCACAAATTAAGTAAATCTTAATGACGAACACGTCTTACCTAAACCACTGCTTTTGAAAGAGAGTTAAAATGGCGTTTTCAAGCAGTTAAACAGCTAACGCCAACTTCACCACGTAGTCTATATATTTTACTCTATGGTAAAATACAATTATTACCCCTCGTACGCACGAGATGAATTTTATCGCGCGTAAAAATTACGCCGAATTGAAACAAATGGGTATCCAGGTATCTGTTCACACGACAGCGTGTTTAAATCGCGACGTATTTTATCGTGCAGTGTTCCATTTTAGTCCTTAGGGCCAGGGCGTTAAGCTGAATATACCATACGAAACTTCTTATAACGCCTATTGTGGAATTTTAACGCAAATTATTTTTTACGACTCGTTCGGATGATCGTAAAAAATGAAACAAATGGATATCCAGGTATCTGTTCACATGACAGCGCATTTAAAACGCGACGTATTTTTATAGCGCAGTGTTCCATTTTAAGGCGGTAGAAATGGGCGTCACTCGAATAGGATATATGAAACTTCTTATTCCTACTCGCACGAACGCGAAAAAATCGCGAGCTCCCTCGACGGTCTGACGTGTTATTTAATTTTTGCCTGAGAGTGCATAGTACGATGTCGTTTATCGATCCAGAAGTTATTATTATAGAAGTGGATTCTCGTGCGTGTTACGTCTACTCAGCGATTGCCGCTTTCCCAGACTCCACTCGACACCGGAGGTGTAATGTTCCACGCCTGGGAAAGACACTTCGCTCAACCTGGCCTTTCCCTACCTAACTTCGGTGGGATCGGACGCATTTAGTATTTAAGATTTTAGCATAGTAATAGTATAAGAATAATTATAATTAACTGTAAATAAATAGATTTATTTGGATACTGAGTTTGTGTACCCAATAGTCGCCACCCATAATATAATTGGCGCAGTCTGGGTGCGGTACTTAACATCGAAACAGTATTTGTGGAAAAAATACGTCGCTTCGTGTTTGGTGCCGAAATAAGAACCTACGGAGGCTGACTGTTGGAGAAACCCACGTACGGATCTCGTTCGTCCAAAAATCGATGAATACGCCGATCGTGATGTTTTTGTAAGTACACTACTCTGATAGTTTAGACACTATTCCTATGAATTCTATCCTAATTAAATATATAAAAAAATAATATAAAAATAATTAAAAAAACTAAATTGCTAATTTAAGTAGCTTATTCTACTATAGGAATATAAGCGATCGCAAACTTGCATTGCGCAAATTAATGCGAATCGAAATTCTAGTTTAGATATAGATAATAGTATAGTATTAAATATGACCGCTCCTTCTCAGCCCACTTTAAATATGGAACAAATAGACTTATCTACCAAAAAAAAATATAAAATTGTTCGACTCATGATTCATTAGTATCTAATAAAAATTCTCATATCTCGAACCGCAACGTAAACAGAGAGTCCGAGATGCAATATGAGCCGAATAAAGACGTGCACATACGCATTCCGCTTGCAAAGACAAAAAACTTGCACCTCAGTTCACTCAAGATAAAGTAATTAATTAGGAACCAACTAATTCATATTTACAAATCTAAACATCGAGGACCTGTTGCAAAATCTCGTTTGAAACGGTCAAAAAATAATAATATAATTGTTTCAAATACTTGAATTTCCTTTTAGTTATATATGTTTTTTATTTTCATAAATCAACAAAAATTAAATAGAGCTCTTACTTTGGTCGTAAATACGACTTCTTAAGATAAAGAGCGATTAAAATACTTCACTCTGCTTGGGCAAATTTTCGTTATATTGACCTAAAAATGCACAAGACCTTCAGAGTTAAATTATTTAATAAATAAAATAAAAATATTGAATTGTTATATCAGCCTATTTTACTACTTATTTTATATTATTTTATTTTTAAATTTACCCCAAAATTTTCATAATTATTAAATTTCATTTAGATACCTTTTACCTTTTCCGACTTTGTCCTGTTCCCAATAAAGATCATAGTATAATATTACCTCCTTCCTATATAGTTACTAATTTGAAAGAGTATGTGTACATGGAAGCTGAATGCTCGAAGTTTAGTTCGACATATTATATTTTCGAAAACAAGCTGACGCATTATACTCGAACAAAATTTGACTGTATCAACAAATTAAAATATATACAGAAGATCAATCATTATTGCACATTCTCGTCTAGCCAAAGCTATATTATTGCATTTCCAACCCGAACTCTAACTCCAACTAAAGTGCCACCATCTTAATATCAAATGCTGCAGGGCAGCTATCTCGTGACAACACCACAATGCGACAGAAGCTGCCATCAGTGAAGAAGAACACCATACCGCAACATTTGGTGTTAACATTACTGCCACCAAATAGTTGCTTTTCTGGAAGGGGAGGTGTTACGTCTACTCAGCGATTGCCGCTTTCCCAGACTCCACTCGACACCGGAGGTGTAATGTTCCACGCCTGGGAAAGACACTTCGCTCAACCTGGCCTTTCCCTACCTAACTTCGGTGGGATCGGACGCATTTAGTATTTAAGATTTTAGCATAGTAATAGTATAAGAATAATTATAATTAACTGTAAATAAATAGATTTATTTGGATACTGAGTTTGTGTACCCAATAGTCGCCACCCATAATATAATTTGCGCATCTATATGCGAAACATTTTCCAGAATACTGAAATAAAATTATGAAAAGTAAAAATTGCTTTGTAATTTCGTATTTCACACGTTTATTTATATACAACTTGATTTACATTTTTAAATATTTTCTACAACAAAAAAAACATTTAAAAATATAAAAAAATTGCCATCCACGGAGAGCGGAGAGAGGACCCAAGCTCCCGGTGGTTAGGGCTACAGAGTGAGGAACCTCCTCACTATGTGTGCCGTCTCAAGCAACACTGCCTTCTGTATCCTGCGCTTGATCCAGCAACTAAGCGTGAGCCTCTTGAGATGTTGGTCGAGGCTCTTCGCGATAAGACCATTAACCGATACAACAATTGGAACAATTATTGTTGAATCATGTCCCACATGGCGGTCATCTCATAAGCTAAATCTAAATATTTTGTTAATTTTTCTTTTTCTGCTCATATGAGATTATCGCCATGCGGGACAGTGATATCAACAATAATTGCCCGACGCGCTAACCGATCCACTAAAACTATGTCAGGTTTATTGGCAACAATATACCTGTCAGTAATAATGGATCGGTCCCAGTACAGCAAAGCACGATCATTTAGTAATTTCGTTATTATTGTTTTCCTTACTTTAGGGCTAAAGTCAGTCGTTGTACAGGTTATTTTTGATGAACGCATTTTAGTGTCTTGAACTGTTATCCTGGGACCAATATTTCCATAAAATTATCAAATGATCTTATTCTATTTTATTTATCTTATATTATTATATTTATTTTTTTAAATAGGAAGTCAACGCAATAAATAGTTTACAATATAATATATATTATAGATACAATCATCTTAGTATTACTAACTCGTATATCTCACTTATAGGCTAACTCAGCATGAGTTAAAAATGACAAACAGTGGTTAAACTGTAAATTGAAAAAAAAAGAATATAACCTTATTGGTAAAAAAAATAAACATATAAATAAATATATGATAATATAAATAAATATAAAGAACACTTACACACACAGTCGTACATCCTCAAGTAAGTAACTTAATACTTGTGTTACGACGTTACGAATTTTAACGTCGCGTTAAAATTCAGCGTACGCCCCGTACGCACGGGCGTAAAAATTACGTCGCATTGAAATTCAGCGTAGGCGTGGTGGGTAGTGACCCTGCGTTCATCTCCGCGGGTCGCGGGCTCAATACCCGCCGAGAGCCAACATTGTCTATAAAACTTAAATTTGTTAATTCGTCGAGCCTGGGTGTATATTTGTATTTAAGTATGTATTTAAAATTACATATTAGTATATTTACCAGTTTTATTCACCCGTAACACAAATATTAAGTTACTTACTTTGAGGATGTACGACTGTGTGTGTAAGTATTCTTTATATTTATTTATATCATCATATATTTATTTATATGTTTATTTTTTTTTACTAATATTTTCTTTTGTTTTTCAATTTACAGTTTAATCATTGTTTGTCATTTTTAACTCATGCTGACTTGCCTACAAGTGAGATATACGAGTTAGTAATACTAAGATGATTGTATCTATAATATATATATATATATATATATATATATATATATATATATATAACGAATGTTTTTTCAAAATTATTTATTGATCTTTTAACACACGTTACAATTATATAAAAAAAGATTAAGAAGATAATACTAATACGGCGATCTTTAGCCGTATTACGTAGAGATTAACAATTTAAGACTTAACACGAAGGGACGTCGTTACCCACTGCCCGGCCAAAGGGAATCGGGCGCATACCTCGGTCGCATCGCCCCCCCCGCCCCACCTCTGAGGGGCGCGACTCTAGGGGTCCGCGTGATAATCCAAGTTGCCCGCGTTACATCCTCCCCCTCTAGCCTAACAAAGCGCCCTCGCAGTTAGGATAGTTCTTCAATAAACCTGCGGGGTCTTCCACGCCTTCGTTTTTCTCTAACCGGGGGCTCAACATTACCGACGAAAGGCGTGAGGTTCGAGACATGATACCTGCCCAACACTTCTCCAGACTGTACACTTTCTAGTGTGTAAGATGTGTTACTCAAAACTTCACTTACCTTGTACGGACCATCACGCCGCGGAATAAACTTCGCCACTTGACCTGGCCCCGCATCGTTCGGGCCATGGGTTTTCAACAACACTAGGTCACCTACGGTATAATCGGGCGCAGGCCTTCGCTTTTCATCGGCATAACGTTTTTGTGTGGCCTGTGCCTTCTCGTGAGTATCTCGAGCATCCTGAAGAGCTATGGATAACCTGCGAAAATAAGGTGTAAGGACTGTAGTGGCCTTATCACTATCGATAACAGCTCTCATATCTGCCACTACGTCAGCGGGAGCTCGTACTTCTCTTCCAAACATCAAGAAAGCTGGCGAATGTCCCGTACTGCTCGTAACGGCAGAGTTCATCGCAAACCTAATTACTGATAAATAAACATCCCATGTTGAATGATCTCGGGCGACGAGGATTGCCAATTGGGGTTTCAGATCACGATTTTTACGTTCCACAGGGTTCGCCTCTGGATGATAATATGGTGTCAGTATTTGTGTTATTCCAAAAGTATGACACATTTGCTGTACCACTTCGCTCACGAACTGCACCCCGTTGTCGCTCAGCATTTTCCTCGGAACTCCGTACCGTAAAAATACCTCTTCGATCAATACTTTAGCGCATTCCGGCCCGGTCGCATTTCGCAGGGCGAATAACTCAACCCAGCGCGTGCACGTGTCTTCTGCAATTAAAATCCACCTCATTCCACCTGCCGTCTCCGGCAGGGGCCCAAACAAATCTATAGCAAGTACCTCGAAACGTCGTGATGTGGCGGGTGTTTGTAGTAAGCCTGCCGGTCTCCTGGTGTCCGCTTTATACCTTTGACATGGCACACAGCCCTTGATATATTCAGTCACATATGTACGCATACCTGGCCAATAGAATCTGGAGTAAAGTCGCTGAAGAGTACGTTTAACCCCGAAATGTCCCGCCGTCGGAGCGTCGTGAAATTGTTTCATCACAATCTCTCGCTCATGTAACGGCACCACTAAACACGCGACGTCATCCTCCTCTGCGTCTGGATGATATCTATAAAGTATTCCATCCGACATAACATAGCCACGGTCGGACCATAACCTCCCCCTAAACTGATCGTCTTCCCCTTCTAGATCGTCTATGATTTTCTTGACTTCCGGATCATTAATTTGATTCAGCCGGATGTCCTCCGAGCGTCGTCCCTGTAGATGGACTACAGTTAAACATAACTCGCTTTCTGGTTCATCATTTGGCGGGCGCGATAACATATCCGCGATGACGTTTGACTTGCCTGGTGAGTACTCTACTCGCAAGTTGAATTCCTGTAAAGTCAACGCCCATCTTGCCAGTCGACCACTGGGACTTTTTACACTCATCAGCCATCTCAACGGCTGGTGATCGGATTTAATGACCACCTCCGAACATTCTATATAGCCCCTAAACTTACCAACCGCCCACACGACAGCAAGGGCTTCCCTTTCCGTCGTGGAGTAATTTCGTTCCGCGCTGATCAGTAGCCGGCTAGCATACTCAATAGGCCTTTCATCTGGGCCCTCCCCCTGCATTAGTACCGCTCCTAAGCAGTAGCCGCTACTGTCCGTGCGAATCGTGTACGGTTTCATCTCATCCGCCTGACGTAAAATTGGAGCACTTACCAACAAATCTTTTATCCTTTTAAACGCCTCATCTTGCTCTTTAGCCCATCGCCACGCAGAAACTTTCTTCAAGAGGTTCGTCAGGGGTCGCGCAACTTCTGCGTAGTTGGGTACAAACCTGCGGAACCAACTTGCCGTTTGCAGAAAACTCTTTAATTGTTTCACGTTCTTCGGAGTTGGCATATCAGCAATGTCTCTAACCTTATCCGGGTCCGTTTGGATTCCTCCGGGGACTATAATGTGTCCCAAGAACTTAACGCTTTCCCGTGCAAAATGGCTCTTATCCCGGTTTACCCGCAAGTTAAATAAGGCCAGACGGTCAAAAATAATTTTAAGGTCGGTCATATGCTTTTCAAAAGGTCCAGGCGACAGAACGATCAGATCGTCCAAGTAGGCTAGCAACTCTACCTCCTTCAGGTTGGACCGAAACCGATCTATCATACGTTGAAACGTAGCACCGGAGTTTCTGAGGCCCATAGGCATACGTATGAACCTATACGTACCTAAGGGTGTGACGAACGCTGTTTTATCACGGTCATCCGGGTGAACGGAGCATTGGTAATATCCGGAACGTAAGTCCAGTGTCGTCATGTATTCGCTTGTCTTGGCAGCGTGCAGTATGTCTTCGATCCTAGGAAGCGGGTATCGATCCGGTTCGGTAACTGCATTCAGCTTTCTATAATCTATACAAAGACGAAAATTGCCGTCTTTTTTCTTAACCAACACGACATTTGAGGCCCACGGGCTCTCACATTCTTCGATAACGTTATCTTGTAAGAGTTTGTCTAGTTCAGACTTCAGGGAGTCCTTTCTACCCTGCGACAGTCGGTACGGAGGTGACGCAATAGGCTCCTGTGTTTTACTTACCTTGATCGTATGCGTCGCGAAGTCAGTAGCTGGCCCGCTTCGTGCGAACTGGGATGCTCTCCCAACGATAAACTGGTTGAGTATAACCTTTTGTTCACCGTCTAATTTTGTGCCTTCATCTGCACGAAGAGAGAGGTCCGCCGTACTCATCTGCATGAGCTCCGCATTATCTTTCCTGAGGGTGTACTTACGGACAAACGGATATTTGCGATCGACGTCGTCTGTGAAAGTCCAACAATCCTGTGATATATCCATAATTATACCTGCCTTCGCGAGCAATTCACACCCTAACAAGGTTTTAGTTTCGTCTCCAGGCAGCACCATGAAGTCAGCCACCACCTCGCGCCCCTCTATAATGATAGGCACGTTAGCCACGAGGACTTCCCTCGCCACCCTGGTACCATCAGCCAATCCAATGGTGTGCTGTTTACTCTGAAAGACTACATTGTTGCGACACAAAATCTCATATAACATAGGACTCGCTATACAATGGGTAGCCCCTGTATCAACGATAGCTACGCCCTGTTTACCCATTATCGTAATATTTAACATCGGATGAGGAGATACGTTTTCACTCCCCGCCACCACGTTATTAAAATCAGCGAGATTCGAACTCGCTACCCGGTTGGCACAAGTCTCACACCTCGACCTCACGACCCCGGGTTTTCCGCAACCGTAACAACGAATATCACTCGCTCTACTGCTATTATTTTGATTGGTAACGGGTTTACTTG
The DNA here is from genome assembly GCA_947086505.1 of Morpho deidamia. Taxonomy (NCBI): domain Eukaryota; kingdom Metazoa; phylum Arthropoda; class Insecta; order Lepidoptera; family Nymphalidae; genus Morpho; species Morpho deidamia. The sequence continues at coordinate 8,467,775 of CAMTZC010000027.1, forward strand.
GATTATCGTCACCGTGAGTCGTCTTATCCTCGAACTTAGTAGTTTTAGTACGCACGCTCCTACACACATCGGACGTATGCCCATATAAATGACAATGCGAACATTGAACGCGGGCAGGTTTCGCTCCAGTTGTGGGAGGTATAATCGACCGATTCCCCAAACCAACAGACTTTTCGGGACTATCGTTATTAACCGGAATCACTTGGTTACTTATCATGCCAAATTTTAATTCACTAATATCGTCCTCGGCGGCCCTCACTTTATCAATTAAAAGATCACCACTCCTAACAGCATCGTGAGGTATGCGTTTTCTTATTCTACGATGTAAAAGTCCATAGATAATGTCTACTTGATGTTGTTCGTTCAATACATACGGAAGTTTAGCGATAAGCGCTCTAATGCTACACACAAACACTTCCGCGCGCTCGTCGTCTCTTTGCGCATTAGCAAAAATTTGTCGAAGCAATTTATACGCGGGCATCGCTACACCGTACACTCCGCGCAGTCTCGAAACCGCGTCTTGCCATGTGGACACCGTATTTCGTGCGCCGCGCCACCAAATCGCCGCATCGCCCTCGAGCAACATGGGAAGGCCCCGCAGCGCGTGCTCGTCGGTCACGCCGGTGCACTCCTTGTATATCTCGACGGCGTCGATAAATGCTTCTACTTCTTCGGCGTCTTTAGTCGCTCCGTTAAATCGCGCAGTGCATTTACTTAAATTTCCAGAAGCTAAACTGCCGGATGTTAGCGGCGTTGACGCCCGTAGTTGCGTATTGCATAACAGATTCTCTAACAATGTTTTATTTGCCTCGGCTTGCGCCCGAGTAATTGATTCCACCAGCGAAGTAAGAAATCCGAGCGGTACAGACGCTTCCGTGTGTCGCGGTTGTGCATCGTCTACGGCCGCGGCCGCGGGCTCCGGCGACACGGCGTCCTCCGCAAAATCTTCCATTATGTTTACGTCTCGTCTTGTTCGCGGCATATTCGATCGCGATCACTAAACAAGTTGTAAAAATTCTTTCGTGCCACTAGTTGGGAGCCAGATTATAACGAATGTTTTTTCAAAATTATTTATTGATCTTTTAACACACGTTACAATTATATAAAAAAAGATTAAGGAGATAATACTAATACGGCGATCTTTAGCCGTATTACGTAGAGATTAACAATTTAAGACTTAACACGAAGGGACGTCGTTACCCACTGCCCGGCCAAAGGGAATCGGGCGCATACCTCGGTCGCATCGCCCCCCCCGCCCCACCTCTGAGGGGCGCGACTCTAGGGGTCCGCGTGATAATCCAAGTTGCCCGCGTTACATATATATATATATATATATATATATATATATATATATATATATATATATGTATTGTAAACTATTTATTGCGTTGACTTCCTATTTAAAAAAATAAATATAATAATATAAGATAAATAAAATAGAATAAGATCATTTGATAATTTTATGGAAATATTGATCCCAGGATAACACATTTCAAGCCACTAATATGCGTTCAGCAAAAATAAAATGTACGACGACTGACTTTAGCCCTAAAATAAGGGCAATAATAACGAAATTACTAAATGATCGTGCTTTGCTCTACTGGGACCGATCCATTATTACTGACAAGTATATTGTTACCAATAAACCTGACATAGTTTTAGTGGATCGGTCAGCGCGTCGGGCAATTATTGTTGATATTACTGTCCCGCATGGCGATAATCTCATACGACCAGAAAAAGAAAAATTAACAAAATATTTAGATTTAGCTCATGAGATGACCGCCATGTGGGATATTGATTCAACAATAATTGTTCCAATTGTTGTATCGGTTAATGGTCTTATCGCGAAGAGCCTCGACCAACATCACAAGAGGCTCACGCTTACCCCTCGTAAGCACGGGCGTAAAAATTACGTCGCGTTAAAATTCCACAATAAGCGTTATAAGAAGTTTCCTATGGTATATTCAGCTTAAGCCCTCGCCCTAACGACTAAAATGGAACACTTCACGATAAAATACGTAGCGATTTAAATACGCTGTCGTGTGAACAAATACCTAGATATCCATTTGATACTGGATTCAATTCGACGTAATTTTTACGCGCGATAAAAATCCTCTCGTGCGTACGAGGGGTAAGTGCCCAGTCAGTAATTAAAAAAAAAATATCTTTAATTAATTTAAAATTATTTTTTTATCTCAATTATCCTTGTCTTATTTTACATTTTATATTATTACTTTACACTAGAAATAAATGTATTTATATATTCTAGACAGCATAAATTACTAGACAGCATAATTATTCTCTTCATATAGTCTTTGCTCGCAAACGAATAGAATGAAGTTCTTTCAGGTTAGCAAGACTGGTCTAACTAATGAAGTTCTTCAACTTCATGTTGAAAGTAAATCAGTGAACGCTTAATATACAGTTAAAAATTATTTTAAAATAGTTTATGAATCGAAATTAGTTTTGAAATATTAAAATTATTTAACAATTACTCTTTATAATGTCGACGCAACCCCATAGTAAGAAAAGAGTGTGCTATTACTACGATAGTAAGTCTTATGAGTTTTTTACCCGCCAATAAATTCGATATGTGTAGAGTACTAGAGGTTTAAATGTAATGTATAGCTTATGGCTTATTTTATGTGATAATAAGTGGTAAATATGTTTATTTAAATGAAATTTTATAGGCTTATAGTCGCCACATTCATCTTGATATTTTTAATGAGTTGTTTTTCACGTCGACTTCGTGAGTCTGTACCATAATCGTTGTGCTATTGGTCAAAGCGATTTTGTTCACTTGTTTCTGTATATAGTACAGACTGTAATATGTCAAGCTTTGAATTAAGCTGAGTAACAATCGTATAAGAATTTTAAATTGATATATGAATTAATATAATCAAAATATTTTTTTTAGGTGATATTGGTAATTATTACTATGGTCAAGGACACCCCATGAAGCCACATCGTATACGTATGACTCACAACTTACTATTAAATTATGGTTTATATAGAAAGATGGAAATCTATGTGAGTAAAAATATATTTATTTTATTCGTGAAATTAGTTTTCAAAATTGCTATCGATAAGATTTTATACATTTGATAATTTTAATTGTGAGAGCAATTTCACAGGATATTGCTATCAAAGAATATTTTATTTGATTAATTTCCAGAGACCACATAAAGCTACAGCTGATGAAATGACCAAATTCCATTCTGATGATTACATTCGTTTTCTGAGATCAATCAGGCCTGATAACATGTCAGAATATAACAAACAAATGCAAAGATGTAAGTTTTACATTACAACTTCAGATAAACTATATTACTAAATGCTGATTAAAAAGCCTTATTTATATAAATATAAAGTAATTAAATATAGATTGGAGCAATTCTTCATGACCAAAAACGTGAATTATAACGAATAGTCTATAATTCACGAAAGTGAATTATAGACTATTCCATGCATATTTAAAATTACAGTTGTGGGGGCTTTCCAATTAAAGCTATGCTTACCAAATTTTGACTGCCCTTACACATGAGTGAGATAAAGTGTATTTTTTTTTTATACTATTATTGATATTATAACTAATATACTTAATGGGGTGAGAAAATATTGGGATTAAATAAGCTCATTATTGTCTTTAATAAATTTATGTATAACTTACCCATTCATATTGAACAACTCTAGTATGTATTTTAGTAATGTATTTTTCTTAATAAGGAAATAAGGACCCTCACAAGTACTGTCTCCAGTTATGGGACAGTACTTGTAAGGTGACTTGTGTTATACTTAACTCTTTGTTATACTTCACTATTGTAGACACATTGATCGCTGACATTAGACTGACTAGAATAGGCCCAACTGGCTTATCTATAACCTTTGTTGTTTGCATTCCTGTTTCCGTTTTAATGACAAATGACATTTGACTACTTCTGTCTCCCACAAATTATTAAATTATTCCTATTAATTATGTTTCTTATTACATAACCACATAATGGTAAATGTATTTGAGAGTATTTATAAGCATATTTAACACAATATGCATATAATAGCATATTTAACATTGTCAATTGTTTATTCAGCATTGTGCATGTATTCAGTAGACTGTAAATGTGCCATTCTATCAGATAAGGCTGGCTATATGTTTATATTAAATAATAAGATTGTTTGGTGTTTACCTATACATTTATATTTATTTACAGTTAATGTTGGTGAAGATTGTCCAGTGTTTGATGGATTATATGAGTTCTGTCAACTGTCGGCCGGAGGCTCTGTAGCAGCTGCAGTTAAATTAAATAAACAGGTTAATGCTACTTTCATGTTTTGCTAATACTGTTGTTCATTTATTATAAAATAAATATATACAAAATGTATAACTATCTTACTGAATTCTTGTACTAATTGTTCATAGGCATCAGAGATCTGCATCAATTGGGGTGGTGGCCTTCATCACGCGAAGAAATCTGAAGCATCTGGTTTTTGTTATGTGAATGACATTGTTTTGGGAATTCTTGAGCTTCTTAAATATCACCAGAGGGTATTATATATCGATATTGATGTCCATCATGGGGATGGAGTAGAAGAAGCATTCTATACTACGGATAGAGTAATGACTGTGTCTTTTCATAAGTATGGAGAATATTTTCCAGGGACAGGTAAGAAATTTTATTTGATAGGTAATATCTAAAATGATTAATTATAAATTTAATACTAATTAAATGCAAGTAATAATCAGAGTTTGTAAGGGTTTACATAGGTTTTTCATAATTGTTACTTTCCTTATCTTTTATATAAAATTCTTGTGTCACAATGTTAGTTACTATACACCTCTGAAACTGCTTGATTGATTTTTTGAAATTTTATATGCATATTCAGACTGACAATGAGCTACTATAATATAATAATATATATAATATTTCATTGTGTTCCCTAAGTGATAAGGGTTATCCACACCTAAATATTATTTATTTTACTAGAAATTTTCTAGAAATAATTTATATGGCAAAACAATTTTTGCAGGGTCAGCTAGTATAATAGTAGTAGTATGTTTATGAAGATGAATAGTAGTAATTAAGTAAAGTAACATATTCGTGTCTTTTTTTCATCTGCACTACTAATATTATAAATGTGAAAGTTTGTGAGTGAGTGAGGATGGATGTTTTGTTATTCTTTCACGAAAAAACTACTAGACGGATTTGGATAAAACTTTACAGTTATATAGGTTATACATCAGAATAACATATTGGCTACAATTTGTAATGATTTTATGTAATATAACAATTCATGTCACTAAACTCGGAAAAAATCTGGCCTCTGAGAGCTATCTTGGCAAACGCTGCTTAAATCATTCAAGCTACAAAAAGATGATGTATTAAAATGGCACCAACTTTATACCTGAAATTATGTTATGTAATGGTATTTTACATAAAAAAAAGTAAAGTAACAGCCTGTTACGATGCCCACTGCTGGGCTAAGGCCTCTTCTCTCCGTTTTTGGAGAGAAGGATTGGAGCTAAGACCTACCACGCTGCTCCAATGCGGATTGGCAGGTTACACATATCCCTAGAATTCTCTAGAGATATGCAGGTTTCCTCACGATGTTTTCCTTCACCGAAAAGCGTGTGATAAATTGCAATTATCAATTAGACACATAAGTATTAATAGAAAAACTCATTGGTGCCTGCCCGGGGTTTGAACCTATGTCGTCTCTAAAGAGTCACACGGTCACACCGCTAGGCTATCACAGCTTTTTGTATTTTTTGTATTTTACATATTTTTGTATTTTACTTTTTTACTTTTTTAACTTTTTTGTATGTTACTTTTTGTATTTTACATATTTATCAAGAACTATTTTTATAATTGTATATAATCCATATTTATATTTTTTTATAATTTCTGTTGAATACTTAACAGGAGAGAATTAGATACAATTTATTTATATTATCTTTACAGGTGATTTACGAGACATTGGAGCAGGTAAAGGAAAATACTATGCTGTGAATATCCCACTACGAGATGGCATGGACGATGAGTCATATGAATCTATATTTGTTCCAATCATATCAAAAGTGATGGAGACTTTTCAACCTAGCGCTGTAGTCTTGCAGTGTGGGGCGGATTCACTGACAGGTAAACTAAGATTATAAAATTATGACTTGTCGGTAATACTGGGGTGCTACAAACTATACACTTATGTGGATCATGTAGCGTGAAGAAATAGATACAACGTATAACGAGTCGCTAGTGAATACGCAAACCTGTAAGACGTATCTAAATAAATTTATCTTCACCTGCCTTCTTTAATTTCGCTCCACATCAAAAAAAGCAACAACAACCAAATAGTACCTACGCCACAGATCACATATAAGTTTATATAAACATTCATATAAAAAAAAATTAAACTAAATTCTATGACTTTGTGTATATATGATGTTAATTATTATAAATTATCTGTATACTTAGTCGTAGGTTATATTATTAATTTTATATTCAAATTCAATTCAAAATATTCTTTATTCAAGTAAACTTGTAAACAAGTGCTTTTGAATCGTCAACTCTACTGCCGGTTCAAAAAGCTGTTCCTACTAAGCCAGCCAGCAAGAAACTGGAAAGTTCCTCTTTTTAAAACAACTCTTATTACTGGTTACATTTAGTCATTGCTGTTTTGGACAGGGTCGACCAGTAGCTTTAACCAGACATTTTCCTAGCTTTCTGTTTTAAGCCTTTTTCTAACAGTGTTTTTAAACTGCAGTAATGGTAAGGCTAAAATTGATTGTGGAATTTTATTATAGAATCTTATACCCAAACCCACAAATGACTTACGTACCTTTGCAAGCAAGAGCTTATGTCGGTTCCTACTTCATCTATTATAGTGTTTTATAATTCCGTATATTTTTATATACAAAAATTATAGTAATAGAGAGGTAGTAAACCTTTTTGTATTTGTTAATCTATTATTGGATAATAATTTCAAAAATTTTGCTTTTTAGGAGACAGGCTGGGATGCTTTAATTTGACAGTACGTGGTCATGGACGCTGCGTGGAACTTGTGAAGAGATTTGGTTTACCTTTTCTACTAGTAGGAGGTGGAGGGTATGTATATTTCTTTAAAAATTTGATTATATAATCATAACATTTCATGGATAGCCAAACAGACCCCGACCTTCAGGTCCACGGGTCGTGGGTTCGATTCCCGCCGATGGCCAACATTTTCTATAAACAATTCGTCTGTTCTTCAAGCTTTGGTGTGTATTTGTATTTAAGTATTTAGTAAGAATTATATATGTATACATTTACCACTTGTCCATCACCAATTACACAAGTATTAAATTACTTTGGGGATGGAAAACCATGTGTGTAAGTGTCCCATATATTTATTTATGATAGAATTTGAGTAGTTACTTTTATATTTATACTCTAACACAAAATTATCGCCGTGTGGTATCCGGCTGAGTAGAAAAGACCACCCTCATTTCTTACCGAGGTGTCGTAAAAGGTGACTAAGGTAAGTTGACGTCAGGCGGGCGGCCGGTCGTAAAATACGTAGCCAAATCATTTGACAACATGTTTGTAACATGTTGTGCCTGCCCCGCTTAGAGTGGGATAAGGGCAGGACGATGATCATGACCCTAACCCAAAATTAAACATTCAAGTAATATTAACATAGTTAAATCAAATTTTTATTTAAATATTTTAATTGCAAGAATATACAAACAATTTTAAAAAACCAGCCATTTTGTTTATAACTTGTGTAGGTATAGAAAACTACCTTTAAAACATGGTATTTTACCACTTTCATATGATCATAATTTGCTTTTACTTGGATGTACAGTTACACAATTCGAAACGTCTCACGGTGCTGGACGTATGAGACATCAGTAGCCCTTGGAGTGGAAATAGCCAACGAACTACCATATAATGACTACTTTGAATACTTTGGTCCCGATTTCAAGCTGCATATATCACCTAGTAACATGTCTAATCAGAACACACCAGAATATCTGGAGAAAATAAAGAATAGGCTTTTTGAAAATCTACGAATGCTGCCTCATGCACCAGGCGTACAGGTAAATTGATTAATTTTAATGACTTCTATATAAAATGTCTTGCTATATTTGTAATATAAAAGTATAGTTGCATTTTAAACAATAATAAACCAAACCAAAAAATTCAATATAATAACAGAAAGTTCTTACTTTCTTTTGCTCTAGTTTTGTTTATCATTCCTAATACTCTAGTCTTCTTAAAGAAGACTTTCATCGTTGAATCGCCCTATCCGAAGAACAAAGTCACATCTTGCATATACAAGCATAGGAAATGTGACTTTGTTCTCGGATAGGGGGAAGTCTTGAAGTAATTATGAAGCAATTAAAGTCCAATGTATTGAAAAAATATAAGGTTATTCATATAGGTAAAATAAGTGTTCATCAAATCAAGTTATCATGCAATCAGTCGACAGACTATGAGCAGATGTGGTGTCAGTAGGTGTTAACATTCAGAGATAACAACTCCAATGGGAAGAACCCCATGTGTCAGCCGTCTATTATGGCGTCTTTTCAAACGGCGAATCGCCTGTTACACTGTCAATTGCACCGCTGAATGATTTTAATGATTTCCAAGTCTTTTTGTGTATGAACAAGTGTTTTTCGCATTCATGTTTAAAGATAAATACTGTCATTTATCTTTAAGTTATCATGGAGCTCTGATATTTGCAAGAACCACGTAAGAAATAAATCAAGTTGTTTAAAGATTTATTAATATAAAATAAATTTATGCTAGGTGCAAGCTATTCCAGAAGATGCAGTCAATGATGAGTCTGAAGATGAAGACAAAGTTGACAAGGATGAACGACTTCCACAAAGTGATAAGGTAATTTATGTAATAAAATATCACAAATGTAAGACCTCAACTTAGAATCATAATAAATATATTATTGCACTCTTACTTATATACTGTTACGTCTGCGATAAAATTGCAAAACTATTTTCTATCAACGAAAAAGTTAATGATATATCTTCATATTAAATTATGAAACATTGATCCGATAAAGATACACTTTCAATGAAATATTAAGTAGCTAAATTAATATCATTTTCTTTTGACAGTCTTCCTAAAACAATGAAATTAAAATATATATTAAATATTAATGAAAAACAAATAAAAACACAAGACAGTTAATTAAAATTTCATAGTCTAATCTAAAGAATTTTAACGATTTTGTCGTGGAGTCTATCTCCTGATGATGTTTCGGTTGCGGGGCGAAACGATTGTTGAGTTTGTGATAGTGACCATGTGTAATGCTTTTATATTATGGTGACAGTGGTGGAGGTATGTGCATCTGTTTTTACGAATCCAGCATGTATCGGGTACGAAAAACGGAAAGTCATACATTTAGCATTATATATATATTTTATATTTTCTTTATAGTGGATGTTAGCAAAATAATTTTATTATTACTTTTGTAATGTAATGAAATTAACTGATATTTATCAAATTTTATTTTTAAGGATAACGTATATAGATAGAGACATAAAAAACTTTTATTTGTTCATAAAAAATTATAACACGCTTAGACTCCAGAACCCAACTCTATATAGTGCTGTAAGGTAAAAGATCCAAATAATGTCTATGGTTATACTTATTCTGTAGACACATATAACCTGTGGAGAATTGGGTATGATAGGGCAATTGGTCGCCAGATTTAATCTCCTTATAATGACAACATTCGGATGCATTGTAGCTATAGATCAGTTATAGAAGGTTTATGAATAAACAATTTTATGGAGCGCTTTATAAGCTTACTAGCAATGCCCCGCGGTTTCACCCGCGTCCATACAGATCTCGTGGTAGTGGAAAGTCTAAGAAGTCGGACTATAGATTTATTTTGTAGATTCATTTATTATAAAAAATGGGTATCATTAGTATTCTTGGAATAAGACTTAACTCACCAAGTGTAGGCCCTGCTATAACGGTAGGTTAGGTTTGTTATGGCATTATTTGATTTCGATTTACATTCTTAAATTCGTAATATCTTTTGATTGGGATGTCGGATTTTAATAATTTAAAAAGTATTTTACAGGTATTGAAACAGTTATTCATAAAATATCATTTAATGGGATAAGGATTAATACAGAGATATGAATAAAATGGTTTGATTATTGTCGGCAATTTTGTTACTTACTTTTACAATATAAAAAAGTAGTTATATTGGCATAACTATAATAGTTAGACATATGGTATCGCGGACTTTTTAGTGGATATTGATACGTTCTATAATACTGTAGAACATTTTTTTGTTCTATCATCAATAGTTTCCGCAGCGCACGCGATGATAGATGTTTACGACTAAATTTTTGCCAAGTTATTACAATTTTATTAGGGATACCTATTTTTTTTGAAAATGACATATAGCCTATGTTGCTCAGTGAAAAAGCAGCTTTCTAATGGTGAAAGAATTTTTGAAATCGGTCCAGTAGTTTTTGCGTGAAAGCGTAACAAACGTATAGATAGAGCACTTTAACTAGAGAGTGTCTAAAACGTTCTATAAACTATTCTAACTAGAGTCCCTGCGAGAGAAGTTTAAGGAAACAGGTATTCTTACGTTAGCTTCACAGTATATTTTTAGCAATTTGATTTTTGTGCATAAAAATATACATAATTATAAAAAGATTGGCGATGTATATAATAGACAAAGTAGGAACCGACATAAGCTTGCGGCTCCTGCTTTGCGCCTTGTAAGAGTACGTAAGTCGTTTGTGGGTTTGGGTATAAGATTCTATAACAAAATTCCACAATCAATTTTAACTTTGCCATTACAGCAATTTAAAAATACTGTTAAAAAGAGGCTGATACAGAAAGCCTATTATACCGTGGAGGCTTACATTGATGATAAGAATGCGTGGATATAGCTGCTCTTTGACCTTGTGCAGGATAGCTATGACAAAATGTAATTAGTATTAAGAATCTTCTTTTTTAAAAGAGCTCCACCGAGTTTCTTGCTGGCTCTTCTCGGTAGGACGGCTTTCCGAACCAGCAATAGAGTTGACGATTCAAAAGCACTTGTTTACAAGTTTATTTGAATAAATAATATTTTGAATTTGAATTTGAATTGAATTTTATGAATAAGGCCGTTTATCCTTTGTGTAGGATAAGCGTATAACGGGCGACGGCGAGCTGTCGGAGTCCGAGGACGAGGGCGACGGCCGGCGAGACAACCGCTCGTACCGCGCGCCGCAACGCAAGCGGCCGCGCCTCGACAAGGACGCACAGCCCAAGGACGACGTTAAAGGTACTAGGGACATCATTACGTGCTTTTGATTTATATTAAAGTAGTAATAAAAATAAAAAAGTAAAGTAACCGCCTGTTACTATGCCCACTGCTATATATATAGTATATTACCTTTATATAAATATATGGGACATTTACACACACGGTCGTCCGTCCCCAAAGTAAGTAACTTAATACTTGTGTTATGGGCGACGGACAACTGGTAGATATACTACATATATGTTTTAAATACATACTTAAATACAAATACACACCCAGGCTCGAAGAACCACCAATTTGTTTATAGAAAATGTTGGCCCTCGGCGGGAATCGAACCCGCGACCCGCGGAGCTCAAGCCAGGGTCACTACCAACAGCGCCAACGGGTCAGTCAGCCATTCAGCCATTGGCCAGTCAGCCAAAGTCATTTATTTATTTATTTATTTATATTTGTTACCTTTCTATAGTATATTAGCTATATATGTAGTATATTACCAGTTGTCTGTGGTCGTAAAAAACGCAGCCAAATTATGTGACAACATGTTTGTAACATGTTGTGCCGACCTCAGTTAGAGTGGGATAAGGGCAGGAGGATGATGAGGATGATGATTATGATAAGGTAATATACACTGTGGTTGGCCACAGTACCATACACAAGTATTAAGTTACTAACTTTGGGGACGGACGACTGTGTGTGTAAGTGTCCCATATATTATAAAACAAAACCTGCATATCTAAAAAACCCATAAAAGTAAAAAAAGTAAAGTAAAGTAACAGCCTGTTACTATGCCCACTGCTGGGCTACGGCCTCCTCTCTCCGTTTTTGGAGAGAAGGATTGGAGCTAAACCTACCACGCTGCTCCAATGCGGATTGGTAGGTTACACATATCCCTAGAATTCTCTAGAGATATGCAGGTTTCCTCACGATGTTTTCCTTCACCGAAAAGCGTGTGATAAATTGCAATTATCAATTAGACATATAAGTTTTTAATAGAAAAACTCATTGGTGCCTGCCCGAGGTTTGAACCTGTGTCGTCTCTAGAGAGTCGCACGGTGCCACAGCTTAGTAATAATAAACACAAAGTAGTAATAATAATATAATAAATATATAGGACACTTACACGGTCGTCCGTCCCCAAATTAAGTAATTTAATACTTGTGTTATGAGTGACGGACAACTGGTAGATATACTAAATATGTTATTTTAAATACAAATATACACTCAGGCTCGAAGAACCAACAAATTGTTTATAGAAAATGTTGGCCCTCGGCGGGAATCGAACCCGCGAACCGCGGAACTGAAGGCACGGTCACTACCCACTGCGTCAACGGGCCAATCGGTAAAGTAGCGGCCTGTTACAATCCCATTGCTGGGAATAGGCCTCTCACCGTTTTTGGAGGGAAAAGTCCGAGCTAGGTAGGTTACACATATCTTCAGAATTCTCTAGAGATATGCAGGTTTCCTCACAATGTTTTCCTTCACCGAAAAGCGTGTGATTATGTAGCTACCTGACGCTACGTAGCTACCTTTCTAAATTATTCAAAGGACTGTTAACAGTCCTTTGAATAATTTAGAAAGACTAATCAATGCAATCTTTTTTGTACTTAGTTGAGGATTCCAAGGACGATGTGAAAAATGTGGGCAACATGGAAGAACCAAAGAAAGAAGTGTCTTCCAATGCCTGATCCATGCGATTACCGGTCCGGTAAGTCTACTGTGTGGTCAGAAACTTATAAAGGATCCCCATGAACTATGGTGTATGTACGAGGCGTATTGTGGATGGTCTGTGAAGTGCAAATGTGGATGTGAAATGATTTTTATGATACCATTTATATGGTGCCTAATATATTTCAGAAGTTAAGTGAATTTTGGTATACATTTTATATGATGACAATTTCGCATAAGTGTCAATTGTAAATGGTCTTACCACAAAAATAAGTAAGTTATTGCCCAGAGCAGAGCTATAAATTAGCCGATCTTTGAGTCTTTATTCACTTCCAAAACTATTTAATAATACCATAGACAAAACTCATTGCAGAGTTTAAAAACTTAATAGTCATAAATTAAAAAAATATATTTATGACTATGATAAATTTATCACACAGTATCTTTACTTAACTGGTCCATTGGCGCATTACGTGGTGACCCTGCCTTCATGTCCGCGGGGGGGGGGGGGGGTTGGGTTCGATTCCCACCAATTTGTTGGTTCTTCAAGCCTGAGTGTATAACTAAATACAAATATATTTAAGCATGTATTTATAAGTATGTATAAATTATATATGTATATATTTATCAGTTGTCTGTCACCCCTAAAAAAAGAATTAAGTTTCTTACTTGGAAATGGATGACTGTGTGTATGTGTCCCATATATTTATTTATAACTGTGATAAATTTGTCATTTAGACTTAAAAAGATTTAAAGCAAACATCTTTTTCCATATCATAGACATAATGCATTAGCACTTACTCTACCCAGTGATAATTTGTAGGTTGATATTATTTTTTCCAAACACATGGTTTCCTGAGATTTTTTTACTTCGCTAAATAATATGAGGTATTAATAATCATCAAGTATAACCATAAAATATTTTTTTTATTAGTTTCAAAGGCATCTGCTTTAGATATCAAGACCTCAAATCCTTACTCAAAGTAATTTAAATTCTATGACATTTTTATTAATATTTATTTTGTAGTAAGACCATAAGATTTATGAATCGATATTTAATTATTTTTTTGTAGTAGATAAGTATCTACTTTTATTTTGTATTTAATATTAAAATGTGAAATAACAGTAATATTTAAATGTTTACACTACTTTATCGATCTCAACTGCTAATACTATACTACTATAGTGATGTTGGGAGTTAATTAGATTCGTAGAATGATATTAATGTTATAAATACGAAAGTGTCTTTTTTTTCACGTCCAAAGTGATTTTTGGTAATAAGATAATTGAAGGGATGACATTAACCACTATTTATAGTGATAAATCAGCTCATAGATCAGAGTTCCCCAAACTTTTTCGTCGACCCCTTGCCATGTTTTTCCGTGTTGGGTAGACCCCCTACTTACCTGATATTGATTTCCTGTAAATTTCTAACTGTAGTGAAGTTTAGTGTTAAAAACTTAAAGTAAAAACACGTGTTAATTTATACATTTATTAATTGAATTTAAATTAAAACTGCTCAAAATAAAATTTTGTATCTGTTATGTAAAATATACGTAACATTAAATAAACATAAAATAAACTATAAATAAAATGTGTTGCGACCACAAAGCGAATACCAACATCCTACAACTTACACAATTTTATAAACATATACAATACTTTTTTTACTTCATAGGTACTTTTATAAATAATGTATTTGTTTTGATATTATAAAATAGTATGATGTAAGTAAATAGGTACTATCAGTGTATGTGTTGAGATCCACTATCGTGGACCCCCATTTTCATTTCATGGACCCCCAAATTTTTTTTCGCTGACGTAGACCCCTTGCAGGTTGTCATTGACCCCTAGGGGTCGATATAGACCACTTTGGGAAACACTGACATAGAGGGTCTATGCATAGTACTGAAGTTACTACATTTAAAATTTGCAGGCTCGATGTAGAACAAATAAAAATATCATAATTGTGTATGTTTGTCAGGATGACAGCTCCAAATTCAGCTTTTGGTCTTCTCTGAAGATGTGTTTACCCACTCTTTAGCGATGCTTCCGTGCTCGCCCCGGACACTGTAAAAGCAGTTATGGTTAACAGCTATAGGGATTTCTAGCATAACAATTGCCTATATGGTGTTCCACAACCTCCTCTATCTTCCAGTGAAAGTCCTATCGAAACCAGCTTTTAGGGACATTGTTTAATAATGTATTTCGGTTAATTTACATAAAAAACCGTTATATACTATTATTCTTTAAACTTCCTCAAAAATTGCATCTTTTAGAAAAAAATTCAGTTAACTAGATTTACATACGGACAGTTTTTGGGGATTTTGATGTTTAATATGTTAAGCTAATTTACTGGCGTCGACTTAGTGTTAAAATACGATGTTTTTTTTCCCTATTCCCGAAGGAAACATTAATATTTTACTCTTTAATATTCAATTGTATCAAAAGCGTAAGAGAACCAAACCGACTGACAGACTTTCAAATTTATAATATTGGTACGGATAGTAAATAAATCGACTTTATTATAAACCTTTAAATAATAAACTAGCTGCGCCCCTTGTTTTTATACGCGATGCAAGGATTATGTGATTAGGAGGTACCTATACATTTCTTTGTAATCACTGATTTTTCTAAAATGAAAGCTATAAATAAATATGGGACATTTACACACACGGTCGTCCGTCCCCAAAGTAACTTAATACTTGTGTTATGGGTGACGGAAAACTGGTAGATATACTACATATATAAGTTTAAATACATACTTATATACAAATACACACCCAGGCTCGAAGAACCAACAATTTGTTTATAGAAAATGTTGGCCCTCGGCGGGAATCGAACCCGCGACCCGCGGATCTGAAGGCAGGGTCACTAACCACTGCGCCAACGGGCCAGTCGGCCAATATGATGAGGTTTGTCTTGTCTAGTAAGGTAGAATCCTTTAGAAATTTTGCATTTACTTTCATTAAAGGGAAATAAAAAATTCAATATAAAAAGTGACTTAGCGTATATAAGTATCAAAGTCGATATTATGCTTTTGTTTATGATTTTTTTTCAGTAAGTCTATTTAGATAAGGTAATTTAAATTGAACGCTAAAATATGAATAAATAAGCTATAATAAACTCCTAAAATTTGTCATGTTGATTTTGTTTCTATTTTACAAGCTAAGAAGTTATTTCTTAGTACGAAATAATTTTTTAACTTCGCAGGGCGCATATTTTGTAGATAAATTCGGTGTCGATTGCACGATTTTATATGCAATATATATGGTTTTAAAACCCTTTGGTAATTATTGTAAATAGTTAATGAAAATAGTAATTGTGTGTTTTATATTCGACGATCATTGTATGAGTTTTCTTCTAGTTACTGAATTAATTAGAAGACTCGCAAGACACGTGTTTCGCTATTTAGTTTTAACTACCATTCGTGTAAATGCAGAACGAATATCGGATTGTTCATATGGAACAGGATAAGTAAATGTAAATATTAATTTTATTTGTTGAATACATAAGTGTAAAATAAAACTGTGTTTTATTTTTATAAAGCTACATACTACATTATATACTACATTAGCCTTTGAATACAACAAACTGGAGAATCCACATTATGTACATATATGTCCATATAGAAAATAAAATTGTTTATTTTAGCAAGCCTAAAGCTACTTTTTCGTTATTTACAAAGGAAACAGGTCGGCAGGAAAATATGAAAATGGAGCCCATAACTTTTTATTACTTATAATTAACTAACAAATTTAATAAACAAAGTGTACAATAATAGACAAAAAATTATTTGTTTTCTTTTTAAAATTTCTTTAAACTATCAGTTTAACGTAGTTTTTAATCACTGATGATCCAATAATCATGTTACAATGTCATATTAAATTGAAGAAAACGGAAAATGACATTTTGGAATTGAAAGGAGGAAAATAAAAGATAAAGTTGTTGTATAATATATTGTAATTTAAAACAGATTATCACAACGCTCTAGACATAAATTGCACCATAAAATAAAAGTACCTAAAATCAGTCTGGTACCAAAGAGCTATACGACATCAAATAAATTGGAATGAATATAAAAATACTATGAAATAATTTAGGATTAGTATACATACTATACACCTACTTCGAATCAATAATTTTACACGAAAATTCAATAAACAGCCTTATATTCAAAAGATAAATGAATAATAATTGATTTTTATAATTAGTTTATTCTAGTGAACACTTAAAACTTACGGGGGCGAGTCTAAACTCACTATAAAAAATCGTAACGTGAACTCCGATCGAAACTTTCATAATTCATTTCGTTTTTGATCTTGACTTTCAAATCCTTCTCATTTTGCGAAACAGTATCGTTAAACTATGCAAAGGGAATGTATAAACTGATTATCATGCAAAGTTTGAAGAGAATTTCGTATCACTACACATATAATTATAAATTACAAAACAAATTGTGCGTACTCCGCAGGCCTTCATTAATATGACTAGTAAGACCAATTATTGATTGGTAAGTTTCCTTATATCGATCAATTATAGAAAATTATATGGCACACTATTTGTGATACCAGTCGTATAATACATTTGCAAGGCCGAATACGTATTATCCATTTCGAATAAGGCGTAATTGTATCACACGGTCTTCAAATTGAGGTTTTTGCTTTTTTAGCAATTAAGCTGAACCCTTCAAACCCTTTCGTCGCCTTCATATTAACACTTTAGGTTAACCATTTATTCATTTTTATCCGACCTTAGGTTAACATGTTAATAATAAAGGAAAGTATGCCTGAAAAGCTGTGATAGCCCAGCGGTGAGACCGTGTGACTCTCTAGAGACGACATAGGTTCAAACCCCGGGCAGGCACCAATGAGTTTTTCTATTAAAACTTATGTGTCTAATTGATAATTGCAATTTATCACACGCTTTTCGGTGAAGGAAAACATCGTGAGGAAACCTGCATATCTCTAGAGAATTCTAGGGATATGTGTAACCTACCAATCCGCATTGGAGCAGCGTGGTAGGTCTTAGCTCCAATCCTTCTCTCCAATAACGGAGAGAGGAGGCCATAGCCCAGCAGGGGGCATAGTAACAGGCTTTTACTTTACTTTACTTTTATGCCTGAGAAACAAATAAAGTATTATAGCAATATGACATTAAAAGTAACCTAATCCATTACTATTATATGCGACTAAACTTTGTTTCTTATTTTATATTATTGGATTCTATAAACTCATTGCTCAATACCAAATAAAATTGAACGTGTTTGAAAAATATATAAATAAAAGATAAATCACTGGTGTTAAAAACAATGGTGATATCGCTCATCGTTCAGAATCTGTTTTAGTGATTGAGGTTTTTTTATTGATGTACATATTCCAGTTTTATCACAATGTGAATTACATGAACTGGTACAGTACAATAACAGGTAGTTTGTATTTTTCCATATTCACAAATTTTGCTAAACCATAACAAGATGTATAGATGAAAAATTTGAACACATATATCACTTTCGAACTCATATAAAAAATATATACCTATATTTTTATAAGTCAACAAACAATGAAAAACCTTAATTTGTAAAAATATTAAACGTCCTATAAAGTTCGGATAGCTAAAATTTGTTTTATCATTACATCAATGGTAAAAAAAATTGCTATGTAATGGGTAGCCAATCCAATGACATATTTTGTGTATCAAATTCTAGCAAATCTAGAATTTTGGCAATATTGAGTATTGACATGAATAATTTAAAAATAGGTCAATTTTTATCATTTGTAAAATTCAATTTGTTAAAATCTCGATGTACGGTAACAGTCATCATTTTTTTTTTCAATTTTCATTTTAATCTACCGTCTATTCCATTGATGCAATTGATAGCGAAATCCTGGATTTATCGTAACGAAAAAAAATTAAGAAGACAAAATAAAAAACAAATTCGCGCTAATGGAAATTTATAGGACATTAATAATGCTAAATCATCACAGTTACATAATAATATGGTTATAATGTCTCACTTAACATTTACTTGGAATTTTACCGTAAAAATAACATTACCCGATTTAATACAATATGTATAATGCGAATGAGAAATGAAATGAAGTTTATATTAAAATAATGAATGTAACAAGAAATCAGGATCTAGCTATCGAACTTTTTATTTTATTATAGAAATGGTTAAATCTCGAGACAATTTGAAAAACGTGGATCATAAAGCTATCTTATCTTCTAAAATCATTTGTGAAATAAATTTTCTGCAAACCTAAGAATGCATGTTCATTTAAAGTACAACTGATACTGTAGTAACATACTATATAGCAGTGTTTCCCAATGTGGGACCCAAGGTCCAAGCCCCAGAAGGGGTCAATGATTGTTAAGGGAAGCAATTTGAAAATGGACTCGATACGAGTTTAACCCCTACGTTCCTGGTCAGTTAAAAATGCAATGCTAGATTTAGTTGCCAAATTTCATGAAACAGCAAATTCTTACTAAAACCTATCATTTGTTTCATTAAGTGAACAATTCAATTTTTGAATACTAAAAGTTATGGGGAGGTATAAGAATTGTAAAAAGGCTAAGGTGACGGAGGGCATGGTCCAAAAAAGTTTGGGAGACACATCTATACAATATATTGGTCATAAGAATTGTAGGAAGGGTAACGTAGGGCATGACACAACAGTCAGTCAGTTTAGTGGCGGAGGACAGCTTATGAAGAGCTCCTGCAAAAATGGGGAAGGAGGCTGGAATCGCCCAGTGCGGGCCATTGGACGATTTCAGCAATCCAACCTATACTCAAGGACTGGCTGGAGAGAGGACACGGGGTTTTAACTTTCCGATTGACACAGGTTTTTTCAGGGCATGGTTGCTTCGGAAGATTCCTATGTCGAGTGGCCCAACGCGAGCCGACCACTGTGTGTCATGAATGCGGTGCTGACAATGACACGGCGCAGCACACTCTCTCTGAGTGCTCAGCTTGGGCAATGCAACGGGCGAGCTTAGTAGAGGAGCTGGGACCGGACCTCTCTCTGCCTGCGGTAGTAAGATTCATGGCAGGCAGTCGTAGGGCATGGAGTGCGATGATTACCTTTTATGAACAGGTAATCTCGCAAAAGGTGGCAAAGGCGGAGAGGGTACGTGAGATCACATCTACCAACCCAATCCGTCGTAAGAGAAGGGGACGGAGAAGGCTCGCCCATAACCGCAAGCCACCCTAAATGGGATCTTCGAGCGCCGAAGTGGGGGATTCGGTGCTATAGCGAGAGAAAGGTCCCTTGAGGCGGCCGATGCATTAAGTGTTCCTAATGCGTCGGTTGAGGTAGTTACAGGTTTTGGCTAATGAGGCCCCACATAGTGAAGCTGCATAGAGCGGCTACTGCTGACGAGGGTGCAGACGTCATGCGTCCAGTATTCCTGTGCCTTCGTATACAGGCAGTAAGGTGGAACACCATGAGGTTTTAGCCGGTAAGAGTCCGGCATAACTGTAATACCGCCCCCCCCGCGGATTGCAGTACCCATGAAGGGTTTCCTCATGTAAAAAAAAGGGCATGACACAACAAAGATTGAGAAACACCGCTCTTTATTAATGTATTTACGCCTCGTTAACATAGGCGTAAAGAATACGTCGCGTTAAAACTCCGCAATAGGCGTAATAAGAAGTTTCGTTTGGTATATTCGGCTTAACGCCCTACGCCTAACGCCTAAAACGGAACACTGCTCGATAAAAATACGTCGCGTTTTAAAAGCGTTGTCGGTTGAATAGATAAATGGATACCCACCATTTGTTTAATTTCGACGTATTTTTAACGCACGGCAAAAAACCTTTCGTGCGTACGAGGGGTTAAGCATAAAATGATGCAGCATAGATTCTCAAATCAAATAAAGCGACCAGATTTTGAGTAAACCGCGTAGAATATAATTTGACTAGAATATTCGACCGATTCAGAATTAAGAATTTATGTCTGTTTCTTTGACAATATCTTAAGAAGTTTCTTGGCTTAAGTGAACAATATGGTTGATTTAAAAATAAAAATCACTATTCTATACATATCCATAACAGCCAATATGGTTTATTAACTAGTTATTTCGACTTTATAAGATGTAGTTCAAGTCCAAATGAGTAATTTTTTATTTTTTATTATCCTGTAGTCTTATTCAAATAAAAAATCTATGGCTTATATTATATTACACGTCATCATTACTTTTTAATGAACATGCGCTTTTAGGATTGTAGACAAAAGACTTTTTATGAAAGCCGGGCATAAAACAGTTAGGTTTTATTTATATTACCGCTATGTCCTCATTAGGTGATTTAGACTTATAGTTCATTATTGTGCCTGAATCGTTAAAAAAATTTCAATTTATTTGACATTTTATTTCGTTTTTAAATTGAACTTTTATCTCAATTCTGGGTAACCTGCGTATTGCGTTTGTTCATTCACATCCTTTAACCATACTATTTAAAAAGTAACGGCCTAGTATTATCCCACTGCTGGGCATAGGCCTCCTCTCTCCGTTTTGTGGTGAGAAGGATTGGAGCTAAGACCTACCACGCTGCTCCAATACGTATTAAAGCGTAGGTTACACGTCTCCAGAATTCTCTAGAGATATGCAGGTTTCCCCACAATGTTTTCCTTCAACGAAAAGCGTGTGATAAATTGCAACTATCAATTAGACATATAAATTTTAACAGAAAAACTCATTGGCGCCTGTCCGGGTTTGAACCCGTGACTCCCTCGATAGAGTCGCTTGGTCTCACCGCTGGGCTATCACAGCTTACTACCATTTAAAATAATGTCAAAATAACAAAATTGAAACGGAAAGAGGCTGGCACACACATAGATTTTTGACCGATAATCTATGTCAAATATATTTTTGTCTGTCGTTTATTTGAGTTATTATACTAGAGAAGGGGACTCATAAGCAGGCCTATAAGCAACAAATAATAAAAGAGAAAATAATAAACTCAAACACTCATCTACGTCGAATCACTCATAGAAAACAGACAAATAATAAGTTTCATTTACTTTATGTATAACTAGCTGTGCCAGCCGGCTTTGCCCGCGTTTTAAATCAGTTATCACAAAAAAATCCAACTTGAAAGTTTGAACATGAAAGTAGTTATTGTGAGTTAACTGTAAGAGATAGAAACATGCTACCGCGGACGTTTTCGTAGTATTTTTATAGATCTAGAATTCTTTACTACATTACTTTAGCGTATCTCTGATGGTTTACGCAACGCACGCGACTAAAGCTCCCAGCAAGCAAGTTTATTAACAACTGCGCGATCTCTTCAACATAATTTACATAATACCGATATGTATTTACATGAACCATTCGGAAGTATTTGACTATTTTTTGGTGAAAACCGTATAAAAATCCGTTCAGTAGATTTTGAGAAAATCGATTACATACAGACAGACAGCTTTTAGGGACTTTGTTTTATAATAAAGTATAGATGTTGAAGGGCACATTTTGAGCTGGCTACCCTACTCTAGTATAATAACTTATGATTTTCACTATCAAAATAGGTTTGCAAATTGTTTGTCCCGCAAATTATTTGCATCATCAGAAGGACATAGCGATTTTATACCTAAAGTTTCAGCTCGGACGAGTATTGCGTTCGTAAAAGTAACCTGTAAGGAAGAGTAACTACAGTCTACGGTTAGTCTAACTGGCACAATTGTGAGCATCGGAGATAAAGTCCGTGTTTTTAGTTAACCCTGCTCAGCGTATCACGTTAGCTTCATCACATTGTCTCGCTTCGCTTAGGCCTCTGTGCCCTCTGAAACAAAACAATATGCATCGAAAATGCGATTCCTCCTATAGAAAGTTAAGTCTATTATTCTAAAATTTAAAAGTAATAATAAAATTATTTTGCTATAATCCGCGATACAGTAAATAGAAAATATATATAGTGTTTAATGTATAGTGGACTATCAGTATTTTCATACCCGATACGTGCAGTTGCTTTGCGATTTTGTCGTGGAGTCTATCTCCTGATGATGCTTCGGTTGCGGGGCGAACCGATTAATGAGTTTGTGATAGTGAACATGTGTAGTGCTTGTGTATTGTGGTGGAAGCGGTGGAGGTTTGTGCATGTGTTTTTACGAATCCTGCACGTATCGGGTATGAAAATACTGATAGTCCACTATACATTAAACACTATATATATTTTCTATTTACTGTATCGCGGATTATAGCAAAATAATTTTATTATTACTTTTGTATTATGGATCTCCGCAAAGTAACGCCTAATTCTATAAATTGTTCTAAAATTCCTTTTTTTAAAATATTATTGCATTTATTTTGTTTTCAGTTTTAGTTCACGCTTAATTTAGATGTTCCGTTTACTTAAACTTACTGTATGCAATATTTTTTTATGGTATATATGACTGTATTTTAGATGTAATCATAAATTCGATCGCTTAAAACATTTATAATGACAAATATTGAATGTTGTACATGCCTTTAAGTGACGTGATCGCCCAGAACGAAAATTTATACACTAAATATGTAATTATATAATTGTAACTGTTCATGTCGTTGGTGTGTCTTATATAAATAAATAAATAAATAGATTAAGATTTACTTGTGAAATACATAGGGAATAAAAAACACAATTATACGAATAATTTTTGTATGAAGGGGAGACGGTGAAGGGTACGTTAAAGAAATGGGTACTTGTAACATAAACAATGTTAAATTGCAATCTTTTGAGTCATAGAAACTAGAACAGATTAATAAATAAATATAAATATCTATTTTGTTTGGTCCCCAAAGTAAGTAACTTAATACTTGTGTTATGAGTAACAGACAACTGGTAGATATACTACACAGTAAATTAGTAAGTATATATACTAATACAAATATACACCCAGGCTCGAAGAACCAACAAATTGTTGATAGAAAATGTTGACCCTCGGCGGGAATCAAACCCGCGACCCGCGGAGCTGGCGGCAAGGCCTCTACCCACTGCGCCAAAGGGCCAGTAAAATAAGATTATTTTGTTTAAAAAATATAACAGCGATACAAAACAGATGTAATTAAAAAAGATAGGTTTCGTACTAGTATACGAGATGTAACTGACTCATTAAAGTAGGTGCAATGTTTCATTTAGTTAAGTTAAATTTATTTATTTATACACTTTATTGTACACTAAAAGTAGGAAAAAAAATTGGACAGAATAAACAGCAAAAAACATAAATTGTACCGTATCGCTCTTATCGCTTTGTAGCGATCTCTTTCAGACGACCTAGAGTTAAGGTTAAGGTTAAATCTATACTTAAATGCATACAAATAATACACATGAATACAAAATCAAAACATTTACACGTCATTAAAATATTTAAAAAGAGATATGAGATCTATAAACTAATAAATATTATATAATAATTACATAACAATTAATTTAAATATATAAAAATAATTTATATGAATTGTTATTAGACAATTTAAATTAGAAATAATCTTAAGTTAAATTTACTGGTGACGTAAATAGTCTTACCGGGAGTTAAAGGATGATCTCGCATCATAGAACCTGAAATTAGTAAAAAAAAATTAACATACATAATATCATAGAAAAAAATATAAGCTAACATGCTAATAAGAGTTAGGAATTACTACTGCAACTTGAATATATTAAAAATACAAAACTATAAACATTTGTTAGGCCAAATATTTGCATGCGTATTAACTATTATATTATTTTAATAAGATGCATTATTAACAATGTTTAGCAACTACTAAACTGAGATAAAAAAATAACATAATTAACGTTAGCTTCGCTTCGCTTGAGCATAGCTTATTTCTAACGCGTAAATTAATATCAATACAAAATTCAAAATATATATATATATATAAAGCAAGGAGTCTAAACTTCATACTTTAAGGTTCTCAAACTAAACAAAATTACAGAACAATAGAATTACCAATGTTACATATATTATGTATGACTATGTAATATTACCGTTGGGTGCCGTGAGATGCATTTCAGTCTAAAAATATTACGGATAAATAATAATTATTATTTTTCATATTTTGTTTAAAAGTAAAGTAACAGCCTGTTACTATGCCCACTGCTGGGTTAAGGCCTCCTCTATCCGTTTTTGGAGAAAAGGATTGGAGCAAGACCTACCACACTGCTCCAATGCGGATAGGTAGGTTACATATCCCTAGAATACTCTGGACATATGCAAGTTTCCTCACGATGTTTTCCTTCACCGAAAAGCGTGTGATAAATTGCAATTATCAATTAGGCACATAGGTTTTATTAGAAGAACTCATTGGTGTCTGCCCGGATTTGAACTCGTGTTCCCCTTGAAAGAGTCGCACGGTCTCACCGCTAGGCTATCACAGCTATATTTTGTTTATATAATACAAATTACCTACACCTCTATGCCTTATATTCATTTATTTTTACCGATAGTCAGATTGTTTACGTTAAACATATTTTTATATTGTGATTTAAAACAAAACTTGTATGGAACATTAAAACCGATTTAAGAGTCTCAATATAATGTTCTATAGCAGTTCCAATAATAAGAAATTTTATAATTTTTGTACAACAGTATTAGTAGTACAGATGAGTTGAAGAGGTTGTTGAGAAGTTGACAGGCTTAAAAATAAAGATAATATAATATTTGCTTTCATAAGTCAATGTTATATTCTTATATCTTGTTATATTCGACAGTATTTTCAAGAGAGTTAAAACACATTTAATATAGATAACTGTAATAAATTGTCTTAACATGAAAACCGTTAGCGTCGTAACCAACAAATATTCGCAAACTTATTTATTAACATGCCACAGATTCAATAGCAATGCACACGAAAAGCGATAAAGCGTACCTAAAAAGCGGACGACACATATGTTTCAGTAAAGTATAGCGTGTGAAATGTTACTGGTTAGTGCGGCGCCGGGGGTGATGCCCACGATGCTGCCGCCCACGCACGCCTCCACGCCCTCTGTAGACCACCACCACAAAATGTTAGCGCGACAACGCTATTCTAACTTTATAGTATATTGTACCACACCTTGAACTAACGTATGTGTAATACCACCTTGTTTGTTAAAATATCAAAACAGAGAACCACTAAAAATTGGAAAAAAAACGTATGTGTAATGAGAACTTCGATCAGTGAATGGTCACGGTCATGGCTAAAATCTATATTCAGAATTAAATGTAAACGAACATCATCATCTCCCTTCTGTTATCCCACTCTAAGTGACACAACAACACACAAGTGTGTGGTCGGCACAACATTTTACAAACATGTTGTCACATGATTTGGCTGCGTATTTCAGGCAAGCGTGACGTCAACTTACCTTAGTCGTATTTTAAGACTCCTCGGTAAGAGAGTGGTCTATTTTACTAAACCGGTTACTACACTGTGGGTCAACGTTTCTTAGTCGCCTTTTACGACACCTAGGTAAGAAGATGAGGGTGTTCTATTTTACTCGCCCGAATACCACACGGCATAATCAAATGTAATCGAACATTTTAGAAAATATTTATCCAATGTTTTGGTTCAACATTATATCAATAAACAGGCCCATTAACATAAATACCCTTTATTGATTTCTTCCAAAATCTATCAATTAATTTAAGTAATAAAAATGGTCTAGTTTTGTGAATGCAATTTTCCTAACAATTTGACATTAGAATATTCGTTCAGTAAAAATGCATTAGACTATTTAAGAGTAATATTGTAACCTTTACTTGCAGCAGTGTGACGTAAATTCTTCAAGGAGGAATTGAAGTCATTGTAAAATTGCAAGGTCTCCTCACAATAACTTTTCAATTTTCCAATATTTTCAACATAATTATAATATATGACTTTCAATATGCATTACATTTGCCAGAAACTTTGGAGCCCTTGGTTACTGATTTAGTGTAGTTTTTTTTGAGTTTCAGGTGAAGATTAGGATATTAATGTTACTACTCATTCATGCTTTTTTGCATTCTTGCAAATTTATATTTATTTTATTAAAGATTAGAATCAAGGAAACTTTTAGATTAAAACAATGGCTTTAGATAAGAAAGAAGTCGCTATACTACTTTACGCATCAAAATTTTAAATAGAATATATTTTATATATCCCTCATTCATAACAAACATCCCAATAACTACGAGTGTTAGTTTCAATCAATTATTGTTGTTGTAACTAAGCAATATAACAGAACTAACTACTTTGCTATAATCCGCACGGGTTAAGTGAATGCATGCAAAGCCAATGTGTATGAAGCAGGCAAAATCTACGTACCTTAAGGTACGAAGATAGTACGTAGATTTTGCCTGTATGCACACACATGCATACACATTGGCTTTGCATGCATTCACTTAACCCGTGCGGATTATAGCAAAGTAGTTAGTTCTGTTATATTGCTTGTAATATGGAATTCCGCAAAGTAACGCCTGCTTCTATAAATCGTTGTTGTAACTCTACATTCCAAGCCAATATATAATATCTGATCCTGCAGATTTTAAAAGTCCGTCATTTATTTCAATGTATAAAACAATCAATGGTTATTAATATTCCATAGAGTAAAGACAAGAAAGAAATGTGTGAGTGCGTAAAAAAGCATGCGTGTGTTACCTGTGGTGCAGAGCGCGGCGTTGTCCGCGTTGACGCCGGCCACGGACCAAGGGCGCGCCTTGCCGCCTGCGCGCGCGCACCCGTTGCCTACACCACACGCGATAGCGTTAGCGCGGGTATGCACACACGCACACACACGACGGGTTACACGTGTACGTATACAGTTCAATACTAGCTATAGTGCCATCTAATACTAAATTCCCACTTCTAAACTAATTTTTTCTTTAAAATTGAAATTTATTTACTTGCGAGAGTAGTTGGTGAACTTGATGAGAGCTTACGCAAAAGTTTGATCGAACGAGGTCAATAAAAGTTGAAAGGGAGATATAAGTTAGTGAAGATAGAAAGAGATTTAAGTTTCGTATATCACTGTAGGAGCAAGAGCCTCCTCCTTGAGTCGTGAGCTCACTACTGAGCATCGTGATATCGTGTATAGTGCAATATACTATAGTGCAATCTAATACTAAATTAGCACTTCTAAACTAATTTTTTCTTTAAAATTGAAATTTATTTACTTGCGAGAGTAGTTGGTGAACTTGATGAGAGCTTACGCAAAAGTTTGATCGAACGAGGTGAATAAAAGTTGAGAGGGAGATATAAGTTAGTGAAGATAGAAAGAGATTTAAGTTTCGTATATCACTGTAGGAGCAAGGGCCTCCTCCTTGAGTCGTGAGCTCACTACTGAGCATCGTGATATCGTGTATAGTGGAATATACTATAGTGCAATCTAATACTAAATTCACACTTCTAAACTAATTTTTTCTTTAAAATTGAAATTTATTTACTTGCGAGAGTAGTTGGTGAACTTGATGAGAGCTTACGCAAAAGTTTGATCGAACGAGGTGAATAAAAGTTGAGAGGGTGATATAAGTTAGTGAAGATAGAAAGAGATTTAAGTTTGTATATCACTGTGGGAGCAAGAGAGAGAGGTGTCAGCAAACATATTCTTTCTTCTTTACTCTCCTAGCCAGTGCACGAAATATATAATATACTAGCTGACCCGGCAAACTTTGTTTTCCCATATAAATTATTGTTAGGGAATTTCAGGTTTATATTAAAAAAAAAATATATTTTATCCAAAATTAAAAAAAATGTTAGTGGTGGACATACCTTATCACTTAGGGGTATGAAAAATTGATAGTAGCAATTCTCAGACCTACTGATTATACGTATAGAATTTCATATAAATTGGTCAAGTCGTTTCGGAGGAGTATGGCATTAGTTGCCATACTCTTTGCCATACCCATACATTGTGACTTTTTTACGAGAAATTTATATATAAGATATATCTACAGTGAGTCAAAAAAGTTTTATTTTAGTCGTGTGGTCTTTAAGCACGCTGGTTTTTAAAACTAAACTACCTAAACCTAGCAGAAAACAAATTAAGGATGTTAAGGGTTAATTGTGACTAAGTAGAAAAACAAAATAGATATCACAAACCCCAATCTGTGAAGTAATTATAGATTACGCAGTACACCCACCATGTGTACCTCTAGATTTATCAATCCTCTCGTGAAATTCTGTTATATTTATTTTATTTTTTAAAATAAAATCTGTATACGTTAACACATGGCCCGATGCATAACACATACAATTAGCATAAAGCGAAGTGCTAAGTTATTTCCAGGATTAGACAGAGGATAGACAGGTAATTAACTCATCAGATACTACTTCTACAACTCTTTGTAGTGTGTCTACTTTGTAGTAGTATTTTACAGGAAGTGGTCTCTACTACATCCTGTAAAATCATGAGCACACCACAAACGCTACCACCATCCTTTTTTTGTTTATTGGAAAAATCGATTTATAAGGTTAGCAAAAATTATAACCATTAATGTATCATATTCAATCGAATTTACATTTTGATAAGCACACACGCTATCCCGATTGCTCTTAATTTTATTATTAGCTTATCAAGTCTATCACTCCTCTATCTGTTCTCCCAAGATGTCACTCAGTTAATAAAAATCTCATTTCAAATGTAAAAGCTGCTATAAGCACTTAGAAAGAAGTAGAATAAATATTACACGTGGATACCCCAATAATATAGCAATGGCGTAGAGAAATATAGAGTGATAAGTAGAAATGTAGAAACCAAATTAATATACAATATTTGTTTTTGAATTGGCACCGTAAATGAAATAATATAAAATATTCAACGTTTACGTTCGAATTAACTTAGAATACACATACATAGTTTGACATATATTACCAAAGACTTATTTTATACTAGAAAATCAAATATATAATGTCTATTGAACTTTATAAAAAAAAAAGATCGACCTGTACTTCATACCATATCGAGTGCGATTAGTCATTCTTTCTCACTCGGGCAGTTTCATCAAAAATATAACTTACTTATATTACGTGTACTAAGGATTTTTTTTTTTATAGTGACATTACTTACCACAGACTTTATGTCCGTGCCCTTTTTTAGTTCATTTGTATTCTTTTTTTTATGTTATTGTACTTAAAACGAACTTACTCTAATGCATCATTAATTAATTTTTTTTTTTGTTTATATTATTTTAATATGTACTAAGGATTAATAATGTTTACAGCAACGCACCTGTACAATTATAAGCAAACCAACGATGATGTACAGAAAAACTTGTTATAAGTTTATGGTATGCCGTATTGAATATTGTAACACCATTTAAGATTTTATGTAATATTTTTTTTTTAAAAGGGAAATGTTGGACACTCACTTACAGGCCAGCTTATGGCTTCCATATTTTATGTATAACTGAGCTTGCAGCATCACCCGTGTGGAAATTTTGAACATAAAAGTCGTTAATGTGAGTTAAAAATAAGAGCTAGAGACATGGTGTCGCGGAGTTTTTTGAAGATCTATAATTATTTATTACATTCCTTTAGTGTAACTATGATAATTCACGCGGCGAAGACGACTGAAGTTTCCAGTTTCCCACACCCAAGCAGGCGAGTTTTTTTTACAACTGCTCTACCTCTTCAATAAAATTTACGTAAAACCATAATGCACTATTCACCGAAACCTCCCAGGAGAATTGCACTACCTTTTAGTAAAAACCGTATAAGAATCCGTTCAGCAGATTTTGAGAAAACATAGATCACATATAAATAGACAGCTTTTGGATACTATGTTTTATAATAGGTAAACATAACTCTATGTTTAATTCGCATCTACTTGGAACATAGATAATAAATTATATAGACTGAGATTATGCGTTGACGTAAATTTGGTATTGGTTGGAGTAAGAATATGATTCCCACAATTATTATTTACCGTCGTTCTAGTGACAAATATAAAAAAAACGATAATTTATTTACAATACATATATCTCGTATGTATTGTATTTAAATTGTCTAAGCACTTATAAAACATAAGAATACAAGTTACCCTTAATGTAAAGACTCGCCAAGATAAATATAGGAATTTAAAGTTTTATATTAGGTTAGATCGATTTAGTTCTTATAGTGCTATAAAATTACTAAGCAGTGATATGTGCACACTTCAGTAATGTTCAACGAACACACTCAGCATAGTTTTATAGTGGTTTTAAACAATAATTAGAGCTCTTACCCATGGTGTTGACGTTATCTGACGAGCGCGAAGGCGGCGGCGTGTTAGGCGCAGCTCTATTGCCTACATTATCTGAAGATTTGCATCTGGATACCTCTGTAAAATCATATCAACATTCATCATTCTCCTGCCCTTATCCCGCTCTAAGTGTCTAATAATAATAAATATATGGGACAATTACACACACGGTCATCCGTCCCCAAAGTAAGTAACTTAATTTTTGTGTTATGGGTGACGGACAACTGGTAGATATACTACATATATAAGTTTAAATACATACTTAAATACAAATACACATCCAGGCTCGAAGAACCAACAATTTGTTTATAGAAAATGTTGGCCCTCGGCGGGAATCGAACCCGCGACCCGCAGAGCTGAAGGCAGGGTCACTACCCACAACGCCAACGGGCCAGTCAAAACATGTTACAAACATGTTGTCATATGATTTAGCTACGTATTTTACGACCGGCCGCCTGCCTGACGTCAACTTACCTTAGTCGCCTTTTACAACACCTCGGTAAGAAATGAGGGTGGTCTATTCTATGCAGCCGGATACCACACGGCATTTACCTTAGTCGCCTCTTACGACACTTCGGTAAGACAGGAGGGTGGTCTATTCTATGCAGCCGGATACCACACGGCATTTACCTTAATCGCCTCTTACGACACCTCGGTAAGAAAAGAGGATAGTCTATTCTATGCAGCCGGATACCACACGGCTGACCTTTGTAAAATTGAACATTGTTTATATATTGTTACGAACATGCGAAAAGAGTTCGTAATGCATACGTTCGTAGTGATAGAGTTCAAATTGGACGGGGGGCAGTGTTACGAAAAGGCGAAAAGAGTTCGTAAACTATATGTGATAGGTTTCGAATTCGCTTGACTCTAATGCTCTGGAACATTCAGATTGTTTACGAACGATTTTTTTATGATCTCCCCAAGGACTCGCGAACATCAGTCCGTTCGATATATAAGCAGACGTATCGTACGCCATGACTTGCCCCCCCGGCGAAGCTTCTGCGCTCGCCCTTCGCACCGGTGACGCTGTAAAAGCCATTAGGGCTAACAGCATTAGACACATTCGAAAAAAAAAACGCCATGACGTTCAGTTTGCGAATAGCGATCAAGAATGGAGTACGAAGTGAAAATAAAATTGAAATAATAGTGACCTCGGCTTTCTTATTGGACAACGAACTGTATAGAGACTAAGTACTAGGTTTGTAGTGAAAAGTGTTTTTAACGAGTCACCAGGTATTTCGATCCAAATCCACGAACCTTGTACATAACAATATTCTTAGAGATGTCAGGAATTCCACTTATGATTTTAGCGTTCTTATATAAAAAATGTTACCCAATAATACATACTACGCATAATAAGCTGTGATAGCCTAGCGGTGAGACCGTGCGACTCTCTAGAGACAACATAGGTTCAAACCCCGGTCAGCCACCAATGAGTTTTTCTGATGAGTGTGTCTAATTGATAATTGCAGTTTATCACACGCTTTTCGGTGAAGGAAAACATCGTGAGGAAACCTGCATGTCTCTAGAGAATTCAAGGGATATGTGTAACCTACCAATCCGCATTGGAGCAGCGTGGTAGGTCTTAGTTCCAATCCTTCTCTCCAAAAACGAAGAGAGGAGGCCTTAGCCCAGCAGTGGTCATAGTAATGTTACTTTACTTACTTTTTTTTAATACATACTACAATAATGGCAAAATACAAAAATTTATGAATATTGATTTTTCTTAACTTACCGCACTCTAGAAGTACAGGTGTACTTTCGCCAGATGTCACACTATACCTGAAATAATTGATTAATTATTTACTATTTGAGCTTGCCACCAATCTTTATATAAATAGATTATTGTATTCTTATCATTACATTAATCGTTTTTTCTAAATATTGAAATTCGATTTAAAAGAAATCGATTACCTATATTAATTATCGTATTGTAGAAAAAGATACCAAAAATGTAATTTATAAGAGTAGTTGTGCTGCATTCTTTGTATAACTCTCAACTAATAAAAACCTCTCTTGTATGTGATGCCAACCACATTTTTGGATGAAATTAATGTAGCAAACTACGTAGTGAATTTTGCAAACAGCGCAACTGCGTTATTTTTGATTGCCAGTTACCAGTACCCTTTTATTAATATTGATTCTAATTATTGATATCGAATTGATAATTCGATTATTATATTTTGTTGTACAAAAAAAATTGTTTTGAATAGTATCCATCTCTTTTTAAGGGAGAAAAATTCCATAATTTAGTAATCGATTTTTTCCACTCTGAGGCGATACCTATTTTTTCATTTCATTTATTTGTTTATACACTTTATCGTACACGACAGAAAAAAAATACAGGAAAGAAAAAAACAGCAAGAAAACAAATTGTAACGTACAAAAAGCTGTCTTATTGTTTAGTAGCGATTTCTTCCAGATGACCTTAGGGTTAGAGGAGAACTGAAATGACCGCGGATGGTGCATTAATTTACACTTGAATACATCTAATCTCAGGTTCTAAGATTTTTTTTAGATCAAGGGTAAAGTGCTTACATTGTACAAAAGTAATAATAAAATTATTTTGCTATAATCCCCGATACAGTAAATAGAAAATATATCGACTGTGAACTGGCAAATTGTCCTATCTTATTTTCGACAACTTTTCAGGAAGAAGAAAAAAGTTATTTTTAATACATTCGCAATAATTTTTATGTAATAAAGAAACAGTTGAGTTTAAATACGTTTATTTATTGATAAATTTTCAAGTAGATAATACATGTTGATATGGTAAATGATGGGCAGTAGTACCCAATGCCGTTAGTAAGTGATTTGGCTTAAAATTGAGATAGGACATATTGCCGGTTCACAGTCGATATATAGTCTTAGTATTATTAGTATTAAATGTATAGTGGACTATCCGTATTTTCATACCCGATACGTGCAGGATTCGTAAAAACACATGCACAAACCTCCACCACTTCCACCACAACACCCAAGCACTGCACACGTTCACTATCACAAACTCAACAATCGTTTCGCCCCGCAATCAGGAGATAGACTCCACGATAAAATCGCAAAGCATTACTTTGCTTACATTGTATCGTCCCTGCGAAGTGTCGGTGAGTGTCTGGCGGGCGATGGCGAGGCGGGCGAGGCGGGGGAGGCGGAGGCGAGCGACGACAGCGAGTGGAGGGAGCGTGACGTCAGAGGAGTCCGCGCCGAGAGTGACGAAGCCTCTTCACTACCCGGAGGGGTGCGACACGTACGCCAGAACTCGTCCAAACCTTCAAAAAATGATTTATAGAAGCAGGCGTTACTTTGCGGAATTCCATATTACAGGCACTGTTCCGCACAAACGTGCGGGCGGATGAAACAACCTCCAAGACCTGGGCCCGTCGTCTCGGCGTCTCAACCTACCTTATGCGGCCGTCAGCTGTATGCGGTCCGGCCTCATGAATCACTGCGTGTATATGTGTACGTGTGTGTGTGTGCTTGTATGTACTTGGCCGATTGGCTCGTTGGCTCGCCTCTGCAGTCTTCCACGGACACGTACTGTCTATTTCTCCCGGAGTATACACTTCACTATATCGGTTAAATAACACAAATAACACGCGGTGTGCACACAACCTTCGTAAGGTCACACGTTATTGAATCGTCCCTATATGGGGGAACAGTAACCCCAGTGCGCACTAAAACCGCGAACGCTCGCGTCTTCTCACGCGCTTCACTAATTAAACGCGCCACTAAATCTAAGAACCACACCCAAAACGCATAATTACACGTGTGCGTTATACCATAAAGTCGTATACAGGCGTACGCGTCCTGTGTTTATAGTATCCGAAACATTACTAACTGTCGGACGCGACCGGCGGCAATAGAATGCAGAAAGGTCGTTGATCCGGCCGGTCGCGCCGCGTGGCGCGCGTCAATTTGTACAAAACAGGCACTATAACAAAACTACCTCGCTATAATCCGCACGGGTCAAGCGAATGCATGCAAAGCCAATGTGTATGAAGCTGGCAATATCTACGAACCTTATACATGCGGGACAAGCGACCACACGCACCCCAAGCCTCCTCCACCAGCAACAAAGCGCACACAGGAGGCTTTGGCTTTGCATGCATTAGCTTGACCCGTGCGGATTATGGCGAGGTAGTTTTGTTATAGTGCTTCAAAAATTGGATGATATAAATATTTCATCGTTTTTATTTCTTACCAACATTTTTTTTTTTTTTTTTTTTTATTGCGTAATAGGCGAGCGCTTGACTGTAATCATGCCTGATGGTAAGCAGTGATACAGTCTAAGATGGAGCGCGCTTCCCTAGAAGATACCTATTCGCTCTTGCTTTGAAGATATCCATATTATAAATTTATTAACATTCGATTAGAGTAGACCACCCTCACTTCTTAACGAGGTGTCGTAAAAGGCGACTACGGTAAGTTGGCGGCAGAGGACTGCAGGCGTACCATGAACTCTTATTGCGACTCAATTAAACACTTAAACAACGACCGCGAACCACTTTATTTTCGTACCATGCAGTGAAAATTGCATTGGGGTCGTAATGTTTGAAAAGGATAACGTTATATGAACTATTGATAACTCTGTCTCTTTTACTCACATGTTCTTAGGACGTATTCCGAACGCTCATTCGGCAACGACTTAAAGAGTCAGTCTTTAAGACGTCATGGTATGAAAAAGTAAAACAATTTCTTTTACGTCTTCAATTGAGTCGCAATAAGAGTTCATGCTGGTCGTAAAATAACTAGCCAAATTAATTAACAATATGTCTATAATATAAGCTGTGATAGCCCAATGGTGAGACCGTGCGACTCTCTAGAGACGAACATAGGTTCAAACCCGGGCAGGCACCAATGAGTTTTTCTATTAAAACTCATGTGTCTAATTCATAATTGCAATTTATCACACGCTTTTCGGTGAAGGAAAACATCGTGAGGAAACCTGCATTTCTCTAGAGAATTCTGGAGATATGTGTAACCTGCCAATCCGCATTGGAGCAGCGTGGTAGGTCTTAGCTCCAACCCTTCTCTCCAGAAACGGAGAGAGGAGGCCTATTCCCAGCAGTGGGATATTAAAAGGCCGCTACTTTACTTTTTACTTACTATAATATATTATGTCGACGCTAATTAAAATGGGATACGTGCAGGAGAATGATGATTGTTTTTATTTCTTACCTTCGTCTATGTCTTGAGATTGGTCCGTGACGGGTCTTGATGGTGCTCTCGTTTTCACTCTTCTCGGTCTACCTAAAAAACGTGAAATATTGTTTTCAGACTTGGCAATCATTATCATTTCGTCTTCTTGTTTCTTTTACTTTGGTTAGTGTGAAACGAACCAGCCTTTTCACAGGTGGGATTACCGTCAACAAATCTGTGTTATTGATATAATGTGAAGTTATAACACATTCTGTATTATGATATACACTATAGTGTATTTCATTGCCTTGTAAATAGGGATGGAAAGAATCACCAATCACTTAGTGATCATGATATGATTCACTCATCATATAGCATCATCTGCTATTAAATTTTACATAATTGCTATTGCTATACAAAATTATGGATTATTATATAAATAAACGGGTCATATCGCGGCAAAATCGAGTTACCTTTTTACAAGGTTCGACGTTTCGAACCTTTTTACAAGGTTTATATAATAATAAGTATGAATCAATTAAAATTTACCAAAATTATGGATATTCCATAAAAAAGTAAAATAATATTACAAAGAAATGTTATGTTATGTATGACCTATAAATAAAGACCGTATTAAATATGATTTAAGAATTACGTTTGTTTGTAATAACAATAACTTTGTCCAGTGATAACTGAATAATATAATAGCCGATAGCATTTTTATTGCTATTTGCGACTCAGCGATTATTGGACTGAATTATTGCTTATAGAAACAAATGTAGTCCTTATAAATAAATATCCTATACACTGCATACGCATATAAGGGCTACATTTGTTTGTGTACACAATAGCAGCACGATCACCGTGGTCACTTTTGATCATATCATGGTGCGAATGTGATTCTCAAATCGCAATCATATCCAAGCTTACTTGGAAAGGAATTATCACAAAATTGTTATGTAAAAAAGTAATGAACACATTTTAGGCTGGCTCCTATCTCTATATGTACAATTGTTAACTTCGTACCTTTCACGAGATGCCGTAGAGTATGCGCAGGTAGTTCAGCGAGGGCGTCAGCAGCTTCACCGTGCAACGGCGGCAGCGACAGCATTTCGTTACTACTGCATTGCTGCTGCTCTGCTACCGATTTGGGACGCACGCGTCTGCCGCGCTCCCGTCGGCGACAACCGAGCGGCGTCGCCTAAAGATAAAAATATGTGATTTACGAAACATTTCCCCAATTTTCGAAATTTTGAACATAAAAGTAGTTATTGTGAGTTAACCGTAAGAGATAGAGACATGCTATCGCGGACTTTTTTGTAGTAGTTTTATAGATCTACAATTCTTTACTACATTACTTATACTAGAGAAGGGGACTCATAAGCAGGATAAGTGAGTGTGGCAACAAATGATAAAAGAGAAAAGAATAAACTCAAACACTCATCTACGTCGAATCACTCATAGAAAAGAGACGAATAATAAGTTTCATTTACTTTATGTATAACTAGCTGTGCCAGCCGGCTTCGCCCGCGTTTTAAATCAGTTGCCACAAAAAAATCCAACTTGAAAGTTTGATCATAAAAGTAGTTATTGTGAGTTAACCGTAAGAGATAGAGACATGCTATGGCGGACTTTTTTATAGTAGTTTTATAGATCTACAATTCTTTACTACATTACTTTAGCGTATCTCTAATGGTTTACGCAACGCACGCTACTAAAGCTCCCAGCAAGCAAGTTTTTTAACAACTGCGCTATCTCTTCAACATAATTTACATAATACCGATATGTATTTACATGAACCATCCGGAAGTATTTGACTATTTTTTGGTGAAAACCGTATAAAAATCCGTTCAGTAGATTTGAGAAAATCGATTACATACAGACAGACAGCTTTTTGGGACTTTGTTTTATAATAAGTATAGAAGATGGGACACACACACGCGGTCGTCTATCCATAAAGTAACTTAATGCTTGTATTATGGGTGGCAGACAACTGGTATATATATATTTATATAATTTTGAAAAAAAAAATCTTGCCGTATTTTACATCATTTAGGTGCATATGCACTTGATAATAAGGACGCCTAATTAATGTGTAGTACTCTAATCTGATTTAAAATAGTTTATATTAGATTTGTAAAAATGTTTTCACCTCGAAACACAATATAGTATACCTTGATTTGCATCTATGAATGTTTCAAATATTGAGACGTAAATTGTCTTTAATTATTATAATTGAAAAAAAAACTTACAAGAATAAATACACACAGTCTCGAAGAACTATGAACTTATTGGCCCTCTGCGAGACCTGAAGACAGATATACTGCCATATGGACCAACGGGTCAGTCAAAAGATGGAGATTATATATTATACTTAACTAAAATATATATGTCTAATGTTGCAGGCGTGTTTCAATGCGATATCCATACTTATATTATTAACCTGAAAGTCTGTCTGGCTATTACGATTTAACTTTAATGGTGCAAGTGACGTTGATATACGAGAATAAAATAGGTTAAAAAAGCGGTTTATTTCATAAACACGATTAACATACATAATACATATTTTAACCGTTTTTTTTGCCAGTGATGGCTTGATACTGTGATAACTTGCCGCCAAATATAGAGCTCGATATTATTTAGTGGGAAAAGTGTAGAGCCTATACCCAGAGTAAATCAACTTGGTCAAAAAAGAAAAATATGTACCGAAATATGTCGTTGACAGTTTTTAAGATTATGTTTTTAAACCCTACTAAAAATCTTTTTTAAAATGAAATACAATATAAACAAGAATAATCTTATTTTTATATGATTTAATAATGCTTACCAAATTCAAATAATCCAGTTTCTGTGACAGCGTGCAATTAGAACATATAATGTCATGGACATTTAATATTGAAGACATTATTTATACAAAATCTTACAAACAGCCTAATAATTATATGCTTACAATAAATTAAAGATATTTGATAAAATATTTGAACATTTTATTCTACAATGTCTTGAGATTTTTTTGTGTGCTATAATAGTCTACAATTAAATAAGGATTAGCACTGCAGCATTAAATTTTATTATTTTGGATGAAATCATCTATCAGAAGGGTTTACTGATATAAACTGTTAAAGCGTTAAGGAATTTTGCATATGAAGAAACCTAAAGTCTGTCGAGACTGTCGAAAACACATTCATTGGTCTAGACGGAAACAACACTAAAAAACACAGATCACCTAGTGCAGTGATCAGTCACTCACAACACTTTTGTTCGTACCCCTAAGAATAGGACTATTACAATTGTTATTTTGTGTGAAGAGAAACAATAAATGCTTTTTGTTATACTACTTAGC
This sequence comes from Morpho deidamia, assembly GCA_947086505.1. Taxonomy (NCBI): domain Eukaryota; kingdom Metazoa; phylum Arthropoda; class Insecta; order Lepidoptera; family Nymphalidae; genus Morpho; species Morpho deidamia. Next base: position 8,507,371 of record CAMTZC010000027.1, read on the forward strand.
CGTGTGGTATCCGGCAGAATAGAATAGACCACCCTCATTTCTTACCGAGGTGTCGTAAAAGGTGATGTCAGGCAGATGGCCGGTTGTAAAATACGTAGCCAAATCACGTGACAACATGTTTGTAACATGTTGTGCCGACCCCACTTAGAGTTGGATAAGGGCATGAGAATGATGATGATTTTATTATACTCTTTACTATACTTATACTAGTGCCCTCTTCAGTTCAGATAAAAGAACCCAAGAGAAGATAAGACAGAAAGAAAGAGTTGATAAGAGAGGGAGAGAGAGAGAAAATAAGTGAAACAGTCTTACCCCTGAATGCGATATAGGTGAAAGTAGGTCCGGCATGTCGGGATCAACGATTGGCCCACGATCACTGTCGCCCTCTACACTTTCACACGCAGACAAAGCGAGTCGCTCCACTGCTTCACTGTTATTACAACGAAACATACACAAACGTTCAGGATATAACCATCTTATACAACGCAAGACTAACACAAACCGCTTAATAACACAAACTTAATAACTATTTACAATCTGAGGACTTTATATGGTTTGCAATTCAAATTCAATAACCTTTATTTGAACCATATCTCAATATCATTCACATTTCGACACGTATTTTCCCACATATTTCTATCAATCATGTCAATTCGTTGCTTAATTAAAGCAATGGCTTTAATGATGAAATAATGATAGATGTTAAGTTTTGCCCGTGTTTTTTACCGCCACATAGTTTTATAAAATTCTCCATATTTTTCTATTAAAGAAAAAATTTATCTAATTATTATTTAAAATAAAAAATATTTATCCTCTTTTTTTATGACATGCTAAGTGTACTTTTGGCAATAATCGATGCGTACTCCTACTTTCGTGTCTGTCCGGCAACTGAGTAACCAATTAGAATAACAAGTTTGCGTGTATTTCGTCTGTACATAAGTTTTCTCTGTGTTATTAAAGACATTGGAGGGGCGTGCACTTTTAGAATGAAAGATCTCTAACTTAATACTTGTGTTATGGGTGACGGACCACTGGTAGATATACTACTAATATAATTTTAAATACATGCTTAAATACAAATACACACCCAGGCTCTTTAGGTAGTCTTAAAAGTTTGCTGATAGGACTTAAATTTTTTATAATTAGCATACTTTAATTATTTTATACTTGTGTTTTCTTCTCAATTCTATTGTTATTTTTGATGTTATGGTGCTAAAAGTGATTGTACGTAAATTGTTTGTCTCTTATTTTACATGAATTATCAAAATATGTGTTTGTACAGCAAATGTAAATGCTTTGCGAGGCGAAACGATTGTTGAGTTTGTCGTAGTGAACGTGTGTACTGCTTGTGTATTATGGTGGCGGTGGTGAGGTTTGCGCGTGTTTTTATCAAATCCTGCATGTTCCAGGTATGAAATCGAATAGTCCACTCAACATTTAGCGTTATATATATTTTCTTTTTACTTTATTGCGGATTATAGCAATATAAATTTTATTATTATTTTTGAAAATGTATTTAATAATAATAATAATAAATATAAATATAAATAAATATATGGGACATTTACACACACGGTCGTCCGTCCCCAAAGTAAGTAACTTAATACTTGTGTTATGGGTGACGGAAAACTGGTAGATATACTACATATATAAGTTTAAATACATACTTAAATACAAATACACACCCAGGCTCGAAGAACCAACAATTTGTTTATAGAAAATGTTGGCCCTCGGCGGGAATCGAACCCGCGACCCGCGGAGCTGAAGGCAGGGTCACTACCCACAGCACCAACGGGCCAGTATTTATAATCAGATAATTGAGAAATGGACTTTGGTTGAATATATTGGTAAAATGTACGATACAAGTTATCTGATATAACGCAATTATGAGGAATAACTGACTTGAGTAAGTCTTGTAGTGTTGAGTTGCAAGGAGCCATAGCGTCTCTTACGGCCTGTAGCGTAACTAATTCACTACCTCCGCTAGTACCACCCATCGCCGCGAACACTTCACTGCACCTCTGTGAACAACATTATATGGCATAAGTTTATTTATTTTATTTATCTTTATTGAAACACCAACAAAAATGCATTTAGAATAAACTTAAACATAAACAATACTGTATCATGCTACAAGTACATCCTTACTTACAGATGTACACAGCATGCATACTTATTTTGCACGTTTCTGGAACTATACGTGCCTAACAATTTTTACATATAAATAAATTAAATAATTATACATAAATTAATTATTAAATAATTATATATAAATTAATAACATATAAATTAATTAAATTAAACAAATAAATTAATTAAATTAAACAAATAAATTAAAAATATTATATACTCGTTTATATTTTTTTATTTATAGTAAATGCAAACAAAGAAATAAAAAAAAGGCAATACCTAAGATAAAATATAAGTATAATAAAAGTAAACACCTCAGCAAATTAGGGGTCCTCGGAGTAAACATTTAAAGGTTGCTAAATTGTTCCTGTCGATATCACCCTCAAATTCACCAGTAGATAGTGTGTTGTACTGTCGCTTGATTCTATTAGTAGAAGCGAAAAAAACCTAGATTGTTTCGGCTAAATGTAGGTTTGAGAATGAGAGAAAGAGTTTACGATGAATATAATAAAAATACCGTTTTGACACAATTTTCGCCAAAATCAAATAATTCTTTATTTAAGTTGGCTTTTACAAGCACTTGGCTAATCATAAAATTACAATGAAGCTACGACTGGTTCTCTTACCGAGAAGAACTAGCAAGAAACTCGACAGTCACTCTTTTCAAAAATAAATAGTTCATTCGTATATTTACCGTTTACAAATCAATAATTACAATCGTCTAGTAAGTAGCTTGTCAAAACTTAAATCCAAGCTTTCCTATCAAAATAGCCTTCAACAGTTTAGTAAGCGTTATGATATGAATATGTGTCTATTTAATTGCTTCTTTTGAGCTTGTGCAAAAGAGATTTACGTACTTTCGCAAGGCATAAAGCAGGATCCGCAAGCTTATGTCGGTTCCTACTTTGCCTATTATATACATCACCTATCGTTTTATTATTCTTTATATTTTTATGTACAAAATTAAATTGCTTAAAATATACTGTGAAGCCTATCTTCTTCTTCTTCAGCCGATGGACGTCCACTGCTGGACATAGGCCTCTTCATGGGATCGGCACACCACACGATCTTGCGCTGCCTGGATCCAGTGGCTCCCTGCGACCTTTTTGAGGTCGTCTGTCCACCTCGTAGGGGGTCTACCGACGCTGCGCTTTCCGGTGCGGGGTCGCCATTCTTTAGACCCCAGCGCCCATCGGTTCTCCGCACTATGTGCCCCGCCCAGCGCGACTTCAGCTCCGCGACACGCTGAGCTGTCGGTGACTCTAGTTCTTCTACGGATCTCCTCATTCCTGATTTGATCTCCTAGAGACACTCCGAGCATAGCTCGCTTCATCGCCCGCTAAGCGACTCTGAGCTGTCGTATAAGGCCCATAGTGAGCGACCACGTTTCAGATCCGTAGGTCATCACTGGCAACACGCACTGTTCGAAGACCCTGGTCTTCAGACACTGAAGCAGTGAAGCCTATAAGACTACCTATTTCGTAAACTCAGATATTAATAAGCGGTCTCACCGTTCGGTTCACAACGGTTTTGGGTCAATACTTATTGTATCAAAAATACTTAAATACCTGCAGGTATTGATGCAGCAGGTGATGCGCGGCGGCTGCAGCTCTTTCCAAGGCTGCGGGTAGTGGCGGCGGTGGGAGGGCGGCGGCCGCCTGCGCCGCGAGCGCTGCCGCCGCCTCCCCCCCCGCCCACGCACGCTCCAACGCCAACGCACGCACCCGACCGCATTGACCCGTGCTGCTGTTGCTCGACAACCTAATCAATGAGAAAAAGAGTGTTACGGCCTGTTACTATCCCACTGTACAGAAAGATTTTAATCGAGTGTAAAAAATATGCTTATACGTAAAGCATATTACAAAATTGAAGATTATTTGAATGATAAGAAAGCCTGGATTTGAAAATCCTTTCAGCTTCATACAAGACAGTGGTTTAATAATGTATAATTGAAAATATTTAAAAGATTGACCGCCGAGTTTCTTGCTGGTTCTTCTCGGTAAGAGCAACATTCCGAACCAGTTGTAGCTTCATTAATCATATTGATGCTTGACGATTCAAAAGTGCCTGAAATGGTTTATTTGAATAAAGATTATTTTGATTTGATTTTGATTTGACTGCTGGGCATAGGCCTCTAATCTCCGTTTTTGGAGAGAAGGGTTGGAGCTAAGACCTATCACGCTGTTCCAGTGCGGATTGGTAGGTTACACGTAACCCTAGAATTCTGTAGAGGTATGGGTTTTTTTAAGCTGTGATAGCCTAGTGGTGAGATCGTGCGACTCTCTAGAGATGACAAAGGTTCAAACCCCGGGCAGGCACCAATGAGTTTTTCTTTTAAAACTTATGTGTCTAATTGATAATTGCAATTTATCACACGCTTTTCGGTGAAGGAAAACATCGTGAGGAAACCTGCATATCTCTAGAGAATTCTCTAGGGATATGTGTAACCTACCAATCCAGCATTGGAGCAGCGTGGTAGGTCTTAGCTCCAATCCTTCTCTCCAAAAACGGAGAGAGGAGGCCTTAGCCCAGCAGTGGGCATAGTAACAGGCTGTTACTTTACTTTACTTTTTTTACTTTTATGGGTTTTTAGATATGCAGGTTTTTTTTTTAAATATATGGGACACTTACACACACAGTCGTCCGTCCCCAAAGTTAGTAACTTAATACTTGTGTATGGTACTGTGGCCAACCACAGTGTATATTACCTCATCATAATCATCATCCTCATCATCCTCCTGCCCTTATCCCACTCTAATTGAGGTCGGCACAACATGTTACAAACATGTTGTCACATAATTTGACTGCGTTTTTTACGACCACAGACAACTGGTAATATACTACGTATATAAGTTTAAATACATACTTAAATACAAGATACACACCCTGGCATAATTTTCTGATGCACAATGGTTGGTTACACATATCCCCAGAATTCTCTTAAGATATCCAGGTTTCCTCACGATGTTTTCCTTCACCGAAAAGCTTGTGATAAATTGCAATTCCCTTGCCTTTTTGCAATTCAATTGCAAAAAGTCCCTTGAAAGAGACGCATGGTCTCACCGCTGGGTTAACACAGCCTTTTTTTTTGCTTATCAACAATAAAACGTTCTAAATTTCAATATCTGTCCCTTAGTACAGACTGGCTATAATTCTTTCATTATTATACGGTGTCAGCCCGACTGTTAAGGGGGTGGAACTCCCTAACAACCACTTTTCAGGTCATCGCGAGCTCCAACTATTGGTAGGAAAACAAAATGAGTTTTATCAAAGAGCTCAATAGATGTCGTAATGTCTACAATATTATTAAAAAGGAAAGTTTAATTATGCTGTCAATTGTGAAGTCTCTTTAGCCCAGTTGGGAACGAGCGGGTTCAAAGTTCAGAATTCCCGAATTGATTCCATATATCAGTAGCCGAGCTAATAAATCTTCTTTGTCTTTTTCCAAATTGCATCTTTTTTATATTTTCTAAAAAATACCGAACACAGCTCGGTCACCAAGGTACTTTTTATTAAATGGTATTTTTGTTAAATTTTATTAAATAAGAGTGCAGTCTAGTGGATTAGCGTACGTACTAGTTATTTAAAACTATACAACATGTGAGCTATGGCTTTGCTTGTGAACTTATTTGTTCGCCACACTCATCATCCTCCTGCCCTTATCCCACTTATAAGAGGGGTCGGCATTGCATGTTACAAACATGTTGTCACATGATTTGGCTACGTATTTTATGACCGGCCGCCTGCTTGACGTCAATTTACCTTAGTCGTATTTTATGACCCTCAGTAAGAAAGAGATATAATAATGTAATATAATGTAATAATTTTTAAATATTGTTAGGAATGAAAGTTGGCAGCACTACAATCACGTGGCCGATAGCAAGAAAGGGACTTGCTTTTGGAGCGAAAATTAGTTACAAAAGATGGAGTCCGCCATATTGAAGTCAGTCTTGTAGTAATACTCGACTCTTACGGTTATTAGCTTACTCTTACACGGCTAGACCGTTCTCTTGGAGTTTCATTGTAAACTAGACTTGTACGATTATTAAATGCTCCCGCGTTTAGATCGTGTTACAACCTATCTTGGTTAAACAAACAGGTATAATTAGTGTTCCTGTGCCGTTCTAATATTGTTACGGTAGATCGCGTCTACCTACCTACATTGAGTGTTCCGCACAAACGTGCGGGCGGATGAAACAACCTCCGTGACCTGGGCCCGTCGTCTCGGCGTCTCAACCTACCTTATGCGGCCGTCAGCTGTATGCGGTCCGGCCTCATGAATCACTGCGTGTATATGTGTACGTGTGTGTGTGTGCTTGTATGTACTTGGCCGATTCCCAAACCCGTTGGCTCGCCTCAGCAATGTTCCACGGACACGTACTGTCTATTTCTCCCGGAGTATACACTTCACTATATCGGTTAAATAACACAAATAACACGCGGTGTGCACACAACCTTCGTAAGGTCACACGTTATTGAATCGTCCCATATCGGGGAACATTAACCCGAACGCGCACTAAAACCGCGGACGGTCGCGTCTTGTCAAACGCTTCACTAATTAAACGCGTCACTAAATCTAAAAACCACACCCATAACGCATAATTACGCATGTGCGTTATACAATAAAGTCGTATACAGGCGCGCGCGCGTCCTGTCTTATCGCAATCCAAAACGTTACTAAGTATCGGCCCTCGCGTCGACAATCGGTTGCCTAAAGGTCGTTGATCCGGCCGGTCGCGCCGCGTCGCGCGTGTCAATTTATACAAAACATTGAGTGTTATTTACCTTTGTTGACTATGCGAGAGAGCTGAAATATTTAAGTGAAATTCCTGCCATTTGTAAAAATATATTACCGTTCGTGAAGTTCCCGCCAGAGCGTGGCAACTCGCTCTGAGGCGCCGCGGCCGCCCGCCGCCGCGTCGCATCCGGGAAACTCTACACGTCGAACGCTCACCGAGCGCCGTAGTGCGGTCGCTATGTCTGTCAAACCTGCAGAGAGAGGTCGAAGAATATATAATACTAGTTGTAGCCTCGATTCCTTTCGCACCATTTGACTGGCCCGTTGGCGCAGTGGGCAGTGACCCTGCCTTCAGCTCCGCGGATCGCGGGTTCGATTCCCGCCGACGGCTAACATTTTCTATAAACAATTTGTTGGTTCTTCGAGCTTGGGTGTATATTTGTATTTAAGTATGTATATAAAATTATATATGTTATATTATATATATGTTATATAATATAATTATATATGTTATATTATAATTATACAGGTTCTCCCGTTGTAGCACTCAAGCAAAAATACATTTGTTCAAAGCATATTGCCAAACATTCTACACGGGGAACCTGTGGACAAGATATTCGCAGAAAGCTCTAGATACTATAAGGGTGCAGTATAATAACGACTTTAGAATACTGTTGGGGTTGCCGCGGTTTTGTTCCGCGTCAAATATGTTTGCTCATGCGCATACAAATGGTTTTCACGCCGTAATAAGGAACAAGACTCGCCTATCCTACACCATTTTACTAAGGTGCTTGTGCGGCAGTCCAGTAATCCTTTTTAATTATTATTATTTCATTTTTATATTTATTTTTATTTCTAATTTTAATTTTTATGATTTTTACTTTTTTATGATTTTTATGTAATTAATATTGTATTTGGGCCAACGTTGCTTAAAATAAAGATTATTATTATTATTATTATTATTATTTACCAGTTGTCGGTCGCCCATAACACAAGTATTAAGTTACTTATAGTACGCGGCAATAAGTAATGCCTTTCGAAGCTCAGAGAGAGAAATCGGTTAGATTCTGCTTCATAGAGCATTGTCTCTGTCGCACAGATTGACGAACCCGGCTGTGACAGTGACAGCGCTCTACGAAACCGAATTGGCCGGCTGTTTCGTTCTAAGTTCACGATATGCATTATTTATTGCCGGGTACTATACTTATGGGATGGACGACCGTGTGTAAGTGTCCCATATATTTATTTATAATGATATCAAATAAAATAGATTACTGATTTGGTAAATAGAAATGATAGTAATTTTGACGAAGTAAACAGCGCATTTTTAGAGATACATTGGTTCTCAATAAATAGTTAAATTTTAAAATAAAAAAGACATGTCTAGAATTCATATTGCTAAATCATATATATTGGCAAAATAATAAATAACAACGCACCAAAAACAGAGAATACCACTGATTATTTGAAGAGGTATCTTAGATTCCAAACTTCCACGCATCACACACATAACAACTCTTCGTGAAAACAAAAGGTTCAGCTACCTTCGCCGTTCGGTAAATTATCAGTTAAGTAAATTGTAATGTGGATCATCATCATCCTCCTGCCCTTATCCCACTCTAAGTGGGGTCGGCACAACATGTTACAGACATGTTGTCACACGATTTGGCTACGTATTTTACAACCGGCCGCCTGCCTGACGTCAACTTACCTTAGTTACGACACCTCGGTAAGAAATGAGGTTGGTCTATTCTAAGCAACCGGATACCACACGGCGGTTGTAATGTAGATATACGAACAAATAATGCGAGATGCGCTGCAGGCGAAGGACGCTGCGTCAGTCAATAGATAATACACTATTTATTTATCCTTTTTGCATACAAAAGAACATATATATTATATGTACAAGAAATGATATATTATTATAGACTTCAGCTTCATCTCTTACATACAACCCGCAAGTTACGGATCTGGGTACAAGAATAGGTTGGTGCGACACAAATATTACAGAAATTTATTTATTCGCCTATATACATATAGTTAAAAAGAGGAAATTTGAAAAAAAAAACAAAAAATAGTCATGATTGAGTTGATGATACATGGATTCGATCCCGGAAATCTTTATTTTGAGTCCGCTCTTTCCCAACTGAAGTGTGATGACTTTGTAAATAAATAAATAAATAAATATATGGGACATTTACACACACGGTCGTCCATCCCCAAAGTAAGTAACTTAATACTTGTGTTATGGGTGACGGACAACTGGTAAATATACTACATATATAGTTTTAAATACATATATACACCCAGACTCGAAGAACCAACAAATCCTAAATAGAAAATGTTTGTTCTCGGCGGGAATCGAACCCGCGACCCACGGAGCCGAAGACAGGGTCACTGCCAACTGCGCCAACGGGCCAGTCAAAAAAAATGACAGCGTAATTAACCTTTCGTTTCTTTATTTAATTTCTTTATTAATTATTTACGATATCGCAATGTCTCTTAAGCTTTTGGATAAAACCCTTAATTTTTTCCTGCTCACTCAGAGATGACGCCCGCTACGTCCTGAAAAGTGCTTTTTAGAGAGTTTCACTCCCTACGTCAGGCGCTCATTAAACGGTTTGTCAAGACGTTGTTTTTTGTTATTACCGTTCAATCACAGGACATTATACGCTTCAATAGGACTTTACAATAGAAGCAAAAAATTTATGACAAATCTAAAAATAGTGCTCTATATGGTTAAATCACAAATATAAGTACATACCCTGTAAACTGAATGCATTCCTGTCTATATACAAAGTATGTAATGTGCAATTGCACTGTAAGGCCTTGGCGAGCAATCTCGCGCCAGCATCGCCTGCTAGATTCCCTCCTACGTCTAAAGTTCGAAGTCTCCGTGCTCCTCCCAATGCATTAAGAAGTCCATACAAATCACTCTGTAATCAAACAAATTAAAAATAATAACAATATAGAAATATTAAAAATAATAGCAATATAGAAATTAAACTCACCTAATAATAAGTAATTTATAATTTTACATAAGCAATGAAGGCCACCGTATATTAAAAAAAAAAAAAGAAACAAATACATATTTTACAACACGTGTTGTAAAATATGTATAGTCAATCATCCTCAATAATATATAGTACGCTTTCTGTATCAGCCTCCTTTTGATAGTTAATTTAAATTGCTGTGTTGGCATGGCTAAAGTTATCTGATAAATTTGTAACTTAACTTAGAACTAAGATAAAATTAACTGATATTTATTACAAAAGTAACAATCTAACTAATTTGCTATAATCCGTGCTTAAATAAATAGAAGATATAATGCTAAATGTAGAGTGAAATATCCGTTTTTATACCTGCTACATTCAAGATTCGTAAAAACGCATGAAAAAACCTCCACTAAAGCCACCAAAATACACAAGCCTTACACACGTTCACTATCACAAACTCAACATTCGTTTCGCCCCGCATGAAAACCTTCATCGCGGACCACCTTAACTTGAGCTAGTGGTGTGCAAATAGTCATATACTAAAGTAATAAAGAGAGACGTAATATTACAAACAGGCACATATGTTGATATGTGACAGGCACATTGCATCATATGTTTGGGATATAGCAGCTAAAATTTCAATGCAACGACTCGAGTGGACCTAAAGAGTTATACTAAAAGTTATGTGTAAAAAATCCTATTTACTTCCTTAAAATTAGATAAATAAAGTGGCGACTGTCCGGCAGTCGTTTATCTTGCAAACCATTCTTCGTACTAACGGCCTGGTAGTATCCCACTGCTGGGCATAGGCCTCCTCTCTCCGTTCTTGGAGCGAAGGAATGGAGCTAAGACCTACTACGCTCCTCCGATGCGGCTCGGTAGGTTACACATATCCACAGAATTCTCTTAAGATATGCAGGTTTCCTCACGATGTTTTCCTTCACCGAAAAGCGTGTGATAAATTGCAATTATCAATTAGACACATAAGTTCTTTTCAGAAAAACTCATAGGTGCCTTCCCGGGGTTTTAACCCGGTACATACTTCAGAAGTACTCGGAATTAAGCTATAATCCATTGTAATAAACACAAAACGTAGTCATCACACTGTATGTACTATAGTTAGTTATAGTTAGTTAATAAAGATACCGGCTATACTCACGTCTAATTTTATCGGATTTGCCCGACTAGTTCCCGCCGCGATAACGTCGTGTAAAGAGCTCATGAATAAGTGCCCCGGACGGGTTCGAAACTAGTCGGGCTAATCCGATAAAATTAGACGTGAGTATAGCCGGTATCTTTATTAACTATGAATACTACTCACGATAGTTTGAATTTAAAAATTTCATTTCATTTCAAAGTAAGGGAGCCTTAGGCATACCTATAAGTGAGAGTGTCACAATAAATAATGAGAGGGAAGATGAAACTCGTGTACTTCATCTTTGTCTACTCACACATAAAAAAGAGAGACCGCCTTCTCTACTGTAATAGTTTAATAGTTCAACTCTATCTAAATCTACCAAAGTGTATTGCACATTTCTGTGCATTCATCTTACACTATTCTATTTTATTTTTATATTTCTCAATAGCCTACTAAAGGTTAAATTGGATTTAATTTGACAATAAAAAAACCAGAAATTTAAAAAATAATTTCATTTATTTGCTACTGCTACTGGATTTGTCGTTGCGTCTATTTCTTGACGATGCTTCGGTTACGGAGCGAAACGTTTGTTGAGATTGTGATAGTGAATGTGTGTAGTAATTACGTATTGTGGTGGTGGTATAAAAGGGACAGGTAACTCTAAATTTTACGACCATACCACGTTGAATACACCGGTTCTCGTCCGATCACCGAAGTTAAGCAACGTCGGGCGCGGTCAGTACTTGGATGGGTGACCGCCTGGGAACACCGCGTGATGTTGGCTTTTTATTTAAAGCCAACGTCCAAAAAATAAATTTTACTAAATAAACCACTTTGGCTAAATTTAACAATTAATATATTTTTTCTTTGCTACTATCCCGGATTATAAAAAAATAGTATTGATACTTTGTTAATATGGATCTCTACGAAGTAATTCTATAAATTCTTTATTTACTACCAATTGATCAAATCAAAATATTCTTTATTCAAGTAAACTTGTAAACAAGTGCCTTTGAATCGTCAACTTTACTGCTGGTTCGGAAAGCTGTTCCTACCGAGAAGAGCCAGCAAGAAACTCGGCGGTTGCTCTTTTAAAATATAAATCTTAGAACTAGTTACATTTATTTATTACTGTCTTGTACAGAGTAGAAGTGCACCTATATCCACACATCCTTATCATCTAAGTAATCTTCAACAGTATAGTAGGCTTTCTGTATCAGCCTCTTTTTAACAGTGTTCTTAAACTGCTGTAATGGCATGACCAAAATTGATTTCGGAATTTTATTATAGAATCTTATACCCAAACCCACAAACGATTTACGTACTTTTGCTAGGCGCAAAGCAGGAGTCGCAAGCTTATGTCGGTTCCTACTTTGTCTATTATATACATCACCTATCGTTTTATAATTCTTTATATTTTTATATACAAAAATTACGTTATTAAAAATATACTGTGAAGCAAATGTTAGAATACCTGTTTCCTTAAACTTCTCTCGCAGGGAATCACGCGGACTTAAATTGTAGATGCCACGTATGGCTCTTTTTTGTAATACGAAAATTTTTTCACTATCCGCGCATTTACCCCACAGCAATATTCCATAAGACATAATGCTATGGAAGTAAGCAAAATAAACAAGTTTCGCTGTTTCGACATCTGTAAATTGTCTTATCTTTCGAACAGCGTAGGCTGCTGAACTAAGTTTCCCTGCAAGAGTTTTTATGTGTGTGCTCCATTGGAGTTTTGAATCCAAGGTCACTCCCAAGAATACAGTTGTATTTTCTGTTTTCAGTGGTACATTATTTATGGAGAGCCTATTTGCCGTTTTTGCAGCATTAGGTAATGCAAATTCAATACAATTTGTTTTCTTTGAGTTTAGTACCAAATTATTTACCCTGAACCAATGGGCTACTTGCGATAAACCACTGTTTACTTCGTCAATATTATGGTCATTTCTATTTACTTTAAAAATTAAAGATGTATCATCCGCAAACAGTACAATATCGCAAATATTATGAATGAAATATGGTAAGTCATTTATATAAACTAAAAACAGATTAAAGATTAAAATATCATACCTTTAGTTTACAATCACTTAGGTCTAACGAAGTCAAAGCTGTATCGGGCTCTTGTAAAACGTGTACTAAAGCCTGAAATTAATAATAAATAATATTTGCATTATTTATATTTATTGACAGCAATTAATAAATAAGCACTAAATATGAAATTTTTACCTGTATTAATGGCGGCGCGTAAGATCTCTTCCCAGTTAATTTGCTTAACGATAAATGTGTTATTGAGTGATTCTTTCCTATTGCTCTTACTATGCCAGATAATTCAAATTCCATACCTGATAGATAGATCAAAATGAATTAGATATTATTCTTTATTTTTCAATATATTTTTTCATTTGATACTTGCTGTACATGGAAATGAGAATGTCATATGGATTCTTTATCGTAAACTGACCCCACGGGAATTTTTGGATAGAAAGTATTAGAGTATTAATTTTACTACTAGTAAATATACGACCTTATTTAGTTTTAAGAAAAAAGGCGACTAAGGTAAATGCCGTGTGGTATCCGGCTGCATAGAATAGACCAACCTCATTTCTTACCGAGCTGTCATAAAAGGCGAATAAGGTAAGTTGACGTCAGGCAGGCGGCCAGTAGTAAAATACGTAGCCAAATCATATGAAAGCATGTTTGCAACATGTTGTGCCAACCCCACTTAGAGTGTAGTATATTCTTTTCTATGCAGTGTAGTGTGTGGTCTATTCTATGCAACCGGATACCACACGGCATTTACCTTAGTCGCCTCTTACGACACCTCGGTAAGAAAGGAGGGTGGTCTATTCTATTCTGCCGGATACCACAAGGCGTATATATTTCATATTAATATTTTATTAGCTTAATATTATTTCATATTATATTTTCAAGTATATATGAAAATGGAAAGCACTAGTAACCAAGAATACAAGCTAGGCCAAGTGGGGTTGCTAGTGGTAAAATTTAAAGTGTAATTAAGAAAAACTTTCGGTGAGTGTTTAAGACAACGAAAAAAAAACATGGAATTTTTATTCAATGAGATTTTATTGAAGAGAAGCTTAATATTACTTACTGTTGTCCGAGAGATCCAATGACTGTAAACACCGCACGCCGTGTATACACGACTCGAGTACGTGCGCCGCCTGCGATGAGGATAATACGCCTGCCAAATTAAGTTTGACCCCGGTAGCGCTCTCGTTACAAGCTAGACCTAGTAGAAGACTCCTGAAAGTGGCATAGGGACAGGATAGGTAAAATAACAAGTCAAGTTAAAAAAACTTTTAAAGAACCTTTAAACAAAATTTTATGTCCCTACTGTTAACCGTTGAGGAGTTCCCCCATCTGGAGCCAATCCTGACAGCGGAATCAGGTCATGCTTATCATAAACATGCACTTTCATCGGGACTGGACCGGTATATAAAATTTCATGTCCCTACTATTAACCGTTGTGGAGTTCCCTCATCTGGAGCCAATCCTGATAGCAGAATCAGGTCATGCTTATCATAAACATGCATTTTCATCGGGACTGGACCGGTATATAAAATTTCATGTCCCTACTATTGACCGTTGAGGAGTTCCCTCATCTGGAGCGAATCCTGACACCAGAATCAGGTCATGCTTATCATAAACATGCATTTTCATCGAGACTGAACCAGTATATGAAATTTCATGTCCCTACTGTGTAAAACGTTGGGGAGTTCCCTCATCTGGAGCCAATTCTGATAGCAGAATCAGGTCATGCTTATCATAAACATGCATTTTCATCGAGACTGTACCAGTATATAAAATTTCATGTCCCTACTATTAACCGTTGAGCGAGTTCCCTCATCTGGAGCCAATCCTGACAGCAGAATCAGGTCATGCTTATCATAAACATGCATTTTCATCGGGACTGGACCGGTATATAAAAATTCATGTCCCTACTATTAACCGTTGAGGAGTTCCCTCATCTGGAGCAAATCCTGACACCAGAATCAGGTCATGCTTATCATAAACATGCATTTTCATCGAGACTGTACCAGTATATGAAATTTCATGTCCCTACTGTAAAACGTTGGGGAGTTCCCTCATCTGGAGCCAATCCGACAGCAGAATCAGGTCATGCTTATCATAAACATGCTTTTTCATCGGGACTGGGCCGGTATATGAAATTTCATGTCCCTACTGTTAATCATAGAGCAATTCCCTCGTCTGGAACTTATCCTAGCAGCGTAATGCATTGTCATTGGGACTGGACTAGTATGTAAAATTTCAGCTCAATCGGACACCAGGAGGTGGGTCAAATATAACTTGCAAGATTCAACCTTCACATATAGATTAGATTATATAGATTAGATAGATTTCTTTGTATCCTTCAAGAATAATAATGAAATTATTTTGCTTTAATTATTACTATTTGCTAAAAAAAAATTAATTAAAAAATCGATTTAATACTTTTTCAATATAGATCTCTGCAAAGTAACGCCTAATTCTATGAATTATCATATAAGAACTAAAATAAAAATCCTAGTCGTGTGAATTCCAACAAAATATGTGCCTAATATGAAGTTCAATTTATATTTTTAAATTTTCACTTATTTAAAGATGAGGAATACGTAAATCTGTATTAATTGGGAAAATTTCAAGAGATATGTAACCCTTCAACATAGCATAGAGAATTAAACCCACATATCGACTGTGAACCGGCAATATATCCTATCCCAATTTTAAGCCAAATCACTTTTTAACAGCATTAGGTACTACTGCCCTTCATTTACCGTATCAACATATATTATCTACTAGAAAATTTGTAAATAAATAAACATATTTAAAGTCAACTGTTTGTTATTACATGAAAATTATTGCGATTGTATTAATAATCACGTTTGTTCTTCTTTCTGAAAAATTTTCATAAATATTATAGGACAATTTGCCAGTTCACAGTCGATATTCGTTTTTTGAATAAAAAAAATTGCCCAGAAATACGATATTAACAAGCTAATTAAAAATCAATACTCCACATATTCCCTCAACTCCGGTGGTATAGACAACACCAAAACTTTATTGTAAATATTTCCTATCAACTATTGTTTTTGCGAACTGACTGTATGCCCTAAGGACTTTTAAAATATGTGAAATAACTTACTTAAGAGCATCCGGCGGCATTTTACAATAGGAGAAGTCAAGATCTGTAAGGGCGAGGCAAGCGGTGAAAAACTGTCTGAAGGAAGGTGGCGGGTCTTTGGGCCTTCGCGCAGGTGACCACGGATTACGTCCCACTAGCAAAGTGGAAAGACGCGCCGCACATCCCCGCAGCAAAGCGCCCCACATCTAATATAAACAGTAAATAACATGAACAAATAAACTAGACAAGTGTTAAGCCTTAAAACCCCAACTAAAAGACTTAAGAAAATCCAGTCGTAAAGTCTGCGAGGAACGGCCTGATTAAGAAGTTTTACCTCGAGGCCCCCACCACAATTGCTTACGGGCAATTGAGAATACCATATGTAGGAGCTTAATAACAACCTTTTCATGTAACTTGCCACATAAAGTAAAGTAGCTGCCTGTTACAATCCCACAGCTGGGAATAGGCCTCCTCTCTCCGTTTCTGGAGAGAAGGGTTGGAGCTAAGACTTACCACGCTGCTCCAATGCGGATTGGTAGGTTACACATATCTCCAGAATTCTCTAGAGATATGCAGGTTTCCTCACGATGTTTTCCTTCACCGAAAAGCGTGTGATTATTTGCAATTATCAATTAGACACATGAGTTTTAACAGAAAAACTCATTGGTGCCTGCCCGGGTTTGAACTCGTGTTCCCCTCGAAAGCGTCGCACGGTCTCACCGCTGGGCTATCACAGCTCCCACATGCACCTTGCAATAACTTTTTTACCATCATATACTGTATTCTATGCCTGACCTTAACATTCCCAAGTAAATATAGCTACTGTATACTTTCTTTTAACATAAGTTTTCTAAGGCAGTATATACAAGTGCAATGTATGATCACAAAAATATAAGTAGAATAGTTTTATATTACACATCATTATTCTCTTGCCCTTATTCAAAGTTGGTTCAGTACAAAATTGCCAGTTATTTTACGGCCGCTTGTCTAACGTCTACTTAACTTAGTCGCCTTTTACGTAAAAAAATAAGGGTCTATTCTACTCAGCCGGACACGTAGGAGTTTTATATTACACATATTATGAGTGTGAATGTTATGTTATTTAACTTGGCTCCATATTAAACCATTGATTCAAATTAAAAATACACATTTTTATTAGCATTACATTGTTTATTTCAAATATTTGTATATTTCATTTTTATTACGTGTGATGGCAAATCGCTTCCGAGTTCACGTATTCACGAGTCAATTAAATTGAGTTAACCAATCAAGCCAAATTTGCTCTTAGCAATAACAAAAAATACGTCCATATATCGGTGATTAAAGCCCCCGGACTTTAAGTACTTTTAAATAGCACTTGAATCTAAATAAATGACCTTCAGATTATTTTGTAGATTAGACTCATCCGGCCATCATGCCAATCTAGAGAACTGTTATGCAGCAATAACAATAAGTGAAATCATTTATAAATAGGTCCCGACTGTAATCCTTGACTCCTTTTCTGACAACTAAATAGAGACAAAAGCTAAATCTAAAAATAAATTGACCGAGCAGTCTGCAATCTTAACTGTTATAAAAGCATTGAATAACTTTAAGAATTTATCAACATATTAGAATAATACGACATACTAGATTTTTTTTCTTATAAAATCCATATGTAAGAAATATAAAATGGATGCAAAATCTATCGAAAATTTTAATTACATACTGCCTAACTCCTTTTATTTATAATAAAACAATGTATGGTGCTATGTATATTCTTTTTTTTAAGGTTTACTTAAAAGTCCGCGATAGCATAAATCTATCATTAAGTGATACTTTACTGTACCCACTCTATCTTAAAAAAAAACACAGTGCGATAATTGAAAACTATTTAGACGGATACACATTACAAGTTCTTATCAACATAAATACGCGAGTTACCTACCTTAATGATTTCACGCTAAAATTATGCTATTAGGCACCTACTCTACCGTAAGAAGCCCGGGCAGGTCATTATTTTGATACATTTAAAGGCAAAACAAAATAATTTGTTAATAAAAATCAGGAAATTACAAATGCGTTGATATTTTCTTAAATAATAAAAGGCGATCTTAAGAACTAGTTCCTATTTATAATCTACATTGTCATTTACTAACCTAACCTAAACTTTACTCCAAAGGTAAAAGTTAATAAATTATTACAAAGGTAATAGTGAAATTATTTTGCTATAATTTTAATCGCTTTACGATCTTGTCGTGGAGTCTATCTCCTGATGATACTTCGGTTACAGAGTGAAGCGATTGTAGAGTTTGTGATAGTGAATGTATGTAGTGCTTGTGTATTGTGGTGGTAGTGGTAGTGGTTTGTGCATGTGTTTATAACGAATGCTGCATGTAACAGTGATGAAAACCAATAGTCTACTCTACATTTAGCATTATATATATATTTCCTTTTTACTTTATCACGGATTATAGCAAAATAATTTTATTACTACTTTTGTATTATGGATCTTCGCAAAGTGACGCCTAATTCTATAAATTATTAATAATAAAATATTAGCAAACAAAGCCTTCACATTAATCATCAATATAAAACTCACTTACATTTTCTAAAGTAGTCTCTGTATTGATCAAATTTAAATGTGTCAAAACGTTGGGTTGGGCTAGAAAGTTGTATAGATTCTGAAATAAAAAAAAACTCTTTTATTACAATATTTCTTATCTGACTTGCACGTTGGTTCAGGTGAGGTAACCCTGCCTTCAACCCTGCGGGTCCTGGCTTCGATTCCCGCCGAGAACCAAAATTTTCTAAATACATTGTTGGTTCTTCGACAGTGGGTGTATATATATATATATATATATACACCCACTGTATATATATATATATATATATATATATATATATATATATATATATATATATATATATATGTATGTATGTAAAACTATACTACAAGTAACAGTATCTACCAGAAATGTGTCACCGATAACACTACTTACTTTCCTTGGGGGGGCGGACATTGTAAATCCCATATAATTATTTATTTATTTAATATTTGTAATATGTGCTTAAATTTTGTATATACATAGAGTTGTAGAGTAAATATAATAATAGATATTAACTGCTATGCTTAAGCCTCCTCTCTCCGCTTTTAGAGAGAACGTTTGAAACTAAGAACGATCACGATCAGAATTCTCTAGAGATATGCAGGTTTCTTCATGATGTTTTAATTCACCGAAAAGGATGTGATAAGGTGCAAATATCGATTTGTACACATAAGTTTTTACTGAAAAACACAATGGTACCTGCCCAGCTTAAAATTGAGATAGGTTCACAGTCGATATGTCAAATTGTTATTATAAAATATGTCAAGAATATAATCTATACTAATATTATAAAGAGGAAAGATTTGTATGTTTGTGTGTATGTATGTATATTTGTAATATTTTCACGCAAAAACTACTGGACCAATGTCAACAATTATTTAACCATTGGAAAGTTGCTTCTTCACTGAGCAACATAGGCTATATTAAATTTTCAAAACAAAATTGGGACCCATAATCAAATTGTAATAAGGTGTGAGAAATTTAGTGGTAAATATCTTTCATCGCGTGCGCTGCGGAAACTATTGATGATAGAACAAAAAAATGTTCTACTATTATTATAGAAGAAATCAATATCCACAACAAAATCCGATACCATATGTCTACCTTTTGCATTGTAAAAGTTAATAAAAGTGCCGACAATAATCAAACCATTTCATTCATATCTCTGTATTAATCCTTATCCCATTTAATGATATTTTATTAAAAACTGTTTCAATACTTGTAAAATGCTTTTTAAATTATTAAAATCCGACGAAAATTATTAATCAAAAGATATAGACGAATTTAAGAATGTAAATCTAAAGAAAATAATGCCATAACAAATACATCTTAGCGACCGTTATAGCACGGCCTGCATTTGGTGAGTTAGCTATTATTCCAAAAATACTAATGATACCCATTTTTATAATTAAATAATCTACAAAATAAATCTATAGTCCGACTTCGTGACTTTCCACTACCACGAGATCGGTATGGATGCGAGTAAAACCGCGGGGCATTGCTAGTATTACAATAGTAAAAAAGTAAAGTAACAGCCTCTTACTATGCCCACAGCTGGGCTAAGGCCTCCTCTCTCCGTTTTTGGAGAGAAGGATTGGAGCTAAGACCTACCACGCTGCTCCAATGCGGATTGGTAGGTTACACATATCCCTCGAATTCTCTAGAGATATGCAGGTTTCCTCACGATGTTTTCCTTCAGCGTAAAGCGTGTGATAAATTGCAATTATCAATTAGACACATAGTTTTAATAGAAAAACTCATTGGTGCCTGCCTGGGGTTTGAACCTATGTCGTCTCTAGAGAGTCGCACGGTCTCACCGCTAGGCTATCACAGCTTGTCGTATTACAATAATAATATTTAAATTTGATTATCACATGCAAAACTTTATATATTAATACAATAAACTTACATGAACGTCATCCTTAAGATTATTGTGTGATAGATCCAAATGTGATAGAGTGGAGAGATGACAAAGGCTATCGTTGAGCATGACAGCGAGGTGCGAAACTGTCTTGCCTGTGATACCACACTGTGATAATGCGATATACCTTAAACCATCTGGATTATTTGCTAACCCCGTTAATATACTGATGGCACCTGAAAAAATTGCAAAACCAAGTTTACTATATATCGACTGTGAACCGGCAATATGTCCTATCTCAATTTTAAGCCAAATCCTTTGTAAACGGCATCGGGTACTACTGCCCATCATTTACCGTATCAACATTTATTATCTTATAGAATTTTTTAAATAAATAATCATATTTAAAGTCGACTATTTTTTTATTTCATAAAAATGATTGCGAATGTATTAATAATCACGTTTTTTCTTCTTCCTAAAAAGTTGTCAAAAATAAGATAGGATCATTTGCCAGTTCCGAGTCGATATATCCTATTATGCATTGGGTATTAAATAATAATATTGGGTAATAAATAATTAATAATTTAATAAATATATTAAATAATAATAATTAAAAAATGTTAAAAACATGTCATATGATTCGGCTACGTATTTTACGACCGTCCGCCTGCCTGACGTCAACTTACCTTAGTCGTATTTTACGACCCCTCGGTAAGAAATGAGGGTGGTCTATTCTACTCAGCCGGATACCACACGGCGGGTCGACTTACCTTAGTCGCCTTTTACGACATCTCGGCGAGAAATGAGGGCGGTCTATTCTACTCAGCGGGATACCACACGGCGGGTCGACTTACCTTAGTCTCCTTTTACGACACCTCGGTAAGAAATGAGGGTCGTCTATTCTACTCAGCTGGTTACCACGAGGCGGAGGAAATCACAAAATTTATGCAGATATATTTCATGTTATGTTTACAGAGTGGATCAAGTTTCTTTTATGTCACCATGGTTTTGTCAGTAATATTCTTTGGTCTATCTGAAGGGTGCACCGCGAACAACTGAGGAGGAGGGCTTTAAAAAGAAAATAATATGATTTTTTTCATATAATATAGTTATAATTCTCATTTTTCACAAATTGAGGATTAGAGTAAAAATATATACAAAAAATAAAAATATATTCAAGACAAAAAGTTTCTTCACCTTAAAAGATAATGGCGTTTAAAACGATTTAGCTTATTGGTAAGTGAATATTTTCCAAATCCTAGTTCGGACTTGATTTTTACAAATATCGGCTATCATATCTTAAAGCCAAGCCAAAACCATCGACTATTTAATGTTTGGATGAACAGTATAGGACGGTAGATTTAAATTATTGTATTTATTGTATTTGTATGAAATCTCGTTGTATGATCTAGACATAACATGGCTCCCTTTCTACTGCTCATATCCTAACTCACCCTTATCTTCGATATGGTTCTGCGAGAGATCTATCGTGTGCATCGCAGGTGGGTGTCTTGCTCTCACGAGAGCATGTCCCAATCTTGCTGCATGATCATGTCTCAAAGTAGCCGCTCTCCAACTGAGTTGCCTTGGGGGTGGAGCCGCGGATCGGAGTAGCCTCGCGACCGCCTCCCATGCTTCACCACCCACTCTTACTCCATCCCCGCAAACACCATTGAACCATGTATTATGTTGTAGTGCCATTACCAGCGGGATCAGATCCCTGATCGAAACATGATAAATTACAATTTTGCATTAAACTTGTTAAATTAAACGGCCTTTAAATATCTGGTTTACAGGTTACATAGCTTTTACGAATAATATTAAAAGTATGTCTTTACATATTTGCTCTAGAAATTTTCAACTTTTATAACAAAATAAACAAATCTTGAATACTATTTGCAGTTAGTTGCAGTTTACAAAAACATCGAATTTTTTACAATATCAGTTTTAGCCTTAAAAGAGCTAAGATTATATTTCATTACAGTTATATAAAAAAAGTTATAAAATTCTTACCTTTGATCTAAGTGGTCAAAGTCTTTTAAATGGAGCATTCTAATGTCGTGCGCTAAATAGATTGTATCGATATCCCATGCTACTTCGGCCCTGGAATTTTAAAAATATATTTTAAAATAGAAAGAGAGGTATAATTGAACAATATAAATTACTTTAATAACGAAATAACTTGCCGAAGTTTTGCGGTTCGATTCCGGGAACATATGGCTGCGTTTAGGAATAATAAACCACAAAATTCTAATTTTGCAAAACATTTGCTGGAAAGCGGTCATAAAGTGCCTAATGACCATTCATTTCATATTCTCCACACTTGTGATAAGGGACTCCGACTCAATACGTTAGAGCAACTTGAGATAATAAAAAATAACAATGGTCACTTAATTAACGAGCAAGTAAATGTATCTAATTCCGTTTTGCTACATGTGTTCGGAGGGGAGGGTATTGGTGGGAATTGAACTATTTAAGACTGTTTGTATGCGTAGCGCGGCGCATTACGATTTTTGTCGTGGAGCCTATCCTCCTGATGATGCTTCGGTTTCGGGGCGAAACGATCGTCGAGATTGTGGTGGTGGGTGTGTGTGCTGCTTTTGTGTGCGTTGTTGCTGGTGAATTGCGCCTTGGGGTGCATGTGGTGGCTTTTCCTGCATGTATAAGGTGCGTAGATTTTGCCTGCTTCATACACATTGGCTTTGCATGCATTCACTTAACCCGTGCGGATTATAGCAAAGTAGTTAGTTCTGTTATATTGCTTGTAACTAAATAATTGATAAAATGATAAATTTAATTGGCCAAACGACCGTATTGTTAGTCACGACACTAGAGGATCTTCCCATTTGCTATTCACACCGAGGCACCACACAGCTGCCTTCCACGGGAGTTTCAAATACACAGCCACCCACTGTTGGAATAGTATCCCAACGCCTATATGGAATCTTAAAACGGTCAAAAGCTTCAAGTGCAAGTACAAATCACTTTTAGTCGATTTGCAATTAAAATCATGACAAAAATAAGAGGCTGGGAGAAAAGACCTTCCATACTGTAAAAAAAAAGTAACAGCCTGTTACTATGCCCACTGCTGGGCTAAGGCCTCCTCTCTCCGTTATTGGAGAGAAGGGATTGGAGCTAAGACCTACCACGCTGCTCCAATGCGGATTGGTAGGTTACACATATCCCTAGAATTCTCTAGAGATATGCAGGTTTCCTCACGATGTTTTCCTTCACCGAAAAGCGTGTGATAAATAGCAATTATCAATTAGACACATAAGTCTTAATAGAAAAACTCATTGGTGCCTGCCCGGGGTTTGAACCTATGTCGTCTCTAGAGAGTCGCACGGTCTCACCGCTAGTCTATCACAGCTTCCATACTGTACTGACTGTGTATTTGACATAGCAGGTCAAATACTGTCGCGATAGCAGTTTGTATTCCAAGTTCCAGAGATATTTTTTTTCTTGTTATTTTATTTAGATTTTTTATTTTTTTATTTTTCAATATATATCTTAATACTTTTCTTTGTAGTGTACTAATAGTAGTAATATTCATCTGTAGTAGTAAGGTAATTTTTAATTATTATTATTGTTGTTTTTTATTATTTAAAAACAGGTTTCGATTTTCTTTTTATCATAGTTGTTAAATGTTATATTAAATTATTATTATACGATTATAGTTTAAAAAGGTGAACAATGAAATGTACGAAGTTACATTTCGTTGTTCCGCAGCTGTTGCTGACGTTGGTGGTGAATTAGATTAGTTTAGGTTATGGTCGCCACTGAAAACCAGTGTTGGGGGCTACCTCAACGTAAACTGAGTGGTGTTCCTTTTTGCAACGTCACATTTCTCTGCATAGGTATAATTTAAATTTAAATTGTCTATATAACTGTAATGTTTGTAGGTTAAGTGTGACAGTTGTAAATAAAAGGTTTTTTGATTTTGATTTTGATTTAAATATATTACCTAAAAGGAGTTTGACAAAGGTCGCACATGGCAGCGTATTGGTTTGAAAAATCACCGCAAGTGGAATGCTTTCTCGTACCTCTGACTGATTGAAGTTGAAACGGCAAATGAACCTGAAA
Source organism: Morpho deidamia (assembly GCA_947086505.1). NCBI lineage: Eukaryota > Metazoa > Arthropoda > Insecta > Lepidoptera > Nymphalidae > Morpho > Morpho deidamia. The sequence goes on from CAMTZC010000027.1 coordinate 8,532,054, forward strand.
TTTTAAATAAAAATAATAACACCAACAATGTACTGTGAAACACTTTGTTCTAAGTTTGAAGACCAATTTAATAAACTTGATCTTCAAACTTGATCTGCGCCAGATGCTTATAATAATAAGCATCTGGCGCAGTGTATGTGGGTAGAGATGTGCTATTTTGCCTTGTATATTTTTATCCAGGACAAACGAAATATAATACATACATAAATATACCAATACACATACTAATATATTTAGATATTGCACAAAGGAAACCTCACACTATCTCAAACGCACACAACACCAGAGCACGTGGGTGAGAGTGGACGTGTAAATAAATAAATAAATATAAATATATGGGACACTTACAGAGACACAGTCGTCCGTCCCCAAAGTACAACTGGTATACTACTAATATTATTTTAAATACATACTTAAATACAAATATACACGCAGGCTCGAAGAACCAACAATTTTTTATAGAAAATATTGGCCCTCGGCGGGAATCGAACCCGCGACCCGCAGTGCTGAAGGCAGGGTCACTACCCGCTGCGCCAACGGGCTAGTTAAAAACGTGTAGTGACATAGTGCGTGTTTGAGTCAATGCTATATTCATACAACATCAGTCTATACTCCAATCATACAAGTGAACTCATACACCAAAATTTGACATTCGTCTTAAGTTGAATTTTCAATTAAGAATGCAACGAGTATTCGAACATGATTGGCTCTTCTGCCGTTGCCTAAAACTATGTCCCTCACACAAAGTTACACTAAGATTAAAAGAGTCACATGCTATTACTTACGATGTAAAACAATTATCGCGTCATTGGAATACCGATAAAATTAAGGTTGTCACTAACCTTTAAAAACAACTTCACTCCAGTGTAACACCTAATTCAATAAATTACTGCATTATTGTTAAACAACAAGTACGACAAGTCATGCTTTAGCCAATTTTTTAGTGTGCAATCCTTTACGTGGATTAATAGGTTCCAATGTGATTTCATGCAGACATGTTTAATATTAACAATCAATTGACATAATGAAATCTACACACATTATATAGAGATTTCCTAAAAGATTTAACCCCCTTTGATTGCTGACCTTCTGAGGCTGGTACTTTATTTTGTTACGATCAAAACACCAATCTGGGGATTATTAAATCCTGACATGTGCTATCCGTCAATTTTGGTATTTAATAACAATGTAATCAATATTTATACCTTACATAGCGACAATACTTGACTGGCCCGTTGGCTCATCTGGTAATGACTCTGCCTTCAGCTCCGTGGGTTGCGGGAACGATTTTAACGAGAGCCAAAATTTTCTAAATACATTTTGTTGATTAGCCTAAGTTTAAGATACCTTCGGGACGAACGACCTCGTGTGTAATTGTCCTATATATTTATATTTATACGAAATAATTATATGACGATGTCATTCTTCTGTCTCGGCCGTGTAGTGTGTGTGATACTACCAACCAACCTCATTTCTTACCGAGGAGTCGTAAAAGGTGACTAAGGTAAGTTAACGTCAGGCAGGTGGCCGGTCGCTAGCTAACTACCTAAATCATGTAACAACGTGTTTAAAACATGTCGTGCAGATCCCACTTAAAGTGGGATAAGGGCAGGAGGATGATGATGACATTTCCCTATCTCTGGTAATGCCGAATAATTTTAGCGTTTCTAAAGTGTATCAGTAGATTATTTTGACCACGCTCTAACGTAAAAAGCGATGTGTCATTCTATTTTAAATTCTGAAGGTAGCAACCCTAATAGTAATCGAGCACACTTATAACACAGTCACGTACTTACTACAGCATTTGGTTATGATGATTCACGAATCATTAAACAAGTATAAAAAGTGAAACTCGATGCAACAACAAGTATAGACCTACTATTATTTATTGACGAATTGGAACATATTTTAAATATGTTAATGTCTCGCTCCAGTTTTGCACGGTTGTTGGACCATAGTAAGGTTTACGTGAGGCCCGCCATTGACTAATTTTCGCGCGTGTTAGTTTTCGTTTCGCATTAAAAATATCAATTTAAATTTTACGTTGTAAGAGATTATAGTATTAATTGACCTTTTTTACTGTTACCTACTTTAAGCATTTCATAATTATAATTATGAAATGAGGTAACTAACATTATTTTGTTAAATCTCAATTATGGATTAGGGAGTCTTTCGATGAAGACTCCCAGGTGGCTCTTTGAGGGGTCACGGGTTTAAACCCCGGGCAAGCACCAATGAGTTTTTTTGTTAAAGCTTATATGTCTAATTGATAATTGCAATTTATCACACGCTTTTCGGAAAAGGAAAACAACGTGAGAAAATCTACAAATTTCTAGGGATATGTGGAACCTACCAATCCGCATTGGAGCAGTGTGGTAAGTCATATCTGCGATCTTTCTCTCCAAAAAGGAGAGAAAAGGCCTATGCCCAACAAAGGGATAATAACAGGCCGCTACTGTACTATTTTTACAGTAAATCCTTGATAAGAATCATTGCATCGCTACGTGTGATAGAAGTTATATCAAGTATACTGCGTCCATCATATTATCAGTCTTTTGACAGCTCACGCTCATTAAGTTTTGTATTGCTTACGTACAAATATCATACAAATAATATTTGTACTTTATGGATGGGTACCGCCCACTTAGTGATGTCACACATAATGGTTACTACGATTATGCCACAGATTAAAAATAATCGGTAGAAATCGATGTTACGAGTATTAAAAGACATTTAATAACATTATATAAAGTTTTACTTTCTTCTTAGTTAATACATGAATACAAATAAAACAATCAGGATATTTTAATTTATTTTATTAGCACGAGTCGTCGGAATGATAATCAACACTAGACTCCTCCGATGAGGAGTCTTCAGTAGCAGTTATTATTAGCTCTTGTGTAGATAATATATTATCAAACGCAATATCACGTTCCCAATCAGAGAATATTACTCTTTTAGTTCTGTCCACCACACTTGCCCAGTTCTCGGCCGTTACGTGGGTGCAAGCATTTTTTAGCAATTGCAACATTTTATTCGCTGTGAATGGGGGGCTTGTATTGCATCTCGCAGCATGCCCTTTTACTTGTGCCCATATAAGTTCTATTGCGTTGTACTGGCAGTGGTATGGAGGAATCCGAAGAACAGTATGGCCATATTCTGCTGCCATTTCATTGATTACATAGCGTTTTGCTCTCTTTTTGGTTTTTAATATTTTTATTAATTCAACTTTTAACATTGAGTCGTCCACATTTTCTCCATTGTCCCGAAGCCAATTAATTATTTCATGCTTTTTATTAGCCTGTGTTGGCATTTTGTCAATTTGACGGGAGTGGTAGGGCGCATTATCAATAAAAATTATTGATGGTTCTTCCAATGAAATGAGCATTTTTTTGAACCACTCTTCATACACATTTGCATTCATCTCTTCGTGGTAGTCATTTGATTTCTTCGATTTAAATGCCAACAGTGCGTCTTGTACAAATCCTTTTGCTGTACCTGCATGGCAAATGATTAGGCGCTCACCTTTTCCCATTGGTACTGAGGAAGTGGAATCAGCAGTATCATCAGTCCAGAAACGAGATAGTGTGTGGTTAGCGTTGAGCCATGTTTCATCCGTGAAAACAATATTTGCCCAATCTTGTATTTTCTTTGCCTCTCTTAAAAAATCACAACGTGCTATAGCTATATCTGTGCGTTCCATTAATAATTTTCTTTTATTAAACTTTTTATATGAAAAGCCAATTGTGTTCAAAACTTTGACCAAAGAAGATTTTTCACCATGAAATAGACCACTTCTTTTCAAAGAAACAATAAGTTTTCTCAAAGTTGGAATTTCTTTTCTCAAGTAGTAATCATATACATGACGACGAATAGCGTCAGCGTCAAAGTCATCAACAGCTGTCACCTTATGAGCCCGGCGCTTTCTTTTTGGTGTAGATGGTTTGTTTTGCTCCAAGCCGCTCCTGCCGTAGGCATCAGTAGTGATTTTAGTCACAGTTGATAGACTGATCCCCAACGCGGCTGCAACACGGTTTCGGACTTGCGTGATAGGTATAAGAGGTCCGCCATTTTGATTTTCTTGCTCAAAATACTCATGAAGTTTTAACACTAACTGTCTCGATTGTGCTTTCAACACACGTCCTTTCGGCATTTTCACGATCAATTAATATAAGTTTCACAAAAGTTTTTCCGAGGAATAAAGCTACTTAACTCAAGGTGTAACAGATGCGAGAGAACACTCAGCGAACGTAAATGCGTGTGACTATCACGGGCGTTTCGTTGAGAGTGACAGATCACGTCAAAATGGCGGCCGAGCGGAAGGTCTGTTGATGTTGCCAGTTGATGTATAATATATTCTTTATGATTATAATAAATACACACGGATTAACATTTATTTTCAAAAAACTAAGGCAATATTAAATCAAAATGTTGATTTCTATATCTGTTATTAGTTTACGTAGGTTATCATTAATCGAATTACTTAGGTACGTAATTCGATTAATGATAGTAGGTACTATAATCGGAATGGTATCGCATACGAGAATCTTTAGGACATCACTAAATATGTAAATCGTCAATCTGTCAAAAGATGGTTAATATAATGGACAGTGTATAATACACGTAGACTTACTTAATAGGTTCGGAGGTCGAACTCAATATGGTTAGTCAATTTATCAATTAAATTGGAATGAATACGGGTCAACCGTTTAATTCTACTTTCAACATTTCGGGTTTAGTCGACGGGGTTAAAAATAATCTTGATATAATGATCTAAGTATTTGGTCTGTCTGATATCGGCGAGAGATTTCAGGTAGAGGTAATTGCCTACTAAATTACCAGATAAGGATATGCATCCGTTAAGTAATTTAGCGTTGCGATAAGAGTTCTGTTAAATGATTAAGAATTATATATGTCATACGTTTTAAAGATTAGTTCACTTCTGGGTACATTATCATTTCTTAAAATTTTATATAATGTTTAAACGTAAATATTTATATTTAGAAGCTCTGGGCACAGTTATTGTGTATATTCAAAATTAAAAATCTCTTCTCTGACATTTTTCTCTTCATTAACACTAACACAAATTTATTTATTATTAAACTTCATAAACTCTTAATTATTTAATTTTTCTGATATACTATTTCTTGTGCACTGTTGAGCATAGACCTGTTCAGTTAATGTTAATAATACGGCTATGCCAATCCGTTATATCTTGTATCCCTTCCCTATTATGTCGTCGGTATTAAATTACAAAAATCAAGCCAATCAATCTTTTTTCGATGTTATCATTTATGTTATGAAAGAATCGGAATACAAAATTTAGATAATATTGATAAAGTTGCCCGATCGCTCAGACCGGCATGTCTAGATATACACAAAAATCAAATTTTTATCTACCAATATCATGCTTCCATACAACCAGTAGCGTAGCAAGGTAACCAAAGGCTATGGAGTAAAAAATAAACTAGTGGACCAACCAAACTATTTCAAAAAATTGTTTCAAGTTAATACACTCCAGCAGGCATACCATGAAATCTTAGAACTCTTATTACGATTCAATTGAAGACGTAAACGACGACCGCGAACCGCTTTCTTTTCGTACCATGAAGTGTGAATTGCATTGGGGTCGTAATGTTTGAAAAGGATAACGTTATATGAACTATAGATAACTCTGTCTCTTTTACTCACATGTTCTTAGGACGAATTCCGAACGCTCATTCGGCAACGACTTAAAGTGTGCGTCTTTAAGACGTCATGGTATGAAAAAGCAAAACAATTTCGTTTACGTCTTCGATTTAGTTTAGTTTAGTTCATGGTAGGCCTGCAGGGCGGGCCAAACTCAGTGTCCCCCTGCCCTTAGAGGCACATTTTCAAATTCACTTCAAATTCAAATGATTCTTCATTCAAATAGACCTTTACAAGCACTTTTGAATCGTCAAATTAAAATGAAGCGACGACTGGCACCTTGCCGAAGTGCTCTAACCGAAAAACCAGTAAGAAACTCGGCGGTTACTCTTTTCAAAACTAAATATTACAATATTGTTTTTGTAATGTACTGAATTGTTTTTTTTAATTGTTTATTATTAAATTGTAGACGAAATTCGGTCAAATAAAAAGTCAATACGTAACCAAACTTAGATACCACTATTCTCATGTCGATATAACATCAGGTTCTATCATTATAATAAAAATAGCATAGTAACTGCATATCACGTTTTCTTTTTGGAGAAAACGATTGAACGAAGCTTAGACCTAGCACGCTGTTGCAATACAGATTGGAAATTTACACATACGCCAGGAATTATCTAAGTATCTGCACGATTATCAATTGCAAATATCAAATTTTAATATAAAACTAATAGGGGCCTTAGCCGTGTGGTATCCGGCTGCATAGAATAGACCACCCTCATTTCTTACCGAGGTGCGACTAAGGCAAGTTGACAAGCACTATAACAGAACTAACTACCTTGCACACGCACCCTAAGACGCCTCCACCAGCAACAATGCACACACAACCACCACCACAATCTCAACGATCGTATCGCTCCGAAACCGAAGCATCATCAGGAGGATAGGCTTCACGACAAAAATCGTAATGCATTGCGATTTTTGTGCGTGTGGTGGCTTGTCCTGCATGTATAAGGTGCGTAAATTTTGCATTCGCTTAACCCGTGCGGATTATAGCAAGGTAGTTAGTTAATTTATAGTGCTTGTAATATGGAATTCCGCAAAGTAACGCCTGCTTCTATAAATCAAGGCAAGTTGACGTTAGGCAGGCGGCCGGTCGTAGAGTACGTAGCCAAATCATATGACAGCATGTTTGCAACATGTTGTGCCGGCCCCGCTTAGAGTGGGATAAGGGCAGGAGAATGATGATGAAAACTAATAGGCGCCTGCCCGGAGTTTTACGATCCTCGTCACGCACTTCTCTGACGCTCACGGCTCTTCTGACGTTATATAAAACAATCTTCTGACGTTATATAATGGTATACTGTCAATGACATATTTTTCTCTACCAGCGGAACGTACGACATTGAACTTTTTTATTATTTTAGTTTGAATACAATGGAAACAATACTGAGATCATAACCGCGTGCAAGTGAACTATAGTAGTCAATTACAGTTAAAATAATTGTGATGGAAGCGAACTTAACGAAGTAATTAACCAAATAAAAAATTGTTACTGAACGGGTGAATAGAGTCAAATACGTTATACCTTTATGTAGTCGACGCTTTAGTATATTTACACCAATTAAATATTTTAAGTTTAACTTAAATATAACGTTAATATAAGTAGTTAAATATTTTAAGTTTAACTTAAAATATTTAACTACTTATATTAACTTAGTTTAACTAACTTTTTAATGCAAAAGATAGACATTTCTTTTATTTATCCACTGGTTAGGGTAGCACTTCTATTTTGATAATTGTGTATAATACATGCTCTTAGCGTTTACCTACCCATCACCGGGTGTCACAACCGAACGAATAAGTATCGTTGACGGCATATTTTCCTTATACTTGTGAAATATATTGACCTCACCACGATGTTCCAATTAGGAGTGAATAAAAGAGGCCAAATTAGAGATTACTTGATAAAACTTATGGTCACCACTCGTTAAGTAATCGTCTACAATTTTTTATGCGATAACCTTCAAACTTTGCCACAATATGTTGGTTTCTTTCATCGAAAACTGAACATGGAGATCGAAATTATGAAATTGGATTGATACTTATAATACTTAAATATTTTTTAAGTATTTCACATTATCTTCATTACTTTTCCGAATCTCCGATAAGTATCATGACTCTTCTCCTATGACGTAAACTAAAATTTGCTGAGTAACTCGCTAGAATTATTTGCACAGAAAATTATATATTACACTAGGTATGCGGCTTTGCCCGCGTGTAAATCATTGTATGTAATTGCAATTTTGAACATAAAAGTTATTGTGAGCTAACCATAAGAGATAGAGACATGCTGTCGCGGACTTTTTTGTAGAATTTTTATAGATCTACAATTATTTAGTACATTATTTTAGCGTATCTCTGTTGGCTTACGCAGCGCATGTGACTAAAGCTCCAAGCAAGCAAGTTTTTTAACAACTGCGCGATCTGTTCAACACAATTTACACAATACCGATATGTACTATTTACCTAATCCATCCGGAAGTATTGCATTATGTTTCGGTGAAAGCCGTATAAAAATCCGTTCAGTAGATTTTGAGAAAATCGATTACATACAGACAGACAACTTTTTGGGACTTTGTTTTATAATAAGTATAGATGGGACACACACTCACGCGGTGGTCTATCCATAAAGTAACTTAATACTTGTGTTTTCGGTGGCAGAGTGTTATAATAATTATAGATAAATTTAACATCAACGCTACCCACGACCAAGTGTTAAGAGTTCGATAATAGTACAGCAATTTATGAACGTACCTTCGACACAATGTTCTCCATGGCTACATTAGGAAATAAGTCATCAAACGCAGCAATCAGTGCGTGAATAGCATTTATAACGCCTTCCGAGGACCCCTCCTCGCCTGAAACCAAACGTAATATTTAATTAAGCATTCTTTTACGCACTTTTCTTTTCGTTGCTCGCCTACTCGATATACTTTTACGGAACCTAATTTGCATTACATCATAACCCATTCAAATACCAATTATAGAGGTACGATAACTTTCAACTTTACGTATATTGCATTTTAATAAAAAGTATATGCAAAATAGCAGTGATAACCCAGCCGTGGGACCGTGCGACTCTCTCGAGCGATCATCGGTTCAAACCCCGGCAGGTATCAATGAGTTTTTCTGTTAAAACTTATGTTTCTGATTGATAATTGCAATTCATCACATATTCACAAAATGATAATGAGAAACTTCTATGGAAAATATAATATTTTGATTTTGCAAACGTCAAATCAAATCCATATGTATAAATAAATAAATAAATAAATATATGCGACACACACACGGTCGTCCATCCCCAAAGTAAGTAACTAAACTTGTGTTATGGGTGACGGACAACTGGTAGATATACTACATATATAATTTTAAATACATACTTAAATACAAATATACACCCAGGCTCGAAGAACCAACAAATTGTATATAGAAAATGTTGGCCCTCGGCGGGAATCGAACCCGCGACTCGTGGAGCTGAAGGCAGGGTTACTACCCACTGCGCCATTGGGCCAGTCAAAGTAATATTTTATCATTAATTAAATAATATATTATTCCTGTTGCAACCCACTTCTGTACTTCTCCTCACTATGTTTTGGGAGACAGCTTGGAGCTTAAACCCACCATGCTGCTTGATAGGTTACACATATCCTATAGAGATATGCAGGTTTCGACATGATGTTTCCTTCACCAAAAAGAGTGTGATAAATAATTGCGACTATCAATTAGGTACATAAATTTGAACAGAAAATCTCATTGGCGCCTGGGATTTAAACATGTGACCCCCTCAGAATAGTGACATGCTCTCACCCTTGGGCTATCACAGCTTAAAGCCTAAGGTAACTCCATAAGCTGATATTTAACCTATATATATAATTACTTCTTTTGTTTAAGTTTTTTTTACTTTAAGTCTATAGTGTAATCTTAGTTCAATCATCATGGGAATTGTAAAATATAATTAATAATTATTAAATAATTTTACAATTATTTTACAATTACTTTATAATTATTAATAAAAAGCAACACTTCATTGAAAAATCAATTTATCTAAATATCTAAATAATTAAATATCTAAATAATTAATTAAATATCTAAATTCAACATCAAATATCCAAATTAATGCAATAATAATTATTAAATAAGTTTTTGTAGTTCGATTTATATATAATAGACATAATTCAGTACTTACCAATCAATATTGACACAGGCTTGTGTTCATGAATAAGTGTTATTGATAAATGATTAGACTTCTTGCTCTCAAGAGCTTCTATCTCCATCAAGTGAAATCCATTGTCAATCTGCAAGAGGTGTTATGTATATAATAACAAAACATAAATAAACATTGCATAAATTACATGACTGCATTGTTCTGGCCACAAGATAGATCATAATTTTATTCTTAAAGTACACACAGTATGTGCTGCAAAAGGTGTAATTTATGTTTGATATTATAGAAAATAAAAAACTTTTATAAAAATATTTGTTAAAATAATTTACCTAGATTAACATCATTTCACTAAAACATTGTTCAGTTATTGTTTTAGTTGTAATTATGGTTTTTATTTTAAGAATAATAATGTATATTATTCATTAAAAATAAAAGGGAATAAATAATATCTCTCAATATAACCTATATTGGTGGTTTTCAGATTATTATGAATATTAAATCACAGCATCACAATGATCACAGTAAATTTCAAAGACTGCAGCATTGGCACATAAGGTTCTATTCAATTACTGAAATATGTGTACTGGGTTATATAAAACAATAGAAAAGCTTTATTAATTCACACAACACAAAATACACAGATTACACACACAGAAATGCAATAACAACAAGAAATTGTATAAAAAGTAAATGTAGAATGTGTTGTGCCTGTGACAAAGCTTTGGCTCAATTTCGTGTTGGAGGAAAAAAATACCAGCAATGCTGATATTCTGCCAGAGTCAGAGCCAGTATAAACAAATAAAAAATATTTTGATTTATAATCATAGAGTGTCGGTAACAGCATTGGGTGCCTTTAAATGTTTATTTGCACTTTTTAATTGAAGTTTATGTGATCATGATTTATATGTTTATAATACATGATCATGTTGATCTTGTATAATATTTTATAAGCACACCAATTTGAGTTAGAAATCCCATCATCCTCACACAATCAACATTTGTTGTCAAAATAATTGGTGACTTGGTGACTTTTTATGCAAGTCTTCTGCATAATCACTAACATGATTACAATCAAACTGGCTTGTAATACAATGAAAATATTATATGTCCATCAACATAGCTATTTGAGATTTTATAAAAAATATGTGTTATTTTTTATGAAAAAATTATATTTATAGGTATTTACTTAATAAAGCACATCTCTTAATAGTGAATCTCTCAATAGGCATAATTGTCTATTTCACTTGCAGATAAGTGTATTTTAAATTTATACTTGTATAGAAATATATGATACAAAAAAATCATCAGGCAAATATCCATAAGGTATTTAATATACAAATTAACCCTTACCCTCGTTGGCACTTTTGTTGTAGTAATAAATACTCTAAAGGAAGTCACAACCTGCAAAGAATAATGTTTTATAGACCTTTACCCCAACACCTTTAGAGTTATGTAATAATTTAAAAAGTATTATTTTATTATTAGTATGTTTCAAATTTTATAATAGTGATATTTATAATTTATTGACCAGAAGCAAACAGTATTTAGTGGACCTTTAAAAAATTTAAAAGAAAAAAGTTTCAATTGTTTTATACATTTATTAATCCAGTATTTAAGTCAAATAAAATCATACAATATATTTGTAAATATACAAACTTAAGTTATTGATGCATAAGCAAACAATTAATCATGTATCAAATCTAGTATTATTTGAAAAAAGATAATCATACTTTTCTGAAACCTGTGGGTGTGAGTCCAGGGACATATGAACAGGTAATATATCAACTACAGGACACACCTAAGTGACTCATGCTATTGTCCAGACTAATCAGCCTTGATTGATAGTAGTTATCAATAATCCAAAAATGTTTTTGATATTGACTATTTAATTTAAACTTTACAATTAACAATATATTTATGTATGTATGAGTTTATTTTTATATTCCAAAGATGGTGATCCTATTAACCTGTTCCAATTTACGAAAATATATGATAAAATTATTTCAGGTATGAAAACTAGATTAGAAAATATCCTAACAATTTATTATAAAATTATAAGGATAATAACAATTTATCTTATTTGGATATCCCAATTTGTACTTACCAAAACGCGATTATCTACTTTATCTCCTCTTGATTCCATACGAATAAGTGATTTGTAAAGAATTTTAACATTTTTTCCTAAGACATTACTGAGGCTTTCTACAAATAAAAAAAAACATATTTCATGTCTTTGTCTTGATATTAGCGTTCCTTTAATTTTTCCAAAACAAAGTAACTTTTTTTTTTCAATTGCAAAACTTACCGCCCAATTCCGAAGATATTTGGGATTTTGTTGACATTTTCACGATTTTCTTTAATGTCATCACTTTACCGAAAAATATATATTTTTAAAACTAGCGACACCCATACTCTGAAAATATCTTATATCAGTAATTATAATTTTTACATGATATTATGAAGGAATTTTGATAAATATACATTTATATTTATTTTTAATTATAGAGATTTTATTAAATAAAACCCACAACACCAATCTCACAAAATCTTTGTAAACGCAGACGAAAAACAAATATTTTTTTCTAATTTACTACAGATTCTAAGTCTGAACTCAAAGACTATTAATACCTGCACAGCGTATTGTACTTACTCAATAAGAATGCATATTGCACACCGAATAAGTCAAACACAAATCGTTACATTATTTACTTATAAATGACATTAGATAATTAAAATTTATATAATTTAAAAGGTGAAATTCTCTTCAGAAGTATTTACATTTCTATGTCTGCCAATCAATCGTATCGAGATAGAGATAGAAATAGAAATAGTTAAGAGGGTGAGATGTTGTACGGGTGATTTTTATAAAAGTAATAATGCTGTAATCCGCGATGAAGTTAATAGAAAATATATGTAATGCCAAATGTGTAGTGTCCTATCCATTTTCATACCTGAAACACTGAAAACAGACAGTACACTTTACATTTAGCATTACATGTATTTTCTATTTGTTTTGTCGAGATTAATAGCGAAATAATGTCATTATTTCCTTTCTATTTTTTTACTACAATAGGTTCTTAATAACCATTTTTTATAGGTACTTTCGCCATTTTTATAATTATATTGATGCAGTATACTAGATATATGACAAAATCAAATACTCATATTCAATTTAAAAAAACACAACATGACAATCCTCTTTTTAGAATATTATGTACTTTGTAAAGCCGTAAGCAAACCGTATGATACTGAGTAACGGGTGCGCCATCTAGTACCGAGTACCGAAACGTTACTCACAAATGCTAGTCGTTACTCGTTACTCGCATCGGTACGTATCAGTAACTACATAATACGGTACCTAATCTGTGGTTTGAATGTGTGTTGTCGATGAAATGAACCTTACGAAGAACAATGTTTGTTTTTTTATTGTTGTTTATTATGCCCCTTCAAATAAATATTTTTTTAATTATTTGAAATCTCCTTTAAAATATTTTTTTATCATATTTTATGTTAGATTTCATTCTAAGCGAATAACCTATTTTATTCTCACAGTTAGAATAATAAATCCATTTCAAAATCCAGTAGATTCCGCCTTCAATTTACTTGTGCTTTTAATTATTCTACAATTATTTATTAAATCAAGATTTTGTAAAAAAAAATTAAAAAATTCGCCTTACGCAGTCTTTTATGCAAGTAAGTGAGTAATATGTCGCGCCGATATTATACCGTACGGGAATACAACTACGTTTCTTTAATGCTATGGTATCAGGTATCAAAAGTAACGAATAAAGTACCGATATGATAGTAACGAGTACTACTTGTTGTAGTAACGAACACGTACGGGTACGCTTTTTGTCGTTACTCTTACACCTCTAGTACTTTGCAATCTGAAATCCTAGTACCCTAAAGAAGAATTTTAGTTAGTAATCTATGTCTATGAGTGGTATCCTGTCTCTGGTGTTCTCTATGGTCAACGCGCATTAAAATAAATTGATGTTTATTTTGTATTATCTCTATTAATTAGTACTTTACTTTGTTTATAGCCTCCGTTACAACGGAGTTATCAATTTGTTACTTTGTTATTTAGCGTTTATTAAAGTGTATATTTATCCAAATCATGAATAAAAACTATGAAAGATGTACATATTGCAATCGACGTAAATGGCTTGCCAGTGGTTGTCTACGAAAATGGTTAAAACCGACGGAATGTAAACATTCACAAAGAACTGTAGATAAGAAGATTGATTTTAATAACACAGATATAGTTAATCGTATTTATATGCCTGAGCGAAAACCTGCTGTCAATTCAAATAAATTTGTTAAGTTTTGGAAGAATAAGCTTTTTGTTACTGGTGGCGTCCGATCGTTACAAAATTTTTTTGGAAATAAAAGTAACGGCGGTGAATATTTATGTAATTTTAGCAAAAAAAACGAACCTTCAACGTCGACAGAAAAGCAAATTGTATCCCGGTGCGACTTAAAAAAAGATGTAGATTTTCTCAAGTCGAATTTAAAATGCCAGCATGCTGATGATCATTCAGTGCTAAGAGGACATCATCAGCATGTATCAATTGAGAGCTGTGCTATTTACTGTCAACTTTCTAAGTAAGTCCAATTTACCAATTTTTTAAATAGCTATTGCAAATACCAGTTTTTCCTTAGTTTCAGATTTCTCTACATAATAAAATATTAGTTTAATAATAAAATATAAAATAAGATATATCTGGAACAATTACACACATGATTGTCAGTTAGTAACTTAATATTTGTGTTATGGGTGACAGAAATACTGTATATATACTATTTATATAATTATAAATACATATATACACCCTGGCTCAAAGAACCATCAAATTGCTTATAGAAAATGATGGCCCTTCAGCAGGAATCAAACCTGTAACCTGTGGAGCTGCAGTCAGGGTCACTGCCAACAGCGCAATACATCAAACAATACTTTAAAATATCTAGGCTCAATGATCTATCTAATTGGTAGAAATGTAGAGAATGAAGAGTTAATTATTATGGTATTTAAGTACTTCATCATATTGTTAATTAGTACTATAAAACTTAGGTTAAAAATTTTTGCAATTCCTAAATTAAAATGTGTCTTGAAACTTTTAAATTGATGTTCCATGTGTTAAAGAGATTTATATACTTTTGTGTGGATAATTCACCCAGCCTTCATTGGTTTAGTATTTTAGTTCTCTTTAAAGGAGAGAGAAGATCTATATATGGGAACGTTAATAAACAAGTACTGAGATCAACAACTCACAGGTGTGATGATTACATTTTGCAATAACAACAATGAGTAAGCAATGGGTCCCCGTTTCTAGATGAGTAAGCAATATTCACTCAAGAGAACAATATCAAGCTGTATGTGTCTATTGATTGAGATAACATTATCAATTGTAATACAGAATTTTAAATGCCTTTTTACTCAGTCTTTTGATTATATATTGTTTACTGAAGTTTTTATACAATGAAAACTCAATCAGCATAAAGCTACAAACATTTATCATGTGACAATGTGTTTAAGGAGACATTTAAGTTTTGCTTAACTGCCTAAAGTTGTAAAGTACATTTTTCTCTATTATTAATCATTAATAATAATTGAAGAGAGTATTTTTCTTTGAAGGAATTCTCTCTTACTTCCATTTATTATGTATCATTAAGTTTTATATAATTGAAATTAATTATTATAAAATTTGTATAAAAATTAATTATGTCATGAGCTACAATTTTTTGTAAAAGAAATATGAATAATATTTAAGAATTTTGTTTTTTAGACATGGGTGGTACTGGGGTGCGATAACCTCAAGTGAGGCAGAAGAACTGTTGGCTGGACAACATGACAATGTTTTTTTGGTGCGAGACTCCTATGACTCAAGACACATTCTTTGTGTTTCTTTTCGCTGTGTCGGGCGTACCCTTCATGCCAGACTTAGACATGCTAATGGTCTTTTTTCTTTTAATAATGAGACCTTTGTGCCAGCAAATAGAATTTCAGAACATTGCGCAACAGTAGATGTTAAATCAAAATTGTTTGAAATGCCAGTCAAATTGGCAAGACCTTTAAACAGGTAAATGTAAACAAAATGTATTTAATTTATGAATGGTTATAAACCATCTATACTTATTATAAAACAAAGTCCCAAAAACCTGTCTGTCTGTATGTAATCAATTTTCTCATAATTTACTTAACTGATTTTTGTATGGTTTTCACCGAAACCTAGAGCAATACCTCCGAATCGTTTAAATAAATAGAACATACCGGTATTATTTAAATTGTGTCGAAGAGATCGAGTAGTTCTTAAAAAACTTGCTTGCTGAGAGCTTTAGTCGCGTGCGCTTCGTAAACCAGCAAAGATACGTTAAAGTAATGTACTAGTGAATTTAGATCTCTAAAAATACTACAAAAAAGTCCGCGAGAGCATGTCTCTATTTTTTATGGTTAACACACAATAACTACTTTTATGTTTAAAATTTGAATTATAGAAAAACATTGTGACACGCTGAGTTCCACGCGGGCGTACCGCTGGCATAGCTAGTTTTCTATAAAACATTAAAATGCACAAAAATCATTGATGCAATTCGAAATCACATCCTAAGGGTATGTCTTATAATTAGGACAGGGCCACTGTCCTTTTTTTTAATTAAATGGTTTCTATACCAAAAGCATAATTTTTATAAACATTATTTCTTAGTCATATTATTATTATTATTATTATATTTGTATGTATGTGTAGTCTAGTTCAAGAATTTATTTGTGACATTGCCCTATTTTTATAAAAATTTGATTTATATAAAAGCCTAATTTTTATGTTAGCTAACTTCAACTAGTTTACATCGGTAGTTGAGTGGGTATAATACAAAAATTAAGTAAATCTGGACTTGGACTATCCACCTAAAAAAAAAACTTTATGATTAATATCTTGTTTTTTTTCAGATTTGCGAAATTAGATTCGTTACAAAAAATCTGCAGATTTGTCATACGGCAAACTGTGTCAGATAATTTATGGAACAAATTACCTCTCCCACAAAATCTTATATATTATGTGTCATTGGGCAGTGATTACATAGCTCCTTTATAGATAGCACAAAAATACCTTTGTGCCTTAAATTTGCTATTTACTTACATGTTAACCACATTTTAACTAATACATATTCTATACAATTGAAATGTTTATAAATTTTATACAAAAAGTTTATTCTAAGAGATAATAAACAAGTTTACTGTGATCAGCATGATAGTTTTACTGACTTGGAAATCCTTTGGAGTAGAAAAAAAAAGAGTTTAATAGTTAAATAATTTTATTTAATGTTACAATAAAAAAGAATACTGCAATAAGTTTTCTTTTAAAGCGTTTTCTTGGACATTACTTCAGATGATTTATTCCCAACATATTTTTCGCCTGAAAGTTTAATATTCAATATTAAAAGATTAACCTTTATATTCACTACAAATATTTTTTGTCAACATCTTAAGAATGGATATTCACTTAAGATCCCAAATTATATGAGCACAAAATTAAAAAACAAGTGTCAAAAATATATGAAAAAAACAGAACTGCATAGTATCATTATAAATGAGGTGAATACATTCATACTACAACATAATTTAAGCTATTATGAAAATGTTATTGCTTTTATACATGTTCCATATCCTTACTTCCTTACTAATATTATAAATGCGAAAGTCTGTCAGTCTGTTACGTTTTGACGGTGAATACGCTGAACTAATATCGATGAAATTTGGCATAATTATTCCTTTTACACATACGTTATAGAAATCCTGTAAGTTCGAATGGAATGATATTAAAAAACGCCATCTATTATCATTATATCAGTAATCAGTTATGAATATAATCAGTTTCTTTATCCACGATGTGTCAAAGTAAAGTTTGTAAGTTAAAGAGGTTTAATGTAGAAGGTAATGTTGGTTGTACGGTTTTACAATTTTTTATGGTTTTTTTTACATAATTTATAGAATTAGGCGTTACTTTGCGGAGATGTATAATACAAAAGTAATAGTAAAATTATTTTGCTATAATCTGCGATAAAGTAAATAGAAAATATATATAATGCTAAATGTTTAGTGGACTATCCGTTTTTTCATACCCGATACATCAAACAAGCACAAACTTACTACCGCAACCAAAATACAAAAGCACTATACACGTTCACTATCACAAGCTCGACAATCGTTTCGCCCCGCATCATCAGGAGATAGACTCCACGACAAAACCGCAAAGGTTCTTTTTACAATTTTTTCCAGAGCAAATGATATATACCTAATTTAGGTTTAGTAAATTGTTACTACATTTAATAGTAATTGCAATTTATCGGATCGATCTGATTTTCGTGATGGAGATATTTGCAGGGTTGGTGAGTGAAAGAAGCTTCTGTTTATTCCAAGACTTGAGTTTTGGAATCGGTCCAACAGAACGAAGTCGCGTAAAAGCTTAATAATAAATAACACGTCTTCAAAGACATATTTATACAGACTTTATCTCTATACTATGACCGAAATTCTGAATGTATGCGTAAGAGAAAAAGGCATGTGTTTAGATTTATAGCATACCTACAATATAAAATTAATATAATTTTTTTAACTTGATTTCACTTGTACGTTTTACATAATTTAAAATCCTTAACTTTTTTTTTAACCCAATGCAAGGGAACAATATGAAATATATAATCCGTATACACCTTATAATTTAAATAAATATCGTAAAAGTTATACTAACTATAAAAAATTAAATCAAATAAAAAATATATCGAATATGAAAAGTTAAATATCTTGTTAAGTAACATGATTATAATTATTACCGTGACAAATGCTGCAGTCAAAGTTTGAGGAGCAACAGCTACAGGATTCATGTTAAGAGCTATTTGAATCAATTCAGCGTCCCGTATTCGTGATTTTACGAAACTTCTAGTAGCACTACTGTTTTGGCTATTGTCAGTTAAATAAAACAATTCCGATGCTTTGTAAATTCCAGCCAAACCCACTCGTCGAATGTACCAGTTAAACTAAAAGCACAAGTTTTGTAATGCACAATAAGATGCTACTACAAAAGTAATAATAAAATTATTTTGCTATAATCCGCGATACAGTAAATAGAAAATATATATAGTGCTAAATGTATAGTGGACTATACGTTTTTTCATACCCGTTACATGCAGGATTCGTAAAAAACATATGCACAAGCCTCCACCACTTCCACCACAATACACAAGCACTACACAAGTTCACTATCACAAACTCAACAATCGTTTCGCCCCGCAACCGAGGCATCATCAGGAGATAGACTCCACGACGAAATCGCAAAGCGAAGCGTTATGCAAACAAGCATTGTTATATAGTAATCGGTTCATCCCCACCTTTACCTCTGAACACGTGCAACAAGCTTGAACTTGAAACATTTATCTGCTCGTTAATGAGGGTGCCATTGTTACAGATGTTACATTTGTTACATTTGTTAAAGATGCTACTGTTTAAAATGATAAGTATACAAAATAAATATTACTTACATCTACACTACGATCACCTGTGTGGTAACAAATATCATCAACTAAGGAGAGTAGAGTTGCTAAACAATTTGGAACATTATTAGGAAGTGTTTGTATTGCCATTGCTTTGGGCCATGTATTCCTAAAATATAATATTTTATCAAGTTTAAAAAATGTAAAATCTACTTAATTTATAAACTTACTTGTATGGGTCGATCATTAGCAGCCTCATCATTATTGCATTTTCTATTTGTTGGGCAGGTACTTTGGATTTCTCTAGTCCTTCTTTTGGCCACTGATAGGAAACAAGATCCCAATTTCAAAAATGAAAGTGATAAAATTAATAATTAAATGTGGAAACTGGAAAGTGAGCTAAATTACTTACAGATTTCATTTCCTCAACAAGTTTTTCATTGCATGTTATATTGAAATAGTGCACAAGATCACCCCCTCCATTGGGAAATAAACCATGGCTAATGCCGGGATAGCCTGCTGCCTCTGCTCCCAAGGATAAAGACTCTACTGACCATCCTTTTTTTATAACAAATTCTAAAGCTTTCATTAAAATATGTTTTTTTATGTCCTCTTCATATTGATGATCATCTTGGTCTGTAGTTATTGTTGGCACTATAATTTCCTTTCTTGGTTCTTGACAATATTTTCGAAGTATATAGTGGGTTTTGTGTGGGATAGTAGTAAGAGGCAACAATAATCTATAATGATTCCTTAAGGCTGTTAAAGTAAAAAAAAATCCAAAATGCTGTTATTAAATTTTAATATACATATTAAACAAAATAAAAGAATTGATAAGTAATACGAAAAGAAATGTTTGTAGACAATTTTTTATTCCAAATTAAATCATAGCTACTGTAGCTTATTCAAGGATATGCACTCCGATAATCTTGCTACTAAACATTCTATTAAATGAAAAGCATTTAGTGCAGAGTGTAATATTTGCTTTTTACTCTCTGTAGGAATATCATCTAAAACATTTCCTGCTACATTAATTGAAATATTCACTTTATCTGTTGATGCTTTTTGAGGTTCTTCTAAATCTTTTAACTTTACTTGATAATGGGCTTTAGACATATTTAAACCAGTTCTTAATTTATCCAAGTAATCTGATTCAATAAAAGTGAAACATTCTCTGATTCCTGTCTTATTATGATTATCTTTTAATGTTAGATAACGTAATAAATTTAATGAAGCTATAATTTGATCGGCGAGTTCTACTAAATCAGACTCAGCAGCATGTGGCAAATGACATATTCTTTTCAACATGTTCATTAATTCTGCACCAGTAAAACAATGTGGTAATTCTGATTCCTTGAAAGCTTCATCTAAGGAGTTTTTATATAATGTGATAGCATAACCTATCATGCCAGAATGATTAGCAGAATGTAACATATATTTTATAAGCAAGCATCTTCCTTTATATTCAAATTTGTTAATGTGATCTGCTATAATTTGAACACAGGTTTTGCGTATAGACTGATATCTACTAAAAATGGAAACATTTATCAAGGCTTTGCATAAACTGTAATGGATTGGTAATGAAAGAAGTGTGTGTGAACTTCTTTTAGGTAATTTAGCCAAAATTCTTGTACATATAGATATACTCTTGGCTAAAGGGCCATATTCGGAAAAATTCAGAAGATGAACAACACAATGCAATATTGTGTGGACAATATATTCATTAGAATATACCAGTGGAACTGCAAAATCTGGTACTGGGAAATGGTCAGAAAAGATTCCATAGTATAATCCAGATAAAGTAGTCAAATTAATTTTTTCTTTATGTTCAAAGGGTGATAATTCTTCATTATTTTCAAGAACAGTATTTTTGTGAGATGTTGATTTACCACTTTCTTTAGAAAGTAACTCTACATAGGGTAACATCTTAAAGACATTTCTGATTATGGTGGTAGCATCATGGATAATATTGATACAACATATTCTTGCTTCACTAGTTCCATTCGAATCAGGATCTAGATCTACATAAACTATAGGTTTCCCAAGTAAACTTATCAAGAATGCAGCTATGATTTCTTTTGTTTTAATGTTTGCATCAACAACACCAATTTCTTTAATGAAAGGACTATAAAATGGTGGTAATAGAGAGTAAATTTTTATAATCCGCCTAACATTACTATCAGCATCCATCAAGAGTCGTTCCTGCCCCTCTAATCTGTGTTCTGGAATAGGTATAGCTTCAATATAAGAAGTTATTGAATTTAAAACCCATTCTAGAGATCTACCTCGCTTCAGAGTCAATTTAAGTAAAAGTTTTTGTAGTGGCTCTAATATTATGGCAAACTGAGCATCATTTTTAGCTATATCTATTTGTTCTATAAATTCCAAAAGAGCTTCTTCAGGAGTTGCTGACTGCACAATTATAGCTAATAATTCTTCACATGCACTATAAAGTGAAGGTTTAATAATCATTGTATCATTTTGTATCTTGCTTATTATTATTGATATCAAATCCCAACAGTTATCCTTGAAACTATTGGCGTATTTCCCTTCAATAGGCACACTGAGAGCTTCTTTGTATTTGCCTGAATCCAGCAGTGAAGAAACAAAGTCCACAACATCAACAGATTGTTCCATGATAAGGTGTGGAAAGAAAGCTTGTAATTCGAAACTATTTTGTATCTGAAATTAAGTATTCTTACTGTGAAATACATAAATACAATAATATTTTCCCGTTTGGATGTACAATCTTTACTTGTCCACAAAAGATATAACTTATTTCCATGTAATTATTCGCAAAGTTACTGTCTGATAGTACTTTTTTTTTTTTAAACTTTAGGAATTAATATATTATACATAGAAATAAATTATATTGAAGAGGCATCTAATACAAATGGCTCAAAATATTGTACTTACAATAAATAACCTTTGGTAACTTATTCATAGCCAATATCTTTTACGAAGGTCAGCTTTATACACATGCAAAAATAATGAGTCTTCAGTTTTCAGAAAAGCGTAGGTTTTTTTTAAAAACGTTAAATTTAGTTAATTATATTTTTATTTAATTTCTGTAGAACTTGCAACTTCAGCAAAATAAGGCATCTATGAAGCAAACATAAGCACATAGATTAATATGTATATATGGAAACATAAGCATTAGCAAAGTTAATTTGATAAAGCTGTCAAAGACTAATTATAACCATAGACTACATAGAATCCACTAGTCTTTGATAGAAACCATAGACGTAACCTGAAATAATAATAAAACAGTGTTTTAATTTACCTAATTCGTTTGAATTGAAAGTGAAACGCTGTTTGCTGTATAGGAAACATCATGTAAACAAAAAAAACCTCACTTTTACAAACTATGTCTAATTAATATAGAATCGCCTGTAAATATAAATGATTGTAATCGAAAATCAGCATTTTTAGTGTTTAGCATAAATATTAATTGAGTTTCTTTTATACTTGCATAAAAATCTTAATATACGGATATTATTTTGTCAACGAGTATTAATTTATGGATGATATTCAGCATGGCTAATAAACAAAAAAATATATTTACAAGAAGCAAACCCCTATTAAATATTTACAGTGGGGTAGACCAAGAAGGAAAAGAGGTAATTTTTATAATTATTATATGTTAGAATTACTGCAATGGTGCATTTTGGGATATTTAACCCCTTATTCTCATATCGGTACCTGTAAATAATCTTTATTTAAATTGATTAATAGTAATATCAATAGGTAATGAGGTATTTGAGACTATTTTTCTGTTCTTTAACACTTAGTCACTTCCTAATATACTTTACAATTTAAATTTAAAAAGATTATTTATAATATTATACCTAATTAATATTTGATATTTTTTTAATATATTTTTTATATAGTTGATATTTTCTTTTATAGAAATAAAATTATATTTCAGGTGGAAGTTCGTCAAGATGCAGAACAACTTGTTAAATGGCATGAAATATCTGATGCTTTAGTGGCAGCAGGATACTATAGAGCGCAGCTACAGGGCTTGTCTGCCTTTGACAAAATTGTAGGAGGTCTTACATGGTGTATTGAGTTATGTGATATAGATGTTGATATTAGTTTGTTATTTGAAGAGAATCTTACTATAGGAAAGAAGATGTAATTTTTTTTTTCTGCAATATAAATGAATTAAGTTGTACTTTTTCTTTCTTTTAATTCTAAATTTAATTCTCTTCTAGAGCATTAACAGAAACAATAGTTAAAATTCTGCCAAGTATGAAATGCCCTTACATTATTGAACCACATCAAATACAAGGTCTAGACTTTATTAATATTTATCCTTTGATTCAATGGCTTATAAAATATTCAAGTGAATTTCGAGAAGCCAAAGAAGATGAACTCAGAAAATTTGCTGTTATGCAGTATGAAAAAGATCACATTTTTGAATCAGATCGTGCTAGCTTCCTACAAAATGAAAAGCTATTGAGGAATCTTGTTGTTGTTCAGGTAATTCAATGTATATGTTGATCTTGATAATTGCACAAAAATAAATATGACTTATGAGATCATAATGGCTAGTATGTATGAAAAATATAAAGAACAAACAATCCTGCTTGCAAAACTATATAACTACCTAACAATGATCAGTATTTCACAAAGGGTGTTATAATTAATGTAAATATTGAGGAGACAAATCAGTATAGCAGTAGCTTTTATTATATTATTAATACTGTGAGAATGTATAATATTTGTTTTTAATTCTTTAAAATGAAATTATATTTTCTTGTTATAGAATTTATATAAGCCATGTAGAGTACGTAAAAGGAAAGGTGATGTCCCTGCTAATGAATTAGAACAAGTGAATGCAGTGCTCTCTGAGTATGACCAACGCATGTTAATGCATGTTTCTAACCACAAGGATGATGCCGAGCAAGACGAAGGGTTGGATTTCTTGGTAAATCAGTAAAGCTAGTCGTTTTTAATTTATTTATCAAATATTCTAATTTCATATAGAATCCAAAAGAAAACTCTATATTCGCGATATAACCGCTTATATAGTTAACGAACCATTCGAAAATGTTTTAGTGAGTCATGGCGGGATACGGAAGACGATTCGTAAACGACGTGAATGTTTCAGACGATTGAACTCTATAACATATACATTACAAACTCTAGAAATATTATCATCATTAAAACATAATTATCATTAATTATATTATAGAAAAAATTACTACTCTATAGTTATGTATTTCAGTTAACAACAAAAATGTACAAGTTATGTCTATCTTAAGTTACTTACACGCTATACAAATCAATAAGCTGTGATAGCCCAATGGTGAGACCGTGCGACTCTCTAGAGACGAACATAGGTTCAAACCCGGGCAGGCACCAATGAGTTTTTCTATTAAAACTCATGTGTCTAATTCATAATTGCAATTTATCACACGCTTTTCGGTGAAGGAAAACATCGTGAGGAAACCTGCATATCTCTAGAGAATTCTGGAGATATGTGTAACCTACCAATCCGCATTGGAGCAGCGTGGTAGGTCTTAGCTCCAACCCTTCTCTCCAGAAACGGAGAGAGGAGGCCTATTCCCAGCAGTGGGATATTAATAGGCCGCTACTTTACTTTTACTTTTATACAAATCATGCCCACATGGAATGGCTCCAAGAATGCTGGCAGCGCTTCCGCGTTGAATCACTAAGCTGATTCTTTATGCGAAAAAGGAGCCCAGCCCTCTTGTCTCCCAAAGAGGCAATCAACCGAGGTGTTAAAACAGATAAAAAAAATTTTTGCACTTTGACTCCATGGCCTTAGGGTCTCAACTGCAAACGATACAAATATATAACTCTCGATGAGAGATGCATACTTTTTAATATTGACGACGATTCCTTGATATGGGACGAGGCTAAAGTATCAACGCATTATGTGTCCCACATTAGGGCCCATCCCTGATCAGTTCGATATATACATTAATTTATTATTTGTTCTTTTCAAACTATATTTATGTGGATTACTGTATAGTTCAAAATATTAATTTACATTCCAGTATGATTATGAAAAGAGTCTTGCTGATCCTTCAGAGATGACAACTCAAGTGAGTAGATGTTCAAAATATTAGTTTAATTATATTTAAAAAACAAATTTAACATTATAGAAGTAGGCGTTACTTTGCGGAATTCCGTAGTACAGAAATTACAATAGAATTATTTTGCTATAAAACGCCGCCACCAGCAACACTCTACACGAGCACTGCACACACTCAATACTACAATCTCAATAGTGATACATGTGGTGACTTGTCCTGTATATATAAGGTATGTGAACATTGTTTTATACACTTTGTCATAACATAGATTCTCTTAACAAACACGGATTATAGCAAAATAACTCTATTGTAACTTCTAAATATTAATAGCTTATTTTTAGGCAGACAGGTATTCTGAAGACAAGGAAAACAAAGATATTAATGATATGAAAATACATTATGCTGTATTGCATTCTGAGCTTACTGGGGATATTCCGAAAGAATTGGAGGAGAGAGAGAAAATTAAATATTCTGATGATATAGAAAGGTTGACAAAAATAATTAGTAAAATGGAAAACGATATAGATATTTTTAGGAAGGACCATGAAAAAAGAATGGACAGTACTAAGGCGCTGTATTCAGAAGTCTTGATGAAATTGCAAAGAATTACTAAAAAGTTAATGAAGTCAGATGATTATAGGTACTGTATCTGTAGCTGTTCGTAATTTCGATAATGGTGAAAAAATAAGTACTTAGAGTTTTTCAATATTCTGTATTTTATTCAATCCTGCACTGTTTTAATTAGAATTAGCAGTTAGCATAAAAGGGTTGCAACTGCTAACCTATCAAAGCAGAGGAATTATATGACGTAGAAAAAATGTGAATCGAATAGAAAAACAGGCTGAAAAAATGTAAGATGTGGATGTCTTACAAATTCTCTACACATCAGTAACAAAAAAGCTTATATATATATGTGTATATTAAATACTGTACTTACTATAGTTAATATAATTATCTTGCTTTTAAATAAACTTTATGATTAACACAAGACATCATCCTCCTTATCCCACTCTAATTGGTCATGTGACAACATGTTACAAAGATGTTGTCACATGATTTGGCTACGTATTTTACGACCGGCCGCCTGCCTGACGTCAACTTACCTTAGTCATATTTTACGACCCCTCAGTAAGAAAGAGGGTGGTCTATTCTACTGAACCGGATACCACACGGTGGGTCGACTTACCTTAGTCGCTCTTTAAGACACCTCGGTACGAAATCAGGGTGGTCTATTCTACTCAGCTGGATACCACACGGCATGATCAACACAAGACAATGTTGTAAAACAGAATTAATAATTTCAGTGACAAAAATGTAAAGGATGTTTTCAAATCATTGAAAGAACTAGCGCAAGAACGACATGAACTATTAAAATTAATTCAACATAGGGAAAGGGAGCATAAGAAGCTTGAGGAGGTTTTGAGGTAAGGTTTTCTATTATCCATAGGTAAAAATAATGATATCGTATGCTTCTTCTTCTTCTTCTTCTTCTGGAAGTAGCGGCTATGCAGGTCCTCGAGGCCCAGTATCCCTTTGACCATCACCACGATTGATCTGTGATCGCCACTGCTTACAGTTCGGTATCAATACCGGTATCCTCTAGGAATTCCAAGATCTTCTCGGCAGCGATATTTTAGGAGAGAATACCGATGATCAATCAGCGCAGGGTTGTCACATAGGAGATGCATGGGTGTCTCCTCCGCCTCTAGGCAGAGCCTGCACGATCCGGTGTTTAACTATATCGCATGCTTAGTATTAAAGTGGCCGAATTCATAAAGTTGTTTCATAGCAAATTCCAATAAAGCATAGTGTAGCGTCGCGTCTTCAGAACTCGAAAGATCAATAAAACATTAGCTTTACAATAGTTCGTAGCATGATGGCATTGAAATAAAGATTACAATATATCTAACTAGATTAACCCTAATTCTGATTTTATTTTTGCTTAATACTAAGCGTGCGATTTTTTTTTTTGATACCAACAAATATGCTCTAAAAATTGTGTAAACAGGATTTCTTTATTTTGAGGACTATAAACTTTTACGTACTGACCTAAACGATCGCTATTAGAGCTTCTGTTCTCTACAATCCGGAATTTCACGCCTAGATACTTCTGCTATCGCCTTCCAGCAAGTTGTCAATTCATAAACATCCCTATTACTACAAACTGTTTGTATTTCGAAAATCCGCAGAGAGATTATGCTGGTATAAAATATTCAATGTTGGTTGTTATAAAAGTTACAGTGCAGTCGGGAATTGTTTTAACCCATTCGGGCATAGTACATAGATTTACTTAACCTTGCACGTCAGTTGGTTTACCTTTACTCTATACTAGTTAAATTAAATAAAAATGTACTATGTTATTTTAAAGTCTTATTTTTTTAATGCCCATTCGCGTATTATTTCTTGCTCCGCGATTTCTACAGGAATGGTGTATTGTATTGAATTGAATGGGAATCCATACTAGACCAGTCCACAGATAAATTTGAATTAAGTGTGAAAAATATACTTATCCATCATCCTCCTGCCCTTATCCCACTCAAGTGGGGTCGGCACAACATGTTTAAACAACTTACATTAGTCGCCTTTTACGTTAACCCGGTAAGAAATGAGCGTGGTCTAATCTACTCAGCCGAATACCACACAGCGGAAAAAAACCTTAGATGTATATTAAAAAATTGTAGATTACTTGGATGATAAAAATGCCTGGATTTAAAAATCCTTTCAGCTTAAATGTGTAAAATTGACCGTCAACTTTCATGCTGGTTCTTCTCGTTAAGAGCAACATTCCGAACCAGTTGTAGCTTCATTAATCATATTGATCCTTGACGATTCAAAAATGCCTGAAATGGTTTATTTGAATAAAGATTATTTCGATTTGATTTGCGTGCGATTCGCGAGCCGCAGGTTGGCTATTCCTGAGCTAGTCAAAAAATTGTTCTAGAAACCAGAAACAATGTTAGTTTTATATAAGCAACCTACACTTGTTGCATGTAAACAAATTTGCAGTGGGCAACTCTTGGCACTTCGTCTTTTAGTTTATTTTTAGATATACCTCCTCATATTGGTGTTAAAATTAAAAAGAGCTTATTTGAATAAAGATTAGTTTGATTCTGTTTAGCAATTGTAATTCTATCTTTGTTCTACAAAAACATGAACTTCTTATGAATGCTTCTGTTTTAGAGCTACCAAAGAACCTGACACAGTAGTAGAAGAGCAACCACTAACAGCAGCAGAGTTAAAAGAGTTTGAAGACAGGGAGAAGAAATTGAAGAATTTCATTAGCGGCGTGAGAGCGGAGTTGGGGCACTTAAACCGTCAAGTGTTGCGGTATACTGTGGCTATAGACGAGGTGCCCGGGACTGCCGAGTTGCTACAGTACGAGAAGAGATTTGTGGAACTGTACAATCAAGGTATATACATATACATATCTTATATATATCTATACATATTATAAATAAAATCCCCAAATACTGTCTTTTTGTATGTGATCAATTTTCTCGGTTTTTACTAAAAGAAAGTACAATTCTTTCGGAAGGTTAAGGTTAATATAATAAATAGTTCATTACGATTTTATTTAAGTTGTGTTGAAAAAGAACATCCCTATTAGGAGACTTAAGCTGTGATAGCCTAGCGGTGAGACCGTGCGACTCCTTCAAGGCGAACACGAGTTCAAATCCGGGCAGGCACCAATGAGTTTTTCTATTAAAACTCATGTGTCTAATTGAAAATTGCAATTTCTCACACGCTTTTCGGTGAAGGAAAACATCGTGAGGAAACCTGCATATCTCTAGAGTATTCTAGGGATATGTGTAACCTACCAATCCGCATTGGAGCAGCGTGGTAGGTCTTAGCTCCAATCCTTCTCTCCAAAAACGGAGAGAGGAGGCCTTAGCCCAGCAGTGGGCATAGTAACAGGCTGTTACTTTTTTTTTTAGGAGACTTAGTCACGTGCGCTGCGTAAACCAACATAACTACTAACGTAATCAACTAGGACATTGTAGATGTACAAAAAATTCCACGACAGCCTGTCTCTATCTCATATAGTCTCTTATAATTACTTTTTATGTTCAAAATTTCAATTTTTTACACTGATTTCCACGCGAGTAAAGTCGCAAGTACAGCTTGTTAACAATAATTAAAGTAAAGTAACGGCCTATTACTATGCCCACTGCTGGGCTAAGGCCTCCTCTCTCCGTTTTTGGAGAGAAGGATTGGAGCTAAGACCTACCACGCTGCTCCAATGCGGAATGGTAGGTTACACATATCCCTAGAATTCTCTAGAGATATGCAGGTTACCTCACGATGTTTTCCTTTACCGAAAAGCGTGTGATAAATTGCAATTTTCAATTAGACACATGAGTTTTAATAGAAAAACTCATTGGTGCCTGCCCGGGGTTTGAACCTATGTCGTCTCTAGAGAGTCGCACGATATTAAACTTAATTAATTAATTAATTAACGTTAATTTGTAAACTCAATATTTTCGTGTACAGTTAGGGACACATCGTCACGGTCGCGTTAAGTTAGGTATTTAACATTTAGGTACATTAACAGTACTATCATATTTTTTAAAAATATTACTTCAATCAACGTTTGGTATCCGGCTGAGCAGAATAGACCACCCCTATCTCTTACCGAGGTGTCGTAAAAGGCGACTAAGGTAAGTCGACCTGCCGTGTGGTATCCAACTGAGTAGAATAGACCTCCCCCATTTCTTAGCGAGGTGTCATAAAAGGCGACTAAGGTAAGTCGACCTGCCGTGTGGCATCCAACTGAGTAGAATAGACCTCCCTCATTTCTTACTGAGATGTCGTAGATTACCACTAAGGTCAGTCGACCCGCCCTGTGGTATACAGCTGAGTGGAATAGACCACCCTCTTTCTTACCGAGGGATCGTAAAATACGACTAAAGTAAGTTGATGTCAGGCAGGCAGCCGATCGTAAAATACGTAGGGAACTTATGTGACAACACGTTTATACTAATATTTATAAACGTTAAAGAGGGTTAAGGGCAGGAGGGTGATGTTGTAAGTTAATAAAAGTAAAGGTAGTAAAAAACGACCTATTACTATCCCACCACTGGGCAAAAGAATCCTCTCTGCTTTTTTGGAGAGAAGGATTGGAGCTAGATCCACAATGCTACTTTAATGCGGATTGGTAGTTTACACATGTGTCCAGAATTCTCTAAAGATATGCAGGTGTCCTCATAATGTCTTCCTTCAACGAAAAGCTTGTGTTATATTGCAAATATTAATTATGCACATAAGTGATAACAGAAAAGTTCATTGTTGCCTGTCCGCTATCATTCGCCTATCACAGCTTTAAATAAGGCAATAGTATATCTAATTTTTTGAGACCATTGTAATTTTGTTTCAATACATGCACGAACTGATCAGTACCAAATATCTTCCTATTCCTAAAATCATATTAAATCAATGGATTTAATATGATTTTGATAAAACTCGGGACATAAATGTGATACTTTCATACATATGTACATATGATACTTTTGTCCCGGAATTACTGAGATTGAAGGGAAACGCAGTCTTTCAAATGTTAGTTTCAGTTGCTTGAGCCGTGTGGTATCCGGCTGCATAGAATAGACCACCCTCATTTCTTACCGAGGTGTCGTAAAAGGCGACTAAGATAAATTGACGTCAGGCAGGCGGCCGGTCGTAAAATACGTAGTCAAATTATATGACAGCATGTTTGCAACATGTTGTCCCGACCCCACTTAGAGTGGGATAAGGGCAGGAGAATGATGAATGATGATGTTTGTTTCAGTTGCTTCAAAGCACAAGGAAACAAAGCAATATTATATATTTTACAACACATTGTACGAAGTTAAACTTTATACGTCGAAAGAGTTAAGCCTTTTAAATTCCATATTGGACAATTATGAGGAGTAAGTAGCTTGCAATAAACCCTTAATGTTATAAAACTGAAGATTTATCTATAATTTAAAATAAAGCTAACAAGGTTTTAAGTTAACTATTATGTACTGAAAACATTATGTTTATCACGCACTTTATATGTATATCAATTAATTAATCAAGTTAATACCTTATTTTTTTAAACAATCTTAGCATTAAAGAATGAGGTTTTTAAAAACCACGTAAAATGCTGGCGAATTTTTTGTCTGTATATAACATTTGAAAAACTATAAAAGTAATAATAAAATTATGATGCTATAATGCACGATTAAGTAAATATATATATAATGATAAATGTAGAGTGAACTATCCGTTTTCATACCTTATACATGCAGAATTCGTAAAAAAACATGTACAAGTTCTATTTATTTAATCGCGGATTATAGCGAAATGTTTCACTATTACTTTTGTATTATGTAGAATAGACCACCTCCATTTCTTACCGAGGTGTCGTAAAAGGCGACTAAGGTAAGTCGACCCGCCGTATGGTATCCGGTTGAGTAGAATAGACCACCCTCATTTCTTTCCGAAGTGTCGTAAAAGGCGACTAAGGTAAGTCGACCCGCCGTATGGTATCCGGTTGAGTAGAATAGACCTCCCTCATTTCTTACCGAAGTGTCGTAAAAGGCGACGAAGGTAATTCGACCCGCCATGTGATATCCGATTGAGTAGAATAGTCGTAAAATATGACTAAGGTAAGTTGACGTCAAGCAGGCGGCCACTTAGAGTGAGATAAGGTTAGGAAAAAAAAGGTAAATTACTTTTTCAAGAATTTTACACTTTTTTTGGCCTTAAACGACTAGGTTCCAGGATGTTAGTAAAATTATTAAAACAATAACACGTTTTGTAATTCGTGCACTTTTAGCGTGATGTCATCGGCTAGAAAAAGGGAGGAGTTCATGATACAGTTTGAATCAATAGTGGAGTGGGTGAATCAAACAGTTAAGAAGGTCGAGCAAAAGTTCAAAAACGAGAAGGAACAGAAGGCCGCCTTGTACGCGGAATATTCTAGACTCATGGAGATACAAAGACAATACGCGGCCGCCTTGAAACAGTTGGCAGAGGAAAGACACAAGTTTGGGGGGTAGGAGCGTTTCAATCAATGGTTAGCTAGGGATGTCACTATTTTTCTTAATTTAACACATTCCATGCTATTTACTGTAGCGGGACGATTTTTTTTTAATATTTAAAGTGCGTCGTATACGCATACGCGGCCTGAGTGGAAAATCTTCTAAAATTGTCGTCGCACGGAACGTGCTAAATTTCTAGATTTCTCCATTTAAAAAATAATAACTAAAAATTAATAGCCTATTACTATGCCCACTGCTGGGCTAAGGCCTCCTCTCTCCGTTTTTGGAGAGAAAGATTGGAGCTAAGACCTACCACGCTGCTCCAATGCGGATTGGTAGGTTACACATATCCCTAGAATTCTATAGAGATATGCAGGTTTCCTCACGATGTTTTCCTTCACCGAAAAGCGTGTGATAAATTGCAATTATCAATTAGACACATAAGTTTTAATAGAAAAACCCATTGGTGCCTGCCCGGGTTTGAACCTATGTCGTCTCTAGAGAGTCGCACGGTCTCACCGCTAGGCTATCACAGCGTATAAAAATTATTTACATATTTGCTTTGTTTGTATATAATAAAGTAACAAGTCGATATTAATGAAGATTAATTAATTAATGAAGATTAATTAAAGTGGACTGCTAAAAGTTTAAAATAACACAGATGCGTTCTTTGAAATTCAAATTACATATGTAGTTTACATGGTTTCATCCATCAACGTATAAAAAAGATTAAGAAAAAGATGATAAAGAATATAATCGATATATACAAATCGATTAATATGTAAAAATCGATTATAGGATTAAAAATTATCGATTAATATAACAATCGTCATTTTTTTCACATCCCTAGCAAAAACATTTGCACTTCAAATTTTGAAACGTGATGAAGTTTTCTATTGACATAGTAGTGGTTTTTAGCACGGCTTCTATTAGACTGTCGATTTGGTGATATACCTATAATAATTAATACAATAATTAAGTTATAGGTATAAAGTGTTTAGCTAAGGTAAAGAACATTGTTAAAGCCGAATTAACTATTATTAATTCGATACCGTCAAGAATATTTGGTAAAATAATTAATCTTACGAATGCTAGGCACTAATGAAAACCTAATTATAAATGCGAAAGGATGTTTTTAAAAGAAAAGCGTGAATTTTAAATTGGATATATGAAAATTACACGGGACATTATTATCACGGTACTAAACAAACAAAAATGTTAAATCTTTCCGTCAAAATGAAGTTGCTTCAGTACAAAATCCTTTATTATTCATAGTAAGTTCTAAATATTGATATGACCTATGCCTTAAACAAGCTTTAGATTATAAATAATTATAGTATTGAATCACCCAACACAAATTCACCAGCATCCCATTCTGTGAATAGGATTCCATCCCATTTCGGAGATCTCTCTTTACGGCATATCGATAATCTTGAAATAAAAAAAGTCAAAACCTAGGTCACAGGCTAGGCTGGACCGATTGTAATGCAATTTACAGGCAATGACAGGTTTTTGAATACTGATATCTTTAAATTACCACCGGCAAAGCGGGCTGCGTATGCTAGCGATAAATATTAAGGGATAAAAAAGGACAGATCTTAGCTATCAAATTTTGTACATCAAAAATTTTGGCCTTGGAAAATATTTGTAACTTGCAATATAGCGCAGTTATTTGATTTTATTGCTCGTAATTGTATCAGACTAATAATAATTACCTCATTACATGGTAGTTACATAGTTAGTTTATTATACTATATCGATATACAAATATTTTATACTTTATGACTAACGATTAAAAGTAATTCGCTTTAATCTCTAATTTAAGATAATTGTAATAGACTTTGGAAAATAATGTACATGATCTATACAATTAGTACTAATTAATCCTGCCGAAAGTCATTCAGAGATGTATGAAATTTCCACTACAGTTTTAAATCTCTCGAAAGACGTTGCCGTAATAAATCTCGCCCGATTTAATATTAAAATAACTAAGTTACTGTAAAACACATTCATTCCGTAATATATATTAAGACTGATTACTGTTTTTGTATTGTTTATGCATTTTTATAACCAGAATATGGAATAAAATGTACATGTACACGCAGTATATATTTTTTATTTCAATAAACCTTAATTACTTCTTTATTCATACATTTACATATGTATCAAATATCGTTAGAACAATTGTCCTTAACCCCTCGTTCCCACAAGAGGTTTTTACCCTGTGTTCAAAATATGTCGAAATGATTGTTTCATCACATAGGTATAGGTATCCATAGGTATCCAGCAGGCCTACCATGCATTGGGGAAAAGGGTAACTTTATATGAACTATAGATAACTCTGTCTCTTTTACTGACATGTTTTTAGGACGCATTCCGAACGCTCATTCGGCAGCGACTTAAAGTGTGCGTGTTTAAGATGTCATGATATGAAAAAGCAAAACAATTTAGTTTACGTCTTCAATTAAGTCGCAATAAGAGTTCATGGTAGGCCTGCAGGGCGGGCCAAACTCAGTGTCCCCCTGCCCTTGGAGGCACATTTTCAAATTCACTTCAAATTCAAATGATTCTTCATTCAAATAGACCTTTACGAGCACTTTTGAATCGTCAAATTAAAATGAAGCGACGACTGGTTCGGAAAGGTTCTCTAACCGAAAAACCAGTAAGAAACTCGGCGATTACTCTTTTCAAAACTAAATATTACAATATTGTTTTTGTAATGTATTGATTTTTTTTTTGTAATTGTTTATTATTAAATTGCAGACGAAATTCGGTCAAATAAAAAGTCAATACATAACCAAACTTAGATACCACTATTCTCATGTCGATATAACATCAGGTTCTATCATTATAATAAAAAAAGTTTAGTAACTGCATATCACGTTTTCTTTTTGGAGAAAACGATTGAACGAAGCTTAGACCTAGCACGCTGTTGCAATACAGATTGGAAATTTACACATGCGCAAGGAATTATCTAAGTATCTGCACGATTATCAATTGCAAATATCAAATTTTAATATAAAACTAATAGGAGCCTTAGCCGTGTGGTATCTGGCAGGCATGGCATCATGGTAGGCCTGCAGGTGTCTGTTCACACGACAGCGCGTTTAAAACGCGACGTATTTTTGTCGTGCAGTATTCCATTTTAGTCGTTAGGGCGAATAGCGTTAAGCCGAATATACCATACGAAACTTCTTATAACGCCTATTGCGGAATTTTAACACGACGTATTTTTTACGTCCGTGCGTACGAGGGGTAAATGTATTTTGTTACAAAAACATTTCTTCATCTTAATTGATTGGTTTAGACCAGTGTTTCCCGAACTTTTTGTGCCAAATCAATTATTTTGCCCCCTAATGTAACATACATAAATTTTAACAATAAAAATTGAGTTGTCCTCTTAAGAAACTTAAATTTTAGATTTTAGTAAGAAGAATTTGGTTTTTTCGTTAAATTTGGCATTGACATATAGTACTGTGTTTAAATAGCCCGTGTCGAAAGGGTTAAGGTCGTGTCGAGTTCATTTTCGAATATACAAATATATCAAGTATTTTAGGGACGTTTATGATTGTTTTAAATTCTTAAAAAGAGACTCGTTACGAGGGGGGTACATTCAATTTTTATCATACAATTTTTACCATCGAGATAGTGAATACAGTATCAAAGTAGTTAATACATAACTTATGGAAAACTAAATATAAACAAATTTTATTTAAAAAAAAAACAAAATATATTGCTTTTTTTTTTATGAGAGAATTCGAGCTCAAATAATTGAAATTTAAATGATGGTTAAATATATCAGCTAGCTGTCAATATATAATTATTAAGAATTTCTAATTTTTTCCTTGAAAATACTTACAGAAAATAATTTAATTCTTGCTCAGAAGAATATAATGTTCAAAGATGGTTAGTTAGTCTATGTTTTAATAAATACAGACTATCAAAGCGTAACGAGGCTGCTGTGTGGGTGGTTTTTGTGCGAACTGCCGTGGCCGTGCGAATGGGCCTGGCTATGAGAGTTGGCACTCGTCTTCTTATACATCGTAAAGGAGATTAGTTCCCTGTTAGCGTTTGTCATCGCCATTGCATGTGACACCACATCGTATCCCAGTAGCCCGTGGATTCTGTTCACGACCACTAGTGTCAGGCCTTTCTGCGTCACACGCACCGTTCGTTCCAAATCATTTGATACAGCAATTGACATGCTAAAGGAAGAGTTGAGTTCCTGAAAAATGTTTTTTTATAATTACTTACATGTAATAAATTCTAAAGTTAAAAAATCTTCAATTTTAAAACTTTTGGCAGACGATTTTAAAGTTACATACGACCATAGAAAAATTT
Organism: Morpho deidamia; assembly: GCA_947086505.1. Lineage (NCBI taxonomy): Eukaryota > Metazoa > Arthropoda > Insecta > Lepidoptera > Nymphalidae > Morpho > Morpho deidamia. The sequence continues at coordinate 8,568,812 of CAMTZC010000027.1, forward strand.
GAGTTGTAAATTTTTACAAATTAACGTAGAATGGGATGCCGGAAAACTCTAATGGCATAACGAATTGAGTTCCGTTTGAAAAAATACTAATAATACCTTACACATAATATGCAGATTAAAAACAATTATGTTATTCAAAGTACACATTCAAACAATATTGTTGATTTACAATATTGTTGTTCTATAATAATAAAACGTGATAACTATGTCTTTATTGAAATTATTGACTAAGGCGCCCAAGTTCTATGCATAATAATGATAAGAATAGTGTGGTCTCCGAATTGAATACATGCTGTTCTTACCGAGATATTAAATCTAGTTCAATAACACTAAAAAAACCGAACACAAAAATTTATACGGGGTGGTATCGTTAGCATTGAAACTAAACTATTGTGGTAATGTGCAATTTTATTATAATTATTGTGAATTTTGGTTAAATTAAGTAATGAGCACTACGTTTAAGTTTAAAACTGTTTATCACGTATTATCCCAAAGAAATTCCAAATTGATACATATGAAATTATTAATTATTTAAAAGATACGTAATTCATATTCAGATTCAGTACACAATTGAAGGTGTATTTAAAACACTTCAGTTACAGCAAGTACAGCTTTTAATCTATCATTATCCTCCTGCCCTTATCCACCTCTATGTGGGGTCAGTACAACATGTTGTTACATGATTTGGCTACGTATTTTACGACCGGCCGCCTGCCTCACGTCAATTTACCTTAGTCGTCTTTTACGACACCTCGGTAAGAAATGAGGGTGGTCTATTCTACTCAGCTGGATACCACACGGCATATACAAAATTATTTTATCAGTAAATAGTACTAAAGAAGTAAATTGTAATAAGTTGCGTTTCTTCTTCGATATTTAAGTAAGATAATATACATTTATTATTATTATTCCTCCTGCCCTTATCCCATTCTAAGTGAGGTCGGCACAACATGTTACAAACATGTTGTCACATGATTTGGCTATATATTTTACGACCTGCCGCCTGCCTGACGTCAACTTACCTTAGTCTTGTTTTACGACCCCTCGGTAAGAAAAAGGGTGGTCTATTCTACTCAACCGGATACCACACGGTGGATCAACTTACCTTAGTCGCCTTTTACGACACCTCGGTAAGAAATGAGGGCGGTCTATTATACGCTGCTTCCACGAATCTGGTTTCATTTTTTCGCTGAAATATTTAACTCTGATATTTTTGTTATGCATACATTAATAATTGCTTAACATGATTTAGACGAAGGTTTTTATAGCACCTCCAACAATTAATCAATTTATTCATATTATATTTTCAACAAACAAGCTGAAACTGTTTAATGTTTTGTTTTTAGTTAACAATAGAAGTGATTAATTTATTCGTAAAAAAAATTCGCGCAAAAAATGAATAAATTACTACTATATTCAAACACATCTGAACCTACCCTTACAAGCGCGGCTCGTTCTTCTCTTTTCAGGCCGTACACAGTAGCACCTTCATCCTTAGAAAGATGCGGTGCACTAAGGCTGCCCATTACCATAATATAAGGCATAATTATTAGATAGATATAACACAATCACTATTGATTAGCTAATTAGACTGTCTCGAGAGATTTCATAAAAAAAATTGTCATTAAATAACTACGCTCATTGTTATAATTTAGGATTATATTATAAGGAAAGGGTTAGCACGCGGCGTGCTCCGCCGCGACAGGTTGCGGACTCGTGTGTGAGTGAACTCTGCCAGGTAAGCAGGCGACGTGGTCCGCACTTCACAATGGCTGTATATGTGTGCAATCCAGGTAGGAGGTATTGTTGAGGGGGGGGACGTATCGGACGTCACGCGGCCTTCACGACTTGCGTCCGCGCAGTTGTCACTACCGCTGATCACTAGAAGCGATGCACTTAAAGGTAAACCAAAAGAACAAATTCATTCGCGTTAATAGCATATTGTGTTGCATTTGTATTACAAAAAAGAGCCATACGTGGCATCTACAATTTAACTCCGCGTGATTCATTACGAGAGAAGTTTAAGGAAACAGGTATTCTAACATTTGCCTCACAGTATATTTTAAATAACGTAATTTTTGTACATAAAAATATAAAGAATTATAAAACGATAGGTGATGTATATAATAGACAAAGTAGGAACCGACATAAGTTTGCGACTTCTGCTTTGCGCCTAGCAAAAGTACGTAAATCGTTTGTGGGTTTGGGTATAAGATTCTATAATAAAATTCCGAAATCAATTTTGGCCATGCCATTACAGCAGTTTAAAAACACTGTTAAAAAGAGGCTGATACAGAAAGCCTACTATACTGTTGAAGATTACTTAGATGATAAGGATGTGTGGATATAGGTGCGCTTCTACCCTGTACAAGACAGTAATAAATAAATGTAACTAGTTCTAAGATTTATATTTTAAAAAGACCAACCGCCGAGTTTCTTGCTGGCTCTTCTCGGCAGGAACAGCTTTCCGAACCAGCAGTAAAGTTGACGATTCAAAAGCACTTGTTTACAAGTTTACTTGAATAAAGAATATTTTGATTTGATTTGATTTGTTGAGGAGCATTGAATGCTATGTGGGAAATACATATAGATGGTATTACACATGCAATGGATGGTGCAATACTTAATGAATGTTACAACTAGATATTTCACTGTCAAATTAGTAATTGTATAATGTAATGTTGACTTGGAACCTTGTATAATTGAAGTTGTGTAAAAGTGTTAAAAGGTTTCAAAACTTCACGATACATCTACCAATTTTGTTTGTATTATCAAACTATGTACAATAATATAATGTGATAAAAAGCATATAATATTATAAACTAGAGGCTACGAGTTGCTGTGGTTCAGTGTGATAATTAAAACAATGCTCCGATCGCCACCAAACTTTAAAGGAACAATGGTCTGGCTCGTTAAATCAAAGGGTTATCTGAAAATTTTATTAAAATCGGCTGTTTTGGAGTCTATAAGGGACATACAGACAAATACTCATTGTCAGGTATAAGATAATATATAATATCATAAAAAGCTGCATGTCTAAATAATAATAATATATAATAATGTATATAATTTATATGGGACACTTTCACACACGGTCGTTCGACCCCAAAGTAAGTAATTTAATACTTGTGTTATGGTGACGGACATCTGGTAGATATACTATATATATAATTTTAAGTACATACTTAAATACAGATATGTATATCTGTGTATATATTTAAGTTATAACAATTTGTAGGCAAACCAACAAATTGTTTATGAAAAATGTTGGCACCCGCGGAGCTGAAGGCAGGGTCACTACCCACTGCGCCAACGGGCCAGTCAATAATAAAATAAAATTTAATTTAAAAATAAAATTTCTAGATGATGACTTGCAAACATGAACTATTTGTGGGTAAAAGCCCGTAAATCTATTGTAATGACAGTCCTTTGCTTTGGTATTTTCATTTAACTTAAATATATATATATTTTTACATATCATAGTCCATAAGTAATTCTATCATTACCTTTGTACTGTGGTATTCCGCAAAGAAACGCCTACTTCTATAAATGATTGTAGCATTTAAAATAAAAATAAAATATATGCCAAGATTGACTTTTTTATGAAGGCAAGTCAGAAAACGTCAAAAATTAAAAACTATTACAACAAAAATAATTGTACATACATTTTTATCTTAATAACGAGAATAGTTAATAATTATGAGTCACTCTATGAGCAGTCCACGTAATATTCAACTTGGTAAATACGTGAATATCTTATAAATTAATTATTTACTTCCTAAGGCAAGAAAATTATATAAATATATGCTATTATGGAAAAAGTGATCAATAAATGGAGATGGTATCCATTATAACCGGTGTCTATGGGAAAAACATTATGGGGTGATAAAAATATAAATTTAAAATTTCTTATCTAAGAGATCTAAGAGATCTCTTGGTATATGCATAACTCATGAAGGAACATAAATCACAATGGGGTGTTACTTCCACCATTTCGTTGTTCCAAATGTCTTATTCCGATACAGATTCCATTTACAGATGTAAGAGATGTAATCTATTCGTTATTTATTTGTTTGTATTATCATAACAAAAGAGTTTCACTTATTGTATGGTCTATAAATTAGTTTTCGAGACATACCAGAAGGCGAGATTGGCGTTTGTTCAAACGATGGCTGAACTGGCAACACGTAGTACCAATGTAAAATGTCTAGAAAGTGCTGGAGTACTGGGTATGATATAATATTTATTACTCAACATTTTTGGTCGCGGAAAAATAATAAGGCCTTGATTTCAATGCTTTTGAACTCTGGCAGACTTGTTAAATCCCAAGGTATTATGGCTGGTGAGTTTTTGGTGCCGTTTCTCCTACAATATTGAGAGTGCGTGGAACGTTTTTACAATTGATCATTTTTTTGAAATCGTACGAGTTTTTTAAACTATACTAAAAAAATAAAACATGAAATATTTGAAATTCCAATTAAATAATTGATTATGATAAAATTTAAATCTAATTGTAAAACTAGAACTTTTCCGTCCCAAAAATCTGCAAACTTGCGACCCAACGCACATGCTGACACAGCAAAAAAGAATATTAAAATAAAAAAAAAACTATATACAGGATAATGGTTGAACCTAGTTGTCAGGTAATGAAGCTGGTTGGTTAGTTTTGATTAAATTAATATTTAGAGTGGAATTTGTGGGCAAGAGACTTTGACATAATTCAGATAAGGTAAGATAGATCTGGCTGCTTTTTCGTACAAAGAATCAGCTTAGCGATTCATCGCGGAAACGCTGCCAGCGTTCTTCAGACTATTCCACGTGATGGAGGATTGCTGAATTTTTGTACATAAAAATATAAAGATAGATATTAATATAATAAGTGTACATATACTAATATTAGAAATGTCTGTCTGTCTGTTACGTTTTCACGTCTGATCCTCTAGACCATTGTTGATGAAATTTGGTGCATATGAAATTTATATAGCGGGCTAACATATAGGACAGAAAACGTTTTTTTCTTCAGGAACGGAAAAATATGCATCGAATTATTGAGGGTAATTAAACACTGGAGTTTATGCGAACGAAGTCGCGGGCACGACTAGTAAGTGGATAAAACTACTTAAATTATTTGTAACTTATATAAATATTACAGACTTCCTTCGGCCACTGCTGTCAGACTCTTGTAGCACAGTCCGACAATGTGCTGTGGTAGCGGCCGCGAGAATGGCTGAGCACGAAGAGGGTGTTGCACGACAATTACTAAATGGCGGCATGCTCACTATCACTCTCGAAAATCTCAACAAGTTCAATGTACCTTGATAGAATTTTATATTAACTGTTAAATAATCTATACATATTATAAAAGAAACTCGCCAAAAGCTGACTATCTGTATTTGATCGAGTTTCTCAAATCTACTGAACGCATTTGAGTACTGCTTTACTAAACGATAGTGCATTTCTTCCGGAAGATTTCGATTAATAGAACATTTATGTTTAAGAGGTTGCGCGGTTGTGAAATAACTCTCCTGCTGGGAGCTTTACTCGCGTACGCCGCGTAAAGCAGCGAAGATACAGTAAAATAATGTAATAGAGACTGTAGATCTACAAAAACACTATAAAAAAGTTCGCAATAGCATATCTCTATCTCTTATAGTTAACTCACAACACACTAATTTTTGGAAAATTTTGTGACGGTACACCTATTTCGATGCCGGCAAAGCCGGCGACAACTAGTTCTTCTATAAAAACCTTTAACGTATAGACATAAAGTTATCGACTAGTTTTTTCGAGCCAGTCGAAATGGGTTAACCGAAATAAAGAGAAAGCAAATGTGGCTATATATCTGTCTCTCTTTTTTATGTGTTATTAGACACTGATAAGTAGGGGTCTTTCGACATCCCTTTCTTATTATTTGTGGAATACTTGCATGCCTGCTATGGCTACCCCACTCTTTATATAATAACTCTATGCGTATAGGAGATATACAAATAGAAATTATTTTATACCAGTGGTACCCACAACTTCGTTTACACCAACTTAAGCGTTTAAGTATCCCAAAAATGCAATATGTCCTTTTCTCGCTGGCCCCGAAAAAATAAAGTTTTTTTTATCTTATGTCACCGCGGTATATAAACTATAGTATTGCTAAATTTTTTCAATATCGGTCCATCGGATTAGCCTATATTTTACAGGTATTAAAAATCACATTGTGGTTTTAGATGTGAAAAGATCCACGGGCATACATAGATTTTTGGAGAGAAGGAATGGAGCTAACACCTACCACGCTGCTCCAATGCGGATTGGTAGTTTACACATCTCCAGAATTCTCTAGAGATATGCAGGTTTCCTCACGATGTTTTCTTTTACCGAAAACCATGTGATAAATTGCAATTATCAACTAGACACATAAGCTTTAACCGAAAAATTCATTAGTGTCCATTCGATGTTTGAACATATACCGCCTCGAAAGATTCGCACGGTCACACCACTGAGCTATCAAAGCTTAATAATATATTAAGTGTTCTATCAATCTCATTATAATCTTTATCTACTCTGATACTATAATACAAAGATTATAAAACTGAAAACAAAATTCTTATGACAAAAATTAAAATAGTAGTTTATGATACTGTTGCATAATAAGGGTTGTTATAACACGAGTGTGGTTTAAAAAAACGAGCCGCAGGCGAGTTCTTTTATAGTGTCACACGAGTGTTATAAGATCAAGTTATGTACAGTATCATACACTACTTTATTTACTCTCATAGTATAATACGTAAAACGTACGTTTGCATTCCATGAACTCGTGGTAACATTTAATATAGTTGCTCCTAGATTTCGTCGGCAACAGGTTCACGGTCATGTTTGACGCAGCTTTCAGAATATCTGGTGGTGTACAATTACCACTATCCCCGCTCTCAGACATGTTTTACACAAAAACTAATTTTTTTACAAACAAAACTAAACTTCGTTTAAATATTGAAAAGATTTTTTTAAATGTCATATATTGGCGCCAAGGCGCAAACATCGATTGCGCATGCGTGTTGCGTCGCCGCGGACCCATTCATTGAAACCTTTTTTTTAAGGTGTATCGTTATGATTAAAAAGTTACATTATGATACAGGTGTCCATACAAGACCTGTATCGTAATGAAACTTTAATTTTTTATTTTTGTTCTGTACGTAATGCTTGTTATAAGAATTTTGATTTCAGTTTTATATAATCTTTGTATTATAGTATCAGAGTAGATAAAGTTTCATTACGATACAGGTTTTGTATGGACACCTGTATCATAATGTAACTTTTTAATCATAACGATACACCTATACAACTTTCAGCTGGACCAAGGAGGTTGAACCTTTACCTTAAAAAAAAGGTTTCAATGTATGGGTCCGCGGCGACGCAACACGCATGCGCAATCGATGTTTGTTTGCCTTCGCGCCAATATATGACATTTAAAAAATCTATTCAATATTTAAACGAAGTTTAGTTTTGTTTGTAAAAAAATAAGTTTTTGTGTAAAAACATGTTTGAGAGCGGGGATAGTGGTAATTGTACACCACCAGATATTCTGAAAGCTGCGTCAAACATGACCGTAAACCTGTTGCCGACGAAATCTAGGAGCAACTATATTAAATGATATCACGAGTTCATGGAATGGAAACGTACGTTTTACGTATTATAGTATGAGAGTAGATAAAGTAGTGTATGATACTGTACATAACTTGGTCTTATAACACTCGTGTGACAGTATAAAAAACTCGCCTGCGGCTCGTTTTTTTAAACCACACTCGTGTTATAAGAACCCTTATTATGCAACAATATCATAAACTACTATTATCATTTTAATTAATTGATCTGTGTTTCCAAACAGGTTTACTATAAACGCTCAGCTTTGTATCTACTAAGGGCAGTTGCAAAGTAGGTATACGGCTCATTAAATTTATATTTGTTACTTGCAAATGTTATTTCTGTAAATTATTTTTTATAGACACAACGAAGAATTAGCTTCGGCAGTTGTTCGGCTCGGTGCTCTAGAACATATTGTCTCCTGTTTAGAAGATTTTGATACACAGGCATGTATTTTTTTACTTTCATGTAAGTTTTTTATTAATAGTTTACTTTGCGATAAACTCAAAAATTATGAGCACAGAGTAATTGATGAGGTAGCTGTAGTTTTGTCGAAATATGACGAGACTTATTGTAAATTTTGGAATAATCAAGTTACCTGTAAAGGTATAGCTACAAAAAGTTGGCGGAATTTTATCTATTTATCTTTTAAGGAAAACTTACTATAATTATTCCAAGTATAGTAAAAACTGCCTAATTTTAAAAAGCTTTTTTTTATTCAGTGTCCTATTTTATGTGCAAAGAAATATTTTCGTAGCAATTTATTTACATTTTCCTAATTAAAAATATTCTGTGTATTTTAAATAATAATAATATAATAATAAATTAAATAAAAAACTGAAACGCATGTTTGCATTCAAAACGCCAACATTTACGTTACACAGGCAATAGACCTGAATTATATTAAAAAAATATATGTAGCCTGTACATTGAGACAACAATATCTTGACTATGAAATTATTCATCGAGCTTACTAAGGAGTTACGCAGAAGCAATTTTTCTCAAAGCATCACGCAAAGTAACCAAATCGATTCAGTTGATCTGTATGTATGTTTTAAAATCCCCATAATAAATATTCGTGTACATAAAAATATAATTGTATAAAGATATGAGAAAGAACAAGTTTTTTTTTGTACATCAAATCTCCATACCATGTTTTTAATGTTGATTTTTTATCGAATTTATTTAGCAAGATAACTTTTAAGACGTTGTACATGAATAAATTAACTACATTCCTGAATGGTGATTAATAATTAGAAGTTTATGTATCGCAATCTTAATGATAAGAAATAAAATTCCTTTTAGTAATATCATTTGAAAGGCGCTTTAAGTATGGTTCGTCGTTGAAATAGGTATACAAAAAAAAAAGACATTTAGGCAGGCTTATATTGTTACACCTAAAAAAGATATTAAAAAAAGAAACAAATTAAATTACGTAGGATTTAATTAACGGACGCATGGTTCCGTAAAAAAAACAAAATACCTGTAAGACTTGTTCATTATTGTTCATTTAATATGTCTTATTGATAAATAAATAAAGCTATTTCGATCGTGGATTTTTTTCCCAACGCATTAATAGTTCATGCAGTAAAGGCTTAAATTAATAAATAATAATAATAAATATATGGGACACTTACACACAAGGTCGTCCGTCCCCAAACTAAGTAACTTAATACTTGTGTTATGGGTGACGAACAACTGGTAGATATACTACATATATAATTTTAAATACATACTTAAATACAAATACACACCCAGGCTCGAAGAACCAACAATTTTTTTATATATAATGTTGGCCCTCGGCGGGAATCGAACCCGCGACCCGCGGAGCTGAAGGCAGGGTACTACCCACTGCGCCAACGGGCCAGTCAACTGACATAGCCTTCGTCCTTGGCAATCCTTTGTGGTAGAACGAACCGTATTAGGATAGCATATTTTTTTAGTATTACATAAGTCGTATATCTAGTTATAATCAAAAGGCAAAAGTAATGGTACTCGTTATACCATTTGGCTATATTCAGCGATAATATAGCGGAATATATATCCTATTTCAAGGCATGCACTACCATCTACCAACCACCACCGTCACCAAAATACACCGCATATATTACACATAAGACTACAAACATTCACTACCACAATTTTAACAATCTTCGCCCCGTAACCGTAGCATAATCAGGAGATAGACTCCACTCCATTTCTAAAAGCTTTTATTTGATTTGCCCTGTTCAAGTTAAATTTGACCCACTTCCCGGTGTCAGATTGAGCTAAAATTTTATATACTGGTCCAGTCCCTATGACAATGCATGTTTATGACAAGCACGATCCGATGTTAATGCCTGAATCAGCTCCAGACGAAACGGTTGACAGTAGAGATAAGAAATTTTGTTATGCAGCTCTTTTGACTTGACTTGTATATTATATTTACGCTGTTGGCATCTGCTATGGTCATAAATTGTGTTGAAAAATAAATTATATTATTATAAAAATAGGAATTCTGTCCTAATCTTAGGTAAAAGAGAATGCAGCGTGGGCTTTAGGTTACATAGGGAAACATAGCGAGCACTTGGCCGGATTGGTAGTTGATGCGGGCACTTTACCATTATTGATATTGACATTTCAAGAACCTGAGATAAATTTGAAACAGGTATAACATATGTTAATTAATTTCTGTAACAGTAAATGCGTTCGGGAAGTTGAGCTAAATCTTTTCGTACAAAATTCCGCACTGCATGAGCACTAAAGCCTTTGAAAAGTTGCCAGTGACATATATGGCTGTAAAACTTGGTTGCTTACTATGGGCCTAGTTAGAAAGATCAGAGTTGCTAAGCTAGTGATGAAGATATGCTAGGAGTATCAATGAAATATGAAATAATTGGAGATCCGTAGAATGACTAAAATGACAGACATAGTTCAATAGGTCGCGAAGTGGAAGTGACAGAGCATATAGTTCGAAGAACCTATGGACGTTGGGGTCTCAAGGTGCTAGAGTGGCGACCTAGCACCAGAAAACGCAGTGTAGGAAGACCCGATATTGGGTGAACAGACTATCTCTAAAAAGTGCCGCTGGATCTAGACCACATCATGTAGTGTGGAAGTCTTTTGAAGAGGTCTATGTCCTACATCTCTTGGTTGACGAGAGAGAGAGCGAGAGAATTCCAGCAATATAAGACGATATAACCATAAGTATATTAGCCAGTTAACATACTAATAATATGGATATGTTAGGCACTTTTTATTTTACTGTGCCGAAAGGCAAAGTTAAGTAAATGCTGACCTTGGTTGTGAAATAATCGTCACGTTGATTGTTAAGTGTCATTGAAAATTTATTAAATCCGTTATTGTTCAAAAGAGAGAAAGATTTAGATTGACCCAGCGAATAATCCTGTTTTTTAACTGTTAATGAAAGTTTTGTTTCGAGGGGAATCCATACTGATTGGTACCGCTAGTTCATAATAATTATAAGTGTAAGTATATGGAAAGATTTGCATTCTTTAAATATTTAATTTCTCGTTTGGTTCACGAATATTTGTTTTTGTAATATGAAATAGATTGCCGCTGGTGCATTAGTCGACTTGGCTCAGCATAAACCCGAGGCTGTGGTAGACGCGGGAGCAATATGTCATCTAGTTCGTGGTCTGGAAAATCAAGATCCGAAATTAAAGGTCTACACATTGACATTCATATAATATTATCTTTTTAATTCAGTTAAAGTGGAACAATGCCATTTTAAGTATAATGATAAAAAGAGCTTTCTTCTGGACACAGGTCTTCACTCATCTTTTGAAGAGACTAGACGAGGCGAAGCTTAGACCTACTACGCTGCTTCAATTCGGATTAGTAGCTCACACACATCCTAGGACTTCTCCAAAGATATTCAAATAGACATTTGATGTTTACGTTCAAAGAGTATTATAAATTGCAATGACCAATAAGGAACATAAGTTTAAACATACTTGAGTTTAACCCCGTGACCCTCTACGAAGTTTCACGCGTACTACTTTTAACAGAAAAACTTATTGGTTTTTCGGGGTTGAACTGGAAAAATTCACATAGTCTCGTTGTACAGCCTATTATGATAATTTTTATAAATTATTGACTGCGTACAGCGCAGCACCCTTTGCGCGCTCGGGGCAGTGGCCAGTGCCCGTGCTGAGCTGGCCGAGGCGACAGTAGCGGGAGGTGCTTTACCACCAGCGTTGTTGCATGCTGGACACGACTCCTCACCAGTTCGACGTGCTGCTGCTTGCCTACTACGAGATATAGTCAAACATTCTGTAGATGTATGTTTACTTCGAACAAGATTAAAGTAACTTAATAATACAAAAGTAATAATAGAATTATTTCGTTATAATCCGCGATACATAGGAAATATATATCATGCTAAATGTAGAGTTAAATTGCATAACTAGAACTCATCAGCACTTGCCGTATACTCCAATAAAAGTTATAAGTCGTAGAATTCAACCTGTCTGCCAGCGACCCCAATGTAAAACACAGTTCAAGAAGTTTGCCTCTCAGTCATCATTCCTTTACAACCAGCTTAACATGAAATTTAACATTTATCCGTTGATACGCAACAAGGTAAAACATACAATCACACAATTTCTTCTCACTCTCAACTATGATAGCACGGAAACTCTAATTCATTAAACACGCACTTATATAATTACATTAACACAAACCCGCGCACCCACACTCTCTCTCATACACATTCACACACACACTCTCACTCACTCGCGCACACACGCACGCACGCACGCACACACACACACACACACACACACACACACACACACACACACACGGACACACTTTATTTCTATATACATAAATTATAAGTCTTGGTGGTTGAGCGGGGCACCCAGTAATACGGGCTCTCGCCTAGTACAGGGGCCCTTGCAAATGCTATGTACCTGTACTTTTAAAAGAAATAAAGTATTTTGATTTTTTGATTTTGAGAGTGGACTGAATGAATGAAAACGAATAGTCGTTTTCATACCGCCACCATAATACACAAGCACTACACACGTTCACCATCACAAACTCAAGAATCGTTTCGCCCCGCAACCGAAGTATCATCAAGAGATTGACTCCATGACAAAATCGCATAGATGGATATGCGAATAGTCCACTCTACATTTAGCATTATATAAATTTCCTATTTACTTTATTGCGGATTATAGCAAAATAATTTTATTATTACTTTTGTATTATGGTCTCCGCAAACTAACGCCTTATTCTATGAATTATTTAACTTAACTTGGTGGGTGAGTTCTGATTGGAACATTAGACATAAGTTTTCGTAAGACACATATAGTATACTAGCAAAGCCCTGCGGTTTCACCCGCGTCCATACAGATCTCGTGGTAGTGGAAAGTCTACGAAGTCAGACTATAGATTTATTTTGTAGATTATTTAATTATAAAAAATGTCTATCATTAGTATTCTTCGAATAAGAGCTATCTCACCAAGTGCAGGCCCTGCTATAACGGTCGCTACAATGAATTTGTTATGGCATTATTTGCTTTCGATTTACATTCTTAAATTCGTAATTTCTTTTGATTGGGATGACGGATTTTTATAATTAAAAAAATATTTTACAGGTATTGAAAGAGTTATTAATAAAATATTATTTAATAGGATAAGGATTAATACAGAGACATGAATAAAATGGTTTGATTATTGTTGGCAATTTTATCAACTTTTACAATATAAAAAAGTAGTTATATTGGCATAACTATAATAGTTAGACATATGGTATCCCGGACTTTTTTGTGGATTTTGATGCGTTCTATAATATTATAGAACAATTTTTTGTTCTATCATCAATAGTTTCCGCAGCGCACGCGATGAAAGATGTTTACGACTAAATTTTTCCCAACATCTTGCAATTTTATTAGGGATCCCTATTTTTTTTGAAAATGACATATAGCCTATGTTGCTTAGTGAAAGAGCAGCTTTCCAATGGTGAAAGAATTTTTGAAATCGGTCCAGTAGTTTTTGCGTGAAAACGTAACAAACATACATACATACAAACAAACTTACAAATCTTTCCTCTTTATAATATTAGTATAGCTAGCGGCTTCGCGTGGAAATATTTTTCCCGAATTCAAATCTTGAATATAAAAATGGTGAGTAAACCATAAGAGATAGAGATATTCTGTCGCGGTCTTTTTTGTAGTAATGTTGTAGATCTACAATTCTCTAATACATTACTTTAGAGTTTAGTATATCACTGCTGGTTTACGTGGCGCACGCGAGTAAAGCACGTAACAGGCGAATTTTTTTAGAACCGCGCTACCTCTTTAACAATTTAAATAAAACGATAATGTACTATTAATCTAAACCTTACGGAAGAATTGCACTTTTTACATCATTTAGTAAAAATCGTATAAAAATCCGTTCAATAGATTTTAAAAAACTCGATCACATACAGACAGACAGCATTTGGGGACTATGTTTTTTAATAAGTAGATAATTGTCTCTTACCGTTCTTGACAAACTATTCCCTTCCGAGTGGTAACAATAATCTAAAATGGCATTGATTATTCGCAAGGGTCAGAAACTAAATCGTTCTCTAGGGTAAACTATACTACTTAGTACTTATATATACTTTCTTCGATATATCCGTGTAGAAGCAATATGACTAATCATTGTCCTCCTTAGGTCTTTATGAAAAATAGGCATATGATAAAAGAAGATTATTTTTGCGTGAATTTTTTTTTATGATGACTCCTGATAATAATGTAAAGCATGAATTATCTAATGTAAGCTTTAATGGTATTCGCTTTTTACCACTACTGGGCAAACTGGCTTCATTTCTTCATATATTTAAATGAAGGAAATAATGTTTCCTTTTTAATTTTACTAATTAGATAATGAAGGAAAGTTATGTAAATAGTATTTTTCAGTTGGCCCAATTAGTAGTAAATACAGGTGGTTGTGGCCCGCTGGTGGAGCTCTTGGCGGAGGGTTCGGGCGGTGCTCGAGTACCGGCTTGCATGGCTCTGGGCTATATCGCTGGTCAATCGGATCAGTTAGCGATGGCTGTAATTGAATCCAAGGTTCTTATATTACCCTTTTAAAACGTAGTTTTGAGATAACAATATTGTTGTATTATTGTTTTCTTGAAAAGAGAATCTGCTGAGTTTCTTGCTGGTTCTTCATGGCACGAGCAAACTTCTGAATCGTTGGTTAGTTTGAATTAGTCTTATACACTAAGTAGAGCTTGTCAAATTTGAAATGGCGCGCCCCGCTACTTATCTAGTTGATATAAATGTGTGAGTGCTAATGTTTACAATTACATTTTGTCTCTGTGAGACATCAACTGAAGTGGGACTGGCTTATTGTATGAAACGAGACGTCTGATAAAATTAAACTAGTTGAACACCAAATCGAGAACAACCGTTTCTTAGCAAGTATTTTGTCCTTACCAACTGATTGACCAAGAAAATTAAATTTTATGTGTTTTTCATACAAATTTTAAATTTGCTGGAGTGGGTAAATACGAGAGTGGCGCGCGTCATTTTAGCTTAGACGACCTCTACCAGGCAACGTGAATAAAGACTAATTTGAATTTGAATTATAAATTTTAAATTTTTCTTTAGCTATCGAATGGATTCAAGAATAAGAAATTTTTCTAATTATTTTATGAGTTGAATTTCTTTAAATGTCAAAACAATGGCCACGATGTTAAGTAAGTTTAGTAGTTTTAGTTTGCTCTAGTGGAATGAAATACATAATATTATACAATTTTTAATAGGTATGCAAAGATTTGCAACCTTGGTAAATGGTCACCTTGAAGCTGCTTAGTTTCATATTATATTACAGCAACCACAAGTATCATTTTTTTAGAACTCTTACATATACATGAGTAACAATAAAATTATCTTGCCGCTATTAAGTAAATAGAAAAAAAATGCGATTTTGTCGTGAAGTTTATCTCCTGATGATGCTTTGGTTGCGAAACGATTGAGTTTGTGATAATGAACGTGTGTAGTGCTTGTGTATTGTGTGGCGGTGGTGGAGGTTTGAGCATGTGTTATGAAAAAGGATAGTCCACTGTCCATTTAGCATTGTATATATTTTTAATTTATTAAATCCCGGAAAATTTCATTATTTTGTATTATGGATCTCTGAAAAGTAACGCCCAATTCTATAAATTACCTACCACAATGCCAATGCAGATTGGTAGGCGAAACATATCCCTAGAATTCTCTACAGAAATGCAGGCTTCCTCAACAATGTTTTTCTTCACCGAAAAGCGCGTGATAAATTTCAATTATCAAGACATAAGTTTTAACAGAAAAACTAATCGGTGCCTGTCTGGGGTTTGAACGCATGTCGCCTCTACAGAGTCGCACGGTCTCACCGCTAGGCTATCACAGCTTAAATTGCATTAACCTTTATCTTGATAACCTACTTAAAGCAGAAAAATTCTCAAGATTAAAAATATAAATATATATAACGGTAATTTATAGAATTAGGCACAATTCTATAAATTACCGTTATATATATTTTTAGTTAGGGCTACAACAGATTAGTTTGTTGTTAATACAGGCAGTGGTGGTGCTGGTAGAAATACTACAGAACAATGAAGCGGACGACGCGGAGCTATGCGCCGCCGCTTGGACTCTAGGCCATATCGCGAAACACTCTCCACAACACAGCCTCGCGGTGGCTGTGGCTAACGCTCTTCCAAGATTATTACAAGTAAGACAATTACTTATCGAATTATTGATTTATTTTTGTACATTAAAAACGTTTGAATGCAGTAGAGAGAGATCTATCTATGCGAAGGGTGTGTGTATGATAAATGAATATTAACAAAAACCGATGTACTTAAGTAAAGTTTTATAGACTAAACGCTCCTTTGAGTGAAGAGACTACTTTTATGGCGATTAGCAGTCCTCTATGTTAGGATTAAGCTATACCTAAGTGATCTTATTTTTGATGTTACATCATGTATTCTCATAGCTCTTTACTGACTAAATTAGAAGCAATATGAAATTCAGTTGTGGTGGGCAAAATTTCTTATCACCTTGTAGTATTTTAGACACTTGAGGTAAAAATAACACTATATAGATGTATTCAATATGTTGGGATTATAATTACCAAATGTCCTATACTTTAAATAAAGTTTAAATAAATTTTATGTATGTCCTTAAAGTAACAGCCAATTACAATCCCACTACTGGGCATAGACCTCTCTCCGTTCTCTTTTGGAGTGTAGGGTTGGAGCTAAGACCTACCACAATACAAAAGTAATAATAAAATTATATATTTAATTTTATTATTACTTTTGTATTATGGATCTCCGCAAAGTAACGCCTAATTCTATAAATTACCTACCAAAATGCCAATGCAGATTGGTAGGCAAAACATATCCCTAGAATTCTCTACAGAAATGCAGGCTTTCTCAAAAATGTTTTTCTTCACCGAAAAGCGCGTGATAAATTTCAATTATCAAGACATAGGTTTTAACAGAAAAACTAATCGGTGCCTGCCTGGGGTTTGAACGCATGTCGCCTCTAGAGAGTCACATAGTCTCACCGTTGGGCTAACACAGCTCTATATATCTCCTTAATTGTCCTATAATGTGATTTTTTTATATAGTTGTATACAAACCCTAAATCATCGAGTGAAGTGAGAGCAAGAACATCATGTGCATTAAAACAGTCATTGCAATGCTGCCTACACAGGCCAGCACTTGAACCTTTGCTGCATGCTGCCCCAGCTTGTATCCTTAAATATGTGCTGGCACAATATGCTAAGGTACAAACACACAGAGTATATACTAGAAGCTAACAAAACTTAAGTTTTGTCAAGGACAAATGTATATTCTTGTTTCATTTACAAGAAATAAATTTACTATCTAGCAGTATTCTAATTTATCAGTAATTTTTATAAATAGAAAATATTTAAAGCAGTGAATACAAACTAGGACAAATTAATTTGATTGTGAACAACTTAGAACATTCAGAATTGCAAGAACTATAAAAAAGAATAATTTTTAAAACTAAGGTTTTAATTTAATATCACAGTTTTATATTATTTTTCAATACTGAAACACTAATATACTGGACCATCATCAAGATTATCATCTTCATCCTCATAATCTTCACCATTATCGAAATAGTTATTAGCATAGTCTGTTCCATCATCAATTTCTTCCTCCTGTTCTTGCTCATCTTCTATTTCCTCTTCATTGTCTTCATTTTCTTTTTTGATATTATCTTCGTTTTCATTTCTTTCCATGTCTACTATAGTGCCTTCTTGAGATTCTTTCTTTTCCAATGTTTGTAATCTTTTAGCTATCTCACTTGGATCGTCTAATTTTCGTTTTCGCGCAACATTGCGTGCACGAGCAGCATGGGGTCTTAATTCAGGCGGCATATTTTCCCATATGCAATTTAAAATTTTACCTTTTTTCGCATCTAAAGCAAGAAGTTTGTATTTATCAGAATATCGTTCGATGCCATCGGTGCGTGTGTTCGCTTTAACATAAGCAGGTGACTCATGCAAATATTCTATGAATTGGTCTTTTACGATTACCATGTAATCCGTAGCAGCGTCGCAGTTTAACGGTAGTGGTTTGACTTCTAACTTCGGAAACAAAGGGGGTGGTGCAAGAACTTGGGGTGTGTTATCTCCACGAGCTATTCCGAGTACTTGTAATTGTTCATGAGTAAAAGAAGTTGCACTACCTCTACCCCTGCCTCTGCCTGCCATATTTTAAGAAATTCCAGTTTGAAATAGATTTATATTAAAGCTCAATTAATATTTCTCATATAAGCTGTCTAAGGATATCTATAAAACATAAATTTTTTATTTAGTAGCTACAGGCCTATTTATAATATTTTGTTTTTTTTTCGGAACAAATGTCATTTTTAAGGGAAATTTTTAGGTTAGGAATAACATAAACCTACAATCAATTAGGGAGGTATAGTAATTTTTATATCAATCGGGTATTTTATAATTATAATATTAATCGATTTTCCAAACTTATATCGGTTTAAAAAATTGACTATATAATTACTCTTTTGTAACTCTCATTTTTCTTTTCGTTTAAGATATACTTTGTTGGATGAAACCAATATTGGATACATTGGATTCATCCAACTACACATTTTAATCTAATTTCACAAACAGCGCAGCTATATTATTTATAGACGTCACTAGTACAATTTACTTCATTAATAATATTAAAAAAGCAACTGTTCAAATAGTAAAAAATCGATTAATTGTGAAGGCAGAAATATCGATTATTTAATAATCGATTTTTATGACTGCAGATGACATCCCTAATAATAACCATAAACGCTACAGATTATAAGAAAAAAAATTGCCTTGGAATCTAGTCTTTAAAGGCTAGACAACTTTAAGATAAGATTTTAAGAAGAGTTAAACTAGTTAATTTAATAACATTGTCGTACAACAACAGGATTAAGATTTTCGTATTGCTTGTAGTCTAAATTGTCATTATCACTTTTATTTAAATAATTTGTACACAGATATTACCAAATGATGCTAGAGCTAGAAGACTGTTTGTAACTACAGGTGCCCTCAAAAGAGTTCAGGAAATAGACACTGTTCCAGGGACATCTTTAAAAGAATATATTAATATAATAAATAGTTGTTTTCCAGAAGAGATTGTTAGGTATGTATCAAAAACCAACTTTTTATTTGGCACCGACTGTTTATTTTTGCTTTGATTTGATCGTATTTAAGCGACCAGGCTAAGTGCGTTGACACCCTATAAATTAAATATTTAATAAATAGCTGTTACAACACATAGCAGTAAAATTTGAAAATACCATACACATTCACTAAGATTGTATTATCCGGAGGTAGACGCCGTATTAAAACTAAAATATACTCGTAGTCTCCCTAATAAATTGGCAACCTATTGGCTTAAACTAGATGTATTTGTTTTTAATTTGAATCAATGAATTAAGAGCATAGAATCTAATTAGATTACAATTACAATAAATATTGATTTCCACTAGGTATTACACTCCGGGCTATTCAGATTCTTTACTTGATAGAGTGGAGGCTTATACACCTCAGGTATGAAAATATTGACAAGTGCTTGACAAGAAACCGTGTTGAATTGTTGAACTGTACATATAACAAATTTGCTTTCAGATTCCAGAACTATTTACCGATAGAGTGCCGAGTGACTGCCAGAGCGAGTTAACAATAGAAAATGGAAATTAAATTTTTGAATATATTTTTATTTAATAATTAAATATATGTAGTAAATAATTCTTATGATTTTTATTCTTTAGCCATTGTCCATAATATTTTTTGAATTTTCATGGTTCGTCCTCCAATTGCAGTAATTTCAATAGCCATGCATTGACTTACCACTCTGTAACTAAATAAGACACAAGTAATAAAAATAGTATACTTAAAACAATTTCGTAACAATTTAAAATATGTTACCGAAAGTCAGAACCACAGAGTATATTTAGAACTTGAATGCCGGAAAAATCTACTTCAATAAAGTCTTCCAGATTTTTGCACGTTAAGTGAAGATCCAGAAAGCATGATTCCAGAGTATTTACGTCTATTGAAGGGAGACCCTAAAATTTGTCCGTTAAATGATATTATTATTCTTAAATAGTAAATTATTCGCCATATTTTTAAAAATGTTTTTCACCTGCACTTTACATACTGGGTCTTCTCCAGGCGATTGCAATTCTGTAAGAATTATGTAATGCATTTTTTGGTATCTGTATAAAATTAGTTGTAATTAAAAATAACCCTTTAGTCTGAAAGCCCGTTGTGCGTTACTGTTATAACAATTGTTTAATTTATATGTATATGGAAATGTGGTTAAGCGATACTTTTATCATTTAACCACTTCCCTTACATATTACGTGCCTATAAAAGTAAAATATCGAGACTACAGACAGAGAATCATCGGGATATGACAAAGCAATTTACTGAATTACCTAACGGCCCTAACGTGCGTTTATGCTGTTTCCAAAGAAAAACTGTATTTTTTGATCACATAAGTTTATACGTACTGAATACAGTGATTCACAAGAAAGGTTGTGAAATTAGTTGAAAATTTTGAAAAGTCAAAATAATCTGAATCTCATAGATAATAAAACGGGTGGGATTACCCATTTGAGATTCAACATAACGATGTGGAGATATTCCTCTTTTATAGGGCTTATAAAAATATCGCGGTGGCATTTATCTGATCGTTTAAGTATAAATTACTACACATTTTTATTTTAGTCAATAGAGGCGGTAATTAGAAGCTATTTAGACACATTACAGATATAGTATTTTCCTATCCAACTTAAATACATTATATCTTAACGAATTGTATGTGGTAACCGTACTAGTAAGTTTTCTGACGATTGATACGTGAGGGCGAGTCACGCACTAGTATTGTTTGTAGGTAACTAAATTAACTTAATAATAACTTTTAAAAATCATCGCAAAATTAAAACGCGCGCCAAATATGAGGAATATTCTTTTCTTATTCGATCTGAGAATCAAAATTGCTAAATTATTTTTTCAAAGAAAAGAAAGAGATCTTAAATTTTATAATTCTTTTTCGAAGACTTGCGGTTATTAAGTATGAGTTACTGTCTTTAGTAATAAACTGGGTATGAACTATTAAAATTGAGTGTAAAAGAATAAGTCCTGTTCGTTTCACTTTGTTTTATGAAATTATTGAAGGGTTTGCGTAAATTAATTTTATTGGATGTATAACTTGTTTATACGCGAAATAAAACTCAAAATTTATTAAATATAAATATATTGCAAATATTTCATAATTTTATTTCATCCACTCTTTATTATTTGTTTGTAAAAGTTCATTCATCCTGAAAACAAAATTTGGTCTAAGCGATTTTGTTGTTAATTATTGAAAGGAAAATAAAATTTTAAACCATCAGTCATGTTAAATCTTCAAGAAGTTTTCTAGATATATGCTTGTCAAAATATTCATCACTTTTTAAAATGAATTTAGTTGGATTTTATAGAAGACATAAGCTGTGATAAACTCAGCGGTGAGACCTTGCGACTCTCTAGAGACGATCGTGAATTCAAACCCCGGGCAGAGGCACAAATCAGTTAAAAAGTAATTAAGAGTAAAAAAAAGTTAAAAACTTGTGTCTAATTAATAATTGATTTTCGGTGGAGGAAAACATCGCGACGAAACCTACTCTAGAAATCTCTAGAGAATTCTAGGGATATGTGTAACCTACCAATTGGAGCAGTGTGGTAGGTCTTCGCTCCAATCATTCCAACGGAGAGGGGAGGCCTATGACCAGTAGTGGAATGGTAACAGCCTGCTACTTACTTTTTTCTACTTTTAAATTTATTTTTGTGCCTTGTTGGTTCGAATTATCTGTAACAAGAAAACCAATGTTGTAATTACTTTGAATTATATTTCGATGAGAATGTACAATTCATTTATTCAGATGTTACCATACCATATCTTCTCCATGGTTAAGTGAGACAGGGATAACTTAGCAGTTCATCATTTGATTTACTTGAAGATAAGAAAATATCTTTAATTCATCCAACAATGTTTGATACATTGTCAGCTATAACTATGAATTTAAATGGATTTTATAGGATCCAAAAGCACATTCTCATTTATTCAAAATGATAGAACAGTTTAATTTGGAGAAACGCACGTGCTGAATAAAAAAAATAAACAGTAGTTTAAAAATATTACCAAGTCCAATACTGCTTTCTTCGCTTCTTGTTTATACATATATCTGGAAATAGAAAGAATAAACTTGAAAACAGGACACATACTCGTTATTATTAATTTCAATTTTATTTTATCAGTATAAAAAAATTCATCAAGAATATTATTGATATATGCTTGTAATACCATCACGTAATAAACTTAAGAGATGCAATTTCAAAGTATAATATCTTTTTAAAATATAATCATAAATATTCTTCAATTTCCTTTTTTATTATATAAAATATCAAACGCTTTCACTTCAAAAACTTTCAGAAATATTTTTAAGTTTTATATAGGCAAAAATAACTTACAATTATGAGACTCCACCAACACTTTGCACCTGTAAAGGAATGAAATGGGTTAACATTTTTTTAAATATTGTACTTGATTTGAATCTGATTATTTTATCAGAAAAATCGATCCACATATTAATTTCAGACTGGGGCGATAAAAAAATCATCATAGATGCACATACTTAATTTAAGCAATATACTAATATAATATAATTTCATTCATCTCCGGTAAAGTTTGCCTCCCTATAAAATTAAATTTCAGGTGATTACTTCTTACCCAGTGAGTGACAAATATTTATTTATTTTATCATATAAAAAATCATAAGGAATATTATATATGCTTGTAATACCATCACACGAAGAACATAAAAGATGTGACTTATAATGATATATCTTTTAAAAATATAATCGTAAGTTTTATGAATTTCCTTTTTTAAGTATATAAAATATTAAAAGCATTAACTTTCAGAAACATTTTTAATTATCTAAAATATACGAAAATAACTTACAGTTACAGGGGACTCCATCTGTAAAGATGAATGAAATGGGTTAATATATATTTTTTCAATATTGTACTTGATTTCAATATGATTGTTTTATCAGAAACATCGATCCACATATTTATTTCAGACTGGGGCGATAAAAAAATCATCATATAAATAATTTAAACTAGCTATGCCTTGTATGTGTACATAGTTATATTAATGCTAATCTCCAATACATTTTGCTTCTATATAAAACTAATATGCAAATGATTACTTCCCTGTGGAAGGGAAATTCTAAATAAAAACAACATAATCATGGAAACTTGTTTATATAAAAAATAAACGAAAATTAAACTTACTTATTAATTTATGGCACCATTCAAGTGCAACCTAGCTTATAATAATCTTGAATCAGCATCTAAAAAATAAATAATTATTTAAATTTTGTGAATAAATACACAACACATGCAGATTATAAAAATACATCAGCTACTATCAATCATCAACAATCAGCTAGGGGCGATACAATAAACATCATGTCAAAAAAATATTTTGATATAATTTAAAAATCAAAATACAAATATGAAGGTTTAAATTAAATGAAAAATTATCAATTGAGGTCTCTAATCATATCAATCCGAAAACATCTACTTACATATTTTAGTATTGTAGTTCATAGTTACAGCAATATCTAAAAAAAAGGTAACAGTTATTTAAAGCATATGTATTTAGACAAATTGGAAGTTGCATGGCCTAGTTACAGAGAATATACAACTTCAATATGGTTATAGTTTTTGCAGCAAACCCAAGTTCACCTCAACCTCTTTGCTAGAGCAGCAGGCTTACAATATACTCTTATTGCGACTCAATTAAAGACCTAAACTGAATTGTTTTGCTTTTTCATACCATGACGTGTTAAAGACGCACAGTTTAAGTCTTTGGCGAATTCCTAAATTGAATCGCAATCGTATTTCATTCACATATAGTAGGTGTGCGATCGAAATGCAATTGAGTTTAAAAACACTTCATAGTACAAAAAGAAAGCGTTTCAGTTTAGGTACCGTCTTTGAATTGCATTGCAATTGTATCGTTTTCTAAAAGTTGATGGTAGGACAGATATTTAGACATTTTGTTTTTCTATCATTTGGCATTTGTTATGATCTATGCTATTGAGCTGTGATAGCCCAACGGTGAGACCGTGCGACTCTTTTGAGGGGAACACGAGTTCAAACCCGCACAGGCACCAATGAGTTTTTCTATTAAAACTCATGTGTCTAATTGATAATTGCAATTTATCACACGTTTTTCGGTGAAGGAAAACATCGTGAGGAAACTTGCATATCTCTAGAGAATTCTTATAATATGTGTAACCTACCAATCCGCATTGGAGCAGCGTGGTAGGTCTTAGCTCCAACCCTTCTCTACAGAAACGGAGAGAGGAGGCCTATTCCCAGCAGTGGGATTGTAACAGGCCACTACCTTACCTACCTATGATCTGTGCTACTCTACTAATGTTGGAAATATTGATTTAAGGGTGGCTATTGTGAGATCCGTTCTACACTTAGGGCAACCATAGTCATCAATCCTTCATTAGTGCCGAGACGAGCTTCTAACTGATGTCATAAAATCAGTGCAGTCTGATCCGAATCAAACCAGAAGTAAAAATTATTTAAACAGAGGATATGTAAAGTTTTTTAGATATCAGATTTTTCATTTTATTTGTCACAGTCAAACCCTTGGATATTTTACTACAGAAAGTTAAACATCCTACACAGAGTGTTTTTATGTTTCTATCCAGAGTCAAGTATGCCAGTTAGTTTCTATGCACACATCGGCTTTGGTAGGGTAAGAAATAATTTTAGTAGCATAATTGTTATAGAGATAATTTACAAACCTTCATATCAAAACTGCTTTTATAGAGAAGTGGTCATCACCTAAAAGAGAAAACAATAATTAATTGCAATGTTAATGATGATGAAATAATCAACAACATTATTGTATATTATCAGTAATGATCAATCATCTCTCTTCAGCTAGGGGTGATACTAAAAAACACCATTTTCTATACATTGTATTGATTTTAAATTATAAATATTAGATACTAAAAGTAGATTAATTAATAAGCTACATTAATATCATCTGTTGTCAATATGCTGTATTAGTTATATAACAAAATTGAAAATGAGATATATACAACAATTTATTTTAGATAATGAAATAAAAAAAATTAATAAGCATTTTTAGCGAATTAATCAATATATCATTAAATTAATACAAATAATTTGTGATCGATTTTCTACAAATCTTTAAGATAGTGTAATGCTTGAGGTAGGTTTTAGGTCAATATTAAAGTTTGTGTAAATAAACACATACTCCTGACACTCAATTGAGAATTATTACCTCTCGTATTAACCTCCTTTCTGGTGTTGCCCAGTAAGATGGAGTAATGTGATTGCATCTTGCACTGAAAAAAAAGAAGTAATTTAATATACATGAATCTAATCACATAATAAAAGTAAACAAGTTTCCTATTTCAGATGTTACCATACCAAATTCTCCCCATGATTTAGTGAGACAGGGATAACTTTGTGATTCATCATATCAACTACCATAGAGGTTTTAAAATTAAATGAAAAACTTACATATTAATTCTCTTCATAATTTTAAGGTCCACTTGATCTGTAACAAAAAGAATTACTTTGTAAAAAAAAAGAATTATATTCCACACCTTAAAATATACTATACAAAGTTTTTTTTTCACATGACCCATTAAATAAGGCGAAAACCCAGTGTGGAGGAAGGAATTTTGAAGCAATAAACAAAAGTTAAGATTCTTGAGAACTGTTTATTAATTTCTACTGATCATGTCAATGAGGACAGATAAAGGATTTTAAGTCATAAGGTTTTTCTGCACCAAAAAAACCACAGCATCTTTTTGAACATGAATGAAGGACAACTAAACAAATGTAACAAATTCCTACCTTCTTAATATTAATAATATCCATATTAAAGTCTGTGTTTTTTATAAAATCTAAAGTGCTACTAATTATCTGGATACATAAAAAAAAATGTAACACTCAAACCCTTAGAAATACAGCCATTAAAACTGCACATCTTACACAGAGTGTATTAATGTTCCTATCCAGAGTCAAGTGTGTCAGTTGATCTGATCACACATCGGCTTTGGTAGGGTAATTTTTACAAAAAGAATAATATTCTTGAAATGATTTTTCATTTAAAGAATATTATTTTAATTTTATTTAAATTTTAATGTATAGTGGACTATCCATTTGTTCATACTTGTTACATGCAGGATTCGTAAAAACACATGCACAAACCTCCACCACAATACACAAGCACTACACATGTTCACTATCACAAACTCAACAATCGTTTCGCCTAACAACCGAAGCATCATCAGGAGATAGACCCCACGACAAAATCGCATAGCTTTGCGCTTTGCGATATATATATTTACACTATACATTTAGCACTATATATATTTTCTATTCACTGTATTGCAGATTAGAGCAAAAGAATTTTATTATTACTTTTATATATACATATGTTAATAATAATAAATAAATAAATAAATAATAGTAAGTCCGTATATCTTGAGTATATATAAATATCAAGAAAAATAGCTGCCAAGCCATGAAATAATGTCTTTTTAAATTTTCTTGCAACACAAAAAAAAACAGCATATCTTACTGAAAACAGCAGTGAATTCCATCACAGAAATCATTCATAGAAAATGAATTACAATAGAAACACGAAGAGTCTGAAGGTATTTTAAGGGTAAACCTTTCACTTGAACAAAGTGAGCAGTGAGAAGATTCAAAACCAAATTGAAAAGGCTCTTGTAACTTAAGGTGTAGGTGGATCTAAAAGGAAATATAGCCATATAGGAGAGAGAAAATTGGTATTCCATTATGGGTAAGATTGGAACATAGAACAGGGTACAGTTTAGGTACACAGTAACAAATTCTTTATGAAAGTTAAATGAAAAGATAGGTGTGCAAACTAGGGTCACCTAAAATAACCATACAACATACATAATTTTAAGGAAAACTTGATATATCAGATAAGGTTGTTAAGACAATATAGTTTAAAAAAATTATATATACAGTACTTACATGTTTTAGAAGCTGCCCCAAATTCCTGAAAAAAAGAAAGAATGGTTGAATTTAATAAACAAATATTTTTTCACAATCTATTCAGTATGATTCTATTTTCAGATATATTTGGTAATTTTGTAATCAACAAAATTCATACGAACGAGACTACTTTTAAATCATCATACTTATTTGGTTACATTTACTTAATATTGTGGGAGAAAACATTATTAGAAGGCAGTGTATATCTAAAGGTATCTTTTCCTATATCTCTTTTTTAAATTAATAAAGTATACTGATAATTTGAAGTTTTTTTACATCAATAACTACAGTTTATTCCATTACTATATTTAGAAATCTTCTTTTACTTACATTTTATTCTAGAATCTAGAATTCTATTCTAGAGCATCATAAAATTGGTAATCTGTAAAAAATAGTACAAATTCAATACAAAAAACAATAAAAATTATAAATATATAAGTCATTCTAGTTTCAGTTAAATTGCTAAGTTTGTAATCAAAGAAAGTCATACGAACGAGACTATCATCACTGCTTATTTATTTTTGATTATAAATAATCTTTTTTTTCAATGATTTCCTAAGTTTAATATGATATTATAAGTCATGAAAAAATTAAATTCTTACATTTAGGTTTCAAGTGTATCCAGCTCTAAGCACCTGTAACATAAAAAAATTTAACTAAAAATAAAACACCATACTTTACAAATTAACCAAAACTCACCTGCGAATATATCAAAGGATAATTATAAGAAATATATTCAACAATATACAACAATGGAAGGCTTAAAAGTAATCCTTTATTTTTTTACTTGTCCGATAAATACACTTATTACAGGCACAAAACAAGAATTACTTCTTCGCTGGCTTGGCGGCCGGCGCCTTTTTCGTGCGAACTTTCTTAGCTGGCGTCTTGGGAATTTTCTTTTTGCCAAATGTGCCACTACGCGCCGCTTTAACTTTTAAGCTCTTGAACACTGCAGTTCTGGCGCGGTTTCTCTTGACACGTGCGGCGCTTAACTTAAATCTATCGTAGTCCGTCATTTGGGCGCGTTTTTCTTTGTTAGCCAAATTCTTTGCCCACTGACTATCGGTCCATTTTTCATTGAGCTTAGCTTCAGACCAAGCTTTTCTTACAATACGTGTAGGGGCTGTGAAGGGGAATTTAAGCCGGAACTTTGTAAGGTGAAGCTGGTTTAGACGAATCTGTTGTCTCGGAACCCCACTCCCTGGACCGTCAACGAGTGCCCGCGTTTGATCAATCACGTCGACCACACTCACCAATTTGCCTTTTAACGGACCATCAGCCACCAAGGCGACTCGCCCTGGTTCCACGTAGCGTTCAAAAGGCATAACGTTCTGAAAGATACGAGTATTATTGATATAAACCCATTTGTTTGCAAATGATACCCTAGCAGTTTAGAGTAAACATTCATTAATCCCAGAAAATAAGTTAAAAATAATTGTTCAGGTTCAAAAAGGAAGTAGAGCACTTTGAATATATACAACAAAATGTTCGAAAAGTAGACTTAAATACACGGATTTATACAGATTTAAAATTCCTAACCTCACAACGTCCTTTCAAACACGAAACACTTGGAAAGAAAGATTACACGTGAGTTACCAGACCAATAAAAATCTATTAACAGTGTTTCCAACTATAAAATAAAATTAAAAATGTTAGCAACATCATTAAGTAAACTAAATCTCATCAAATCCTCCTGCCCTTATCCCACTCTAAGTGGGGTCAGCACACATGTTAGAAACATGAAGTCACATGTTTTGGCTACGTATTTTACGACCGACCGCCTGCCTGACGTCAACTTACCTTTGTTGCCTTTTACTATACCTCGGTAAGAAATGAGATCTATTCTACTCAGCCGGATACCACATGGCGGTAAGTAAAATAAATCTCATCCAACAAAAATCCAAAAAAATTTAATATCCTTTGGGGTACCTGTATTCATTTGAATTTTTGTGTTTCAAGGACCTGACAATTGTACGAGAATATTTTGAAACCAATAATAAACGAAAATCACAAGCGAATTATAAAAACCGATAATGCACTGTTAATGATCTTTCAAATGAAATAGAAATTCTGTGATTTTCTTGAATACTATAATAACAATTGATTTCGTATTGTGAGAAAATTCCTCACTCTGAAGCCCTAGCCACCGATAGCTTGGGATTAATGGGATATTTCTCCGTTTCCGGCGGACGACAAATTTTTATGTTTATTAATAATTTTGTTTTTTATAATTAGAAATATTTAAAATTGTAAAAAGTTACTTTTGAGAATAATAATAATTAATAATATTTTCATATTATTCTCATAAATTAAAGACTAGAGTCAAAGACCAATCGAATTATTCTTTTAATTATTTATTTTCAAATATTTTCTCTGTGGTTAACATCGGTGAATTCCATCACACAGTATAACCCCTCGTCGCGTTAAAATTCCACAATAGGCGTTATAAGAAGATCTTATGGTATATTCAGCTTAACGCCCTCGCCCTAACGACTAAAATGGAACACTGCA
Source organism: Morpho deidamia (assembly GCA_947086505.1). Lineage (NCBI taxonomy): Eukaryota > Metazoa > Arthropoda > Insecta > Lepidoptera > Nymphalidae > Morpho > Morpho deidamia. The sequence continues at coordinate 8,598,618 of CAMTZC010000027.1, forward strand.
CGATAAAAATAAGTCGCGATATAAATACGCTGTCGTGTGAACAGATACCTGGATACCCATTTGTTTCAATTATGCGTAATTTTTACGCGCGATAAAATTCATCCCGTGCTAACGATGGGAGAGATGTATTAAACATAAACTATAATTATTCTATGGAATTCTTAGACTACTAACTATAAACGGGAATTGGCGGTAACATTTGATTTTGATCATAAATTAGAACGGCAAAACTACTTTTGTGAAAAACGAAACGAAACACTTATTAGTCTAAAAGAAACGGTCTCAAAACACAGTTATTTAAAAACACTTTAGAACTACATATACTTAACACACTATACAAGTTTAATATCGAATACACTTTATTTACAAGTAATATCTGCTCAAAAAACACTCACTCTTAAACTATATTCTAAAAAGACGCCTTAAAATGGCACGACTTTATTAAGAGTGACCAAAACAATAATCATTATTTATTTCTTCGATTTCTATGACTTACGACACTAACCGATTCCATAGGTCCGATGAAGAACTGCTAAACTAAAGAAACTGGTTTATAAAAACTACGAATATATGTCAAAAAAATATCAGCTTTATTTTTATGTATCCAAGGTATATTCAAGAAGTAAGTTTCTTGAAACTGTTTGTTGAAACGACTTTGAAGATTGAGCGTTCCGTGTCGCTTATTATAACCGTATTTATGGAAGGTGTGAGCGAGATAGGGCAAAATTTGGTCACGCATTTATCGTTGCGTGCTTGTCTTTCGGTATATGACGGCCCATCTAGACGACCGCAACTAGTTTTTTAGAAACGGTTTCTGTTGTAGAGAAAAAACCGTTTTTTCTCTACGCGGTAAGAAAGTGTTTTTACAACGGTTTCGTGAAAAAACGCTCAGCTCTTACATAGATAATACACTATATTCAAAGACTATAGTGTACATATTGAAAACTATATTATGATTTTTGTTACTAGGCAACCAAAGCACTACAAATCCAGTTATCTTATTTTTCTCTATGTGAATTGTTTTCTCTTAATTTCTTTATTTAAGCGATTATAATGCGTTTAAAATATTCAAGAACTATTTTAGAAGCTCAGGTATTTTCTTTTATAGACATATACATATTAGTATATTGTTTTATATTGTTCTATGGTTTCAAAAAATTTTGAATATCGCAGCATACTGATAGTCCTGTGGCAGACATAAGCTGGTCACCGAACAACGTTAAGTTGGCTGTAGCGACTTCGGAGCGTTTAGTACTTCTGTTCGACCGTGATGGGGTGCGGCGCGATAAATTCAGCACTAAACCTTCTGATCCTGCTGCCGGGAAAAAGTCTTATGTTATAACATGTTAGTTTTGTAGTTTAATCTTTTATAGTTATTTTATTTTAATTGGTATATAGGTTATTTTAATTGTTTATAGAATTAGGCGTTACTTTGAGGAGATACATAATACAAAGTAATAAAAAATATAAATAATGCTAAATGTGTATTGGATTACCCGTTTTTTCCATACACGATACATGCAGGATTCGTAAAAACTCATGCACAAATCTCCACCACTGCCACCACGATACACAAGTTCACTATCACAAACTCAATAATCGTTTTGCCCCACAACCGAAGCATCATCATGAGATAGACTCCACGACAAAATCGCATGGGTCTGCGATTTTGTCGTACACAGTCTACATAGTATATAATATGTAGTATAGTCCACCATACATTTAGCATTATATATATTTTCTATTTACTTTAATACTAAATTTATTAAAATGTAGCGATAAAGCAAATAGCCTTGTTAATAAGAGAAATAAATCACATCCACTGCTCAGATGTAAAAGAGCTTAGATTTAAGGGCTTTTACAGAGTCGCCATAGAGACGGGGCGAGCGCAGAAGCTTCGCCAGTAACTATACTTAATTTGGATGATGATTTCACTTTAGATCTAGCATTTTACTGTGCATGATTCCTTTTTATAATCTTGTACTGTTATAGGGTTATTTAATGCAACACCAAAAGTAAATATGAACAAAGGTTACATGATGATCGTGCAGGGAATATATATATATAGGAATATATAGGTTAATTAAAGAGAAAGAGAGCTTATATCATATCGGTGTTTTAAGGGCCTAAAATAAGCTTAAATGGATTATGTTATTATGTTAAGGTCTAGCGTTTAGCGAGAATTCGGAGTTGCTTGGCGTGGCTCAGAGTGATAATATGGTATTCGTTTATCGAGTCGGAGCCGACTGGAGCGGCAAGAAAGTTATATGCAACAAGTTCCCATTAACTGGAGCACCGCTGCGTTTGCTATCAGTTGAAAACGGTTTCTATGCTGGCACCAGCGACGGAAAGATCCGGTAAGATTATTACGAATAGAAAGTTAGGAAGGGGCCTGTTACTATCCCATTGCTGGGAGTTCACCAGGGATAAGCAGGTTTCCACACAATGTTCTTTTTTACCGAAAAGATATGATTTTTTTAAATATTAATTAATCAAACAAGTTTTAACAGAAAAACTCGATTAGTGCCTCACGTTTGAACCTATGACCCCCCCCAGAAGGAGGTACACGTTCCTACCGTTCAGCTCCCACAGCTTGAGATTATTACTAATATTATACATTACTATTAACTATAATTAGATATCCATAACTTGATAGATGAATAGTAACAGTAATTTTTTCTAAATATAATATAACCCTGCATAGAACTCATTTTGAGTTACTCACTTATATTAAAAAACAAATAAATTGCTTTGTTAGCTAATATAGATACCGGCTATACTCACGTCTAACGTCGTGTAAAGAGCTCATGAATAAGTGCCCCGGATGGTTACGAAATTAGTCGGGCTGATCCGATAAAAACAGACGTGAGTATAGCCGGTATCTATATTAACTATGAATACTACTCACGATAGTTTAAATTAAAAAATTGCTTTGTTCCTTATGATTTTATAATTAAAATTAAATATACAAAAATATATTGTAACACGGCGTTACTAAGACACAGCAGACTTTGTGAAACCTCTGTAAACCTCTGAAAATCTAATAATTTAAATTAATTAAAACCGTTATTTTTAACTGATTAATAGAAACCGTTACTAAGGGTTCGTGGGTCATGCTGGCACCTATGGGTTTACTGGAAAAACACTGCTAACGATTTTTGATATCGTGGTAGTGAAATATGTGCAGTGCTAGTGTAGTGTGATGGCGGTTGCGTTTATGAATATTTACGTGAGCAGGGTTGAATACGGATAGTAAACTCTTCTGTTAGCATTAAAAGGATTATCGCGCGGATTATAGCTATATCCCTACCCAATATTATATATGCGAATCTGTCTGTCTGTCTGTCTGTCTGTCTGTTATATTTTCACGACCAATTCGCTGAACCAATAGCGATGAAATTTGATAAAATTAATGCTTATACACCAGGGTACCAAATATGCTATAGAAATGCTGTAAATTCAACAGGAATACGATGACAAAACCCCATCTGTTATCATTATATTATCAAGGTTTTTTTTATTCACGATGCGTCAAAGTTAAGTTTGTAAGTTAAAGAAACAGGTTTAATATATGAGAGCTGAATGACCTCTGACATTAAAAGATAAAGTAAAAAAAAGATTTACAATTTTTTAATGGTTTTTTATTAATTTGTTCCACAGCAAATGATACATACCGAATTTAATGTTAGTTAATTTTTAATAAATTTAATAGTAATTGCAATCTAACCCCCGTATCGATCTGATTTTCGTGATGGAGATATTTGCAAGTTTAGTGAGTGACAGAAACTGCTGTTTATTCCAAGACTCGATGGTCCACGTGAACGAAGTCGCGGGTGAAAGCTAGTAATTCATAATTGTTTTATAAAGATTGTAGTGTTCAGTTCAGGTTTTAGCATAGAAAGTAATTCTTCTATAGCTATAAATGCGACGTCCTTAATAAAGATTTATAGAAGCAGGCGTTACGTTGCGGAATTCCATATTACAGGAACTATAACAGAACTACCTTGCTATAATCCGCACGGGTTAAGCGAATGCATGCAAAGCTAATGTGTATGAAGCAGGCAAAATTTACGCACCTTACACATGTAGGACAAGTCACCACATGTACCCCAAGTCGCCTCCACCAGCAGCAATGCACACAAGCAACACACACAACCACCACCATAATGTCGTCGGTCGTTTCGCTCCGAAACCGAAGCATCATCAGGAGGATTTTGTCGTGGAGCCTATCCTAAGGTGCATAAATTTTGCCTGCTTCATACACATTAGCTTTGCATGCATTCGCTTAACCCGTGCGGATTATAGCGAGGTAGTTCTGTTATAGTGCCTCCTTAATATAGGATATTACATTATGTACACAGTTCGTTAGATTGTAAATCTAACAAGAGCTCCAGTTTGTGGTCGGCCGGCGCATGTTGCGTGTCGTTAGCTAAAGGCACCGAAGCGACATTAGCATCTGGTCACGTTGATGGTACGCTATATCTCAACGGAAGACTATTGCTACGCTATGCGCTCCCGCCTACTGCGCTAGTGCTGATGTCACCTTATGTAAGTAGCGGATAAATGTTTCATGATGTTTCCCCTTCCTCCTGTTTGGCCTTATAAAAGTACGTAAATCTTGTTGTAAATCTCTTTATTGCACGCAAAGCAAGTATGTATTACAATGTACAACGTAATAACGTAATGGCGGGCGCGTGTGGTATCCGGCTGAGTAAAATAGATCACCCTCACTTCTTACCGTCGTAAAAGGCGACTGAGATAAGTTGATCCGCCATGTGGTATACGGCTGAATAGAATAGACCACCCTCATTTCTTACCGAGGTGTCGTAAAAGGCGATACCTTAGTATCTTGACGTCAGGCAGGCGGCCGGTCAAAATAAATAGCCAAATACACTTGAGTGGGGTAAGAGTAGGAGAATGATGATGATAATGAATTTAGTGTGGCGGCAAAATAGCTCCAAAGAGGAAATAATAAAAAACGAGAAGAAATTCAACATGCAAATTTCACGATTTATCACACTTATTACGGAAACTCTCTATAACATACTTTGTCGAAGTCCGCGAGAACTCACAAGGTCCTTTTTTCCATTTGGATTTTCATTCCTAAAAACGTGACACAGAGCTTTATTATTCTTATTATGTGACATAAGTGATGTAAGTGGTACAAAATAAGCGGAAAATTTAGTTAAAATAAGTATAGTTTTTAGGTAATAGTTGGATCTTGCGACGGTCGTATAGCAATGTACGAGGCTCAGCGCGGAGCACTTGTGCGTAACCTAGAACCCACTTTACCAACCGATAGAAAAGATATCATTGCTGCTGCCCTCAGTCCGTCCGGTCAGGTAATTATAAAAGTAAAGGCCTGTTACAACAATCCCACTGCTAAGCATAGGCCTTCTCTCTCCGTTTTTGATGAGAAGGTTTGGAGCTTAGACCCACCACGCTGCTCCAACGTGGATTGGTAGGTTTCACATATTCCCAGAATTCTCTAGAGATATGCAGGTATACTCATGAAATTTTCCTTAACCGAAAAACGTATGATAAATTGCAATTATCAATTAGACACATAAGTTTTGATAGAAAAGTCAGTGGTGCCATGACTTAACATATTGCATTAATATAAATGTAAATTGCCTGCAATGAGAAAAGCCTAATTTTCACAGCGTATATGATTGCGTCGCTTATACAAGTAACCTAAGTTCAAAACTCATTGCGTAAAAATCCAATGTTATAAAAAAAGCAGCCATTTCCTATTTTATTCTGTATTAAGGCCTTAATGCTATTGTTATAGTGAGCTACTTTTTAGTGTTGCGCTTAACTGTATCTTGACTTTACTATGTTAGATACTGAAGTTGATAGTCAAAATTTTATATTATTGTCTGATTTTTTTAATACGACGCAGCTCATTTATAAGATAATCATTATAATTATCTCTTAGTAGCTGTCGTTAAAACATTAATAAATTGCTTTAAATATTATAATTACATTATGAGTGATCACATTGGAGCTAGCTATGAGCTGAATTCTTCTGCTGCTGCTATTCTTCAAAGTGATAAACTATAAATACCTTATAATTTCTCACTTGGAAGGATAACATCGTGATAACTATGTAGTTATTGTGTAGTATTGTAGGTACTAATACTACTAATACTATTTGAATACTAGCACACACATCTACGGTTGTAGATTGTGTGCTAGTATCAATATCTGTATTACACACACATGCATACACACACACGCATGCATACACACACACGCATGCATACACACACACACACACACACACACTCATTCTTGTCAGTCTTGTTAATTTTTATTACTTAATTTTTAGTATGAATAATGTTATGGAGAGAGGGGCCTATTGACACAGGTGTGGTTACCCTTAAAAGATGGTCATAAGGTAAACGACTTTCTAGATAGGCGATGGGCATAAATTGTAACATTCAGAAGCTTCCGTAGCTTATAAAAAATGATTGTTAGAAAAAGTTCATCACCAGAAAAAAAATCTGGGTAGTTATATAATATATTGAGCAATTTTATATTCTCGTGAGTAGAATGTATGTTGTAAAACTTCAAAAGAAAACCGAAACTATAACAGAACTACTTATATATAATCCACGCGGGTTAAGCGAAGTCATGCAATGCTAAGGTGTATGAATCAGGTAAAATTTACGCACCTTACACATGCAGGACAAGTAACCACATGCATCCCAAGACGCCTCCTGCAGCAATAATGCACACAAGCAGTACACACAACCACCACCACCAAAATCTTTACGATCGTTTCGTCCCGAAACTAAAGCATCATCAGGAGGTTAGGCTCCACGACAAAAAATCTCTCTCTATTTTAGACAATTGCGTTCGGCGTGTTTGACGGATTTCTGATAGGCGAAGTGAAAGAATCTGGTGGTATAGACATATCGATGCTGCCCATATCCAACTTGTATGCTTGCCGCACACTCGCGTGGAGTGGTGACGGCACTAAACTGGCTGTAGCATCACAAACGGGTGCCGTCATACAGTTTGAGGCCGTGCTTAAGTAAGTATATGTTCTTCTTCTCTCTACAGAAACTTAAACTAGATGTGAACTGAGCGTTCACAATCAACAAATTATAAAAACATAAAATACCCAACCCAAAAAACCCAACATACCCAAAGGACTTTGATGAACTATTACAAATTGTTTTAAATCAATTCCAAGGTTTTAGGTCAAATCGCTCCACCCGAAGAATAAAGATACATGTTCCATGACATAATTACATGAATGTATAAACATAGAACAATCTTTAGTGGTAGGGTTTGGGAACGGTTACTCCCAGACCTTGAGAGAGAGAGAAATTTCCTAATTAAAAATTAAATTAAATTTGTAAATTAATGAATAAGTGTAACAAATACTTACGATTATTTTATTGGAGGCAAAGCACATTTTATACGTGGTAATGAGTGCAGACGGTGGGTGTGGCGCGATGCAGTAGAGGTGCAGCACGTAAGCCCGCGACAGCTGCTATTGTCCCGCCTCGCTAACGACTCTACGCCGGTAACCGTCACAACTAAATTGGCGCCTGATATCTTTAACGTCCGTTTTATTGGTAAATCTTTTTTGTTATATTTCCTGTATTTATTTTTAATTTCATCAGCAGTGTGTTATGCAATATGAAAAATTGATTCGTATAACTGAAGATGTTAAGATTTTTTGTTTATTCCTTTGTAACTTTGGCATGTTTGCAAATTGTTCATGAATAATTACTAGCACTGTAATTACTGTAATTACAATAAGCTGTGATAGCCCAGCGGTGAGACCGTGCGACTCTTTCGAGGGGAACACGAGTTCAAACCCGGGCAGGCACCAATGAGTTTTTCTATTAAAACTCATGTGTCTAATTGACAATTGCAATTTATCACACGCTTTTCGGTGAAGGAAAACATCGTGAGGAAACCTGCATATCTCTAGAGAATTCTGGAGATATGAGTAAACTTCCAATCCGCATTGGAGCAGCGTGGTAGGTCTTAGCTCCAACCCTTCTCTCCAGAAAAGGAGAGAAGAGGCCTATTCCCAGCAGTGGGATTGTAACAAGCTGGTACTTTAATTTACTTTTTTACTGTAATTACTACCAGGGATTAATAAAAAAATAAAACTTTCTGGACCGTTTAGATTCACAAAGCTCTATTTATGTATCTAACAAGTTCATGTCGACTATAGTACCCGGCAATAAATAATGCACATCGAGGCTTAGAACGAAACAGCCGGCCAATTCGGTTTCGTAGAGTGCTGTCACTGTCTCTCAGTTAGTATGTGATGTTCCGCACGGGTTCGTCATTCTGTGCGACAAAGACAATGCTCTATGAAGCAGAATCTAGCCGATTTCTCTTTCTACTCTCTATGCCTCGATGTGCATTATTTATTGCCGCGTACTAAAAATATCTCTTTACTTTTCAGGTAATGACTGGTATGCAGTATGTCGGACTAGTAGCAGCCTGATTCTTTGTGACATCGGTCGGGGTTTGACCAGCGAAGTTAGTAATTTTAAATATTTATACCTGTTTGTCTATGTTTTAGTTCCAAGTATCATAGATTTAAGTTGTATGTATCTTAATAAGAAGAAATTTGAGTTTATTTTGAATATACATAAACTATCGTTATATTAAATTTAAAGCATAATAATTAGATATTTTGTTGTAGAGTACAGTTGCCGTTGCAGTCGTAGTAGAATATAGTTGTTGAACTGAACTAAGTTCAAGATAATTTGACATAGTTAGTTTTTTAATTCTAATCAGAATTGAATTTAATATTTTAAGTTATACAATTACTGCAAGATTCACTCGGTATAAAAAAATGACGATGTATGTTAGTAATTGAGAAAATAAAAGTAATTTTTAAATGAAGACTTTAGTGCAATAGAAACAATGACTGGCCCGTTGGCGCAGTGGGCAGTGACCCTGCCTTCAGCTCCGTGGGTCGCGGGTTCGATTCCCGCCGAGGTACAACTTTTCTATAACGATATATATTTACGACTCCACTTATAACATTCAACAAGTTCGGTTTTATATGCGTGTGTGCCATAGATTCCGTGGAGTGGTACTGGTGAACGTATATATGCAGCTGTAGGGGGCGCCTGCCTTTTGCACCGCGCTGGAGAACTAAGCGTTGTAGAGTATGGACTAGACAGAGTTTTACATACGGTAATGATTTATGTATTTTATAAACTCGATGTAAAGAATTCTACCGTGTCATGTAATAATTACAGAAAACTATTAATCTTTTCAATAGTCATATAAATAAAGAAATAAATCAATATATGGGACATTTACACAAACGGCCGTCCGTCCCCAAAGTAAGTAACTTAATACTTGTGTTATGGGTGACGGACAACTGGTAGATATACTACATATATAAGTTTAAATACATACTTAAATACAAATACACACCCAGGCTCGAAGAACCAACAAATTGATATATGGTTAGTTAAGTTATGCCGGGTGCTATCCAGCTGAGTAGAATAGACCACCCTCATTTCTTAAAGAGATGTCCTAAAAGGCGACTAAGGTAAGTTGACCAACCGTGTTGTATCCGCTTCAGTAGAATAGACCACCCTCTTTTTTACCCAGGGATCGTTAAATACGACTAAGGTAAGTTGAGGTCAGGCAGGCGGCTGGTCGTAAAATACGTAGCCAAATCATCATGTTTGTAACATGTTGTGTCGACCCTTTAGAATAGGATAAAGGCAGGAGGATGATGAGTCATATGGTTACTAAAGGTCACTACAAGAATTCATTAGTATTACATTCGTAAACCTATTTAGCGTCCAAAAAAATAATATTGGAAGATTTGTGGTTTTGGAGATCCGTGGATTTATTACTTAAGATGAGTGAGATAAGCAATATAACAGAACTAACTACTTTGCTATAGTCTGGGTTAAGCGAATGCATGCAAAGCCAATGTGTATGAAGCAGGCAAAATCTACGCACCTTATACATGCAGGAAAAGCAACCACATGCACCCCAAGGCGCATTCACCAACAACAACGCACACAAGCAGCACACACACCCACCACCACAATCTCGACGATCGTTTCGCCCCGAAACCGAAGCATCATCAGGAGGATAGGCTCCACGACAAAAATCGTGATTATAGCAAAGTAGTTAGTTCTGTTATATTGCTTGTAATATGGAATTCCGCAAAGTAACGCCAGCTTCTATAAATCAGTGAGTGAGATAAATGAGATAAGGTGTACTTGCAGGTGCGTACGGAACGCGTAAATCCGCATGTACTTAGCGTGCGAATTAACGAGGGTCACAAAGTTGAAGGACAGGACCGCAAACATCTCGCGTACCTGCTCGACCGTCAAACGATTGCTGTAGTCGATTTGGTTACTGGTAAGATTTTATATGGACAGTGTTTTGTATCTGCAAGGGTTTTTGACTAAGACTAAGTAAATGTTGAGTCTTATGAATATAAAATTTGGTCCATAATTAAGGGCCTCATAAGAAGAAGAGTTACTCAATGTGCGAGCTATTTTTGGAGCATCTATTCGTAATCAAATCAGGATGGAAGTCCATATTTGCGCAGGTCAGATGGCAATAGGCCAGTACAAACCTCGTAAAATGTCGGGTCCTAAAGTATCACAAGTACTCTAGAAATTGCAACGTTAGAGCACCTCTACAAGAAGCAGATAAAATACCTTAAAGGGAAGCCGCTGATTTATGAGGCATGTTAGAGATTTTTTTTTTGTGGAACGAGTACTTTGATATGCGGGCCAGGGAGAAGGTCATTTGGTATAGAACGATGCAGACTCAGCCCTTAAAAACTTGTTGGTTTGAAAACAGTGCCCTTAGTAGTGGATATCTTACTAAAGCATTCAGACTTCGTGCCGGTAACATTCAAACGAACAAATTTGCATATATTATGAAAAAAGTTCCCACACCCAATTCCACCCTGTACAGTACAATTGATGATGTTTCCTATGTCTTGTTATAATGTGTCCGAAATGAGTTGCGGTTGAAAAAGAAGAAGAAGAGAAGTAATTCATAGCAACCACAGGAAATCGTCACATGTTGTTATCCTCCTATTTATCTTAGTATGATGTGATATAGTCCTCTCCTCTCCTATTGTTCTTAGCATGATATGATATAGTCTATAATTTTCCTCGATAAATGGACTATCTTACACTCAAAGAATTTTTCAAATTAGTCCCATAGTTCCTGAGATTAGCGTGTTCAAACAGTCAAACGCTTCAACTTTATATATTAAGTATAGTGTATAAATATAGATATGGTTACTAACTGTGCACGTGTCGGTATCAGTGTATCACAAAGTTTTTCCCGCTTACATCGAGCGCGCGGGAATCTTTTTTAGTAAAGGCCGTTCAGTAGATTTTGAGAAAATTTTTTACCTACAGAGAGACAGTTTTGGGGACTTTATTTTATAATAAGTATAGATAAAGTCGAAGCTGTGATAGCCCAGCGGTGAGACCGTGCGACTCTTACGAGGGGAACACGAGTTCAAACCCGGGCAGGCACGAATGAGTTTTTCTATTAAAACTTATTTGTCTAATTGATAATTGCAATTAATTACACGCTTTTCGGTGAAGGAAAACATCGTCAGGAAACCTGCATAACTCTAGAGAATTCTGGAGATATGTGTAACCTACCAATCCGCATTGGAGCAGCGTGGTAGGTCTTAGCTCCAACCCTTCTCTCCAGAACGGAGAGAGGAGGCCTATTCCCAGCAGTGGAATTTTAACAGGCCGCTACTTTTATAGATAAAGTCGAGTTGGTTGGACTGCTTGGTTTTATCTATTGGAGTACACTTCTGAAAATTTGAATCTGATTTTTAGAAAATTTAACGATTGACTTGAAACATTCTATTTGATTGAAGAATATATACATTTTTTAATTTCATTGATTTAACATTTCTACTCATCAAATGAAATAATTTAGAAAAATTTATACAAAAAACTCAGGTATTCAGTTAGGACATTGGTGGCATGAAGCTCGCGTAGATTGGTTGGAGTTGAACGAGAGTGGTTATTTACTCCTTTTGAGGGATACTCGGCGTCGGCTTGCTTTGTTGCGGTTGGATGTAGGCGAAAAGGTATGATTTGTATATATTTTGGTTGACTATTTTCGAGACATCGTCTAGTCATTATTGAATGACTGGATTCAACGTAAATACAGCCTCTAAATCAAAGGACTTCGGATAAGATAAAAAGATTTTTATATTGATATTGTGATTCAGAAAATAAAATATTAGACTTAGATTTAGAAATATTGACATGAAATGTAGCCCTCAAAATATTTTCTTAACTTTTAAGACAGCCTGTTTCACCTGCAGCTTCGCTCTTGTGGAAATCTGTGTATTTAATTGAATTATTTTTACATAAAAGTATTGTGAATTAACCATAAGATATAGAGACATGCTATCCCGGACTTTTTGAATTATTTTTGTAGAACTACAATTCTTTAACGTGTCTATGTTGGTTTACGCGGCACACGCGACTAAAGCAAGCAAGTTTTTTTTACAATTGCACTACAACACACAATTCAACAAAATTTTCATAAAACCATAATGTACTATATATAACTTAATATAAATAAATGTAAATATATAACCTAAACCTTCTGGAAAAAAATTACTACCTTTTAGTACAAACGGTGCATAAATAAGTTCAGTAGATTTTGAGAAAACCGATCACTAACAGACATGACAGCTTTTGGTAGACTTTGTTTTATAATAAGTACAGATTTAAGTTCATCGTTTTTTTATCTTATTCCTTACTCTATAAGGATATACTAGATATATATTGTAGGAACAACAATATCGAGACAATAATTACAAATTAAACTAAAACATGTTTGACATTGACAGGACATAAAGAAAATCTTTTATTTTGTCTTATTGAATGTTTTTATGACACGAACTAAACTTTTTTCCATTTCTGCATTTTCTATACATACAGATCTGAATTTTACTTATGCTACTGAACATATGTTGCAATCCTCGCGCGTAATTTATTTAAAAGGGTGAACACAATTTAAGTTTCACGTTAACGATTACACTGTATAACTTAGGGCTATCAGAGAATAGTTTTAACGGAAATATTTAGTTTTGATATTTTTTTGCCATGTATAAGTTTTATGACTGCCTTTCAGTATGATAAACCCTTTCCGTGGCATCCTGTATAAAGATAAGCAAACAAATATTTTCACGTATATACTACAAGTATAAATTTTTTAATTATGAATATATAATAATTTTATTTTTCAGGAAATAATAGCAAGTGGAGTAAGTTTTGTGCAGTGGATAGAAAATAGTGATGCTGTGGTCGCGCAGACACCTACTCACTTGCTCATTTGGTGAGTACTGATTGCTAGAGGGTTACTCTACAAGATTTTCGTCGATTTCAAATGAAGATCATAACGTTTATCTAACTTAGTTTTTAAACACTATTTATTTTTATAAGTATATTCGGTATTAGGTTTGTATATTAAACAAAAATACAAATAAAATATAAGCTGTACTCATTACCGAATCAACTTAAATGTTAAAATAAATTATATTATGTACTATGTAGTTTACCCATATTTCCGAAAATAACGGGAAGAATTATGAAAACGAATAGTCTACTCTAATTATATTATGGGTGGCAACTGTTGGGTACACAAAACTCACTATCCAAATAAATCTATTTATTTACAGTTAATTAATTATAATTATTCTTATACTATGTACTATGCTAAAATCTTAAATACTAATGGCGTCCGATCCCATCGAAGTTAGGTAAGGAAAGGTGAGGTGGCGCGAAGTTTCTTTCCCAGGCATGGAACTCTACTCTAGTAGTAGAGTAATACTAATAATACTCTAGTAGAGTAGTCTGGGAAAGCGGCAAACGCTGAGTAGACGTAACACTCTACATTTAGCATTATATATTAAAAGTAAAAGGCGACTAAGGTAAGTTGACCCGCCGGGTGGTATCCGGTTGTGTAGAATAGACCACCCTCTTTCATACCGAGGTGTCGTAAAATACGACTAAGGTAAGTTGACGTCGGGCAGGCGGCTGGTCGTAAAATGCTCGTAGGTAGCCAAATCATGTGATAACATGTTTGTAACATGACCCCACTTGGAGTGGGATAAGGGCAGGAGGATGACGATGACGGACAATTTGTTTCATAATGTACACTAGAAATTCCCTAGTTATAATTTTTATGGCAAAACAACGTTTGTCTGGCTAGTAAATATATTTATGTATTTTAAAAGGCCATCATCAATATACACACCATACAGAGCAATAGGACACAATATAAAACTATTTTTAGTCTAAGTGCTATATTAATTGTAGATGGCAACGACATGCGCAATTTGACAACAAATATTTGGACATTTCATAGATACACATTTGTTGGCAAACTCAAATATATGATGAAAAAGCAAATGTATTTTATAATAATCTACTTTGAAAAGAAGAATAAAATAAAACAAAATCAATCAATATAATTTTAAAAGTCGGTGTTTTGTACAAATTGACGCGCGACGCCGCGCGACCGGCCGGATCGACGACCTTTGTGCATTTTATTGCCGCCGGTCACGTCCGACAGTTAGTAAAGTTTTGTATTACGATAAGTACAGGCGGCGCGTGCCCATATACGGCATTCTGTTACAACACGCACGTGTAATTTTGCGTTATTCGGGTGTTATATTCAGTAGTGCCACGACTGTATTGAATTTTGATATTGATATAAGTATTTAGTGACGCGTTTTAACCAGTGAAACGTGTGAGAAGATGCGACTGTCCGCGGTTTTAGTACGCGCTGGGGTTACTGTTCCCCCATATAGGGACGATTCAATAACGTGTGACCTTACGAAGGTTGTGTGCACACCGGGTGTTATTTGTGTTATTTAACCGCGTTGATGAAGTGTATACTCCGGGAGAAACAGACATTACGTGTCCGTGGAAGACTGCAGAGGCGAGCCAATCGATCAATCGGGAATCGGCCAAGTACATACAAGCACACACACACGTACACATATACACGCTGTGATTCATCAGGCCGGACCGCATACAGCTGACGGCCGCATAAGGTAGGTTGAGACGCCGAGACGACGGGCCCAGGTCTCGGAGGTTGTGTTTCATCCGCCCGCATGTTTGTGCGGAACAGTCGGATTCACCATTCAATTCTTATAGGTACAGTGCCTGGGAGCCGCAATGCGTAGAGATGGCCGAATGCGGCGGTGGTACCGCTGTACAGGTATCTGCTCGCAAGGTTCTGTTGGAAGGAGGGCAGTTGCCGTACGTGCAGCTGGACGAACATCGTTTAGCATTTAGTACGTTTATTTTGTATCGAAATTCTGTTGCTAATTCAAAGCATCTTAGATCGTTTTGACTATCTGTCTGTTTTAACTGTCTGTCTGTATGTAATCGATTTTCTCAAAATCTACTGAACGGTCTTTTGTATAGTTTTCACCAAAACATAGTGCATTAGTTCCGGATGGTTTAGGTAAATAGTGCATATCGGTATTATGTAAATTGTGTTGAAGAGATCGAGTGAGTTTTTAAAGAACTTGCTTGCTGGGAGCTATAGTCGCGTGCGCTGCGTAAACATAAAGATACGCTTAAGTAATGTACTAGAGAATTGTAGATCTATAAAACTACTACAAAAAAGTCCGTGAAAGCAAGTCTCTACCTCTTATGGTTAACTCACAATAACTACTTTTTAAAATTTAAATTCTAGACAAAAAAATTGTGGCATGCCGATTTCTACGCGGGCAAAGCCGCTGGCACAGCTAGTAATATATAAATAAAATCATCTTAGTATTACTACCCCGTACATCTCACTTATAGGCTAACTCAACATGATATAAAAAATATTACTTAAAATGTAAATTTAAAAAAAAAAGCCAGTGGTACAAAGAATTTGACATATATACCTAGGAAAAAAACAAAAATGTATATAATACACATGTAGAAAATTTAAGAATTTAACCTGTTTATTTCTTATGGCGTGTGGTAACCGGCTGAGTAGAATAGACCACCCTCATTTCTTACCGAGGTATAAATAAATATAATTAAGGTAATTATTTAACACTTATATATTCGCGAGTTTTCTTTCATTCATAACACAAGTATTTAGTTACTACTTACTTTAGTGACGGACGAGCGTGTGTGTAATCCCATATATTTATTAAAAGCTTTCATTTAACTTTGTATGTGAATGTGGAACCTTTCTAGTTAAATTTCTTCCACTTCCCAGTGTTCGATTGAGCAGAAATTTTACATTCATGACAAAGCATGTGTGTGATAAGCATGACCTGATTCTGTTGCCAAGATTGGCTCCAGACGAGGGAACCCCTCAATCGTTAATACTAGGGACATAATTTTTTTAATAAATAAAAGCTTTTAATAAACAGAAGCTTTTAATAAATTAAAGCTTTTAATAGATAAAAGCTTTTAACAAAATTATGTTTAACTTATCATATTAAACAATGAAATTTCCTATTTTTTTTTATTATTATTGTCTGAAGTCGCTTTTATGGCCTATAACTATGTATTATGTAACTGTGTCTTCCTAATAAATAAATAAATAAATAAATAAGTGCGTTAAACGATATATTTCGCTTTCTTTAGATACAGCTCTACGGAGTGGCGATCTTGATGGGTGTGCTCGTTATTTGGATACAGTGGCCGGCGGCGCAGATGTGGCCCCACTTTGGCGACAGCTGGCCGAGCAAGCTTTGACCAATGAGGACGTGCAAGTAAGAGTTTGATTCATATTTCTAAATTTATTTATATTTATATAGTTTTAATAACTAAAAAATCTCACCTCATTGATACACCTAATCCATGCTTATATTATAAATGTGAAAGTCTCTCTGTCTGCCTGATACGCTTTCAAGGCTAATCCGTTAGATGAATATTAATACAATTAGGCACAATTATATTAGACAAGATATGAAATAAAAAAATTATGTTTTTGTTAGCGGAAAATAACACATATTGCGTTATTGAGAGTACTTAAAGACTTAAGTTTCCGAACGAAGTTGCGGATTCCAATTGTCGTACTATAATTAGAGTTTACCAACCGACTAGAGCTGTGATAGCCCAGCGGTGAGACCGTGAGACTCTTACGAGGGGAACACGAGTTCGAACCCGGGCAGGCACAAATGAGTTTTTCTATTAAAACTCATGTGTCTAATTGATAATTGCAATTTATCACACGCTTTTCGGTGAAGGAAAACATCGTGAGGAAACATGCATATCTCTAGAGAATTCTGGAGATATGTGTAACCTACCAATCCGCATTGGAGCAGCGTGGTAGGTCTTAGCTCCAACCCTTCCCTCCAGAAACGGAGAGAGGAGGCCTATTCCCAGCAGTGGGATTGTAACAGGCTGCTACTTTACTTTTTTTTAACCCCCCTGAGCTACAGTCAATGCAGCGCCATCTAGTTTGGTTCGAGGTACTTTTTACTTTATACAAGTTGTATATAATTTGTTTTGTTAGTTAGCAGCAAAATGCTACAAAGAAGTTGGTGACGAGGCGCGAACGTTCTATTTAAACATAACTGTGGAGTTAGCGGCTGTTGAGGGCGATGGTGACGTGTTAGCCGGTAAGCGATTATCTGAATTGACGTTACTAGCTGAGCTTCGAATCTATAGGAATTTGAAACGTCGTCGCTATATACTTATAAATACTACTAGCAATACCCCGCGGTTTCACCGCGGTTCTCACACCTTATTACAATTTTATCAAGATCCCTTTTTTTTTTAAATGTAATATGGCCTATGTTGCTGAGTGAGGATTCAATTTTCATTTCATTTTATTTCAACATTTCAATGGTAAAAGAATTTTTGAAATCGATCCCGTAGTTTGCGTGAAAAGATTACAAACATACATACATACATACAAACAAACAAACATACAAATCTTTTCTCTTTATAATATTAGTATAGAAGTATAGATAGCATACAATATATTTGTTGTACTCATGGCTCTCTTTTAAATTTTTCACCAGCGGGTCTTTCCATTAACCACTGAGTTTGACTCTGGGATTTCTTAGTTTTAGAGTCATATGTCGTCCCAGAGACGTCCCAGAAACTGACCCCTTTGCCAGCAAAGGGGTCAGTTCACGAAATATGAAAGCGAGCCTACCAAATATTCAAATTACAGGGTTCGGTAGTCCAATAGTCCGGGCACGACTAGCGATATTCGCTGGTGACCTGCCAACTGCAGAAGATTGCTATGTCCGTAAGGCCAACCAACCAGAATTGGCTATCAATATGTACAAGCAATTTAATCGGTGGACAGAGGCTATTGCGCTCGCTGAGAAGACAGATAGAGCTTTGGCAGGGACATTGAAGCAACAGTATATGGATTACTTGACTTCGACTGGTGAGTTTATCGTTAATGAAAAACGGTTCGCTAGATACCTTAGCAGAGGCAGAGCCTTCTAACTTTGAAGGTCTCTTAGAATGCTGTTTTCCGAGTTTGCACAATTCATTTAGCATCATAAAAAATAGTGACATCTAAACTGAAAAAATATTCAAATGACAAGAAATGAGTTTTGAGAAGCAGGACTTGCCTATAGAAAGGTATCAATTAAGTGTGAAGAATATTGCACTATTAATTATAGCTTTATAGTGTTTTATATCGTCTACGCATTTCTTGGGGGGACGGCGATTTGTTTAGCACATAGTCTGCATTCCAAAAGTCGTTTGGTCCACCGAGTACTTTCCATGTGTTCCACGTGACATTAGATAAAAAAATAGACACATTTGTGTTCGCTGTAGTCTTAGTCATAAAGCGTGGACTGAAAACAGCTTCTTTGTTGAGTTTATGAGCTTTTCCTCACCATACGTTGATGTGAACAGTTTAAAATAATCTTTGTTGATGTTGTTGAAATGTATGTTGTTGAATAAAGTTCTTTTTATTTTTACATGTCCATTTATTATTACATGTCCTGCCCATCTCCAACTTACTTTTAACAGTTTCGGAGACCACAGCTCTCAGATCTGTCCACGTCCTGATCAATTCATTTCACTTGCTTTCATTCAGAGTAATACCGAGCAGAGTACCGAGAGTGTCGCTCTCTACGCGACTCTGCACTTCTCAGTGGTCTTTTTAGTGAAAGACATAGTCTCGGCACCATCGGCAGTACACACTGCTACCTTACCACTTTTATCTTAAGTTTCACTTACAGCCTGCCACGCAAAATCTGTTTGTCCACTCCGAATTCAAAAGTGCTCTCAAAAGCTTACTTGAATGAATATTATTTTGATATAAGATGATAGAAGGGATGAAATCATGTGACCATAAGAGTTTTGAATATGAATGTAGATGGATGTATAACTAGAAGGAGGCCGAAGAAACGATGGACGGATTGTGTGAAGAATGATATGCATATAAAAGGAGTGACACCAGAGTTGACGAATGATAGAGGTGAATCTAAGACAAAGACCTATTGTGCCGACCCCACTTAAGGATACCGCCGCCCGACGGGGACAGGCGGCGGTTATGTCGGACTCGCACCGACTAAAATGACCTGTGTGCTCCACCACGCTGTCAATGGCAAGGAAAGGGTATCATAATGCCCGCGATCGCACCCTGCCCACTGATGAGAGTGGAATAAGGGTAAGCGAATGATGATGATGATGATTGGTCGACATAAATGTCACCATACGCTTTAATCTTTTGCAGGTCGTTTAGGTGAAGCCGGTGCAGTGCTGGCAGCTAATGGCGACGTTCGCGGCGCAGTGCGTCTTTGGCTTAAGGGTGGCCGCGCCCGCCGAGCAGCTACCGTGCTGCTGCACCAGCCGGCTCTGTTACGAGATGATGAGATGCTTCACGCAGTACACGACCAGCTGGTGCAGGTAAAGATTATTCTAGAAATTTTACAGCATTGTGGATGTTCCAATCTGTCTTAATCTTAAGTTTCAAAATCCTGTGGACCGTCTGATGATTGGAAATTGGCGCTGCGATGATTGAATGGTGTGGTGTGCCCCTGACCTGCAATATGTTTTCTATAATATTTAATATAACCAACATTACAATCAGCGATACATATATATACACATTCAAGCACTTACACGCAAACATGCATTCACACAAACACACACACACACACACTCACTCACACACACACACACACACACACGCGCACGCGCGCGCACATACAAGTTCCAACTATAATATAACTTTGTATTATATATTAAAAAAAATGTACCTAATTTTAAGTTTAATTGTCTATTTTTTACTAGTTTTTGATAAGTTTATTTGTCTTGGTGGATGAGCGGGGCACCCAGCAATACGGGTTCACACCTAGTGCAGGGGCCCTTGCAATTAGTTTATAATGAAATTTTATATAAATAAATTATTTTCATTTTCATTTTCATATAACAACTTGGGTGCCTTATTTACATTTAACATTTAACGCGTGCTATTTGGGTCAATAAAATATCGTGACGATACTTGCATATCGCTTAAGAATTCCCAGAATATGTCATCATTCTCCTGCCCTTATCCCACTCTAAGTGGGGTCGACACAATATGTTACAAACATGTTATCACATGATTTGACTACGTATTTCACGACAGGCCGCCTGCCTGACGTCAACTTACCTTTGTCGCTTCTTACGACACCTCGTTAAGAAAGGAGGGTGGTCTATTCTATTCTGCCGGATACCACACGGCGTAATTCCTAGAATATGTGTAACCTATCAATCCGCATTAGAGCAGAGTGGTGGGCATATCTGATCTTTTTCTTTTAAAGAGAACAAAACCTTGATTTGTAACAGACGAATGTAACTTTACCTGGTGATTTAATTACGAGTGATAGCTTCTAGTATTCGCTATTAATTGCACCTACATATGACTTCCACATCTGAGACATGTTTGGTTTAAAAAAGGTATAAATTTTCTTTATCACTGTGAACTATTATCCAATATTAAAATGTAATATTTTGAATTTAAAAGGTAGTTTATATTTTATAATGTTGACTTCTGTTATCTATTCAGGAGGAATGGTGGGAGATGGCTGGAGAGTTGTCTGAAAAAAAAGGTGACAGTAGAACTGCAGTGGAGTATTACGCCAAAGGAAACAATTATGCCAGAGCGGTTCAACTTGCGCGAGAGGTTTTGTTTTCAGTTTATATTTAAAAATCAATGTTGATTACTTGTGTAAACGTTTCTCTTTTGAAATTCATTCTGAATTAATCTAAAGTACAAATACATGAAAAATTACTCTAGTATCTGAAGTATATTACAAAAAAAATAATAAATTCACTTAATAATTTTGCACAATTTTATACATAAAAAGTATGTTGATATAAATTTATTGGAAGCCAATGTAAGAACACCTAATAGTAATAATTGATATGAATATATGTGTCCATTGGAGAGCATTTAGTTGACGATATTCTGAGAACGATGCACATTTATTATATTATTTCCAAAATGTGGAAGTTAAAAGTAAAAACCTATTTTGATCTATTTATATGTACATGTAATGTAAAATGTAATCTTTATTTATGCATTTCTATTGTACATACATATTGTTACAAAGCAGAAAAAAATAAAAATAACACATGTACAAAGGCATACTTATCCCTAAAAGGGATCTCTTTCAGTCAACCTTTAAGTAACAGAACGAAAAAGACAAGAAGTGAAATACGGGAATATAAAGAAAGAAAGAAAATCAAAAATATGTTATACAAAAGTAATAATCAAATTATTTTGCTGTTATCCGCGATAAAGTAAATAGAAAATACATATAATGCTAAATATAGAGAGGACCATCCGTTTTTTCTTACCCGATACATGTATGTACTCAACAATCGTTTTCAACTGCTACCGAAGCATCACCAGGGGCGAAACAATTGTTGAGTTTGTCATAATGAACGTGTGTAGTGCTTGTGTATTGTGGTGACGGTGGTGGAGGTTTGTGGATGCGTTTTTACGAATCCTGCATGTATCGGGTAAAAAAAAACAGATAGTCCACTATACAATTAGCATTATATATATTTTCTATTCACTTTATCGCAGATTATAGCGAAATAATTTTATTCAAATTCAAATTCAAAAAAGTCTTTATTTATTAATAATTATTTAAAATAATTGGCCTTTACAAGCACTTTAGAATCGTCAAATTAAAATGAAGCTACGACTGGTTCGGAAAGGTCCTCTAACCGAGAAGAACCAGCAAGAAACTCGGCGGTCACTATTTTCAAAAATAAATATTACAATATTGTATTTATAATTGTTAACAAACATAGATTACAATATCATCTAGTGCGTAGCTGGTCGCAATTTAATTCCAAGTTTTCTTATCATTGACAGAGTCCTCAACATTATAATAAGCTTTATTAATGAGCGTCTCTTTAATTGCTTTTTTGTACTTGTGTAAAGGCAAGTCCGGAATGGATTGAGAAATGTTATTATTTATTATATAAATTATTTATTTTGTATTACCTTCATATTAGTAACGCCTAATTCTATAAAAATATGTAACTTTAAACTATGTAACTAGATGAATATATTCACTCGAAATAAAAAGATGAAAAATAAAAAAGCTTGTGTAAATAGTATGTAAATAAGCTTTACTTTATTTAAATAGGTGTGTAAAAAAGCTTTACTTTACTAAAGATTACTCCTGGAACATCAAAAATGTTCCAGGCGTGTCCGGGCGAAGTGACCCGTTTGGAGGGCGAGTGGGGCGCGTGGCTCGTGTCCTGCAGACAGGCGGGTGCTGCCGTTCCACATTTGATTGAAGCCGGCCGTACGGTGGATGCCCTAATAGCTGCACTAAAAGCACACCACTACAGAAAAGCATTGCAAATTGTACAGGTAATTTATAGTTTCTAAATGGCCCAGCCTAGCTTGGGCTGCAAATAATATTTTTTTTGAGAAATGCATCTGTAGGCCTACCATGAACTTTTAGAAAACGATTAAATTCAAAGTCAGTAGCTAAATACAACCGCTCTCTTTTCTTACCATGAAGTGTGATTGTATTGGGGTCGTAATGTTTGAAAAGGAAAACGTTATATGAACTATAGATAACTCTGTCTCTTTTACTCACATGTTTAAGGACGCTTTTGGATCGCTCATTCGGCAATAAATTAAATAGTGCGTCTTTAAGACGTCGTGGTATGAAAAAGCAAAAAAATTTAGTTTACATCTTCAATTGAGTCGCAATAAGAGTTTGTGGTAGGCCTGCTGGACTTGAATCGGTGTCTTCTGGTTTCAGCACTGCCCGTTTTCCCACCTGAGCTATTATAATCTTGTAGATAGTGGCGAAATTAATCTTCGTATTCTAATGATATTATAGCACTTTTTCATTGCTTGAAGATTCACTGTAGTGTATGTGGGTAGAGATATAAGATTTATGCCTTGTATATTTATAGACATGACACACGACATATAATACAAATATGAATATACCAATACATGAACATACTATATATACAAACATACAAAGGAAACCTCACACAATCTCAAAACGCATACACGTCAGTAACACTAGAGTCTGTGGGTGTGAGTGGACGTGTATTTACACACTGTTAGTGCGTGTTTGGTGCAGGTGTTGCGGTTTAGTGCTATATTCATACAACACCAGTTGATCCTCAAACAATACAAGTGAACACTTACACCAATCCAGTAAATATTGGATATTACAAATAAATCAATTAAAGGTAACAATGATTTAAATCTTTTTCAAAAATGAGGTAGTTAGTATCTTACAAGAAGGCAAAGAACTATTCTCTCTTTTGGATGAAAGAATTGGAGGCACAATTTTTTTGTTTTTGTTTAGTTTCCATTAGATAGTTGAGCGTGTACTCGCCAACAAACTATTGTATAGTTTGGAGAGACTATTTGTACTAAAACAAAATGTTAACCTAAGTGAAATAAACAAATAAATGAAATAAATAAATTAAAAAAAAAACATATCTCATAAATTTTTTACAGATACGCTATCCTTTTCTTTACCGAATAGTGTATTTTAATTGTTAATATCAATTAAGCACATAAATTTCAACGTAAAACTCATTATGTCACGGGGATTGACTATGTAGCCAATAAGAAGCACATAGTCTCGCCGTTAGATATTAACGGTTCAATAATATATTTGCGTGCATAATGTTATTACTTTGGCTTCACAATTTAATGTTTGTGCATAAGAATACACATAATTAAAGAAAGATGTATATAATGGATAAAGTAGGAACCGACATAAGCTTACGGTTCCTACTTTGCTCCTTGCAAAAGTAAATAAGTCGTTTGTGGGTTTGGGTATAAGATTCTATATAAAATTCCGCAATCGATTTTGTCTTTGCCACTATAGCAGTTTAAAAGCCATGTTAATGGGAGGCTAATACAAAAAGCCTATTATACTATTGAGGATTATATAGACGATAAAAATGCGTGGATATAGCTACTCCTCTACCCTGTACAAGATAGTAATTACCAAATGTAACTAGTTATAAGAATTTCATTTAAAAGGAGCAACCACCGAGTTTCTTGCTGGCTCTTCTCGGTAGGAACAGCTTTTCGAACCAGCAGTAGATTCTAACGATTCAAAAGCACTTGTTTACAAGTTTACTTGAAAAAAAAAAAATTTTAAATTTGAATTTGTTATCATTTCTATTTAAGGTTATAGATGACAAAGAAGCTATTAGAGATCAGTGCGAGCAATTGGGAGACCACTTCATATCTACACAGGTAAAGCAGTTTTTTCGAATTCTCAAATGTAATCAAACTAATTAAAAAAGTGTTACTAATTAAAGTCTTTGAAGAAATAGTATGTTGTAGAAAGAACGAGGCTGGACTTTTAAATAATCTATGAATTACTTCTGGTAATATTTGTGTCTTTATGAATATGTACCTTTACGGCATGCTGTAGCAAGTTCGACTACTTTTTAATTAATAATAATAATAATAAATTCTTTATTGTATAAAAATTTGTATGTTACACTTCAAAGTTGCCCTGGCTTTATTACAAGCGATTTCGGTTTGGTTCGGATTTCGATCCTGTCAAGAATTAGTTCTGGCAATATTTGTGTATATGACGTGCTCTATCAAGTTTCACTACTTTTTGATAACTAGCGATTTCTATGATATGACCACACCACAAAAGATAATAATCCTATTCTGGTTACGAAGTGTTTCAAGTATACGTCCACAGTTCTAAACGAGCTACGGGTTCGTGGTCTCTAAATATGATAAACTTACTTGGCTATCAGAGTGTATATTAGTAGTATAATTATGCAAATGCAGGATGATTGTTCAGGAATAGATGATAGCATAAACTAGGTATTGTCTCTGTCTGATTTTTTGAGTTTCTATTTTTATCGCTAAATTCTGTTTTCGGTGAAGGCTGGATTTTTAAAATTTCTAAATATTATTAGAACCAAATTTATACAAAATCTTAAGAAATTAAACAATCTAAACTTCTTCATAAATCTGTCTTCTGGTGAAAACAGAATGAGGATGCGGTCATTGTTAAGATAATGTCGAACTGACAGAACGGACAAAAGACAGACGCAGTGAAGGATTTTGTTTTATAGTAATAGTAATGAGTTTAATTTCAATGTTTTGAATGACAAGGAATGGGAAACGGCTGAACGTGTGCTAATATCATGCGGAATGGCAGAGCGATGTGTGCGGGCATTTAACTCTGCAGGAAGAGTTTCTGAGGGACTCCGCCTAGCCGCTGCTCATTTGACTGAAGAAGAGACGAGAGACATTTATCTACCACTAGCTCAACAGTTAAGACAGGATGGACAGCTCCGGAAGGCTGAACAAATTTATATTGGACTTGGTGATCCTGATGAAGCTATATCAATGTACAAGGTAATTAACTAAACAAGTAAATAACTATATTAAGAGTAAATTTTATTTTGTTTAGTTATTTGTAGTATGAAAAAACGGACCAGCTAGACACCGTTTTGGAAGATAGTGTTTGAAGGCCCTTATTGTGTTTTACTTACCTAAAGTACAATTCTACGGTGGCGCGGGTACAACTTTTTTTAATCTTACATATAAAATTCTCGTGTTACAATCTTATTTACGATACTTCTCCAAAACGGCTTGACCGATTTTTATGAAATTTTATATGTATTTTAGGTCTGAGACTCGGCTATTATCTATTTTTCATACCCCTAAGTTATAAGGGTTGTCCACCTCTAACATTTTTTTTAATTGACAAAAATATTTTTTTTATAATATACGCTAGAAATTCCCTAGAAATAATTTATATGGCGAAACAACGTTTGCCAGGTCAGTTAGTAAAAATAACTTTTTAATTTTAGGACCTATTTATTAATATTTTTGGATAATAGCAATTTAATAAAAATCTAACATCATAAAACTGTATGATAATGTGGTATCGTGAATACATTTGTGAACGTCGGTAACGGCTAATATTTTTGGGAATAAGTTATAACTATTTGTTTTAAATTGTGTGTGTATGTTAGATGTGTGATTTAAAATGTATGTCTGTACGAAAATATAAGCACAAACATACATTTCAGGATGCAATGCAATATGAAGCTATGTTGCGATTAGTAGCTGCGCATCGTAGTTCTTTACTTGAAGCGACTCGACGCCATGTAGCGCAAGGCCTACACGCGTCTGGTGATCTACGAGCTGCTGAAAACTATTATATTCAAGCTGGTAAGCGAAATCATCTACCTAATCAACATTCGAATGTGCTATAGTTTTATTTATATTTTTACATAAAGAAATCGACCTATGTTGTCCTACTTTATTATATTGTTAATAAAGCTATTTTCGCGTTGAAATCTATTATTTTATTGACTAATATGTGCGGTGTATTTTGGTGACGGTGGTGGTTGGTAGATGGTAGTGCATGCCTTGAAATAGGATATATATTCCGCTATATTATCGCTGAATATAGCCAAATGACATAACGAGTACCATTACTTTTGCCTTTTGATTATAACTAGATATACGACTTATGTAATACTAAAAAAATATGCTATCCTAATACCGTTCGTTCTACCACAAAGGATTGCCAAGGACGAAGGCCTTTGTCAGTTGACTGGCCCGTTGGCCCAGTGGGTAGTGACCCTGCCTTCAGCTCTGCTGACCGTGGGTTCGATTCCCGCCGAGGGCAAACATTTTCTATAAACAATTTGTTGGTTCTTCGAGTCTGGGTGTATATTTGTAGTTAAGTATGTATTTAAAACTATATATGTAGTATATTTACCAGTTGTCTGTCACCCATAACACAAGCTGTGATAGCCTAGCGGTGAGACCGTGCGACTCTTTCGAGGGGAACACGAGTTCAAACCCGGGCAGGCACCAATGAGTTTTTCTATTAAAACTTATGTGTCTAATTGATAATTGCAATTTATCACACGCTTTTCGGTGAAGGAAAACATCGTGAGGAAACCTGCATATCTCTAGAGAATTCTAGAGATATGTGTAATCTACCAATCCGCATTGGAGCAGCGTGGTAGGTCTTAGCTCCAATCCTTCTCTCCAAAAACGGAGAGAGGAGGCCTTAGCCCAGCAGTGGGCATAACAACGGGCTGTTACTTTACTTTTACTTTTACATAACACAAGTATTAAGTTACTTACTTAGGGGATGGACGACCGTATGTGTAAGTATCCCATATATTTATTATTTATTTATTACTTATTATTTGCAACTTAAACCATCACTATTATGCAATGCTCCAACAGGCTATATTATATTGCTCAGGTTACATATTCTCTGGATATATACAGGTGTTCCGATATTTTCTTCACCGAAAAGGGTGAGATAAATTGCAAATGTTAATTAGGCTGGGTAATTTTAATAGAGAAACTCATTAGTACTTGACCTGGGTTTTGAGCGCGTGACCTCCTAAAAGAGTCACACTGTCTCAACTCAATCGCAGTTTCTTGTGAAGGATAGTTAGAAGGCGTAACTTGCTTAGGTGATTTATTTATTTATTTTAACTGTGTCGCAGACAATAATGCCCGCCTCCAATATGATACATTCATTACATTATACAAGTATTAAATATATTTCAAAAGGCGCACGCACGCGCGTGTTGGTGATTGTGACTGCAGTGCATAGTTATGTCATACATTTACAAATTCATAATTTGACAAAAAAAATCTATATCAACGTACGAAAATAAGTTAAGCTACCAAAAAAAAAAAAAAACATTTAACAAAATAGACGCAGTCTGAACGTTCGGCTATCACAGTTTCTTGTGAGGGATAGTAACGCCTAGTACGCACGGGCGTATAAAATACGTCGCGTTAAAACTCTGCATAGGCGTAATAAGAAATTTCGTATGGTGTATTCGGCGTAACGCCCAACGCCTAATGCCTAAAAAAGAACACTGCTCGATAAAAATACGTCGCATTTTAAAAGCGCTATTGTGATGTATATGTGAATAGATATCAATAGGCCTAGCATGAACTTTTAAAAAACGATTCAATTCAAAGTTAGTAGTACCTAAACTCAACCGCTTTCTTTTCGTACTATGAAGTGTGAATTGCATTGGGGTCGTAAGGTTTCGAAAGGAAAACGTTAAATGTACTATAGATAACACTGTCTCTTTTACACATAATTTTTAGGATGCATTCCGAAACTAATTTTTTCTTCATATTCGTCTTGAAATACTGTAAGTTAAATCTATTTTGCGATGAATATAAGCAAAATGCATAACAACTCACTCTGTTTTGTATTGTTTATTGTAGATCCACGTAAAACATAGTTTTATATATTTTATGTTAGAATTAAATTTTGGAAAATTAAATTAAGAAATTAAATTAATAAGTTAATTTATTTTAATAGCCCATGGTACAAAAAAAGAGTGAATGAAATATTTGCGATCCAGTTTAGGTTGTCATTCGGCAACGATTGAAAGTGTGCGTCTTTAAGACGTCATGGTATGAAAAAGCAAAACAATTTAGTCTACGTCTTCAATTGAGTCGCAATAAGAATTCATGGTAGGCCTGCAGGATACCCATGTCATTCGATGTATTTTTAACGCACGGAAAATACCCTCTCGTGCGTGCGAATAACGAGGGGTAATAGGCCTTTAATGGCTTAGGTGATTGGAAGGGTGCAATACAAATGCACCGTTCGAGTGGTCAGTGGGAGAGCGCTGAGAGGGTTGCTCGGGCGCATGCACCGGCGGCGGTGCAGCAACAGGTCGCGCTGCAGTGGGCGGGCGCGCTGCCAGCCGCGGCCGCTGCGAGGCTGCTCGCGGCTAGAGGACTGGCGGCGCTGGGCGCGAGATGGGCACTACAGGCCCAGAGGTGAACAGTCCAAGTCGTCATTTGTAGAATGCATGCAAACTGTAAACTGTGTCCGCACAATCGTCATATACATAATCGTCATGCCAGTTACAAATCATTTGTTTGCATAATTTATAGAATTAGGCGTTACTTTGCGGAGATCCATAATACAAAAGTAATAATAATATTATTTTGCTATAATCCGCGATACAGTAAATAGAAAATATATATAGTGTTTAATGTATAGTGGACTATCAGTATTTTCATACCCGATACGTGCAGGATTCGTAAAAACACATGAACAAACCTCCACCACTTCCACCACAATACACAAGCACTACACAGGTTCACTATCACAAACTCAACAATCGTTTCGCCCCGCAACCGAAGCATCATCAGGAGATAGACTCCACGACAAAATCGCAAAGTGATTTTGTCGTGGAGTCTATCTCCTGATGATGCTTCGGTTCCACGACAAAATCACTTTGCGATTTTGTCGTGGAGTCTATCTCCTGCGATTTTGTCTATCTTTGCGATTTTGTCGTGGAGTCTATCTCCTGAAAATACTGATAGTCCACTATACATTAAACACTTTATATATTTTCTATTTACTGTATCGCGGATTATAGCAAAATAATTTTATTATTACTTTTGCATTTGTTTGCAGTTTAGAATTATGTAAGCAAGTTTTCATTTCAACGCGAAAACTGTTATCAAGCGACACGAAGAAGCGATCGTTGCTTACAACTCTATTCGAAGACGAAGGCACAGACGTCGATTGCATTTGTTTCATCCGTATATTGAAAATATCGATCATTGGCTTGTATTGTGACAAAACAGCTATCGGAAGATGATTATATCTGTAATTAAAGTACTTAATGTATAGAAGCCGACTTAACTTACCTCTCATTCTATCGGGTGCGCCCTACTATTATCGAGCTCATACGGGGCTCTTATTCATGAGCTCTTTATATGTCGTTAGTGCGGCGGTATCTGAAACTGTGATTAAAATAACTAAAGTAATTTAGAATGGCATTTTAGAGTTCTTGATTTATAAATCGTTAATGATAAATTTGAATTTTGCTTAATAAATAAATTACCAATATTTCACATATAGTTATGATTAGAATGATTCACAGAAATCGTGCAATAAGTTAAATATCTGCAGATCTCGTCAATGTGTATGGTCAATTTCATAGATGGGATATAGCCGTGGAACTAAGTGAACTAGGTGGGGGAATTTCAAAACGTGAGGTAGCAAGACACGAGGCGGCGGCGTTAGCTGACGAGCACCCAGAAGAAGCCGAAGCAGCCTTCCTTAGAGCTTCTGCTGCAGAAGATGCGATACGAATGTGGCTTTCAAAGGGACACCACCAGAGAGCTTTGACTTTAGCCGAGCAGCATGCTTCGCATATGGTATAAGTATACATATACATATACTTTTATATATATACATATACACATACATATTGTAATAAAACTCCCCTTCACACTTTTTATTGAAATACTTATTGACAGTTACTCTTATCACCTAGTCCGACACGGAAAACATCGACCTTCTTTCTACCTTTTCTACTTCGACCATCGTATTTGAAAGTAAAACCAAATATATAGGACTTCAATTTGAGACAACATTTTATAATTATAAACAATATCATGTTTACCAACATTAAAGACCTATCATTATACATATACATATCGCCTCTTTACAAGAACAACGTGATATTTGTCAAACCACAACTTTACAGGGGAGCAATTTCAAACGTTGATAAATTTAAAAATACTCAAAATTTTACCATAGAATAACAATTAAATTGATGCGATAATTAATCTGCCATATGAAAATAAGCAAAAAAGAAATAATAAAAAAAACCTTTTTTATGATACGTCACGTTGTTCTTGTAAAGAGGCGATATATTTATTGTTAAAGACTTCGTCTTCTATTTTGATAATATGTTATTAAAATACAGCAGCTTTGACTTTTACACTTTATTTAATTTTATAATCAATCTAGATTGGTATTTTAATACAATCATCGGGATGATGATTTTTACGTCTTCCATTTTTGATACCCAGCGCTAGCATGGCTGCCCGTAGGCTTTTTTATAGTCGCCTCTGTAATTTTGGGTGTAGCTTTAGAAAACTATTTTGAAATAACTAACATTATGGAACTCGGAATTGAAAAAAAAATGTCTTTATGTATATTTAAGGCAAATTTTGGCAATCACCATATTTGTTCTATGTGCATAGTTATACAATGTTATGTGTTAATATCAAATCTTAAAGTACCATAGTTGTAAAGGTCTACTATTATTTTAACTGTAATTATAAATGTATTTGGACTCATTTCATTAGGGTCATATTAATACCTCTTTTTTTCAAAACTCGCTTGTCTCAGATTCTTAGATAATAATTACACGTAATCGCAATATATATTGGTGCATGCTAGAAAAGTAAATCACAAAATTTTAATATAAAGTTCAGAAAGACAATATTAATTACCTAGAAGCCTAGGAGATTAAGATTTTAAAATCAGACCGATTATCGCTTTTTAGGCATACCCTATATAGGATTACAGATATTAAAATGCAATAGATATACTAAATTAATTTAAGATATTTCACCAAGAACCCATTGAATTATGCACAAAATAAGATATATTTAACGCAATCAAAGACACGCACACGCACACAAAAACGCACACACAGACATAAATACACAAGCTTAAAAAGCTATTTAGATTAAAAATTTTGTTCATATTTTTTACGGTAATAAAGAGAAATAATTGCAGTGAAATATTATTTTTAATGTTGTATTATTATTATATTTTTATATTTTCATATTTTATAGAAGGTCTCTATATCTCTATTTAAATTTTTTAGAATGAAATAAACGTTTTTTGTATCGATGTAGGTAGAAGAAGTGTTGATAGAAGGCGGTCGCGCGGCTGCGGAAAGAGGTGATCTAGCACAATTTGAAGCGCTCATGATTCGTGCGAACAGACCGCGGGAGGTGGTACAGCATTATAAAGATCTGGGTAAGATTATTAAAGCTATTATGTTATATATTGTTGTTGTATCGACCAACAAGCCATTTGGTTCAGTTCTACATATTAACTTATTAGCCGCGCCCGCACATTCGCCCGCGTGGAAATCAGTGTGTCACAAAGTATCTTCGGCTGTCATTTTTATCCCGGAGGAATCCTAAGATAAAAAGTAGACTATATATTTACACTCAACCTTCTCTCACTCAACTCAACTCTTCCAGTGACAGTCCCATGTACCTTTAATCTAAACCTTTCTCAAGAATTTCACTATGGTGGAAACCGTAAAAAAATCCTTTCGGTAGATTTTGGGAAAAACGATTATGTACAGACATAAATCTTTTGGAGATTTTGTTTTATAATATACTGTTAGAAATGGCAGGCATTTGACTTAAATATTTCAGCTTTCTCAGACAGTCAACAAAGACAAACGTACAACTCCAACATATGAAACAGGTCAAACAAGTATTGACAGGTTAAGTTTAGTATAATTTGGTATTTTATGCCAGGACGATTGTACCACCGAAGGCTGTCTTCCACTGAGAGGAACTGGCTGCACTCAGTGTTTGCTCTTATTACGAATATCAACTATTCGAAGTTAGATTCTAATAACAAAGAACTCTGAATGTAGATAGGTAGACGCGAGTCTACCCTAGAAAGACACAGTAACACTTATTAAAATAGCTTGTTTAACTAAAACAGGTTGTAACACGATCTAAACACGTGGGTGTCTAATAATCGTACAAGTCTAGCTTTACAGCAAGACACACAACACACACACACACTCACTCATACATCCTCAAATTTCATGTTTTTTTTTTTGGTTGGTTTTTATTTGATAATCTGTAAGTTTGTAAGTTCCATAACGAATAATTAGTGATAAGATTAGCTTAATACTATTAACAGTGTAATCCTAAATTGGCTTATTTTATAATGTATAGTTATAGTTTGTATTAAATTGTTAAAACGCTGTTGGATTACTAAATAAATTTTAAAAAAAAAGACTGCCAAATGACGATGGGATCCAGCAGCGTAACGGTCTAATAACCCTATTAGTTAAATTTCACAACAACACTGCTCTCAATATGCTCTCAATATCCATCTTTTGTTCAAAATTTTCGCTCCAAAATTAAGTCGCTGCCTTGGTACCGGCCACGTGATTATCGCGTTGCCAATTTCCATTCCTAACAATACATTCATTTATTTTATAAAGAGCTTTGGGAAGAGGCTGCTCGCGTGTCCCGCGAGTACCTACCAGATAGCGCGGAGCCGGTTCCACCATCTGTTCCGCTACTGCTGCAACGAGCCGCTGACCACGCTGACAGGTCGATATACAATTTTTAACTGCCTTCCTTTACCGCTCTACTAATGGACGCTACACAAAACAAAACAAATAAAACAATCTTATGTAGTGTAAGATACACTACATAAGATTGCAATATTTTGTAAATCTTCTTCTTTTAGGGCCACTGTAGCGAGCGAAGATAGTCAGTACTACATTGTCCTTCCTATTTTTGATAAGATGGCAGAGTTCGGGTGCGCTTGAAGAGCTGGGAGTAGACATGGGCGAAATGTATCCCTGACAAGAAAAGAGTGATATATATCTTTTCGCTCTTGGGATATATATCACTCTTTTATATCTTTAACTCTTTTAGCTCAGTACGGCTTGAGAGTATAAAGCAACTAAGACTAAAAGTATATCCGATATATCTTCGGCTCTTTTAGCCCGGACTTAGAACTCAGTAAGGCGGTATTGTACTTTTTATTTATTATATAAATTGTGCTACATATTTTCTTTATTTTTTATTTTTTTCTATTTATTATGTACACTATTATTTACACTTTTCTGATATGTTCAGGTAAGGATGACTTCTTCCCACTAAGAATGGAATGTAAATAAATAATCGTTCGCGAATTAGTGATTTTTTTTGGTACATTTGCATCCAATTAAGCTTTTTTGTCTTTGCCATAAAGCACAAAAAGCTGAACGCCGGCGCGTATTGTCGTTCCGAAAATCCGTAGTTTACATTTTTAATACAAATATGCAATAGAGTTATTCGTCTCTCTTTCTGACATGTAAATTGCTATATAAGCTCATCTCTTTCACTCTAACTCTGAACGAGCCGTAACTCATCACGAAAATTGACTCTTAAGATTAAAGATATAGAGATATAATTGAAACACATGCGAGCTAGAGAGTGATTATATCTTCTGGAGAGATATATATCTTTCTTGTCTTTAGCTCGCGAGCTACTCAACTCTAGCTGGGAGAGTTCGGGAGTCCCAGTTGAAATTCATCTTCATGCATGAGTTAATTACCATCATCCTTAAAGTAATCATCATCCTCCTTACCTTATACCACTGTAACTGGGGTCGCCACAACATGTTATAAACATGTTGTCACATGATTCGGCTACGTATTTTACGACACCTCGGTAAAAAAATGAGGGTGGTCTATTCTACTCAGCCGGATACCACAAGATAGTTCGACTTACCTTAGTCGCCTTTAACGACACCTCGGTAAGAAAATAAGGGTGGTCTATCTACTCAGCCGGATACCACAGGATAGTTCAACTTACCTTTGTCGCCTCTTAAGGCACCTCGGTAAGAAATGAGGTTGGTCTATTCTACTCAGACGGATAACACACTTCATCCTTAAAGTAATAGTAGAAATAATTTGCTATATTAATCGCATAATCCGCAAAGGCGGATTAAAGCGAAATAATTCTATAACTACGTTCGTACTCGAGCCATCCAGTGGATTAAATTGGTCCCTATTCATCCTGTGAATTCCGCCGTGTGGTATACAGCTGAGTAGAATAGACCACCCTCATTTCTTACCGAGGTATCGTAAAAGGCGACTAACGTAAGTTGACGTCAGGCAGGTGGTCGTTCGCAAAATACATAGCCTAATCATATGACAACATGTCTGTAATATGTTGTGCCGACTTAGAGTGGGATAAGGGGAGGAAGATGATGATGATTCATCTTGTGAATTAAATTCTTACCTATTCGTCAAGTGAACTAAATTCATCCCCTTGTCTAGTGACTTATCCATTTATATTGTTGTAGGGGAGAATGGTGGGAGGCTGTCCAACTGTTGTTGAACGCGAGCGCCGCGGGTGCTTCGGGCGGTGCCAATAGGCTGGCCGAGCGAGCTGCCTTGAGGGCTGCAAAGCTGGCGCGCGATCGGCTCCGTGGACCGCAACGGAGGAATGCTGCCAATATGTTGGCTGAAACGTAAGTTAGAATCAAATCAAAATAATCTTTACTCAAGTAAGCTCTTTCGAGCACTTATGAATCGTCAAGGATCAATATAATTAATGAAGCTACAACTGGTTCGGAATATTGCTCTTACCGAGAAGAACCAGCTAAAAACTCGGCGGTCAATCTTTCAAACATTCTCAATTTTGTATAATTAAACCGCAGTGTATGAAGCTGAAAGGGATTACAAATCCAGGCATTTTTTATCATCCAAATAATCTTCAATTTTGTATATGCTTTACGTATAAGCATATCTCTTGCATTTAATTTAAACCTTTCTGTAGACTGTTCTAGTACGGATTGCGGAATTTTATTGAAAAAGCGAATAAGAACACTGAGAACTTACTCGTCAATTAGGTTAAGCTAGTTCGTAATTGGATTTCTGGGAGAATTGAATTTCATGTAGTATGCTTCCAAATTACTGACAATAATTTGGATGGTATGTGAATAAAAATAAATTATTCAAAGCATCAGCCCTCCCCTGACTGCCTCCCAACCGTTACTTGTGACCTAATAAATAATAATAGTTATAAAAGTGGGCTAATTATGGCGACATATTGCCACTACGGTAAAGGGAAATAATGGAAAATTGCATAACTAAGCCACCACTAGTATTTATTGAAGTGGTTTTTGAGTGATATAGAATTTAGTTTCAAAAAGAAACATCAAATCATTAAATACAAATTAAAATTAAAATTCAGATTTGCTGCAATAGGACAAAGCGAGGTTGGTGAACAACTTAGAGCTGCTCTCATAGATGGTATTGAAGATGATACTGAAGCAGGTAATATATTTCTACATATTTCTGTATATTTGACTGGCCTAGTGGGTAGTGACCCTGCCTTTAGCTCCGCGGGTAGCGGGCTCGATTCCCGCCGAGGGCAAACATTTTTTATAAACGATTTGTTGTTTCTTCGAGCCTGGGTAGAGGTAAGGTAGAGGTAAAATTATATATGTAGTATATCTACCAGTTGTCATATACCCAAAACATAAGTATTAAGTGACTTAGTTTGGGGACGAACGACCGCATGTGTAAGTAATATTTTATATTTATTCTAATATGTTATGCAAATCATAGAAAGAAAGTCACCGTTGGTCGAAAATATACAAAGAATAATGGAAAAAAATAATTTCTGCGTAGGCACTTCATCTGATTACGTAGAGGAGGAAACACCTCAGGAAGTTGCTGAAGAATCTGATTCTGAATCAGCGGCATTGGAAAAATTAGCTCGTGCAGGCCATTGGCAGAGGTGTCTCGCTCATGGGGGGGCAAAAGCTTCCCATTATGCTTTAAGATACGCTGCGCATCTGTTTAAGACACATTCCGTATGTATAATATCTTAAATTTTATTTTTCAGTAAAATTGGTTTAAATTTTTTGTAATCAATTTCGTTGTTTCTGCAATTTATCTGAAATCAACCATAATTAATAATAATTAATTAAAACAGTTTCAAGTCCATAAGGAGCTTTCATACAAGTCATGAGCTCTTTATGCGGCGTTGATATGGAACTGATAAGTTCCCGCCGCGATAACGCCGTTTAAAACTAGTCGGACTCTTCTTCTTTCTTATTTTCCTTGCTTCTCCTTCTTCTTCTTTCTTAGTCGGGCTCGTACAATAGAATAAGACATGAGTATTGCCGGTCTCTAAAATATTAAACAATCAATCAATCAATTAACCAATTTAGTGATTATCTTTTCGTTGTAATTATTAACTATAACATGTTCTTTTGCGATGTTTAAGAGTTAGAGATGCATAACTAGGTATGGCTGATATGGGTTTGGTTAATTATATTTTGTGATCTTGGTCATACATTTAATAGAAAAAAATAAGAAGTTAATTGAAAATTACCCGTACAAACTATTATAGGGTAGTCACATTAAATGATACAGCTTCGCAACATAATGGGCTGTGTAGGTTACACAGGTTCTTCTAATGATCTCTTCGTTTCTAAATTAAATACGTAAAGGTACTCCAAGCGTAGCTCGATTCATCGACCAGGATAATTTGAAAACTTTGGTCTAAGGAATTTCTTTGAAACGATATTCTCTAACATCCTGAACGTCGGCTAAAGAAATTAGGTTAAGCGATTGACCTCTGTTTTCACATTGACTTGGTACCAAATTCATTAAAAAATTCTTACGGATCCAATGAATTTATGCGTCTTTTTGATGTATTGCAGCGAATGGAAGGTGTTGATATTGAAAGCGAAGATGTTCCAGAAGTTTTATCACAGGTATTGGCAAAATTATAATAGGTAAAAAAAATTGAATTATGACACTTCGCAAAGTAACGACTAATACTATTAATAATTTATCGCAGGTATTAGATACTTTACGACAATATCTTAGCGAGGAGAGTGGTGTCAGTCCATCGAGTGACCTGCCCTTAGCAAAGGCTGTTTGTAATGAAATTCTTGTCCGAGTGTCTACTGCTCCAAAAGCCTTTACGGCGATGAAGGATGCTGCATCTGTTATGGTTTTGGCGGGAGCAGATGAGCGAGTGTTGCAGGTATAATTTTGTAAAACAACAAAATAAGTTATGTTGTACTATTGTACATTCTATTGAATAGAATAGAACCTACTCTATTATTCACCATAATCTTTAATATACAATGAAATGAGATGTTGAGCATAAAAATATTTGTAATACTTTTATCTTCTAAACTAGACTTTGTAGTATAATAAAAAATCTAATAATATTCTGATATACTGTTTAGAAATTTGCTTTTAAAAAAGAAAAAATCCTTTTTTATTCAATGCAGGATACTCAGACTAAAATTCACGGAATAAAAAAATTTCAAAATTTAGTCAGATCAATAAACACTTTTAGAATTTGCATTATTTCCAATAGATATATAATAATTATTTGTTTTTAAGGCTCTCACTTTGTTGATGGGTCTCCATGTAACTCAAATAGCGTCCAAGGTAGCTCGGGCGCTTCCAAGATACACGGATATTATTGTCGCAGATGTTGGTAATTAGCCTTTATACACTTACTTCCTACAGCAATACAACCCTTCTTGGGATGGCCTCTTTGCATTTCGCTCTGTCCTTGGCCCCCCAGATGTTACAATATGGGTCACTTATCATCAAATTTATTTTTTTATACTTATTATAAAACAAAGACCCAAAAGCTGTCTGTCTGTATGTATCGATTTTCTTTAAATCTACTTAACCGATTTTTGTACAGTTTTCACCAAAAGATAGTGCAATATCTTCGGATGGTTTAGGTAAATAGTACATATCGATATTATTTAAATTGTGTTGAAGAGATCGCGCAGTTGTTAAAAAACTAGGAGCTATAGTCGCGTGCGCTGAGTAAACCAGCAGAGATACGCTAAAGTAATGTACTAAAGAATAGTAGATCTATAAAACTACTACAAAAAAGTCCGCGATAGCATGTCTCTATCTCTTACGGTTAACTCACAATAAGTACTTTTATGCTAAAAATTTGAATTCTAGCAAAAAAATTGACTCGAAGATTTCCACGCTGGCAAAGCGTCAAATAATTCTTTATTCAAATTGGCTTTTACAAATATTTTTGAATCATCAAATTACAATTAAAGTACGTCAGGTCGAGAAAGGTAGTCTCTTACCGAGAAGAACTAGCAAGAAACATGGCGGTCACAATTTTAAAAAATAAATAGTTCATTTATATACATATAATTTACAAATCAAAAATTACAATATAATCTAGTGCGTAGCTGGTCACAACTTAAATCCAAGCTTTTTATCATTAACATAGTCTTCAACAGTTTAATAGCTTTTGAATAAGCTTTATGAATAAGTGTCATCCCTATCTACTACTCTATGTTACGGAACTCCGACTTCGGTTCCGAAAGGTCGGAACCTCCGATTGAATTCACACCTCCGACTCCAACTCCGGCTCCGATAAATTTTAGACGGAGGTATAACGAAGGTGAAATTGTCATGCGAATTCGGACAGAACGCGCAGCTACAAGTTGTAACTTGTTGCCCGGGAGTATCACCCCTCGCACGCGCAACTTTCGTTCATTTGTTTTTTTTCAATATGAGTGGTTAGACGCGCTTAAGTATTCAATTATTTAAATCGTGGTGGTCATATTGTCTAAGTACAGTTTACGGGTCAATTTTTAAATTAATAATGAAGGAGGCGAAAGTAGGAACCTAGGCCTCCAATTCCGATTCCGACTTCGGCTCCGATAATTCAAATATGAAATCTCCGGTTCCGGTAAACCCACCTCCGTAAAATCCCTAGTGTGTATGTATCTATGGCGGTCAGTTCAGTAGTTTAGATCAGCAGGCCTACCATGAACTCTTATTGAGACTCAATTGAAGACGTAAACTAAATTGTTTTGCTTTCTCATACCATGACGTCTTAAAGACACACATTTTAAGCCGTTGCCGATAACAACCTTAGTTGGATCGCAAACGTCTTTCATTCACTCTTTTTTCGTACCATTGGTATACAAATATAATTAACTTCATCATTCTCCTGCCCTTAAACCACTCTAAGTGGGGTCGGCACAACATGTTATGAACACGTTGTCACATGATTTGGCTGAGTATTTTACGCCCGGACGCCTGCCTGACGTCAACTTACCTTAGTCGCCTTTTACAACACCTTGGTAAGAAAGGAGGATGGTCTATTTTATGCTGCCGGATACCACACGGCGTTAAAATTAATTAACTTATTAATTAAAATTCTTAATTTAATTTTTCCAAAATTTAATTCTAACATAAAATATAAAAAACTATGTTTTACGGGGATCGATAAGAAACAATACAAAACAGAGTGTATTGTTATGCATTTTGCATATATACATTGCAAAATATATTTAACAGTAAGTATTTCAAGACGAATATGAAAAAAAAAATAGTTTCGGAATGCATCCTAAAAACATTTGAGTAAGAGATAAAGTTATCTATAGTTCATATAACTTTTTCCTTTTCAAACATTACGACCCCAATGCAATTCACACTTCATGGTACGAAAAGAAAGCGGTTCAGTTTAGGTACTGATTTTGAATTGAATCGTTTTCTAAAAGTCCATGGCAGGCCTACTGTTCGTATATATTTTATAGTTCGTGTATATGTTTGTTTATATTTTAGCGTTTTACGCTTGTGGTGAAGTAATAAGAGCGGAAGGCGCTAGTGGCGCCAGGGAGGCTTTCGTAATGCTTAACCACTGCCTTGATCTGGCTGAGGCTGCAGATGAGGACTCTACACATCTTCTTGACTATACTGATTTTGGTAGGTATTTTGTATTTACGCGTTACGCGTAATACCTAGACGACAGAGTACCTAATAGTCATATTGAGTCGCATAGAATTAAGTTGGCGTTCCTATGCGTGTGTTATTTGTGGCTATAGGAGAAAATAATTTTCGTTTTCGTATTTTTAGAGAACATAATTTACACCAAGTTTATCGAGAAATTTATTTTATTCTATTGAAGTTGATATTTACAATTAATCATGCCGTTTATTACATAATATTGATACTCATCTTCTTGACTATACCGATTTTGGTAAGTATTTTGTATTTACGCGTTACGCGTAATACCTAGACGACAGAGTATCTAATAGTCATATTGAGTCGCATAGAATTAAGTTGGCGTTCCTATGCGTGTGTTATTTGTGGCTATAGGAGAAAATAATTTTCGTTTTCGTATTTTTAGAGCACATAATTTACACCAAGTTTATCGAGAAATTTATTTTATTCTATTGAAGTTGATATTTACAATTAATCACGCCGTTTATTACATAATATTGATACTACAAGTAATCTTTAATATGTTTAACGCACCTATTATGTATAACTTATGTAACTAAACAACCTGTTAGATATAAAATTACTTCTTCATTGGGTAAATTTGATATGCCAAAGCAACTCTATCTTTCATCGCTGCCATAACTTATATCCAAGTTTATTATATTACGTATTAGTGTATTGTATCTTGTATTATATGTACACACACACACATACTCACAAACTATACATATTTATAATTTTGTTTCAAAGTTTTTTTTTATAGTTGTATTTTTAACTACTTAATGTACATACATTAAGTATTTTTATATTAATTATCCAATCACCGAGGATCGCTGGTAGAGATCTCTCATAGAGATAAATAATCCTTTGTACTTGTTTCCTTTTTAACTGTATTTTCTTGTATCTTTTTTTATGGGTACATAAATAATATTCATTCTCATCATTCTCCTGCCCTTATCCCACTCTAAGTGGGGTCGGCACAACATGTTGCAAACATGCTGTCATATGATTTGGCTACATATTTTACGACCGGCCGCCTGCCTGACGTCAACTTACCTTAGTCGTCTTTTACGACACCTCGGTAAGAAATGAGGGTGACCTATTCTATTCTGCCGGATACCACACGGCTTATGGGTTCATAAATAAATAAAATAAATAATTTTTGCAATGAAATTGATTAAAAGTCGTAAATAGTAGCTGTGAATAATTTATAGAATGTACGGATTGGCCGCAAACACCTTTGGTTCTGGATAACGCTTGTGTGCGCGGCGCGCCCTTAGACGCGCTCCGCGACTGGGTACTCGCCGTCTCCATGGACCAGCAAGTCGAACAGGTATCATACATTATTTACTCGTCCACTTGTACACGTGACTTACAGATATCTTTTAAAATTGCAATCTTGCGATATTCAATATCAGCTAAATTCGAACCAAGAAATTCAATTCACAGATACTTTTCAGTAGTAATTCTATTGGGTCAGGTACTTTTTGTGAAGAAGTCGGTACCGGTTTCGAGATTCGGTTTCGAGATTCATTTATTCATGATGTATGTGTATATGCGCTTTAGAGAACTAGCTAGAGAGAACACGTACTCTTTCTCTCTGTGTGTGACATTTTGTTTGTGTTTGTGTGTGTGTGTGCGTTCGGTTCCCGCCGAGAGCCAACATTTTCTATAAACAATTTGTTGGTTCTTTAAACCTGGATGTATATTTGTATTTAAGTATGAATTTAAAATTATATATGTAGTATATCTACTACTTGGCCGTCACTCATAACACAAGTATTAAGTTATTTTGGGGACGGACGACTTTGTGTGTTCCACTTCACTTTGATATATACACACATTCGTACAATTTGATATAAATCATACATAGAGGTACCACTAGTATCAGAAAAATTTTAATTTTAGGTACCTACACACCTTTCAAGCCTTTACATAAAGAATTAAAGCTAATTAATTTAATAGAAGTAGGCGTTACTTTGCGGAGATCCATAATACAAAAGTAATAATAAAATTATTTTGCTATAATCCGCGATACAGTATAGAAAATGAATATAGTGCTAAATGTATAGTGGTCTATCAGGAGATAGACTCCAGGACAAAATCGCAATGCTTTGCGATTTTGTCCTGATGATCCTTCGGTTGCGGGGCGAAACAATTGTTGAGTTTGTGTTAGTGAACGTGTGTAGTGCTTGTGTATTGTGGTGGCAGTGGTGGAGGTTTGTGCATGTGTTTTTACGAATCCTGCATGTAACGGGTATGAAAAAACGGATAGTCAACTATACATTTAGTACTATATATATTTTCTATTTACTGTATCGCGGATTATGGCAAAATAATTTTATTATTACTTTTGTAAAGCTAATTAGATAAATTACTGTAGCCACAGTACACTATTTTTCGTTTTAACTTTACTTCATGATGTATAATGGTAATATTTCTCATCAAGATGAGCAAGTGACTGGATTTTAAAATAAACCTTAGTTTGATAATAATATGGTTCATAGTCCTCTAAGTAAGCCCTTGTAGCGCGGCGTTATATAGGTTAGTGAACCATTATTAAC
This sequence comes from Morpho deidamia, assembly GCA_947086505.1. Taxonomy (NCBI): domain Eukaryota; kingdom Metazoa; phylum Arthropoda; class Insecta; order Lepidoptera; family Nymphalidae; genus Morpho; species Morpho deidamia. The sequence continues at coordinate 8,641,984 of CAMTZC010000027.1, forward strand.
AAATCATGTTCTGGTGAGTTTACCAGTTTGAAGGTATTAAGTTTGTTCGAAAATATATTTTTATGTGATATTTGAATACAAAGAATTATGCCACAGTTATCATATACTTACTTTCTATCTAATACTTTCTTACTACTGCCACCTTATTATCGTGGAGGTTATATTGTTTTCTTTTTTTATTGCAGTACGCTTTAGTCACTATCGCGTCACTAGGTCTCAGGAACAATATGTGACCCCGAATGCCCCTTAAACTTAAGGCAAAAATTTATATTTATAACGGTTATTAGACCTGTCGTAATGTGTGTTCAAATTCAAATTCAAAATGTTCTTTATTCAAGTAAATTTTTTAACAAGTGCTTTTAATCGTTAAAATCTACCGCTGGTTCAGAAAGCTGCTCCTACAGAGAAGAGCCAGCAAGAAACTCGGTGGTTGCTCTTTTCAAATGAAATCCTTATTACTAGTTACATTTGGTTATTACTATCTTGTACAGGGTAGAGGAGTAGCTATATTCACGCATTTTTATCGTCTATGTAATCCTCAATAGTATAATAGGCTTTTTGTATTAGCCTCCCTTTAACAGCGCTTTTAAACTGCTATAGTGGCAAAGATAAAATCGATTGCGAGATTTTATTATAGAATCTTATACCCAAACCCACAAATGACTTATTTACTTTTGCGAGGCGCAAAGCAGGAACCGCAAACTTATGTCGGTTCCTACTTTGTCTATTATATACATCACCAATCCTTTTATAATTATGTATATTCTAATGCACTGGTGCAGAGATATGTTGTTCTGCTTTCGAAGGACCTTTATAAATTTCGCTGGTTCTGAATGGGTGTGTCCAGTGTACCCCAAATTACACAATATCCGCGATCGACAAGTAAAAACTACTCACCGCCCCTCTGGAACGTCCAGCTCCCGAAATTGGCAGAGATATCACGCACAATAATGTCACAACACGGGTGGGATAAAGTTCAGTGAACACTTACAAACTTTGTCGGTCGGTGGCGCTGGTGGTGCTCTCGCAGAAATCCACCAATCCGGTACCACCGAGCGATACCATTAGGTTGGCGGCAGAATATACAGCCAACCGCGGAATGTGCAATAAGCAAGTACTGAACATGCACTAACATTAGATTGCTAAAAATATACTGTGAAGCCAAAGTAAGAATACCTATTTCCTTAAACCTCTCTCGCAGGGAATCACGCGAACTTAAATTGTAAATGCCACGTATGGCTCAAAAATATTACAAAAATTCTATCAATATCCGGAATATCAATATAAATATATGGATCAGAATGTTGGATGGAGAAATGAAAAAGATGGATGACAGAAGAGTGCATGCAAATGAGACACCACATATCCACCTTAACATTCCGATTAAAGTGGATGTGTGGTGTGACAAGATTGCATAAAATACGAAATGAGTATATAAGGGGAAGTCTGAAAGTTGTGCCCATTATAAAAAAGACGAGAGGTGCAAGATTGGGATGGTAGGCACATGTAATGAGGAGGGATGATAATCATGTGACCAACGAATGTTGAGTATGAATGAGGATGGATATATGCCTAAAGGTAGGCCTAAAAAGAGATGGTTAGATTGTGTGAAGCATGACATCGATATAAAAGGAATAGCGCCACAGTTGACGAATGATAGGAGAGAATGGAAGAGAAAAACATGTTGTGATCCCACTTAGAGAGGGATAAGTATAGAAGAAAGAAAGAAAAGTACACTTTCGTCCCTATCGTCTTTTATCTGTAGTGTATAAGTCCATGTATATATATCTTTTGTAAGTGGTAATTACAAGAGGTCGCTGCTATCGTGCATATTACGAGTGCAGCCGATGAATAACGAACACAACCGATGGCGTTGTCAAGGCAACGCCTAACAACAAATAGTGGTTGCCATGGAAACAGAATAACAAGCAGCCATCTTGTGTGATGTGACGCGTGGTTTAGGTTATTGTATTAATTGCGAATAAACAAATACAAGTTGAACTTTAGATTGAGGATCCATTAATACTCACTTCTGAACATAATAAATAATAAATATATGGGACATGTACACACACGGTCGTCCGTCCCCAAAGTAAGTAACTTAATACTTGTGTTATGGGTGACGGAAAACTGGTAGATATACTACATATATAAGTTTTAATATATACTTAAATACATTTGTATTTAAGTATGTATTTAAACTTAAGTTAAAGTTAAACTTAAGTATGTATTTAAACGTAAGTACACAACCAGGCTTGAAGAACCAACAATTTGTTTATAGAAAATGTTGGCGCTGGGCGGGAATCGAACCCGCGACCAGCGGAGCTGAAGGTAGGGTCACTACCCACAGCGCCAACGGGCCAGTCAACATTAACATTCTTTAACACTATATATTATTATTTTACTATTAAGTTACATATTTCTTTATTGAAACAGACGTTACCGGTGGATGGTCGGGGCAAGTACAGCTCTTTCATAGAAGCAGATGAGCCGTACTGTGTTCTCACTGGTTACTCGCTCGGCTCGCGTTTAGTCACCTTCACTAACGGTAACAATTAAATTAATTTTAATTATATCATCATCCTTCTACCCTTATCCCACTCTAAAGTGAGGTCGACACAACATGTTAAAAACATGTTGTCACATGATTCGGCTACTTTTTTACGACTGGCCGCCTGACGTCAACTTACTTAGTCGTATTTTTAGACTCCTCGGTAAGAAAGAGGCAGGTCTATTATACTCAACCGGATACCACACGGCGGGTCATCTTACCTTAGTCGCCTTTTACGACACTCCGGTAAGAAATGAGGGTGGTCTATTCTACTCAGCCGGATAGAACACGGTTTAATAAAATTAATTTTGAGTTATTTTTATAATTTATTTACAACGAGTTATATCTATCGATGTCGATGGCGGTCACTGTTGCAGCGTCATAAAAATTTGCGTTACGCTAACTTGATCGACTAGGTTAAAAAAACACACTAAGCACACTGTCTCTGGCGGTTAGAAACAATTTTATTACGCGCATTCCACGCCAAGATTTATAAACAATGTTTAGAAAAGATCTACAACTTTACCACAACTTTTAAAAGTGTATAAGTAATATATCTTTGGGTACGAACTAAATTTTTAAAATTAGGTGGACAGGATAATTTTGTGGTATGTATGTTTTATACGAAAAGTAGTGGTCCATTGTGGTCTCACGAACCGAACAAGAAAATTGTAATGTTTTTGTAATTTAACAAACCGTCTAACTTGATCTGCAGGCGTACCATAAACTCTTATTGCCACTCAATTGAAGACGTAAACGACGACCGCGAACAGCTTTCTTTTCGTACCATGAAGTGTGAATTGCGTTGGGGTCGTAATGTTTGAAAAGGATAACGTTATATGAACAATAGATAACTCTGTCTCTTTTACTCACATGTTCTTAGGACGAATACCGAACGCTCATTCGGCAACGACTTAAAGTGTGCGTCTTTAAGACGTCATGGTATGAGAAAGCAAAACAATTTAGTTTACGTCTTCAATTGAGTCGCAATAAGAGTAGGCCTGCTGCACACACCTTATTCAAATTCAAATTCAAAATATTCTTTATTCAAATAAACTTGTAAACAAGTGCTTTTGAATCGTCGACTCTATTGCTGGTTCGGAAAGCCGTCCTACCGAGAAGAGCCAGCAAGAAACTCGGTAGAGCCCTTTTAAAAAAGGAGATTCTTAATACTAATTACATTTTTTCATAGCTTTCCTGCACCACGCATTCTTATCATCAATGTAAGCCTCCACGGTATAATAGGCTTTCTGTATCAGCCTCTTTTTAACAGTATTTTTTTAATTGCTGTAATGGCAAAGTTAAAATTGATTGTGGAATTTTGTTATAGAATCTTATACCCAAACCCACAAACGACTTACGTACTCTTACAAGGCGCAAAGCAGGAGCCGCAAGCTTATGTCGGTTCCTACTTTGTCTATTATATACATCGCCAATCTTTTTATAATTATGTATATTTTTATGCACAAAAATCAAATTGCTAAAAATATACTGTGAAGCTAACGAAATAAAAAGATTGGCGATGTATATAATAGACAAAGTAGGAACCGACATAAGCTTGCGGCTCCTGCTTTGCGCCTTGTAAGAGTACGTAAGTCGTTTGTGGGTTTGGGTATAAGATTCTATAACAAAATTCCACAATCAATTTTAACTTTGCCATTACAGCAATTATAAAAATACTGTTAAAAAGAGGCTGATACAGAAAGCCTATTATACCGTGGAGGCTTACATTGATGATAAGAATGCGTGGTGCAGGAAAGCTATGAAAAAATGTAATTAGTATTAAGAATCTTCTTTTTTAAAAGAGCTCCACCGAGTTTCTTGCTGGCTCTTCTCGGTAGGACAGCTTTCCGAACCAGCAATAGAGTCGACGATTCAAAAGCACTTGTTTACAAGTTTATTTGAATAAAGAGTATTTTGAATTTGAATTTCAACAACGTAAGAATACCTGTTTCCTTAAACTTCTCTCGCAGGGACTCACGCGGACTCAAATTATAAATGCCACGTATGGCTCTTAATTTGTGTTGTGTCCAAAGGTCGTTGTGCGAATCGTGAGTGGTGGTCGCGAGTGTCACACGCGGCCCGCGGAGGCGGCGCCGTCGCCGCAGCTGTTGTCAACCACATTACCAAATGGTGCGGTCCCGCTGACTATTCGCATATATAGATTTATACTCTGCCTTAAAATCACAAACATCTATACCAGGGATGAGCAACCTTTTCTAAAAAACGGGCCAGATTAAATTTTCAATTAATAATAATATAATAATATTAATGTTTTTATTTAGAAGCAACATAGGCTCATTATGTTAGTACCAGACTTATAACTATGTTAGTAACAAATATACATAGAATACAATACAAGCATACAAACAAATACATATAGACACAATTAAAACACAAATTAAAACACCAATCCGACATTTTACGGTCGCATTAATATGTCCATAAATCGTGCATATATAGGCGACTCCATTTTACGCACTAACGTACTTAGGATACTGTTACAGCTCGAGCGAAGTCTGTCTAGCAAGGAACCGGTCTTTTTCCTTATTATTGTGTGAAACTCGTATGTTCGCGCTTCAACAAACATACTAGAGGCTGAGCAAGACCTCGGCAATCCCAACAGTATCCTAAATCCGTCATTGTATTGCACTCTTAGTGTATCTATGGCGGCTTTGGAGTATTTGAACCACAGATTAGCTGTGTAGAAGGTTAATACAATTATTTATAAATTTTTTTTTATTTTTATTTATAACAAATATATACATGTTACATCTATCTTAAATTACTTACACGCTACTACTATACAAATCATGCCCACGTGGAATGGTCCCAAGAATGCTGGCAGCGTTTCCGCGTTGAATCGCTAAGCTGATTCTTTGTGCGAAATAGGAGCCAGCCCTCTTGTCACCCGAAGAGGCGATCAACCGAGGTGTTAAAACGGATAAAAAAAATTTGCACTTTGGCTCCATGGCCCTAGGGTCTCAACAAATTTTTTCCCGAATTAAAAATTTTAAACACAAAAGTAGTCATTGTGAGTTAGCCGTGAGAGATAGAGACATGCTGTCGCGGACATTTTTATAGTATTTTTATAGATCTACAATTCTATAGTACATTAGTTTAGCGTATCTCTGCTATTTTACGCAGCGCACGCGACTAAAGCAAGGTTTTTAACAACTGCTCGATCTCTCCAACACAATTTACATAATACCGATGTTTACTATTTACCAAACCATCCTATGATGGTTGGAATACTTCTATAAGTATTGCAATATCTTTTAGTGGAGACCATACAAAAATCCGTTAAGTAGATTTTGAAAAAATATATTACATACAGACAGATAGTTTTTTGGGACTGTGTTGTATAATAAGTATAGATTATAAAAAAATATCAAATTATAAGAAGTTAAGACTTTAGTATCTATAAGCGTTACTTTTCCAACTATTCTAATTTTGGCCAGTGGAATATGAAATAGTACCTAACTCTTCTCTCTCCATTTTTGAAGAAAAGGGTTAAACCTACCACGCTGCTCCAAAGCCCATTGCTAGGTTACGCATATTCCCAAAAATCTCCACAGATATGCAGGTTTCCACGCGATATTTTCATTAATCAAATTGCAATTACATAAGAGACATAAAAAAACAGAAAAACTCGCTGGTACCTTGTTTTGTTGTTATGAATACGCCAAGTCATATGAAAAACTAATTATAACACCTAAGAATCTTAATTGTATTATTAACTTCATTCAAAATAAAATATTTAAAATTTACTCTGAATATCTATTATGGATATGTATAAATGTATTTCGCTAACGCTATTGAAACGTGCTGTATGTTTTGTTTTTACTAATAAAATTTAATATATAATCTTTCTAATTTGAGTTTCATTTTTGTACCTGAATTAATTTTACATAGGTATTCTAATAACTCTAATCTAAGTACCCATATATTTTTTTTCGAACTGACTGTATGCTGTTAGCCCTAATGGCTTTTACAACGTCACCGGGCGGGACGCATCGCCGAGGTTGCAAGTACCCATAACATAACCTTAATCTAAGTACCCATAGGTTTTAATGTCTTGGATTGTAATTCTTTACGGAAATCATAATTTAATCGGAATTCGTCAAGAAGTCCTCAAATTTCATATATATCTCAGGAAATTGCTTATTGTATTCTTCTTTCTTAATTCTTCTTAATATTCTTTCTCTAAAATCTTTAGGATTCTTTAAAATCTTTAGAATTCTTTAAAATCTACTTTTCTAAATTAATGAAGAATAAAAAGATAATTAAAAAGGGGTTCAATAAAAAACGTCTTTTGTGTTTATACAGCTATAATAAACTCATTTTTATCACATTTATATTAATAAGTAATATATTTTGACACACATATCTTTTACGTACTAAAATTAGTATTTCTAAACCGTTTTCGCGATATTTAAAGTTCATGTTTCTATGTAAAGATTTTATTTGAAAGGTTCAAGTTCCGGATATATTTTCCGATATTTTATCTAATGGTGTTAAATCGCGAAAACGGAATTTTCGAGATCACGTTGTATCTATGAAGAAACTATATAACACTAATATACAATTAGAAGTAAATACAATTAGATAGATGAATATGCAGATCTGACAGACGATGTCCTATCACATTTGTTATCAGGAGTATAATTAATAATCGCAGACTTAGTGGATTAACTAATTTATACTAGATTCTTTATGGAAGATAGTCCTGACAGTTATTAGAACTCACAAATTATAGCTAGCCATGAAAAATATGATGATGAGGGCATTACTCAAAATTGAGCGAGTATATGTTGATAAAAAATGATATTTGTGTCACGTCATCATTTTCTGATATGTTTCGCTGTGTAAAAGGTATGATAATACTCTGAAAACTATTAAACAAAACTCAGGATACCTATTACATTCTATGGACTATGTCAATTTACTAAAAGATATGTTCCGTGCAAAGTTGCTTTATACTGTATCCAATGGATATGGGTTTAGAAGACACTACAATAAACACTAAATGCATATACCTCTTAGAATATTTTGTCGTACATACTAATATATAGAAATAGTAAGCGTAAATGACTAACATTTTGTTAGAATAATATCACTAAGCTTATACCCGCGGATTTTTTCGCTCTTATTTTGTATATTTCACGATTTTAACTTACCAATTAATTTATTTGTACGTTCAAGCAAGAGATTTTATAAAACGGCCATAAAACCTGTCGTATTGTATGGATCAGAGTGTTGGGTAATGTTAAAGACGGATGAAAGAGTGCGTGCGCGTACAAATCGAATAAGAATGTTTAGATTATGTATGACAAGACTGGATATAAAAATTCGAAATAAGTATATAAGGGTGAGTCTGAAAGTTGCGCCAGAGTTGCGAGAAGTGCAAGATTAAGATGGATACGGACATATAATGAGGAAGGATAATAATTATTTGACCAAATGAGTGTTAAATGTGAATGTGGATAAATGTACGACTAGAGAGCCCTGACAAGAGATGGTTGGATTGTGTAAAGTATAATATGCATATAAAAGGAGTAGCGCCGAAGTTGACGAACGATAGGAAAGAATGGAAGAAATAATCATGTGCTGAATCCACTTAGAGTGGAATAAGGGCAGGAGAATGATGTTCATGCAAGAGATTCCGAAACCGATCGCGATTGCATTCAAAAGAGGAATAATGGGAAAAGAACAACCTTAAGGTTTGTCCAGTTTTTAATATCAGTATCATAATATTTCTAACGTATGGTATAGTACTCGGCAATAAATAATGCACATCGAGGCGTAGAACAAAACAGCCGGCCAGTGCGGTTTCGTAAACCGCTGTCACTGTCGCTCAGTTAGTATGTGACGTGTCACACGGGTTCGTCAGTCGGTACGACAGAGACAATGCTCTATGAAGCAGAATCTAGATTTCTCTCTCTAATCCTCCGATGTGCATTATTTATTGCCGCGTATTATACATCATAATTAACATAAGAATGTGACTCGGTGGTAATATGTCTTAGGTACATACATGTTAGGGTCAAACCCGGCTATTGTATGCAGCGCTGGAAAGTTAATTTAGCCAAAATAGACTACATGTGTCTAGTCTATTTTAACTAACTGACCAAACTTACAATCTTGTTCTAGTACCTTCATGGTTTTCGATATATTCACTTATAACGTGATGTATCAAATACAAGTATTATCGCTAAATAAACATAAAAAAATATGTTTTGTCTTAGATCTATTTTGCTGATAATTTTAGCTTTTCTAACTAGGTGTTTATACCGATAGCTAAAATAAAAAACTTTCATGTACAAATAAAGCCCGTCAAAAAATTTAAATTGGGAATATTTTAAGGTGATTTTTTTAACTGTACACACATATGCGACAATTTTTATACATTAGTAATGAAATATTGTGATATATAAATAAATATATTTTATTCTTTATATGATTTCATAGATTTATTATATAATAGTAAACCGTAATAAAATTATATTAAATTGTGTAAGATATTCAAGTGATAGGACTATTCTATAAGTAGTGAAATATAAAACTTTTACAAAGAGTTTATTAATAAGAATTAAGGTACTAACTATTTCTCTCTCTTCGTAATTGTACGATCACTGTGAAGCTTAGAATAAATCCATTCCAGGCGTGAATAACTTAACAAGTCCAAAACGCACACGTTTCAGGGCCGCCATAAATAGGTTTACGTTTAAGAGAGTTGTTTCAATATTCACAAGTTTACAAGCGATGTAATAGACTTATCGACTTCACTGAAATATTTACTATATAAATTAGGCAATCCTAATGCATATTATGATTGAACATATAAATAGGCGTAAGTCGACTTATCAACATATTCACGCCTGATACGAAAATAGCGATTATATAAATACTACAGGTAACTTCGAGCGCTTTTGCATTTTATATTTTAAGAGAATATTATAATATGCATTAATTTTTATAATATATTTTATTATGTGATTTTAAGGCATATAGGTATAGTAAGAGCTACAAGATTGTATAGCGATAAAGTGCAAAGTGCACAGTATCTCTACAAAAAAAATATATTGTCCAATGGTCACTAAGCTACGAAAATTTGGAAGAACATAGATTACTACGATATTAAATCGCAACGATATGTAATTTTTATTTCATATATTTTACAATTCATAGTTTCGCACATATGTAAGGTAAGATAAGGTTAGATATGTTAGATATCTAATATCTGCATAGATTCTCGAGGACAGCTCACTTTTCAATTGGATTACCGTCTATGCCTGTGCATTATGCCCATTATGTGGCTGTGGCTTAATTTCAAATCTCCCGTTTCTATACGTAACTCGAAATAGACCATAAGTAAAACAATCATAAAGAAATATCACAAGGTAGTTTGTACTACCTTGTGATATTTAAATTTTACAGCCAAACATACTGAAGTGTAGTTTTTATACGCGTGAAGATGTTGCAATTTTTAAATCGGTCTTAAATCGGTCACTTAAAAGCAAGAGTTATAATAACTAGGCTACTGCCTAGTAGTGTTACCGACTTAAGAGATTTTATTGTGCTGATGATAATAAATAAATGAAGAGGAAACTTACCTACCTTTCTTTAAAATCTAACTTTCATTAATAACAAAGAAGAGTTAAATTTTTTTGGATAGATATGATTATGAATATGTGGCTTTTTAAATATAAGTATTAATTAAAAAAAATCCATGCAAACGTCAAAGTAACGCTTGGCATTAATATTGGCTTAAAATATTTTTTAAAACGTGGTCTTGTTGTAACTTGCTAGTAACTATGTAAATACATAGTTACTTTTCTTGCATTGTTGGACACATCTTTCCCAAATGGGAAAAGAAAATGGGATGCAAGAAAAGACTGATGGAATGTCATCATGTCTTTCTATGTTTATTCTTGCAAATAGCAGCTACATACGTCTTTTCTAATAAGGTTTAATTAACAACAAATCATATTTCTGTACATCCTCACTGCGCAACACCGTATGCGACTATAATAAGCATAATGTTTTTTTGCCATGACGCGAATGTTTAAGAGAAATAAAATCGTCGTACGACGGCATTCATATAATCATTCGGGACATACACGTATTTTATACTATCTTAAATATAGTTTATTATTTGGAAATTCTAAATATTTGCCGTATTAAAAAAATTGTCTCTACTGATTATAAAAGATAGACCGATATTATCACGAAGTAGTTGTGCGTAGAAAATTTTTGGAAAATAATTCAACATTATATACATTTTGTAAAGATATAGTCATTTCGATACGAAGAAACAACGATGTTTGTAGATAAGTTATGTAGGGAAAATTCACTAAAGCACAACCATGGAAGAATAGTACCTAGACGCGCTTACTTACTAGGATCACTTAAAGTTCTATAAATCGTATAAGGCAAAGTGTTAAAGTTTGGGGTTTTTTTAAGATGACAAAATAGTACCACAGTATTATAAAGAAAGATACACTTTCTAATTACATTACATATAAACGTACGTCTATTTTACTCGTCTATATTAGATAATATTAAAGATACAAGATTACGATAATGAATGAGAATACGATTTGAATATGTCTTATAACTATTAATATAATTTTTACAACCAAATAGATCAAATACGATTTAGTTGACTACCTAGTATGTTTCTCGCATACTATATAATAATATATTTAGGAGGCATTAGTTGGATAGTCTAAATCCAATTAGTGAGTGAAAATTTTCGCATTTATGAGATCTTAATTTCAAATTAATAAAATAATTTAATTTAATTAAAAATAAAAATATAAAGTATGCTTTTATTTTAAATTAACAACATTTTTCATCATTTACTAGACACTATAATTATACTATAAAAATAAAATGGTACAAAAATTATATAAAAAAACAAACGTAAAACTTTAAGAAAGAAGTTGAAAATATTTAAACATCTTGGTTTATCGAAATAAAAAAAAACAAATGTTAATGACAGAAATATTGTTAAACGATCAGATTATAGGAGTAATATAATACTAATATGTTCTCTCGATGATATTTACAAAGTGTCCAGATATGTGCTTAATATGTATATATTAAAGATTTTATATGTTAAAGATGATTATGAATTATTTAATTTTTATTATATTATTTTCTTCTCAGTAAAATGTAGGCGAAATAATTGATACTAATTAAATATGAACTATAATTCATTTGTAAAGCAGTAAATTAGTAATATCAAGTAGACATCCAGTACCTATTAGATATAAAAGAGACTTTTATATAAGATCCTTTACATTTGTTTATATGAAACTTTTTTTATACATAATTTAGACTACATATCTATACATAATTTATAGGGGCATGGATATAGGCGCAAATATGAAGAGCTTCAAGTCGTGGAATTCTTAACTGTAGAGAATTTTTAATAGCTTGTACATTTTATACTTTTTTGATGCATATCCTTTGCAGAAACGTTTATTCCGTTGACATATACTAAAAACGGTAAGTGGAAACAAGAAATTGCACAGTTAAATTCTCAAGAAACAAATATAATAGCACTATAATATTCAATCGCGGCACTATCTGTAACCGAGAAAAACACGCCGAAATATGTTCATATAGACCCTTGATTCCAAAATATTAAAGAGACACCTTAGTACATTGCATGGTAGATTCCATTGATATAACCACACTTATTTAGAGTTAGATTTTTATTACTTTAGTATAATGTATCAGAGCTTAATCATGTGCTACAACTACCAGTGAGCAGCCAAAAAGTAATTGATTTATAGAAGCAGGCGTTACTTTGCGGAATTCCATATTACAAGCAATATAACAGAACTAACTACTTTGCTATAATCCGCACGGGTTAAGTGAATGCATGCAAAGCCAATGTGTATGAAGCAGGCAAAATCTACGCACCTTATACATGCAGGACCAGCCACCACATGCACCCCAAGGCGCAATTCACCAGCAACAACGCACACAAAAGCAGCACACACACCCACTACCACAATCTCAAAGATCATTTCGCCCCGAAACCGAAGCATCATCAGGAGGATAGGCTCCACGACAAAAATCGTACTGCGATATCGATTTAGTACGATTTCTGGTGAATTGCGCCTTGGGTGCATGTGGTGGCTGGTCCTGCATGTATAAGGTGCGTAGATTTTGCCTGCTTCATACACATTGGCTTTGCATGCATTCACTTAACCCGTGCGGATTATAGCAAAGTAGTTAGTTCTGTTATATTGCTTGAAAAAAGTAATTATTATTCTAACGTCTAGTACTTTTATTCGTATGATAGTACGACACAGATTTTTTTTGTTTATATATAATTTTATGTAATACTAATTTGCACGGGGCGGCAATACTGGTGGCGTATCGGAGAAGACATCATAATGCAGGACAGGTACGGAGCCGTCGTGGGGCGCTTAGTCTTAATAGTCTTCGCGGCGCTCCGGCGACGGCTCGCGTGATCAGTCGGGTGACTCGTCGGTGGCGAGGGACGTGGCCGGGAACAGCGGGTACCAGCCGTACGTGCGTTGTGGCAGAGACAATTTGTCCAGACATATCTCTACTCCGCCGAGCGCGAGGTTGTGCTCGAAACCTCCGCAGCGCTGCCAGAGCATCACTACTAATGTACGTCCAAGAGCCTCGGTCGCCTACAAAAAAGTAACTGTTATGATAGCCCCCACTTATATTGTAAGCAAGCAAAATCTGGATATGGTAAGTGGAGAAAACTAATATGTAACCCTTGTTAAAGTTATAAGCCCGCCATAAAAGAGATAAAGCTGATGACGCGGAATTATCATTGTATATAGTGATAAGATTGGATCAACATGAAGAGCCTTGTCAGACTGGCGAACAAGAGAAAAAACATAATGCTAAGGTAATCAGCTAACTCAGTTTAAACTAGTCGAATATTGCCTTTAATTCTATAATGAACTTCATAATTCTATCCCGAACGCTTAAAAAATTAAAAAATCTTGAGGCTGCACATTAAATAAATAAATATGGCACTTACAATTACGGTCGTCCATCCCCAAAGTAAGTAACTTAATACTTGTGTTATGGGTGACGGACAACTGGTAAATAGAAAATGATGTTGGTAAATAGTTTATAGAAAATGATGGCACTCGGCGGGAATCGAACCCGCGACCCGCGGAGCTGAAGGCAGGGTCTGTCACTACTCACTGCGCCTACGGGCCAGTCGCCAACATTAGCTTTATTATAAACCTTTTTACGTATCAAAAGACAGTAAAACTTTAGAATTGTTTATACTTGTTTACAACTGGAACTTCAATCCCCAGGTTAGAATATAAGAGTTGTTCATAACAAGGTATGTGCAGATTAACGTGCATATTCCTAGCGAAGTTCTGGGATATGTGTTAATTGCCATCAGTATAGGCATAGTCTGTCAACGTTCGCTCATCCCCAAGGTAAAAATTACCCATTTTTGTAATTGGCCCTGCTACACTAGTGAAAGTATTAATTTACCTGATATTTAAGTGTTTGTTTAAAATGCGGCTCTGTGGTTCGACGTATCACTCGGGTTTTGCGCTTATGAAGCCATTTCTCACCGTCACGGAGGTAGCACTTGACGTAGGAGTCTGGCACTTCGCCGTTAACGCCGTACACCCGACGGGCATGAGATACCTGTTCATTAAGTGGATTTTACTACTGTAACAGACAATAATCGAATAAGATTACGTTAGTGTCTTAATTTCAATAAAGTTGTCACGTAACACTATTAGGATCTACTAAAAGAAAAATAAATATAATATCTTGTATATCTTACGTTCCGTTTGGAATACAAATTTGGCGAGTTGTACAAATTATTGAATTAAGTAATAATAACCATAATTATATAAATTGCAATAATTGAAATAAATCATATGAATTGTATATAATATTTTTTTGTTTTATTTTGAAAATCTTAAGCTTGAAATTACACATATTAATATACTAAAAATATATTGATAGGTACTTTCTATACGTTGTCCTTTAAGCTTAGGTTGCCTGGAAGAAAAAAGCTACTCAGCGATAAGCACCGCCAATTTTATGTCTAAATGATGCAAAAAAATGTTTCATGTTCAAACTCTTATTTCATTGTATATTAGGATTATGGTATAAATTAAAGTATTTTTAATTCTATTCTATTCTATAAATGGTATAAATTATAAAAGTAATTTTTTAAATGTTAAAAGGTTTTTCCTCTACTGTAAAAATTTCCATTATCGCTTTCAATAAAGGAAAAGATAGGGCTCTCAAGATAACGGTTAAATTTTTAACAACAACAAACAAAACTGAGAGTAATAAGTGACCTCAAGCTCCAGCTGTCCTTTAATCATGATAATGCTGATGTTGATCTCCGCGTGCAGCGGCGGCAGGTGGGCGTTCCTCGGCGGCAGCTGGCCGGGGCCCAGCGGCACGTCGTCGTCGTCCGCCACCGCGTCGCAGGCGGCCGCCGCCGGCACCGCCGCCCACATGCTGCCCTTGCGCCCCGTCGCTGTGCCTGCGCACCACAACACGTAATGCCCACCACCCGACCGCCCACCGCACCCACAACGACTAACAGTAACTACTAGCGAGCCGGCAACGCGGCCGTACAACTATGTTGAAACCCTCGTATCGATCTATCGTTTCAACGCATACGTAACATACAAAAACGAAACAAGTGAACCATTCAATGAAACATTTAAAATGAACAATACACAAAGTAAGCACGTCAAACAGCATCGTGCTGATGTTTACAGTATCGACAGGTTACATAGATCTCCGAACGGTTCCGTTCCTGAACATATAGAAATGAAAGAAGAAGCGGTTAAACGTGTGCAGCCAATAGTGTATTCGAGTTTCTAATAGTTGCTGGAAGCGGACTCGAGATCGTTAGTATGATATATAAGCATTCCGTGTTATGAGCAGCCATAAACTGTAAAATAAAAGATTCAATAGTATTTTCATAAATAGTATGCCATGCCACCGCCTGCGAGCGCGCTACGTATGCGCGGCCGCGACCTGCAGGGGGGGACTACGCACGGGACCGTGTTCGCCCGCTTGAATGCGATCTAGAACCCTAGTGTATGCATTGAACTTCGAAAACCTTTAACATTGTAATGTCTATGGCCTAAGAGTAAGATAATATGTACAGGAAATCTAATAGAATGCGCTTTGTAACAATGAATGACATTGGCAAGGGTAATGAAATCCAAAATATCCTAGGCGACACGATGCCATCAAGATGAACGTAGTCGGGCAGCCGAACAGACGGTACACAGAGACAGATGAAGTGAGCGTGATCGCCCGCGACCGGGCATGCGTCAGGACAGAACAGAACAGACACAGTGAAGTGATGAGAAGCATCGGGCGCAGCCACATTTAAAACGGTGCGAGCGCGCGGCCGTCGCGCAAGCTATGTATGACCCATGCTACTACTTGGTCGCTGAACCCCAGTCTGGTTCTGGCCCACCAAGCGCGCCAAGTATCGTATCGCGTGGGCGACAGTAGCCAGTTGACGAGATATAATCCTTGGGTGCGGTCGGGTCTGGTGTAAACGATAGAAACAGATTGGGGTACTATCGGCCGTCGGACGTCACAAGGGATCGTGTACACCGACACCGCGCACGGACAAACCCTGTAGGGGAGCTCGCGCGGGCGCGGGCACGCAGTCGCTTACCGAGGCGCTAACGGTCCGTCGCTGCTGACCAAACAAGCATAACACAGTACATGTCAGTACCCGCAATGTTCGCATTATCTATGGGGGGGGGAGTGGGGCTCATAGGACAATACACGTGTTACACATCTAATAGCTATCAGTGGTTTAGTAGTGGTTGCTGTAGAGTTTAAGCGGATTAGGATTTAGAGTGGAGGTCCTTGACATGTAGTGAAATAATAAATCAATTTAGGAGTAGTTAGAACGTATACCAAGAAAGGTTTTAAATTCAAAATGAAATTCTACATAGGATTCGTGCATTTTAGTTATTCAACAACACTGTTACAATAATAATACTCCGTAGGAAATGGTAAAAATTAGGTACGGTTGATATATCCTTGACTTATGAGATGGGAAATCAGATTTTATATACAGATTTTATATTAAGGAACAGACGAACAGTTTAAGGATAGGACCTAGGTTTTAAGATTATTATACGGTTTCAATGATATGAACCGAACCTTCGAAGTACTGAAGAAAAGATTTATAGTTCAGTTAATAAAGTTATTAGATCATCTGGATATACACGATATTTTTAATCTATGCTGGAAGAGGTAGTATGAGAACATTTTGACCGGGAATCGAACCCTTTATCTAATTAAGAGCATATATTTTTGGGATTTAAGGATGAATCAATTATATTCAGGCTAGCGTGAGTGGTACTCATATGCTAATTTGTTACTCATAGTTTAAATTGGCATATTTTAATTTTAAGAAACCGGCTATACTAACGCCGTATTTACCAGAGATTGTCCAACTAGTTTCAACTCTTTAATGGAGATAACTTACTGCGGTATCTTAATACTTATATCGTACGTACGGAATGCATGAGTATAGCCGGAACAATCAATGTTAAAAAATGACTAATGATCAAAAGATGTTCTTTTATACGTTACTGACAAGCTGACCTGTGGGAAGCAGTTAATAAATGGACACTTACGCCTCGCAGTGGAGCCCGAGAGCGACAGAGTGCGCCCCAGTTCCCCTTTGACGGCGCGTAGGGAGCGCAAAATGTCGTCGGGGTCGCGGCGAACGCACGACGAACGACGTCGCTCGCGTCGCGAGCAAACGGCGGGGTCCACGGCACCATCTGCATTTATTTTTACACACTTTATATTAGTTTCACCTGTATGCGTGTTTGTTTAAATATAAGACTCATTTAATCTCAGATTTAACCCACTTTTATCGGATAGATTGAATTAAAACTATGAACACTTTTCTTTACTATTTTCACTTTCATTTAAAACATGTTAAAAATAAAATATCAGCTTTAATAGGATCCTTCCGCAATTTAATCCATTGCCTCCCTCGTCGAGTATGTTTCATAATATATAACTCTTTAGTAAAACCACACTTATTATACCTAATTGAACTTTGGGGATTCGCGCATAAGACTCACCTAAAGGATGTACAAGTTGCACAAAATAAAATTATAAAATTACTTTTCCATTACGATTACCTGACACCTTCAGTAAAATTATATAAAGACATAAAACTAATGAACATTTTTATGGTATTTTTATGTTATTATGTAAACAGTTCCACGCTTAGCACACTTGCATCTTAATTCGAAAAATTCTTAACAAATCCATTCATACACACATCACCTTTACCAAAATTCATCAAGTGCGAAGTCGAAGCAGTCGTAGGGGGGACCACATTTTACTTTCACAAACACGTACTTGTCTTGGTAAACGAAATATAAAATTCAAAGGAGTGCAAGTATATAATAAATTACCTAAAGAGGTGAAGAATGCAAAATCATTTATGATATTTAAAAACAAATTAAAAAAACATATTTTGAATGATATTACATTACTAAATTAAAATTACTTGTCATGCTAACATTAGACATACTGTGGCAACGATTTTGCATTCTTCTACCGATGTTAAGTGAAAGTGGGTAGATTTTTGTTTACATGTTCTTTTATTAGATTGCCGAACAAAACTATGTATGTTTATATATTATTATTTTTTCTCTGTAAGTGAATGTAAAAATTCTTTGAGAAAATAAATTATTTAACCATAACACTTATCGAGAACCGATGATAATACAATAAATAAATAAACATGTGTGGCAGTGGCAACACTTATTGTTTAATAATGTAAAATTTTATAAGTTCGTAAAACGAAACTAGATTGCGCTGTCCCGTTTTTTTATCGCGCTATTGAGTTGCCATCGTAAATGTATAACACAAATAATATATTTTTTAGTTTGCCCGACGATGCTTCTGCGCTCACCCATTCTATCGGTGACGCTGTAAGTGTAAAAGCTATTAGTTAGCCATGCTAACAGCATTAGTTAGTGTTCGAAAAAATAAGTGCCGTGTACGGTTCCACGTCCTAGTACGGTGGTACTTTAGATCAAGGTACATACGGCGGTTTTATTTATACCTCTATTATACGCTATAGTATCCTCCCAGTTCAGTAGTTCATCACTTAACATTTATTCTAGATTGTCAAGTGTTACATGTTATATAAACTCTTGCGGAATACACAAGTTGTCTGATGATGTTTTACTTTGTTAACGGTTATACCATCACGTTTTTTTATATGTAATTATTTAAGAGCTAAGATTATTTAATTATTACTTAGACCAAGTGTTACGGGAATTTTCCGAAGTATACTACAAATATTATTAAATTTTAAAGACAGACTAAATAATATCAATAAAAAATCACCTAAAGTAACATTATTATAACTTCTTGAAAGGTATTTTAATTTGCAAGTACGACAGCATTTCTAGTGATCATCGGAATAAATTGAATAAGTTATTTTTCCATTACCAAAAGAATAATATGACTAAAACTTGTAATATATATAAATTTATTATTTATAATTAAATAAATTTAATATTAAATAAATATTTCCAGAGATGTCACGTCTTGAAGTCGAGTCATGTTTTGAAGTTACAAGATATCTATCTGTCTTCAAATAAAAATCAATGTTATTATAATACATATAATATATTGATTATGATACGTACGTACTGGTACCCACTACACTGCACTACACTACACTGGTATTTTATTTATTTATTTGTTTATGTATGTAAAAAAAACGTAAGAAAAATATAATCAATAAAAAACAGAGTACAACGGTTAACTTATCCCTTTAGAGATCTCTACCAGCTAACCTACGAAGTGAGACAATTTATAGTTAAACAGTTATGGTACTAATATCCTAACTTATACACTAATAAATATATATATTTATATTGTAAATATAAACCATAAATATATTATCTATATAATAAATTTATTATATGATAATATTTTATCAGAATGATGGTTATTAATTTTCTTTGATGGCATATAAAAATACCTTTGTCTTGTTGCTGAAATGATGAGCGTCGGGAGCCAGGCAGAGAACGCGAGAAATCCTTGCCTAGTTGATACACTTCGACTTCCAATGTTTCTGACTGCGAGGAACCACGTCGGGACCCAGCCACCCAGGCGTGGTCTGGGTGGAGAAGAGACGCGCACTCGCCTATTGAGTCCATGTCGTCTAAAAGCGGACAATATCGTTCGACAATATAGTTTATAATTGGTTTAGTTTTGGGCAGGCAAAATTAATAACGAAGATGACGCAGGTGTTCACCATATCATTTTTCACTTTTTTTCAAAGTTAATGTTTGACGATCTTAATAACCGTTTCCCACAGCCTTCAAAAAAGGTCACTCAGCTAAGTACTTTGAATAAATATTTTGCGATTTGTATTTTATATTTTTGTGATATTCCCACGGCGACAATGGATTTGAATAAGTCCTAAATGTCAAGTCTGTAGGTATATAAACAATTATTATATATGCTTTGCGCCTTGCAAAAGTCAATAAGTCATTTGTGGGTTTGGGTATAGGATTTTACAATAAAATCCCACAATCGATTTTATCTTCACCACTACAGCAGTTTAAAAACGCTGTTAAAGGGATGCTGATACAAAAAGCCTACTATTGAGGATTATATAGATGATAAAAATGCGTGGATTTAGCTACTCCTCTACCCTGTACAAGATAGTAATAACGAAATGTAACTAGTTATAAGAATTCTATTCGAAAAGAGCAATCACCGAGTTTCTCGCTGGCTCCTCTCGGTAGGAACAGCTTTCCGAACCAGATTTGACGATTCAAAAGCTGTTGACAAGTTTACTTGAATAAAGAAGATTTTGAAATTGAATTTGAATACCCTGTTTCGTTTAAGGTATGCACGCAATAAATAGACAGTAGAAATAATCTTTTGATTATCCGAAATATTTAAAAAAATAACATTATGCGTTTTTTTTAAATTAATTAATTATAGTTACCTGAAATAGAGCGGTTCGAAGCAAAATCTCCTCTTCTCAAAGCTCGAGCTCCAGTCAATGAGCCGCGCGGGGAAGCATTTGCAGAACGAGTCCCGCGCTCTTCCAGCGTCCACCAAACGGCTCTCTCTTCTGCAAACGCTTTCTCTAGATCCATCTGCCGATACGAAGAAGTTTTCTTAAGTATTAAATAATAATAACTTGATAACAGCAGCTGCTAAAATGTGATCCTTAAAAATCTGAAATGAGATTGTTAATACATAGCACATTGTTTGTTTTTTACAAACAATGCTCTCGGGAAATCTGTTGGAACATCTATCTATCTATACTTATTATAAAATAAGGTTTCTAAAGCTGTCTGTCTGTATGTAATCCATTTTCTCAAAATCTACTGAACGGATTTGAGTATGGTTTTTACTAAAAGGTTGTGCAATTCCTCCGAAAGGTTTAGGTTAATAATACATAACAGTTTGCTATAAATTGAGTTGAAGCGGACATTTTAAAACAATTTTTAGTGGGGACAGTGACAAACCGGTGTCGATTGTAGTTTGTAGAAGATTGTAGAGGGGGGAATAGGTATAAGGTAATTTCACGCGGGAGAATCCGCACGTATTGTTAGTAAAGAAATAAATTAATCATGGAAGTGCATGCATCGCAAACCGTATCAGAGTTAACGGTGGGCTTCGGTGTGAGTAATTAAACATTTTAATGCACTTAAAACAGATGGAAAAGTGAAAAAAGCTCGAAAGTAGAAACCGTGAAAATTGAGTGAGGATCGTGCATATAACACGCGTTGAGTGCTGCTTTACTCTACTTAACCGACAAAATAAAGAAGGGATTTTGTAACGTATACATAACGTATACGTATACTAGTGATGAGAAAAAAAGACGCTATACGGAACTGGAAAACGGACATAACAATGACTGAGCCCACGAGAACCGAAAAGGAAAAAGGAATTAGGAAAAAGGTATTGAGAAATGTGTCTCGGATTATTGTTGGTGTCATGCTCTACAATCAGTTTCCTAAGGTATAATTGTATTTGTGTATAGTCAAGTATTGTAAACCATGATGGAATATCTTCTCGTTAAGCAACTAAGATTATAGGAGAACGCTAGACTGTGATAGCCCAGCGGTGAGACCGTGCGACTCTTTCGAGGGGAACACAAGTTCAAACCCGGGCAGGCACCAATGAGTTTTTCTATTAAAACTCATGTGCCTAATTGATAATTGCAATTTATCACACGCTTTCCGATGAAAGAAAACATCGTGAGGAAACCTGCATATCTCTAGAGAATTCTAGGGCTATGTGTAACCTACCAATCCGCATTGGAGCAGCGTGGTAGGTCTTAGCTCCAATCCTTCTCTCCAGAAACAGAGAGAGGAGGCCTATTCCCAGCAGTGGGATTGTAACAGGCCGCTACTTTACTTTTTGAGACTGTGCACCGCACATGACAGTTGCTTATTAGAGCGGTGACGAAATTCTTTGACAACTGTACTACCCGGAAATTGCTCCAATAGATTACTACTTTTTCAAGTATTGAACGACTCCCTGCAAGGGAAGTGTAGTGTAAGTGTAGTTTAGATGAAGCAGTCGAAAGGGCTCAAAAAAATATACTATGATTTTTTTCGGTTTTGTACAAAACACCTATTTCATGTGTATGTAAGTTATAGTTAACATTTAAAATTGACTCTAAAAACTAGCCTGCAAAAATCGCCACACAGACGTGGTTTACTTGTGACGATATCAATATTATATAAATTTTCCTTTCGGTTCAAACAACTTACGGTACATTCTGCGATGAGAACAGGGTCAATGCCAGGACAGGCATCCCACAAAGTAAGCTCAAGCGCCCGTCCCATCAACAGATCTGCGGTAAGTCCACCAAATCCCAGTGTAGCATTCCATACAGGGCTACATGATGCTGATGCTGGATCCGTTTCCACTGGAGGGCAACTTTCGCTTTAAAAAATAGTACAGAATATTAATATCTAAACAGTATGTAGTTGTTATCTTATATATTACAATTTTCGTGTCACATGCTTAGTTGCCATACTCCTTCGAAATGGCTAGACCGATTTTTATGAAACGTTATATCTGTAGATCTCAGAAACGGCTACTCTCTATTTTTAATACAACTAAGTCATAAGAGTTGTCCACCCCTAACATTTTTTGATTTTTTTAGACAATTTTTTTAAATTTTCACTAGAAATAATTTATATGGCAAAAACACGTTTGCCCAGTCCATTAGTAACATATATAAAGAGTAAGTGCGTCACAATTAAAATATTTACTAACAAATAAAACTTTTTTAAACGAAAGATATGAGAGTTTATTTTAAAGTACATATTTAATACTTTAAACATATCACAATTTTTTTTATCAAATTTTAAAAGTACACGTAGGGGTACATTAAAAATTCAATATATTGCATTTTATTTATTTTTATTTATTTAAATTTATAAGGTTAACCAATAACTCTAATTCACATATAAAATTGTTTACACATTTACCACATTACTCAAAATAATAATATTAAAAACACTACAATCTAAAGACAGTAGACCGAAGAGAAACAAATATTGGAATAATAATAATAAAAAAATAACTATGTACTAACAGTGATGGTAAAAGACGTATTCTTGCAAACGCTTCGGGCTCGTCGCCGTAGCCCAGTGTGTGGTCTCTCGGAGGGAGATCATCAGCTGCTATGAGGACTACGACAAGTTTGCGCAGTTCGCTTTCAAACCACACTTGCAGCTGCGCACGGGCTGGTGGTCGTTCGCGGTAACGCTCGGCACGATCTTGTTCCTAAATACCCAATAGTCTTAATTTTTTTTTGTTTTATACCATTTTTACTTAAATATATTATGTCAGTTTTAATTAGGAAAAGGCATAACTAAACGTCACGTTATAGAAATATGATTGTTATTTTTAGGTAATCAAAACTATTGCATTTTTTAAGACAATTAAAAAATGTATACGAAGAATAAGGGAGTAGAGACATCTTGCGATACGCATTTGTGTCTACGAAAGTTCGTTTTTTTAATGAATGCATCATTACATGCAATAACTAATAAATCAGTTAAAATCAAACAATTCATTATCCTTAATATCCCTTTCGATATTAACGAACACATAAATATATTCATTCATATTTACTGATTTCCTTTTAATAACGTCTCTCACGTATGACTTTATTCATATCACTTAAAATACTTCATTAAAATAACATGCGTCGGGCCGAGGCATTTCTATTCATAAATAAAGTAATTAATAAAATATGACGCTCTCATCTGCCATGCAGAAAGCTTTGTCATGCTAGTATCGAGTAGACAAGCCGCGTATATCATTTGATTTAAGGTAAACGTTGACGAATGTTATACAGATCTAGACATTATTAGAAATTCAAATGTTTAATTTGAAAGTCATTTGTTACGTAATTTATCTAAATAAAATTCTATATTATTAACTATTATTTCTACTAATGATGCAAATCAGCGCAACTAAAGTAATTTGTGTGTCTTTTAATATGTAGCTAATATGATCCTTCAATAATTAACATTTCGCCTTCTTTGATTTGTTGATTTCAAATAGTAAGGAATTTGTCCAATCAAAAGTCTAGGATATTTCTTGAATGATATATTACAAATTATATTTAACGGTAACTTGTAAAATGGATGGAGAAGCTCACTGTATAAAAGAAAATAAAATATACATATGTGACACGGACATCCTGCATATTCAATATCAGTGCTCTGAACCAGATCAATGCACTTATTACGTTGTGCAATGTCATGCATTTCTCATTTGGTATGTATGTAATGAGGCTGAACATTCAACTACTATGGGGTACAGCGGCTATATACATAGTGTGTAGTTATGTCGCATCACGAATCAGAAGCGTCGGTGCGCGCCTGTCACTTAAGGTGTTTGCGGTCCGGCATTTGCGGTGTACCGTGCTACCACCACTCGAAGCTCCTAAGAGACTAGTTGTTACAAACGTCTCGGACAATTGTGCGGCATCACACTACACTAAATCAACAACAAAACTTGGTAACAGACACTTGATGCGCAAGACATGGACGGTACAAACTGATCTTGATCGTGTTGACTGCTATTCAGCGTTAACATACATTTTGTCGGGTCGCTATACTGCCCTCACCTTTCCATACGCATCTTGAGGAACCTCTACTTCCTGTAGTCTCGACGCTGTTGTGTCTAATCTTTGATTAATCATAGTAATATATTACTTGTGTCAATTTATAAATTGTATGAAATGAGTTGTGTTAATCCGCTTGATTGGCGTGTTTGGTAAATTTGGAAATGCATGAACCCTTTAATTTTCAAGCTTTTTCTGTCTAAAAGCGAATGCGGTTTTAGCTGCACTACTTTTGATTTGGTTTTTCATCTTTAAAACTTTATCTAGTCATCCACGAGTATCACATAGACGAAATCCGATATCGGGATGAACCCTATGCTACCATAGAGCACTAAAACTCAGCATTTATCTAAACTTACTGATTATATTGTGTCTGTTCGTATTGAAATTTGCCGATTGATCCCTACTATTCCACCCGGCGTCGAAGATGATATTATGAAATTGGTCAGGTGATAGAAAAAATAAAAATCTGAAAATAAGTTCGCAGAATTTTTTCATACACTCATTTAGGTTAACACCATAAAACGATAACGTATATAGGTAACAATCAAATTAAATAGTTGGGTAAATATTTCCAGAGATTAAACAGAGCAACCGTTGTACTACTTATTAAAATATTAACAAAGGTAAAGTACTCTTACATCTAGCTTATATAGAAATACTAATCTTTTAAATTTAATCTAACATGGAAGATGTTTTAGTGACTAGTGTTATAGTATCACAGCAGATCAAAGAAGACCAGCTCTTGCGTTTCTTCTCTAATTTAATGAAATTTCGAATTTAGATGACACTATAGGTATCAGTAAATGACCGGCGATAACATCGCCATTAATTTTTATAGGTTTGTTCGATTTGTGAATAAGGCAAATTTCATTCGCAAAAAATCAATATAGAATCGGTTATCTTACAAATGAACATCTAATTCTCTTTATATCAAACATAACTTTGATTATTGGAGCATTTTTGACTTGTGTTTGCAGAGTAAACAAATATTTTAATAATTTATTTATCTTTACTTATTTTGTCAATTACAGTTGAATGTTGTGGTCCACCAATCAAAGGTATACAGGAGAGTAATAGTAAGATCACAGCTATTATGAACGGCTCAGGCCGTATGAATTACAATCAAGGAGGCACCAAGTGACAAGTCTCTACCAGAATTATGAAGGAACGAGATGATCGGTCCAAATTCTCATAGATTTCACAACACGTATTGTTACAATTATAGCCTATATGTATATTATACCGGGGTTTTCGGCAATTTTCTTCGGGTCGGTGACGACGGCGATTTGTCCGTGTCCGGTTCTGTGAACCAAAATATTTATTACTTTGGTTAGAATTCAGAGATACTTAAATTAAAAAAAAAACAAAAGAAATACGACACATTTTTTGTTACTATTGTAACCTTGAATAATTTTAACAGAACAGGAAATCTAAAAAAATGAAATGAAGGTATCAACAGGTTGAATAAAAATGAACAACAGATCTGAACAATAACTTAATTTCCATATATTTCTGCAATAAAGGAATGTGCTGGAACGCTGACTATGATTGAACTGTGGTCATGTGAAAAATCAACGGTTTCTACAAATTTGAAATTTTAATAAATAAAATGTTTTTCATTGTTCTTCAACACAGCGATTGTCAATTCAATATAGATAGTATTGGCACAATTTAGATTATGTATGCTTGACGTAATGCAATTTATTACACACTTTTCGGTGAAGGAAAACTTCGTGAGGAAACTTACATATTTTAGAGAATTCCGGGGATATGTGTAACCTATTCTATATAAGTCCTTATTCCCATTGGACCAGCGTGGTGGATAAGCTCCAATCTTCTCTCCAAAAAGAAGAGAGGAGTTAGGCATAGGCCCTAACAGTGGGATAGTAACATAGCGTTGCTTTTATATTAAACGTACCGTGTAAGGCATGGTGATGATGTTGTGCTAGGACGGGCGGTGCAGGAAGATCATCCAGTTGTGGGGCGGGTTCTACTAACAATTCCACTATGTCGCCGCCCCGTTCTAGCACAGCGCATACTTCTTCAAAACTGCGCTCTGTTAGTGGAACCCCACCCCATTCCAGTACCTATCATATTGTATTAACTATTAACATTAGTCTAATTGTAATTGAGTATCCAATATTAATTGTTATTTGTTCACAATGGCACTGCAACAATTTTGGATGGAATTTTCATTCCAAGTTTAATTCTATTTTGAATTTTTATAAGTTCAATAAATTATTATTGTTAAATTTTAAAGTAGTAGATTTAACAACCATACGCTGCTACGAGTATGAATCTTTTAAACCTCGTAGTGTGTTTGTCTTTATAAAAATAAACAAAACAATCGAGTTAGTCGTTTTTGAATTATACTCATTGCACAACGTAAATAGTACCCACAACTTTCAGATTGATTAAGTTTTGTTTTCATAAAAAATATGTTTATCCCTACTTATAGCAACAATGCCAATGTTTGCATGCCTATCTGTAGCTTATATGCTTGCCTTGTCTCCTTGTTGGAGTCCAGCAATGTCTGCTGGTCCACCTGGCACCGTCCATACGATAACTGCTTCACGGCGTCCACTGGCATCAGGCTTACCACCCACGACGCGCATACCAAAACCGCGCGCTGTAATGATTTTTTGGCATTAACCACGCTTAACTGCACAAGCAAGTATTATTATTTAATAACTCCATTAATTCAAATTCAAATTCAAATTCAAATATTCTTTATTCAAGTAAACTTGTAAACAAGTGCTTTTGAATCGTCAACTTTACTGCTGGTTCGGAAAGCTGTTCCTGCCGAGAAGAGCCAGCAAGAAACTCGGCGGTTGCTCTTTTTAAAATATAAATCTTAGAACTAGTTACATTTATTTATTACTGTCTTGTACAGGGTAGAAGTGCACCTATATCCACACATCCTTATCCTCAATGTAAGGCTCCACGGTATAATAGGCTTTCTGTATCAGCCTCTTTTTAACAGTATTTTTAAATTGCTGTAATGGCAAAGTTAAAATTGATTGTGGAATTTTGTTATAGAATCTTATACCCAAACCCACAAACGACTTACGTACTCTTACAAGGCGCAAAGCAGGAGTCGCAAGCTTATGTCGGTTCCTACTTTGTCTATTATATACATCGCCAATCTTTTTATAATTATGTATATTTTTATGCACAAAAATCAAATTGCTAAAAATATACTGTGAAGCTAACGTAAGAATACCTGTTTCCTTAAACTTCTCTCGCAGGGACTCACGCGAATTCAAATTATAAATGCCACGTATGGCTCTTTTTTGCAATACAAAAATTTTCTCAATATCAGCGCATTTACCCCATAACATTATTCCATAAGACATAATGCTATGGAAATAAGCAAAATAAACTAGTTTTGCTGTTTCGACGTTTTGTAATGTGTGTTTCCAAAATATGTACTATAAGATTTTCTTGTCTGTG
Organism: Morpho deidamia; assembly: GCA_947086505.1. Classification (NCBI taxonomy): domain Eukaryota; kingdom Metazoa; phylum Arthropoda; class Insecta; order Lepidoptera; family Nymphalidae; genus Morpho; species Morpho deidamia. Next base: position 8,670,180 of record CAMTZC010000027.1, read on the forward strand.
TAACGGATACTTCTATGAAAGTTTAATAAAATTTAAAGTAAAACTACTGAAATATAATCAAATCAAATAATCTTTAAAGATCAATATACTCATACATCATAAAGTAGTTTTCGCTTCAAAATTATTAGAAAATTTACAGTTCTTTTTCAGATATCTTACATCTATGTCCTTTATCGTTAGGATCGCGTCGCAAAACTACTCGTCGCGGTGAGCGGTCGTCAACATCATGTATGACTATTTTTATAGCTTCGGCGTCAACAGACATTTGCCTAGCCGCAGCTGCAGCAGCGGCCGTCGCAGCTGCTATAGATGCCGCCGAAGGTTCAGCGTCCGAACCTCGTGATGCAAGAGCCGCCATAGCGCTCAGAGCTCCAGTTCTTTGTTGTAAAGCAGCAATATCGGGTCTGCCAATGTAGAAATGGATGTGTGAATTCAACAAATTCTTACTATAGATTTATAATCGTTCATACTTACAAGAATCTACTTTGTATCTAGGTATTAAAATACTTAAATTTATGGCTTTTATAATCCTTAAAAAAATAGACGTAATAAGTTTTTTATACAAATTAATTATCTACAATACCATTATCTTCGTAAATTATAATCTATAACGTAAACTTACAGTTGACTGCCTCTACGTCGAATAGGTCTGTCTTCATCAACACTTAGGCCGCCAATTTGCGGTGCGGAGCCCATTTCCGTCGACTCTGTATCACCACGGTAGGAGCTGCGTCTAGATCCACCACCCGCAACTACGTCAACAGCCGATGCCCTGGCATTAGCAGAAAATTGTTATGACATTCAAAACTCCAGTGTGGCGGTGATGGCGCTATGGCAATGATATTGGTAGGCAGGTTTGAAATAAATAAATTGTATATTTAATAAGAAATTTTCTGAAATTTCTTAATATATACATAGGTATATAAGAACATTACAGATTCAGTAAAAAAAGTGAAAAGTGAAGAAGCACTTTATTAAATAATCAAAAGACTGTTCAGCAAACATAACCATGCCACAGAATTTTAATTAAATCTCTACAATGCAATTATATTTTATTTTATTTTTAAAATTATTTTGTTAGTGTAAGCGTAACGTGTATTTAGTTAGCGTCTGGACAGAACAAAATAAGGAAATCTGTTTTTGCGCCTTCTTTTGGTCGATTATTGTCACATCAGTTCTTAAAATATAACACAATGTAAGTTCTCAGAATTAACGATAAACTATAATGTAGAGTAAGAGAGTAAGAGTAATCATAACTTTATAAATTTTAAAATCGTTATGACAACTTATCTAAATGTAAAGAACATAGTCACTATGTCAACTTTCCTTTTAAATTTATTAGAACTTACTATTTTGTAATAAAATTGAAAAGGTAGTGCCAGTTATCCAGCAGTAAGTGCTTTCCATTGTTGAGTTTCTAAAACGAGACAAGTTCTTTTAAATTTTACGACCGTCCTTCAATCTAAGTCGTTAACTTTGCGACCTTAAATAACTGCGTAGAACTCAAAACGTTTACAGGTTTTTACGGTTTTAATTTTCTTCAATTGAATAGCAGATGGGACAAAAATACGTGAATTACCGTTATTAATATAAGTGACTACAATTTATACTCGGGTGCTTTTTTTAATTTAAACTTTTTGATAAATATTTAATTAGGAATATTTTACATTTTTCAAGCTATGATACCTCTCTAGTGGCACCGTGCGATTCTTTCGAGGCGGTCACAGGTTCCAATGAGTTTTTCTATTAAAACTTGTGTCTAAAAAAAAAGTAAAGTAACGGCCCGTTACAATCTTCAAATTTAAAGCACGCTTAAAAATAGTTTCTCCCTAATGTTAATAGTAATTTTTATTTTCTTATTTTAACTTCATATCGTTTGAATATTATACCCCTAAATTTATACTAAACATGATGTGTACACATATTTATTTGGATTACTGTCTAGTCTTAGTTTTTACATACATATGTTTCATCTTGTACTTCTCCGACTGTACTCTGTTTTGTGTACCTCTTGAAATAAATAAATAAATCCCACTGCTGGGCATAGGGCCTCCTCTCTCCGTTTTTGGAGAGAAGGGTTGGAGCTAACTAACCTACCACGCTGCTCCAATGCGGATTGGTAGGTTACACATATCACCAGAATTCTCCAGAGATATGCAGGTTTCCTCACGATGTTTTCCTTCACCGAAAATCGTGTGATAAATTGTAATTATTAATTAGACACAAGTTTTAATAAGAAAACTCATTGGTACCTGCCCGGGGTTACAACCCTTGACCGCTTCGAAGCAATCACACGGTCTCACCACTCGGCTATCACAGCTCTCACTAATGTGTCTAAATGATACTATATAATAACGATCATAGAACAGCTTAGAAGCAAAGCATAGCGAATCAAAATCTGGTATGTAGGAAGAATTGAGAATAGTCCGTTAATCATAAAAAGTGAGGTGAGGTGAGTCTAAGCTTAATACTTTATTTAGCTCTAATGTTCTATGCTTAAATGTCAAAAAAGATCTTTGCGGTTTCCTTATATATTATCGAATCTTTATCGTTTATAATATGATAACGATAGCAATTCGTCACACGCTTGCTGGTGAAGGAAAACATAGTGAGGAAACCTGCATATCTCTAGAGAATTCAAGGGATATGAGTAACTTACTAATGCGCATTGGAGCAGCGTGGTCGGTCTTAGCTCCAATCCTTCTCTCCAAAAACAAAGAGAGAGAGGAGGCCTATGACCAGCAGTGGGATAAAAGCAGGCCGTTACTTATATCGTTTATCAGATTTAATTTAACCTTCTAGACATAGGTGGTGGTGCAGCAAGTGCTGGTGAATGCGCTGGAGGGTGCTGGTCCTCATCTACAGAGCGCTGTCTGGGCGCGGGGACTCGAACGGACCGCCGACGGGCAGGCGTTACCGTGCTCGGCCGCCGGGACTCTGTGGTCGGTGTGACGCTGCCGCCGCCCTTTAACTGCCGCAAGGGCAGCGTGGTTACGTTTTCATTCGTTTACTCGGATTTAAAAAAAAATTGATAATCCTTTGCCTCAAGCGTAGGATTATCAATAACCTTAAGAGTTTTATGAGGGGATCACGGCTGCAAACCCTAGGTAGGCTACTAATGAGTTTTTCTCTTAAAACATTTGCCTTATTGATATGTGCAATTTATCACACGCATTGCGATAAAGAAAAACATCGTAAGGAGGCCTTCATATCTCTGGAGAAATACTAAAAAATTTGCAATCTTTGTTGGGTTGGTAACACATTTAGTAGTCGTTTTCTAAATTTGGTGACTAATTTGTTTCTGAGCACTTAAAGAATATAAAGATATACATAAAGAATATATATATGAGTAAAGACTCATATATATATTTTCTATGCTTAGTATATATGATGGTATTCGGATGTTTTATTTTAAAACACTATTTCTGGACCTAGTACCGTATCTCGGTCAAGTCAATGAATCTATTTTTGAGGATCAAAATTCTCAAGCATATGAAATATAGCACGTCAAGTGATAAATGTAAGTTTCTATATTAAGTAAGTTGGTATATAAGTAGGAAGTGAGAACAAACAAACATTACCTTTTCTAATTCTTTCAACGATGCTGGTGAAACGTCGGAGTGTCGTCGCAATTCTGGGGAGCGGGGTGGGGCTAGCCCGCTGCTCGAACCCCCACTGCCCAGCCTCGCTTCGGAGTGTCGTCGTTGCAACGCTTCCAGGACAGGCACGTCTAAGAGTGAGTCTGTACTATCCTGTGCCGCGGGCGGCAGCCGAGGACCCGCTTTACGACGGCAGACAGAGCATCGCCATGAAGTCTGTTATAAAAACGAACAAAATTATTTTACTTCTGTTCAAACTCAAACTCAAAATATTTTTTATTCAAGTAGACTGTTTACATTTCTTTTGAATCGTCAAATGTTTTTAAGACTACTACTGATTCGGAAGTTTGCTCCTACCGTGAAGAACCAGCAAGAAATTCGGCGGCCATTTTTTTTTAATTTTCATATTCTAATAAGTTCATATTATAATAATTAATTAACCTGCTGCTTTTTACATATTTTGATCCGCTTATAAATTAAACCGACCTAGGTAGTTGTGAGTTACACAGAAGTATATGAACTATGTATTCTATATTCCATGATACCTGTTATATAATATTTTAGCTATTTAATTTAATTCTTCATTTCAATGTCAATTACTGGAGACAGAAAAGTCGAAGTGATCATAAAAAACAAATGTAATAGTAAAAATATTTTGCTATAATGTGGTAAAGTAAATAAGAAACATATATAATGTTAAATGTAGAGTGGACTATACGTTTTCATACCTGGAACACGCAGCATTCATCAGGAGATAGACTCCACGACAAATCTGATGATGCTTCGGTTGCGGGGCGAAACGATTGTTGAGTTTGTGATAGTGAACGTGTGTAGTTCTTGTATATTGTGGTGGCGGTGGTGGAGGTTTGTGCATATGTTTTTAACGAATGCTGCATGTTCCAGGTATGAAAACGTATAGTTCACTTTCCATTTAGCATTATATATACTTCCTATTTACTTTATCGCGGATTATAGCAAATTAATTTTACTATAACTTTTGGATTATGGATCTCCGCAAAGTACCGCCTAATTCTATAGATTATAAAAAAGGTAAATGAATACAAATCACAAATTACTTTGGGGTATTCTTCTTTCGTTCAATCTGAATAATTTCTTATAAAAGAATAGAAGAAAAGAAAGTTTTTAATACTATCAAAATATATTACGACGTAATTAAAAATAAGGACAAGTATAAATAACTAGTTTACAAATAAGGAAGAGTATAATTTGTCTACTATGTATGTACCTGTAACCCGGGATACTAGATTTAAAAGCATCTGTTAGCGTTATATAGTATATTTTAAGTACCGCCTCCTCATCGCTAGAAGGTTTGGAGTATGAGGAGCAGTCTTCACACACGCGGTGCTGGCAGCCGTTACAAATGTGAAACACCTCTCCAGGCTTAAGGGCTTTTAGGCATACGCGGCAGGCGCCCGCCCGGGAAGGTGCTTTACCCGCCTCGCTGAAACGAAATTGTTTATTAAGCCGACCTAGGTAGGTTTGCTTTATAGTATCCCTACATTGTATATTTATAAAATATATATGAAGTTCCTCTGTAACAAATAGGAGTTAGGTTTGTATCGTATTTCAATGAAAATACGATCAGATTATTTTATTGTGATTTTTATTTGACCGCCGTTATTATTTAACTTATATTATTTATTTATTTATTCTTTTTGCACTCTACAAAGGTACATTGGCCGTTAGAGATAAATTATGCAAAGCGTGCAAAGGCCGCCTCATCGTTGAAGCGATCTCTCACAGATAACCTTTCGTGAGCGGAGAATACTACGAATTATTACACACATCGTTTTAAAGTGTAGATTAACAAATAGGATATGTTAAAACAGGCTGAAGTGATTACAGACATAGTCTCGGGCAATATACTTTAGCGTCGTAAAGAGATCTTTATTTATATTTACATAGTCCTATACTTATACGCTCGTGTACAGCTTTATAAAAAGATATTGACAAATTGATCAAAAGTATATAAAATAGAAAGTTTTGAGAGCTAACCGTTCAGTCTTGGCAGGTGTAGCAGAAGGCGGTTGCGCAGGTGGCGGCGCCGGTGTTGGTTCTACCACTACCTCTGTGACCCCAGGACGTGGTCCGAGTTTCGTTACTGTGAATAATTTTTATAAACCTCAAACATACATTTTGGCATATTCATCTGTTCAATACCGGATATTGGCCAGTTCTTCAGGTAAGTGGGTGAAAGTGTTTGTAATGGTGGCAGAATAATTCTGGTCATATAATTCTATATTATTATTAACGAAACCGTGTCAAAATGCCTATTATATTTTCTTAATATTTAAGACTGAATTTTTGTCTGTATATAGACTCCGAAACAGATGGATCGATTTTATTGTTATTTTCAGAGAGTCTTTAGAATGACACAGCTTGCTCCTGTAAAGTTTGGTGGTGATCGAAGCATTTTTTAACAGTTGAATTTTGTGACGAGGGGGAATTCGAAACCAGACTGAGCCACAGTAACGCTTGGCTGGACAGCTAGTATTATAGTATATTATAACCGTTTGTCAAAATCATGAACTGATAACAAACATGTAAATGCTTACATGTTTTTTATCCTTTCCTACATACATTTAAATCAATCTCTAAAATAAAATTATTCAAAAAACATATTAAAGATAAAATTATGAACAATATTGATACTATATTGTTTGGATACTAAACATCAATTGTTAGTTTTATTGGTGATAGAGTTTTTTTTTTTATGAAATACGATGGCAGAAGAGCATGGGGTCACGTTATAACCAACGCTCACGAACTCTTGCAGAGCGAGCTGCCGCCCTTTAAAAAGATGGAAAATACTTTTTCTGAAGGTACTTATGTCGTACCGATCCGGAAACGCAGCTAGAGGGAGGTTATTCTATAAATTGGTGGTGCGCAGGATTAAATTATTTAAACCGCCACACATCCAGATGGTAAGGATGATATTTTAACCTGTGACGTACAGTGTGGTTATAGAATTTAGCGGCAGGAATCAGGCATTATATATATTAGAGTGGGGAAGCTAGCCTAAAATTTGTATATTGCAATAAAGACAAAGCAAATGACGGTAATCCATCGGTCACTCTTTTTTATGTGTTATTAGACAAAGGTAAGTATACTATTCATCTTCCCTCTCATCATTTATTGTAACATTATCTTACAGGCCTGGCTTTCCTACTCTAGTATTAAGAAGTCGATGCTGTTGGTTAGCCAATATTGACACATATTGTTAACGACACCTATTATTTAAGCGAGCGATATTATTAATTGAGGAACGTATTATTTGAGATTTGAGGTATTTTATTATAGGCTAAGTTTAGGGTTGTTTTTTTTGCAGAAGTACTATGGTGAGCTCTACAAACGCGTGTTTTAAAAATATATACATTTTTAAGTGAATACATAAATATATATTTCTATATGAATTTCTGCACTTTTCATCTCCTTTGTCAATATAATTACCATTTCAACTTGTGTCATTTTTAGTTTAAAAATAAATAGAGAAAAAAGAAATCGGTACGCGATATTTTTATTTTTACAATACGTTACATTGTATCATAGTTAGATTAAAAGTGATGTGAAAAAATCACTAGGCTGTAATATAAAGATAACTCATCACTAAATTTGATACCAATTCCATTTACGCAATCAGATGACCTTTCATTCTTTAAAATATTGGACCGCCAGTAATGCCAGCTGGTCGTTGCAATTCAGTAATGATAAGGCCCATTTCCGCTTTTCAATATATTCAATTCGCTTTTTTCATCAATGTTGTCATTCAAATTGCAGAGACCATCAGTTTAATTGATGAAAAGTTTTTTTTTCGGACTGACTGTATGCTGCCCTAACGGCTTTTACAGCGTCATCGGGTGGGACGGGCGAGCGCAGAAGCATCGTCGAGATTACGAAATGCAGAGAGTAGAGCGCAGAAGCTCTACTAGCGTCGGGGAAATGATGAAAAGTCAAATTACCAGGAGTTTAAATACACGGCCATAGCAAAAAGTTATATAAAAGAGTAACGGCCTATTACTAACGCACAGTTGGACATGGCCTCTTTCTTTTTTGGAGATAACGGTTGGAGCGCAGATCCCAACACCCTTACGCATATATCCAAAGTCATTGAGAAAGAAAGTTTCGTACGTAAAAGTAGGAAACCGAAGAGTGTGCATGTTTATTTTCTTCAATGTAAAATATTTACAACTGAATACAGTAACATTTATCGCTATGTTGTATTAAGAACAGTTAAAAAAATAGAAAAGAACACTTACAGTGTCAACATATTTCAATACTAGTATATTGTAATATTGTGTATTAACCTACAAAATCGAGTCCATTAAGTTAAATTAAGTGATTGAGCATTTCCACCTACACTTTGACCTCCATATTTACTTAGGCTTAATTTACAGGATCATATTGTTTTGCTTTGCTTATTAGTTACAATTATAAGCAAAGTTAAGGACCAATAAAGTCACAGGTTAGGAGCGGAGTTGTAATCATATTAGAGGGTCATTTAATATTTATTTTGTGTTTTTAATAAACTACATGTAACTAGAAACATTACGATATAAAACACATAATTGCCCATTATGTATATTCCGTTAAACGGTCACTTAGCAATGTCACAGTTCATGTTATCGAGTAATTAAATCAAATTAGGCGAATAAATTAGTAATTAATGTTTCAGTAATTTGCTGTATAATTTCAATGATAATGAGAACCTGCTGTAAATGTAATTTCCTATTACACGTTAATTATTTGCGTATTGAAAATTTCGCTCTATCACACGCTATCAATTTATAAACTCAGGCTTAAGATACAGATATGTCATAAATGGACGTGGTCGTTTCAAATTTTAGTCTCAATATATGGTTCCTTATCACAATCGGCGATTACAAATGATTAAGCGCAAGCACGATTGTGTCTAAAATGTCTGTGGTAAAAAATGAGGGTCTATTTCACTCAGCTTCATTCCATACGGCGGACGTATCATCGTATGTACCTACTCGTATCGAATGATAATCGAGAGGATCGTGTGGACACTTGTACGATGATCCTGCCTATTATAAAACGATCGCACGTTCACACGATCGCACGAGCATGGGCGATAGATCAGGAAATTATGTCTCTACAGATTATTTAGATTGTTTCGATTCCTACTTAAAGATTTTAAATATTTTACACACAGGCGTTATATATTTTAAAAGCATACAACATCCTATTACCTATACTTTAAAAATTTTGCAAAAATATATTAGAAAAAGTTTAAATATTGATTAAGTAATCACAACTACTGTAATCTAAACATTTATTTAAACAAATAATATTAATTATATTTGGTAATTGTGATTTCTCGGGTTTAAAAGGGGATTTGATTGTTTAAATAAAAAAAAGTGATATCGAGTTGCGACCGCTATCGTAAAGTAGTTTAGAAAGCTTGTAGAATTATTTTAGTTACTAACTATAAACACTTACGAAGCATAATAGTAAATACCAACACCCAATGTAGTAATAATATTTTATTGCGCATATCCCGTCTTGACTATAAATTATAACCAACAAACTTTGCAGCTTTGTAACTTTAGAACTTCAGGTTCAGGGTATAACTCACGAAACTTAATTGTAATTAAGCCACTGCTATCTAACGCATTTAATAATAAACTTGACTAATTGATATCTATATATCTAGTGATGCTGAGATAGTCGTACGATTTAGCATGTCGTGCTCATGTTTATAGTGCACATTACGTGTAGTTTTTTAAAGTGCACATGCAGTTAAACCTTACCAATAAAATTAAAAGTCGTATACCAAAAAAATGTGAGCTGTGATAGCCCAGCGGTGAGACCGTGCGGCTCTTTCGAGGGGAACACGAGTTCGAACCCGGGCAAGCACTAATGAGTTTTTCTATTAAAACTCATGTGTCTAATTGATAATTACAATTTTTCACACGCTTTTCGGTGAAGAAAAACATCGTGAGGAAACTGCATATCTCTGGAGAATTCTGGAGATATGTGTAACCTACCAATCCGCATTGGAGCAGCGTGGGAGGTCTTAGCTCCAATCCTACTCTCCAGAAACGGAGAGAGGAGGCCTATTCCCAGCAGTGGGATTCTAACAGGCCGCTACTTTTACCAAAAAAATGTATAAGACTAACACGAACTTCAAAGCAAGTCGAAATTAGTATAATTGAATTTAGGTCAACCATCCAGACTTGGCTATTATTAATGTTCCAAGTAGGTATATTGTAGAATTGAGAATTTTATGTACGCGGTCATTATCGCGCTATTGGTGTTTTGCTTATGTGTCGTGTAGTATATATTACAGAACTATACCTCCTAATAATAATAATAAACTCGTGATTCACTTATATCAATTTTTGTGTCCTATGTAATGAAAATGAAATGAAAACCATCTAAAACTAAGGCGCATATAAGAAACCCTGACGTTATAATCCTAACAGACAATACAAAATAAAGACAGTGTTATTTGTGCTTTACACCGTATCAACCGCTATTTGCACTTTAGGTGATGTTTCAGCGTCGATGGAGTTCGTAAAAGCTATTATAAAAAATGCTACAAAATGCTGTAAGTATAAGCTTATTATTATTATTATGTATTAAAAACTTTGAAACAGTATTTGTGGATAAATTTTATTCTTAGTTTGTTATTATTTGAAAAATAATTTTTACACATATGAATATTCCAAGTGTTAAAATAAAATAACTCTTCTATTTTTATATATTTGATCCAGCTTCGAATTAACTCAAGTTCATTAAATTATTTCAAGTTATCTTCCGACTGTAGTAGAAATTTTTACTTACGATACGTCCCGACCGTGCACCTATGGTTATAATCAACAAACTTTGGAGTACTGAAAATTCATAACTTGGTTTCACAACCCTAAAACTTATAAATTATAATCAAGGTATGCCATACGCTATCTAAAGCATATTGTAACACTCGGAGTAATTAGTCTAGAGCATTGTTAGACTAATTTATTTTACAAGTAATTGTATTAAATGATATGGTAGGTCACATTGCTTGAAGTACTAAGAAATGTGTAATTAAATATTTTCAACAGCATTTCTATTCACGTAACCCAGAAGGTGACAAACAATTTATGTAGTAAAGTCTAAGTTCATGATAATATAGGAGAATTAAATTTTGATCAAAATGGCGCTATGTGCTTTTTGTTTTTATTTTTTTAGCGCTTTTTTAACTGTAGAACTATGTCTTTGTCTTTCTTGTTATGTTCTTTATGTCTTTTTCATTAAATAGAGTTAGAGTTAAATATTCATAGCGGTATATAAGAGCTTTCGGTATATTTTCATTAGACGTTATCACATAGTGATTGTGACGTCGCATTTAGCCAATGCATCAATGGGATGTCATTTATTTAATGAATTGTTTTAAGTACTGTGACGATAGTTATACTTATAGACATAGCTGTCTATGTCTATTTTTAAATATTAATAGCGTTATTCCATTCGTACTACGGTCACAGTTACGATGCGTTTGCGGATGTTACAACGGTACATTAGGGGTAAACGACTGTCCGGTTGGCACAGTGGGTAGTGACCCTGCCTTCAGCTCCGCGGGTCGCGGGTTCGATTCCCGCCCAGGGCCAACATTTGCTATAAAACAATTTGTTGGTTCTTCGAGCCTGGGTGTGTATTTATATTTAAATATGTATTTAAAATTACATATGTAATATATCCGTCACCTATAACACAGGTAAGTGTAAGTTTCCCATATTTATATTTATTAAACATCATATTTTACGTATTTTGAAATATTAAAATAAAAAATATCTTTTTCTAATGTTTTTCAAAAGTTTCGTTAACTTTTGTCGTGCAGAGTTTTATTAATAAATATAGTTCGACACATTAAAATTCCTCTCAATGATGTAATAATTTTATTCTGTTCTCGAGAATGGGATTTTTTAAACCATATATGTTAGGCTGGTATATTTATGTTTCAATGAATATATGTATATCCTTAAAGGATTATCAACATATTGTAAAGTACAGCAACGATTACTATCCCACTGCTGGGCGTAGGCCTCTTCTCTCCGTTTCTGGAGAGAAGGATAAGAGCTAAAACTTTCGTTACTCCAATGCGGATTAGTAAAATACACATATCCCCAGAATTCTCTAGAGATATATAGAGATTCCTCAAGATATTTTCTTTCACCGAAAAGCGTGTTATCAATAAGACACATAAGTTTTAATTAAAAACTCATTGGTGCCTGCCCAGAGTTTGAACCCGTGACCCCATTGTAAGAGTCGCACAGTCTCACCGCTGGTTTATCACAGCTCTTGAGATATTGGCTTTTGCATGTATAAAATTAATAATTTAAAGTATAGATATGAGTTTGAGAAGAATTTTTCTACATAGTTACGATGACTACGTGACATTGCCGCTCGCAGAATGACGCCATTCGGTAGCAAGAGCACCGATCCTTATAATTTTGGAGCTATTTTGCTTCTTTTGTATAGTAGTGATTGATGGTTGGGACGCTCCTGTGATGTTGACATGACATAAAGTAATTTTGCCAATGTTACTCGACGTATGTGGTAATAACGCTATACATGGTTTTAAGCACCTTGTTTGACTAATTAAAACAAGATTTCCTTTCAACATCGAATTAATTATTCCAGTGTTATATTATTTTGTGTTATATTATTAAAACTTAATTAGAAACCAACATCTTAGTTATGTTTTTCAATAGAGGAATTTAATACATTTTATAGAAGCAGGCGTTACTTTGCGGAATTCCATATTACAAGCAATATAACAGAACTAACTACTTTGCTATAATCCGCACGGGTTAAGTGAATGCATGCAAAGCCAATGTGTATGAAGCAGGCAAAATCTATGCACCTTATACATGCAGGACCAGCCACGACATGCACCCCAAGGCGCAATTCACCAGCAACAACGAACACAAAAGCAGCACACACACCCACCACCACAATCTCGACGATCGTTTCGCCCCGAAACCGAAGCATCATCAGGAGGATAGGCTTCACGACAAAAATCGTACTGATTACGCAGTAAAACAAAAATCGTACTGATTACGCAGTACGATTTTTGTCGTGAAGCCTATCCTCCTGATGATGCTTCGGTTTCGGGGCGAAACGATCGTCGAGATTGTGGTGGTGGGTGTGTGTGCTGCTTTTGTGTTCGTTGTTGCTGGTGAATTGCGCCTTGGGGTGCATGTGGTGGCTGGTCCTGCATGTATAAGGTGCGTAGATTTTGCCTGCTTCATACACATTGGCTTTGCATGCATTCACTTAACCCGTGCGGATTATAGCAAAGTAGTTAGTTCTGTTATATTGCTTGGAATTTAATACCGTTCAAACTGCTTGAAAGTCAAATATTTTCAAATCAAATAAACAGTGGATTTCTCGGAATTAAGCCTTAGTCAAATGTGACTAAATGCGTATATTAATACAACTCTACAAATTTTGGCTACTTTCTGGGCTACTAGACGAATAGAAAAATCATCTTTTTTTCTTCTGACTCGAAAAGTTTCGCGGTCAGCTTTGTATGTTTGTCCCAGTTTTGCGTAAGTTCGCACTCCGAATTATAGAACGATAAAAGCTCGTTATCTATCAATTATAATATGACGTATCAAGACAACTCAGAAGAATGCTTCTTTAAACAAACTTTCATAGTCGATTTCGTCCCTAATGGGCCATAGTAGTCTATTTGGGCTATAAAATATTACTGTGTTATAAGTACTTTACATATTAAAATTAGTTATTAAATAATAATTATCAAATTTATAACGAAGTTATAGCCTCATTGCATAAATAATATTAATACAAAACGTTACAAGTGGACATAATTATTTATATATAATTACAATAGTTCTGATTTGAGGCCTCATATATGGGAATACCAAATGTAAATTAGTAAAAATAAATTTACCTTGCCTATTACTTATAACTTAATGCATTAATACTAAGTAACAATTTAATAAATTGAAAATGTATTGTGTGTCGTTGTTTAGATTTATTTATAAATGTACCTATATACATTTATAATATTTAAAAATATCGGTTCATCTTAACAATAATATTATATAACTAATAGCTAAAAATGAATTTTAATTTTGAAAATTTGCATTCCTAAATCGTAAAAAAATGCTGTTCCTCTGCACCAAAAATTTACTATTTAAATATGTCGTTTAAAATCTTTACTGTCTTACATAGTTAAATTGGAAATTTTTACAATCCTACACCAATGAACAATGCTATTCAAAATGTACCTATATACATTTATAATATTTAAAAATATCGGTTCATCTAAACGATAATATTATACAAGTAATAGCCAAAAATGTATTTAAATTTTAATTTTGAAAATTTGCATTCCTAAATCGAAAAAAAATGCTGTTCCTCTGCACCAAAAAATTTCGTATTTAAATATGTCGTTTAAAACCTTTACTGTCTCACATAGTTAAATGGGAAATTTTTACAATCCTACACCAATGAAAAATGCTATTTAAAATGATTCCAATAATTCATTATGCTTTCCTTTTTTACAAAAAATACTCTTATCTACATATTATTGATCAAGTTAGAAACGTCATAACTTCAGAACTTTATTAATCACATACATTGACGTTCAGTTTATACGAAGCATAATTAGTCAAATTATTAATCTTAATTAATCCTTTTAGGGAACGTGGGAGAGAAGTTTGAAAATGTAGGTTTATAAGACTTGTAGTATTATTTTAAAATACTTCTATCAATAGTTACTTACAATTTATTTTGTCAGTACACTAAATGTCCATTTCCCCATATATACAAAAGTCTCAATCTGGCGTTATACGCATAAATAAAGTATCCTTTGTTTCGCGTGTATATGTATTTCACACTGCTGCTTACTGTTTTAATATGGTTTAATTGACAATAAATTGATTTAAAATTGGTTTAATTGAAGTTTACTTTAGATTCTCGAAGAATATGTCCGTATGTAGTTTTCCGAGAAAAAAGGTTTTGACAAAATTTCATTGTCCTACTGTTAACCGTTGAGGAGTTGCAACGTCTGGGCCCCATCCTAGCGGCAGCATCAGGTTTATGCTAAACGTGCATTATCATCGGTATTGAACCAGTATGTAAAATTTCAGGTCAATCGGACATCGGATAGTGGGTCAAATTTAAATTGGAAGATTCCACTTTCACGTACAAGGCAAGTTAATAAAAACTTTTAAAAATGGGATTAGGGCGTTTTATTACAATTATAATAATTATTTTAATTAACATCCGCTATTTATAATGTGAAATAGAAACCGAAACCTACCGTTGTAACTGTCACTGTTACTTGTCTCATATTGTAGTGTATCATCTATGGTTACTTGTTACAAAGTCTAGAATATCTCATTTTAAAAACTCGTGGTTTGTTAATTAATTTACGTTAATTTCGACGAATACTAGCAACACGAGTTATTAGTATCGTAAAGTAAAAAGTTGTGTAAAACAATTTATAGCCAGCAAATTTTGATGTGATGTTAGTATGCGACTAGACGGCGAATGAATACATAAATCCCATAATTTCGTCGGTTTGCGATAAATTAAAAACGGCTGAGCAGATTTTCATGCAGCTGTCTCAAATGAATGGGTGAAGGTTTACATAAGTGTATAATATGTTAAGATTTTGTGTAAAAGTGAAGCTGTCTGGAAGTTTTCATTAGAAACTCTGCCTTAACCCTGATATACACGAGTAACAAAACAATTTATCGTTGTGATAAACCTTTTTATACGGCTACCAAAAGCCATATAATCTTCCTTTAAGGTGGCTTACTATATCGACTTTAAATTTTAAGAAAATGGTCACGTACAATATGGTAAACCTATCTAGACGGATACAAAATTAATACTTCTCAAGTTAAATACGTCAGGTACTTGAAACATTTAGTGATTAAAATTCTGAGTACACCATGTTATCTAAATAAATAACTTAATTTGAGTTATCGCAAATGGAAGACTTAATGCACGTGATTTAGAGAAGAGAGAAAATATAACAATATTGACTGTTTTGGTAACGGGTTTTTTTGAATTAAATTTAGTGGTTCTTGCAATTTTATTTTTATATTAAATATGTAAATTATTATCAATAACTGAATATTATAGATATAATAATGATTAATAACTGTAAATTTCTTGTTTTTTTTTGGATACTCTTTGGTTTTGATTTTTATTAAAATTTAAAAGTTAAAATCAAAATTTAAAATTTAAAATATAAAATTTACTACTGTTCAGTTCCTTTGTTATTAGCTTTAAGTGGAAACTTTATTGGCATCTGTATAACTATTGAAGATTCATGTAAAACAAATATTATCTTATGCTGTATATTTTCCAATAATAAATAAATAAATAAAATATTAATAAAACATCATATTTCAATAATTATTTGTAATTGTCTTTTTTATTGTGAATAAAAGTAGTCAAACAATTAAAGTAATGATGTATGTTGTCTGATATTCATAAAACCGGAACGTTAATGTCTTAATTAACATATTTATGAGAATTTTCCAAAATTGCCAGTTTTACATATTATAATACTGAAAAAATATTTGGGTGAGGTTTTCATTAATAACTATAATGGAAAGATAGGTACGGTAAAATAATATGTGTCATAAAAAAAACAGTGAAACGATTTATGCAAAAGTACTTTTGTCTTTCAATGTAAAAAAAAGTTTTTGTTTTTGGAGAGAAGGATTGGAGCTAAGACCTACCACGCTGCTCCAATGCGGATTAGTAGGTTACACATCCCTAGAATTCTCTAGAGATATGCAGGTTTCCTCACGATGTTTTTCTTCACCGAAAAGCGTGTGATAAATTCCAATTATCGATTAGAGAGAGTTTTAATAGAAAAACTCATTGGTACCTGCCCGGGGTTTGAACCTATATCGTCTCTAGAGATTCGCACGGTCTAGTACTAGGCTATCTCAGCTTATCTTTCAATGATTTAATTAAAAATATATTTATATAGAAAATCACATTATTTTTCTTTAATAGATCCTTGATTGGCAGTCCATCTAAAGATTTGTGTAATACATGAATGCCTGCACCCACATATAAGTAGGAAAAGGAAGCAGAAGATTTATCTTGGGAAGAACCGTACCTAGCTAATCAAGAGAGACAGCAAGCACTTCTAAAACGGAACGTATTATAGTAACGTATTATATTATACAGTTTCGTGCTTAAACAAGACTTATTTAAAGGAATGTCTTGCTTATATTGCGAACTTCATATCCGATATTATATAATTGAATAAATATTCTTTGACTATTTCTGATTCTAAAAATATACTTTATACAAAAGTTATTGTAATAACTTTACAGGAGAATCATCATTCTCCTGCCCTTATCCCACTCTAAGTGTGGTCGGGGGACAACATGTTTTATCACAAAACATGTAACAAAACATGTTGTCACATGATTTGGCTGCGTATTTTACGACCGGCCGCCTGCTTGACGTCAACTTACCTAAGTCGCCTTGGTAAGAACTGAGGGTGGTCTATTCTATGCAGCCGGATACCACACGGCACATACCTTAGTCGCCTCTTACGACACCCGATGAGAAAGGAGGATGGTCTTTTCTATTCTGCCGGATACCACACGGCGTTAACAACCTTATAGGAAAATATTTAGAAAAAAAAATTACGCTTGATATATATGAGTTGCATTAAATAGCAAGACATAAAATTAGTTATACCGCAAACAACTTTATTCATTAATGCTTAGCTAAACAATACGTCCTTTTTTGAAAAGTATAACACTATATTTTTTTTACATCAAAATAAAATATCTCAAAATTTTAATACGTGCATACCTTTGTCTTGCGCTGTGAGCAATGAAGAAGATAGCGTTTGGCGGAGTTTGCCGAATGTCCCAGGAGTTTCGATTTGACCAGGCCCAGTGGTGTCCTCCGTGGCCACCATCTGCAAAGAGAGTTGTTACTTTGAATTGACATGAAATGTGGAACACAGTAACGTAAAGTTACTTGTTAAAGTTTATAACATTGAATAAAATATTATGAATGGTGGAAGACAATTTTAACAAATCGGTGCGATCGCAACTAATTTTTGAGCTCTGAAAAAAATATTATATATTATATTTGTTTACAGAGTTCAGAGTGTTTTCTATAAACGCATATATGTTATACATATATATAACTATGTCGATTATTTTTATTCTATCCATTTGAATTCATTTAGTCTCGCAGTTTAACGATCAGTGTTTTAATTTCAATAAAAAAAATCCAGTGGATATTATTTGAAAGCTTTAACTTGTTTGTTCAAGAGGATAGGATCGTACAATAATAATTGGTACCTAATAGGTAAGTTTATTAATTATGTGGCAGAACATGATTCAGTTAAGTCTTATTAAACAACTAAACAATTTTATGGGACGTTTAAAAGTAATTTTTCTGCAGCCAGCTTGATAAGAGATATAAATATAAACTGAAGAAAAACAAATTGTGAATCTCGCCCGCGATGGCATTTACGCGGATTCATATTTTAACCATTGATTGTCCGTTTGCAGATGATTTTGCTGTGATACGTCCATTTATAAACTTCAAGGGCATTCAATGTTGATTTTTATTGAAACAGAAAAAAATTGAAGCGCATATTTAATTAATTGTGCATACTTATTTTTTACACAATTTTACTTCAAATGACATACTTCAAATAATAAGGTTTAAGAATTATGTAAACCAGAAATTATAAGGCTATTTTTTTAATTGCTTGACGTACTTATCATTTGATAGGTAGATATGAGTAAAATCACGTGGACACATCTTAGATATTAATGTTCATATAAAGTTTCAAATTTGTATCTACAACTTACTTGTTACTTTCGTTCTTAATACATCATCATCATGTCGATAACAAAGGTACGAGTTTTTTGGTTTTAAACAGTTTTATCATGACTAGAAACCTCACTGCGTCATTAAGCGGATTTCAGTATTTTTCATTTAATTTCTTTTTAAATGATACTCTATAAAATAATTTTTAATCATGGAAAGAAAAGAGCAAATAAATATATTTGGTTCTTCATGTGAAAAGATTTAAGTGCAGTAATACGATGTAGACTAATCATAAAAGTTCACTTCATCTGAAAATAATGAGAGTAACCCTGTCGTAAATTTCACGGTGAGCAACAGATGGAGGACGGAATACGTTAAGCGGGGCTAAAATCGATATAGACTTGTCCCAAATTTCACCTCCAGGGGTTTTAATAGCTGAGCCGGGTCGCGAACCATCACTGACTTTCATTTTGTATACAGGTATACAAATTCAGTAAAATGAGACGTCAAACGGTATTTATACTCCTATATTTAAACATAGTTAGCTTTACCTATTTATAGTGAAGGTAACTTTTCTATAAATAGTACTCTATGTACTATTTAGAAGACTGTGATGGTAAAAGGTAAAATTGCGTGACCTTTCCAGGGAAGATACACTTTTTGCGAAGTCTTTATAAGTACGTAATTATTATATACAAGTCACCACGTTTCCTTCACCTTTTAAAGAACAAGGGAATTTCTGGAAAATTTCTGGGATATGTATAATGCGAATCCGTATATATGCATGTCTGTAGTGGATTTGAGTCTCTAGTCCTCCTTTAAGGAGTTAGAACGTTTCTTCCCAGCAGTGACATAGCAACTGACCACTATTTTACTTTTAAGCCGATAATAATAAATAATAATAAATATATGGGACACTTACACACACGGTCGTCCGCCCCCAAAGTAAGTAACTTAATACTTGTGTTATGGGTGACGGAAAACTGGTAAATATACTACATATATAATTTTAAATACATACTTAAATACAAATATAGACCCAGGCTCGAAGAACCAACAAATTGTTTATAGAAAATGTTGGTCCTCGGCGGGAATCAAACCCGCGACCCGCGGAGCTGAAGGCAGGATCACTACCCACTGCGCAAACGGGCCGATTCCACTTACTTTTAGCTTTTACCGGAATTTTGTCAATATTAAAATCTCTATTTGAACGAAAAAAATTAAAATCAATATATTTAATGAAAAAAACTAACTTTAATAAAACTTATACGTAAAGTAAAAAATATAAATCCGTATGTTTTGTCATTTGAAATAAGGTATTTTTTAATATATATAAATAGGAATTTTTATCTATGTATATTTTGTATATTTAACATTGTTACTCAGATTGTCACGGAATTTTATTATAATAATAAATAGAAATTTTAGGTATATACATTTATTTATGTACCATAAAAAACAAAAAGTGTAAAAAAAGGTTTACATAGCTCAAATTAAGTCTTTGACAGAGATCTCTGCACAGCTAACTTACGAAGTGAGACTTATAGTAAAGCAGTTTTTGTACGCAAATATAAAAAATTTTAATTATACATACTAATACTATACTTACTTATTAAATATTAATATATGAAATTTGAGAAAATAAATGAATATTGTTGCTGTTAAGAAGTATTGAGCTTAGACACATGCACACGTTGCATATGTCCCAGGACTCCTCTAAGGATGTGCATGTATTTGACGGTTTTTTTTATTGATCATAAATGCTTGATAAATTTTTAATAAAAATTAAACATTAAAGGTTCATAGCAGAAATTAGATTCTGCGAACCCTTGTGGAGGCTAATTTGATCTCAACTTTCGACAGACATATTTTTTATTTTTATGTGGTCTTCATATCTAATTATTTGAATATCTCTTTGATACAGTGGCGTTATTATAACCATGAGATCTCGATACACAAGCTTAAAGTCCTGAATTCAATTTTCAAGTGAAAAATCTTTTCCACAACTCAGGTTTAGTGGTTACTAACCTGCCCTACCCACCGTCATTGCCAAGTCATGAATTTCCATCTTGGATTCCTTACCATTCGATAAAATAATGTCATCTGTACGAAATATGGTCAATCGAAATTCCAAAGCAGTCATCAAATAGATGGAAAACCCAAAGCGCAGAAAGTATCTAGAAACAAAATCAATATTGGCGTGTTCCAAATTTTACTTCCTGTGTTTCAATACTTGGCGGACAATGGAGTTTTTCAAATTTCATAACGTTGACTTCCCCTATGTATTTGTTACCTAGTATTATGGTTGTATTTATTTGTATAAGATCGAGTCTCATATTATATAACATATTTTAGACGTTATACAACATTTAGACATCACAAACAATTCTGTCATTAATTCGGATGTGTAGTAAAACGGTATAGATACCGAAAACACATTTATAACCTGTTCGAAGCACAAAAATTAAGGACATTTTATAAGTAAAGCTTGATAAGTTTAAAGTAAAAGGCGACTAGAAGGGATGTAAGAAGGGAGAATATGACGGTGTCACATCATTTTTTTTTTAAATATGTTTTTCCGAAAATTGCCGATAACTACCCAATCATTAAGCTGGGATTTCAAAGCATATAATATATATAGTCACTGACAGCAATGGTCTTCAACATCACGATAGATCCTCATAGAAATATCAATAATATTTACTCATAATTAGTAGAAATTACACAGGGAGTATCATTTTGTCTATACGCTTATTGTATTTTTCCAAAGATCTAATCATCCTTCCTATGTTTCCCTATATCGGTGTGGTTCGAATGAAAAATCAGAAAGAGGAGAATTTTTTTTTTCGCTTGTGTTTAAGACACCATAATTCATTATATTCATAATTATCATAAAAATATCATATTTTTTTATTTTAAACCCGAATGAAACCATAAAAATATTATCCTCTTATAACGTCACTAATAACCTGTTAAAAATGTATGCATACAAGATGCCATAAAGTTTATAAATGAAAAAACGAAACTAGAAAATCATGAGCATTATGGAACGATTTTTTTCATAAAAGGATATTGTACAAACTTGTTTCTTTGTGTATTCTACCCATAAAAACACGATTCAGTAATATCGTAGGCAATAATAACTGAAATGTTATGAGTTACAAATGGAGGATGAAATACACGGGTTAAATTATTTTGTCGTCTCCTGAATTTACCGCAAGCGTTTTTATTATCGAGCTTGGGATCGCGAGGCATGTGCCGCTTCCACTAAATGACTTTCGTAATGTACATCAGATTCCTTTCTACCGATGGATACGACGAATTCCTACATTTTATTGAGTTTAACGCGGAACTCACTCTGGACTCAAGATAAGTTTTTCCCATATGGAAATAGAAATCTTTTCATGTAGAAAGAAGATCTTTTCATAAAAGTTATATATATTACCATGTTATAATTTATCAATTAGGGTAATAAAAATAGACTACCCAGAAATATCATGTCGCATGTGTAGGCGTACAATTATATTATACTATTCATACAAGAATAGGGTGTCGGTAATACTGTCGTAAATTTCATAGACAATATACGAAAAGAGACAGAACCAATATTATCGTCTACGTGAATTTCATCGCCAGCGTTTTTATTGCCTTGTCCGGAATCATTATGTTTTTTCATGGTTGTTTTCCTGAATAATATATTACTAGTTGCTTCTAGTTCAAATTGTGGTAAAATGAATAGAGTAGAAAATCGTTTGCATTTTCTATTTAATGCATTATTAAAATGTACACCTAACAACTTAAGATAGATTGTAAACTGTCTGTAGATTTTTACTTCTAGCGTTTAGGCTATTATAACACGATAAGCCATTTAAATCATCCTATATAATCTTGAGTAAAAAAAAAATGTTAGCGGCCAACATACTTTATTCGATTTTTTGTATCAGCTATTTCTATATTGTTGAAAAGTGGGTCGTTTAATTTTAGAGAAAACAGTATTCACAACTTTTATATCTCCTTATTCGTTTACCAGTTATCTATTTCTATAGCTAGTTATGTCAAATAGGAATAGACCCAAAAGTTCAAGTTGCGTTTTAACGTTAAATTGCGAAGATATATAATATATATCGCGTAAAACGATCTTAGCCTTAGTTCATTTGAAAACATATTTTATTATTTTCTTTTGTGAATCTTACAACACAAAAATATAAATAAAAAACAATATCCACGTAGTAATATTTCTCAAATATAATATCTAAATCTATTTTAGTATATTATTCTACTATAACATGAATATACTACGTAAGATAAGCTTTTTATTCAAGCTTCAAATAAATTTTAAAATTTTATTTTACAACAGAATTTTTTTTAGACTAGAAAAAGACTGCTATTAAAAAAGCTCGTTCGTGAAAAAAGATAGCGTACAGCAGTAAAGCTCCTCATACAAAATTTAGCGATTCGGTAATAGCCAAGCTCGTAGAGCGCAACAGATGGCGGATGAAAATATGGAGCAAGATAAAATCAATATATCTCATGAAATAAATTGTAATATATATATAGCGCTAACCTGTTATATACATACTGTATATTACAGGCTAGCTTCCGGTAGCGAAGTATTTTACTTAAAGTAATTACGCCGTTGAACTCATTTTTCATCAAAGACAACGATTTCGAAAATACTCCTAAATATTAATTAGAATATTTTACTATTATTTGTTAATTAATATATTATAAGATTATTTATTAATTAATATTTATTTAATTAATATAATAATTGATCGTAATTTGATATTCAGTTAATCGTTCATATTGATAATTAGTTTGATGCTGTCTGGATGTAATACTTGCAAGCTATAGCAAAAAACATATTGTCGATGCTTCAAATACTAGGAATCGTTTGGCCGGACACGAAATCAAATTTAGAGTTGCAGAAACTGTGCCATAAGGATCTAATGTAGCTTCAAATTCTCTGAGAAAAATAGATCTTGTACTAAAATTTTTGCTGAAATGAGGCTTTGGAATTAAGCCACAATTGAAACAACAGTTTTTTTCCAATATATAATTTATGCCATGACATTTATGCATTGACCTTTCAAGTGTCATAAGTAAAGCCGTAAGCAAAAGCAGCCGTTACTCACGAATGCTATTCGTTACTCGTTACTCGCATCTTTCGTATCGGTACGTATTAGTAACTACATAATACCGTACCTAATCTGTGGTTTGAATGTGTGCTGTCGGTGAATTTAAATGAACCTTACGAAGAACGATGTTTGTTTTTTTTTATTGTTTATTAAGCCCCTTAAAATAAATATTTTGAAATTATTTGAAATCTCCTTTAAGATTTTTTTTTATCATATTTTATGTTATCTCATCAATATCTATTTTATTCTCACAGTTAAAATACTAAATGCATTGCAAAATCCAGTAGATTCCGCCTACAATTTACTTGTGCTTTTAATTATTCTACAAATCTAACTTTTTTTTATTCAATCAAGATTTCGTAAAAAAAAAGAAAAAATTCCCCTTACGAAGCTAGGTATGCAAGTAAGTAATATGTCGCGCCGATATCATACCGTACGGGAATACGACTCGAGACGTTACTTTTAATGCTATGGTAGCAGGTATCAAAAGTAACGAATAAAGTACCGATACGATAGTAACGAGTACTACTTGTTGTAGTAACGAACACATACGGGTACGCTTTTTGTCGTTACTCTTACACCTCTAGTCATAAGCGTATTATATTTTCATCTCTTTGTTTGGATTTTTAAAATTTACACGTTGTATAATGAAATGACCTCAATAAAAATTCAAAAAATTCATGTTTATTCTTTCTCTGTTTACAGTGTTTGTTTTAGAAGTTCCGTAAAAGTTCGTAAGATCCACGTACTTAATCATTAGCAATAAGTTCGGAAGTTTCAATGTTTCACATTAAAAACTTTTAGACGATTCAATGTGTAATGTACACAAATTAAAGAAAATTTATAAGAAAAACATTTCAATTTAAAAAAAAAAAGAGGATTCCTTAATTATTAAAATTATTAAAATTAACGCTTTCATAATTTTGACATCCAATTTCTGTGCGCAATTTTCTTCATAATTGGGACAAAGTTTTAGTTTTATCTAAAAACATCAATTCAATACATATTTTGTCAAAACAAAGTAAAAAAAAAATAAGTCAAAACTTATTACAGCTGCTACTATTTCATGTACCATGTTTAGAAAATTACTAAAATTGAGCAGTCTTTACATTGCGCGACCGACCGACAGTCACAATGAAACCAACTGATTAATCTAAATAATTCTACACGTTTTGTATACTGACAAGTAATGCGATGTCTGATCTCGTAACTGATACAGTGTACGTGGTCTACACCCCTGATTAAGTCGAATTAAGTCTGATTAAGTTCAATATTACAAATAATATATAGTTTATAAGTAGACATTTTTAAATAAACAACGTGGTTAAATATATATATTCTTTAACATAAAATGTGTAATACTAATGTAAAATATAAAAACCAAGTTTAAAATAAGTAGCTTCACATTTTATCATCTCTCTATAATCCAGAAATATTTGAAAACGAGACGCCGGTGGAAGGAAGTTATAAACTTGCACAAAGCTCCATAGCGGATGTAGTTAGGACTGTGAGGTGAGAAGAGCAAAAGTAAGGAAACCTGTAAATTCACGGTAATCGGAAAACGACGTGAACTGTTGAAATATTAAGATAAAAAAATATTAGTTTTAAGTTTAATATTGCTATTTTACATTTTCTTTTTATTGTAATTTTATGCTTGTTGAGTTATATACTGATATCTGTGTATACTGATTTCTGTTATTTTGCTCGGGCAGCAGCTGAAAACCACCGTGTGTATCTTTACTCCCTGTCATGACATGACATTCGGCAACGCTGAGCTGTGAGCCCTTTCTGTTATTTACAGTATGAAGATTTTTCATTTCATTTCATTTGACTTCAAATCAAAATTAAGTAAACTAATAAAATGAATTTTGGTTTTGGTTTAGTGGTAGTGAGTTTGCTGAATGAATTATACGATATTGCAATATGACTACAGTATAGAGCACGTTTGATTTCTGTGCGAATAAGGATTTTTGCGTAGTTACACCGCACTGGCATTTTGATATTTATCTGTAGTTGTGGTCTTATGAGCAGTTTTACTTAGCAGTTAACTTGGCCTTTTTATTTGTGTATCTATTTATCAGTGATAACCCAGTGATGATAGTGCTTGCTTGGTATTTTGTTTGCAATTCTATCGGTTACGGGTTCTACCGGTTAGGCCATCACAGGTTTACGTGTCTCTAAACTTAATTATAATTCTTCCTGAGTAAGTCTAATATAGCAAGCAATTAATGGTTAAAAAATACTAGTATGTAGAGTTATGAAGTCAACTATTTTGTTATTAATATAATATTACGTTCACTACGCCAAAGGTGAGACACATTTTATAGCTAGATTAAATTAAAGGACAGGGACCGGTTCGTGAAAGTTTTAATTGAAGAGGTGAGTGGTGTGGTATGATGCGATCAATCTATAACTATATCTTCAATATGATGTAAAAATGAGTTAAGAAAACAATAAAGATAAATGTAAATATATACCAGATATAAATATATATTGTAAATAATGATATCTATATATATAAAATGATATGTATGTAGTTAATATTTATTTATGTAATATTTAAGTATATATGAGATATGTATAATATACAGATATATATATATACATATATATGTTCAAAAATATTTTATTTCATGTTATTTTTGTAACGTAGAATGTTAATATGAGACAGTACGTTTGCACGTATCGTGTATGAAAATAAACAGATAATCCGCTATACATTTAGCATTATTTATATATTTTCTATTTACTTCATCGCGGATTATAGCAAAATAAATTATTACTTTTGGTCCAAGCGTATTGATCGTTACGTAGAAAAGGGGATTATTTAGTGGTAATATAGGGTTGTTGGTGTACAGGCACAATGGAGATTCATGAATATTGGATCAGTCGTGTGGCGGCAGCCGCAGGTCGGCCTCCAGAGAGCCTGTGTGAGATAGTTAAGCTTTACTTATACTTAAGTGGCTTCTGTCGTTAGCAATAATTTTAGATAAGAAAATGGTCGTAAAGGCCAAATATAAATATTATTTAATATAGGTGTTATTGTTTACCGGAGGTGGGGGGCTTATACAAGGAGTACTAAAAGTTTCTTCTTCTTTCTTTTGTCCCCTTAATTCCATTCTAAGTCGGCACAATATGTTTTTCTCTTCCATGCCTATCATTCGTTAGCTCGGTGCTACTCCTTTTATATGCATGTTATACTTCACACAATCCAACCATCACCAAAAATATATTGTACCAACCCCACTTAGACTGGAATAAGGGCAGGAAAATTATGACACTAATATAAGTGTTATCATAATCATCATCCTGCCCTTATCCCACTATAATTAGGTCGGCACAACACGTTACAAACATGTTCTCAAATGATCTGGCTATATATTTTACGACCGGCCTCCTGCCTGACGTCAACTTACCTTAGTCACCTTTTACAACACCTCGGTAAGAAATGAGGATCTATTTGACTCAGCCGGATACCACACGGCGGATATTAATTTAAGAGTATTATGTTATATAAGGCCTTAACTCTATCAATTATTGGTTGTTCTATATCTATTCTAAAGCTAAATAAATCGTTGTTAGTATCAACCTTCTTTTGGATTCGTTCGACGTCCGGGTCGCTATTCTGGTATTATTGAATTTCGCGAGCAGAACGTTGAAGTCTCTAACGCTTTGCCTGAGGTTAAATTGATAACAAAGTTTACAGTTGCAATTATGTTATCCCCGTCTGTTGTTACGGATCTCTGTCACAAATTTTAAAATAGTTTAGAACAAAGATACTAAAAATTTTCTCGGAGTTTTAAGCTTTTTGTTTTTACTGTATGGACATTGACTGGCTCGTTCGCGCAGTGGGTAGTGACCCTGCCTTCAGCTCCGCCTGTCATGGTTCCCCGACGAGATTCCCTTGGAGAGCCAACACTTTCAATGAAACAATTTGTTGGTTCTTCGAGTCTGTGTGTATTTGTAATTAAGTATGTAATTAAAATTATATATGTAGTATATTTATCAGTTGTCCGCCACCCAAAACACGTATTAAGTTACTTACTTTGGGAACGGATGACCGTCTGTGTAAGTGTCCCATATATTTATATATATATTTTATTATAATGAAACATAGTTTTTAATATCATAAATTTCTAAGGTAAATGTCCTTCACTGTTGAGTAAAGACCTGAGCGGACCTTCAACAGGCTAATTTAAACAGTTAGAGAGAGAGAAGAGTACACATATATGTATATCTCTTACTATATAGTCAGTTCAACGGCTTACGCTGTTCAAAAGATAAGACAGTTTACAGATGTTGAAAAAGCAAAACTTATTTGTTTTGCTTACTCCCATAGCATTATGTCTTATGAAACATTGCTATAGTAAATGCGTTGATAGTGAAAAAAATTACAAAAAAGAGCCACACGTGGCTTTGCCAATTTAAATCTGCTAGATTCCTTGCGAGAAAATTTAAGGGAATAGGTATTCGGACATACATTCTTCTTAGCTTCACAGTATATTTTAAGCAATTTACTTTTTGTTCATGAAAATATAAAAAATCATAAAACATTATATGTGATGGTGATGTATATAATAGACAAACTAGGAACCGACATAAGCTGCGTAATTCGTTAAAATTCTGCATTCAATTTTAGCTTTGTTATTACAGCAGTTTAAAAAGACCGTTAAAAAGAGGCTGGTACAGAAAGCTCACTATACTGTTGAGGATTACTTAGATGATAAAAATTATAGCTACTTTTCAACGAGACAGTAAAGACTAAATGTTACTAGTAGTAAGAATTATAATTTGAAAAGAGCAACCGCCGAGTTTCTTGCTCGTTCTTCTCGGTAGGAACAGCTTTCTGATCCAGCAGTAGAGTTGACGATTCAAAAGCACTTGTTTACATGTTTAATTAAATAAATGATATTTTGAATTTTGAATTTGAATATAGTAATTCTTAGTACTTGATCCGTGAATTGGCAGGGGCCTGATTTGATGGCCAGAATTACACTATTTTTATTTTATCTTAAATAATGTGACATTGATATGATTAGATGTGGGTGGTTTTGTCTCCCATTACATATGTTCCTTATATTTCTAGACATTTGTTAATTATTGTGCGATATTCATTTATCATTACGAGGTTAAACTCAGTGGTGCCTGTCTGAGGCTTGGTGAGAGATTATTTCAAGACAGTCTATGATCTAAACGTTAGATCATCATGGTTTGCCTCTTTACCTTCTTTTTTATGTAATATTTTGAATAGTTTATAGAATTAAGCATTACTTTGTGAAGTTTCATAATACGAAAAAAAATGAATTGTTTTGCTATAATTCGCGATTAGGGATGTGGTGATTGTGGATTAATAAAATATATTTATTTTTTAAATATGTTTTAAAATCTGAGTCCATCTGAATTTATGTGTTATCAAACGTTGATTTTAAGGCAAACTAGGTCATGAACAATCCGCGATCATGACCCGCTAAGTGCGTAGGGCGGGAGAGTTGCGGGGCAAGGTGAGGGCACGGCTACCCCTGGATGACCCACTTGTTGAACAGGGCATTTAATCATATCATAACTCTTTATTATGTTTGTTTAGTCAAAACAAAGTCCCATGGTTTGTAAACAAATCGAAAACATAGTCGCCGTAAACTTATGGCTGATCATTTCTACATTAGTACAGAAACTAATATGGATTATCCAAACATATTAAATCTGTATGTAACGATTTACGGCGGATTAGCAATATATATATGAACAATTCATGCTTATATTTTACACATACCGGACAAACCTAAAATATAAAAATTCCCATTTATATTACTAAAGTCTATGCCAACTAAGTCGCTGGTACCAATAGTGACCTTACAATTTGGTTCTTCGAGTCAGGGTGTACATATTTAAGTATGTATTTGAAAACTATACATGTATATTTTACCAGTTGAACCTGTCCCCATAACACAGGTATTAAGTTACTTACTTTGGTGACGTATAGCAGTGTGTGTAATTGTCCCATATATTTATATTTTTTATTTATACGTCCAGTTTCACCTTTTAAAAATATAATTATTAACATAATGTTTTTCAATTTAAAGCTTAAATTTTAATCCTATTCAGCCATAGTCAGACAAAAAGTAGGTAACAGGGATTATAAATGATTTATTTTTAAACGAGCTCTTTGGCTCTCTTTGGACTTACGAGATTTATTTGGTAATAGAGAGGTAATTAGAGATTTATTTGTTTGCTTCTAAAGTGGTTTTAAATATTATACCTAAATATTACCGTACTAGTATTATATATTGTATGGGTTTAATATAGGTGTCTTATTATGTATTATATAGGTGTATTTGTTTGTTTCTTCTTGCACGCTTGAACCATTGAACTAATGTGATATTTCGTATGAAGATAGGATTCAAGGGTTTGAGAATGACATAGTTTGTCTATGAACTTAAATACACTCAGACGAAGACGCGAGAAGAGATTAGTCTTCTATATTTAGACAATTTTATTTAGTATTTAAAACTACTGTAAAATCTTTATTCATATTCTGTAATACCTTTTTTTTATTTGTAATCAATATTGCAGTCGATAGTTTTTTCAACTTGGAATCTTCTCTTTACACTAGGAGAGGTAACTTTTGTACACGATAATTAAGACTTAACATTTAATTAAACTTTGCAATATAACAGAATTAACTACTTTGCTATAATCCGCACGGGTTAGGTGAATGCATGCAAAGCCAATGTGTATATATACAAATGAATTACCCTTCCCGTCTTCCCTTTCTCTTTTTCCCCTTAGAATTCGCCTCGAAATAGAACTCAGTCGTTAAAAAAATGTCCCGATCGCCACCAAACTTTACAGGATCATCTGCTGGCTTATTCTAAAGATAGTCTAAAAATTTCATTAAAATCGGTCCAGTCGTTACGGGTCTTTAAAAAACATACACACAAACATTAATTTATACATATATAATAATAATTGTGAGAGGTATTCAACACCCACGTCAAATACCCACAGCTACGTCATGTCATCACACATATATTTATAACACCTTAGTATTTAAAAAGCGATATATTATTTTAGTTTAAACAGTAATAAATAAACCTTAACTATTTGTTTATTTACTTTGTGTATTATCTCACCACGCTATCGAAGTATAATTTTGAGATAAAGATTTCAGAGTAATGTGTCGATCGTGGAGTTTTGTCGAGTGAGTACGTCCATACTTATTCTAATCCGGTTTAGTCTTTTTACCGGAGTCACAAAGCAAAATAATGGACTTTGTTTTATATGTACCCAGAGGAAAGTTTATGATTTGTAGTCGTTCTCATGGCGATCAATAAATTGACGCACACACGCTACAGGTTGCAATGTGCCTGGGATCTAAAATCGACAATAAACATCGTTCTGATGTCCGCGTAATTGTTTTTAGATCCAATATGGTATTGTATAATTTAATCATTGAATATCATGATTTATTGGTCTGCTTGCGATTGTTACATAATAACAGCTGAATATAAAATGACACAAGCTGTTTTTAATAAAGATATTAGACGATATCAACACTAAACGATAAGTAAAATTTATAATATTCATTTCTTGTAACACATATTCATAATATAGTCTCGAAAGTAATAATAAAATTATTTATAGAAGCAGGCGTTACTTTGCGGAATTCCATATTACATGCAATATAACAGAACTAACTACTTTGCTATAATCCGAAAGCATCATCATCAGGAGGATAGGCTCCACGACAAAAATCGTAATCGCATTACGATTTTTGTCGTGGAGCCTATCCTCCTGATGATGCTTCGGTTTCGGGGCGAAACGATCGTCGAGATTGTGGTGGTGGGTGTGTGTGCTGCTTTTGTGTGCGTTGTTGCTGGTGAATTGCGGTGCATGTGTGTTGGGGTGCATGTGATGGCTTGTCCTGCATGTATAAGGTACGTAGATTTTGCCTGCTTCATACACATTGGCTTTGCATGCATTCACTTAACCCGTGCGGATTATAGCAAAGTAGTTAGTTCTGTTATATTGCTAATAATAAAATTATTTTGCTATAATCCGCGATAAAGTAAATAGAAATTTCATAATGCTAAATGTAGATTGGACTCTCCGTTTTCATACTCGATACACACAGGATTCGTAAAAACACATGCACAAACCTCCACTACTCTTTCTACACATTTCTATAAATGATTTCCGTTTCAATTTAGACCAGTTTAAATATTTTTTTTATAACATTGATGTGTTTATGTGTATGTGTCATTTGGTTTAATGAATATCTGTGTCTTGGCGAAAAATATCATAATTCTCCTGCCCCTGCCCACTCTTAAGTGGAGTCGGCACAACATATTATAAACATGTTGTTACATGATTTGACTAGGTAGTTTACGACCGGCCGCATGACGTCAACTTACCTTAGTCGCCTTTTACGACATCTCAGTAAGTTTGAGTGTGGTCTATTTTACTCAGCCGGATAGCTCGCGGCAGTCTTAGCGAAAAACATGAAATTCTTATTATTAGTTAAAAATAAATTTCTAAAAAGGTCATTGCCTTGAAAATAAAAACACCAATATCATATAGGTCGTTCAAAGATTGTGTGGAAATGTAGTTGAAATTTTTAGAAGGAAATAAAATACCTTATCTAGAAATATAATATTAAAATAGCATTCAATCAAAATAATCTTTATTCAAATAATTTTGAAGCAATTTTGAATTACATTACAAGACTTATATTTAAATAACAGTGTTTAAAATACTAAAGTTTTATATGCCTAAAAAACGTTGAAACATACATATATTCCGAACTTTTCGTCTCGCAATCAAAAACTCATCAGCACTGCTCACGGATATTGGCCTTATTTCGGTTATGTTTTTAGACACGGCCTTACTTTTACATAAAATAGCTGATGTCTGAGTAAATTGATGAGGAAAATTGATGTCACCAGATGTTTTAACGTTCAAAGAAGGTTTTATTATCCATTTTAATATTTCTATCACAATAGACACGCGACATTTACAGGGTCATGTCGTAGGTTTATATAAATGATGGTGACTGATAAGCTAATGTTTACAATTTTTTGATGTTTAATTTGTTAAAGCAAATTCCAGTCTCTGGCGTTTTTTAAACAATTAATTTTCTCTTTTTTTATAGTACGTACTCACACACATATTATAAATGGTAATGACCTTTTCATTAATTGTGATAAAATTGATGTATGAAAGGATTAAGTCTAGTAACTTATACCAGCGTACCAGAACAGCTCGGTTGGTTATTGCTACCTTATATAACATCTAAGCAGAGAGCGTTGTGGTCTTTAACCAGCCATCGGATATGTATGTTACTGTAGTTATAAGAAATTAATTTATGTAAATATTATTCAATGATTGTACTAGAAAACTTGTATTACCATCCTTAAAACCTTATAACGAACAAAGACTGGCTAATCATGTCGGTTACATGGTGTACATTTTTGGTGTCCGCTATTGTACTGTTATAGAGGTTCTAAGGAAAATCACATTGTACAAGCAAACTGCATCATAAGAAATATTATACTATAGACATCGAACGATTAATAGAGTAATTAATGTACTATTTGTACTGTATGTTGAGAAATATATTTATAATTTATGTATATATTATTTAAATAAATTATCTATCTAATGTTCAAAAATCTCAAATCACGAAATTATGCTAAACACCCCAACAAAAATTACTGTGATTTGCTGAAATGCTTTTCTTACTTAACCTCAGCAGGCTTAAGCTTAAATATGGATTTACTTCTTTAAATATGGATAACACACCCCTTTTTATAAAATATAATTTAATTTAACCGTTAACGCAACATGATAATTACAATTTACACAAGTATGCATCTCTCATTGAGAGATATATATTTGTGCCGTTTGTAGTTGAGACCCCTAGAGCAATGGAGTTAAAGTGCACTTTTTTTATCCGTTTTAACACCTCCGTTGATTGCCTCTTCGGGTGATAAGAAGGCTGGCTACTTTTTCGCATAAAAAATCAGTTTAGCGATTCAACGCGGAAACGCTGTCAGCATTCTTGGAACCCTTCCACGTAAGCATGATTTGTATAGTAGTAGCGTGTTAGTAATTTAAAATTTAATTGTACATTTTTGTTATAAATAAATAAAAAAAAATTACACATCCACTTTAAATTATAAAACAAATTAACATAATAGTATATAAATATTATAAACCAAAGTCCCAAAAAACTGTCTGTCTGTAATCTGTAAATCTGTAATCAATTTCAATGTATGAAATCTACAGAACGGATTTTTTTACGGTTTTCACCAAAAGATAGAGCAATACCTCCGAATGATTTAGGTAAACAGCACATATCGGTATTATGTAAATTGTGGTCAAGAGATCGAGCAGTTGTAAAAAAACTTGCTCGCCGGGAGCTTTAGTCGCGTGCGCTGCGTAAACCAGCAGAGATACGCTAAAGTAATGTACTAGAGAATAGTAGATCTGTAAAAATACTACAAAAAAGTCCACGTTAGCATGTCTCTATCTCTTATGGTTAACTCACAATAACTACAATTATGTTTAAAATTTGAATTATAGAAAAAAATTGTGACACGCTGATTTCCACACGGGTAGTGACAGTACCAGCGGTACCGCTGGTACTGTCAGTAGTATATAAACTAAGATTGAGTCATATTTCAGTCGCCATAATACATACCATACAAACTATAACTGAAACCAAATGGTCTCGTTCAAATGGCACTGGTCCGCGGAACAAAGGAATGTAATTACGCGTCAGTAACACGCATGACGTTCTATATTTTACTTCACATTGGATTTCTTTTCTCTCATTTATATTGTGCCTTTTTGTTCTAACTCTGAATCGTTACTCAAAGGTTGTATTTGATAATATTAAACTTAGTAATAACAATTTGTATAGACTGCATTGAATATATATCGCTCATGGGCTGTAATAGAGGCACAACTCAAAAACACGCGTTTTGTTCTAAGGAATAGGTATTAGTAAATGTTAAAATACACATTATTTTCAGCAGCAATACCGGTATAATTCAGTATTAGGCCATTCGTTCAAGGAAACTAAAGCATTTTTTATGCATTTTCCTTAGCAATGAAACTATATAACGCATTTATCTTAAACCATGAGTTTTAGAGTTCTGCCACTATAAGAACAAATGAGCGATATGTTAGCGTTATACAGGAAATATATAAAATATTCATATATTTTTTAAGGGCGCATTCTTAATACGAGCGTGTTTCAAGGTCGTTTTTTATAAAACATAACAGAAATTATATTAGTTCAGCATCATTAATTTTACCTCGGAATCCGTATGGGATGCTGGTGTTTTATCGTTGATCTGATTATTAAAGAATGTAACTATATCTTGCACGTTAAATCGAATACTATTATAGTAAGTGTAAAGTTTTAGTAAATAATAGTGACTGGATTCTCCTAAACGTTTGGATTCTCCTTTAATGGAATATTTTAGGTATATTACTGTTCAAATGCCAAATTCCAAATTGTTACTTGTATGATACATAATCTATTAAGCCCCCTCCTGAGAATCGACTTTCGACCTGATACTAATTGTGCGGAGTTCGGAGTATAGTTCCTATTAGATCGCCTAGGGCAGTGATGGCAAACCTTTATGCATCAACGTGGCATTTTTTCTAAACAAAGGTTTAATGAGACAGGCCATCAAAAAAATTCCTGGACAAATAATCAAAATAATAAATAGTAACACTCAACTCAAAACTCTTAAGCTAACACCGAAAGGTATACTTGCAATATTTCAAATAAACGCGTAGTTTAATTATTTAATAGGTGAATTTCGTGATCGATGATGTGCCAAAATATTGTGTCGTGTGCCACTGTTTCGCTATTCTTGAACAAGGAACTGCAAAGTCTATTATTTGCCATCACTGCTCCATGATTGTTTAGCTATTTTATTAATTCTTAAATAGATTTTGTCATTTTTGATTTAATAATGAGAAAAGCGTAGCATAGATAGCTATGCTATGTCCATCAAATGGTTAGATGTTACGTATATTGATAGTAAACTTATTTTTCGACACCATTATAAATGATAAAATATTGTCATATAAAAGCTATATTGCCGCCTATACGACACGTGTATTGTCAAATTAGTTTCACCTCGTGATAACTAAAAGTTTTTCCATAGAAATCCCGGGAGTTCGAAAACTATTCGTATTTCGGGTCAAAGAATAGACAGTAAATTTTTACCATTTATTGCTATGAAGAAAAGTCACAAAATATTTAAATCTGGTTTTATATCTCATGTTTATCATATAATTGATATCCGCTACTTTGTTCGCGCCAACTTAAGTTTTTAAGTACCCTCAAAAATGCAATATGTATTTTTTGCCCTTTTTCTTTTTTTTATATATGTTACAGCGGTGTAAGGTTTAATGCCAAATTTTATCAATGATTCAGCAGATTAGGTGTGATAGTGGAACAGGGAGATATGCACAGAGACTGTCGCATGTTAGTAGTATGAATAAATAAATTTAGATAGAGTCGTAATGTTTATAAAATATTTTCGTATAATTAATTTATTTTGATTACCAATGTAAACAAAAGATTGCTTGAAAGTATTAAAAACTTTTCTATAGTACAACAGAATTTGCATTACTCTTAACCACTCAAACTTTGTTCAATTTCTCAAAACTCTTTAAATTATAGAAACAAAAGCCGAGGGAGCAGCTAAAAACTTTTTAAGGAAGCCTTATAAGACGTCGTAATTTGCAAAGACTCTTGGAAAAGTCTTTGTGTTTAAGAAATTTGAATTCTATTAACTATATTAGTAATTAGGTAGTCAGTTTTCTTTTCCATGTTGACTTAAAACCACGTGCATTAAAGTGATAAATTTAAAATGTATAACAATGAACATGACGTTTTGTCCAAAAATGCATTCATATAGTTTGTTTCTTAATATTTTAAAAGAAATTTGTTTTAATTGAAGTTAGTTTATTGATTTAAACAGTTTCTTACCTAATTAAATTATTAATTATTACCTCACTAAATACTGCTTAGTCTAACTAAGAACTTTTTATAAAGCGCAAGCTGTAGCCACGACTTCATTTTAACATACCCTCAATTATGAGCAACGGTTTTTATTTGTACCCGAAAGAAAATCGGGATTATTTATATCCAGGATATTGGGCCAGTATTTAAGCTTTCATTGCACCAAATTTCCTAAATATTGGTTCATCAGATTTGCAGTGAAATCGTAAAGGACAGACAGAAACAGACTTCCGCATTTAAAATATTATTACGAACATGCGAAAAGAGTTCGTAATGCAAGTGACGTAAAGTTCAAATTGGACGGGGACAGTTTACGAATGTGTAAAAAGACTTCGTAAACTATATATCATAGAGTTCAAAATCGCTTAACGGTAATTCTCTGGTACATTCAGGATGTTTACGAAAGATTCCCAAGGACTACGATACGATATATAAACGTATCGTGCACCTCGACGTTCAGCTTACGAATATCGATCTAGAGCGAATTACGAAGTGAAACCAAAAGTGAGATAATAGGGATCTCGGCTTTCTTAATGGACAACAAACTGCATAGAGACTGTAAGTACTAAGTTTGTAGATTTCTTAACGAGTCACCAGGTATTTTGATTCAAATCCACGAACCCTGTACGTAACAATATTATATGGATTAAGATTAAGATTGTGTTACAGCACGCTTATTTGAAAAAACCTATATAATAAAAACCTATATTTCAAGGTTAGAACGAGTAATATGAAACTAGAAAACATACTCTTTTTTTTAAAGCACCGGTGTGGCAGTAAGAAAAATCGTAAGATCGATTAGGGTTACAAACTTGTAGCAAACAAAACGCGGCAAACGGAGTAAAACTAATTTCAGTGATTTACTGTTTCGCGGGGCGTTTCATCTTGTGGATTTACCCTTCCGAAATCACATTAAGGCAGTTCGAGCGGCTCCCATTCGCGACTACAGAAGGATAAATCCAAATCTGGCGCGAGCCGCGTTTTCTCTTAAATCTACTTTAATCCTCCTTTCACGCTTTTATCCCCATTGGCAGATGTAATACTATTCCATATCTCAAACGACATGCAGAAAAACATATTACAGGCACTTGTTACAGTTTGGCTACATATACTAACGATTTGTCGAATCTTCTACAATAGCTAACTGTACTTCAATCCAATCAAAATATTTTTTATTGAAAAAAGCTCTTTGAAGAACTTTTGAATCGTTATGGATCAATATGATTAATGAAGCTAAAACTGATTACGAGTTTTGCTCTTACCGAGAAGAACCAGAAAACATTAGGTGGTCAATCTTTTAAAAATTTTCAATTTTACTATTAAATCGCAGTCTTGTATGAAGCGGAAAGGAAATCCAGGCATTAATGCGATGAAAATAATACTTTTTACACTAAAATTCAATATTTTTGTAGACTGGCTTATTATGGATTGCGGAATGTTATTTTAAACACGAATACCCACCCCAACGAATGAATTGCTACTCTTAACTCTGCTGAGTCGCTAACCAGGAATCACAAACTTATGACCTTTCGTATATCTATGATATACATCATAATTTTGTCTCATACACATGAATACTTTGCAGTACGAATGTAATAGAGATAGCCCGTATGGCTCTCTTTCGATCAACAAAAATCTTTTCTGTATCGGCCGCTTCGCCCCACAACATTATTCCATATGACATAATACTATGGGAATAAGTTGTACTGTTTTATCATCGGTTAGATGTGTTATTATTATTCCATATATATTTTTTGTATATACAATCATTTTCTTTGTCGTTTCTTTGTAGTATATACAATACAGTATTTCTTAATATGGTGTTAATTCGCGGAAGTATCACAATAATTTAAAAAAGTCGAGCCACCTATTTTTACAAAGATGTTGTGTAATCCGTTTAAGATATAACAACCAATGCGGATACTGCTCTTTTATAAGTAAGCTGTGTGTAAGAAACTGTTACGTCACATATATTTTATAGCTCAGAAGATGCGTACGCACTCTTTATTTAAAGTAACTCATTTTATAACAAGCGGAAAATAAAAATTTTGTGAAGTATATTTTATATTGGTGCTGTAGTAATGTTAGTATACTTGCACGCTTAATATTAAAGTGACCTAATTCAAAAAAGTTGTTTGTGGTAAATTGCAGCGAAACGCCTACAAAACTTGTGAGTGTTAAAAAGAACAAGTTATGGTAACTTGGAAAAGCAAGAAAAGACTAGTTTTTTTAAATATTTCGTAGCGTGATGTCAAAGGTGGCAATTAAATAGGGATTACAATGTATCTAACTCATTTATAAATTTGCGATAGATAGCTTTGCGATTTTGTCGTGGAGTCTATCTCCTGATGATTCTTCGGTTGCGAGGCGAAACGATTGTTGAGTTTGTGATAGTGAACGTGTGTAGTGCTTGTGTATTGTGGTGGAAGTGGTGGAGGTTTGTGCATGTGCTTTTACGAATCAAGCACGTATCGGGTATGAAAATACGGATAGTCCACTATACATAACTCATATATATTTTCTATTTACTGTATCGCGGATTATAGCAAAATAATTTTATTATTACTTTTGTATCTTACTCAGTTAAGCCTAATTTTTAATTCAGTCACTTTAATACTAAGCGTGTAATTTATCTTTGTTAAAACATATAACTCAAATAAGTTGACTGAATGTATCTGATTGATAGGTACAAATGAATTTTTTTGGGTTTTTAAAATTAAAAATGAATTATGTTGGAAAAAAGATAAATAAACAGGATTTCTTATTCGAGCCCTTCATTTCGATGAGTCACGGACGGCGGGGACCTATAATTGGATTGGATTCGAGTTTTCAACACATTGAACGCCATCTTAATCTGCAGCTTCAGGTATTCTATCAAAGGCTGTATCGGAGATTTAAAATGAGATTTTTTTCCATTATACAGAAAATACTTTATTACCAACGCTGCTATCTCGTTGGCAGGTATGGAAGGAACTTAAATTAAGTTATAACTAGCAGCTAAACCACGCGTAGCTGTGGTTGTCTGTTTACGACACGTTATATAGTTTAACTAATTTACAGAAAGCATTACTAAATTATCCAATAGAGCTTTACCCGTATATCACATTGTCCAATGGTGAAAATCAAATGAAAATCGGTTTAACAGTTTTTGATTATATCTCGCAAAGAAATAATTATAATTATAATAATAAATAGTGAATATATGGGACACTTATACACTCGGTCGTCCGACCCCAAAGTAAGTACCTTAATACTTGTGTTATGGGTAATGGAGAACTGATAGACATACTACATATATAATTTTAAATACATACTTAAATACAAATATATAGCCAGGCTCGAAGAACCAACAAACTGTTTTATAGAAAATATTGGCCCTCGGCGGGAATCCAGCCAGCGACCCGCGCACCTGAAGGCAGGGTCGCTACCGCCTGCGTCAACGGGTGAGTCGTCAGGCCAGAAATACAAGAAGGGAGGGTCTTACTATGAGTTACAGCATCGTAGTTTGTTAGTTTTATTACGTTTTGAGTTTATTTTCTGCCTCTAGCCTTCTAGATAAGAATGTAGAATGCTATTTTTATAGCAGCTTGTATCATAAGCCAACCCGTCATCAATAACTCACAAATTATCAAAGTGAAACTTTGCTTGCTTGTTCTTATTTCACCGCTGAACAAAACAAGGAATCATATTTAATGTAATTCTAGCTTTTAAAATATTAAAAGAAACAAATATTTACTCCTCATGTTGCTACTTCCATTTTACTTTAAGTCCACGCAGACGCTTATTTTTAAACCATAGGCTATTATTCCTAAAAAACTATTTTTACGCTGCATGATTATATTTAACGTTGTATCCTCAAGTAACCCACCCACAATCAAGTAACACGACTTAAAATATAATTTTAATATTATAATTATTATTGTCTTCACGTCGAACTAAAATATTTCTTAAATTTAACAAAAGCTAGATATGTTGTGTGCGGGAGCTATGGTAATATTCCGTGTTGTTCGATTTAACGGCGTTTCAGAGTTAGATACGCTTTCACGATATCCAGGAAGAAATAAATTATTAGAGAGAAATGTAAGTGCTAAATAAATACGCATAAACAATGACACTAATTCTGTTACAGTAAAAAACGTTTCCTATTGCCAATCTGTCACAGTCTTATTTTTAAACATTAATGCGAAAATTATTTTCCTGCTTCTATTTTTATATTGTATAAAAATTTTCGTGTGACAACTCAACTGTGAAATTTATGAAAAAATATTTTCTCTTTACTTGTCTCGAATTCCAAATCTAAAACACTATATTTCATTTTATAACAACTTTTATCTTACCATTTTCTATCACGAATTAATAAGCTTGGTTCATGGATGACGATTTCGGTTCGCAATAAATTAGTCCTTAACAACAAAATGGCGTACCACCGTGGTGACAGATCAGCATACCATGCATTGATGAATTTGTTTAGCGAGTTTAGTCAGACAACTTAATTAGTGACTAGAATAATGCTTTAGTGAATACTAACGAAATTAGTTACTCGTTTCGCGCTTGTCATAGTAACATTAGTTATTAAAAACGCTGGACTATAAACGTAATGAAAGTAGAACTTTATTCAATTGATTTATTTATAAGGATATATCATAATAATTAATATCTTCACTTTTATTTTATTCAACTTATATTTTTCCTATGCCTAATTCATTGTCACCTAAGCACCAGTATCCAAATTTCTTTTCGGGTACACAAGATTGTTAATATTCTCCTCAAAGTTGGCATTTAAATTATAATATAATAGATTCCTAAAAGTCTCTATATTGCTGGATTTCAGTAACGAGCTAAAGAATTTGTTTTCTAATCAATCTTGGGTGTTATATTTTATAATATTTGTTTTTCTTTGATGCTTTATGCTTGCATTTCTACCCGAGTTCATCACATAATTGTGGTACTGACGTGTTAAAGTTTAATTTTGTCTGCTTAAAAATTCAACAAAAATCACGAGGACTTCGAAATTCCACAATCTTTACAAATTGAAACCTTCAAAATGTCTCGTAGGCAAGCTACTTTGCATATTTTCCTTCTTTATAACCCAACTAATCTTCCTTATTTATAAAATATTTCTTTGGCTTTGAATTCATTCGTTATAAAACCTTTATATGCTAATGATCAACAAAAAGTTCCTTTTGCAATAGCGATACTTATTCTTTGATATCCCCGATATTTACCAAGGCTCTCCTTATAGGTATCGCAAAACGAAGCCTACTGACTGCCTTTTATGTCAGCAATCCTTTAGGAATGAATCAATGGCACAGGGATATAATAAGCTGTACTTTAGATTAACGAATATTATCGCATGTTACTGATAATGAGCGATATAAATTGTTCAAACTGCTTTTTGAGATATGGTGAAAAGGAAAATGACCAAAAGATTCTTAAAGAGACATTCCAAACATAGGTAATTAGTCCTATTATTTTGTCGTCACTGGTGCAACAACGAAATGATCCGATACTCGTTTTAGCAACCTGGCCTTATCACCTAATCGATACTACTAATACGTTTAATTAGTCACACGAATTTCATTTTTCCTTTCATAGATAAAGGTATTTTTCACACGTATTTGTTGATAAAGTTCAATGAAGAATAAGTATTTGGGCTATGCGTATGATGCGATTTGGTGATTGCAGAGATTAAATGAATAATATAAATTAAGTAGTTAGGTCGACTATGTAAAAGCAATATGTAAAAAATATTTTTTACATATTGCTGCTGTATTGTATAACACTAGTTTGTAACCAGTGTAAAAGATAATTCTCATTTTACCTATATGTTATTACTAATTACTAATTATTATAAAACAAAGTCCAAAAGCTGTCTGTCTGTATGTGATCGATTTTCTTAAAATCTACTGAACAGATTTCAGTACGGTTTTTACTTAAAAGTAGTGCAATTCTTTCGGATAGTTTAGGTTAATACTAAATAACGGTATTATGTAAAATTACATTTGTGACACAATGATTTCCACGCAAGCCAAGCTGCGGGCACAGCTAGTTACTAAAAATAAACTAAATTCCGTGACTTTCCACTATCTTCATACAGTAAATCATATCCATCCGTTGCTCCCTCCGAACGTTAATTGAAGACAAAGAAATACACTAAATTGCCTTTGAGATATTATAATGCCAAAATTCATAAGTACTATATAACAAAGCGACTTCTTTAAAGAGTGGAATCTCATTATTTGTTTTTAGGATTGTTACATTTGTAGTATTTGTATAAATACACAAGAATAATAAAAATACTACAAATGAGATACTTTCATGTTCGAGTGCGGTTCGAGTTTATTCTTTTCCAACTGTATGACACTCGTGCCGAGTTTTCCGATAATTGGATGTGCACTTAAATTCGATCTATGTGTAATTAACCTACATATTATGTTCCAAAACACGTTTGGTTTATCTATTACTATGTTTAAATTTAATTTATCCCAGTACCCGTACAGTTAGTTTACTTTACAATAAAAATATTTCGGACTTGGTTTGTAATTGCGTTAATGGAAAATATTTCACTGATTTGGGTTAACAGTACCCTAAAAACATTGCAAATAAAAGTCTAATGCTGACGATGAAGTTGAGGACTGAAAAATTTATAAAAATCACGAACGGTATTTATTTCTTAAATAAAAAATGGTGGTTACTTTTTACCAACAATTAAAAGAAAAGTTAATTTAAATGGTGATGACTTATTTATTTAATCTCTGTTATTTGACCAAATCTTTGTCAACTATGTTATTCTGACATTAAATTCTAACAATAAATTATGTTATTCTGACATGTATATCATTCAGATAGATTTTGCGTATAAATGTATGGACACCTTTATTTTTTCTGATACCTTTATAGTGGACTACTAGTTGCATTACTAGAGTTTAGGTGATTTCAACTACGATTGCTTTTTATATTCCTTTATACCCAAGACAGTTCACATAAGACACTTTTGGGTATTACACAAAGACACAGTTTAGTAAGTTCATTAGGAAGAACAGCCAGCGTTACTAATAACAATAGATATACTGTTTAATAACAATAGATATAAAATGTATACTTTACGTCGTAAATAAATGTTGCAGTAGAAAAAAACTGCTGCATTGCTGGTATTTCATAGGTACACAAAACTTCACTTATTGTGTGGTTACAAAGTGTTTGGATGCAATCTACTTTCAGCGATACGCTCGCCTCGCTTGTTCAAAGCGTACAGCTTTCTTGCTTATTTATATACATTGTTTGAGAGATGAACGTCAAAGAAAATCATGGAATACTGTTTAAGGTTTTAAGGTAAGGTAACATGAAACGTATTAGTCTTTATTT
This sequence comes from Morpho deidamia, assembly GCA_947086505.1. Taxonomy (NCBI): domain Eukaryota; kingdom Metazoa; phylum Arthropoda; class Insecta; order Lepidoptera; family Nymphalidae; genus Morpho; species Morpho deidamia. The sequence continues at coordinate 8,714,159 of CAMTZC010000027.1, forward strand.
TTATTAAGAAATACCTACATATTATGCCGACAGAATAATAATCAGATGAAACTAAGGGAAATATTGTTTCTACTTTTATAAATATTATAAAGTTTTGATTAATAATTAAGTAATAATATTAATCCATACTTAAATGCCCATCTTTCGATCTGTTAGGCCTTCACGACTAATTAATATTGACCAATAATAATATTGTAAAATTGAAACTTAGATGCCGGGACAACATATTGAATAAATGAGCTAAATAAGCTGTCTAAACTGTTCACTAATTTAAGTAAAATAAGTGCGGCATATATAAGAATATATTAACACGAGAAGGTCACGTCCTCATTATTTATTATACGGAAATATTAAAATAACTAGATTTATAACCAAGTAATTTATAGCGGAAATTGAATTGCACATTGATTTTGCTTCCTTGGGCATTTCTGCACAACTGTGTTAATTATAGATAGTGAAGCTCCCTAATGTAATTGACTTTGTAAGCCCATGAATTAAAACGTTTTACTTTGTTCTGTGCAGTTCAAAAAGTATTTGTTTTCCTCTACGTATGGTAAAAACGTTGAGTGTATTACATAAGTCCTTTGTTGATATTTCATGCGGAGATCAGCGCAGTTTGGAATTCACTTTGTTTCATGAATGAGTGTTAAAATTAAAACGAAGGCATTAAATGTTGATTTGATTGTTTTAAGATGGTTCTGAGTACTAAGACATGTAAGATAGAATATTACAAAATAAAATAGAGAAAAATAAAATACATTGACTGGTCCGTTGCCGCAGTGGGTAGTGACCCTGCCTTCAGCTCCGCGGGTTGCGGGTTCGATTCCCGCCGAAGGCCAATATTTTCTATAAAACAGTTTGTTGGTTCTTCGAGCCTGGGTGTATATTTGTATTTAAGTATGTATTTAGAATAATATATTTAGTATATTTACTAGTTATCTGTCACCCACAACACAAGTATTAAGTTACTTACTTTGGGGATAGACGACCGTGTGTGTGTCCCATATATTTATTTATTTACATTTCCAATGTGTTTGGTAGGATACTGTCCTAGCTTATTATGTAACTCTACACTGTTTATATCAGAAATGCTTGCAACTAAAACTAGATTTATTTATACTAGAAATGAATAAGAAAATTATTACAGGAAGATTAAAGGTAAAATTTATTTTATTAAATATCCCCAGTCTTATAATATTATGCACGATTTTTAGCAAAATATGGCTACCTTCCCGCTTCAATTTTCTTGAGACCCAATTAACCCCTATAACCCCAGTTTCGTAAACGCACTGCTTGCTCATACTAGGTGGATATCTTTCAAAGCTTCCTGTGATATAGTTTCCGCTTAACCTATTTTCCTTTACCCAAATATACTGTAAGAAAAGACCTTGGAATATAAAATTTCACTTCGAAATGCATATAATTAAAAAATTACATTACCTTTTCAAGCATACAGTTATCTCATATTATTAATGAAGTTTACTTGTTTTTTTCTATCTCATATATCAAGCCAACATAATTTACTGATTATTTTAATGAAATTGTAGCTTAAGATAAAATGTGCAATAGTAAATTGTTAGCATTAATTTTGTATACAAAGTATGATGAATTTGAAATTTGAATTAAATTTTTTACACAGTCTGTATAAAGTGACATTGACTACACAATGCTTACGAACTCTATCTACTAGTACTAGTAGCTACTTATGTTTAAAAAAATAACTTCTTGATTCAACAATCAACAAAAGTATATTAAATAATCCTTCTGCCGTTATCCCACTCTAAGTCGGGTCGGCAAACATGTTAGAAACATGTCATATGATTTGGCTACGTATTTAACGACAGGCCGCCTGCCTGACGTCAACTTACCTTAGACATATTTTACGACCCCTTGGTAAGAGAAGAGGGTGGTCTATTCGATTCAGTCGAATACCACGCGGCGGTTCGACTTACCTTAGTCGCACGTCGTTTTACGAAAAAAATATATTAAATAATTTTCATAGCATATATTTTTTTTACGCAATTTTTCGTTCAGAAGATATAATTATTAGAAATCTTCGAGTGTGCCTTGAGTATCCCTTGTTCGTGTGTCGGGTTAGCGTAAAGCCTTGCAATGACAATTTATATACACTGTGTTTGCTGAGATGAATGCGAAATGAAATAAAAGCAGTCTGAATGAAGTAATCACGCTTGAGTGCGTTACGTGTTCCGTTCCATAAAATGTTTTTATTTAAATGATGTGGAGAATGGTTAGTAGAAATAAAAAATTATTGGTATAGTATTTTTAATAATTTTGTTATTAAGGACAGGATAAAGGATTGCTAGATACTAGCACGCCTCGTTGTAATCGTAAGACTTTTAATCTAGACCACATATCGATAAAGATGTGGCCTGTTTGCATTCAACATCTGGGTTAAGATTCCTACAATGCGGATTGAAAGGGTTATACAAAAGTAATAATAAAATTATTTTGCTATATACCGCGATAAAGTAAATAGAAAAAATATATAATGCTAAATATAGTGTGGACTATCTGTTTTCACACCTGATTCATGAAGGATTCGCAGAAACACATGCACTACAATCTCCACCACCGCCGCCACAATACACAAGCACTACACACGTTTACTATCACAAACTCAACAATTATAACAATTGTTGAGAATTCAAATTCGAGGATGAACATACTCGTATTTGACGAATTCTGTAAAGCACTGGTCGGAAAACTTAATAGCCAAAGAGTCAAATAAGAACATTACAACAATTAAAAAAAATTGGGAGCTAAATCTGCATGTTTAGTAAACGGTTATTACACTAAATACACGGTTTAGTACACTAAATAAAACTTTTTAACGGTTAGTACACTAAATAAAACTTTTTACTCGATGTTCGTTACATATTTTTAGAACAATATAAAATTTTAATTACCTATCTTTTAACTTCCAAAAAATTATACATGTTCTCGATTTCTAGAAGAATTTCAATTTATCAAAATAAGATGAATTTTTTTTCTTGCAAAGTTTTTTTTTTATTTGTGCCAGAGCCGCACTTAAGGAGCCAAAGAGCCACATGCGGCTCCGGAGCCGCACTTTGCCGACCACTGCTCTAGAGCAATGCAGTTTCCATGATGATATTTTCCTACACCGAAAAGCGTATGAGAAATTGTAAATATTTAGTAGACATATAAATTTATAGAAAACTCATAGGTTACTATAGGTACTATAGGGTTTGAGCCCGCAACCTCTAGCTACGCGTTCACACCGTTCAGTTTTTGTCATATAAATATAATTAATTATTGAGGTTGCATCCCCGCCGTGTGGTATCCGGTTTAGTAGAATAGGCCATCGCCATTTCTTACCGTGATGTTGTAAAAGGCGACTTAGGTAAGTTGACGTCAGATAGGCGGCCGGTCATAAAATTCGTAGCCAAGTAACGACGTGTTTGAAACATATTGTCCCGACAAAACTTTGAGTAAGATAAGGACAGGAGAATGTTGATGATATAGTGGTTGCATCCAAAATATACTTTAAAATATTAATATAATCAAATTATCGTTTCATCAAGTTTGGTTCAATCAAGTGCTCCAATTAATATCGTTATTTACTGAACGGTGCATCGTTGTACGCTTACAGTCTTGGCATATTGGCATTTTAGCAAAAGAGGAAGTTTATTTGCAAACGGTACTTGGGGTGATCAATAGCGATTCAATAGCGTTCGTGATTCGTGATTTAGTTCACTGTGATTTTAAATGCTTTCACATTAATTAAAACTATCCCATTCAGTTAAATTCTATCAATACTATTACGGAGCGATAACGAGGTTTTTGTTTACATTGCAGAAATAACCTCTGTGTCTGTCGGCTGTAATTTTAAGAATACTTAAGTGATTTGCAAATATCATCAAATTTAAATGTATAAATGTAATGTATTAAAATTATATTAATTTTAATATTAAAATATATATATTGTTTTGCAGGATTTAACGGAGATCATATTTATTAAGATATAGCTACAATATTAAATAGTTTCCTTAGGCCATATTTAAGAAATTTAAAACAACCGCCGTCGTAAATTGCGTAGCGGCTCTTCGCTAGCTATAAAGAAAAGTCTTCACTGCCTTAAGCATTTCGTCCCTTTGATACTTTAAATATAATAATTTAAATTAATAAATAGCAAAATAAATTTAAACTAACGCGCACCAAAATATTAGGAGAGGGGGAGTCGAAAAAGATGCAGCAACGTGATATCGGGCCTGCTAGATCTATGCTAAATCAATAATTTTAAAATAAATAATTTCTGTAGTTTTCCAAGAAGAAAAAGCTTTTAACCATTAACCGCTGAGCAGTATCCTCGTCTGGTCTCGTCCACCTTCAGATAGAAATAAACATACAAGGCAAGTTAAACAAAAGTTTATAATAACATAGTATCATGCAGAAAGTGAGTGATTTCTTTCTTTCTTAATTAGTTATTATATTCATTATTAATTAGCGCTTTTGTAAGTATATTTATACAAGTATATGTTATTAACGAACTTGTTAAGCTATTTACAAATCTTTTGTACGGATATATTGAGAGTTAGTTTATTTACACTAGATAACAATTTAATTGTGCTGTTATGTAAGAAATTTGTCAGAACGGATATCCGTTCTGACTAAATGTAACACTGTGATGCTATGACTAACATATGTTAGTCATAGCATCACACAACTGATGAATATTAACCATAGATGATACACTATGATATGAGATATTAACTGTTATAAACAATACAATCTATTTAACTGTTGAAAGCTAAAGAATAGAAGTGATGTCCAAAGTGCATATTTAACTCGATTTCTAAAACCGATCGATTTAGATAAACAAAAATTAAATAACTATATTTTAGTAATTAAAATAAATATGTATATACATTTATTGCATTACGTGAAATACATAATTTAAAAAAAGTATTTATTATTTATGAATCCTCATTAATCATAGACAATATGCTTCACCAACATAGCAACGGCCATTTTGTGTCGCCATTCGCAACGAAATAATCATAAATATTAGTAATAAGTAGCACGTCACGTCACTATTTAAACAAAAATGCCCATAATAAAAAAAAATTTCGTATTACAAAAAAGAGCCATACGTGGCATCTACAATTTAAGTCCGCGTGATTCCCTGCGAGAGAAGTTTAAGGAAACAGGTATACTCATATAAATATATCATATAGGTATCATACAAATGTTAGAAACATTTGCTTCACAGTATATTTTAAATAACGTAATTTTTGTATATAAAAATATAAAGAATTATAAAACGATAGATGATGTATATAATAGACAAAGTAGGAACCGACATAAGCTTGCGACTCCTGCTTTGCGCCTAGCAAAAGTACGTAAATCGTTTGTGGGTTTGGGTATAAGATTCTATAATAAAATTCCGAAATCAATTTTGGTCATGCCATTACAGCAGTTTAAAAACACTGTTAAAAAGAGGCTGATACAGAAAGCCTACTATACTGTTGAAGATTACTTAGATGATAAGGATGTGTGGATATAGGTGCACTTTTACCCTGTACAAGACATTTATATTTTTATTTATATTTTAAAAAGAGCAACCGCCGAGTTTCTTGCTGGCTCTTCTCGGCAGGAACAGCTTTCCGAACCAGCAGTAAAGTTGACGATTCAAAAGCACTTGTTTACAAGTTTACTTGAATAAAGAATATTTTGATTTTGATTTTGATTTTCATAATGCATTGCATTTATCGACTGTGATTTTTAATGTAATAATTACGGCACTTCATAAGTGTGTATATGCCAAAAATCTAATAAATGGATAGAAATAATATAGTATGACAAACAACCGGTAATCATAAGTTATTCAATAAACCCAACACTATATAATTTCAAATTATCCAGTGACCTAGGGGCTGTCACTCGGCATCGCCGCACCGTTGCGTGTTGTTCTCATGAATAAGCAACGCAAATTATCTATCTGAGTGCAGCTGAGAGACTTTTAATCTTAATACGAGGTATATTTGCAATCAAAATAATAAACCAGTACGTTAATCTGTTCTGAAAAATAGATTTTGATATAGTTTAATTATCTTACAGACGGGTTTGTAGGTATAACAACAACGTAATGGAAATACTGGACCGCTGGCGCGGATGGCAATGACCTTGCATTCAGCTACGCGGGTCGCGAGTTCGATTGCCGCCGATGGCCAACATTTTTTAACTATAATTTGTTGGTTCTTCGAGGTTTTATATAATCAAGTATTTATAAATATATAAGTAGTATTTACCACTTCTCTGTCACCCATAACACAAATATTAAGTTACATACTTTGATGACGGACGACCGTGTGTGTAATTGCACCATATATATATCACTGTGTATAACTTAAATTTAGACAGAATGTTCAAATATACGTAACAGACGTTAAATTAACGATAACACGAAAGATAATTACAGAAAGTTAAACTAGAGTTTTTCTAAAATTCATTTGTTATTAACTGTAATTTATTTCAGTTATTGTTTCATGGTGTCATAATTTTTTATGTTGTTTTTAATATTTATGCGCTAAGATAGCGTTTTTTTTATTAACTCACAGGTTTTAAATATCCTATTTAATAATACATCTATAATACAAGAAAAGATATATATTGTAGCAGAGAGTTCCGCCAAATGATTGATGACCATAGGCGTTGCTTTGTGGAACCCACAACTCACAAAGTAATAGCCTGGTAATATACCACGCCCTCCTTTCATCGGAGAAAAAGATACTGAGTTTTTATTTATCATGCTATTTGAAGGGGTTAACCAATTCGGCTCATCAAAAATTAACAATAAAATGGTGCAATCGGCAGCTACAGAATCGATTTCATACAAGTACGAGTATTATATGAGACATATATGGGTCAATTAGACACATAGTCGTCGGTCCCAGTAAGTAACTTAATACTTTTGTCATGGGTCACAGACGATTGATACCAGACGAATATACCCAAAATCTAAGAACAAACAAATTGTTTTTAGAAACCATTGGCCCTCGGTGGAAACCGAACTAACGACCCTCGGAGCTGAAGGTAAAGTCAATGCCACCTGCGTCAACGGACCACTCATCAAAAATAATGTATACTGAATACAGTGTGTCGAGTGTGCAATTCCACGGTTTCATGTATTCCCTTGGGCCAATATAAGATGATTTCTGTTTGCCTGCCATTGAGTGCATTCCGTAAGTGCAATATTTCTTTATTACTTCAAAATGTGAAACTATGGGCTACATACAACCGATGACTACAAAGTTGCACTCAACATTACCAGACGAACAGCATGATGACTGCAAGTCCAAGTTTCACGACCACAAATAATGAAACGTTTCAACTGCACACATGTCCGTGTAACAGAAGCAGAAGGTTTAAAGCGTCAGTATTAGCTCACAGTACAAGCTCGAACGATAGCCAGTATAAGCTGGCTATCGTTCGTAGTAATAGAATAATAGTAGTTCGTAATAATAGATAGAATAAGCTGTGATAGCCCAGTGGTGAGACCGTGCGAATCTCTAGAGACGAACATAGGTTCAAACCCGGGCAGGCACCAATGAGTTTTTCTATTAAAACTCATGTGTCTAATTCATAATTGCAATTTATCACACGCTTTTCGGTGAAGGAAAACATCGTGAGGAAACCTGCATATCGCTAGAGAATTCTGGAGATATGTGTAACCTACCAATCCGCATTGGAGCAGCGTGGTAGGTCTTAGCTCCAACCCTTCTCTCCAGAATTTGGAGAGAGGAGGCCTATTCCCAGCAGTGGGATATTAACAGGCTGTTACTTTTACAAGCTCGAACCACACTTAATAAAAATTAAAGATTACGAAAGTCTTTTTTCATTTGAGACACAAAGGGACTAATTAAGAATTTTCTTAAGCTGATTAAATTGTTAAACTATATAGATTCACAAAATTGTATAAGTTTAAAGAACGCAGTATACTATTTAATTAAATATTAAGAAAGGAACCGGAAAGAATATTAATATAAATAAAAATGTTTGTTACTAATTTTGTTTCTTTAAACATAGCATGATCGTAATCATCTAATTTCTTTACTGTTTAATACAAGGATTAGAAAATAAATTGAAATTCCTATGAATAAGAATGAAAATAAACACGCAAAAGTGCACTAAATACGAGTTCTATTATGAAAATCGTGGAAAAATGCACGTGCTAATAGATGATTTTAGAGAAAAGAAAATTTCATAGTACTTTTATGGTTTCCTTTCCTTTTTATAATTTTTTATTCGTTAAAAATCCTTGCTTATATGTGTTCGGGTTGAATTTACTAGCCATTATAAAATCCGCCTCAGTTGTTTATCTAATATATTACAATAAATATAATACAAAATGGTATACAGTCGGTATAAAGTACATTGTGGTATTTACATCTTGAATTCTTTCGCAATATTGATTTTGTTATGTACCTCCCAAAACAGCCTTCAAATAAATAATAGGTAAAATAGAGGCTGCTAATTTCATGCAGTAACACGAAGCTTATTTGAGTCAATTTCTGAGCTTGATTTAAAATTCCATCTAAAAGTCTGGAATAACCTACCAAGGTGGGGTCGCCGTATTAAGTTGAGAATCTCTATGATGCCTAACAAACTGATTTACCGCCTTTGACGAAAGCAGTTTCGCGAGATTACACGGAATATCCAAGGATGTAAATCATCTAGTTTAGGTGTGCTAGTGCCTTAGACAAAGGTCAAGGTTTTAAAAATAAGCCATAACTCATACGGTTAGGTCAGACATTCTAAGCTTCAAATGAAAAAATCGTACTTGTCAAATGTTATTGGAATATACATTTGTCATTGTAAAGTCAGCGATAGCCTTACGGTTGGAGCGCCAACGAGTTAAAATTCTGGGTTTTTTAAGCTCTACTAATTTAAAAAATCTCCTTAACAGAAGCAATTATTACATTAAAAACCACTAAGTCTTTTATGAGACAACCTCTATTAAATTTTCTAAGAATAAATTAAAAGAGAAGATCAAAAACGGACAATAGATGTCAACACTTTGAAACCATTTTTACATTAAATCTGCGAAAGCTAAAAGAGTTGAACCTCGAAATTTGTCAAACAGACAACCAATTTGTATTGTGTGTTTCGCTTTGTTTACCGTTAGAAAGGAAAAATTGAATTTAAAGTTTTATTTTGTTCCAAGTCAAATTTATTCTGAAACAATACAACACCAAGTATTTTACAATTGAAATTTTATCATATTTTACGTACAGCATTTAATCTGAATATTTGTATTCATTCAAATGGTTTAAAGACTATTCTATGTCTTTTTTTAAACAGTAGACAAGTGATTTTCATTCCCTAAGATTTTCATATTGAATTAATAATTTCCAGCGACCATTTTGAGGTCGCCTGTCCACCTCGTTGGGGTCTATTCATTAGAAATGGTTGATTTCTACCTTTATTTGTGAACCTTTAAATCGTTTAATAACAATATTACAATATAATATTAGAATAGTTTATTTTTTATACATTAATTATGACATATTTAAAAATAAGTTTGTATCAATGCAATTTTGTAAAACATTCAATGTTGTAAAAACTGACAAGATAATTCTATAAATAAGTAATTTCATTCATCATTCATATAAAATCAATTATGAGACAGAACGTGACACGCTTCCATCTGCAAAAAATCTAGTCGGTAACGAAATTCATAATTTTTACGACTCAATCAGATCAAAAACACATTCCTCTGTCCTCATGGAATAAGTTAATGTACGACAAAAATATTTCAAAAAATTTTAAAACCCCATATTTCTTACATAAAAGAGCTCGACCTTTTCTACTGTGACTGATGTAAGGTTATTTATAGCAACGTTTGAACTCTAAATAAGACAAGCCTAAAGAAAATCTCAGGAACTTCTGTTATTATCCACTTACCTCCAGTCATTTTGCGTGATAAAAGCGATGCCATTTCAAAAGCGTATCAAACGGGTACATAAAATTTTATTTATATATTATTATTTTATTTTTAATCTGCTACATTTTATTAGTTAAGTGACAAGTTTTTAAATTTTTCATCGCAAAGAGTTCCATATTATAAATAGAGCACAGAAAGTGTAAATTGTCTTTCCATCATATAAATGTATTGATATTATTGAAGTGAAAACGGTTACTGCTTACTCATCAGCGTTCATAGGAAGGCAGTTGTAACCTATAACCCTGTGGTGAGATCATATGACTTTTTCAAGAGGGTCAAAACCCGGTCAGGTACCACTGAGTTATTCTGTCGAAACTTGGGTCTCGTTGATAATTTTAAATTATCACATGTTTTCTATGAAGAAAACATCGCGAGGAAACCTGCATAACTCTAAGAGTAGTCCGGTAGTATATGTCCATTATGTGAAAAAATAAAACTTGACTTATTGTTAATTTTTTTTTTTACATGGTTTCTATGAAGAAAACATCGCGAGGAAACCTGCATAACTCTAAGAGTATTCCGGTAATATATGTCCATTATGTGAAAAAATAAAACTTGACTTATTGTTAAGTTGTTTAACAAGGCAATAGTGTGGCTAGAATAAGTATCGTAATTTAGTAGTACCACTATTTACTAAAAAAACTGTGGCATGCCATATAAGATCATGAAATTATTTTTTTTATATAGTAAAAAAGTTCAATGCAAAAGTAGAGAGAGCTTAGTGAATTATATTATCAAATCAATAAATTGACTTATTTACATAACCTCAAATATTATTTACAATTTTGTTAAGTTTTGTAACATACGTTCAAGTTTGACTAGATGTAGATAAATAATTAAAGCTTTTTCATTAACCTAACTGATGAAAAAAGTACCATCGATGGTAAGTTTAAAAGGCAGGTATTTAGATAGAAAAAAAGCTTGAAGTAAGAGGTGATTTGAATTGAACTGTCAATAAGGTCCATACGGTATGTAAAAAAGCAAAAAGTTCTGAAGCAATTAAAAAAATGGCCATATATTTTACAGTAATTTGAAACCTTAGTGTAATTAACCTACGTTCTACAATATAGCCGCTGGCATATAATTTAATTAATGTACGTTTTCATAAGGTTTGCTTAAAGTTTTGTTTCAGCAAGCATAATGGCGTCTGTTACGAAAGAAAAACATAGGTTAAAACGAATAAACATGGTTTGTACACATAAAATTAAAATAAGTACTTTTAAGTTATTTATGCTGATATCAAGTTTATGCTTATCTCTGTGAAATACAACTTACCGTGTATTTAACCCAATTAAATTGTATTCATATTATTTATATCTACAATTCTAAAGTTCCATTTTTTGTACCATATTAACCTGATACCTTCAACAATAGTTTTATTAAGAATACTCGTTCCTTAGTTTTATAAATGCAGCAAAGAATTCGATATCTATTTGTTTGTCCATTTTCTATATCTACATTAAGAAATAACTTCTTACTTTTAACTTTTAGTGCGATAAAGATCTTTAAGTATTTATTAATTAACAATTTATTCTCTTTAAAATGGCAAATTATTTTCTTAATAAAACTTTATAACGGCATCTTATGAACAGTTTTTATTATGTCATCAATTCAAATAATTGTTTATTAAAGAAACCACTTTTCAATTATCCATTTCACTTTCTAGATTTTGTTTTAAGAAGTGATTCTATTTATCGATGTGGAAATAAATGATACGTTTTTAAAAATAATAAATCTTTTACTTTAATCTAATCAGCGTTCATTTTATACATCTGACATTACATTCGATAGTCGGCAATTTTCAAGTCATAGTACATTTTTATAATTAGTTATTTTACAAGTAATTGAGATTTATCTTTTATAATATACAATTAATTCTGATGTTACATTGCAGAAGCTCAGAATTTCAATACAACTCTGTATGACAAATAAATATTGTAGGGCTTATAGATATTAAACTTACGACGTTGTGAGATAAAGAAAGAATATTATTTTTTCGCATAAGATGAAACAAAAAGAAAGTACTCCATTGAATATATAATATATACTTGTGTAACAAGCATCTACTACATCATTTTTCTTTTCATTTCGCTGAAAGTAGAAAATGCTATACACTTTTTACTATAGGGATCAGTAAATATTACAAGCATGCCGCTGAGATCACACGACACTAGCACCGCACTTATTCCATAATACACTCTCAATATACTTTCGTTCCACAAAGTTAGATTCCTTAGGAAATAGGCACACCGCAAAATCGAAAGCCTCGTATATGGTTTTGCGAATACCGCAACATAACAGCCAATGTTGCAAAGTCATAATATAATCGAGGATGTTTCCTATATATTCTATTATATTTTTTTCTTATGATATTGATATGCTATTGTCTCACAATATTACGAATTTGAAATATCAGTTATAGTACATTTTTATTTAATCTTTCATAAACATATAACTTGGAGGTATAAACAGAGGTAGTACTAGGCAAAAATTATTAATTAATATATTAGCTTACGAGTACTTCTACAAACTTATGTAAAGCAAAGTAAATTTTTCCTATGGTAATGATAAGTTCTTTTTTCTCTTAAGTTTTAATAACTTGATGGTAGTAGAATACAAATGGCATATCTTTTTGTACACTTATTACCTAATTTTTTTTACATTTGAAAAGCAAACAAGTACACACAGTACAATCTTTAACATAACCGACATACCAGTTATCAGAGTGCTAATCTTATATTATATTGTGAAGAGCTATTATATAAAAAAATCTTTTAAATAACACTTACGAAAAATACTTATGAAAATAGCAGGTTTTATGAACCATCAAATATCGTATTAAACGAAGACTGGACTAAATCAAAAACTAACACGCACCATTTACTTACAAAGCGCATCGGTTGGAGGCCATGTCGTCGCTTGTTGATCCCATCGCGTCGAGATGAAACAACACTCCCGCTCATCTTACGGTCTTATTATTTTTACTTTACCTGTTCTATATTAACTATAGATATTTCTTTATTTTCTATATTTCGTAGGGGTATTTTTTGTTTTCTGAATATATCACTCACGGTTATAAATAAATATAACAACGATATTTTTTCTTGAGATTTATTCAATAAATAAGAAGCAATATTTTTAAAAGTAAATCCATTTAATCTTTTTCAAAACTCAAAGACATTGAGATGTTATTTTTATATTATTGATCAACTATATAAAGGAGGTTGTATATGAAAAATGTAACATAAATCTGTCAGAGCGCATATAAAAAATTGCAATCAATTAGGTAATGTAGTAGTAAGAGTTATTTTGTCATTGATTAAAAGAATAGAATATCAATGCAGAAAAAGTAACGTTACCATCGCAGGATTTAATTAGACATCGTAAGTAATATTATTTTTGATGAATTTTAAAAAATCGGTTTCACTTGAAGTCACATTTTTAATTAAACTTAGCTCCACAGCCTAGCTTTACATTGCTCTAATTAAATGACTCAATGGACATAAATATATAGCAAAAAATTATCGAACTTGGTTGGCAAGTTACGAATATCCCGGAAATTGTCCATAGACATTCTGCTTTCATCAAGATGAACTACTACGTAAATTGATTTAGTAAATCAATAAGCGCATAAGAAAATTTTAAGAAAATTTAATAAATTTTGAATCCATGAACCGATCATGCGCCCAAACCGACGGGCCATTAGAGTGTTTTTTATTTCATGAATTGTATTTTTCATTCATTCCGTTTTCATTGTGTTTATAATTCATCTCACTTCATTTTATTCGTTCCTCTTTTAAATTTAATCCTTGGTCTTTTGAAGGTGATTCCGTTATTCAAAAGTAGAACTTGAAAAAGTAACGTTACTTTTATTATTGTTATTTATTTGTCCCAGAAAGGAGAGTGGACTTTACTTTTTGACACAACTGGCAGTTCTGTTTTCATGTTGATAGATCTCGAGAAATCAGATATTAGACTTCATATCATCACGTTATATATGTTATATATAGTATTTCAAAGTTTTACATATTTTATTTTTATTTATTTCTTTCTTTATAGAAGAATAATATATTTGATATTGTTTTATTCAGCCATACTGCGAAATAGTAAGTTATTCTTACACCGGTTATAGGAAAAATGGGTCTTAAGGAACTGTAAGCAAATCTTACACAATATCTGGTAGCAGAACTACGTAGCGTGAGCGTAGCACTATCGTAGCCCCACAACGGTGTAACCGTATCCAGACAATATTGAATAGATTGAATTGAATAGAATTCATTGAACATTGAATAGAATAAGTAAAGCCGATTTAGTTGTTCTATTTTCTTTCCAAACGCTACAAAAAGCATATGAGTGCAGTACATGATTATTTGTTTTTTTATTATATTTTGCTTTCCTATTTTATAAACTCTCTGTGATATAATATTACGATACGGTATTGCAAAGGGAAAGTATAAGGCGCGTTATTCTTTATTAGTATTAAAAAGCATTGAATCATATGGTTTTTTTACGGTACATGGATGAGGAAATTGGAGAAAAACGTTCATTGAGTCTTTATTTAGGCAGAGCTGCACTGTACTGCGCGATAACTCGGCGACACGAACTTCGCGATACTTATTGTAAGACATGGGCTGCATGACACTAACACTTTTCTCTGTCGTCTTTTTGATCTTAATGGTTTCTCTCATAAAAGGTTACTTATTTTTTACCATTTCAGTTCGATTTATATACCCATTCCGACATAACGTTCATTACAAATTCGAAAATTTATTTTAATAAAAACTAGCAGACCTGGCGAACTTCGGACCGCCTAATAGACAATGAATGTCGTGTTACCTTTTAGCTGAACTAATTTAGACTTTGATGAACGAAATACAGTGATACAAAATAAATATTAATATTAGATATATATATATCTAATATTAACATTTGACAGGACGGACAACAAATGTTTGACAGGTATGAAACGAATGAACATTTAGGGAAAATGATTCATCTTTCATAATTATGTATTCGTCGATTTTCATTGTTTTTAAGATGTATTCTGCTATTTGGGGCGAAGACAAATCCAACGAATGAGATACCATGAAAATTGGTCCAGCAGATCTCGAGTTATAAGTATTGTAACAAACCCCTATTTGTTGTATATATATAAGATTTGGAAAACTGTTTAAGCAGACAGATCGATTCTTTATATTTACTTAATACTTCCACTGTAATCCAACTGTTTTTGAATAAATAGTACACCCCATGTACTTTTGTATTTTTTAATTTAATGTCATGTTTTAAGAAGTACATATTAAGGATCATAAAAATAATCTTTATCTTCTGAATCAAATAAATTAGTACAGTAAATTTTATGAGTGCAGGTCACCGCGATGTTATTACAAAAAGAACTTTTTGAACGGCCCAGGTCGTAATATTTTGGGTAAGTTTATGATCCAATATGGGTAGAAAATACCTTTATATACCTATAATTTGTAGAAACTTACTGTAAATTGATTTAAAAGTTGGAATATACTATTTCATACAAAGGTACATAATCTTATTGGTGGTTCTATTCCATATTACTTTCAGACTATTAAATATTCATTTTAAACAGCCCCAAAATGTTACCTGTATTTAAAATTAATAGAATTGATACTGATTTTAGCATTGAAATAAGATTTTTTTTTCGAGAGGAATCATCAAGCGCTGTAATTTGCGAAAGAGGTAAAATTTAGAGAAAGCAATTGAAAAATCTTTTACATTTATCTTGAAAAGGGAGGAAAATTATTTGCGAAAATGTAAAGAAATGCTTTCAAGGCTTACATTCTCAGATAATCCATAAAAGTATTGTGTAGGAGGCCATGCTCGACATTTCCGCTCGGGCGAACTTTACTTCATTGCAAGAAATGTGACCACGAGTTCTTAATTTACTATCTATCTATACTTATTATAAAATAAAGTCCCCAAAGCTGTCTGTCTGTATATAATCGATTTTCTCGAAATCTACTGAACGGATTTTAGTACGGTTTTTACTAAAAGGTAGTGCAATTCCTCCGAAAGGTTTAGGTTAATAGCACACAACGGTTTCATGTAAATTGAGTTGAGGTAGTAACAAACCGGTGTCGATTGTAGTTAAGAGGGCGGAATAGATATTAAAAGCGGTGTAGGGTATCAGAGAGCCAGTCTCATGCCGAGACTCCAGCGACTTTAATAGGCTAAACACTGAATTTCACGCAGGCGAAGCCGCACATATTTCTAGTTTTAGATAAATACAATTTGATTAAAACTTAGAAAACATTAAAAAATTAAAATGACGCCTCTTTTTTAGTTTCGTTTAGACATTCATTAGCTTGCCAAACACAAATTAATTTCTATTTTTAAAAGCTTTTATTTTTTTATAATACAACTAATAACATTGAAACAGGATATTAGCATTCTATATAGATGGTCCGACAATTGGTTTGAAGCAATATTGGTACATATTATATTAGCAATAAAATTCTGTTACGTAAAATGATGATAGTAAAGACATTACTCTACTATTCCCATGTAAAGGTAAAGCCCCCTTCAATCAGCGTCACCGGGTGGGACGGGTGAGCGCAGGAGCATCGCCGAGGTTGCGAAGTGCAGAGAGTAGAGCGCAGAAGCTCTACTAAAGACGGGGAACGTCGCCCTAAGGGTGCCTCCTGTAAAGCCGGACCACGGCTTAGGGCGACGTGTAGTGTACGACTGGTTCGGAAAGGCTTCTCTGACCGAGAAGAACCATCAAGATACTCGGCGGTCACTCTTTTCAAAAATAAATAATTATTTTAATTAAAATTAACAAACATAGATTACAATATCATCTAGTGCTTAGCTGGTCGCAATTTTATTCCAACCTTTCTTATCATTAACAGAGTCCTCAACATTATAATAAGCTTTATTAATGAGAATCTCTATAATTGCTTTTTTAACTGGTGTAAAGGCAAGTCAAAATAGATTGAGGAATTTTTCATTATAAAAAAGTATACTGAAGCCCACAAACGATCTACGTATAGTACTCGGCAATAAATATAGCACATCGAGGCTTATACGTTTATACGATATATTACCCCAATGCCTAAGCTTAAATAATATCAAGATTGGTCTAGCGGATTGTCTGTAAAAGCGTATATGACGGGCCGACAGATTTTTGCATTTATAATATAATGAATGGCCCGTTGACGCAGTGGGCAGTGACCCTGCCTTCAGCTCCGCGGGTCGCGGGTTCGATTCCCGCCGAGGGCTAACTATAATATATATATATATTTTCTATAAACAATTTGTCTGGTTCTTCGAGCCTGGGTGTATTTGTATTTAAGTATGTATTTAAAATTATATATGTAGTATATTTATAACATACACAAGTATTAAGTTACTTATAGTACGCGGCAATAAGTAATGCACATCGAGGCTCAGAGAGAGAAATCGGCTAGATTCTGCTTCATAGAGCATCGTCTCTGTCGCACAGACTGACGAACCCGACAGTGACAGCGCTCTACGAAACCGAACTGGCCGGCTGTTTCGTTGTAAACATTGATGTGCATTATTTAATGCCGGGTACTGTACTTTCTGAAGCCTTAGCCTTTGTATTATTAATTTATTTCGGTTCCTAGTTTGCCTTTTACTAACATAGCTTTTTTTAATTAAAAATATGTATATTTTCTTTCACCAATACTATATTATTATAAATTTAGTGTGAAGTTACAGTAAGATTACCTATTTATAATTATTAGAATAAGTAATGTATATCCGCCGTGTGGTATCCGGCCGAGTAGAATAGGCCACCCTCATTTCTTATCGAGGTCTCGTAAAAGGGGGCTAAGGTAAGTTAACGTCAGGCAGGCGGCCGGTCGTAAAATAACTAGCCAAATCATTCAACATGTTTAAAACATGTCTTACTGACCCCACTTAGAGTGGAATAAAGGTAGGAAAATAAGGAATGTATATCGACGTAATTATTCAAATTGTTTCATTGTGAAACGCATTAAATACTATAAGTTGATACAAAAATAAATAAATATATACTTAAGATATATGACGCGAATACACATGCAAAAGTCTATCATGCTTTCATGGCTAATCTACTGGAGTAATATAGAAGAAATTTAATATAATTAAAGCTTATGTACCGAGCTAACATATACTATTAAAGAACCTTTTTCCCTCGGGTATAGGAAGAAAACATTATACTACATAATTCAGAGTATTGTAACACTAAAATCGTGGCTACCATTAGTAATCTATACCTGTGGGTATACAGGTGGGTCATGTATGAGTGAATTGTTTAGATAGAAAAATCTGTTTTTGCTTGCTTGTTGTTAAATTTAAAGAACGCTGAAATCTCTCCTAGTTCTTAAGACAATGTTCATTTATAGCGCAGCAAAAAGCAAGTGAAAAACTTTTCGCCATTACACACTATAGAGAAGGCGTTGTTGGCAATGGTTTTTTTGTCTTGAATTGAATAGCTTTTGCTATTGTAGTCTTACGTAAAACTTAAACCGTAATTTTGAGATATTTTTAAGGGGTAACTATAGAGTTATTTTACAATATAATTTTATTTCTGAACTATCATGCAGTTTATGATTATATGATATACGCTAATTATTGTTCAATTTATATTATAATATTTACTGATGTTTTGTTTATCCTTTATAGCTTCATCATCATCATTCATCATCTATTATCCCACTCTGAGCGGGGTCGGCACAACATGTTACAAACATGTTGTCAAATGATTTGGCTACGTATTTTACGACCGGCCGCCTGCCTGACGTCTTTTATTGCTTATTATTGTTAAACTAAGAGTATATAACAATTTTTTTATTAAACTAGGTCTCTCGTTGCATCTTTCTATCTGTCTGTAGGTGAAAAACACAAAACTGCAGGAGGGATGGATAGAACGATTCATACAGAAGGTTAATGGGTAAGTTTGTAAAGGTTTTGCGTTAATTGTTGAAAACGACGGAAAAAACGCTGCGTAATCTTTGAGCCACGACTAAAAAATATATTGGCAATATTCCTGTTTTACAGATTTGCAGATAAGTTAATGATAGCATATATTTATCTTTAAAGAACAGCTATCGTATTATTCAAATTTTTCATTAAAACATAGAAGAATATGGGCTCATAATTACATATATCATACGGTAATTGGAAAGTTATTTTAACGGATACCGTATTAATTCTTATAATGCCGTGTGGTATCTGGCTGAGTAGAATAGTCCACTCCATTTCTTACCGAGGTGTTGTAAAAGGCGACTAAGGCAAGTTGACCCACCGTGTGATATTCGGTTGAGTAGTATAGACCACCTTGTTTCTTATCGGGTCGTCGTAAAATACAACTAAGGTAAATTGCCGTCAGGCAAGCGGCCGGTCGTAAAATACGTAGCCAAATCATATGGCATGTTTATAACATGTTGTACCAACCCCACTTGGAGTGGGATAAGGGCAGGAGGATGATGATGACCGTATTAATATTTATAATTTAAAACATAAGTCACTTGAAGCAGGTTATGTCTAATGCCTTGATGCCTAATGATGATAATACTTAGCGATATCGAAATGTCACGCACGAAAATTAATCAAAGACAGGTCTCATTCAGTGCACAATAGTTTTAACTCGTGAAGTAAGTCAGGGATAGTCGTCCAGATTTTTACTTATATAATATAATAACAAAGGATTGGACAAAATACAAACAAAAACAAAATATTTTTTGTACCTTTGTGTAGAATTTTATTAATGTACAGTAAATATCATAGTACACATCTATAAAATGGTAAAATAGGTACGGAATTCAAATTACGTAGCTTTAAATTTTATGTTTAAGTTTTAAGTTTTAAATTTTAAGCCTGTAAATGAAGACATAAATTTGTTAATAGAATAAATAATTAATCAATACTTTACTAAAGTAAGTTTTTAAAATGTCTTTCAACTTGTTAACTAGTCCAAAAAGTAATGTCTCTACTTTTTGTAATAAACTAAATAATAATAAAATAAAAAATAAAAAATAATAATTAAGATAAAGTCCAGTAAAGTAGCGGCCTGTTACAATCCCACTGCTAGGAATAGGCCTCCTCTCTCCGTTTCTGGAGAGAAGGGTTGGAGCTAAGACCTACCACGCTTCTTCAATGCGGATTAGTAGGTTACACATATCTCCAGAATTCTCTAGAGATATGCAGGTTTCCTCATGATGTTTTCCTTCACGAAAAGCGTGTGATAAATTGTAATTATCAATTAGACACATGAGTTTTAATAGAAAAATTCATTGGTGCCTGCCCGGGTTTGAACTCGTGTTCCCCTCCAAAAAAATTAGGTCAAAACTACGATATTGCAATGCATTTTGGCCATTTTAGAACTACTTTATGGTAATGCGGAATACAAAACACAGGCAGCCGGTGGCTTGAACGAAGCGCCGACAAAAACGATACAAGTTCTTATCTCACCCGTCATACGTGCTTTGTAAGCGATAAAATATTGTATTAAAGCCTTCTTGGCCTCGTACTACTTTTATATGGGATTGTTTTTCTTCTATTAGAAATATATGAGAACAATGGTATCAGATTATTTATAAGTTGATACTTACTTTTATCTTGTCTATACTAAATAATATTATAAATGTCAAAGGTTATCTGTATCTATGCGTCCATGGCTAACCTACTGGAGCAATTTTGATGAAATTTCGTGTGATCGACGTTTGTAGACCGAACATATAGGTTGCAAAATCTGAGAACAGTTAAAACATATATTAAATTAGACAACATAATGAAGGGTTACGATAACATTTATACCTAAACTTAATACAATAAACCTCGATTAACATATCAAGAGACCTTCGGCTAATTTTTGGATGAAAAGTCAGATGCAGAAGGCAATATTGTTTGAATTCTACGTCTTGAGCAAGTTTCTTAATCTGAAGCCCTGGATACCACCGGTATCTCTTGTGATAAGGAGTACATATTAAAATTTCAAATTAATTCACTTACATATTTTGTACATTGAACTAATGTTCATTTAAAAATAGAAATATATTAAAAATCTAAAACAAGGAACTGGCTAACAGAATTGTGCAAATGAAAAAGCTATAAGTATAAGCTAAACTCACATAATATATTCTGTAAACTAATTTAACTTATACTATTTCTTCATTTTACTATTCCGCGGAGCGATTAAACCCAACCGACGGGTTTATGATAATAAAATAATTAAAAAACACCTTAAACGTAAAATTTGGGTTAAAGCTTAGTAATATCCAATAAAGAAATCTCAGCATGTTGCGATCTTTAATAGGTAGGAACATTTTAATTAAAACAGGTTTATATACAGCGGTTTAAACAAAATATTTTTTATCCTAAATATGTATTACAAGATTACGATTAAATTAATCTGCATAATCTTCGGTAAATAAGTAAATAATTTGTAGAGTTTTGTTATAAAAGTTCGCTTCTATAAAAATTCTATAAAAATCTTCTTTCAACAAAGGTTGAAATTATTTATTAAGAATATGCTAATACGTAAAGTATACTTTCGAAAAAAGTCGAAAATTTTATAAATGATAAAAAGCTTTGGTTTGTAAATCCAGCTGCGTAAAAGATTGCAGTTTTAATTATGCATATTATTATTTTTAAATATTCAAGAGCTAGCCTTTAGTTTTTGTAAGAGGAAAATTCAAAACCCGTAGAAAATTTAATAAGATAGAATTTTGTTAAAGAATTTAGCTATCATAACGGTAGAGGACGGAGACCTTGTGCCTCCTTTCGAGTCATGGGTTCAAACCCTGGGCAACATCATCGAGTTTTTCTGTAAAAACTTATATCTCTTATCGATATTTCAAATCTATCGCAAGTTTTTTTTTGAAGGAAAACCATCGTGAGAAAACCTTTATAGCTCTGGAGAACTCCTGGGATATGTGTAACCTATCAATTCCCATTGTAACAGCACGGTGGGTCTAAGCAAAAAACCTCTTCTAATAAAAAGGAGTGAAGAAGTCTTTGCCTAGTCGGACCCTTATTTGAAATGAATGAGAGGTTATTTCAAATTAATATGAGAGATGAATCCATATGGTATTGAATATAAAGTGGTTTACACAGTAGTCGGTCTCTTATTTCTTATACACAATCCAGTAATAGTACGTACTAAAACATCCACCAGAACACACCAGCACCGCATAAATTCAAGCATGTTTTACTCTCCAACCGGAACAGTCTCAGGAGATAAACTACACTACAAAATCAAAAAGTTTTGCGTTTATCTCGTGCCGTAGTGCGCAGTTCAGTCTAGAATTACTGTAATATTAGTTTTATTATTTCTGACGTAACATAACATTGTAAAGGAACGTTTCGAAAAATAATACTGTTAATGTAACAAAATGGAAGCGATCCGTTAAATTTATACCGACTTTAAAACAAGTGTGGGGACCGTAATAGGCGTAATAGGCGTAACAAACATAATTTTTCGGATCATTGCTTCATTCTTTCTTATCTTAAAAAAATTGAAAAGTTTAATAGATTAGAATATTCTGAGGTCAACTGCAAAAGAAGTGCAATGCATATACGAATTCAAATTCAAAATTCAGAATATTCTTTATTCAAGTAAACTTGTAAACCAGTGCTTTTGAATCGGCATCATCTACTGCTGGTTCGGAAAGCTGTTCCTACCGAGAAGAAGAAGCAAGAAACTCGGCGGTTGCTTATTTCAGAGAATAACTCTTATTACTAGTTACATATAGTTATTAATGTCTTGTACAGGGTAGAAGAGTAGCTATATCCACGCATTCTTATTGTCTAAGTAATCCCCCTATAGTATAGTAGGTTTTCTGTATTAGCCTTTTTAACAGTGTTTTAAACTGCTGTAATGGTAAAGTTAAAGTAGCATGATACCAAATTGATTCTAGTTCAATCAATGTTGTTATACTACAACTTAAACAAATGTATACCAAAGCACTATATTCATTACTATAGTTATTAATAAATAATTTATTAAATTTTATTTTCTTTCTCTCTTCTCAACTTACTTATTAGACTTCCTCTGCTTGACATAGGACTCTTCACATGATATACATAACACACGATCATGTGCCGCTTGGATTCAGTGACTCCCTACGACCTTATTGAATTTTGTTTTAATTATAAAAAATAAATAATTGTTCTGTAAATGACTTTCATTGAAAAAATATCTTACTTTTCATATTTATACTTCAATAGTAATAATAAAAAAATATATATACTTAATATTATAAATTTATTGTATTGATTTGATACGTCAAAATTAACTTATAAACGAGACTAATTTAATATTGTGCGTAACAATTAGTGCGAGAAGTTCAAACATCTAAAAACGTTACTAATTGAGCGAAATTACTCAGATGGATAACGCGTAAAGTTTACAAAGCAAAAACAGAATGAATGGGCTGTGTCAGATAATTTGGGCTCTATGCTTTACAAAAACATTCGAAGGCCCATGAAAAGTCAGGTTGTTAATTATAGTATTTAAGCTATAAACTCTTTCAATTTGTCAATAATTTTTTTTTTTTTTTATTGCGTTGAGTATTACAATACACTTTTTGTTTCAATATAAACTACAAAAAAGGCGCCGTGTGGTATCTGTCAGATACCATACCACAATAGACCACCCTCATTCCTTACCGAGGTGTCGTAAAAGGCGACTAAGGTAAGTTGACGTCAGGCAGGCGGCCGGTCGTAAAATACGTAGCTGAATTATGTGACAACATGTTTTGCAACAGGTTGTGCCGACCCCGCTTAGAGTGGGATAAGGGCAGGAGAATATATGATGTATGTATAAACTGTCAGGGTGGATTTACTCAAGTAAAGAAAGTGATCTCTCTCTCTCTTCAACTAATAAAGGACCTTTATAGGTAATATAGGTTTCTATAATAAATAAATAAATAAATAAATATATGGGACACTTACACACACGGTCGTCCATCCCCAAAGTAAGTAACTTAATACTTGTGTTATGGGTGACGGACAACTGGTAGATATACTACATATATAAGTTTAAATACATACTTAAATACACACCCAGGCTCGAAGAACCAACAATTTGTTTATAGAAAATGTTGGCCCTCGGCGGGAATCGAACCCACGACCCGCGGAGCTTAAGGCAGGGTCACTACCCACAGCGTCAACGGGTCAGTCAAATAGGTATAGGATATAGGTATAGGTATAGGTATAGGTTTCTTAATGGGACCTCCACAATAAATTAACTTTTATAAATACTTTTAAAGCGGCAAATAATGCTTTTAAGGCGCTCTTATCTAAAATAAAATTGTCGAAAACTCAGCGATCCATTCAAATCTATTCTCAAAGTAAATGTAAAACTACACAAAGTTACCTTTTTAAATACACACATCTCTCGCAGAGAAACTCAGTTCAGCGGCCCACGCTTACCCGAATATTAGACAGTTAACTGACGTTGAAACAGAAAAACTTACTTTGCTTATTTCGATAGCCTTATTTCTTATGAAATGGCTACGGTGTTTATTTTTTTTACAGCGAGATTTTACAAAGAGATATGTGACATTTATATACTACTCTACTACTACTACTACTCCTACTCTACTACTACTCTTCGATAGCTTAGCAATGAATTTACAGTGAAATACTCATTGTGTTAAAGAGAAACGGTGAGACCGTGAATCTACCAGGGCAAGCACCACTGAGTTTCTCTATTAAAACTATTTAATAATTGTTATTCTTGTTGGAATAAATGCAATTAAAACATTGAAAACAAAATAATCAAAACTCTTTTAAATCTTTATTTCTATAAAAACATTTTAGAACAATACTTGTTTAGTTAACCGTAACTAGAAGGGCTATTAAAATAGCCCATAAGTATTTTTTCCTTTTCTTACGTTTACGTCTTCATAAAATAAGGATAAAAAATTTAGATAAATGGAATGCTTTCAAAATGTTAAGCCACAGAATATTTTTGTCTTGTTTCAGCTCTGTTTATGGAAAAGCAGCGATGCAAAAGAAAACACAAATGTTCCCAGTGAAATAGGAAACGACTGCGTAATGAGTTTCTTCTTTTTATATTTCTTTATTGAAGGTGGAGTAGAATCTTTTGAGATTTACTCAAGTTTGATTTCCATGATCCACGGTTATACTTATTTTTTGTAGAGAAACTGAATACTACGATATGAACATAGATGTTCGTTATAAAATTATTAGTTATTTTTTTTTGGATTTACAACTATTTGCGTCCGTGTTTGCTCTCAATGAAAGTCACGGAACAAAATAAATGTTTCTGTGGTTCTTTATCTTTATTAAAAAGCCAATTATGTAAATGTCTGCGTAACTCATAAATAACTTAAAAGAATTCTTACTTACTTTACTTACTTCAACTAAACCTAATTTATGTATACTTATACTTGCATATTGTGTTAATTTCCAGTAGGTTATAATCTTATACATTTATTTAACTCTTTGTATATTTATACCTTTGCATTCACACATCAAAATTGATTATAGCGAGTTCAATGAACCAAAAAAAAACTAAGAAATTTATATATTATGTGATTTATCGTTCAACAATTAATTAAGAAACACATAACAATTAGCTTATATATAGACAGGTTATTTATCTAAAAATATATCGTTACAATGCGTTACAAAATTTCATATAATTTTTTTCATCGTTTTTAATACCGTTTTTACGGGCTTTTAATTATTATTTAAACCAACTGTTCTTCTCATCAGGTTTACCTTGACGTAGCAGTCTCCGAGATAAACATAGTGCTAAAGGAAAAAATGAATATTGGGGTCCTAAAGTAATGAGAGAGCGTCTCGAAACCGGAAATGTAATGATCGAGATGATGTTTGGTTTTTTATCATCGTTTGAATTTAGAGATCTTGGAATAGCTCAAAAAGTAAGGAGCGTGTTTCTTCAAGAATAAAAAAGCCAAAATGAGGAAATGAATTTCATTCATTTTAGCTATATTATTTTTTTAACCCTTTATATGAATGTAGAAATAAATAAATGCACATTAAATGAATAAAAAAAATAGCGCTTTTATTAATATAAAAAATCTAAGCTTTCTCGTAGAAGTTATAAGATTCTTTAGCATAATTTCGTATCTAGTAAATTTTGAACATGATTTCATTGTATCACGGATTATACAGAATAATGAGAAATGATAGATATAATTTCATATTTCCTCAGTTTTTCAAAGCCAGAAGTAAATCTCTCCGAGTAAATAGGAAACGAGTCTCTAATGAGGCTCTTTTCAGATTATCTCATTGAAGGTGCTCAAAAATCTCATTGAAACTTTATATCTTCTTTATGCGCAGTATGACATATACGTTCAATTGAAGTCGATGTGTATTATATTTTTTAATCTACTAATATATAAAATGAAAATGCCTATGTCTTTTAGAGACCCGAAACAAACGGACCGATTTTAATTATATGTTCAGATAATGTTTAAATTGACCCAGTTCCAGTAGAGTTTGGTGGTGTTAGTAGAATTTTTTTCAACTGTTGAGTTCTATTTTAGGGGAAATTCGAAACCAGACTGAGCCACAGCAACGCATGGTCGTACAGATAGTTGTATTATATAATGATGTTTTGGTTTAATTTCGACTAAATTTATATATGAATATATAGAAAGTGTGTAGGTATGTTCCTCAAAAACTCCTAATAAAAACAGGTGAATCAATATTGATTGATTATTGATTAGTACTTTTTGCGTACAGAAGGAAAAAAAAAACATACATATTATATGTACAAGAAATTATTCGCAGGAACTTGCAAGGGCGGTCAATCTTGTTAAGTTTTGTGTCAAAGCATCAAATTCAAAGCATTTTTTTAATGTCAATGACAGTTTCGTACGAGGGGAACTCGATACTAGAATGAGGCACTGTAACTCTTGGAATACCGCTAGTAAATAATAATAAATCTATACTATATGCAAACAAAGACTCTCAAGCCTATGTCTAAAAATAATACTCCAATACTTTGGACATATTGCTAAAAAAACCCAGCGATAATCTTGAGAAACTCATGGTAACTGGGAAAGAACACGGCAAGAGATCCAGGGGTAGGAGCCCGAAAAGATGGACTGATTAGGGTCTGAACATCTGGACATCAGACTGGGCGTTGCTATACAGTTCTGCTGACCGAGAAAACTGGCGCCAGCTTACTCATAATAGAAAGAATCGGCACCATCATGATGCTCATCAGCAAGTAACGACTGAAAGAGGAGGACTTAATGCAAGAATGGTAATGCATATGAAATTAATTAATTCAAAAATGAGATACTTAAAGTTAGTATTATCTATATTGCTTCATTTTTTATCTTTACCTTTACGACAAAATCGCAAATCTTTGCGTGGAGTCTATCTCCTGATGATGCTTCGGTTGCGGGGCGAAACAATTGTTGAGTTTGTGATAGTGAAAGTGTGTAGTGCTTGTGTATTGTGGTGGTGGTGGTGGAGGTTTGTGCATGTGTTTTTACGAATTCAGCATGTTTCGGGTATGAAAAAACGGACAGTATACGTTTAGCACTATATATTTTTTCTATTTACTTTCGCGGATTATAGCAAAATAATTTTATTATTATGGATCTCCGCAAAGTAACGCCTAATTCTATAAATTATTTACCTACATAGTTTTTCGTTATTTTTCTTTTTCTTTCTTTTTATATTACCCGTATTTCCACTTCGTCTTTTTCCTTCTGTTACTCAAAGGTTGACTGGAAAGGATCCCTTTTAGGGATAAGTCCGACTTTTTACATGTGCTATTTTGTTTGTCTTTTCTTACTATATGTATATATAATAAAGAAATAAATAAATAAGAATGACATTTAGCAATCATTTATCATTATTATTAGAAAGCATTGACGACCCATTTTAGGCTAACTTTATTTATTAAATTAACGAATTCATTTGCTTAGTATCAGTCGTTAATATCTCAATTAAAAGCCAAATTGCTCTATCGTTTTATTCTTTCACAATGAATATCCAATACTTATGAGTTTAATTGCCCAAAGATAATTAATGCTTTCGAGGATAATAAGTCCGTTTAACTGTCTCCCGCCCTTTTTGTGCCATGCTCTACCTTAGCTTTCTTCAATACATATCCCTCCCCCCATGCCCTAATATAAATAACTTTTAATATAAAAAAAAAGTTTACTTAAAAAAAAATATTTAGCACTGAAATCTAGCTGAAATAACCCGGAGAGAAAAGGTCAAACTAAAGTCCATTTTTAAATTGACAACCCCCTCCCCCTAATAATCAAATTGTCCAAATTGTGTGAGCCCCACTTTGGGACGAACAATAGCTTTGATTTCAGAAATTAGATAATGAGACCTAAAGAACGGTTTTTTGTCTAAAAATATATTTGCATGAAGTTTGAAATTGAGTTGATAATTGCAGTAAAATATAACTAATAGGAGTACAGGGCACCCGTTAATTATTTGAGTGTAAAGAAAATTTCAGCCATCGAATAAAAATTATGATCATGATTAGCCAATAAACATGGAAAGTATATTACCGTCAAATATTATTAAATGATTATTCGTACAAAGTACTATCATCTTTTCACTATCCATAAAACTAGAATAATTTCAGTGTAAAGAAAAAAAATACCGCTAACTGACATACTCAAAAAAGAAGAATTCCTAAACAGTGTTTGTTTTAAAATTTATTTCAACGAGAGCTTTTGGAAGACTACAGCTGAACGTAATTGCAAGTGGCCAGGGATGGTGCTATTTCATTAAGCACAGTGGTAAAATTGCCGTGTAGTAAGCAATATTCCGCAGAATGGTGGGTAAGCAGGAGCTACAAATATTAACTGCATTATTTATCATCAAATGAGATATTACGCAAGCAAATTCTTGTAGCATATACAATAATTTTTCGCAAGCGTAACGTATTACTTTAAAGAAAAATATGATGAAGGATAATGTACTCAAAAGAAAAAAATAAAACTACAAATTTCATCAATTTATCAATAATAATTTATCGTTAATGTAAAGTTGTAATTGGATAATTTAAAATTATATGAAAAAGTGGAATTCGACGCCCCCTGTTTTAAATAAAAAAGCTTTCGCAACTTAACAAAACCACATATAATTATTAATTTACTCAATTTACTGTATAGGCAAGATAGTTTAAACTTAAACGAACTTGTCGAAACCAAATCAGAGTAATTTGCATATGAAATGAGCACTTCGCAGCTCCTTCAGAATTCGTCTTAAAACTCAGTGATGGTTTCAAAACTTAACTTAAACTTAAATTCTGTCAACTGAAAGCTTTTTAAACAAAAAGATGATCACGAATTTTTTAAGTCCAAAAGTTAAGTTAATTTTTATGTATTTTCTTATTCATATTGTTCAAGTATTAAAAAAAACCATAGCTTAATTTTACAAAACTGAAAGAAGACTATTTTGAAGCGAAGCTTAGAAGACTTTTATAAATATTATTGGTAGAGTATGAAGACTTTTTTAAATTCTTTAAATGCCGCTCGCTCCCTATCGGCTAATATAGTGTCAACGGGACACGGGAGCATAGAAGTATCATTGTGGGGGCAAAATGCGTCGAGTAGAGCGCAAAGTTCGATGCATCGCTGAACGTCTTCGGAGACGGCTCATGTCAGACCGAATCATGAAAAAACACGGCCACGCTGTCGGTTTTAAGAAACTTAACTCTATCTAGCTACAATTCAGATGAAATACTTATTTAGCTAAAAAAAATAACTTCCAATAACGTTTATAAATCATTACTATCGTCATTTTAGATCATATACCATTAGAAATGGTACCATCTGCTTTAGTCTGGGCGTTTAACTTAACTGTTTTTTACAAAAAGGTTACATTACAAGACCAAATAATTTTAAATGACATGAACAAAATACTGATTATTTTTATATGAACAGGAAAATCATATCTCTATTAAAATTCGTATAAAATGTTAATATTATATCTACTCGACTTACCTTCTTCATAAAGGACATAACGTTTGTAGGTATCATTGTGGCGCTTTGATTTCCACTACAAGTCACATCATCACTACACCGTGCAAATAGAAAAAAATAGACACTACACTTAGTCCGGAATCAACACGCTGCCACCAAAACACGACATTTTGAAAATTGTCCACTTAATATCCCCACTCGAATCCCTGGAACAAAAAAACTAATTTTAGAAAATTTAATAATGCTAAGCGAGGACCAAATTGATTGGCGGCGATTTTTATAAATATCGAATTGCGATGTTATAATAATAAATATCCAAAAGTAGATTTTACTGTCATTATTAATTAGAACCAATATTTATAGCATAGACACCAACCGTTTTTATACAAAAGGCAGTCCTAACCGCTCGGTACGAGGCGCGGGGCCCGAGTGAGCAAAAGGCACCAGAACCTACGCATTCAACAGGTAGGACTTTGTTCCGTTTCATGATATAATTTGCTAACGAACGCTATTTTGAGAAAACAAATCTAAGTTTAACACGCGATATATTTACGTTTCTTAAAAAAATAAACGCATGGCCTGCTTCGGTTGGTTAGTATGATCCAATATAAAATGTATATGTACAACAACTGATTCTGAAAAAATGGAGGTTTTACCGATAAACAAGCTAATGGTGTAATGGATAGAAAAAACTTCCATATGCCTAGTGATTTTCTAGGTTATGGATATTACCTGTCAATTTGAATTAGAGCATTATGATGAGCTAGGCTATATCATATAGTTTAGTTTGTCATTCTTACCCATCAACAAAGATCGTTAAGTGCTTTAGTAGAGTAGTAATAGTATTTTTATTTTTGAGATCAAACAAAGTTAATAATTTCTCAACATCAGTCGAGATTTATTCCCCTGTTGGAAAAAATGTTTCTTTAATAAATAAGAAAACGGCTTTAAAATATTTTTTTAAAACTAGTAATTCTAAGTTTGCCTAGTATTTTAATAATTCTTATACCAGTTGGAAATTTTCATTCAATTTTTTTCTGGATATTTTTATGGCATATTTTTACTGAATATTTCGGGAATCTTATGAAAGATTTAGGTAAAGTTATGAATAATTACTAAGAGAAACAAAAAAAAATAACTTTTGGTATTCATACTTATTGTTATATAAACATACGGGTCACATCGCGATAAAATCGATTTACCTTTGTATAAGGTTCGACATTTCGGCAGAGTTGCATTCACCTTGGTACGGTAATGTAACTCGATTTTATCGCGATGAAACCTGTATGTTTACATATAGACAAAAAAAATATCTGTTACCTCAATAAAATATAACATAGTGTTTTGTGATGTGTTAAACTGCATCGGATCCTTAGTATTGTGAGCTGATCGATATCTCATCTTACATTAGGGTTTTTCCAGCCTCCTATGATTCGAAAGAGCTTCTCTACTATATCCGAAGAGATGTAATAATAACTACATCTTTCAATCGAACAAACTTTATCACAAATAATAATATTAACGCATCTGTTACGAAATTCCTGCTGTTTTGATTTATGATTCCATAATGAAGTTTTATATGTAATAAACGAGTGGTCATTAGATAAGGTGGGTAGATATCATCAAGAATTACATTAAAGATTTTATTAAACATTTATGGTCCGACAAAAAATTTATAAACCATTTTTATAGTATTTTAACTTGTAGCGAAGTTAAATTATAAATATTTAATACCTTACTGAAATTGCATGCCTTCCAGAACTCGAGCTTTTGTCCCTTGGGTAACTAGTTTAATAATGCTGTTGTAAGTAATTACTGACATTCTTGAAGGTTAAACCCACGTGTCGACTGATGGGTAATCCTATATCCATCGAACGACTATCATCTGTTTCTCTTTAACCAATACAAGTCTTCTTTTGGACACAGGTTTCTTTATAAGCTAGCTTGCTGAGACAGCTCAACGGTGAGAATGTGCGAAGTTTTCACGGGTTCAAAAACCGGGCTGGCACGTTGTCTGGCAATGAGTTTTTCTAAATCACTCAGACTAACTCAATTCGGCATTTTAATAGTAAGCTATTTTAATCGTTTTTTAAATAAATATAGTTAGTCATAAGTTTCCGAACAAATAATAATCCTATTTCAACGCAGTAAACACGTATGTAACTAATACAACGCAACAACGTGGAAATTGTGATTTCCTATTTAGAGAATAGTTGCGGTTCTAGAACATATCTCTAAAACCATTTACAGTAATTTAACTATCATCCATTATTATTGTTTTTATAAAAAAAACTAGCGCCTCGCTGGGAAAACTCCTCGTCTCTTTTTTTGGAAAAGAAGAATTGTGGCTGAGGCCACACGTGGTATTCCATACCGTATTGTTAGGTTACGCAGCAGGAAAAGTCTTCAGAGATGTAGATTTCCTTAAGGCGTTTTCCTACACCGAAAAGAGCGTTTTAAATTCATTTAAATATCATTGGATTTTTTAGAAAACTTATCGGCGCCTGTCCGAGGTTTAAAAACTCGCGTCTCCGTGTAAGAGTTACATTATCTCAGCATTCAGTAATCACAATTTAAACTACAATTTAACGTAAGAGAATATGATATAAAAATATACTGTAATGATATAACTAATAATTTTGTAATTTTTAATACTGCTTCTGAAATCTACGCTGATGAGGTTGCGGGCAAAAAAAGGAATTAAATAAATTTATATATATTCGTATACGTTTAGAAGTATTTTGAATTTAGCTAACCACCTTTTCATGGCTTTTCAGACTTTGTGCAAATGACACTGTACGCCCAGTAGATTGGGTGTTCCATGATTTTGGTCTTGAATATGCGAATTACACAGAAAAAATTGATAATAGTACCATGAGGTGAATACAAAATACACTAACACTAATCTTAACACTAGAACAATCGTGTAAAGGATTTAATTTTATTAATTACTATTTTAAAAGAATATGAAATTGTATGGATTAAGGATTAACTTATTCAAAAATTCAAAATTCAAAATATTCTTTACTCAAGTAAACTTGTAAAACGTGCTTTTGAATCGTCAACATCTACTGCTGGTTCCTACTGTAAGCAACAAACTCTTTTCAAAGAATAATTCTTATTACTAATTACATATAGTTATTGATGGGTCAATGACAGGGTCAAAGAGTAGCTATATCCACGCATTCCTATCGTCTAAGTAATCCTCAATAGTATAGTAGGCTTTCTGTATCTGTTTTTAAACTGCTCTAATGGTAAAGTTAAAGTAGATTGCGGAATTTTATTATAGAATCTTATACCCAAACCCATAAACGATTTACGTCCTTTTGCCAAGTTTATGTCAGTTCCTACTTTGTCTATTATATACATCACCGTTTATAATTCTACCATATCTTTTTATAATTCTTTATATTTTTATGTACAAAAATTAAATTGCTTACAATATACTGTGAAGCAAATAGAAGAATACCTATTTCCTTAAGCTTCTCTCGCAGGGAATCACGCGGACTTAAATTGTAGATGCCACGTATGACTCTTCTTTGTAATATTAGATTAGAATTGGGCGTTACTTTGCAGAGATCAATAATACAAAAGTAATAATAAAATTATTTTGCAATAATCCGCGATTAACTAAATAGAAAATACATATAATACTTGCGTAGACTGGACTATCCGTTTTCATAATTGATACATGCAGAATTCATAAAAACACATGCATAAACCTCCACCTCGGCCACCACAATATAAAAGTACTACAAACGTACACTATCACAAACTCAACTATCGTTTCGCCCGCTACTGAAACATCATCAGGAGATAAACGTGAAGTCTATCTCCTTGTTACTTATGGATTAAGAATTAGTGGGTCTACATTTTAGAGTTAACCAGAATTTAAAAGTATTATGGAAATCTAAACTGTCGCTTAGTACAAAAAAAAATATATTTGTTATCTTTCGTTGGCAAAGAAAATCTTAAACATAGAAGGCTATGTTGTAATTACTCTTATTTCATGAAAGCATTTGAGTTGGAATAGCGTTGGGAATAAGTTTCCCGGCATCTATTTACTCGCACATACAGTGAAGGTCGTAAGCCGTTTCCGCAAACATACTAAATTGAAAAGTCGCCGGCTCTACATAATATGACATAGACGTAGAATATAATACTATATTGTTTGTGTGCTTTAAGTTTAATTAAACATAAAAGCGATAGCACCTGACAGATGCTGAATTATACATATGTATAATTTTCTATTACATTTATATAAAATGCTGCGATAGCGAAAGCTGTGATAGCCCCGCGGTGAGACTGTGTGACTCTTTCATCGACACGATCATGGGTTCAAATCCCAGGCAGGCACCAATGAGGTTTTCTATTAAAACATACGTGTCTCATTGATTCTAAAATAAAAAGTAAAAGTAAAATTGGACTGTAAAATATATAAACCAGAATGTAAAATATTAAAAAAAGCTAGTTACCATTTTGTAACACTTTTTTAAATTAAATTAAGACGCAGGAATAATTCCTTGTCACATAATTTTATGATACGGATTTTTTTTAATTTTTATTTATAAGTTTCATATTTAAATTTTGGTTTCTAAAACGTAGAATATTTTTCGTATCGTTTTTTTACCTCCTATTATTTTTGGCCATGAAGGTACTGCCAATAATGATTTTATTAAATGCAGCGACTTTGATACTTGATGACAGGACTCTTTCACGGTTAATCCGCTTAAAACTTATATACCGGGCTAACATATAGGATAGAAAAATTATCGTTTTTCCTTCAGGTATAGGATATACGTAATTGAGGGTAATGAAACCATTTAAGTTATGCGCACAAAGTCGCGGAAACAGCTTGCGTAATATAAACGTGTTCAAATTATAGAACTGCAACAAATTCTGTCAAAATAACTTTGGACCGGTGATATAGGCTTAGGAATTGCCAGCTCTCTGCGTATCAGATTACTCGCAAAGGTAAATTCGCCTCGACGAATATCTAGTAAAGTGTGCCATACAAATTGATTTGTGTCCCTGCCCAGTGAGATGGCGTCGTTCAATCTATACACCATATATTCGCAACGTGCCTACAAGCTACTTAACTGTCTAATTGATATGCATAGGCACTTAAGGTATTATATAAAAACTACCACTTTTCCGTGCTGATACATTGTTCCTCGCACAAATAGCTGTCAATTTATATCTATAATGGTGTGAAAGATCGATGATAAAAAAATGGTTCGTGACACTTTATTGAACTTATGAAAGCACTAATAAATTATTTGTTTTTAAATTTAATTGTTACCAATGGACGATGCTCTATGAATAAAGTTGATTAGTAGAAGTGAAAAACTTACAAAAAAAAATAATTTATAGAATTAGGCTTTGCGATTTCTTGCCGAGATCAATATTATTGAAACTTTGCGATTTCTTCGTGGAGTCTATCTCTTGATGGTGCTTGTTTACGAATCCTGCATGTAATGGGTATGAAAAAATGGATAGTCCACTATACATTTAGAACTATATATATTTTCTATTTACTGTATCGCGGATTATAGCAAAATAATTTTATTCTTACTTTTTTATTATGGATCTCTGTAACGCCTAATTCTATAAATTTATAAAGAAACATGTAATTCGATTGTTTTCTTATCTGAATTTTACCAATAGAATCGGAAAATCCAATAATTCTTATTTAAATATTACAATAAACAAAAACATAAATAAATAAATGGGACACTTACACACACGGTCGTCCGTCCCCAAAGTAAGTAACTTAATACTTGTGTTATGGGTGACGGACAACTGGTAGATATACTACATATATAAATTTAAATACATACTTAAATACAAATATTCACCATGGTTCGAAGAACCAACAACTTATTTATAGAAAGTATTGGCCCTCGGTGGGAATCGAACCCGCGACCCTTTACGCCGACGGGCCAGACAATAATTTAAAATTATGTTTTGCGTTTTTAAATTTTTAAAACATAAATGAAAAGCGATTCCCATTCATACTATATTATACATCTTACTATAGGCTACAATCTATACAATTTTTATAGGCTTTTATTCAACTTGCCGTGTATAAAGTAGTAAAGTAGCAGCCTGTTACAATCCTACTGCTGGGAATAGGCCTCCTCTCTCCGTTTCTGGAGAGAAGTGTTGGAGCTAAGACCTACCATGCTGCTCCTATGCGGATTGGTAGGTTATACATATCTCCAGAATTCTCTAGAGATATGCAGGTTTCCTCACGATGTTTTCCGAAAAGCGTGTGATAAATTGCAATTATCAATTAGACACATGAGTTTTAATAGAACAACTCATTGGTGCCTGCCCGGGTTTGAACTCGTGTTTCCCTCGAAAGAGTCGCACGGTCTCACCGCTGGGCTATCACAGCTTCGTTGTATGTGAAGGTGGAATCTTGCAATGTAATTTGACCCACTTCCCGGTGTCCGATTGAGCTGAAATTATACATAGTGATCCAGTCCCGATGAAAGTGTATGTTTATGATAAGCATGATCTAATGCTGTTGCCAGGATTGAAGGGAACTCCAAAACGGTTAACAGTAAGGACATGAAAATTCGTTAAAGGCTTTTTCAAAAGCTTTTTTAACTTGACTTGTTTATATGACCATTGTTTCATCGTATATGCCTTATTGACTTATTCAATAGCGGCTGATATAATTAAATATGAAGTTTTGTGCATATTTATGCTTAATAATTTTAATGTTTTTAGTATTTTATCTTAGCATTCACTAAGTCAGCTCCTGATATCATAAAGTCTTGGCGGAAATTATATAAAAAAAAATGCTAGGGCAATGAGCGCAATATTAAATCGGGCGGGTAACTCGATTACAAACGGCCGTACCGCCGCCTGCGAGGGATTAGTCCAGTTAAATGGACCAGCAAGATTATAAACATACCTACTAGTAGTTATCCTAAATAATATTAAATTATGATACTTTATCAGTAACTTCTCGGCGATAAGATGGCCTAATTTTATTGCGTAATTATTTGACACCTTGTCGAAACTATTAACTTCAAATATTATCTTATACCCATATAAAATTTTCGTGTCACAATGTTAGTTACCATACTCCATCGAAACTGCTTGAGCGATTTTTATGAAATTTTATAATCATATTCCGTAGGTATGAGAATCGACTACCATCTATTTGTCATACCCCTAAGTGATAAGGTTTGGCCACCGTACTTTTTTTTATTTTTTCGTAATGTACACTAGAAATTTCCTAGAAATAATTTATATGGCAAAAAAAACGTTTGGTGGATCAGTCAGGTCAGATAATTATAAATTTTTGTAGCTTGATCTGTTTTGGTGTAAACTGGATGCACTTGTTAATAAAATAGCATTCGAATTTGCTGATTTATAACTCTTTTTCCGTGTGTATTACGTAAGCTGTCTTTTTAGAAAAAAAAAATTTATTACATACTATAACCAATACACCCATTGGTTTTCCGTGGTTCATGTGGAATGTCGAGCTCTCGTGTTTAGCTCATACATTTAAGCGTTTCTCGAAGTCTCACGTCGAGAAAATCAAGATAGATTTAAGCTCTTTTATAATAGTTACTTCGTCTTTCTGAAATCCTCAAAATACGATCGCCAACGTTAACACACATAATGCCCATAAACATCATCATTTCAGGCAGAGTTTTCTGATATCAGTAGGTCGTTACTTTCGAATCTGACGATTTCACCGTTCCCAACGCTTGTTAGAGGTTCTGGACACTAATTTTCACCCTTAGATGAAGTTAGGATGTTAGGACAAAACATACCGATACTACAAAGAAAAAATATTTACATATTCACAGATCTTAGTTTATTTATTTATTTGTTTATTTAGGAACAACCAGTGGCAGTTACATTAAATTAAACTAAGTACACCACAAAAGGCATTAAATGCACTGCATTTAGGTGTCACGGCATGCACATCATTATATAAGGAAAACAATGAACTACATAATGTAAATGTAAAACTAGAGCTCATCAAATGTAAAACAACATCTCGAGATTAATTTTTTTTTTTAATTTAATATATTCTAATTCAAAATATTCTTTATATATATGTATCGCTGAACACATCTACAGATTGGTAAATTGTATTATATTATCTTGATAACCTATACATAAAGCAGAAAAATGCGTAAGATTAGTTCTTGAACGCGGCTCAATTAGTTAATTGTATCGATGTCTTAAGATTTAACATGTTTGTTATGGAATTGGGGTTATAGAGCGATAACAAATTGTTTACTAAACTACTGTGTCATGGCCACCTGTATTGGTTAACAATGGCAAATGGCTCGGCAATATTTTTAATAAAAAAAGCAAATTTTCTATTTGGAATTTCAAAAAGTATAACATTGCCTGCATTTAAATTTTAAAACTAGACCTTTTTGTTAAAATTGGATGTAAAGGTTTCAGCGAGATGGACTAATTTAATAGAAAAAAAAACGAATTTCAACATATGTTTCATATATTTTCGTGATTTTAGATTTGATATCCATATTCCATTTTGATAATATATATCAATTTATATTATTAAAATTTAAGTTTTCGTTTTGATAATTTAAATTCGAAAATTTATTTTTCCAATCTGTTTTATAGTTTTTAACAGGTGCTCAACTTGATTTGGTTTTTATTTTTACGTAATTTTACCTCATAATAATTATTATGCTGTATCTTTATGATTTTTGTATTCTTAAATAGATCAAAGCCTGTAAAATTATTAATGATGAAATTGTAGTTGTAAAATCATTTAATAATACTGGTACCATTGTTGGTAATATAAAAAAGGACTATTGCTGTACATACTAGTTATTCTACTAGAGTAGGAAAGTCATGGGCATGCCTATAAGTTAAGCTTGGGTATGATTGCGATTTGAGAATCATATTCGCACCATGATATGATCAAAGGTGACCACGGCGATCGTGCTGCTATTGCGATTGCTATTGTGTACACAAACAAATGTGGGCTTTATTTGCGTATGCAATGTATAGGATAAAAGGACAACATTTGTTTGTATAAGCAATCATTTAGTCCAGTAATCGCTGAATCGATAAAAGCGTAAATAGCAAATAGCAAAAAATGATATCGGCTATTATATTATTCAGCTATCACCGGACAAAGTTATTATGTTATTACAAACAAACGTAATTCTTAAATCATATTCAATACGGTCTTTATTTCTAGGTTATACTTTCAGTTAGAATAGCGTAAAAGTGCCACATCATCCCGAAATATCGACCATATTGAATCAGATATAAGAGTTAGATTTCAAATTCAAAATATTCTTTATTCAAGTAAACTTGCAAAC
This sequence comes from Morpho deidamia, assembly GCA_947086505.1. NCBI lineage: Eukaryota > Metazoa > Arthropoda > Insecta > Lepidoptera > Nymphalidae > Morpho > Morpho deidamia. The sequence continues at coordinate 8,753,422 of CAMTZC010000027.1, forward strand.
AAGTGCTTTTGACTCGTCAACTTTACTGCTGGGTATTTCTTAGTGTAACAATAATTTTGGCCAATTCTAAGTAATACATTCACTTGGAATATCGTAAAAGTGCCACATAACCTCGATACGTATGATATAATGATAACATTTCTTTGTAATATTATTTTACTTTTTTATGAAATATCCATAATTTTGTACAGCAATAGCAGTTATCTAAAATTCAATAGCAGATGATGCTATATGATGAGTGAATCATATCATGATCACTAAGTGATTGGCAATTCTGTCCATCCCTACTATAAGTGAGAACTTCAACAAATAATGAGAAGGAAGATGAAACTTGTGTATTTATTTTTGTTTAATCACACATAAAAAAGAGAGATAGATACAGACTCATTATGTTCTCTTTATTGTAATAGGGCACATGTCAGACTGGCTCCCCTACTCTAGTAGAATAAATATGCTGTTGTGCCATTATCATTCCCCTGCCCTTATACCCACTCTAAAGCCTCGTACGCAACAGGCGTAAAAATACGTCGCGTTAAAACTTAGCAGAAGGTGGGGCACGATCTCTCCCTGCCCACTGTGGTTCGTGCCATGGTGGACAGGGAGGGATCGTGGGCAGCGATTGCTACCAACATGGCTACCAACTACCACAAGATTACATCCTTGCAGAAGCAAGGATGTTATCTTGTGGAAGGAGGCGGCGGGACGGATCACGGAAGTCGAGTCTTTGGATCCGATCCGCCGCAGGTAAGCGGGGCGCAGACGACTCGCCGAAGTCCATCGCATGCCGCCCTAACGGGAACCTTCTAGGCGTTCCGAACGGGGTTTATCGGACGCCCTCCTTATAAGGTCCCCGAGGCGGTCGATGCATCTGGTGCTCCCGATACATCGTCCAGCGGAGGGAGGGGCCACTTTTAGAGAGGCCCCGACCCAGAAGTGGCGCACTCTGGGGTTCAGAGTTGCTGCTGGCGGGGGTGGGGTTAAATAAGGTACCCTGCCCCCGCCACCAGCAGCGTGGGGAGCCTACAGGTCGTTTTAGTCGGTGCGAGTCCGACATAACCACCGCCTGTCCCCGTCGGGGGGTAGTACCCAAAGGGGTTTTTTCCTGTATAAAGAAAAACTTCGCAGAGGCGTAAGAAGAAGTTTCGTATGGTATATTCAGCTTAACGCCCATACATCGCGTTTTACAAGCGCTGTCGTGTGAAAAGATATCTGGATACTCATTTATTTCATTTCGACGTATTTTTACGCACGGTATAAAAAACCTCTCGAGGGGTTAGTGAGATAGGCACAAGTTCCTCTCTTCCTTCTCTATCATTCGTTTATTCTGACGCTGCTTCGTTATTTATTATGTATGTTATAATTCACACAATTCATCCATCTTTCTTTCGGCCTCCCTGTAGTACATAGATTTCATTAATTCTGCTATATGTATATAGCGACAAAGTAATGGAAGATGTTAAGTTTTTTTTATATTTTTTTTAACTACTTACAAACATTATGTTTCATGATAATATTCATTTGTACGGATATTATTAGACTCCTAATAGGAACATTTAATACAGCTAATTAGACTGTCGGGATTCGAAACAAACCAACAAGTGGTCTTTCTTGTTATCTACTTATACCTTCCCTGCTTTACAAAGGTTTTGAAGTAGTTTGTTTATACAGTTCTAATTAGTGAATGATTTACTTATAATAAAGGATTACTGGGAACATGTCATTTAAAGATAAGTAGCTGTCTATCTTACTATTTTATTGCTGGTAAGCAGATTTCCCATGTTTTAAGTAACTTTTCAAGTATACTAATACAGTGTCCTTGCCATCGTGGATAAGAGCAATAAATATCGATTACATGTACATGTGCAGTACTAAATGCCAAAAAAAAAACTAATTTGAACAGTTGTCTTGTTAATTTTAGAATAAAGTCGCCCGTCGCGTCGTTTGTACCTTACCTAAAGCAATTTCTGCTTAACTTTATAATCCCTATTTATAAATAACTACTTACACTATTTATAAATAATTTAAATTTCTTAAAGCCCAGCTTCCACCAAAGCGGAGTAGAGAGGAGATGCGTTTTGAAAATCAATCAGATACCGTCCTTCCACATCTTCCCTCCTCTTAACGTAAATAACAATATGCGATTGGTATTCAAAACGCATTTCCTCTCCTCACCGCTTTGGTGGATACCGGATCTTAGAGATCCAGCAATATAAAAACATGCGCAAATTGAGTTAAGAGCAGCTATTACTCAATGCATCATATACTAGTAATAAAAGATTAAATACTTTGTAACCATTGAAATTTCTTAAGACACTTAATGTAGTATTAGATTCATCGTCACTCCAATATTATGAATGCGAAAGTCTCTCTTACTGTTACGCTTTCACTGTTAAACCACTGGATCAATATTATTGGCATTTCTTACAATTGATGCTCATATAAAGGTTAATAACAATAAAAAACAGTAACTGCAACATATTATTTTATTACTACCGTCCTCATCAATTTCATCACATAAGGGGTTTAAACTCAAAAATAAACTTATATTATCTGAGAAGAGTAATCATGAAGTAACTAAAGTTTTTTATTTATTTAACATAATTGTATATGTATACAGGTTACAAAGGTCTTGGTATTTTTGTCAAACAACTCACATCACAAATATTCATATCACAAACATTTATTATTTTATGAAAGAATGGAATACTTATATCAGAAAAACAGTTTGTGCATTTAAGGATAAAATTAAGTAAAGCAAAAGGTTTTTTTGTATTTCTAACAATAAATATTAAAAAAATGTTTATAATGTTACATATCCACTATACACACAGGTAAAATTAAAGAAAAAAACTGATATACTGTTTTTAATGTCTTAATTTTCTTTTGGAACAAACATCATATTAATCCTTAAGAGCACAATACAACATCCGTGATTAAAGGAAAATCATATTGATTTAGTCTATGTAGGTTTTTTTAACAGCATCATTGGCTGGTTGTGTTTATTATGCATCAATCATATTGAACAATTTTATATTATATAGTTTAATGAGTTTACATAACTTATATTACTATTTTTCTTACTTACTTTGAATTATTAGATGGGAGGTCTGATTTTATGTCACAATTATGAAATAAAAAATTGTCTACTATTTCACTTCCAATAGAAATTAGATAACCTACAAGATTAGTTCAATGGTTTTAATTTAGTTGATGACCAAAACTTGACAATTCCATCTAACTATGAAACATTTTTTTATTAAATCTACAAAAAGAACATTGAATATTAAAGTCTGAACATTGAGTACACATTCTTTTGGAATTAAGATACAATAACAGTTTGTCTGTATTAAAAATTAAGTTGAGATAATTTTGGCAACGTTTCAGTATAACACAATATATAACTATGAAAAGTGACTAATAAGACAAAGATTGCAAATTTAGTGATTGTTGATACATTGAAAGGATTTCACGAATCTACATATAAGACAATATATTTTTATTCAAAAGAGATATAATTTGAAGTAAGCTATTTCTGAAAATATAAATAACATATATATTATTGGATATAATTTAATAATGAAAATTAGGACAAGTAAAAGTTAACTTAGAAGTTCACTATTAATACCAGTCACTCAGAATTTTCTTTGTTTTCAGTTACGTTACTGCCATTCTTACTCGTACTTGCCATATAGTAAATATAACATATCAGATTACATAACAGGCCAATGTTTAAATTGAAACTATTGTTAGACTGAATAAAATAACAGTTAATTTTGTAGATTACATAAGGAGCTACTTTTAAGTCATATAAAAGCTATCCAATGGTTTTTAAGATTTACAATTAAATACTAATTTGTCTTTAGTAATATTACAACTGTATGCAGTTAAGATACATTACAATACAACACTACACTAATGTATTATATTTTCACATCAGAAAAAAACCATTAATTTATCAATTCCATAAATATACCCCAGCCTTCAGATATAGCTCAACTTAAGGATCTTTTGCAATATTTTAAATTTATGGTCTCTCCTTGCAATATATGGTCTCTCCAATATTTTAAAGTATATATACTATACATGCATCTATTTTACATAGACCTCTTACTACCCTAGTTTTAAATCATGTTTTCTTAAGTGTTCTTTAGTTGGGTCCAAATTTTATGACATGTATCTATATACAAAAATGAATGTTTGTCTGTTTGTCCCTTATAGACTCTAAAGCGGCTGGAGTGATTTTAATGAAATTTTGAGATAATCTTTAGTGGATAATCTTATTAATCTTTAGTGATTAATCTTATTAGAAATTAATTTAAAATTGCTGTTGGTAGACAGATGTAATTTTTTTTTATATATTTGCACATTAGTGTGGCAGTAGGAAATATGCTGACATGAAGCTTTATAATCTTTACTTTATGCTGATATTCAATTTCTATCTTCATATTGATTGAGCTTTTAATAATACTGGTTTGCTTTTTTAATTTCATTTATAGACTGAGTATATTACAAATGGAATGCACACAATCTTTACAAACCATATTTACATAGACTGGCATATTTGTTTACTAATGCAATTTTAACATTTTCTAATAAGACCTTCAACAAACTATGATTTTCATGAGCAACAGTTTACTTAAGGCTTTATTTATATTAGAATAAGGGGCAAAACAAGGCTAACCTAAAATTTATAATTTTTGAAGGCTTATTTGACAGTTTGACTCACATTCTTGGGTTGTAAACACTTAATTTTCATATATTACATTAAAGCCCTAATATTAACTAAAACGAATAATATACAATAATATATACATACATAAATATATACTAAAAATTGTGACATTTCTGAAGGTTTTGTGGGGTGTGTACTTATTAAGACAATATAATACATAAGCATATCAAGTCACACAGAATATAGGAATATAACTAATAAAAAAAACAATAATAAAGGTTCACATATGTAAAAGTTTGCACCAATATGTGTCTCTAGTTATTACAAGGTAACAATATTGATGTATTCTGTTACAAGAAATAAGCTTATTTAACACATATGTCAATAACTTATAAGGCTTATATTTGCTTACAGTTTTATGATTTTAGATGCTATATGTCAGTTGTATAACAAGAATTTGTATTATTAGTATCATACATACCATACTAATAATATAAATGCAGAACTCTATCTGTCAATCTGCTACACAGTTGATCAGATCGATTAATATTGATTAAATTCGACACAATTTAAACTTATATTACCAGGCTAACATATAGAAGAACAGAAAAGATATTTTATTGAGAAAAAACACAGTACACAATTGTACGAATTCAAACACTCAAGTTGATGCAAATGAAGTCACAAGTACATCTTGTAGTTTATAAGACTGCAATGTCTTGAGCCAATGTCTAATTTAGAATTTATGGGTCAGTACAATTACGCAAACATTGTAAACCATCTTCAATCAATATACAAATATTCACCACTCTGCATCACCATTGGCTTTTTGAAAAACATAATCTTTGCCTGCTAAATTCATTATCCCATCTTTAAGATAGAATTTCCATTTGTTGCGACTACGAGTAATCTTATCATATTGACAAACTACCACATTGTCAGTGTCAAACATGTCACCAGGTTCTTCATCAGATACATCATCACCAGAGTTGAGAGGCTCCTCTTCAGCCCCACCACTCTCATCTCGCTCCTCTTCTTCTTCTTCAGCCCGTTCCTCTGCAGACTCTTCATCTTCGTCATCATCTCCACCACCATCTTCTGAACCATCACCTACATTTGAGCCTTCATCATCTGATGAATCTAAGGCACCATCAAAGGAAAATGGGGCTGCACCACTCCGACCTCCCCCACCACCATCAAATTCATTCTGTTGACTTGCTAATGCTGAGTTTATATGTTGTTGTAATAAAGTAGCTGCTAAGGGTTGGGGCAAAGATATAGTTGCATTTATTATTGGTCCTGTTAGAACTTGGTGTAACTTATTTCCATTGAGTGCTGATGCAGGTATTTGTATAGTAAAAGAGCGTGGTTGTGAGCCTGGCACACCTGGTTGAGCAGGCAATGTGAGTTGTACAGGTATTTTATTATTTGGATCAATGACATGATGTGGATGGGCACCTGGAATATTTGGTGTAGGACCACCATGATCTACACTTGAATGACTTGAACTTTGTGGTATCATATCTGGAGCCCGTTTTGGTATAATATTATTACCATTCGCTTTAGAGAAGTTTTGCAAAACTGGTGGCGGTGGCAATGTTGGTGGCTCTAATGGTGGTGGATCCATAGCCCCACTTGCTGTTAATTTTGTTTTCCATAGCTGTTTCAATTCTTGCAACACTTGTTCGTCAACACCATCGTCAAGAAAGCAGTCCCGCACTCCGGCTATCACATCGTCCACTACTGTATTGTAAAGTTTCATAACAGATAATTGGCTCATAGTCATTTTGACGGTGGTATGGTTACTACGCGTGAAATAAACGGTTACATGTATCACTAACTAGATATTCACTGTAAAATCTCAGATTTAATATTAAATCGAAGTATTAAGAAGTGCGCATCGAATATAATCACATTTCACGTATTGTCTCAATGTCAAACAGAAACAGCGAGTCTGTAGCCATTATAGAAAAATGATGATATTGACTTGCGACAGTCTCGATAATCTTAGAAAGGTTTATTACGAAAAAAGTAAAGACGATAATTATGTTTGTAACATATCGAAATATTTCCACGAAAAACACTCAACATAAATTTTGACAATGACCACTAAAACATAACCTAGAAACAGATTACAGAACACAATAAAATGCTAGTTAACAAAAATAATGTCTATGGAAGCTTTGTCGAACATTGATATTGAAATGTTATAGGAATTGGAAACAACGCATGCGCGACGACAGCGCCACTTGCCACCTACACTACTCTAATATTACGAAGCCCCACCCGATTCCGCTCGACTCCAATTCATAATCGAAATATCCCTTTTCTGTACAAAAATAGTATGATATGATTAATCATGGAGTTTATTAAGAATACTAAATGTAACATATATGGTTATTACACGCTTTTCATAGGTTTTTATATACACGTAAAGTAGCTTTAATGTACTTTGTAACCATGAAGTTAGATCAAATTAAAAGATTTATCGATATAACAATGAATTGATATTTTTAATTATTACAATTATATTGAATTATAGTAAATCATAAAATTAATATTGCCTATTGTTTTGAAGTCTGACAACCAATAAAAATTATATGTTATATAGACGACCTTTGGGCTTTAACATATTATGTTATTCTAAAACAAGTTATCGTTTATTTATGGTATATGCTTTAGTTTTCCCTAATTGTATGTATGTATTTTAATTGCAACCTACTCATTTGAACTTAGTTTTGACCTACTTTGAACGGACAGATATAGAACTTAATGAAGTTATCTAGAACCGGTAATGATTTAATAATTTGATTAAAAAAACCCACATTTTTTGTTATAAGTCGTAAGTAGCGATATAATAATTATTACTTTAATAATCACAACTATGCCGCGCCTAATAGATATTTGTACTCTAATCTGTACTAATTTGCGCTGCTTATATTAAATAATTAGGAGCTTTTGCATATTCTCTCGATTTATTTTCTCATTTTACGCATTTTATATTAGTTTTACCTGTAACATATATGTTACCGACTTCTTTGATCAATTTTTTCCCATTTTGGTCTGAACAAAGCGTTGGGCGCTTTTTGCCTTAGGATTTTTTTTATATTCATATATCGAGCAACCCATTATTTTTTTTATGACAAAACTAACATTTTTCGTTCATTATGTTTATTATGAATTATTTGTATGTAAGTTCTATTCAAATTTATATTAAGCTGTAGTTGAAAGATATATGTATATTGCGAGAGAATATTTTCCAATTCATGACCGTTTGTGCAAAGGGTATGTATGTCTGTAGGGTGAGTCTATTAAATAGAGAGCTTTTACAACTCTTCAATTCTCGTTTTCAGCGACGATAAACTTAATTCAAACGGTGCAATGAAGCATCAAGATACCTGTCCCTCATGCATCACATAATATAGCAATTTGCGAAGTATGGGGTGAGGTGAATAACTTTAGAGACTCCATTAAAATGTTATATGTCCAATAGTCTTAGTCCAACAATTGTTAAAACCTTATTAAAAGCGTATAACTGGTATACAAATGAATCTTTGCGATTAATTCTGACGACGAAACTCGAAAAATGTAGACTTACCAGAATAGTACATATCTAGTATAGTGAATTATCTATGATAGCAGGATGTAGGATAAATAATTGAATGTAGTGCGTTGGATTTATAGAAAACTAAAATATACTTATTATAACATAATGACGAAGATAATATACTTGTTATAACATAATGACGTAGATAAGTAATCAATCTCTTGTCGAATATCGTTTTGTATTTTAGTATCTGAACTAATTTTAAAACATTGCAACGTTTGCATTGACCGTGACGGTGACAGATCAGATAGCTGAAACCTTATCAAGAGACTCGTTCCATCGGGATGCATTTATGGGATTTTAGGCGATTTTCCAAATCAACCAAATCTTTTAAAAACGTAGAGTACTACGAGTTCGTAGGACTGGATAAGTAAAGAAATGAAATAATATTCCTAAATCAAATAATTTATAAAATAAGGCGTTACTTTGCGGAGATCCATAATACAAAAGTAATAATAAAAAAATATTTTGCTATAATCCGCGTTACAGTAAATAGAAAATATATATAGTGCTAAGTATATAGTGGACTATATATATAGTGTGATAGTGAGACTATAAGTGAAAACACTTGCACAAACCTCCGCTACTGCCACCACAATACACAAGCATTACACACGTTCGCTATCACAAACTCAAAAATCGTTTCGCCCCGCAACCGAAGCATCATCAGGCGATAGACTCCACGACAAAGTCGCAAAGCCTTGCGATTTTGTCGTGGAGTCGTGGAGGTGGTTAAGGTTTGTGTTTTTACGAATCCTGCATGTAACGGGTATGAAAAAACGGATAGTCCACTATACATTTAGCACTATATATATTTTATATTTACTGTATCGCGGATTATAGCATATTATATTATAGCAAAATAATTTATATTATTACTTTTGTATTTCTAATTTATCTATAGATTATTTCTATGTATCTTTTTGTAAACCGTACAAATAACAAAAACAAAACACAAACCGTACAAAGTTCCATTCAGTAGATTTAAAGAAAATCGATCACATTAAGACAGCTTTTAGGGACTTTATTTTATGATAAATATAGATATTTCGATACATAGTTGGAAGATAAACAGCCAGTACGAGCCAAAGTAGCCCGTAATTAACGCATTTAGGTGGTTAGGCTTTGAAAGGGTGACAAAAAACCCGACCCTAAATACATCCAATAGAGTCACATTTACAACTGGGTCTGTTCTTTCATTCGAATTGTTTCCAAGTTTCCAAAGAATAAGCGATTAAGTCATTGAATGGCATCGTATTACTCTACCGAAATTGTGACTTCTGAGCTCCGTCAAAAGAAGGATATAAATGACTTCGTTAAAGAATCCTTTTATATTTCTCGTCGCTAAAAGCGTGTTGTTTCTCGCAAATTGACTGTTTATCGTCGAGATACTGCGTTACGCAAAGGCCGGTGTTCACGAGTGAATTTAAACCTCCAAACTCCCACCCCCACAAACACCTAATTCAGTCTCGTGTAAGAGACTGAAACAAGAAAATAAAATCATTGTTTTGACGCTAACACATTTACGATCGACCGTAATAAGCTTAGAATTGCATTAACATTTTAAGCGTTGTACAAAACAGTTTAAAGGGAAATGGAAAATATCGACGCTATGTTGCGTAGCACATAAATTATATTATTTGGAAGGTTTCATCTCGTTCACACTATATGTCACGCTGCAAAATAACAATAATAGAAGTTGTAAATAACGTTTACTTAAATCGTTCGATTAATATTATTCGGCGATGCGAATAAGATATATTCCCCTCACTTCCTATTTAATTGTGTAATAGTGTGAAATATTTAATTATTAAACAATAGGAACAATTTTTGTTCTTTTCTTTAACGTTCTAAATGCGAAGAGCCTGCATCAGTATCTCAGGTTTCGCTCAATTATTGAATCAAGAGTCTAATTCGATTCTGACACTATATCCAAAAAGTCTGTCATATTCAGGAAGAAACTATAGATTGCCTGCTAACATAAGTTCGCACGGTCGCGTCGCTGGTTCCCGAAATATATAGAATGCAATTCACTAACATCGAGAAAAGCGTGGGTATCGCGTTTCGGCACTTCGTGGCCCGGAATTGTTTTATAAAAAACCTCGAAACAATATAGTTCGAGACATAGTAATTTATTTTAAGTAGATACCTGCAGAATTCGTGTACACTGCATGACAAAATCGCAAAGCAAAAATCGAAAATTTTGATTTTTTTAAGAATTCTTCATGTATCAGGTATGAGAACGGATATTACATTCATTAGCGTTACATATATTTTCTTTTATCGTGGATTATTCAAATAACTTCACTTTTGTATTAGGTTACGTCCGCAAAATAACGAATAATACTTTAAATTACCAGTGTAAAATATATTTTTCAAGCAAACCTGATTTGCTTTTCTACTAACTTGAGTAAAAAACAAAGTCAAGTAAGTTCCTACGCTATAAGAGGACATTTTATCTAAAATGCTTGAGTCGGAAAGCGTAAGTTGGCAAACACTTAAGCTCAGTTGTGATTAAAACCAACGTGCACTTAGAAAAGGTAGAAAACCGTTTTTATACCTTTCCTAGGTGCCTTTGATGCAAATTTTGTAATATAGATTCCACGCTTAAGTACAACATCTAGAGCTACTTTGCTTTTATGCATGGTATTGGTTTTTCATAAAAATATATTAAGCAGTTTCAATATAATAAATAAAAACTTGACAATAGGGCAGTACATTTATATTTTATATGATTTACTAGCTGTGACCACGGCTTCGTCTGCGTGGAAATCAGTGAGCTATAAAGTTTTTCCTGCGTAAATCTCGACCCCGCAGGAATTTAACTGTAGTACATCATAAAGAATAATGTCAACCAAAACCTTTCTCAAGAATAGCACTACCTTTTTTTGAAAACTGTATAAAAAACTGTTCAGTAGATTTGGAGAAAATCTTTAACATACAGACAATCAGCTGTTGGGGACTTCGTTTTATAATATGTATAGTTTAGAATTAGGCGTTACTTTGCGGAGGTCCAAAATACAAAATTAATGAGAATGTTATTTCGCTATAATCCTCAAAATTTTTTCATTAGTTTTGTATTATGGCATTACAGCCTAAAACTGATGCTTTATTTCTTAATAAGCAAAGCAAATTTGTATTGTAGCTGGAAGTGTATTCCATTTTATTAGACTTTGGACTTATTACGGAAGAAAAAGTGATAAAGTATGTTAAATATAAGGCGGCTGTTTTAAGTTTGAACTTCACATATTATTAGTAATTATGGATAAAAGCAAATAATATGTTGATACGAACAAACTGAGATGGCATACACTTGTCAATTTGAAAACATTTATCTAAGTCCTTCAATATACGAACAACTTAAAAAAGTCACAATATATACCCAAATAAACTGTTTGTAATTCAATACTGTCACATTTACACCTTATAAAATTTGTATTCTGCCGAGCTACACCATTACTCTCAACAAAATATTTTCATCCCAAAACTTCAAATTATTTTTGAAACAAACAAATATGGCACAAACATAGCATGAGATACATCTTTATTCAGTGATATTTGAAATATATCTATATAATAGAAACGGACTTAAATATTATCTAAGTGTTTATATACATTATATCCTTCTTAGTGTTATATTAATCAAAAGCCGTTTCAACCCTTCTCTAAATGCATGTAGTATAATCGTTATAACTGAACAAGCTTTCCCAATTTATATTCTTGGCTCATTGGATTTCTCTTGTTTCGGGATATATTCATTGAGATAAGAACATATACGATAATTGTGAGAGTCAAGACTCTTGTAAGAGCTGATATAATTTTGTTTTATAACATGAAACTAATTACGAATACATTTTAATATGGCGATTCACTTTTTACGGATATATATTGAGAAGCAAAACTCCCCTTAACTTTATGGAGACAAAATTTTTGATGTTAAGGATAAGAAAGATAAAGAAAGATTAAAAAAGGGTTTTGCAAAATTAGTCTCCTGAAGAATACACGTCTATAATGTAATATAAGTTCGATGATAAAAGTGCAGTCTGACAGCGACTTAACTTGCCAGTCCCTAGTAAAGCTACAAGAGTTGGACAGTTTCCGTCGTTTTAATATTTATTTCGATCTGTAATTATTAACTTAATGACGTTAGCAGCAGCGTAAGGTTTAAAGAAAAATTTTATTAAATTTATTATAAATAAAGTTACAATGAAAACTTAGTCTACTCAAACTATCTTCTCAGTTGAAGGTAAATTTAATAATGATGGACTATCTATCTCTACTTAATCAATAATGCTTGCTCGTCTGAAGAAATGCCGCAACGCTTTACCGTACTTTCATTAAGAATTATAGGTTGCGACATCATTAACTACAACATATTTGGAGGTCGCGAACTTGGTAACTACTTAGACCCATGTAAAAGACAAAAATCCAAAATCGGTAATGAAAAGAATTGTCAAATATAATTTGTTCTGTGCGCCCAATTGGATCAGGTACGTTTCTAACTTTAGGGGCGTTAAATAAAACGTTTATTTTGTGAATTGTAAAAAAATGTAAAAGGTTTACATTTGCGGTCAAGCAAGTTAAATAATTCATTTCAATTACGTTTTGTAACACATAACTATGTTTACACTTTAGAATATGGCTAATATCGTTCATATAATCGCACACAAAGTTGACGTCAAAATAATAAATTCGGTTCAAAAAGTTCAAAATATTCTAAAGAATATTATAGTCGCTAGAATAAAAGTGAATTACTCCCAACTCATAAATGTCAGTCCAGATTAGTATACAAAGAATCCAGCTGAATTTCGAGAAAATATTCGGTCAAATAAGGAATGCTAGAGCTATAGGAATATTATGCATGCCATATAAATTACACATTCTTACTGGAATATTGCGAAATAGTGTACATAGCATCTCGGTTAGTAATTTATCTAGCGATGCACTGGTGCATAGATAATTTAATATCTCTAAATCATAATGAATCATTTTACCGCTGGGTATAATTGACATATTATGATAAATCCAGACATTTCATAAATAAAAGAGTTGATTATGGAATAAAACTACTAGTGTATTTAAAAATTATTTATGCCTATCATTTAAATTTAGAAAAAAAATTGCTACAATGAGGGTTGGTGGGTTATACATATTTTTGGGATTCTTAAAAGATAGTCAGGTTTGTTAGATGTTTTCTTTCCTCGAAAAACATAAGAATTTTTTTATAAGAAATTTAGGCATATATTTTTTTATGGAAAACTTCGTACCCGACCGTGGTATGAAAGCATGATCACTCTTATAAATTATAGGTATTACATAAATAGCTAAAGCCTGAAATAATTACAGCATTTCTTATCTTCTCGTTTATCAACAGTAAGTATGCCTGATTTTTATATTTTTGGGACCATGACTCAAAATATATTGTTAATTCTTCGCTCTAGGTTATGAGTTGAATTTATAACAAACTAACTGTGCCAGTGGCTTTCAATTCGTCACAAAATTTATACAAATTGAAATTTGAAACATTAATGTAGTTTTTTAATCTAAACTATCGTGAATGGTATTCATTATTAATGTTGGGAGACCGGCTATACTCACGTCTTATTTTATCGGATGAGCCCGACTAGTTTCAAGCCCATACGGGGCTCTTATTCATGAGCTCTTTACGCGGCGTTATCGCGGTGGGAACTAGTCGGGCTCATCCGATAAAATAAGACGTGAGTATAGCCGGTCTCTCAACATCAATAATAAATGTACTTATTGTGAAAGATAGAGACATGCTGTCGTGCATTTTTTTGCGCACGCTACTGAATTGAGTTTTTTTCACAACTTTTACCCTTAGCCTTCCGGATGAATTGCACTACATTTTAGTAAAAATTGTACAGAAATCTGTTCAATAGATTTTGAGAAAACCGAGCACATACAGACAGTCGGCTTTTGGGGCTTTGTTTTATAATAAGTATAGATATAGATAGTGAATCAGTAGCTTGTTACGTAACTCAGATGTTACTGATGTGACTCAGATATTTGTTATGGAACATAGAATTTTTTTGTAGAATTACTCGACATGCAAATATAATTATCATGACTTTTTTTATTACGAGAAAGAAATTATCATAAGTTGCAATTCATTTTCCTCCCTGAAATCAAAAAAACCTTTTCGCATTTTCATCCCCTAAATCTAAGTATAGTGTCGAACCCAAAATAAAGAATTAACTTTTCTGAAAAGTTTTAGCTCCTCTACCCGTATAAATCTGGCTTTATAGCCAACTCATTCGTAGTAAATGCTGTTTTTCTCTAAAATAGGCCGCCTGATTCCTTTCAAAAAACAGTTCTTTAGGGATTTATTTAAAACACGAATCCCATTTTGCTCAACGTACCCTAAAGTTATTATTGTGATTTTGAATCTGTCTTACGATTCATCAAAATTTACTTTTTTCTTACTATTGTATTTATTAATATTATTAAAGTGATATTATGAGGTGGTTTTTTTTAAAATAAAATTTAATAATTTGAATGTATTTTTTTATATACTTTTTTTTATATTTTTTATATACTTACGTCATGAAAAAAAATACCACAAATCATCAACGAGACAGAAATAATAAGTAAATAAAAATTTATAATTTTATTTAATATGATATATATGTCTTTAGGTGATTGAATCAAAATATTTGAAGTGTAATATAAATTTTACTAAATAAATTCTATAAGAGTAATGACAAAACAGAGCAAAATATAACCACCGTACATTTTAAAAATATTTTCGGTCTTGAAATGTAGTTGGAAGTGTCTATAAATACTTTGACTTGCGCTAGGAAGTCGCCATTTCAACAAAATGTCCCCAACGTCTATCAATTTTCCGAACTGCCCCACCCATTAGCTTAGCGAGCCATTAAGTAATGACGGTAACTTCATTTCATTCATTCTACTCATATATACGCGGAACTCGAATTAAGATTTTGTCTCGTTAGGATCCGAGCAAAACTCTTAACTTTGCTTGATAAGTCAACATTTATTAGACCATTATCAATACTTATTATAAAACAAAGTCTCCAAAACCTGTCTGTCTGTATGTGCTCAATTTTCTCAAAGTCTACTGAACGGTTTTTTATACGGTTTTTACTAAAGGCTAGTGCAATTCTTCCGAAAGGTTCAGGTTAATAGTACATTACGTTTTTATGTTAATTGTGTTATAGAGGTCGCGAAGTTTTAGAAAAACTGGCCTGCTAGGAGCTTTAGTGGCGTACGCCGCATAAACCAACAGAGATACAGTAAAATAATTTAATGGAGAATTGAACTGTAAAATGAGAATTGTAGATCTACAAAAATACTACGACAAAAGTTCGCGACAGCATGTCTCTATCTCTTACTCACGATAACTGCTTTTATGTTCAAAGTTTTAATAAAATACACTGCGTTCTCCAAGAGCAAAGCCCCAGGCACAACTAGTTTAGGTACTATAATTTATTCGGTACTTTTACGTATTAATTAACAGTTTCAAGTTTAAATTGATTGAAAAGGGTTCACGCATTTCAAACACTTACTCACAGAGTATAACTTACTGCACACTTAGTGCCTAACATACTTATTTTAACACGTGATAGAACTTTATAAGCAGTTGAATAGAATATTCTAGATTTTTTGTACACGCAACATTATATATCAAATAAAATAAATTATTTAATCGCTTAAAAATAATTTTATTACAACATAATATTGTGTTAATAATTTTATTAGAATTTGTGACGGAAATAAATATTTGTCTTTTTTTAATGTATGATAGGTATGCAAAATAATACATTCAAAACATATTTTCCAGTAAATATATCATCAATCGCATTAATAGAAAATTAAAAAGAAATTAAACTTGAATAAAATATTCAATAAAAATATCGTACAATTTCGAGTTTGAGTTTATTCAATAAATATGCGGACACCGTACTTTGTATATAATATATCATAGGACTTTAAATAACTAGTTCAATGTTCAATGTTCAATGTATGAATAGTATATATTTTATAAATTAAGTAAATTTAATATTGTAGTATCATTTTTTTGCGTAAATTCTTAAAGCAACGGTTAAACAAAAAACTTTATTTATTATGATTTAATTAGGTATCAATATTACAACTTGATAATATGTAGATGCATTTCAAAAACTTATTCAGATGTTCCTTGCATTAATAACAATGTAATTACTATGTAGTTTTCATATATTAGGAGTACCATACCCATTGAATAAAGTTCGTTTATAATGTGTAAATCTAAAACTAGTAAGCTTTACCGTGGCACGACCGCAGCAAAGTGCACCGCCAACAAAGGAAGTTAAGCTTCGAAGTACATTTATTAGTGAAGACCGACAGAGGTACACTAATACACTTTAACTTTTCCCAGCGTGCTACTCTATCAAAGTGGGACAAAACTCCTAACTAACCAAATCATAACTTATTTTCCAAGTCGACGTCATAATAAATTTCCGTTACTTAGTTCAGCTTGAATCAAACTCTTTTAAATTCAATTCGTTTTGTTATAGCAGGAGTAGTAGGAGTATTTATAAATAGTCATTATGTGAATAGATAAATTCTTGGTGATTCTTAGTTCTAATTATAATTATAGGTGCACTTCTACCCTGTACAAGACAGTAATAAATAAATGTAACTAGTTCTAAGATTTATATTTTAAAAAGAGCAACCGCCGAGTTTCTTGCTGGTTCTTCTCGGTAGGAACAGCTTTCCGAACCAGCAGTAAAGCTGACGATTCAAAAGCACTTGTTTACAAGTTTACTTGAATAAAGAATATTTTAAATTTGAATTTGAATTAATTCATTAATTTTAAGTTAATCAAAAAATAAAGACAATATTGACAAATGCTTAATGAAAAACTTACTATGATTAAATAAATAATTAAAAAACTTGGCCAATAGACAGTTTTCTAGTGTGATGAAGCATTTAGGACAAACAAATTAAAATATAGGTAGTTTGTAAATTACGTGCTACGATGCCTATTAGTTTTAGCTATTTTTATAATTAGTCATAGCCATGGTCGTAAGCGCGTAAAAGTTTGTCTTTAAGTTTCTATAAAACTGTATGCTTCTATAAAACTTCTATAAAACTGTTATTTACAATTTAATATTCTCCTTACAGTAAAGGACACCATAGTGAAACGTGCATGATTCAATAGGATGTCTAAGATAAGTAAACTACAAACACTATCGAGAGCAGTGCTCGAAGTCTTAAAATCTATACCCAAATATAGAGAAAGCTTTTACCTAATCTAGTCCCATAATCTCAAGAAGTTTATACATTATTCTTTACAATGTAGTTTCACAAATTCTTAATTAGTTCTTCAAAAGCTTATATCCAAATATTCCGTGAACGAATATTTCATCAACGTTTCTGCTCAGTGGTCCGTTAATTCATCGCCCGAAACCCCACTGCACTCTCTTTGTGTTCTTATCCTACGATAAGTACGTAATGAACACCATTTATTCTGGAAAACATGTTTTAAAAAAGGAGTGTAGGTAGTAATTTAAAAATATTTATTGCAAATTGATTATAATACCATCAATTCAGATGTATCGAAACATCTCTTCTCGGTTATTGTAAGGAAGTAATCTTATACCCCAACGTTGGCAAAGGCATTCTCCCTTCGCGGAGGGATGGATTGAAACTTAGACATACCAGTTTGCTTCAATGCAGTGAAATATTTATTGTCTGGGGATACAGAAGTTTCACGACGCTTTCCTCCGACGTAAAGCGCATGATGATATGTAAATATAAATTAAACTTAAACATTTTATATCTCTCTTTAAGTGCCCGCCAGAAGTTTGGTAAATGTTTGCTTTGCTTTCCCATAATTTACTTTCAGCTAAGATGTAATCATTAATTTTGTACGATAGGATTCCGCAAAGTAACGTTCATTCCTAAAAAATACTGTTCGCAATACATTATCTTCTGTCTACGAAAAAAAATGTACAGACAGATGGTATTCATTTTCAAGTATAAATGACTATTAAAATTCCAGATTACTATGCACCACCACAATAATATAAAACACTTTAAGATTGTCCATCATCCTCACAATGTACTGATTAATTCCAATAATTGACTAGGTACACTAACCGTAATAATGTTGCCATTGTCAATTAGATCAGAGCCAATTACAAACCACGTCATATAGAGGAATCATGAATTAATGTAATTATCCGATGCTAAAGACGCCCCATAGTCATTAAGCCGTAGGTTTCCTAAATGAGCTTAAGACTAAACTCACAGGCTTAATTAGAAGATTAATCTACTGATTATCATAAATCAGACTTTTTCAAGCACCTCATGAATTTTATCTTAATCAAGAATTTTTGTGAGCTTTACCTATATTTATTTACCGTTATATTTTCCCGCTCGTTTGTTTAAATTTTGTCATAGCTTCCAAAATATTTATTTAAATTTTACGGTGTAACATATTAATCATTAAATAGGTGAAAGGGGAAATAAATCAACTATATATTTAAATATGTTTTGTGCTCATCAGTTCGTAGTGCGAGAATGGAGTTATTTTCTGATATTGTACCGATGCCGGCTGACTATGTTCTAGCTTTAACACAATGCTATTTCAATATGTACACTGTAGTCTTTGTCTGCCATCTACGACATCCCTTTGGAAATAAACAAGTTTTACGGAATAAAGAATAGAATACTTAAAAAAAATTACGTCTAGTGTTCGATGCTAGTGACATGTCTAGACATGAAGAAAAGTACAAAATATGATTATGAAATATAGCCTACAATATCAGTCACCACTCCGGTTGCTAACTTCTAATACTTTTTCATCACCGTAATATATATTTGCTGTTTGCAGTACAAACATATAAATACAAAAAATATATTTTGACACTTGTATTTTAAACAAAGATTAAGATTTCATAATTGTAATAGAATTAAATTACAAACGTCAAACAGAGCGAGTTAGTTATTGTTCATTGAAAATTACAAGGAGCTCTGTGAGTGACGTTTACGCAGAGGAACAGACGAAAAGCTTATCGTTCGAAGACAGGATCCCATCGCTTTTATGTTGATTCTTGTCGCAAGTTTCCCAAGAGTATTACAATAGTATCATAATATATTAAATTGCCTCTAATAGTACTCACTTATTGTCTTTTAGTACGTAAATATTAATAGGTAGGTGAGGTTAAGTAGATGAATTCTTTTTCAACTTTGACTTTATTGATTTATTTTGTATATAACAAAAAAATATAATGGATACTCCCAGTTTTTTCAAGTATCTCCTCATGTCCATTATGTGCTTAAAAATTGTTTAAGACTTTTAATATCATATTACTTAAATTAAATAAAAAGCAATTTAATTATTTTACTTCTGGAATTAAGGAAAATCGTTTTCTCGGATTTTTAGTGATTGATTAGTAATTTGGCCTATAGTAAATACATTAATATGTTTAAATACATAAGCGAGTTTACACATGTTTTAGAACATTGAACACTGACTAAAAGCTTTCAGTTAGTTTATAAAATTTACATGCATTAAATATTTTTAAACAATATTAAATCAACCACTTTATTTTAATTGTAGATAAAGTGTAAAGTAATCAATATTCCTATTGAAAATACTTAAACATAAAATATTATGTCAAACAAAGAAAAAAAATGCCTATTGTGCGAAGACAAAGTTAAAGTAGAAGCGAAATTATTCTTTTAATACTGATTTTTATTACGAGCTTATTTGTATATATATTTTCATTTCTGTTATATCAAATCTTTATATTCAAGTAAATGCTTGAATATTACTTATTAATATTAAGCATTTAGCTCACAATGTAAATCTAATTTCTAATATAAACGTACTTACATTATTGCAATGAAGTTTCATTACATGCAAATATTATGGTTGCGTGCTAAATAAAATTCACTAACCAAAATAGCGCGTTTGGATAACAACAAAGTAAATACATTTTGAGTTCTGCTTTTCGGTTTATTATTGAAATTTAGAATGCGATATGCTCACATCATTTGCATAATTCAGTATAAATTATGTGTCATTAGATAATGTAATGTAATATTTCAAACAACAATCCCTATTTGTCTTGAAATGTTATGAATTCTTAATTATTTTTGAGATTATCAAATTATTTTTTAAATGAATTCCATGTTTCCGGAATCGGAAATTGACAATAAAATTTGATGATGTGCGGAAGTGGTGCTTTAAACTTTCCGTAAAAGTAAGTCCTAATAGTACAGCGGATTTGATAGGACTATCAGATGCTCTGTTTTCATGGCTAGTGCCAAATTGTAACTCAAAATATTCTTTATTCAAGTACACCTGTGAACAAGTGCTTTTGAATCGTCAATATCTACTGCCGGTTCGGAAAGCTGTTCCTACCGAGAAGATCCAGCAAGAAACTCGGCGATTGCTCTTTACAAAGAATAATTCTTATTACTAGTTACATATAGTTATTGATGTCTTGTACAGGGTCGAAGAGTAGCTATATCCACGCATTCTTATCGACTAAGTAATCCTCAACAGTATAGTAAGTAGGCTTTCTGTATTAGCCTTTTTTTAATAGTGTTTTTAAACTGCTGTAATGGTAAAGTTAAAGTAGATTTCGGATTTTTTTTATAGAAGCTTACACCCAAACCCACAAACAACTTATGTAATTTTGCAAGGCGCAAAACAGGAACCGCAAGCTTATGTCGGTTCGTACTTTGTCTATTATATACATCGCCAATCTTTTTATAATTATGTATATTCTTATGTACAAAAATTAAATTTGCTAAAAAAATAATGTGAAGCCAATGTTTGAATACCTGCTTCCTTGAACTTCTCTCGCAGGGAATCACGCGAATTTAAATTGTAAATGCCACGTATGGTCCTTTTTTGTAATACAATTTTTTTTCTATGTAAATGTATCTTACCTAAAACTACCTTCATGTTCTTACTATTTGCGATATGATTAATTTTCACTACAAGAGAAGGAAAGGAAGAGAAACCTTTATTTATGATATACACCACTTCATGATAAAGAATAAAGACTAAAGAAAACAAAAAAAAATACAATTGCGTGGTGTGACTTTACAAAATGAGTAACCATTCGGCTTTGGTTTGAATCTGAAGGTCCAAATATCGACTTTCGGTGGTCGCACTTCTGTAACTGATACAACAAAACTGCTTAACTAAATGTAATTTAATTAATAATTTTTATATATACATGGTATGTAGGTATATACATTTATTTTTAAAATTATTTTATAATCGTACACTAAAATCATGTGGCTGTTCTTTTAATAATAATGTGCTATCTTATTCTATGTTTTTGTCTAGTTATTTATTAAGTATAACTTGTAGTTGCACTTAAATTATTTTATGGACTTCAAATATACACCCAGGCTCGAAGAACCAACAAATTGTTTACAAAAAATGTTGACCCTCGCGGGTTCCAACCCGCGATCCGTGACTGAAGGCGGAGTCACTGCCAACTACAGCAACGTGCCAGTCAAGTCAATAAAGTAGGTGAATCTTTTAAACAATTATATATCAATTCGTTTATTAATTACTAGCGGGCACTAACGCACAGACTGTCTGTTTATCTGTAGATAAAGAAACAATTTTTTTTAAAATTCTTGTTTCATGTTTAGAAGCATGTTTTGAAACGACTATACAATTTTTTTTTTTAAATATTAAATGTACAGATTTGACATCTCAACGATTTTATTATATGTATTGATAATATTTAGGCATTTCATAAGAAACATTCTATTTGAAATAAATATATCTAGTTCAAATAACATTTTCCCCCGTATGCATGCATGCTCACAAGAGTTGTCCGAGTCTCTTGAAGCGACTGCCTCTGTGAAGTCAAAGTTGATTACACTGAACATCAAAGGATATCAAGTTTCCTATTATATTGTTTGTTTGTAGTTTTCTAAATTATTTTAGAATACTTGAATAACGTATTAATTAAATTGTTTCATTCGTACGGAAAACTATATAGATACATATTGAAAGCCGTAAATAAACGCAATGCGCCATCTAGTTCTAAGTACCGAATCGTTACTCACGAATGGTATTCGTTACTTGCATCTTTTGTATCGGTACATATTTATATTTTAGTTTGCTGATCGTGCCTTTATTGTTTAATTTCATTATAAGGGAAAAAAAATCTTTTACTGTCACATATAAAATTGAAAAAATAATAAATCCATTGCAAAATTAGTAGATTCCGCGTACAATTTACTTGTAGTTCTAATAATTCTAAAATCCTACCCCTTTGTGTATGAATGCAAAATTTAGAAAAAATACCTGAAAAAATACACCTTACACAGCTAGGTATGCAAGTAGGTAAGTAATTTATCGCGGCGACATCATGTCGTACGAGAATATGACTCGAGGCGTTACTTTAATGCTATGTAATGAGGTATAAAAAGTAACAAATAAACGATACGATAGTAACGAGTACTAATTGTTGTAGTAACGAACACATACTGGAACGGGTTTGTCGTTACTTTTGCATCTCTATTTATATTTACCAAACAATATATGATGTACACCTTAAATTTATGAGACGTCAAAATAAGCTCGTTACTCCTGTATTGCGACTCAGTGAAGTAACAAATCATTTGTTGGTCTAGATAGTAGCTCTGCAATAAAGTTCCACAAGCTTCAAATTAAGTGTAAGAAATACTTATACGTAACGCATACTGCACAATTGAATATTATATTTATACATATTATTGAACAAAGTCGCCAAAAGTAGTTTATCTTTGTCTTTGATCGATTTTCCCAAAATTTACTGAAGGATTTTTTTTCCAATTTCACTAAATTCAGGCTTAGGTTAATAAAGGTTCGAAACAAACGAAACGGCTAGACCGATTTAGATGGGACTTTCACTGGAAGTAGAGGAAATTTTGAAGCAAAATACACGTTACTTTTTATCCTAGTATTGCAGCGGAGTTGAGATTTACGCAGGAAAAACCTTTGTGACACATTGATTTCCATGCGAACATAGCAACGCGTGTAGGAAATGATAAAAATGCTTACGTTTGAAAATCCTTCCATGTTCATACAAAACTGCAGTTCAATTATATAAATACATTAGGAATGTTAAAACATTGATCGTCGAGCCGCCATACTGTTTCGTCTCGGTAAGAGCTAAATTGCATAACAGTGGTAGCTTCATAAACTCTAATTTATTTTTAACAATTGAAAAGTGCTTACAAGAGCTTACTTGAATAAGGTTTATTTTAATTTGATTTAATTTAATATATAATAGTTTTTATAAACATGTGTTTCAAGAAAACATCAAAGAACCTATTAATAATTTAAGAGACGTTTTGAAATGTCTATTTGCCGCAAGCACCATACGACTTAGGCATAAAAGGTATATAATATGGTAATAGTCCTATAAAAGTGTATTTTCTACTAAATGGCGATTCCAAAATATCTGTATCATTGCTATTTCCATATTAATTTTATTAACATATGGAGTAATATAGGGGATCAACCCAAAATTTGCATTTAAATCAAAGTACCTCGTATAACAACTCAACTAATAAAAGGACAAATGTATTTACCCGCTTGTTAAACTACTTTAACGTAAACTTAATCAAAATGTGTTGTGTATAATTAATTTATAAAATTTATACAACTAGGCGTTACTCTGCAGACGTAATGAATGAATGACGTAATGAAAAATGTTGATTTCTATATATATATATATATATATATATATATATATATATATATATGAATATATATAAATATATATGTATTGCGTCTACTCAGCGTTTCCCGCTTTCCCAAACTCTACTCGACACCTGAGGTGTCATGTTCCATGCCTGGGAAAGACACCGCGCTCAACCTCACCTTTCCTTACCTAACTTCGGTGGGATCGGACACCATCAGTATTTAAGATTTTAGCATAGTACATAGTATAAGAAAAAATATAATTAATTAACTGTAACTAAATAAATAAATTTAATTGAACTCAACAAAGTGAGTTTGTGTACCCAACAGTCGCAACCCATAATATAATTAATGCTAAATGTAGAGTGGACTACGTCGACGGACGATTTTGTCGTTGAGTCCATCTCCTGATCTTACTTAAGTTGCGAGGCGAAACGATTGTTGAGTTTGTGATAGTGAATGTGTGTAGTATTAAGTTATATGTTGTATGTGAAAAATCGACAAATATACAACCTAGTCGTTTTGACTCGACTATGATTTTATCTTTATATTTATTATATAATAACATAACCCTAATTGAAACAAAGATAATAAGGTACACTTATACACGAAAAAAACGTAATTTTGTTGTAGAGCCTATCATTTGATGATACTCTCTAATCGCGTATTATAGCAAAATAATTTCATTCTATATGTGTACATGACATTTATAATAGGAATTGTAATTGAAGATTTTGCATAATTATTTTAAATTGTATTAGTAGTTCCGACATCTGTCGAATCAAAGCTTTACGAAAAATACGTTATAGAATTTAACAAAATGGCTGTTATCGCCAACTGCGCAGGAATACGGTAATAGAGTACAATAACGCCGCCGTCACATTGATTGCAGGCGTGGGTGTGAGCTCGAATAGCGAGAACTTATTTATGATACGGTCGGGTTATGAAATCCTATTATTTTCGTATGTTATTAAACCTTATTTCGCATGACACTAAAGTATTTACACTTAGGGGTATAGAACATAACATATAAGTAATTTATAAACAACCAAAATAATACTGATTCAAATTCAAATTTAAAATATTCTTTATTCAAGTAAACTTGTAAGGAAGTGGTATTGAATTGTCAACTCTACTGCTGGTTCGGAAAATCGCCTCTACCGAGAAGAGTGAACGCGAAACTCGGCCATTCCTCTTTTCAAAATATAATTCTTATAATTAGTTATATTTCGACATTGTACTTATGACGACGTCGGGTCTAGTGTTAACAATAATAAAATGTTATTAAATGTTATAAAATGGAGCTCCAACATAGTAAAGCTCTCTTTCTATTCTATGTCTGGAAAAATACTTCTTGGTTTTTGAGTAAAAAATTAAAGGTATTAAAAATTTTAACTGCCTTTTGTCCGAGAATAAATAGTTAACTGTCCCAGAAGTGTCATATATAAGACAAGTTTTCTCAAGTTTTTCAGGGTACACTAAGAAATTTCTTCACGGAGTTTCCAATCGTAAGCACTTGACATTTTAAACGTTAATGAACGTTAGTTAGCCTCATCGTAGTCAGTAAAAAATTATCACGTTCGGCATAAAACTTATCACGTATGTCAAATATTGCATTACAATAAACATTAAGAGCATAAGAATGTACAATTACGCTAAGGTCCCGATTTAGTCTCATCATAGACTGGGGAGTTTCCATGTAATTTACGACCCAGAGTTGACGTCATTGATGCCCGGAAATTATTCTTTTCACGTCGCGCAGTTCACTTTAATATCGAGAGGAATCCTATTTATTATAAAAAAGCTCTCTTGCTGATTTATTTATCATAAATTCTGTTGAAAAAATTACTTAATTATTATTGAAGTTTGAGTTAAGTACCCCAAAAGAACTAGACAGAATAATCTATATTAGAAAATAGAACAATAAGAACAATTACTATAAAAACGAAAAATTTAACTTTTTTTTAATGTTTAGCATTTTTAAAATGTAGCACAATAGCAGAAATGTGTTATTATCATATGATACCGGTATCGTATGTCTTCTATTTAATAATAAATAGTAAATTGTAAGAGGTTAGGAATTGTTGAACAAATTTAGGGCAAGCAATAAAGTCAACAAAATTTATCATGTAATGGAGTATCGCTTTACAATAATTGAGATGTAAAAAATTATTATATAAGCCAAAACATAGTGTGCTATCTAAATACTATTAACTCTGACAACACGTTACTGTTAATGCGAGTTAGATTCACAATGCTGATGTAAAATATTTCATAAAAAAGAACTTTGGTTAAAAAGACATGAATAAATTTAAAAATTGTAATTTGCCGCCAAATTTTATTTCTCATTACTTTTTCCAATAAATGTTTTGATCCAATTCACGATTCCTTGGAAAAAAAATCTTTAATATCAATTATTCATCACGGTCTATAAGATCCTTAATAGTGTTCTGAACATTTGATAAGTATCAAAATACATGCGTGTTTCATGTAAAAGTGTTCTTGTAAAGTAAATAAGATTTAAAAAATAAATTATCAACTATTTTTCATCTTTGTACATCACATAAATAAAATGAGGATTTGCTTCTTGTCTTTTCTATTCAGTAAACTAATAATAAATTTCAAGTAAGTTAAGATACGAGTTGGAATGTCCTCAGGTAGGAGCTTAAAGAAGGTACGAGGTCGGTCGTGGGTAGCTAAGACGATGTTATATATAACTGTATCTATCGCCATTTATAAAGGCAAAATATTTATGTTATGTATTAAATATTTTATTTTATCTTTTGCTCTTTGCTTTTCAGGAATATTTTACGATGTAGGTGTTTTATACTCGTATGTAGGTGTTTCCATTATATATATTAATACTCGGCTGAAGGAGATTCAATTAGGTGGAAATTAGTAAAATAAGTAAATTCGCGGCATGTTACTATTCTAAGCTAAACTCAGAACTCCTCTTATCTTAAAAGGAAAGAAATAGACGGTAACAAAAAAATTGTTCGATAACCAATTTTGTACGCTATTCAAGCACATAAATAATTAAACAGTTTCCTAAGCAACATAACCTATACAAAGAGCGATGAAGTTGTCAAAAGATTACTCGATAACAATAATTTGATGCTACAAGAATATATCAAATATTGGAGCCTGAACTATATATATATATACAACGACGTATTCTGCTTAAGTATGTTAACATAGTTTTCCGGATCATAAGCTCGTCACGTCAACTTGCCGGTACTTCGTTGATGAAGATATTAGTATCGGCAATATTTCAAGCCAAGATAGCGAAAAATTTTTGGTGACAAGTATGAAATTATATGCTGGCACCCCTGTTATCGTAACATTATGCTCCGATTCCCTACCTAATATACTTATTAGCTTTTTAAAATTCAGCTCGAAATTACATTCCAAGTACCCTTTTTTATTATAATATTACAGTATGTATACGTGAAAATTATGTAATAACGTTGTTATAGAATTTCTATGATTTTTTTTCGTAAAATACTAGTAGAATTTAGAATTTAATACCCAGCGGTATTTTATATCTATAATCTTAAAGGGATTACTACATGTTTAATATTCCTACGTTAAATATTTTGTATATTATAATAAACGAAGAGAAGGGATTAGTGGTTTAGAATAAGATTTAAAATTACAACGAATTGTCCTTTAACTAAGATGAAATTCTGAAGTATCGTAAATTTTTGTATACTATCCTTTATATACTACTACTGTTACTATTACTGTTTTTGTTCAGTAGTTTTGGCTTGTTCAGAACTAACTAATAGACAATATATAGCTATTACAGTAATGTTTGCACGAAACAACTGAGGTATCAATTGCAATATAAACAAAGAACCTAATCTAAAATATTGTTTAAAAAAAATGATTTAGTTAAATTTTCACTTAAAAGAACATTATAGCAAAAATAATATCCGTCGAAATTGTTTTAATTATTCTGACTAACGGATATAAATGTGTATATAATATTTTCACTCACAAAATTGAAAATACTTTCACGCGCCAGGATGCATATGAGTAGTTAAAGAGTATATCGGCAAACATTACTTCACGGTCATAATAACTAACTAAGAGAGATCACAATTTAAATTTATTATATAGCTGAGTATGAGTTTACTTGTATTGTATGCTAAAACACGGACTAATAGTATGTCACTAGACGTTAACTCACCACGGCTCTAGTGCTACTGACGTGGTGCGCTTGAGACAGTGTTTGAGTATTGATGTATGTTTGATATGTTTGTGTCTTTATATAAATATATAAAGTAATGATAACACATTTCAACCCACAACCACTATAGTAGCATATTAATTCAAGTTTAAATAACAAGGAATTCTTTGAAGTTTGTTCGATAACGTAATCATAAAATGTTACATTTTGCCTTGACGTCAGGCAGGCAGCCGGTCGTAAAATACGTAGCCAAATCATGTGAAAACATGTTTGTAACATGTTGTGCCGACCCCACTTAGAGTGGAATAAGGGCAGGAGGATAATGACGATTTTGCTATATCATTTTTAGGATACATGTAGGAGGGTTAAATACCCTTGATTCTGATTCTATAATGATTTATAGAAGCAGGCGTTACTTTGCGGAATTCCATATTACAAGCAGTATGACAGCTGCTTGTGTGCATTGTTGCTGGTGGAGGCGCCTTGGGGTGCGTGTGTTGTCCTGCATGTATAAGGTGCCTAAATTTTGCCTGCTTCATACACATTAGCTTTGTATGCATTCGCTTAACCCGTGCGGATTATAGCGAGGTAGTTAGTTCTGTTATAGTGTTATAGTGCTTAGGCGGGTATTTAGTTTTTTTTAATTACCTCATACAGTATATAACTGCAAGGAAAAGTTACAGGTTTAAAAAAGGAAGGTGGAGTGAACAGAACTAAAAGTTAAGCATTTTTTGACAAATACTTAACCCGCTTTATCTATACGTACAATTAAGTAAGTATTTGGATGTACAAAACTGGGCCAATCACCATCGTTTATTAAACGAGCTTTCGTTCGTATTATCCGAATTTATTCTTTAACTTTATAAAAGCTCATTATTACTAACACTACGAAAGACGCATACATTCGGGAGAATTATTAATAAATATACTAAAATAGCGTTTTGTAAATAAAATAATCTGAGATATGCAACCCATTAAAGCATATTGAAAGACTTGAAGTGGTAAATTTTAGAACGTCCACTCGTAATTATTCTCGTCTCATCTCGGTATTTTCAAGAGGAGAACCTTTATGCAGTACTTTTGAGTTTTAATAAAATATTTCAAGGAGGCTATAAAGTAATTAATAAGAGAATGATCCCATTTTAATATAATGAAAGGGTCGGGCTCCATTTACTAACACGGTCACTTATGATAGCCTTTTGGCCCCTGAATACGGAATGAGCACCAAATATAAAGTAGCCTTTACATATAATTACATACCACATACATTTTGAATATTAAATTAGTGGTTTAGTGTGAGATAATGAGATGTAAGGGAAAAGCTTACCCCTTTCCACAGAAGCATCGTTGAGGTTGTGAAATATAGAGAGAAGAGCGCACAACCTCCAATAGAGAAGCTATTATGACTGGAAACGTTATAATTATCTTATAACTCAATCTTATCATATATTACATATATATAACTATAAAACAAAGATGGGGATGTTACAACACTTCTGCGGGTTGCAGACCAAGAGCTAAGCTAAGTTAGTTTAGTTTAGCTCACTGTGTGCAGACTGCAAACTACGCAATCTAAGCTATGTGAGCTAACTAAAATATGCGAAGCTTAAGTTAGTTGTGTATGTCGGCGAGCAGCTATACGAGCTAAATTAAGCCCTTCCCGCTTACCCCGCACTTCCTTCGTCCGTCGAATTGAAAGTCACAATACTGATTGAGCTTCCGCTTAGCTTTTGGTATGCACAGGACATATCTTTAGTTTATCTTAGCTTAGCCTAGCTAAGCTGGCTTAGTTTAGCTTTGGAGCAGCTTAGCTTTCGGTCTGCAACCCGCATTATAACTAGAGATCTGCTGGACCAATTTTCATGGTTTTTGATTCGTTGGATTTGTCTCTGCCCCAAATAGCAGAATACATCTTAAAAACAATGAAAAATCGACGAATACATAATTATGAAAGATGAATCATTTTCCCTAAATGTTCATTCGTTTCATACCTGTTAAACATTTTTGATTTGTTGTCCAAGTCCTGTCAAATACTGTAAGTAATGATTGACATTTATTCATGCGTTCAGGAGTGTATTTTGTGTAAAGTATTTTAAAAGGGTGAATAAACTATTTTCTGTGTTTTTTAATGCTGCACAACATATTTTAATTCAATCATTTTTTTCTGATCTACTGCCCTGCCTTACGCTTTATATATGTATATATGTAAAGGTATACGATATGTAAACCTTTACTTTCACGCAGTGTTTTGCCACATTTTTTTATTGTACGAATATGAGAACTGTCTCATTTAGACTGCTAAAAACCATGTAGTGGCATAAAATAATGTTGAATCCTACATCTATTATGAGGATAACGAGACAAATTGAATAGCCTTAAGTAGATATTTTGTTGAATGTGAAACTTTGCCTCACGAGAGGCACCCCAAAGATGACTAATCTACTAGAGTTTCAGTGATCTATTCACGCCAATCGGCACTCTCAACTATGTTAACTGTGCTATCTATGATGATAGGGCTAACAGGATAATATCATTGCGAAAAAACTTCAAATGCATAAATTGTTAAATGAATGCCAATACTAGAAACAAAAACTATTACATCCCTACAAAATGAGCTCCTGCAAAATTTATAGAAATATGCTGGATAACTTCGCAACACATGTCTGTAATTTGACATAGAAATAAATTCAAATAGAGATGTTTACCAACTCAATCGCCATGGGAGTTCATCGATGTGTTCAAAACAGGATAGTAAAAGTTTGAATTATATCACTAATATATCCTGTCTTAATAAAAAAAATACATTTCTCAATAAATCAAACAATTTGGAAAACTTATCGGATATTTTTACTATAAACAAATTTTCAATTCCCGCACATAATTTAAAAAACATTAGAAATAGTAAACTTGCCTATATTACGTCTCATACAACGTATACTACACCTCCAGGATGTACAAAAATATATTTCTGGGTATATCTCTCCAGAATATAAAATTTTATTCGTATAAAGAAATTTTTTAATATGAAAAATTTGAAAGGAAACGGGGACTGTTGGGCCCAATTGTAATAGGTTGAGGTATGGCTTGAAAAAAGCGGTATATTTTGTGTTTCAAAATATATTTTTCAATCTGGAAACTATAACATATTTTAAAATGTGTTTATCACAAATAAAATAAGTTATCGACTAAAATAATCGATTAAAGTTAACGAATAGTAGAAAATATAACAAAGAAGGCGTTAATTACCTTAGATTTTGCCACTTGCAATAGCATTTTGGCTTCTCCAGATTCAGAAGCGAAATTGCTTTACAATTTGGTTAAAGTAGGCATACCTCGTAGGAAGGAAGGTTAGTTTGTAGTTACTATGGGGGTGGCATTTTCCTTGAAAGAAGGACGAGGAGTCTTCTGATTGATATTTATATTACTGTAATATTATGTAACAACATAATATTACAACAAACACGTTGTACACAAATTAGGTGTTGTATGTCCTAAATTTATCAATAATTTATTATTTGATTCATACATAAATATAAGAATAATCTATACAACATTTAATATTGCTTTCTACAATGCTCGAGAACGTATATAAAGAGTAAATATAAAGAGACTACGTACATAACTCTTCAGTAGCTCGTTACTGATCGACTTCAGACGTCTAATTTGCTCGGGTTTCAGACTTCCATGGAAGAATCGAAGTTTGTTTGGTTAATTAACGAGGTATAGAATTCCTCCTAAAATTTACATCTATAATGTAGAAAAAATCATAAAAAAAATAATTAAAAGATGAAATCGAATGAAAAAGTTATTTTTTAATTTTTAGAACCGTACCATGCGGAAGTGTGCTCTAAAACTTAAACATTGCGTATTTGAATTTTTGTAAAAGTTCGTTATTATGTGCCATACTAATTAAGAAAAAAGTTAGTGTCTGTTACATTTCTACAGTGAATCCGCAAGAGTACTTACTATCAATAAAATTTTCTGCAATTAAACTTTATGAAAAAAGATTTATATAAAAAATCCGTTAAATCATCAAAGGGCTACATTATAATATCATTTTTTGAATATATCTAGTATTAATAAAATAGCAACTTATGAATAGTCTTGTGCATATTGATTACGACTCTACGTGAATGATATGTATGCTTATTAAAACCTGAACAATTTAAAACACATAAATACATATATGTCTTCACTTAAAATAACATATCTTTAAGCCTGTACGAAATCTTAATATTCCACTTTTATAATTGCCGCAAGCGATGCGACAAGGGAAGGAAAATTTACAGGCTTCCTTTTTCCATATTTCATTAAACTTTCCAAGGTCTGACATTTCTCAATATACATTTGATAAGTGGCCTAAAATACCGGCAAATGTGCGCTAATAACTTTTACATTTTTAATGTGGTGTATAATGAATCTTTATTACATATAACCATAACCGCGAATGATGTGACCTCACTATCGAATATTCGGATCACGTCATTTCAATAAAACTAAGTTCTCAGACTGAAGTATGTATCTTACTCGCCCTTCTTAGCGACCAAACTATTTTTTGTCTCGTATGAAATAAATACATTTTAGGGGCAATTCGTGAACTTATACTACATTTTAATTTGTAAATTAATCCTATCATACAATAATACTACTAATTTAATAGTCCTCAAAAATTTTATATTAAAGCAGTTTAAAACAATTATAATAAGGAGGCCGATACAGAAAGCCGATAATGTTGAAAATTACTTAGATTATAAGAGTCATTTTTGCTAATGGGATTCGCCGTGTTTCTTCCCGGCTCTTCTCGGTAGGACCTCCGAACCAGCAGTAAAGTTGACTACAGAAAAGAAGCAAACATTATACAAGTTTACTTGAAATAAGAATAAGTTTGAATTTGAGTAAATTTTTGATAGTTATAACAAAAAGGTACAAACTCGAAGTATACTAAGAAACTTTAATAAATTCGTACTGTTTTTACAAATCTAGATTTATTGTTACGTTGTGATATAGACGTCTTTCATGAAAGTAAAATAAAACTATCCCAATATAATTTGGATAATTTCGATATCGTTTGACAACTAACCACTTAAATTACCTAATGACCGCGTTTGATGGAAACGTGTCTTCCTTTTGCTTGAAAGTCTGAGCCTTGGTGAACGCCTACGCCTGAAGGTTTCATAACTGTTACGGTATAATAATAAAATCTATTTCAATATCATTTATACATCGCTTCAAATTCACCTATTCTATCACTATTCCGTCAGTTTTATATATCATATAAAACAGTTTTTGTTTTAAGATTTACGATATATATTTTCTGAGTTCGTTAAAAGATTCTACAATTTTATCATTACTTTTAGACCATAACCCTACTACACTTATTTTTTCTTCTCATAGCAACGCCTTACTCTGTAAAGTATTGGTAAGCGTATTTAATATATTTAGAGTCCTTTCGAATACATTAGACACGGGCCCTTAATAGTAAATCTACATATTATGATTTCAATATTTTCCTATACAATTTTTCAGAATTAACCTTAAAATCCGATGCTAAAAATTAACTTAAACTTGAGCTATGCGAGATCCAGAAAGTAGTACTAGCTATTCTGGTTCGGGATTTGTATTATCGTCTTGGGAATTGCTAAGTGATAAAAAGCCTAAAGGTTCATTGCTGCCACTTCTCGTGGAGTAGTTAAATTGCGCAACCCCTTAAATCCAACCCTCCGAAAGCATGAGTGCTATTGATTTACATTTTATTTCCATTTCACAGGCTTTTTTATGGTTATCATTCATAACATTTCCTGTCTGATTCTACGTAATAGTACCATAGACAAAATTATGTTTTTGTAAAATAGATAATTACCAGTTACCAATTTACTTTTACATATTGAGAAAACAAAATATGTAGATATAGGTATTTTTATTCACTCTTAATCAGTATATCCACATTTTAAAATGGTTTACTCGATAACGCAATAGCTAGTAGCTATTTTTATCGTTTTAATCCAGTGACGTCCTGCAATAGATCTGGTCATATCGTTTTTACCTCATAAAAAATTTAAGTCCCCATACAAATCTCTAGACATGCACACTCTTAAAATTGGCCTTAAAATAGGATATTGAATGAAGACCGAAGCTGCCTTGTTAAAGAAAATAAATTCTTTTCTCGGCAGTGAGATATTAATAGCGCACTTTACTTTGAAAGGACCATATTTCCTTTATGAATTATTGAACAGCGGTATGCCTATCCAACAATAAATGTATGAAGCATAAAAATCTCTTTTGCGACTTAGTAGTTACTTTACTTTATTAGTTTTTGACTCATATTTTACACAGAAGCGATTTTTTAAGAAAATATAAAGGGAATGTTAATAGTATATTCAAATCAGTCATTGTAATCAAAGTTTAAGTTTATTTTTTTATAATATTTTGTTCATAAAATATTTTGTAATTTATTTCGCATCTACATATACATACATAATATTAAGTTAAGTATATTTTTTTAAGTATATATGTCGCAATCATGGCAACCATCACTGAAATCACGCGCAGCGGTGACACATTGCGGATAGCGCATGCTAGATGAAGACAGAACCGTGTCATGGCGCAGTTGTGAATTGTTAAGAAGATTATAAAGTCGGAGAGAAGCTATTGAAGTTCTTTCATATGCACGATACCCTATATCACGTCCACTAATATCTAAGAATAATCATGCCCACGACTATGATAGATTCTATATATATTATACTATCCAATTACTTTATTATAGCACGCCTACATACGTTTTTATTCACTCCTGAAGGTTGGCTGGGAGATAATGCTTAAAGCATTAAGCCCGCCTTTTCTGCAATTATTTGTATTTGCTTATATTGTAGTTGTTCAATAAAGTTTATAAATAAATATATATATAACTTTGAGTTGCTTATTAGCCTTTTAGCTAGATTTTAAATTCAATAAAGTCCTTTCATTGTACTTTATTTAAAAAAAACTTTGAGTGAAAGGATTTACTCCATACTTGGACATCTTATACTACTAGGCCTTTAATATTGTACAATAAACCACACTGCTTTAAGAGCAACAATAATCTCTTTTAATATACTTCTTTGAATAGGTTTCGTCTGAAATTAGGTAAATTAAATAATTAAACAACTAATACCATTAGGGGTCGATTTAAGGTTCGTAATAAAATTTAGTCATCCACTTTACGTCGTATTACAACCCGGAATACATCAACACCGTAAAATCACTAACCTTAATTACTTTCCGTTTATTTTTACCTATAGATTCACAATAAGTTCTGTAGTGGCATTTTCATAGTGAAATCATAATAAAAACGCAGAGATTCCTCTTAAAATCCTTAAGAAAAAAGAGTCCTCTTAAAATCTTGGTAAATGATGTATTGAATTCAATTCCTAAATTAAGAAATCAATTTCTTAATTATTCATTCATAGTAAATTCATATAATCAATTGTTATATGAATGTTGTTATATATGGTTGTTTATTGGAATCTTGCAAATCACAACTGCTCAGTAAATGAACTTATGAATATATCGAATACTGATATGTAGGTACTGAAGAGTATTAATATTAATATAATATAAGGTATTTTATAAATTATTGATTCAATAAGATATCATAAGATAAGAGATCATTAAATAAATGGATTATAATTAATACAGATATTGTATTATTTGGTGCATATCAAAAAAGTTAATATAAACGGCAGATTTTTAGTATGTTCTAAATTCAAATTTAATACAAACGGAATGACATCGGTCTCTTCAAGGGATATCTACACCACAGGATCTTGTACCGCTAAAATCCTACGACTACCTGTGACCTTTTTGAGGTCGCCAGTTAACCTAATTAAGGGAACTACGAGTACAAACACTATGTTTTCGAGTGCGGGGCACCACTCCAGCAACTTAGAAACCTAACATGGACTCTTTGAGCTTTGAACGAAATGATGTTCTTCTCTGCTCTCCCCTTTTCTGACTCATATAGAAACTCTTGATCACATAGAAACACTCCTAGTATAGCTATCTTCGTTACCTGCTGAGTAACTCTAAGCTTCTTATGAAGAATATAAGAATTTCAAGTTTTAGTTCGTACTAATATATAAATAAATAAATATATATATTGGACAATTACACACTCGGTCGACCTTCCCAAAAGTAAGTAACTTAATACTTGTGTTATAGGTGACGGACAGCTGGTAGATATACTACATATATAATTTTATAAACATACTAAAATACAAATATACACCCAGGCTCGAAGAGCCAACAAATTGTTTATAGAAAATGTTGGCCCTCGGCGGGAATCAAACTTGCGATCCGCGGAGCTGAAGGCAGGATCACTACCCACTGCGCCAACGGGCCAGCCGAACTTAATTTATACTGCCTCTCATCCAATAGCCTAAATGTCTAAAGGTTACCAGAAACTCTTGTATTTAAGGGTACGATTTACCATAGCCTGGCGGTAAATAGACACAAAGATAAATAGTCAATTGAATCCAATATTGACAGAGATTGCAGGCGCATATCATCTTCAATAAAAAATTTGGCAACTGTTTATTAATCTAAAATACATAAATAATATATATGTATTCGTACATTTCTTCATTGAATCGTATTTAGTCAACGGTAACACGGCTTTTGATACATTACGCAAATTAGTCCATAAGCACAAAATGGGGCAAAGTGGCAAAAGTTCATTACCCACCGAGCACCCATCTACAACGCCATAAAACACATGTTGAGCTGATCTGGTCCTTATCTTGGATATTTTCGTTAAAAAACGATATAATGCGTATATGAATATATGTATAGAAGTCTATTTAAGGTATACGTTACAGTGTGACAGCAAGTAAAGGAGGTCGAGGAGGTTCTTTAGGCAGGGTCACTACCCACTGCGCCAACGGGCCAGTCTAATCATCATATCGTTTTTTATAAATCGATGTATAATGATTTAATAATCGATAATTTTGTGACATCCCTAGTCCAAACTGGACCAATCTAATCATGAGACGATAGCTTTACCAACAATGTACGCGAATACTGAGTATATGATCCGAATTTAAAGTAGATGTATCAAAATGCATATTTTAGCTACATTAACATACTAACAAGTAAAGGCTTAGTTAGTTTATAAATAACCAAACGCGTGCAGGAAATTTCTATCCGCCAGTCGAGTTTCAATTTGAACAAAAAAATATATGGCCCTATTACCGATGTCTACCTACAAATTTACTTGGTACAAACATTTTATAAATATTGGAAGAAATCCAAAACTCAACAAAGTTATTTCATTAAAAGATAAATATTGTAATTTATAGAAGCAGGCGTTTACGCCATTTTTAGTTTAGTTTAGGCGCATTACGATTTTGTCGTGGAGCCTATCCTCCTATGATGCTTCGGTTTCGGAGCGAAACGATCGTCGAGATTGTTGTGGTGGTGGGTGTGTGTGCTGCTTGTGTGCTTTGTTGCTGGTGGAGGAGCCTTGGGGTGCATGTGGTGGCTTGCCCTGCATGTATAAGGATCGTAAATTTTTCCTGCTTCATACACATTAGCTTTGCATGCATTCGCTTAACCCGTGCGGATTATAGCGAAGTAGTTTTATTATAGTGCCTATAAATATTATAAAAAAAAGTCACCAAAAGCTTGCTGTCTGTATGTGACCGATTTTCTCAAAATCTATTCAACGGATTCTTGAACGTTTTTTACTAAAATGTGGTGCAATTCTTCCGAAATGTTTAGGTTAATAGTAAATTACTGTCTCATGTACCCGCGGCTTTGTTTCGACTTTAATTTTTTACTATCAGTTGTGTACTATGGATTTTTGCCTTATATTTCTTCTTGTTATAGTTCTATACGTATGCATGATATATAAACCTTAATAGAACGAAATTCAATCAATACTGCTCCAGTGTGCCGTGAAAGTAAAAGCATAACAAACAGAAAGGCAGACTTTTGCATTTACAATATTAGTAGGATTTTGTACTTCGCCGTGTGGTATCCGGCAGAATAGAATAGACCACTCTCCTTTCTTACTGAAGTGTCGTAAGAGGCGACTAAGGTATGTGTCGTGTGGTATCCGGTGGCATAGAATGGTCCACCCTCATTTCTTACCGAGGTGTCCTAAAATGCGATTAAGGTGAGTTGACGTCAGGCAGGCGGCCGGTCGTAAAATACGTAGCCAAGTCATGTGACACCATGTTTGTAACATGTTGTTCGTGGTTGCATCGACGATGATACGAGACAAGTAATATAAGCCAATATTAGAAAAATCACTATCCTACTAATCCTACTAGCTTTTCATAATAAAATACAAATCGCATACTTAGTATAAAACTGACCGAATTCAAAATAATGCTCAATTGAGTAAGATACATTGTGTTTCTTTTTGTTCCTTTTTAATTCCTGTTTTGCTCTTCCAAGTTAGGTTTCTTTCGCTCACGAGGTTTGTAGGCGCTACGCTACGCTTTATTGCAATTTGCCCCAAAACAATTTAATACTAAGCGTGCGAAATGTATTTTGCAAGCGGTACTTAACGAAAACCTGAACTCACAACCGGAGTATCTAACTTTGCAGGTGGTCCCACTGCGACAACCTAACGTTATTGTTATGTATAAAACCTCTTAAGTAATCTAAGTTATAGCGAAAAATGTCTTAAGTTAATAGCTTAAAGGAAAAGTTTTCGTATTTATCATTATAAACGTCAAAGTCCGCCCGACCATTTAACGGGAAAGAAGAACTACTTGGTATAAGTTTATATAATACTGGCTTTGGTTAATTAATTACCAAGTCAATTTAAAATGTTAGGAACCTCGGAACATCGTCTTGAATAACTTTATAAAATATACAAACTTAGAACTATTTTTTATTGGGTATAATTTGTTAGCGAATATGGATCAGATTGAAAGAGGGTTTTACAACACAATGTAGCACTTAGTAATTTCTTTACCATACTGAACTTTTTAGAATCGCAGTGATCATGATGTTGCATAGTTACAGACCTATTCAGAACTAAACAGAATCATTTAAATAATCAGCACTATAACACTACCGAGATCACACTCACTGATAGAGAGGATAGGCTCCAGGACAAAATCGCAAATGCATTGTGTGAAGCCTATCTTCCTGATGATGCTTCGGTTTCGGGGCGAAACGATCGTCGAGATTTTGGTGGTGGTTGTGCGTGCTGCTTGTGTGCATTGTTGCTGATGGAGCCGCCTTGGGGTGCGTGTGGTGAATTGTCCTGCATATGTAAGGTGCGTAAATTTTGCTTGCTTCATACACATTAGCTTTGCATGCATTTACTTAACCCGTGCGGATTATAGCAAGGTAGTTCTGTTATAGTGCCTGTAATATGGAATTCCCCAAAGTAATGCCTGCTTCTATAAATTTAAATAATCATAACAGTTTTTTTTATTTATGTATGTTAGTGTTATCCGCGATTTCGTCCGCGTTACGCTTTTAACTACCTTCGTTTATTTCCCCGTTTGAATATAAGCTTTGATTATGAAAATTTTCATAAATATAGGTCCAGCAGATTAACTGTGAAAACGGATAGATAGATAGTAAAATCCATAGGTAGACTTTCACATTTATAATATTTGTATGGATTCACGAGCCATGTTGGCCGAACAGTGAGATTGATCACAGGTTGAAAATCACTAGATATACTTACGCTGTATAAAAATTATATAAAAAATTATATATATTTAATACTAGCTTTTACCCGCGACTTCGTCCGCGCGGACCGTAGTCCTGTAATACCCAGTAGCTTCTATTGCTATCCAACCCTGCAAATATCTCCATCACGTAAATCAGATCGATCCAGGTGGGGTTAAATAGCAATTCCTATTGCATTTATTACGCTATTCTAAAGTCCATATTAAATTTGATTTCCGTCATGACATTACTGTTATTTAAACAATGATTAATTTGCACTCTAAAAATTCGAACAAAACCAAAAAAAAAAATTATAAGTCCTCTCAAAGTGGACAGCAGCATCTTTCTGTTCAACATCTGTTAATGTTAGACTCCATTAGGCCTTCGGATACAATTAAAAACATGATATAAAAATTTGTACAAAAATTCTAAATATTCATTTAATAACTTTATAGTATAATCTTTACTTTTTATATAAAATACTTCGCTTGAACCAACATCGTTGAAATTTGGAACAATTAATGCTTATACATCAGAGTAACTTATATGTTATATGTTATATGGCTATGATATAGGTTCTAGAAATCCTGTTAATTTAACAGGAATAGCATGACATTAGGAAACTATTATCAACCTATTAAATTTAAGTCACATCTGCAATTTGAAGAAGGTTATATATATCACGTTGTTTGACTTACATCGAGAGTTATTTAAAAAAATTTTTAATATATTATGGTTTCTTCTGCTTCTTCTGGTTTCTATTTACTGGATAATCTAACTGAGCTATTAAAATGTAAAATTAATGTACGTTGTACAAAAAAGTAAATGCGAAAATCCGCCTGTCTGTTACGTTTTCACGCCGAATCAGCTGAACCAATATCGATGAAATTCGGCACAATCAACGTTTATACATCGGGGTAACATAAAGGCGATAGAAATCCTGTGAATGCAACTGAAATATGATGGCATTGCCATTATTCTACTTTCATAAAATAAATAAATATATGGGACACTTGTATTTGTAGACATACCCTTTTAGATAAAAATATACACGTGTGCTAATTTAAAGTTAGCTTAAATTTCCTACAAAAGGCGAATGGCGAATGCGAAGCGCACTTAAGTGCCCCTCATTTTGCGCGAACGTTTCCGAAGCCCGCATATCGGTGTGATGATCACGGACTGCTATGAGTCTTGCTTTACGCTGTTATACCGTTTTTGAAGCTTTAAACTATGAATGACAACGGTGGTATGCATTTAATTGCTCTTTATATTAAGTGAATGTCTCCGAAGTTCACAGTTGAGTGTGTTGATCACAATCTGCTGTAGTCTTCGGATGCAGGCTGAGCTGATCTTTTGGAAGATCTAGACTCTAAATAATGACAGCGATCTGCAATGAAACGCTATTCATATTGAGAGAATATTTTCGAAGTTTGCATTTCTGTATGATACTCACAATTTGTTGTAACATTTCGGGAAGACAGAGAGATTTATCATTTTTTATAAAGCATAGTTTATTTATTTTAGTAAACAGCGCGTATTACTTACATTCGTTATACATTGTAGGAGGTAAGTTAAAATTATCCTGTAAACAAAAAACAAAATTTATAAAAACTCATCTTAAAATAACTCCTTCAACGTAAGCTAAACAACGTATAGTGTGTTATCTATGCTTATATGACAGGTATAGGGTGACATTTAAAAACGCAATTTATTATCAACATTATAAGTTTTTTATTATTCACAATGTGTCAAAGTTTATTAATGTATTAACGGGCTGGAATCGAATCTTTTAAAGCCTTAAAGAGGTTCTATTTCCATAGCATTTTACTGAATAAATTTAACTGAGCTATACCAATTTAATGTATCTATAATATGAATAAGTAATACGAAAAACTAAATGGAAAAGTCTGTCTGTCTGTAACGTTTTCACGGTGAATCAGCTGAACCAATAAAGATGAAATTTGGTACAATAAATGCTTATACACCGGGTATAGAAATCCTGTTAATTCAATAGGAATAGGATGACATTACCATAACTTTACTTTCAGTAATAATACAGTATGTCGTGAATCATTTTTGGAATTGCAATCTGTAAGAGAGTAAAATTAAGTTACTCGAATCTTTGTACTTTTTGTACAATCTTGAAGCTTGAATCTTGTATTTGTAGATAAACCCTTTTAGGTAAAAATATACATGTGTGCTAATTTAACGTTAGCTAAAATTGCCTGCAAAAGACGAATGGCTCATGCGATTTGCACATAATTTCCCCTCATTTTGCGCGTACGTTTTCGAAGCCTGCATATTGGTTTGATGATCACGGACTAATATGACTCTAGCTTTGATACCGTTTTTGAAGCTTTAATCTTTGAATGACAACGGTGATATTCAGTAGTTACTCTTTATATCGAGTAAATATCTCCCAAGTTCTCATTTGAGTGTGTTGATCACAATCTGCTGTAATCTTCGGATGCATGCTGAGTTCAACTTTTGGAAGATCTAGACTCCAAATAGTGAAAGCGAAGCAGTGAAACGCTACTCATATTAAGAGAATATTTTCGAGGTTTGCATTTCTGTATGATATTCACAATCAGCTGTAACATTTCTTAAAGACAGAGAGATTTATCGTGTTTTCGAAAGCATAGTTTATTTATTTTAGTAAATAGCGCGTATTATTTATATTTAATATACGTTGTTATAGCTATCAAATTTATAAATAATTAAATTTATCCAGTAAACAGAAATCAAAAAATATAAAGACTTTCACCTCTTTTGAATTACAGAATTGACTTAAAAGGATCGATTCCAGGCCGTTAATATATTAGTAACTATGACAAATTGTAAATAAAAATAACTTATTATGTTTATTATAGATAGCGTTTTCGAACGTCATTTTATTCCTGTAG
This sequence comes from Morpho deidamia, assembly GCA_947086505.1. Taxonomy (NCBI): domain Eukaryota; kingdom Metazoa; phylum Arthropoda; class Insecta; order Lepidoptera; family Nymphalidae; genus Morpho; species Morpho deidamia. The sequence goes on from CAMTZC010000027.1 coordinate 8,796,166, forward strand.
AATTTACAGGATATCTATAGCCTATGTGTTACCCCGGTGTATAAGGAATAATTGTGCCAAATTTCATCTATATTGGTTCAGCGGATTGGCTGTGAAACCGACACAGACAGATAGACAGACAGACTTTCGCATTTATAATACTATATAAGTATAAGTAAGGAATAAGTAAGGATTCATTCAATTACATGTTAAGAAAATGAGTACAAAAAATTTCTGGAGTATTCCTAGGATATGTTAATTGCCAATCCACATTGGAGCAGCGTTCTGAGTCTTAGATCCAATTCCTCTCATCGAGGAGAGATAAAGCACTCTGCGCCGTAGTAAGATAGCAGCAGACTTTTTCACTTACAAGTCCTTAAGGACAAAACGCCAACCTCGGGCCTATTTTCTCGGCCTCGGAAAGGATAAGTATCTAAATCATCATCCTCCTGCCCTTATCCTATACTCTGATTGGAATCAGAAACATGTTTATCGTTTTCATTCCTTCCTATCGTTCGTCAAATTTAGAGTTACACTTTTTAACTTTAGACTTGGACTCTAATCCATATGCGGGCCCTCAGCAATATTGTTTCGACGCAAAACCAATCAGACCTAGCCGCAGTGACTTATCATGAAACCACAATCGATTACACGGATAAACAGAATAGTTTGGACAGAGAAATCCCATACGTGTCGTGTAGGGAATTATATTTCATATTCAGAACCGTTTAAATAAATAGTAAATATATGAAAATTTTGTGAATATAGTTTTATTTTACAGTCTGGTCCAAATGTTTAGTATCAGCTTGAACTCTGTTACATCTTTTGACTCTGCATTCTGTTGCTTTAAAAACCCATACCAAAGTTTTGAAATTTAAAATTCCATTTAGAGTGGGCTAAGGGCAGGAGAATGATGATGACCAAAGTTTTAAAATTCACATTCGATCGGGATTTCTTTTACACCCCAAAGCAACTTAATTTTGTGATATTGGTATATGGCAATTGGTAAATATATACAAGTCAAGTAAAAGCTGTTAACAAAATTTCATGTCCCTACTGTTAACCGTTAAGGAGTTTTCTCGCCTGGAGCTAATTCTGGCAGCAGCATCAGGTCATGCAGCGATGACAGACTGGTCCAGTCCTGATGACAATGCATGTTTATAACCTACTATAAACTTTATGCTCAATAGGACACCGGGAATTAGGTCAAATTTAAGTTGCAAGATTCCACCTTCACACGTTCGTGTATGTAACACGACAAGTAAAATAAAAGCTTTTAATAGTTTTAAATAACTACTTAAATACATAAATACGACATTATTTTCATTTCATTTACAATATTATTAATTGAATATACAAAATGTTGGCCCTCGGCGGGAGGGAGGATCACTGTCACCTGTGCCAACGGGCAAGTCCTCATGCCAAATATTGGTCATTACTTCAAATTTTTTTACTGCGATATCGCATTATATAATCTTTACAATATGTTCAGAATTTTAGAATTAACAGTTTAGAATGAAATCATAGTCAATGTACTATTAGTTTTCAAATGCATTGCTATATTGCAAATAAAAACTCCTTAAAGTTTAAAAAGACAACCAGTATGGAAAATATAGACATTTAGGTAGCTTTAATAATTTTATTCTATGTTCATTGATATTTAATGTGATCATAACACAAAAGTCGTAAAATTTATAAGGACCCTAAAATACACATTAAGATTGTAATTCTAGATAAGATTTATAACTATATTTTATCTAATATTATACTTTATTCACAAATTAATATAACTAGTAAACAAATAGTAAAAGCAAGTTTTACTATTACTAGATTTTCATATCACATTGATCTAAAATCTATCTGTGATTTATATAATTAAAGTTCATTTTTGTTTATTGTTTAAATATATGTTAACTGTATTTGGCAAATATATTTCATTTGCAATTTTCCATGTCAGTCTTTGATGTTTATCAAAAACCTTTGAGAGCATTATGCCAATTTAGGAAGAAAATCAGAAGGAATCGCTTAACCGCATAGCACCTGACAGAATAAACCACAACATGTTCTCGTTAACTCAAAATCAATTTAATTAACACATACTTTGATGTAAAACATTTTATATATACAGTTCATGTATAAATATAGTGATTAAATTGTAATCACTATTACTGTATGTCACTGTGTACTCTTTTTGTCTATTAGAATAACGAGCATTATTTTTTTTAATTTATAATAAAATCCATAAAATGATCCATAAAACCTATAATATACAATTTGAATCATCTTGGTATAAAATTCTTTTTTTTAAAGAAAAAAATTTTTTTAAAGAATTTTTTATTATTTTGTTTAGTTTACAGTCCATCTCAAAACATTCTAAGTTTCAGTGTAACAAGTTCGCACCTTTATCTGAGGAATTAACCGAAAAGCATGAATGAATCTTCAATGTAATTTTTTAAAGTTATTAGCATTATGGAAATAGAAATACTAATAATAAGAATAATCTCTGATATCAAATTAATATTACCAGAATATTTCTCTAATTGTCAAATTTGTGGTATAAAATGTAATCGCTACAAATGCTTCAGTTCTGTTTGCAGACTAACTTAGCGGGAATTTCCTTTGAGTTCCTTGTCGCATACACTATGACCACCGCAGACACGGGACAAATGTCTTTTGTACTTCTGCTCCAATGTCATTTGCAGACCTAAAAGTTCACGAGGAGTTTGTTTTATTTCACTTCACAATGACTACCTTAACAATTCTTTATATATTAAAGTTTAAGATAAAATATAATGGCAAGAAGGATAAATAATTAACTTCATTGGCAGAAATATTCTTATAACTATGTATGATTTAACCCGAACTTATATATTATATAACTATACATATCTGAGCCGATGTATCATATATTATATTATTAAATGTTTGTAATACGTGTTCAGAGTAAGGCAACTCTTTTTTCGTAACGAGATTCAATTTTGAGAGAGAGGGAAATGAAGGTAGTGCATGAGTTCATTTAATTCTGCCTGAATTAGAATAAAGCTCTTCGACCTATTTGACTTTGAATCTTTATAAGTAAGATCCTGAGTAATTTAAGTGTTTCGGATGCACAGTCCGATTATAGATGTTGGCAAAGTTTTGTAAAGGCCATCCTGCACCGCAAAACAGCAAAATAAATCAAAATTACTTGATTAAACGAAGAAAAATACATTTTACTTAGTGCAATTTTATGATACACCAGAAACGGAAAAAAATTTAGCTGATATAATATTTACTCGTGTATAACTCGTGGGATGTGTAAATAAATATTTTTGTACTTATATTTATGAAACAAGCAAGGGTTACATTTACACAGTTTTTATTATATACACATATAAACATCAGGGCCCCAGGGATTTCGCTAACATAAATATGTTTCTTTCATTATTATTTTTTTGTCTAATCATTAATGTTTTATTTGTTTTTTCATGAATCATTTATGATTTGTTATATGTATAGAAGGTAACTAAATTATCGTTATTTCTTTACGAAATAATTTATATTTTTTTAGCATTTTCACAGGAATACTCATTTCGGTCTTTATATTTGGCATATCTATAATATATTTGCATAAACTTTTCTGCGCAATTTATACATAAGTAACTTTTGGTATAAATGTACAGCTGGCTGCGTGATTACGGTATAAACTAACTAGGATCAGTGTAGTTCAGAAAATGATGAGATTTTTTTACAATTCCAATGATAACTTATAGTCCAATTTGATTGGCACGAAAATCGATACCATACAAAACCAACAAAGCTTCAGCTTCAGAACATAAGAAATACTTACGTATATAAAACATTACGTAAAAAAACGATGTATAGAATACTAACAAAATTGAAGATTATTTGGATGATAAGAAAGCCTGGATTTGAAAATCCTTTCAGCTTCATACAAGACAGCGGTTTAATAATGTATAATTATAAATATTTAAAAGATTGACCGCCAAGTTTCTTGCTGGTTCTTCTCGGTAAGAACAACATTCCGAACCAGTTGTAGCTTCATTAATCATATTGACACTTGACGATTCAAAGGTGCTTGAAATGGTTTATTTGAATATTTTGATTTGATTTGATTTAACAATTCAAGTTAAAAAAACTTTTAACAAAATTTCATGTTCCCTCGTCTGAAGCCAATTCTGGTAGCAGCATCAGATAACGCTTATCATATACATGCATTGTCATCGGGAATGGATGAGTAGGTAAAATTTCAGGTCAATCGGAAACCAGGAAATAGATTAAATTTAATTTGCAAGATTCCACCTTCATGGCAATTTGAATAACAGCTTTTAAAAAAGTAATGTCAAACTAATTTTTGAACGAAGAATGATTTCTTTAGTGTTTTATATCACTACCACTAAAAGATGACCAACCACCAAAAAACATATGCGAATATAGATAGTGCGTAATATAAACAGTCGAGTAGGTTTATCATTAAATAGTTTTTTTTTATATTTGACTAAAATTTGGAATTATTCTAAAATCAAATTAACTTTAAAAACACAGCTTTTTAAAATCTGCTTTTCTTTATTTATTCTCACGTTAATAATAAACTAAAACTGCTGTCGGATATAAATAAAAGGAATGACCACCATTGTATTCTCAACTTGGGCTAGCTTTCAAATAATTTTCTGTTAAAAGTATGCCAGAATAAAGTCCGAAACATCTGTTTTCACATGCAAAAAGCAGATTAATTTTTCAGCCAGGTTTCAGAGAAAAATGAGTTTGAATAAAAAGTTAGTTTTCAATGTGTTTGAAACTAGGTAGTATGTATCTTTTACGGATTAAAACATTGTAAAGCTTTTTTAGTACCAACATTCGTTTGAAAAACTTAAAATGACGGCTTAATATACTTACAATATTATCTAAAATTCAGAAACTTAAATAATGCAACGAAACCCTGCAATAAACTAAAACGATTTCTAATGTACCCACAACCACCGACATATTAAAAAGCTATACTCTTATATTGATACATTGCATTTATCCAAGGCACAATTTAAAAAGGAGTTATTTAAACACAATAGCAAAGAACAATATAATTACACACGCAACACTCACTCATACACACATACACACACAAACACAGAGACACGTTGTTTTTGCAGCATTCTTACATTCTTTTTTTTATTTATCAAACAAATATTGTGTGAAGTAAGTGAAGTAGTGAAGTAACGGCCTGTTACTATGCCCACTACTGGGCTAAGGCCTCCTCTCTCCGTTTTGGAGAGAAGGGTATGAGCTAAGACCTACCACGCTGCTCCAATGCGGATTGGTAGGTTACACATATCTCCAGAATTCGCTAGAGATATGCAGGTTTCCTCACGATGTTTTCCTTCACCGAAAAGCGTGTGATAAATTGCAATTACCAATTAGGCACATGAGTTTTAATAGAAAAACTCATTGGTGCCTGCCCGGGTTTGAACCCATGATCGTCTCTAGAGAGTCGCACGGTGTCACCGCTAGGCTGTCACAGCTTTTAAATATTGTGTAAAATTATTTAATCAATATTGTTTATATTGAAAGACTAAGTTTTAAGTTAAATATATATGTTATCTAGATCTCTAGATTATATAAAATTCAATCAAAATAAAATAAAATATCGCTTACTATAATTTCATATTTCACTATTAAAGCTCATATGGTAAGTTTTATAAAAAATGCTCTCCAAAAATAAATCAATTTGTATAGTATTTAGTTCAACCGCCTACGATTTTTTTTTGTGTTCGAACTTGTGTATACTTGTGTAGACTGGAAGACGTGATGTAACAAAACAAATCAAATATGTGTTTAGTGAATGCCGCTAGAGAGCAAAAAAGGGGTTATTAGATAAGTTCCTGGATACAATACACTTATTTTCGTCTTGTTTATTATTTCTTTGTTCTTTATTGCTATATTTTTGAAGAGGAAATCAGCAAAAAGAACACTAAATATTAAAGATACAATACCACGTGCAAAGATGGCCTTGTCACACTTTATTGTTACAATTTTAACATGCATATTTAATTCGTTAAAATTTTAATTATGTAACATAACTAGCATTTACCCGCGACTTCATTCACGTGGACCGTTGAGGCTTGAAATAAACAGTAGCTTCATTCACCAACCCTGTATATATCTCTATCATAAACATCAGATCCATCCGGGGGGTTATATTGCAGTTACGCGGCTTCCCGCGATAACGCCGATTAAAGAGCTCATGATTAAGAGCCCGGTATGGGTTTGAAACTAGTCGGGCTCATCCGATAAAATAAGACGTGAGTATAGCTGGTCTCTATACATTAATTATATTTCTACTTCTACTAACTTCTACTACTTCTACTAACCATCACCGGGTGATGATTCTAAGACTAACATAAACTCCGTCGGTACAGTCATGGTATGACTGTTCGCACTTTATTTTACTGGATTATAGTCATCATCGTTGTGCCCTTATCCTTTTTATCTATCTTAGAGTGTTAAGTGGGAGGTGACACATCATGTTACAAACATGTTGTCACATGATTTGGCTAAGTATTTCACCACCGGCCGCCTGCATGACGGCAACTTACCTTAGATGGTCTATTCTACTCAACTGGATAGCACACGGTGGGTCAACTTACCTTATTCGCCTTTTACGACATATCGTTAGGAAATGGGGTTGGTCTATTCTACTCGGCCGGATACCACACGGCATTTTGCTCGATTAAAGTAAAATAATCCTATTATTTCTTTAATATTAATAAGTTCTTAACTAGTTTCTCTGTGAGAATTACCCTACGAAAATAAAGAGAGCTCTCTCTGGTGCGCTGCGACGGAGATCAGTATAAACTCAGGTTGGTTAATTTTCCTGCTCATATCTCATTTATCGAAATCTCGCATAAAATATATAACTCCTAATAAACCATGCAGAAAGCATCATTAGGCCATAAGCTCCGCATCTATCTCATAATAATGCTTAAAGTTAGGGGATGAAACGATTGTTGAAATTGTGGTAGTGAATGTTTGCAGTGCTTGTGTAGTGTGATGTTGTTTTTTACGAACCCTGCATGTATAAGGTATGAACACAATAGTATAGTCTCCTTTTAACATTACATAGATTTTCTCTCATCGCAAATTATTTTAGCAAAAGAATTCTTTTTTGTTTAATTTAAAGTATCGTGAGTCGTAGTCATAGTTAGTACGGAGACATCGGCTATACTCACGTCTAATTTTATCGGGTTAACCCGACTAATTTTGAGCTCATCCGGGGCAATTTTTAATGAACTCTTTACACGACGTTATCGCGGCGGAACCTCAGTTCCAGCCGGTGTCTACATATTAACTATAATTATTTTTTTGTATTTTGAAGTTAATGCTACTTTGTTTATACTATTTCTTTTTATAAAAAACAGTAAAGACAATAGGTAGAATAACGAACTCAACAAAGTTCTTATTGAAAACAATTTATATCACATCATCAGAAACCTATCATAATTTATTGAAGTTTTCAAAAGTATTAAATACAACCAAATTCAAATTATATACAGTCACGAGGTTAACACAACTAAGGCAAAAACAAATAACGTTAAATTTTAATGCAGAACCAAGCAACTACAAATTTTAATTTTATTCGTATAATATTTGCTAAATAGCAATACACTGTTAAGTTCCGCATTAGGGTATTTTTTTATAGGATTAGACAAAAATTTCTCAAAATAAATAATTCCAATAATATAATATAACATTTCTATACGAACCGTCTGTGCTGTTTCTAAAGTAAATAAATTATTCATGCGCTGTCTTTCGCTCCCCAAACCTTCTTAAAATCTTTTGAATACAGCATCAAGATATTCTCAAACAAGGGCTCATCATTGCCTCGTGTTACGCACACCTGCTTCAGATTAACGGGATTGTCTCCCACAAATCCTCTAAGTGGGCGGAGATAACATAGATTAATGACAGGCTATCCAGAGAAAATTATAAAATTTGTATACCTTACGTGATTTGATTGCAAATTACAAATAGTATTTGATATTTCCTTAGTTAAATAATACGTAAGTACCTATTTAAACTACTTCAATATTTGGTATTATAGAATGTTTTTAGGCAGAAGTCCAAATTAGGAACTTTTTTATCATATCGCGATGTCTCTCTATTAACAGTATTAGAATAATATTTTTTTTAACGTATTAAGTAAATAATACCTTTAAATATCGCACCGCTCAGTAAAGCCTAGGCCGAACAAAGGTTGTATCCAAAACTTATTTAGATCTTAAATCTAACGTCCTTTCAGTGATTGGCAGGCATATTAGGAACCTAGACTAGAAGAAGAGAAAAGTTTGAACCTATACTACCTACTACTAACCTAACCTAATCCAAAGGTTAGCTTTATTTCTGTTACGTTTACTTATTAGGCTTAACTTTTGTATGTACAATATGACTCATGTGTACAATAAATCATTTTACTTTATTTATCGGTTTTTAATAGTAACTGGGTTCGTTTTCACTTTAATACTTGTAATACGTATTATATGTCTAACTTAGCGTTTACCTAAACTATTATAGCCTCTATAAATTCTTGGTATAAGTAAAAATAGAAGAATATTCATCATTTTTCCTTAATAAGCAAATCCACAATCAATTATTCATTATCCTCGATATTTTACAGAAAAAATTGTTCCACAGAAAAAAGCAAGAGTTAAGAATGGTTCACAGCAACCCTACTATACAAGGCATTAGACACGACATCAGTCCACCGGACTAAGTTCAAAAGATATTAAATGTAGTGATTGATCATAGAATGTCATGTCTTTTATGTTGGTCTTTAAAGTGTTTCTCTTTACTTTAGAGCACGCGAAGTGCAAATTATACGCCAAAATTTAATAAAAACCTTAAAACAATATATTATTTTTATGGGTTTACTGTAGATAATTTGGGCTTTCACAGTATCAATTTGTCAGTTTATTTAGTAGTTTTTTATATTATTATTAGTAATAGCAGCTATTAATTATAATAATATAAAAATCTTTTGCAGATTACTGCAAAAGTAGATCCATGCTAATGTTATAAATGTGAATGTTTATTTGTTCGTCATTTAGTTACGGCCAAACGTAGCAAAGAATCGATATTATGTTTACACAGACTGGTATATAAAATGGCTAGAGAGCGGCATAGACTTCTTTATTTTGATAGTAAGTATCAATGTAGGGAAATCCGCTGAAGTTACTATATATATTATCTCAATTACGAATCTATTAAAGTACGAATTACTTTTAATGTTTAAAAAGTAATAAAACGTTTAGTTAAAATAATAGACAAACAATGAAACTATATTATCAAACAACAAATTTACTTTGATGTAATAAATAAAAGTAGAGCGTAAAAAAACATGTAAACAATACAATGTTTAAAAGCTTTCAGCAAACAGTATAATACCTATAGCAAGCGAGCGTTGTATTTTCATTCCACGCAAATTGCATGCGGTTTGAGGTGGGAAACCGTTGATATCGGTCAGGACCGACTTTGCTATGCATTGTGTTTTATATATCATCAAATAAATATCATTCAGATATCATTTATCATGAAATATTTAGAATCAAATGTCGAGTACCTCTGTTGAATTTATGTATGTATATAAATAAATAAATATAAATATATGGTACACTTACACACACGGTAGTCCATCCCCAAAATAAGTAATTTTATACTTGTGTTATGGGTGACGGACAACTGTTAAATATACTATATATATAATATTAAATACATACTTAAATACAAATATACACCCCAGGCTCGAAGAAGCAACAAATTCTGTATAGAAAATGTTAGCCCTCGGCAGGAATCGAACCTGCGACCCACGGAGCTGAAGGCAGGATCATTACCCACTACGCCAGCGAGCCAGTTATATGTATCATGTTTTCTGCTAACCATAGCAGCAGGATCTAATTCGCCAGACCGTCAAACATTTATAATACCTAATATAATAGCAAATAATTTTATAATTAATGTTTTTTATAGTTTATATTATATTCACTTAATACAATTGTCCTATGACGTCTGAACAGTTAGCTAGATTGTAACTTTAGAACACGCCAGTCACATAACATATAGTTTTTCTTATAATACACTTCAGGTAAGCGCTCGAAAAAACTCGTATTAGTATTAGTATTTGGAAAACTTACATCGCTGCTTTATGCTACTGTTTTTTTTACTCACAAAAACCCTAGCTAAAAGTAAATTCATTTTTAAGCAATAACTTAAATGGATCACGATATATAGACTAATATCAGTCAATTTAATGTCGATTAATAATACATTAGGTGATGCAATATAACAGAACTAACTACTTTTCTATAATCCGCACGGGTTAAGTGAATGCATGCAAAGCCAATGTGTATGAAGCAGGCAAAATCTACGCACCTTATACATGCAGGACCAGCCACCACATGCACCCCAAGGCGCAATTCACCAGCAACAACGCACACAAAAGCAGCACACACACCCACCACCACAATCTCGACGATCGTTTCGCCCCGAAACCGAAGCATCATCAGGAGGATAGGCTAAACGACAAAAATCGTAATGCGCCGCGCTACCCATACAAGCAGTCTTAAATAGTTCAACCCTCACCAATACCCTCCCCTCCGAACACATGTAGCAAAACGGAATTAGACACATTTACTTGCTCGTTAATTAAGTGACCATTGTTATTTTTTATTATCTCAAGATGCTCTAACGTATTGAGTCGGAGTCCCTTATCACAAGTGTGGAGAATATGAAATGAATGGTCATTAGGCACTTTATAGCGGTCATAACGCCTGCTTCTATAAAACATTAGGTGATATTCGGATAAGATTCATAATAGAAATTACAGTAAAGATAGAATCAATTTAAATCCTAATGATGAAACTTTATTGGACTCATAAACACTAGAGTCTGATAAATTAGCCAGAGAGAGACTGTTGTTATTGAATGATAAAATTAACCTATTTATTTAGTTTAATATTAAGAAAGCCTGTGCCATTATTCGATTCTCTCGTTAATATTATTTCTTAAAAATTTTAATTGCTTGAAAGTTTTGTTAGTACATGCAAAATACATATTCAAATCAGTCGCAGAAGTCGGTCATGGCCAATTCGCCGCCAACGTCGAGCCTCCCTTTTAATCGCGATAATCGATTTTATAGCATACGTCGACGTGGGTACTTTCATATCAATATCATTTTATAAAAAGGGAAAATATAAAATGTTTTAGAAACTTACGTTTATTAAATTCAGATAGGAGAATTTTTCTCACATTGATTATACACAAATGGCAGAACTTTTTAAGGCGTAATAGTCAAGACACAAACGCAAGCGAACAGAGAAACAAATGCTCGAGACGAGTTTAATAAGAGATTAAGACCAATTATTAAAACGGGAATTTCGTTTTTATGGTAAAAACAGTTAGTTAAGCGTGATCGTGATCGTGATTAAGCGTGACTGTTCGATTAGACGACCCAACACACACCTTGTATGTGAAAATTGCATTTGGATGGATTAGGTCATATGTCAAGTCCAAGTTTTTTAAGTATTTTATGAATAAATAACAAAATTAAAATATTATAGCAAATCTTGCTAAGCTTATGGCTTAAGGGCTTAAAATAGTTATGAAATAAATTATGTACAGGATATAATAGAACTGCGTATGAAACTGAAATAATAAGAAATATTAGAATCTATCTAGAAATACGACTGATTTTGGGGTGTCTAAATCTTTTTTTTAACTTATCTTTCTTGTCATTAAATCTATATTTTTTTTTTAAGTTAACTACTACAATATATACTTACGTTCAAAGTTATGGGTCCATTATAAGCAAACAAAGCAACTGGCATTAAATATTCAAAAGGAAGTTAATCTTAACGTAGAGGGAACTTGAGTAGGCGATTTTTCAGTTCCACTGTTCTAAGGATCCGAAAAACTTCTTATGAGTGTAATCCTCTATTTACAGAACGCACCGTAAAAACCGTGTTTCCTTCGGAAAAACACGCTTAAATCGACACAAACTAATTCTTACAACATGTTTATAATGGTACAAATCTCGCTATTATCATCACAATTTTTATATTGTACATCTCCAGTATTTTTAATATTTTTCTATCCGTCTCATTCATAGTCAGTCAAAGGTTAGCTTATTTATTTCTCATGAATTTATACATTACATGAGTTGAAATAGAAATTCATGTCGAATTTATCTTCGCTAACCACATAACTTAATTATGATAAATATTCTGTTACTCTCTTGAGATACTACGAGTGATTTTCATTAAATCCATTGTTGTGTTCAACCCCCAGTCGTATTCAACTCCACTTGTAACTTTGTGCTAATACTATAGTCAAAGCTTTATTATACAATTAGTAATATGAAGAGTTAAATATAAAAGAAATGATTCAGTAACTCAACCAACAATCCGCAACAAATTTGTTACAAGATACATTTTTCTTTTATCATCAACTAGCTGAACGATAAACTAAGTTCTTTTTGACACCAATTTTAGAGGAAAGCTACACCACTGAATACGTAACTACTACTTATAGATTTAATTAAAAAGTAATGACAGTATTATTGTGTTATAATCATCTAAAGAGAAAATCTATGTATTGCTAAAAATAGAGTGTACTTTACTATCCGCACTTGCTACTACTATCCGTCATCATCATTCATCATTCTCCTGCCCTTATCCCACTCTAAGTTGGGTCGGCACAACATGTTACAATCATGCTGCATATGATTTGGCTACGTATTTTCCAATCGGCCGCCTACCTGACGCCAACTTACCTTAGTCGCCTTTTACGACATCTCGGTAAGAAATGAGGGTAGTCTATTCTATGCAGCCGGATACCACACGGCATTTACCTTAGTCGTCTCTTACAACACCTCGGTAAAAAAGGAGGGTGGTCTATTCTATTCTGCCGGATACCACAGGGCTTAATTACTTCTACTATCCGTATCTTAACGAAATCGCGAAGATGTTGCGATTTCGTTGTAGATCTATCTCTTGGTGATACTTTTGTTACGGGATGAAACGATAGGTGATATTTATGAAATTAAAATATCGTGACTAGTAGTCATAGTTTATGTATGCCTACCCAATTAATTTCGAGTCCATCCGGGGCCGTTCTTCATGAGCTCTTTATATGTGAAAAGCCGTGATTTTTGAGATTATGGTAGTGAATTTGTGTAGTGCTAGAAGTGTAGTGTGTGATGAGCGTGATGGTTTATCTTCACAATCACTATGATCAGTCTACTTTATAAATTGCATACATTTTCTGAAACCGTAGATACAACCATATATATCTATACCAAAATAATATCATTACTACTTTTATGATACTGTTGCATAATAAGGGTTCTTATAACACGAGTGTTATAAGACCAAGTTATGTACAGTATCATACACTACTTTATCTACTCTCATACTATAATACGTAAAACAATATTGCAAATAAAACGCTGAATATAACAACAAATTTATTTTTACTTGTAATAATTATTGATGTTCTGAATATTCATTTTCCATTCCCTGAACTTGTGGTAACATTTAATATAGTTGCTCCTAGATTTCGTCTGCAACAAGTTCACGGTTAGTTCAAGTTCATGTTTGACGCAGCTTTCAGAATATCTGGTGGTGTACAATCACCACTATACCCGCTCTCAGACATGTTTTTACACAAAAACTTATTTTTTACAAACAAAACTAAACTTCGTTTAAATATTGAAGAGATTTTTTAAATGTCATATATTGGCGCCAAGGCGCAAACATCGATTGCGCATGCGTGTTGCGTCGCCGCGGACCCATTCATTTAAACCTTTTTTTTAAGGTATAGGTTCAACCTCCTTGGTCCAGCTGGAAGTTGTATAGGTGTATCGTTATGATTAAAAAGTTACATTATGATACAGGTGTCCATACAAGACCTGTATCGTTATGAAACTTTTTAATTTTTTATTTTTGTTCTGTACGTAATGTTTGTCATAAGAATTTTGTTTTCAGTTTTATAATCTTTGTATTATAGTATCAGAGTAGATAAACTACTATTATCACCCTATGGACACCTGTATCATAATGTAACTTTTTAATCATAACGATACACCTTAAAAAGAAGGTTTCAATGAATGGGTCCGCGGCGACGCAACACGCATGCGCAATCGATGTTTGCGCCTTGGCGCCAATATATGACATTTAAAAAATCTCTTCAATATTTAAACGAAGTTTAGTTTTGTTTGTAAAAAATAAGTTTTTGTGTAAAAACATGTCTGAGAGCGAGGATAGTGGTAATTGTACACCACCAGATATTCTGAAAGCTGCGTCAAACATGACCGTGAACCTGTTGCCGACGAAATCTAGAAGCAACTGTATTAAATGTTACCACGAGTTCATGGAGTCGAAACGTACGTTTTACGTATTATAGTATGAGAGTAGATAAAGTAGTGTATGATACTGTACGTAACTTGGTCTTATAACACTCGTGTGACACTATAAAAAAACTCGCCTGCGGCTCGTTTTTTTAAACCACACTCGTGTTATAAGAACCCTTATTATGCAACAGTATCATAAACTACTATTATATCACTGGCCGCAACGTAATGTCTAAAGCTATGAATATAGTTTTAATTATTAAAATAGTATTGATCTAAAAAATCTTTAAATAAAAGATAACTTTTTAAGAAGTATCCCAATTCTAGCAAATGGCGACACAGTAACGGCGGCCATTGAAATCCCGAATTTAGACTAACCTCCTTTTGAATCTTTAATGCCGGTTGGTTTATATTAGGCTTAATTTTTGAAACAAACAGACCCTCGTCAAGGTAACGTTGATGTTATATACATGTTAATATTTTACGAGGAAAAAACCTGAAATTTTATTTTATAACAAACAATTTCGGTAGGTATAAAATTTGGTACTTTGATAACAACAATCGATCATGGCCTCACTCCGTAAATTATCAGTCATAATTTCATAATAATACTTATTTTTAGTATTTTGCATGTTTTAGAAAAAATATTTTAAAATATATTGTTAATTTGTGTGTAAATAAATAAGTGAAAAATAAATACATATTTACTTATGATACCGATATGTTATATAATATATACATTTTTCGATGCCGAATAGAAAATTAAGTTATGATCCCGAATAGGACATAGAAACACAGCAAAATAGTGATAGCTACATCAGATATTGAAAATTGAAAGGCCTCAATCAACCTAGGGCTTTTACCAGAAGTAGTACTCTGTGATTCATTACTGTATGGATGTGAAGCTGAAATTTCACGTAACAAAAAAATAATGTAATTAAGTTATTTTTACTCATTCAACGTCTCTTTTCGGAGTTTGATGAAAATTTATTGAGATTTCGCTACGTTTAGTTTTTATTATTATATATTTTTAATTTTTCCTGAATAAAGTACTTGAAAATAAATTTGAAAAATTATACTTGTTTTTACAAAAAGTTTCCAAGGTTTCCGAACGTATTATGAGTCTCAGATTAATAAACAAAATTCAGTAGTACAAAACAAACCCCTTTATTATACATTAGTAAGTATCTTTTTATATATGATTATTTAAACCAATAACATAGATATTTTACAAAAAAAAGGCTTGGAAATTTAAAATGATATTTGTGTCGGTACTCCCTACAAGTAGTAGGATAATTAGTTCGACAAGTCCTTTAAATATTAATGTAATTATCTACAATAATTCTATAATTAGAATATACCAGAAAAGTATTTTATTGTGCATAGAATGATGAAAAATTTATACTATATTACTAGTCGTGCTTCCAGTACATCATTATCATTCACCTGCCCTTATCCCAAGTGGGGTCAGCACAACATGTCTTAATTATGTTGATACATGTTTTGGCTAGTTATTTTACGACTGACGTCAACTTACCTTAGTCGCCTTTTACAACACCTCGATAAGAGGTACAACAGAACTAACTACTTTGCTATAATCCGCACGGGTAACCCGTGCGGATTATAGCAAAGTAGTTAGTTCTGTTGTATTGCTTGTAATATGGAATTCCGCAAAGTAACGCCTGCTTCTATAAATCACCTCGATAAGAAATGAGGGTGGTCTATCCTACTCAGCCGGATATAACACGGCCATACTAGTACTTTATGGAGGATGTAAAAAACCTAATGGCCTTAAAACAATAGTAAAAGCTATGCCATCATGTAAATATGACTAAGTAATAAAAAAGTTAAAATTTTTCTAATTGCATTAAATAATTGACAGTCAAATATCACCCATTTTTCCACAAAACATAATTACTTTTGGTCTTAATAAAGAGCAAGCATCACATAATGTTAAGGGTCAGTAAAGCAGAACATTTTAATAGCGGCTCGCGATGTGTCCCAACGAATATTATTTGCATAATTTCCTGAATTCCTTTTACAACAATTAAGTGGTCCTATTTTACATAAGTTTTTTTTGTTTTATTAACCCTACGTTCTTTTAATATTCATACATTCATTGTTACTAGATATATCACAGATCGATATCGATATTTGAATGCTCAGTTATTTTATACAATATTTTACTACTCTTACAGACAATATTGATTGTTTGTGCCGTGTGGTATCCGGCTGCATAGAATAGACCACCCTCATTTCTTACCGAGGTGTCGTATAAGGCGACTAAGGTAAGTTGACATCAAGCAGGCGGCCGGTCGTAAAATACGTAGCCTAATCATGTGACAACATGTTTGTAACATGTTGTGGCGACCCCACTTAGAGTGGGATAAGGGCAGGAGAATGATGCAGATAATATTGATTGTTTGTTGAAATAATCATTTTACTGTTAATCGATATGATAATCACCAAATGATCAAACTTTACTGATTTACTTACATAGAATCTACTCCGTTGGAGCTTTGTTAACGTTTCAACAAAACGAGTCACCATTATCAGTAAATTGCTGAACTTTTCTGTTTGAGTTATTAAATAACGTTTGTTAAGAGTAGTGTGGTGTTGGTGGTATTGGTTTATAGTGCATGAGATTTATAAATTCTGCATGCAAGGTATGAATTCTTCATATGGTGGGTGCACTCTACTATAGCATTAAATAGATTTTCTCTTATAATAATAAGTCTGCCGTAATGAAAAAGTAGACTCAAACTGGTCTGTAAACGTGGAAATTTTTCTTTTACAATTATTTTAAATGATAAGTCTTAACGATTGCGCCATTTTATCAAAATCTCTTCAACCATCATGCTCTTTCATATTAATAGTTACAAATTACAGTAAAGTCCGTTTAATTTTAAGCGTTCTCATCCTCATGTATAACATCTATGTTAATTCTCCTTCGCTGCTTTTAAAAATTATACTGTATATATTGCATGTTTTCTGTTTAAAAATTTCATCAAATTTCAGCATAAGTTAACTCCTAAACAAAATTCATAAGAATTTACAAACAAAATTTCCAATATCGGAACAGCACCATCAGCTAAATCCATTTACTAATTCGGGTCACACAATAAACTCATATCAAAATATTGATATGCCATAACCTTTATCTTTTAATCATGTGCTCCGTGATTCTTATGTGTATATAAGTTAAGATTCCGTGTGTTATATAAGTTAAGATACTGTTAATGAGAGAAAAACGTTAAAACAATTTGAACAAAAATTGTGTTATGTTCCATCTCTTCAGATCTAAGTGACGTTAAGGTAATGCCAATGTAATTACAGACTTAGCCTTGATACCGGTCCTCTAGAATATCCTTCTAACTCAGTTTACTTTTAAATTGACGCACCGCTTTCAATAGAAGCCTTTTTAAATATGAAAATAAAAAATGACAATAAAAAATGAAAATAAAGAGAATAAACTTGAACACTACTTACTACTTGAATAAATAATTTATTTTATGAACACTAATATAGATAAAATTTGAGCATTAGTTTTATGCAATGACAGTGAAGAAGCAACTTTTAATTTGTACGAAAATAATGTAATTTTTGTAAAATAATAACGGCCATTAATTACATTACCACGAAGTAAGCGATGCAAAATCAATCACGTAAATGATTTGATCTGTAGCGATAAATAAACACTAGGGACGTCCTTATTGAGTAATAATTCCGTCTCCTATACTCTTCAATATTCCTGCTTTGTTTCATTTACTGCAAGATGAGATATAGACTTAAAGGTGAAATATTTAATGAGAAAAGTTGTAATGGATTCCGATGAAAAAACGCTCTCTATATAAATTTTTAGAGCAATTTTTTCTAGTCACAGACTTCATTTCCTTACAATGATATTATTTACGTAAAATACAAATATTCTGTTTTTTAATGGTATTATTATAAACGGCTTGTCTTTGATTTGTAGAACGGCGTGCAGTGAATGCTTTATAGCATCACAAATGTGCAATCTAAAGGAAATAATGAACTTTCACGGCTAGCCAGCTAACCATTAGGGATGGCAGTTAGAGTGGAACAATATTATATAATTAACTTAAATCGATTATATAATAACCGATATTTTTTCTTTTAAAATAAACACATTTGTAAAAAATTAATCTTATCTAAAAAATCGAATATTAATAATTCTCTTTTTTACTACTTCAAAGTTGTTTACTATTAATAATTAATTCGAGTAAAGGCCAACTGAAGTAGAAAAATTGGGGTTTCTGTTGCACCGTCTACGAAAATCGATTAAAATTTGTAATTTGGCTACATTGGTTTTATCTAACAATATATATCTTATCTAAAAAACAAGAAAAAAAGGTAGTAATTAATATTATCTATATTTTAAAAATCTATTTATATTTTTAAAAATCGACTATAATAATAAAATAATCGATTAATATAAAATCAAATATTTTTTCACATCCCTACTAACCGTTTAATATAAAAAAAAATGTACCTACTCGCCTAAGCTTCTTAAAATACAGTTAGGCTAACCACGAAATACACGGGAAATAATAAAGGTATTAACGCTGGCTCGTTGTACGGGTTCCATGGTCGTCCCCTAAAACCAGGAAGACGTAAATTAAGAATAAATGGAACAAGTTTCACCTTTTAAGCCAGATAAGATAGATTAAACATCCATGTAAAAGAATGTATGAGAATCGAGAAAATACAGAGTTAAGAAGGTATTTTACTATAATCCCTTTATTATTCGCTTTAGACTCCAGTCTATCTCCTGATGATGCGTCAGTCACAGGACAAAACGATTGTCGAGATTGTGGTAGTGAACGTGTAATGTCTTAGTGTAGTATGGTGGATATCTTAGTAGTTTATAGTGCATGCATTTAACGAATCCTGCATGTATAAGGCATTGAACACGGATAGTTAATTCTACATTTAGAATTACATAGATTTTCCTTAATCACGGATATTAAAAAAATAATATTATTAGCATTGTTTTTGTGTAACGCCTTGATATCGAGATAAATATTACAGCTACCGAAACCTCATAAAAATACTCTCAACCTCATAAAAGTACATAGTACCGCATACCGGCTATATAAATAGCCATGGTCTCTCTGCATGATCATATCGGAAATAAGAAGATCCACCAATCAACCCTGATGGGTTGATTGGTGGATCTTCTTATTTCCGATATCAATCAACGTGATATCAATCAACGTGAATTGACAAAGTCAAAGTCAAGGCACACAGGCACATAGTTTAAACAATTGACGGTCGCTGCGGTCTTTAACATTGGATATATGGATTGGATATTACTAAATTTATTAAATACATATTACATATTTTAAATTTAAAATCTAAATTTAAGATATGGTATTTAGATGATGGAATATTAGGAGGTAACGTGGACGATGTTTTAAAAGATCTTAACCTCTTAAGATCTTAAGAATTTTTTTTACTGACAAACTGACTCCGGAAAATGTTTTGGCGGCCACGAAATTGTTTAATGAAATTGCCCCTAACATTAAAATGGTGCATAAAAGTATGCTTTGCCTCCTAGGTGCTCCTCTTTTAGACGAAGGCATACAACCTTTTTTAGACAGTAAACAAAAAATGTTTTCAGACAATACAGACAAATTGGGCATACTAAATTCCCACATTGCATTTACGATTTTAAAATTTAGTCTTTTTGTACCTAAATTGACGTATGTACTGCGTGCAAGCCCAATTTGGAAATATCCTGGTTTGCTCGATAATATAGATGCCACTTTAAAAAATACATTTAAAAAAAATTTGAATTTGTCTTTTGACGGATAACTCATGGAATCAGGCTACTTTGCCGGTCAAATTTGGTGGCATCGGCGTGAGGAAAATTTCAAGTGTTGCTCTTCCAGCATTTCTGGCCTCTGTCCATAGTATTAAAAAACTAAGTTTTGAAATTTTACAATCAAACTTATTTTCTTTGTCCTATGCAACAGAGGCTTTGGATAGTTGGAAAATTAGCTGTCCCAATGATGATATCCCGAAGGAATGTACCACTCAAAAACTTGGGATGTGCCATTGGTTCAGCTTACACATAAAAATTTGATACAAAATCTTTCGAGTGACCGTGACCGAGCTAGGCTTCTAGCCTTATCAAAAAAAGAATAAGGTTATTGGCTTCATGCTCTCCCGTCTAAAAATCTTGGCACACTTTTAGATAATGAAAGTTTTAGAGTGGCTTTGGGTCTCAGATTGGGAACCACATTGTGCCTTAAGCACAGATGTCCATGTGGAAAAGAGGTAGACAGTTTTGGCATACACGGGCTTTCATGCCATAGGAGCTCTGGTAGGCTTTTCCGCCATGGTTCTCTTAATGACACCATCAAAAGAGCTCTTGCCACCATCGACATTCCTGCTCTTCTCGAGCCTTCCTTGAGAACGGGGACGGGCCTTAATGTGGGACGCAACATGCGTTGATACGTTAGCCTCGTCCCATATCAGGGAAACGGCGTCCAGACCTGGAGCTGCGGCGGAAATGGCCGAATCCGGCAAGCGGCGAAAGTATGCATCTCTCGTTGAGAGTTATATATTTGTGCCGTTTGCAGTTGAGACCCTAGGGCCATGGAGCCAAAATGCAAAAAAAAAATTATCCGTTTTAACACCTCGGTTGATCGCCTCTTCGGGTGACAAGAGGGCTGGCTCCTTTTTCGCACAAAAAATCAGCTTAGCGATTCAACGCGGAAACGCTGCCAGCTTTCTTGGGACCATTCCACGTGGGCATGACTTGTATAGTAGTAGCGTGTAAGTAATTTAAGATAGATATAACTTGTACATATTTGTTATAAATTAAAAAAAAAATCTATATGCCATACCACGCATTTGAATTACAACTATAAATTCTATAAATTCATAGCGCAGACAGAAGTTATAAACTTCTTTAGATTCAGAACTTTACTTTAGACTCTGATCTAGCACGAAACAACATTTAATTAAAATAATTGATCAGACTATATTAAATTAGTCGTCATAATTGTAGACGTGAAGTTTCAACCGAATAGAGACTAACTATAAGTTAGTCACTATTCGGTTGGAACATCACGTCTCCATATCAATCGTAATATATACGATTGATGTTTGTATTTGGTTCGCTCTTCATGTAGCGTTCAGAACTCATCAATCAACGGAAATGTTTCGATCTACAGTCGCAGGCATTCGATACAACGTTAAATACTTAGAACATCTTCATTCGATAACTCACCTCAATTCTAAGCTTTATTGCGCAAACTATTAACGGCTTGACTATCATACTACGCTGCATATGTCTTAGTTACGTGTTTTCTTTTATATAACTTAATTAAAATATTTGTAAATGACATAAAAAAAACTACATACTACATTAAATATCATCTTCATTTCAAAATAAAATTTAATATTTATATAAAATGTTGGATAATCTGATAACAAATAAATCAATTTCCATGTCAATCTCTTAAATTTGACGAGATAATTTATTATAAATTTTGAAAATACCTATTGTGAACACAATTCTAATAAAAAAAGACATTAATAGTTTAAGACTAATATTGTTTGTTTTTTTTTATGGAATAGAAGGCAAACGAGCATGCGGTTCACCACAAGGAATCACCGCCGCCCACGACCTTTCGCAGAGCGAGTGTGTTGCCGTTCTTTAAAAAGGTGGAATACACGTTTTTTGAAGGCACTTATGTCATACCGATCTGGAAACGCTGCCAAAGGGAGATCGTTCCATAAAATGGTTGTGCGCAGATTGAAATTATTTGAAAACCGCACCGTAGTGGATCGCCACGCATCCAGGTGGTGAGGATGATATTTTAACCTGTGACGTACAGTGCGGTTTATGGAATTTAGCAGCAGGAATCAGGTTGTGTAGCTCACTGGAACACTCCTCGTGAAAGATGCGGTAGAAAACGCACACTGAAGATACGTTTCTACGCATCGCCAAAGAGTCCAGCTGTTTGCTGATCACCTGGTCCCCAATAATTCGAGCTGCTCTGCGCTGTATGCGATCAAATGGCTTAAGTTAGTTGTACAAATATTTGTTGGTGTATCGAATAAATAAATAAAATAAATAAATTGAATCAATCACTAGGTGTTCTTAGTAAAATACTTTGCAATAAAAGTGACCCTTACAACTTTTTTGAACTTAAAATTTCTGAGGTCTGTTCTTTCTAGAAATTCATCATATTATATTTTGAGCTGATAATAGTAAATTTGAAGATTCGGACTAGTTATATTCTTCATAAGTCCCGGTTATTAGTATAATAAATTAAAACAAATAAATAAATACTAAATACACTAAACCTAAGCAATCACAAATGTTGTGTAGATATATGAAATACGAATCTTATTGAAAAATAAAACAATAAAAGTAGCGAATGAAATCATAGATTCAATACTAATGACAGAACTAGCTCGAAGGTAAAACAAAATAACGAAGACTCTCAAATTGTATTTATACTTTGTCGTAATTTAAACGGAATTTATTTGAAAATACAAAAATGATAAAATACAAGCATTATAGCAGCTGTAAGCGACACGGTTGGATAACGGATATTACAGTCACTAACTCATAGAACAGTGTTACGACGCGTCTGTATAGAGAACAGTTTTCACAAGTACAATGAAAGGTCACATTTTTATACACCATATTTTTGTTATAAGAATAACATTAATTTTCGTTTAGAATATCTCCTGTGGTGCAAAAATGTGATTGTCAAATTTACAAGTTAGTGGTTCTTATTTAAATTTAAGATATTGCAAGATATTAAGAACATATTGTTCTTATACTCTTACGGGCTGAAATTGTTCTATCTCCTTATTTGCACACCTCACATCAAAGCTTCGCAAGAACTGGATTACTGATATCGTTCACTATTAGGTTTTAAAAGCAAAAGCTGTGATAGCCAAGCGGTGAAACCGTGTGATTCTTTCCAAGGGGTCACAGGTTCAAACCTCGGGCAAACACCAACGAGATTTTCTATTTAAAGTTATGTCCCTAATTGATATTAGCTTACGCTTTTCGATAACGATACGCGCATATTTCTAGAGAATTCGGAAGATATGTGTAACCTACCAATCTGCATTGGAGCAGCGTGGTGGGTTATAGCTGCGACCCTTTTTCCGAAAAATGGAGAGAAGAGGTCTATGCCCTACATTTACATGAATATTCTTCTTAATTATTTACATCTTTATTTTGAATGAAACGAAAAGTCTAAACGCAAATGTAATTCAATAAACATAACGACGATGGACAAACTTCAACAAATGTTCGTGAAAAGCAAGATGTAATCAGATGGTGACTACATTGTCACAGACAAAACCTACATCCGGGCGATTACATGCTGGCAGCCGCTTTCACTGTCGTCCCGAAACCGCACCTGCTACGCCCAAGGCATACAAATACACGTGTTTTGGAAATCGATTACTCTGGCCCGGCGCTATTTTGTATATGCTCTAAAGTGATGGGCTAATATTATAAATGCGAAAGTCTATTTTTCTATTTATCTATTACAGCTAATCCTAAAAAAGACGAAATTGGACATATTACAAAACAAAGTCTCCAAAGCTCTCTCTGTATGTGATTGATTTGCTTACAATATAGTTAACGGATTTTTTATGGTTTTTACTAAAATATAGAGCAATATTTGAGGAAGGCTTAAGTTTATTAACTTATAATTTCAGAATTTTAATTTTTTCAACTTAACTGTTTCATGGAACTTTCACTAAAAGATAGAGTAGGTTGTAGAGCAAAATAAAGGCTTTTCATCCTAGAATTCCCACAAGGCTGAATTTGTGATACACTGAATTCCATGTGGTCGACGCCGCGGACATATGAGTAGGTAGTTTGATACAATTGAAGAATATCTACCAGGATAACGTATGGGCTAAACAAATTCAAGTTTTTCGTTTGAAATCTGGACAAGCACAAAGTACACGACTAAACTAACGACGTTGACGAGAATGAAATTCAAACATATGGGATACAAACTCGTATGGTAAAGAATTGCAATTACTTATTGCAGAGAAATGCTAAACCTACATGTCTCTTGAGAATTCTGGGGATACGTGTAACCTACTAATCGAAATTGGAGCAGTGTGGTAAGTCTTCTCTAATCACTTCTCTCCAAAAAGGAGAGGAGGCCTATGCCCAGCAGTGGGTAACAGGCCGTTACTTTACTTTTTTGCTGAAAGATAAATTTTAATAACATATTGGAGTTTGTTTTTAATCATCATCTCAAGAATTAAAATTTTATTACCTTATATTAAGAGACGTAATGATAGCTTGATCATGAGAATAAAACTAGCAATCTCTCAATCTTGCGTTCATTACTCAAGAACTGATAAAACAAGCAACGAAGCAAGATTCAATCAGAAGTCCTAATCAACAATCATCTGTATTCCCAATGTGGAGATGAAATAAATCATATATCTCATTTTTTAAGTAGAAAATAAATCACAAAAACGCCTACATAATTTTTCAAAATTTGTCAAATTCCAACATAATTATTTTTACATTTCTAAATATGCATCGAAAAATGAACGTAATGAGTAATAAGTCGACTGGCCCGTTGCCACAGTGTGTAGTGACCCTGCCTTCGCCACCGCGGGTCGTGGGTTCGATTCCCGCCGAGGGCCAACATTTTCTATAAACAATTTGTTGGTTCTTCGAGCCTGGGTGTATTAAAGTATATATTTAAAATTATATACGTAGTATATCTACCAGTTGCCCATATCACAAGTATTAAGTTACTTACTTCTGGGACGGACGACCGTGTGTGTGTCCCATATACAATAATCGCTAAATATCGCTAATAAAAAAGGTGTATATATTCAAATTCAAATAATGCTATGAATGGTTGGGTAAGGTTTTCTTTTCAAAAATAAATATTTCTTATAATACCACATATTTTACCAAACAATCTATAAATATTTTGCTTCAGTCATAGAGTGAGACTAAAAGAACCATATATAAATTATTATATGATACTACTTGAATTTTAATCCCAAATTCTATTAATATACTGACAGAAATTTACATTTTCATTTGTATACAGCGTTAGATCCAGCCTCGTTTCTATTTTAGTGATTTTCCGCTCAGTCGGCAATACAACGCTTGATATTAATGTTTGGAAAGCTCTTCAAACTATTATATAAAACGATCGAAGTATCTAACTTTAGCCATTCATCTTTAAGTAGTTTTATAGACTCATTAGTAGAAGGTCAAATGTCAAGTTGGGCATTGTGAGACAACTGAGTTGAATATTGTTTTTTCATGATGAATCACAGATTTCAATTGATTTAAGAATGTATTTCGAATTATGTAATTATTTTTATCTACTCTGATACTATAATACAAAGATTATAAAACTGAAAACAAAATTCTTATGACAAACATTACGTACAGAACAAAAATAAAAAATTAAAAAGTTTCATCACGATACAGGTCTTGTATGGACACCTGTATCATAATGTAACTTTTTAATCATAACGATACACCTTAAAAAAAAGGTTTCAATGAATGGGTCCGCGGCGACGCAACACGCATGCGCAATCGATGTTTGCGCCTTGGCGCCAATATATGACATTTAAAAAATCTTTTCAATATTTAAACGAAGTTTAGTTTTGTTTACAACAAAAAAAATAAGTTTTTGTGTAAAAACATGTCTGCGAGCGGGGATAGTGGTAATTGTACACCACCAGATATTCTGAAATCTGCGTCAAACATGACCGTGAACCTGTTGCCGACGAAATCTAGGAGCAACTATATTAAATGTTAACCACGAGTTCATGGAATGGAAACGTACGTTTTACGTATTATAGTATGAGAGTAGATGAAGTAGTGTATGATACTGTACATAACTTGGTCTTATAACACTCGTCTGACACTATAAAAAAACTCGCCTGCGGCTCGTTTTTTTAAACCACACTCGTGTTATAAGAACCCTTATTATGCAACAGTATCATAAACTACTATAAAAGGAAACAAATTTAAAATAGAGTATTTTGTTTTGCTAATTCTTCTCAGTGGATGACAGCATTCCCAGTAGATTTTAAAATCGTTTTGGGTAATTTTTATTTATTTATTTATATACCATAAAAAACTATAACTTTTTATTAAAAAATAGCTGTAAATTACTGTCACGAAGTTTTCCCGCGTAAATCCCGACCCCACGGTAATCCTTGGTGATAAAACTATACGTTGCTCCACAACTTCCCCTAAATCGGTTCTAAATCCAGAAAATTTACAATTAACTTAAACCTTCCTCAAAAGTACACTGTCTTTTAATAAAAAACCTTACTAAAATCCGTTTAGTAAATTTTGATAAAATCGACCACATACAGACACGCAGCTTTTGGGGGCTTTGTTTTATAATATGTGTAGATTAAATGTTATTCGGTCTCTTTAAAAATTCAAATAATAGTATTAAAACCGAATCGCAAAAGTTACGATCGCTCATGATATTGAAAAGGAACAGGTGACGGGCCATGCAAGTTTGTTACTTCCTATAAAGCCTTAAAAATGTTAGCAAACAAATCGCATTTATATTTTATTCTTTTGCTATTGCGTCGCTACTAGTATACGGAGCAGTAATGTACCGTAATTCGTTGGTCATATGATTGAATCATAAATTATAGCGTCTGTGGCTATACTACTATAATATCCCACGTAGCTGCGTATTTATTATATCATTAATTATATTTCAATAGTTGTTGTTGTATCATCACAAATTGTTTAGCAATTTAATTTTATTGCATAAGAATATATATAATTCAAAAAAATTGGGCGATGTATAATAGACAAAGTAAGCTTGCTACTGCTTTGCACCTTGCACAAGTGCGTAAGTCATTTGTGGGTTTGGGTTTAAGGTTTGTTTAATTTTCTGTAATAAATTTCCGCAGTCAATTTTAGCTTTGCCATTACATTTAGGGTTACTTAGATGATAACAAAGCGTGGATATAGATAGTAATGACTAAAAGTAACAAGTCATAAGAATTATATTTTGAAAAGAGCAACCGCCGTGTTTCTTACTGGCTTCCCGAACTAACAGCAGAGTTGACGATTCAAAAGTACTTGTTTACAAGTTTACTTGAATAAAGAATATTTCGTATTTGAATTTTTGATATTGATATTATGTACGGATGTGCTATAAAACCTTAAAAAACATTAAATCGCTTCTTCGACATATGTAAACAAATATTTTTTGCTATCAATTCAGCGTAATAAAAAATTTAGAAGCAATATACATCAGTAGGTAAATAATAATATGGGAGGTATATTACTGTCTCCTTTCCACGATCTTTTTATCAACCAAGGGGTCTGACGAGCTTCATGACGGCTGACTTGCAGGATAATTTATCCCTCTCATAATCCCGTATAATATATTGAACCCAGAGAAAATTAATACGCATACATTTACACGTACTCACGTATATTAATACTACTTACCCTTGAAAATGCGATCGTAGGCCCGTAAAAGTAGATGTTCCTGAAACATATAATGTTGTTTTTTTAATATGAATGTTATATGTGACTTTTATATCGATGCAATGCACAGAATTTTTTCCGTCGACAGTTTACTTTACAAGTATAGAAAACGTGAACGTTTCAACGAATTAATTGATTTAACTCCTGCCTGAAAAATACTATACGACGAAGATTTTATTTAAAAATGGTATTGGACTTAGTAACTTGTAAAAGTGCTTTGACTTATAAAAACTAGGTTACGTATTCATACTTCTCATTGAGGGTGGGGTTTAAATTAAAGTACTTAATTACAGGTAATAAAGGAAAATAACAACTAATTGCCACATTTAGTGACGCGAAATCACGAAAGCTATGTAACATATCTAAAGCGAAGAGTGAGATGAATATTACCAGATTCGCAGACCATCAGAGTAATAAAATAATGGGATCACCAAGGACTGGTACCTTCTGCAAGAAGTTATTGAGGATATACTTCCGTAGTACAGACGAATGCAAAATGCAAGTGTAACACACTGGATACGGAAAATTTATCAGCTTTTACTTAATTAGAATAGGTCTCATTTTTACGTAGGTTGCAGGTTACTAAGTTGTATTGCCTTAATTGGTTTTGCCTCAAAACAAGTGTAGCAAACTGTATTTGGAGGCAAAATCAATGTTGGGGGTTAAACTTTTTTACATAATATTGCTTGTAGGAGTGATGCGTCGCTATGCGATTTTTTTCGTGGAAATAAAATTAAACAGACTAATAGTACGCTAGTAAGGAAATTCAACTTCGCACATCATACAGAAACTAAAATCGTCGTCAGTAAGTTTTATTCCTACACTATTAATATTTTAATAATTTAACGTTATTTATATTGTGACCGAAGGAACGAGGGAGATGATTGTATGCATATTATAAGACATTAATTTAAAGTACAAAAAAAAATATTGTAGGGTAAATTGTAGAAGACAGAATGTTATAGAATGGATATTTTAGAGGTGTTTACGATTTATTATTGATATATAGATAAGCTTATTGTAATTTACGAAGAAGTATTCCTGAGTTCTCTGTTTAGAACGACATTTAAATATTTAATTATCGCTGATTAGCGATTTGGCTAGTTGAGAAGGACAAAGGAACACGTACCAAGAAGCGTTTATATCACTGTCCTACTGAGCTAAGGGATGAACTAGAAAGCGTGAGGACATACCTTCTATATATTTTGATCATATCACCCAGCGTATATGTTATAGAGATCTTAAAGCCTATATATAGTCAACTAATAATTATCCATTGTCCTCTCCGAAGCAAAGCACCCAATTTTTACAAACGCATTCATTTTGTATTCAATCCGTACTAAAAGATTTTTTAGCCGTCGTCGTTGAATGAAGTATAAAAGGGGATTAAGTGAACTTCGAGCGCAGTACTACTAATACATGAGCTAAAATTCTAATCTTTTCATATAAAATGCAATGTTTTACGAGTCAAATAGTAAAATTGTGAGTATAAATCATAAAAAGGTATTTAAATGTTATTACCATTCCAGGTTTCTACTGAAAGTTCTGTATGTATTACGTAATATCGATACTTCTTATAATTTTAATATATCATACATTTATAATCAATCAGTATCAAATAAAATATTCCAGCTGAAATTTTTTTAATGGAATTATTATCCTTATTGTTATATAAGACCGCGGCTTTGACCGCGTAGAAGTCAGTGTATAAATAAGTTTTTCCCACGAAGATTCTGACCCCGGGTATTAAAAAAACTAAATTGGGAAAACTAGGATAAAAAGTAATTTATATTTTGCTCTAGAAGCTCCTATGTCTTCCAGTGATGGTCCTATCAAAATTGGTTCAGCCGTTTATCTTTTAGTAAAAACCTTACAAAAATCTGTACAGTAAATTTTGAGAAAATCGGTCACATATAAACAGACCATATTTCGGAACTTCATTTTATAATATGTATAGAAGGTAGTGGGCCTTACAAATTCAAAATTTAAGATCTAAGATGATAAGATTATTATTAAAACAAAAATGACAATGTTAATCGATTGCGCTAAAACTAGACTACAAACATTAAAAAAGTTTTTACAAGTAATGAGATGGTTTGTAATTAATTCTTGATTCTTTGGTCTTGGGAGTTTTAAAAGCTTTACTTTAGAAACAAAAACAATTTTGATTTAGTGAGATTTTAAATGGAAAAATTGATTAGAATATCATGAACCAAACTTTCCAACATGAACATATTTTAAGAAAGTTTAATTAATTGCTCGGTTAATTGTTTCTTCAGGTAAAAACAGGGCCAACTTTTGGCACAAAGAATCAGCTTAGCTTTGACAAATATTGTTTTATTATATTATGCTTTTATAAACACTATCGAATTGTCAAATTATAATGAAACTAGGCGGCGTCGCACGTGTGGAAATCAGTGTTTCACCCAAAGCCTTTCTTGCGTTATATTTTAACCCGGATAAAAGTGCAGCCATGCACTTTATCGGTAATCGCTTTCGATCTCACATAGAAACACCTAAGGAAATTTCTCTTTACGATACACCGATTCACTGGCAACAGAAAGTCAAGTACCTAGGTGTCACCTTTCAACCTTCCATGACCTTCCACGAGCATAGTCTGTAATAAAGCTGCGTATGTCATGGGATGACTCTATCCGATGTTATCCAAGAAAAGTAAGATGTCGCTCCGCAACAAAGTGACACTCTACAAAACTTGCATAAGACCAATAATGCCCTATGCGAGCGTTGCGTTAGCGCACGTTTCAAGAGTCAGATTGCTGACGCTCCAAAGACTAGAGAACAGATTCATACGGACAGCCACTAGTTGTCCGTGGTTCATGCGGAACCTCCATAGAGACCTCGACCTCCCTACCATTACTTATCTCTTTAAACGTTTTTCGAAATCTTACTTCGAGAAATCTGAGTTACACCCGAACCCCCTTATTTCAGTTGCTTTAACCTACATGCCAGTTAAGTCTGACCATCGAAAGTATAGGCGTCCAAAAAGCGTCCTATATGACCGTGACGATCAAATAACGATCGCAAACACAAAAACACGTAATACAAACACACAGCGTCTTCGCCGGTGAAGACGAAGTCTCAGTTTTCTGAGGTCGGTCGGTCGTGGTTTCTCCCCACCTTTCCAACGTCGCAATGACTAATCATAGTCATACATCAGCCCTCCACAACGCGTCGCCCTAAGGCGTGGTCCAGCCTCACAGGAGGCACCTTTAGGACGACGTTCCCCGACGCTAGTAGAGCTTCTGCGCTCTACTCTCTGCATTTCGCAACCTCGACGATGCTTCTGCGCTCGCCCGTCCCACCCGGTCACGCTGTAAAAGCCGTTAGGGCTAACAGCATACAGTCAGTTCCGAAAAAAAAGCGTTATATTTCTTTCAATTAACATAAAACCGTAACGTTAATCTCATTTCGTAACGTAAAAAAACATTCCCCAAAAATTGCATCTTTTAATAAAAACCGTACAAATATCCGTACAGTAATTTTTGAGAACACAGCAGCTTTTGGTGACTTTGTTTTATCCGGTTAGAAAAGGTTCTCTTGCTGAGCAAAACCAGCAAGAAACTCGATGGTCCTTTTTTCCAAAAATAGGTCTTAAAGATTCAAAGCGCTAAATTATTATAAAGTATGCTGTCTCCATACGTTATTATAGATATACTACATAGTTAGCTGCTGTACCTTCACAAATTATAAAATTCATAAAGTGTACCGTTTATAAAAGGTTAGCTAAAAGCGTGTTGTTAAATCAATAACTGGAAGCATATTTGCATGCCGCTTTCTGTATTAAAATACAGTCGATTCTTGATATACTATTCTTACAACAAGGTTTAAATTAATAAAGAGTACCTAAACTTATCATTATATCAGGTTATGCAATTCATAAGCTAGAGATTTTAATTCAAATGCAACAGATACAGTTTTACAACTATTTTACAGTAGAAAGATAGATAGATAGATAGATAGATATAGTTACTAGATAGGAGAGTTCATAAAGTTATAATTACAGTAGGGGAGCTATAGGCAGACCTGTAAGTGACAGTGTCACAATAAATACTGACACGGATGATGAAACTCGTATATTTTATCTTTGTCTAATCACACATAAAAAAGACAGACAGAAAGATAAACCCTCACATGCTTTCTATTTATTGTAGTATGGCACATTTTAAGCTGGCTTTTCTACTCCATATTAACTCTATGACTAATATTGTCAATACCATTAATATAAAAATAATATTGTCAATACCAGAAAAGAAATGACTAGCAATTAATTTTGGCGTACTAACCTATGTTACAAATCAAACTTTTTCTCAACAATATCTATATATTAATATCTGAAGCAAAAAAATTGTACCCTTTTTACAAAAATACTAATATAATACTAATATTTTATAAAAATAATACATAAAAAATACAATAAATATTTTTTTTAATATTACGCGCACTGCACGCAAGTACATGACTTGACACGAATCTTTTATACCCGTTTAAAATCTGTGGATAAATTGAGAAGAGATTAATATTATTTGTCCAACAATCACAATTATGATTCATTTCATTCATTATGAATTATGGTCGAATTTTGGTCATTGGACGGCTGCTAGAATATATCGTTACAAACAGAATATACGGTGATTGATGTATTTTTATAGTAAATTGCAAATAATTTTTAATATTTTATTTATACGAATAACCTAAAGGTATACCGTACTATGCCATCAGCATCTTACTTTATCGATAAAACGTGGAAACAATGGAACAAGCGAAAATTGAGACTTGGATTAACACAAAAGTTTTTTTACGGATACCACTTAAACCTAACTTGAGGAGGACTAGAAGTTTTAACTGTCATAATAACTTAGAAAAATTTAATATTGTTGTGAACGACCAAGTGATGATAAATTAAAAAGAAATTAATCGTGGAAAGAGTAACAAAAATATTTATCTGATCATTAAATGAATCATATAAAACCTTAATAATATATTATAAATATTTATTGTTTACAATTATCTTTGTATACAAGAATATAAAGTTAGACATACTTTTGCGTTTTGTATTTTTTTTTGTCTTAAATTGAATAGGGTAATTATTACGTCTTAACTATTAAAAGAAACTAATTGAAAATAATCGAAGTTTGTATAACTACACCCATGCTAAAACGTCCCTACAAAATCAGAAGATTCCGAGCGTCTCTACGCTTTAATAATTAATATCAAACTGACCTGGGCCTGAACGTAGTACAAATATAACATTGGTTAGTAGCCGCAATATGCTCACGCTTGATATTTTATTCCAAATAAGCAATCCCTCAACAGAACTGGTAAACAGCTGGCTAAATTTCTACTCACGTAATCCGACTAATGGTAGCGCGTATAGCCATTTAGATATCAAAGCCCCCTAAGTCCTAACGTTATCAGGAATACCAAACAATAAATGTGTAACTTTGCCGAGAATGTATCTTGGCAAAGTTAATTTCAAACAAAATACTCATTAAGGTTTATATATAACAAACAACTTGGTTCAAGTTGGTTAGGCAGATTTTTAAGAATATTTACATATAGATTATTAATATATAGTCATAGTGTTAAATTTAGTAAGAAAACAACAAGGCCGGTCTCTTTCTCTCTCTCTCTCGCTCTCCAGCAGCCAATGGACGTCCACTGTTGGACATAGTTATTTTCACGGGATCTCCACACGACACAATCTTATGCCCCTTGAATCCAATAGGAGCCTACCAATGCTGCGTTTTCCGGTGTAAGCTCGCCATTCTAATACATTTAGACCCGCAACTCCCATCGCTTCTCCGCACTATGTGCTTTTCCCATCGCAGCTTCAGCTTCACGATACAGTGAGCTTGTAGGTAACTTTATTTATTCTACAAATCTCCTCATTTCGGATTTGATCACGTAGAGTTACTCCAAGTATAGCTCCTTGCATCGCACGCTGAGTGACTCTAAGCTTTCTTATTAGGCCCTTCATGATCAGACAATAAAAGACCAGTAGAAGCAGGAAAATTATCCCTTATACAAATGTAATTTCTGTCAAAATTTGTCTGCTTTAATTAGGCTAAAAAATCTCACGACATTTAACAGTGAGTAGTAACGTTAAGCTCCTATGTTAAGTAACGTAAGTTCATATTGAATTTTCAATAATTTTTAAATGTAATAAATAAAAAGCTTAGACTAACAGTGAATCTATTTGATGATATAAAAAAACCTCAGAAAAATCACAAAAAATTAGGATCATGATTGTTAAGCACGTGGAGTTTAAAACTTACACAATACATAACCAAAAATTATAAGTGTAGTTATTTGCACGATAAATATATTTATAATAGTTACTAAACAAAGACAACCTCAGGAAAAAATACTACCCAGTTCTTAAATGGAAAAAACGGGAGCAGCTTGTACCATAAATACTATCCTGAACTACAAATTTAGTGGTCTATATATTTCGCATTCACTGGTAGCCCTTTATTTTCCTTTAAAACACTTGTTTCTTTGAAATGCGCTGCTGTTGGGAGCATTTGGAACATCGTGCTATTGCATCAAAACATGCAATAAAAGGAAAAAAAGCACTGACTTTTGATGACATGAACACATGCTTATAGTCCATATAATCGGAATGGTATGGTCGCCACTGAAAAGCAGCTTTGAGGAATATGCCAACTTGAACTGAGTGGTGTACCAATTTGTAAAATCACATTTCTAAACATTTTACCTCTTATTATTCAAATATATTTTTATTTCTCAAATATGATGTTAATAAGAGGTTTTTAATTTGATTAATGATCACTGTCTTTCTTAAGTTTCTCTTAAGTATACATTTCTGAAAACAATAGTAATGTATATGGAATAATATAACTTAGAAAGTGTTTTGTAAAATTTTGTGTTATACGCTGTAAAAATGCCCTAAGTAAAAAAAAAGAATTTCATTATAAATACGATTCTATTTTATACAGAACAATACAACTAGTGCTGACTCACGCTGTGCCAGCGGCTACAATTTTTTTCTATAATTCAAATTTTAAACAAAAGTAGTTATTGTGAGTTAACCATAAGAGATAGATATGCTATCACTGACTTTTTGTTCTATTTTTATAGATCTACAATTCTCTAGGACATTTCTTTAGCATATCTCTGCTGGTTTACGCAGCGCACGCGACTAAAGCTCCCAGCAAGTAAGTTTTTTAACAACTGCTCGATCTCTTCAACACAATTTACATAATACCGATATGTACTATTTACCTAAACCATCCGGAGGTATTGCTCTAGGTTTTGGTGAAAACCGTACTAAGATCCGTTCAGTAGATTTTGTGAAAATCGATTACATACAGACAGACAGCCTTTTGAGACTTTGTTTTATAATAAGTATAGATATGAAGATTTCCTTAAAGTTATGAAGATAATACGAACATATAAGATTTAAAGAAAATGCAAACGTATCAACCGTAAGCAGTAATAAATGGAAAATACTTTTCTCGGAACCGGAGCGATAAAAATCGACTGATCATTGAACTGGAACGCGCAGTAACGGAAAGGCGTGTTTGATCACAACGATAATTTTCCTGGCCCTTTTCTGGCACACTTAGGTGTAACGAGAATGAATGCAATCATAAAACTAAGGTAATTGCTACTATCAGAAGAGCATATTGGCATAGATATTACAAATTGTCTAGAACAATCATTAAAGTTTCATCATAACAATTACTTTATCGCTCTACCTTACATATTGCTCCGATATAATTAAAATTAACGGTGTAATTAAATCATAGAAATTTCGAGAAGAAGTTATTAACATTGGAAAGATAAAGTGTTATTAAAGTCAGACTAAAAACAAAAAGTTCGATTACGATAATCATATAAAAGAGCTTACATTCAATGAACACATAAAATATGTGCAAATGAATCTCAAAAGTTGTTAAATTTCATTAAGTGAAGTGATTACGTTTCGTTCAGAAGTTCTAACAAAATCAAAAATCAAAATCAAAATCAAAATAATCTTTATTCCAAATAAACCATTTCAGACACTTTTGAATCGTCAAGAATCAATATGATTAATGA
Organism: Morpho deidamia; assembly: GCA_947086505.1. Taxonomy (NCBI): domain Eukaryota; kingdom Metazoa; phylum Arthropoda; class Insecta; order Lepidoptera; family Nymphalidae; genus Morpho; species Morpho deidamia. The sequence goes on from CAMTZC010000027.1 coordinate 8,832,150, forward strand.
AGCTACAATTACAATATCTCTAGATTGTTTATTACCAGCGTGAGAATCATTTTAGAATTTGAAATCATAGTATGAAATTCCCACTATGAAAAATATTTCAGAGACAATAGGGGTATATTTCACAAGATCTAAAATATTTTATCTCTTAAAAAATGTAGACGGAAGATTAACCTACACAAAATAATCATAACGTACTTTTACTGGTTAATACAAATTTAAGTGACAGAAACTAATCCAAGTTTTTTTTCATAAATAGATTGATGATAAATTAGTATAATAATACGATACAATAGTAATAAAGTAACTCAATCTCTGGATTATTAAATATTATTGTTATAATATAAAATGATTGTTATTCAATAAATATACGTTAAGGGTTTTTTACAATGACTGTTAAAATTATTTTAACTTATACAACGCTTACATCTAAATCAGTGTTAATAATATAGATTTATTGCATTTATTGGCTGATTTTACTATGCAAATTAAGTAATGAATAATCAAAGGTATCCAACTAAATTCCCCCATGGGAAGCAGTCCCAAACTCTTGAATATATATCTAAGTCTTCAAATTTTATTATTTTAAATAAAGATCTATTAAAAAATATAAACTTCTTCGAAAAAAGGAATCAAAAAGTAAATGGCATATTTTTCCTTCTATATACCATTAACATTTACTTGTAGCAAGAAACTTACTTCATGATGCATCTATTTGTTTTTATATAATTAAAAAGGGCAGATAAGAAACAACATTGAATTAAATCGAGGATCATTAAGGATGGAAGTTTAAAAATATTTATTACCCTGCAGCCCTCTGTAACGATAAGCCCACTTTATTGTCTTCGGCTCGAGCCACTTTTGCCCTATCTTTTTATTGTAGCTACGGACATTAACAATATGATTCTCAAGTTATGGTTAAGACGTGGTCGAGTGTACTGAAATTTTACTCTTAATTTAAAATTTATTACGAAGTTTCTGTTTTATGTTGTTTTTATTTATTGACAGGCAATGTACTCATATAAACTATTTGGGACATAAGAATGTATCACATGTAATATCAATGGCAGTAATCTGTGACCAGAAGTAAATAAATGTACAAAATATGAATTTGAAGTCTAAAATAAAGATTACAGATTTTACGAGTGTGAGTTCCAATCTCTATAATTTTCTGAGGGTTGCTCTTTTTAAAAATTCCTCTGTATTATACAAGTACAAAGTTGAACTTCTTAAATTCATTTAAAATATCCGGCATTGCCTAAATATGTCATTTGATTACATAGGATTTGAGAATCACCAAGCGAGAACATTAATTGAATAGGACTGAGCAAAATACAGGAGCGATCCATCATCCGCTGAAATCTTGTGCGCGTATTATGCTAGATAAAAGGCATGCCCTAAAATGTACACATCCATGAAATCTATACAATGATGTCAACATATGTCACTTATCTTTCAATATTCAAGATACAAGTCAAGTTAAAAGCTTTTAAAAAAGCTTTTATCAAAATCTCATGTTCCTATTAATAAATGTTGAGGAGTTCCCTCGTCTGGAGCCAATCCTGGCAGCAGCATCAGGTCATACTTATCATAAACATGCATTGTCATTGGGACTGGAGAAGCATGTGAAATTTTAGTTCAATCGGACACCAGGAAGTGGGTCAAATTTATCTTGCAAGATTCAACCTTCACATACATATACGGCAAGTTTATAAAATGCTTAAAAAAAATCAAAAGTAATCTTAAGTAATATATCGATTTGTTCTATTAATTCATATCATTTTCATCGTCGAGTCATAGATTCTTGAGAGAGAATAAAGTTAATTACCGAAATAACATCGCATTGTCGATAGTCGTATCGTAATGTACTACTGCTACTCTCTCTACTCTCTACTAGCTCACCAACATCTTTTAAGCGTCTTGAAATAAATTTAAGTAAATTAGACTGTGAAGTGAATATAAGAACATCTTTTTTCTTAAACTATTAAACAAAGGAATCACGTGGCCTTTAGTTATAAATGTAACTTTTTTGTAGTACTAAGATTTATTATATAACTATATTCTATAAGACATAATGCTATAAATATAGGGTTTTTTAGATGATGGTAGTAAATATTAGTTTGAACATAACATTAATTGTTAATTTTATTTCCACGTGTTTAATTCATGCTAAGAAAATATTTATTTCCTCAAGGCTGCTTGGACCTCTAGACCACGCAATTGGTTTTAAAGATAATTCATAAATACTTTATGTTATCTTATTACGCGATTATACTCAATTATTTATCTATTGGTCATGCACGTGTCTGACTATTATTCTAGACCGGATTTTATGTAAATTATTAAATTATAATTCCAACAAACATTTGTGTTTGAGAATACGAATAACGACGCAAATCATTCAGTACTGACATGTTCTATAAAATCTAGATGATATACATATATAAAAGATTTCCTATCGTTACAATTTTCCTTCAAAAACGCTTTCTTATATTTATATTGATCACTGTTTATATTTTTTAAACTACTAGGCGTCGGTCTTGCAACGTGAATGCAAAGGTCTTCCATGACCTTTTGAAATTGCTTTAAGCTACCTACTTAGCTATAAACAGTCCGATGCATTTGAACCTTCACAAACATACCTTGGGATTTGCTTTCTTTGAACTATATGTCCAGTTCAATTTCGCTTTTAACTCGTTGATGGACTTAACTAGGGATATCAAAAATCGATTTTTATATTAATCGATTATAAGATAATTATTATAGATAGATTTTTTTTAATTGATTATTTTATCCTCTTTTGTTTTCTTTTAAGATAAGATATGCGTTATTGAATGAAAGCAATGTCAAAAAAACAAAGCAAAACACATTTTAATCGAATTTAAATCGAATCTAATACGTTTTTTTTTTCGTAGTTGTCCTCTTTAAATAGTCAAAAAAATCGATTATTTATAAACCGTTTTTTGTTCGTTTCGAGTTAATAAATTTTTTAGAAGTCGATTTATTTGGAAGAGGGAAAAATCGAATATTTATTAATCGTTTTTTTCCACTCCAAGTCACATCCCTAGACTTGAAAAATTTTCTTTTCTCTTTTCTTATGCCACAATCTGACTGTATGCTGTTAGCCCTAATGGCTTTTACAGCGTCACCGGGCGGGACGGACGAGCGCAGAAGCATCGCCGAGGTTGCGAAATGCAGAGACTAAAGCGCAGAAGCTCTACTTAAGTCGGGGAACGTCGTCCTAAGGGTGCCTCCTGTGAGGCCGGACCACGATTGATAGCCGTTGGGATTAACTATTGTTATATATTATATTGTCACTACGAAAAAAAGAAAAATTACCTAGTATAAAAATCTTAAAACTAATATTAGAAAGCAGGTCTTAACTACGAAATACCTTGCTCTGAAGTTTCAGTTTAATTACTTCTCATTAGGAAAAGGAAATCTAGATAAGAATAGAAATCTAGAAACATTCGAAAATCTGATTTTTATGTTTAGGTAAATAACACAATCACGTATATTATTATATTAATAAATGCATTTCATAATTGTAATGCATTAAAAGTTAAGTTTTATCTCCCTCACTTTCAATATTATCAAAATCAAAATCATCGACATATTGTAGAAAAAAAATACTTACATGAAATTTATAACAAATTTAATAATGTTAAATTTTCGAACCAGTACTTAAAAATTCAAAAGTACTTTTTTACAAGTTTATTAGATCAATGAACATTTTGATTTTGAATGGCCTTATTTGAGATACCTTTGTAAAATAAAACGTTATTTCACTCCCTTATTGTTTGAAAAGGCATCTCAATTTGAAAGGGTCGTACATTCGGTCACAAATCACTGACATCTGATAAACATGATATATTCATCGACTAGCTGAAATAAATCTACATAAAGCAAAAACAACAGAGCCGGGTTTTATCGGGAGACTGTATCACACCAATCACTTTGTATTATTAAAGATATCATGTATAAAACAAATATCAATTGAACAACAAAAATAATTAAGTATAACATGTAGAAAACTATCTATATGTTTGACTTATGAATGATGTCACACGGTGAAAAATTGCATAAGGTTGTTTATTTTCGAAACAACACTGATATAAATATTTGTTTATAAATATTCATATCTTTAACAAAACAGACTGCACTAATATGTTTTATAATTGTCCTCACCAGTTCGATATACTTGACTTACACAAATTCAAATGATACATTAATTAATGATAAAAAGTTAAGTTTTTAGTAATACAATATTTACAAAATAGATGATAGAGTTATTTTGTATAGGAAATTCGTGTTTACTTATAAAATCTATTTAATCCTAAGTGTAGGAAGAAAAAACCGTTCTCTTACCTTATACATGCAGGATTAGTGGCAACGCTTCGCGATTTTGTCGTGGAACCTATCTCCTGATGATGCTTCGATTACGGGGCGAAACGAACGTTGAGTTTGTCGAAGTGAATATGTGTAGTGCTGTGTTTTGTTGTTGGTGGTATTTTGTGATACGTGCGGTAACTACTCCTGCATGTATAAGGTATAAGAACAGTTTTCGCTTTCTACACTTGGCATTCCATAGATTTTCTTAACAAACGCGGATTACAGTCTATAAAATAATAAATCTATAAAAGTAATATATCTATAAAAATATTAAATCTATAAAAATACTAATCTAGTTCTATAAAAAATTACTAAATCATTTCATTTCTTGTATTACTTTGCTTATTACTTTACATGTACGTACATTTTAAATTAACATCCATATAACTGAAAAACTATAAAAAGGAACCAAATCTAAATTGCTCGCCAGGCCTACACTATCTCTAAAGCCTCTTATTGTTTAATAGCTCACGTAGATCTATAATTCGATTCAAAACTAATGGCTTTAACATCTAACCAAAGTGGTTAGTGTTTATAATTACTTTATCAAGGTTATAAATTATTTAACGCTATAATAAATAATAAAACAAATAGATTAATTTATATACGAAAGGAAAAGTAAGGAAAGGAAGGATTCATAACCTATAAAAGAAAGATATGTAAGTCGTACCATACATTAAGACCATAAATTGAAAACCAAACTGAGGTCGAAAATCTGTCTTATGATATCTCATCTCTTAGTTGGAAATCATGAAATCTAACATAAATAATATAACATATAAAGGATAGAAACAAAGCAGCGGAGATCCAAATCATAGCTATTCCAACATTTTATTGTGCTTTGAAATTGCCGTTACTTCTATTACTTCAATTTTCTAATCATATTGATAGTAAAATGTAATTTCGACAGCTATTTTTATAACAACTACACTTAAAAGATTATATTTTTTTTAATCCAGGAAGGCTTGTCTAAAAAATAAATAGTCAACGCTTCTGCAGTATTTAATCATTACTATTTGTATAAACTGTTAGGAATGACTACTATTCTGACTGACAGTCGATCTTAAGAGCCGTTTTGTCATCAAGGTACGATCGACGCTGGTAAAATTTCAATCAAGATAACGCAAATATTTTCCTCTTTTAAAATATATAATTACTACAAACATCAATCTAGGAGAAGAACGATTCAAAAGATTTTATCCTAACTACTAGGTATTTTCATTCACGCTTGTTGTGTTCAATTGGTGTTCAAGTGTTCAACACTTGTTGCGTTCAACACTCAAGTGTTCACACAAGTTAAAACAAGAGGACAATTAAAAAATGATATAGAAAACTTCCAAAGATTCTTCACACAGATTGCCAGTAAGTATATAAGTTCTAGATAACTAGAACCTAATATCAAGTCAACGTCTACGGTTAATTAATGACATGTGAGATAACAAAAGGCGCTATAATTTAACTATGAAACACTAGCCTATATCACGACACATTCAACAGGTACAAAGTTGTAACGAAAGATATCCATCAAGGATACGTGTGGCGAGCACCGCGACAGCTACAGAGTTTAGGGCGGGCGGCATTGACCGCTATCCACCTCGTTTACCGGGATACAGATGAGCAATAAGGCTTTACTTACGCGAGCAGCGCGATCACCGTGATGCTACACTTGGAGTACTGTGTTGTGCCGCGTGGCCGGGCTCCGGCAGACTGTTGCTCCCGGGACCGCTTCACTTGTTACGTGCCACCCGCCACCTTGTACCCTCATCCTCAACCCTCAATATTCCTCCCTTCCCCTGCGCACCACTTTTCCCGCCCCGGGCGATCCGCCCCGCATCCCCCCACCGATATCACGGGTCTTTCACTTTGCAATGCCCTTACTTACCTAGGCGAGCTACGTATCAGTCTACCTCTGAAATATTTTAAATATATATTTCATCTTTTCAAAAGATATAAAGATAATTAGTATCTAACGGAAGTTTAATTTTAATTTTTTATCTAAATTCTTTTGTTTGTGTCAAACAATTTCTTATTAACACTGCAATTAATTTTAACGTTATGTTAGAACTAGTATCCCGTAGTTACTTCAAGCTGTGTATGCCACTGCTACATGAGAAACGGAAAACCTTGGACCGTTTCCTGGACACTTATTTGCCTGCGTGTATATTTTCGATGAAAAATTTTCCGATCGTGTTTGTAACGATATTTAGGGATATTTATAAATGACAGCGCATAAACATATGTGAACAAAGTTACCACCAACAAGATTCAAGAAAAGAGACCACGATGACGATATCCTATGAGCTATTGAATACTATGCAACAAGGATAACAAATTCCACTTGTCTTGTATGCTTACATATTTCTCTATTTTACTTTACCCTAAAGTGTAATGTGATTAAAACAATTGTTTATTATCTTATTTATATAAACCAATATAACAATTAAGAAGGTATTATTACAAAACATTTATAGTCCAGTATACCGCCGTGTGGTATCCGGCTGAGTAGAATAGACCATCCTCATTACTTACCGAGGTGTTGTAAAAGGCGACTAAGGTAAGTTGGCGTCAGGCAGGCGGCCCGTCGTAAAATACGCAACCAAATCATGTAACAACATGTTTGTAACATGTTGTGCCGACCTCACTTAGAGTGGGATAAGGGCAGGAGGATGTATGTATGTATTATAGTCCAGTATTTACTTATATAAACTAGGCCAAATCCTAAGTAACAAGACATACCTACTACATGACGGGTAGATTAATTTAGTGTATGAACAAGAGTGGTCCAGGTTTGCAGTGAGATTGCTAAGATTACGTTACAAAATCCAACTGCTTAGTTACGAGCTAGAGTTATAAAGCTACCATTAAAGTACACATCCTATTAATTATCAATTAGAGTATACACCTCTACAAACGAGTATGTTTTGCCTGCGTGCTTCATAAAGAATTTTTATTTGTCTCAAGTCATTTAAATTAAATTTAGTAGCTTATTATCAATATTAAATTACATTTTAATTAATTCAAATAATCACTATTATCTATTATTTTATTCATTCATTTTTCAACTTTAATCTATGTATATAGTGTTTCGTTATTTTTATTTTTCTTCCTTCCTTTTTTTTCATCATCCACTTTATTTTATTTTATTTCTTTTCATTTTCTTTCTGTTACTCATAGGTTGGCTGATAGAGATCCCTTTTAGGGATAAGTCCGCCTTTTGTTTGTACAATAAAGAAAGAAACAAAAATAAATAATAAATAAGAATACGACAACTTTCAAAACACATTGCTTATGGTTATAGCAATAATTAACAATCATTTTTTATCAATAATATTACATTGATTAAAAAGACACTGTTATAAAATATGTTATAACATTATGTCGAGAGCGAAATCCATAGCGGTGTAACAATTGTTGACCAAAAATACGATTAATTTTAATTCCTTTCCACCGGTATGTAGTTTCTTCCTATACGTTGTTACGGTTAGGTTGTATTTAGAATAATATTTACCCTCATCGTAAAATTCATAATGAACTGTAAATATCAATTAAACGTATCAGGTATTCGCAGAAAATTGAGCTATGCTTACGTGGGTGCAGTATACAGAAAGCTCTGTAATTATTAGGGCCACGGCGATGGAATTTATACATCATACATGGCTCTATAAACTAGACATAGTATGTTGATTTATTTAAAAATATAATATAGAAATTTATAGTTTGTTTTAAACATTTACGATTATTTTTTAATAATGTAAAATATTTTATAACAACGTTATTTTCCGTTACACTTATTTAATAAATAAGAAACAGTTTTCTCAAAATTTTCTCAAAAAGCGCATTTAATCTCTTCCAAAAACTCGGCGACAATGCTTTCTTTTCATATTACTGACCTGCCCGTTGGCGCAGTGGGTTGTGACCCTGCCTTCAGCTCCGCGGGTCGCTGGTTCGATTCCCGCCGAGGGCCAACAATATTTTTTCTATAAACAATTTGTTGGCTCTTCGAGCCTGGGTGTATATTTGTATTTAAGTATGTATTTAAAATTATATATGTTTATATATTTACCAGTTGTCTGTCACCCATAACACAAATATTAAGTTACTTACTTTAGGGATGAACAACCGTGTGTGTGACCCATATATTTATTTATTTATTTAACTATTTGAAAGAATTTGTATTTGAAACACCGTATAGTACCCGGCAATAAATAATGCACATCGATGTTTAGAACGAAACAGCCGGCCAGTTCGGTATCGTAGAGCGCTGTCACGGTCACTCAGTTAGTGTGTGACGTTTCGCACGGGTTCGTCAGTCTGTGCGACAGAGACAATGCTCTATGAAGACAATGCTCTATGAGGCCTCAATGTGCATTATTTATTGCCACGTACTATAACAATTTTTCTTCTTTAATTTTATCTAATATAAACATACCTAAGTATTGTGTGAGTTACATAAATCACATGTTATCTCCGGGTCTGATGAGATCAATCATCTGAAATGCAAGCAAAATAAAGGGCTGACACGGGCAAAAGTAGGCATTGATTCACGATAATCCATGTAATCGAGCGTAGAGCACGTCTTCTGTAATTTATAGGTCGTGGAGTCCCAATGTACTTTGTTTTGTTGTCTGATATATGATCGTGTTTGAAATCAATAACTTCTGAATCTGATTTGACGTAATGTAAGTATGTTTATAGACATACATAAACAAAGTAATTCTCATAAAGCGTGTCAACTAAGTGAATTCAGGAAGATTATATAGTCCTCCATCCAAGGGTCATTCAATAGGTACCGATCCATTTTTTTTTATATAGTTTTACCAAAGTTGCTAAGCTTGAGATAAAAATTATGTAATGTTAAATATAAAATAAGTATTGAAAATTTGGAAGATATAAAGTTATTATGTTAGAGATTAATTTATACTAATATCATACAAAAGTGTCTATGTTATTCTTTCACTCCTGAAGGGACTACGAATGTGTGTGTGTATATACATATATATTTATATAATATATATTTAATTGAGGAAAAGAGTTGTTGCTTGGGCATTACCCTAAGAGATTTCGCGAGTATAAGGTTTCTACTGGGAATTTAGCTGCTTCAAGGATAAAAATAGTATTTAAATTGATTAAATCATCTAAATATAAAAATCTGAAATATCATAGTAAATTTACATAAGTTCTCAACGGATAAGGTTCAATCAAAGGAAACTTGAATCAGATGTGAACGGTGTATTCAATGGATCGCAATAATCCATGAAATCGAGCAGCGAACACGTCGCTTTGATCGAGTGAGTTGTGCAAATCGATGATTATTTATTATTAACATAATACGCGCAAAAAGTGTTAAATTTAAATCCTTACAAAACACGTTTAAATATATTGATATTATTAGGCTTATACTCTGCAACTATCAAAACCAAATCAAAAGTATTTGGATACGTTAAATTAACCACATGCAGCATTTCGACTACCACGATTATTGTTATCCATTTATCCAACGACTCAGTGCATTTATGTTATGATCGAGTAATTTTACGACCCGTGATATGTCCAATATCGCACCGCCATTTCACGCGCACGTCATGTCACCAAAGATTTCTTCTCCCTATTTAATGCTTCTTATGCACTGCTAAAGATTTCCAAAGCATAAGATCTTGTTACGCTTCGAAGTAGTATCTCCCAAGGACCTTTCTGAAATCGTCTCTCCTCTTCTCTCTTTATTCAAGTAAACTTGTAAACAAGTGCTTTTGAATCGTCAAAATCTACTGCTGGTTCGGAAAGCTGTTCCTACCGAGAAGAGCCAGCAAGAAACTCGGTGGTTGCTCTTTTCAAATAAAATTCTTATAACTTACATTACGAACTCCGCATGCTCCGGTGGCAGATCACCATTCCAGCACCTTGGGAATCCGGCGTCCATTGGTTCTTCGTATTATAAGCGTCCTCAATAGCCACTTTAACTAAGATAAACGATATAAGTAACACTGGTTCTTTTCTGATCTCCCTTCAAATTGCTTACACAAAATCACTCAAGTATAGCTGGCCCGTTAAAATATTCTAAGCCTTTTTATCGCCACAAATCACACTTAATATTAAAAATCAGGTCTTTTATATGTAACACAGAAACCTCGACCTCTCCAGCATAACTCATGTCTCTCGTTGCGCTCCTTGAAATCAGACTTTGAGAAAGCGGAGATTCAATTCTGCTCGTCACAGCTGCTTTCATCTTAAATCTAGTTAGATCGAATGACCACAGATACACAAATTTTTAATTGCCTGAATCAAATTACAATCGTCATTACTATTTTAAAACACAAAGCTCACCGACGCAAACTAGGGCCTACATTTGAATTCAGTCACTCAAAATTAAGCATAAGTCTAATAAACAGCGTTTAAGTATTTTTCAATTTTCATACCTACTTAGCAGTCTCGCTAGTATTTTATAATAAAGTCGGGGACGCACTCCTTTCATAACGGCCTTGAAATCGTTCGTGGTATCCATGAACATTCCTTCGCGCTGACTGAGCGTACCTAATACATTCATAACATTCAGGCGGAGAATTCCAAAGATGTGAGGGATCTTTATCCTTGTTCTCGAGTAATAAATAGAATCATTATATGCATACTGATTTATTTTCATTATTTGAAGTTGGGTGCTATATAAAATATATTTTTCGGGAGCTATAGATACTATATTTTTTTAACTTATAAATGTAATATAGAATTTGTCGTTTTTATTCATAATACAAAAGTAATAATAACATTATTTTGCTAAATATATATAAGTTATGCTAAATGTATAATGGACTATCCGTTTTTCATACCCGATAAATGCAGGATTTGTAAAAACACATGCACAAACCTCCACCACCACAATACACAAGCACTACACACGTTCACTATCACAAACTTAACGATCGTTTCGCCACGCAACCGAAGCATTTAGCATTATATATATTTTCTATTTATTTTATCGCGGATTATAGCAAAATAATTTTATTCATACTTTTATAAATATAAAATTATTTTATTCCTTGAAAGACGTCACAACTCACAATATCGCAATCAAGATCTGTGTGAAATTAAGGCAAAATTTACTACTACATATCAAACGATTGATTTAATTTGATTTGTGCATTTGTTGTAACATGAACCTTTGTTTTCTATCGCGTCATAAACGTTAAAACCTATAATCATAATATTTATAAATTATGTATTTGATACCTATTTAATAATGCGCATAATTCAGCGTTACATAAAGCAATGTTTATCACGAAGTGAGACAATTTAAGATATGACTCGTTAAAACACCATGATCGATATTATAACAAAACTCAAAAGTTCGACATTTCAATGAGTTTTACTAATTTAAAAATGAAAGCGAACGATAAGAAAGTTTTAGTCCAGATCATGGTCGACCGCATATTACAAAATAACCAGTTGGTGTGCATTAAATTAAACATTGCAGAATAAATTCACATGGGAGCCACTACTTTTTTGTTTGATGTGAAACGTAAACTGCCTTCCGCTTGTCACAGCCATACTTTGAAAAAGCTAAGATACAACCGAACCCGCTCATACCAGCGGCTTATACACTTCCATTGACGCACTAAGGCGTCCTATATGAAAAAAAACACAAAGTCGTAATATACACTACAATGATACTGGTCACAGTAACATCACCAGCCCTAGACTACACTTCGCCCTAAATTATGATCCGGATATTTATGGTCCGATAAAAAACGGATAGTCCACTATACATTTAGCACTATATATATTTTCTATTTACTGTATCGCGGATTATAGCAAAATAATTTTATTATTACTTTTGTCTATGATCCGGCCTTACACTAGGAACAATTACGTCGACATCCCCAGGTGTTATGGTATTATCCTCTCCCGACCGTTCGAGATGTAAAAGCCTTTAGGGCTACTAACGTAAATTGAGGCTGACAGAGCCAAAGTGGCCGAACTTCTTAAACAAAAGTTTATAGTATTAAGGAAAAACAATTAGCCCATATTTAAAATAATAGCAATTAATAAATAAATTAATATCTTTTATAGATATTTGCTGTCTTATCTATACTTATTATAAAACAAAGTCCCAAAAAGCTGTCTGTATGTAATCGATTTTCTCAAAATCTATTGATAGGATTTTTGTAAGGTTCCCAGCAAAAGAGAAGAAGTGCAATGCTTCCGGATGATTTAGTTATATAGTACATATCGGTATTGCGTCAATTGTGTTGTAGAGATGTTGCTAAAAAACTTGCTTCCTTGGAGATGTGGTCGCATGCGCTGCGTATACCAGCAGAAATATGCTAAAGTAATGCATTAGGGAATTGTAGATCTATAAAAATACAACAAAAAGTCCGCAATAGCATTTCTTTATCTGTTATGGTTATCTCATAATAACTACTTTTGTTTAAAATTTGAATTCTAGAAAAAAATTGTGGCACGCCGATTTCCACGCGGACGAAGCAGCTGGCATTAGTATTATTATAAAATATTCTTTATTTTTAAGTGATGTTACTAACCCTAAGCATCTTATTCATTAATTAAAAAAACTCCGTCTTGAAAAACTGTCAGTTAGGTCATTCTAACTCTCATGGCCTCGATTCAGGTCGATATAGAGGTAAAAGAATGCTGTCAACTTTTATGCAGTTAGAAACAGTATCTACTATTTCACTATAAAACTCTGATGAAAATATGTTTATTTTTTTTATTTAGATATTTCTTGCTTATTTATAAATATGGTAACATGACGGTGTGGTAGTTACTGTTACTTTTGTTCAAATTAGGTGATCGGGACATGAGACTACGAGACTGCGAGACCTTGGAAATAGCTAAGTCTTATCATGTACTAAAATGCTGTTTTTATTTATATACACTAAATATTTCACTGTTGTCTTCATATAAAGTTTTTCTTTGTATAAAAATTCACTACATGACCCTTAAAAACGGTATTCCAAGTTATATAAATCATGTAGTACATAAGTAAATTCAGAAGATTCTGAGTTTTTTTTTTCATTAGGTTATTTTAATGAAGGAAAATAGTGACGATTTAAATCTGATCCTATCAAGTCAGTTTGGCATTACGAAAGAAAGTGGACCTCAAGTACAAAATTTAAAAAAATCATAATAGAAAGTCCAAATAAAACAACTAGATTCCGCCGTCACATTCCTTATATTGCATGAAAACAGAACAAGATCTCATAAAATTTATGATATAAAAACCAATTAATTTAAAAAAACAAAATATAATTAGCATATTATAATACACATCTGCTGCTGTAATTTAATTACAATTGGAAGTTCATGCTTTCATCACAATGAATGCAACCTATCTTCTAATTTAAAAATAATGAAATGATGACAAAAATAGCGCCACCTATGGATCGTGTTAAGATGTTCAGTTAAAAAATGCTGCCCTCGACGATGACACGGGTGACTGGCTATATGCTGCGCGACTTTAACATAATGATGCAAACAATACAACTTAGCATAAGTAGATATTTAAATGTAAGTATATCATTGAAACTTAGAAACTCCTTAACTTCTGTTTGAACAATCAATGTACCGCATATCACGCGGTGACGGTTAATATTCTTTCACGTGAATAATTAAATCTTATTTCCTATTTTATAAGACCCTTCGCCTTGAAGAGATCGCGCATGAGACCCTTCAGGTAGCGTATTTCACGCTGAAGATCCGAGCACTTCTCCCCGAGATCGGTGTGACGTTTCCGCAAGTTCTGCTCCTCGGTAAGCAATACCTCGATCTCGGCCTTCTTCTTCTGGCGGTAACGGGTCGCCGCGTTCTTATTCTGCTCCTTCTTACGCGAACGACGATCGTCGACATTCCGAGAGTACGGCTTGGGTCGAGACGGCAAGCACCACTCTTCGTCGGCCGACGAAGACCTTGGTGATGAGGGAGGTGAAGATCGCGGCGACGAACGGGGAGAGGGCGACGCGCTGCGACCGGAGGGCTGCGGTGAAGCTAGTTGAGCGGCGCGGTGACGTACCAACTCCTCGAGTGCTTGGGAGTCACAATCGTAGTCTGTCAAGACAGCTTGAGCAGGCGAAATCGGCCACTGTTCCGTCGCCGGAACGAGTTGGAGAGTGGGCGCGAGAGGTGGACATTGGGCTTGCTGCGCGTAACTTAGAAGCAATTGCGTTGCTGGACCGGGCGGGCTTTGTGGTGGAGTTAGGTGGGTTAGCTCGACGGCACCATACACCGTTTCAAACTCCCGCAATAGCACTTCAGTCGGCTGCGGCACTGTCTGTGGTGGATAGGGCGTAGTCTGGGCCACTGGGACAGCAGGCGTGGGCGCCGGCAGCACCACAGCGGATGGAGCCTCCACGCGCTCGGGCACTTGGGAGATATTCTCGAAAATGGGAAGTTCTACTTTCTCTTCCAGCCAATTTTGAAATATGTTTTCTGAAAAGAAAAGAAAGTATTTTTTTATTTTATTCACAACCTGTAATCATTTTAAAGTAAAAAAAGATCTCAGGTTCGTGTCTATTTACTTTGATGCTGAAAATGATAGCGAAATATCCTATAATATAATTGCTCTTAAAAATATCGAAATTACTATTAATAGATAAATATTTAATTTTCAATACTTGATTACAGTTTCTTAAAGATAAAAAAAATTATTAAATTTTGTTCTGTATATGTTTATATACAAAAATTAACTTTTATATACTATTTCTCATAAGAATATCAATATGGCTACACAGAAAGCGTACCTTAGCATGAACAGAATCAATGATTTTCAGTGAATAAAAAAATATATTTCTTAATAAGGTACATTACATTCTAAATTTGATTTTTTCATCGTAAAAATATATAATTAGTTCAATTTCATTCATTCATTCGCATTTAGCACAAACGCTTATAACATTGATTTAGGTTTTGCAAATTTAATTATTTATATTAAGGTTGATATTTTATAAGGAATATTATATGTACATATACACTTTCAATGGTAACAATTAATTCTAATCGACTGTCGTGAAGGTTATCAGTCATCACGTGTCGCCTCGTTGCATTAAAGATTCTGCCCAAAATCAGAAGTTAAATAACTGACTGATAACATTATCAAGCTATTTACATAAATAAAATTGTTATCTTGTCGCTTTGTTTGCAGTCTCGTAGTCATCTCAACTGATGGAAGTGGACATAGGTATGTACATCAATAGATTTCTATATCACTTGGTCTTAGGCCCTGATCCAATGACGAACAGTAAAGTTTCAAGTCACCAGTCCTACTTCAGAGTCTACCAACATTTGGTTATCCTAGGCGAGTTTGCTCTTTTTTTTCGAACTGACTGTACGTTTTTGGCCGTAACGGCTTTTACAGCGTCACCGGGCGGGGCGGGCGAGCGCAGAAGCATCGCCGAGGATGCGAAATGCAGTGCGTAGAACGCAGAAGCTCTAAAGTCGGCGAACGTCCGTACTAAGAGTGCCTCCTTAGGGCGAAAAGTTTGCTCTTTGAATATCTAGGGTTCATAGTGTTTTAGTTTGGTTAATGATTTGACTATACAATGATACGCCGAGCACAGGATTTTCATAGGCTATTGAATAAATAGTTATTCAATAGCCTATGAAAATGTCATAATTAACCAGTATTGAAGAAAGTCATCATTCAGATTCATTCAGTAATCATTAGGAATTCTGACTATTCAAAAAAAGGTATAGGCATTAATTGATTTTGAACTAAAATAACCACGGTAAATTAATAAAAGATCTGTAAACCGACTTGTACTTAAACTTTCTAAAAATTTACAAGTTCTATTAAATTAATATAGTATTAAAAGTAATAATAAAATTATTTTGCTATAATCCGCGATACAGTAAATAGAAAATATCGCAAAGCTTTGCGATTTTGTCGTGGAGTCTATCTCCTGATGATGCCTCGGTTGCGGGGCGAAACGATTGTTGAGTTTGTGATAGTGAAACTGTGTAGTGCTTGTGTATTTTGGTGGAAGTGGTGGAGGTTTGTGCATGTGCTTTTACGAATCCTGCACGTATCGGGTATGAAAATACTGATAATCCACTATACATTAAACACTATATATATTTTCTATTTACTGTATCGCGGATTATAGCAAAATAATTTTATTATTACTTTTGTATTATGGATCTCCGCAAAGTAACGCCTAATTCTATAAATTAATATAGTATTCATCAAGTTCATCAAGTAACTCGACACCAACAAGGCGTGTGATATAGTTTAGAATTTTTTACATGATGGGCACATTACATTTGTACGTGTAATTTTAATTTAAGTCGAGTAAGCATAGGAATGAAATATGAGCTGTGAATACAAACAACGCCTTACTTTACACTTAATTGTCATATTGCGAAACACTAGAATTTAATGCTAATATTTTAAATGCGACACTATATTTGTTGTTTTGTGTGTCCTTCTCTCACGAGCAAAAAAGGTCGATTTGATTATTAATATTAAGATACTTGAAGATTTGGCGGGGTTGCATAGTCTACATATAATATCTCACTATTGAAGTCAATGTAGATGATATCAGAGGTACAATGTGGTAATTATACTAATATTATTACTACATTGTACCCCTGAGATCTTCTACATTGACTAATTACAAATTACGCTATAAAGGAATAATGATATTGGTATGATTATTTGGGTGTTTTACCATCACATGTTGTTTATTAGAAGATAGAATTGTTTAAACAACAATTAATATTATCAGATGTCAATCTTAAACCTTTATCTAAACAGCTATTTAGGTATCCTATATCGAAAAGTGATAATTATGACTTTTCTTTTTCCAAATACATATCTTTCTAAAATGACAATTTTAAAACTTCCTACGAGAAAAAAGAACAGATAATGACTTCCTTTTAGAATAATTAAATCGATTCTAGTAAATTATATAACAAACACGTATTTAAATGCATTGGCCTAGATTTTCCTTATGAAATGACAAACGCAATAAACCGATACGTAAATAATGAATATGATAAATGTAGAATGATTTGTGATACAATCAACGCAGTATTTTTATTAAGAATGTTGTCGATCCCGCACGCTGCGCCACACACTACAATCAATTGGTCGTAATTGAGAAACAGTCTGCGAGTTAGAATTTGATTGTCCTTTGGATCCTCTTTCTTTAATTCTTATGTGACAAAAAAATTCAACATGATTGATGATTTTATGCTTTCACACTCACACTATTTAAAGAAAATAACTATTTGGAAATGTTTTCCGCCGTGTGGTATCCGGCTGATTAGAATAGACCACCCTCATTTCTTACCGAGGTGTCGTAAAAGGCGACTAGGGTAAGTTGACCCACCGTGTGGTATCCGGTTGAGTAGAATAGATCTGACAACATCTTTGTAACATGTTGTGCCGACCCCACTTAGAGTGGAATAAGAGCAGGAGGATGATGAAATACTTGGAAATGTTTTGTGACAAATTGTTTGTCATAGAAAAAAAATTCAATCATTTCTTTAAAAAAAAATGTACGAAGAATACACAAAAATCTTATCCTTTTTTATCTTAGGCATTTACTTTATAAGACTTCTGATCAAGGCTAGTTGACTTTAAGTTATTAGTATTGTTTAGTTTCGGGGACGCTTGGGGGGGGGGGGGGGACAGGACCGGTGGTCAGCTCCTGTTCCACTTATTCCACCCCCTTTTTGGGATAGGGGGTTTCACTGCTGACCCGACAGTGTCATTCTACCTACTCTACTATAACTTACTAGTCGATTGAACTATCCTCAACCAAAATTTCACTCTTACCTAATATCTCTCCATCTTACTAGTGAATACACAGGGTCACCCATAAGGTAGGAGACGAGTTATTTTTAAGAATTTATTATTATATTTTCTGAGAACGTGGACGAAAAGCAATGGGCTTGATCAGTACCTTATAAAATGACCCTTTTGATAACCTCGTACAATCTGTGGAGTTCACTGATGCTGCCCTCCCGCTATATAAACGCTAGATAAATAATCGTAACATTCTACGTCGCTTGAAAAAGTTAATATGCCACGTAATTAAAAAACATTTATTCACATATTAACAAAAATATTTCTTCTGAATAGAGCATAATCCTAACAATCAGGCATATTATGCATGAGAGATTCATATTATATTATCTTTGGTGTGAAAGAAGAGGACCTAAATGACAAATCCATTAATAAAGTTATGTTGAAATTTCCACATAAGCATTGTGTAGATTAAATTTAGTATAAAATATAGTTAATTGTATAATTTTAATTGGAGTTTCGTTTTAACTCTTAACAGTTGCGGTAGATTAAGAATATACGACTCTGGCATTAAATATTATACAACACGAAAAAGCAAAATGTCAAATCGAATATTTTTTACGCCCTTTCGTAACCTTAAACCATCACCCAGCTGCATCTTCTTAGAGCACAGAAAGAACTTAGTTAATCAATTGTTGTCAATGTGTAGAAGATAATATAAACTTATATTTTGAAAATAAAGGAGAATATTATCATAAATAAATACTACCATTCTGTTAAAAAGTAAAATAAACGTCTATTAATCTATGCTGTCTCATACTCATTATTGTCCTGCCCTTATCCCACTCTAAGCGGGGTCGGCACAACATGTTACAAACATATTGTGTGATTTGGCTACGTATTTTACGACCGGCCGCCTGCCTGACGTCAACTTACCTAGGTCGCCTTTTACGAAACCTCGGTAAGAAATGAGGGTGGTCTATTCTATACAACCGGATACCTCACGGCACATACCTTAGTCGCCTCTTACGACACCTCGGTAAGAAAGGAGGGTGGTCTATTCTATTCTGCCGGATACCACACGGCTATGCTGTCTCATACTATCCGAACTAAAACAGTGAATAGTATAAGTATTTTTAGTCAAACTTCTCAATGCAGCATACCACATTGTGCAGCAAACTTGTTAGGCATATGACCTCGCAGGACATTCGTATCACATTCAAATGTAGGCATCAATATCATATATATAGATATAGCACGGACATAACATATGTTTTATTAATTTACAAAATATTTATTCATTTCTATAAAATAAGATAAACTTTTAACAGTTCATATTATAAACGTAGGAATATTATAATAGAAACGCGCTATAATATAACCTGTATTAACAGATTATCATAAATCTCTCATAACATAATTCTCTAACTCAAATAGGAAGATAAATATCGACCAGTTTATCCGACTCAGACCACTTAATTTGTTTTTTTTTTATGATAGCGAACATTCGCTCGCCTGGTTATCGTAGGTCATTGATCATACATACGGTCATACAAAGACACTTTACTAATGCGGATTGATTTTGATGACAAGATAGAAGACTAAGGCTCACAGAGAAAAATATTTCAAAACTGTATATTATAATATTACACGAAAAAAAAATGTAAATACTAAAAACGTTATCTGAAACTAAGTTGAAGTTACCACAATAAAAATTTCCAACGGAAAATACGATTCGTTTACGTTCACTTTACAAAATATTACGTTATTGGCTAATGTCTACATAACCTAAACTAAATTTGCATTACCTAAACTAAAGCAACGCGAACACTGCTGTATTGTAACTTTGTGTATCATAAAATGTTTTCATGGATAAAAAGTTAACATCAGAGAGAATATTTTAATTCTATCCAACTTTAGGTTAATTTCAATCTTTATGAGAGGGTGCCGGATGGTTCAGTACTTTATCGCAGTAGAAGATAAAGTAGTAAAGTAAAGTAGCGGCCTGTTACAATCCCACGAATTACAATTACGAATTATTAAAAATCAAACATCTCGATCGACAGGCTGCAGTTTTTGCAAAATAACAGAATAAATTAGGAACAACTTCAAATTGAAAATTCGTGACCACTGTTGTTTTCTTTTTTTATGCATAATACGCTAAGATGAAAATACTTTGGAAGAATTGGTATTCAACAAAAGATTCTCCCACGTGATGCCTTAGGGAATATTCGTTCCTAACCTTTGTTTCAAGCTATAAAATTGCAAGTATAAAATATCCAATGCAGGTTGATTAAAAGTAATATATAACTAATATAAATATATTTATATTTTATTCATATTTCTTATGTCATAAATGAAATATTTTAAAATGTTCTATTATAATGACGGAGGTTATTGTAACTTGATTCTGGCAAAGCAAAACAAATTGAAACTTGTGATCTTGGAAATATTCTAATTTACAGCCATTAAATATATATTTATAATTTTTCATTGTTTCTATTGTAGATCAATAGCAATTAACCTTATTGTTCTGTGATTTAATAACATTTAATTATTATTGATTAAACTCTTAGAGAAAAGTAACCTTAACATTTTGTTCAGCGATCTTAATGTAACTAGTTTTTTTTTTATTTAATTTTTTCGTCTCGTTCAAAATTATTAAACAATATAATAAACAATGTGGTCGGCTTAACACATTTAAGTAACCGAGCACTTGCTACTCAATAAGAGATCGAAAGATATACCAATGCGTAGGATTGCAAACAAGTAACCAATAAGTCGCTTTAATTATTGAGCGCATAGCGAAAACGAGGTCGCCTTGTGAGCAAACTGGTTTATCAAAACAGTCGTGGCGCAAACGTGGAAAGGTATAGTTCCACGTATTGCAGCACACGTTAGACAAACACCAAGTTAAATACAATAAATACAATGATACCACGGAAATATTTAAAAACGATTGTGAAATTCGATCTTTTTTTGTGCTATAGGCAAATAGGTGGCCGCGATGACGCCTGATGAAAAGTTACGATTTATCTCAAATTGGAATGCGCTTGCCTAATACTTGATTATTTACTCTTACTTTTAAGATACCATGTAGAGGGAGAAGGTAATGCCGCGAAAATATCAAATTTAAGCTGTACGCAAGAGGAAAGAAGTTAGGCGCTTAGAACGTATTTGCGGGAGGTAATTGGAATTAAAAATTTCCGTCTGATGCTACCACCAGTAAGATAATAAAATGGCGATGTAAGAACAAAGCCATGAAGTTATACACTACATACAAACAGCATCTTGTAGAGAATCGATGAACAGGCAACCCTACGCCGATGCCGCAATCTATACAATTTAGCTTGGTTAATAACTTGACGTCGGTTAGCTTTATATATCGAGATACGTTTATGCTGGCGCCACATTAATTTTCAATCGGCATTTAAACACAAGATTCTTGTATCAATACTAGAATGAAAAATAAGTTCAAGTTACGTGGCTGCATTAGTGCGACTCGTAATTGCTCATTATTATATGAATAAATTATAATAATTAAAGTTATATTAAATTATAATGAACATTTGTTATAAGGTGATGTTGAAACAAGTTACCTAACTTAAAAACGGTATATAAACATTCAATTAACAATAGTAAAAAAATAATTGTGATTACTAATATTGCAAAGAATATGTTGACATTGTCGGCCTTCACAATATTTATTGTTGGCAGCACTGTAACATATATAGCAGGAATGTGGACAATACTTAAATAAGGCAATGCCTTTGAACTTATTATTGACAGTTGCCGACATTCATATTTTTTATGATTATAACAATATCAATTTAATATATTTTTGCTTTATAATTCATAACATTCAATATTTCACAAATGGTGCGTATAGTATAAATAATTTCAATGGATGAAATTAGGTAAGGCTGGAGGAATATTTAAACTTTTTATCAATTTTATTAAACCGTCGCACCATGAACTGTACTACGTATTTTTTTTTAAACAATAAGGTTCTTTTCATTTAGCAATATATAAAAACAGGATAAATATCGTATATTTACCAATGTTATCGATAACTATAACTTTAATAGTGACGATTCGTTTTGTTACAAAACAACTCGAAGAATTAGAGCGTAAAGACCTTGAAATCGGGTAATATAGTTTGTAACGACAAGATCAAAACAAAACACTGCCGTCAGAAAAATTTCATACAGCTCAAAAACATACCAGCATATAGATCTGCAAGTGCCATCACGAAGTCCAATATGTATTTACAAGTAACAGATCTCTATTAAAGTCTTAGTACTATAATACAGTTCTAATGTTATTTCTATACGATTAAATGGGCAGTGTTATTGCAGAAACTGGAATCCTCGTGGTGCGAGCAGTAGTCGTCGTAATAAGTTCAGAGTAGGGCTAAAGAGCCTAACGTCTTTTGACAAGTTTTTGTGAATTGAACACTATCTCCTTATTCCAAATGCAGCGATAGTGGTACTTCATTCTAACGGGGTCCAAAAGGCGCATGGACGTTGGCAGGCATAGGTCGCGAGCCGAGCGCGAACGCCCGTAATGTGCTTCTCGGATTGAATTTATTGTCACGGGTTAACAAACCAGCATACGCGGCGCGAGACACGCTACTACTGAGTGCGCGTGCGCAGACAATGTCAACGCGGACCGCACGCCTTTCCCCTCCGTGCCCCAGTCGTAGATGCTGAATATTAATTTAGTTAACGCAGCCAGAAAACAACAAAATGTAATAGCAACCTCTAGCAACACGTAAAAGTTGTTTTTTTTTCCATCTGATTCACTGAAGCATCTTGGATATATGTATATATATCCTTCCATCATCCTATCTTGGATATATGTATATATATCCAAGATAGGATGATGCTTTACGCTTGCTTTTGACTGGCCCGTTGGCGCAGTTGGCAGTGACCCTGTCTTCGGCTCCGTTGGTCGCGGGTTCGATTCCCGCCGAGAACCAACGTTTTCTATTTAGAATTTGTTGGTCCTTCGAGTCTGGGTGTATATATGTATATAAGTATGTATTTAAACCTAGATATGTATATATTTACCAGTTGTCTCTCACCCATAACACAAGTATTAAGTTACTTACTTTGGGGATGGACGACCGTGTGTGTAAATGTCGGATTTATATTTATTTATTTATTTATTTATATATTTTTGACATAGTGTTGATAATCTTAGTGGGTTTTAAAGTAAAGCATATACACAAAAAAAATATTTTCAGGTATACAATATAAAATAATTGTAATCATACATATTTTATAAATTTAACTTATTATTAGGACTCATTTTATTCTGGAATTAACTTAGTACACAAGTCAAGTATCCTTTTAACCTAATGGGGTTTACTTGAATTTGGTAAGAACGACAATGTTAGATTCAATAAGAATGTTTTTTTTTCTACTATACTGAGATTACCGAACAATAGATGATTTAAATTATGAGACCATTTATATAACAAAAGTTATCACCGCAATATAATCATATAAATCGATAAATTGAACTATTTACGAGGCACGTTCGTGACTTGTTGTAAACCAGATCAGGGGTGTGTCCTTTACATATAAAGCACAAAGATAAGGAATCTATAATGATAAAATAATGTGTATTTTCTAGATACAGAGATTTAGCTTGTAATAGAACTTAGTAAAAAGTTTATGAATAAGATTGTATGAGATCTGAGATTTATATTTGCAGCTTAGAATACAATAAAAAAGCTCAAACCTAAACCGGTAAATTAAAATTTGAATTGTCCTGAAATTACTATTAAGGGCAGAGTTTTTTTAATTTCCACTAAACATACATTTTTTTTATATAAGAACCTTCTTTATATATCGTATATCGTGATATAGAACCTACTTTTTTAATTTATAGACATGACTTGACTTTGAACACATCGTCAATAAAAATCTTAATACTTATAGTAAAGTAGTAGTAAAGTAAAGAACTTTTCCGCATAAAAAGCTATAAATTCCCAAAAGTAAAATTATTAATCGAGATTAAAACTATACCACCCTTTTTAGTTTGATCGGTTCAGTAGTTTTGAAGATTAGCGTAAACCCGTGACACGGGAGTGATACGGGAATTTTGTACATAAAGTTAAGCGTTCATTGGAAACTGAGTGTGATACTGCGTCAACGTTAATAAAAATAATCATTTTATTTAAATGTACTATTATCACTTTTTAATCTATCGTATCAGCTAAAGGTCAACTAGTTACTAATGTTAGTTAGTTTCTTTGCAGGGATTTTTGCTAGCAGAGAATAAAAACTGCCGGAGCCTTTTCGCTTTTCAATCGGAGTAATTCATGAGGATAAAACATTTTATTTTGTTTAAACAGTTAGATCACTGTCGAGATTGTTACCGTGTTTTCCCGTTTGTGTAATATAACTATTACACATAATAGAAAAATCGTTCATTTAGTACTTGATTACTTAGACATGGATTTCCTAAATGGTTGATATGCCTTCCAAGACTTTCCCATGGATACCCATGAGCCGACATAAATGTAACGTATTTTGAAGGTCAACGAGGTCTAAAAATCGATTCCTATTAATTAACATCAATTTCTTATTTAAAACTCTCTACCGTGATTAATGAAAGATGATTTTGAAATATTAACTGTTAAATTTACACTTATTTTGGAATAGTTAAAATATTGGATTTTTTTTTATTAATATACGAAGTATTTTAGGAGCTTATTACATTAATAAATAACGATTAAAAATTATCGACGTCCTAGGCTTATTAAACTATCTCTAAATCTTAATTTTTCATTTTTATCTTATTATTTTTTTAATAATGTCAATCAAAACTTATGTTCATGCCGTGTGGTATTCGGCAGAGTAGAATAGACCACCATCATTTCTTACCGAGGTATCGTAAAAGGCGACTAAGGTAAGTCGACCCGCCGTAAATTAGTGACTAGGAAGCAACGCGAAATTTGTTTTTTTTTTTATCCGACGGTATATATACATCTTGGATTGGTTAAGGTCATAAATTTTAATAAAACGGAGCGAAAGGGAGGTCAAACATTTAGCAGGCACCTATAATTTAACTACCATATTAGGAAGAAGTCTAGCATGTCTGTATCCAGCTATCCTACCTTGAGCAATTTCAGTAATAACATTTCCCATACTTTTTCAATAAAACAATTCAAATATATATTCCACATTCGCCAAACTTAATATAATATAAATTCAGACATAAACTTTATCAATCAATTATAAGTAACTAATTCAAATGATTTTAGTTATTTTAAATTTATTTCATTATTTATTTATTATTAGAGTTATTTAAAATTAATAAAGTAAATATGATTATTTTTATTATTTAATATTCTATTACTAACGAATATTGTTACCCATAAATGTTATAAATTTGTAACTATAATAGAAATACATGAATGGGCACATTCTGAACGGAATTTTAAATGAAAATACTGAATGAAATATGTTCAACTAAAATATTAAAAAATATATTTATTTATCTGGACACAAGTTTATTTGAATAAGTTACAAGATCTTTTAAATGTAAGTTTTAGTTCGAAAATACATTTTTATAATTTAAATAATCCTCGACAAGATTTTACAAGTAATCGAAGGTCATTGAATGATTTTAAGATGGCGTATTCGGGAAGGCTAAAATTTTTGTGGAATTTTAGGATAGTGTCGTATACCAAAACAATGCTCTACGCAAAGCAAAATAGCTAACGTACCTTGTTTGCATTGAGTTTCAAGCTGCTGCAGAAGATCGTTAGCAAGTTCGGCTCGACTAGGTTTCGTGTCGGGCGGTGACGGCGGGTACATAGTGTTAGACGTGTCATCTTGAAGGAATTTGCTGAATTCGATCTTCGGTGCAGCGGTTGGAAAACTCTTCAGAAGATCTGTTAACATATTTATTTATCAATAATACTTATTTGATAAATAAGGAATTGGTGGCAACAAAAATTTTATAGGAAAAAAACAAACCATACATATTAAAAATCGAATAGGTATAGAAGACTTAGATATGAAAAAATAATTATCGTTACAATTACAAACTAATTCTTAATTAACATAACCTTACCGCTTACTGCATTCTAAAACCTTATCTTAATTTGATATTAAGCATGAATTTTTATTAATGAAACCGTTTACTTCAAGGCTAAATTTTATTTTATGAAAAAGTTATTTTATCTTACCATATTATATCACAATTTATGTAAAAATAATTTAATTTATAAATCTTACTTTGTATTATCGTAAACTGAAAATCTCTACACAGTTCACACATCCCATTGTTTTTATAGCAACACATTTCGACTATTTAAATCCCGGCAACGTTATAACAAAACGATTGATTATCTACAGATATTAATTAAATTGAGAATTTAATTGTACAATTCTCGGTAATAAACGGGAGGAGCTTCAAGGTAAAGAGCTTACTTAGATAAGTAGTGTACAAAATACGAAGAGTGACCGAAGACGTCAATATATATATGGGAGATAACTGTCGCACGATACTACGTCAAAGTAACGCCCAGAATATGTCGTAACTCTTTAAATCTTATTTGATAATGTCGAGACAATAGCCTCTCTTATACATTATTATTAAAATATATAAAATAATGTCGAACTGTACGAAACAAAATTTATATCATAGATTCATATTATATACATAAAAAAAAATTGTATTAAATAGTGAAAACACCATAACTAGAAAAGTAATGATAGTATTACTAATGTGTAAAGAACTTCCCTAGAGACACGGCTAATTCTATAAATTACCATTACTTGATATGAAATAAAGTG
The DNA here is from genome assembly GCA_947086505.1 of Morpho deidamia. Taxonomy (NCBI): domain Eukaryota; kingdom Metazoa; phylum Arthropoda; class Insecta; order Lepidoptera; family Nymphalidae; genus Morpho; species Morpho deidamia. The sequence continues at coordinate 8,859,108 of CAMTZC010000027.1, forward strand.
ATAAGTAAAACCTCGCAGGAAATCTACACAATTTTAACCTCACCTACACCGGCACTTCAAGCTGGATAGACTGATGAGGCTCACAGAAAAAAATTCAAGAAATAGAATTGACATATGCCTTTGAAACAAAATAAAACGTCAGGATTACGCATATTCGTATAAGTTCTCATAACAATAGACGTGGGTATTTTAATTTAGTTTGATATTTAACCGTACAAATTTATTCATAGAATAAGCAATAATGTACCATAGCTATTTATCTACCGATATAAAAGCGCGTTAACCCTTGACCTGGTCAAGTATTTTATACCGGATCTGTCTGACCGATCATTTTGTCTTCCATGTATTATATCATACGGAATAGGACGATCGGTATGATATAATTGTTTTGTACCACGAAATCTAATCGAATTAGTTTTACGAAACACCCTTCCGTCTTCTTATTTCTTCCGCATTTAGTTTGTTGCTTTGAACACTTATTATATATGCGCTAACATTATTAATTTAATTTTTAAATAGATCCAAATATAAATAACTCTAAATAATTATTAAAATTAACTTTTGCAAGCACCTACAACTAACAAGGGGACTTTTAAAAAAATCAGTTATAAGAGATTTTATTAGATAAATGAACTACAATTTCTTGAGTGTTCTCTTATAGAGAAAAACTAGCAAGAATTTTTTTTGTTAAGTTTTTAATTACATAATTTAAGTCTTGTAAAAAGTTTGTGGGTGCTTCAGATCCAAGATATTGATGCACATTCAATAATCTATAGGTAACTGTCGCGATTTTATGCACTAGATATCAAATAGTTTGTCAAAATTAGATATTGTTAAAAAATATTGTATACAAGAAACAAGAAAAATAATAAATATCCAAAGGCTGGGAAAACGCAGTCTCTATAGTTGAAAACAAGGATATATTTAACCCCTAAAATTGGGAAGGTCACACTGAACCCAAATATTCTACAGACATTGCAAGCTTCCTCAGGGTATTCTTTTGTACAATGAGCGTAATGAATCGTAGATATTCATAAGTTAAATTATAATGTCAGGTAAGAAGGCAGTACATTTTAATTTAAACTGGCTGTGTCAGCGGCTTCGCCCGCGTAGAAATCAGCGTGTCACAATTTTTTTCTAGAATTCAAATTTTAAATATAAAAGTAATTTTTGTGAGTTAACCATAAGATATAGAGACATGCTATCCCGGACTTTTTTTAATGAATACGTAATGAGAGCATTAAATAAAAAAAGGTTTGTCAATTTTTTTATACATATACATAAGTAATTATATTCTGAGATTGTTTCCATATAAACGTTAATAATTTCTCACTACTTCGTGCATGCAATATTTTAATCAAGCTTACTGTACAAACTTTTTTTGTTAATATATGATACAATGATACAAACGGTCATCCGTCATAAAAGTATGTATGGTAACTTAAAACATGTTTTATAGATGACTGACAGCTGGTACAATATAAATTTATACTTAAACATTTATACATAAAATAAATACTTAAATATGACATAAATACATCCAGAAGAAGAACCAACAATTTTTTTTAGAAAACTTTGGGTCTATGCGAGAATCGAAACTGCGATACCCGAAGCTGAAGGCAGTGTCACTGTCATGTGCGCCAGCGGTCCAGTCAGTATTTAAAACTTATTAGATAATCATAACACTGACGTAAAAGTAAAATTCCTTGACACATTATTCCACATTATGTATATACGAATGCGTATGGTCATACGACTTGCACAAACAACAAAACAAGTTTACAATATCAGGACGTATTTTCATTGGAAACAAGATAAATAAACGGCAAGTCGTTATTTTAGAGATATTTACTTCAAAACATGATCGAAGGGTTAAATTGATATGAAACAAATATGTTTTTGAATAATAAATTGTGACGTCTTTACTTTATACACTTTTTAACCAATGACATCGCGTGTACATGTTGTTCAAGACACACCCACGTTATATGCATGGCAACCAACTGCGAACATTAAATTAAACCGAGATATAGATAACAGTGGAAGTTTATCACATTTCAACAACAACGGACTACTGTTTACTGGAATATTTTGTAGGATCACTTATGAAAATAGACGTCATGGAGCCTATAAAAAAATCTGAGTTTGCCCGCTATCTCATCATCTTAGTATTAAATGGACACGCAGTAACCTTTAAGTGTTAAATGTTGTAGTGTAGATTTCTAGGCTTGAAATCAAGGCGTTTCCTCTACAAACGTTAATGTTTTAGATGTATGGTTAATGAAGTAGTAAATGTATTTTTTAAAGTAAATTAGATCCGATACTTACTTATTGTCTTAATTTTAAGATTTAGATTTAAGTAACAATAGTAGCCATCGAAACCCGCCGTGTGGTATCCGGCTGAGTAGAATAGAGCACCCTCTTTCTTACAGAGGGTCGTAAAATACGAATAAGGTAAGTTGACGGCAGGCAGGCGACCGGTCGTAAAATACGTAGCCGAATCATGTGACAACATGTTTAAAATGTAGTGCCGACCCCACTTAGAGTGGGATAAGGGGAGGAGGATGATGAGGGTGGCCATTGAAAACCATCGTTAAGGTACAAGGTTGAGGTCGAGTTAAGCTGAGTGGCGTCCCAATTCGTAACGTCTCAGTTCTATACATTTTTACTGTTATTAATTTTAACTTTTTCATACCATGTGCTATCCGGTTGAGGTCCATTTTTTACCGAAGTGTCGTAAAAGGCGACTAAGGTAAGTTGACGTCAGGCAGACGGCCGGTTGTAAAATACGTAGCCGAATCATGTGACAACATGTTGCGCCGACCCCACTTAGAGTGGGATAAGGGCAGGAGGATGCTGATTTATTTTAACTTTTTAATGCTACGTTATTAATAAAAGGTTTTGATTTAATTTGATTTATCAATATTTTAAAATTTTAACTTCCTCTAACAACGCCAAAAGTCAATTTCTTCTATGAACTTCACATGTTTTAATCACTCTATCCTATTCCTGTCTATTTCCTTAGTATATCATTTTGACTGCAATGAAAGTTGAATCTGTGCAGATCTTGATGACGTTAATACGTATTACAGATTTTTCAAATAAGGTAATTAGGTGGATAAATCAGGTGCGATGAGGCGATATCTAATTTTTTTTAATTATGCATAGAGATAATTTAAGGGCTGGAGAGTGGCGTGGGCTATTTTTTATCATCACGTGCTATAAAATTTGCTATAACTAGTATTTCTTTAGTTATACTTAGCTACTACTTTACTAACCTATACCAACTAACTAACGTTTAATTAAGTTTCACTTAATATTCATAGTCCATCTAAAGTTGTGTTATAAGCTTTCACGATTACACTGTTATAAATATTTTTGTATTCATTTATATTTTTGTAAGAATATTTTTTTATAAGAGTATTTTTATTAAATTAATATTAAAAGGGCTCATTTTGAATATAGATAATAATAGACTGGCGCGTTGGCGCAGGTGGAAATGTCACCTTAAACTTGTTGTGGGTTCGATTCCCGCCTAGGTCTAACACAATTTGTCGGATTTTCGAGTCTGAGTGTATTTATGTATTAAAATACCTATTTATTTAAGTTGATATATGTATATGTTTACCAGTTGTCTATCACTTTGTTCAACAACTTACAAGTTACTTCCTTTAGAGACGAACGACAAAGTGTGTAATTATCCCATATATAAAATAAAAATTTAAAAATAACCAATTTCACATTTAAAAGGTTTGAAAAAGGTTGTTTTTTACAAATGAACACCATTTGAAAAGTACTAATTAATCATGATGGCTAATCATTTAATTGATATAAATTTATTTCCATCAATTAATACTAATAAATACGATTTATAACACTCAAAAGCTATTTAGCCCTGGAAATATATATAAATCTGTAGTTATGCGAGACAATAATTGGCCCCGTTGGTTTATCTGAACATGAGGTGAATTCGTGGGGGGCAAACAGTTGGTTAGTCGGCGAATAATATCGGCAAACGAACGATGATAGCAAAATGGAAAACACGTGTTGGCACCTTTTTTAATGTTATGTAAAAGAAAAAAGTAATAAAATGTCTTTCTCGGCAAAATGTCATAAAAACAAAAGGCACATTTTTATTTTTCCCGTATTTAAGATGTTTTTTCCATTAATTATTAATCAAGCAGTGGTCAATCTTGAAAAGGTCCATTTATAATCATTCATTGGTCATCTTCGAGCCGGATCGAGATATTATTAAATAAACGGAGGATTGCACTCGTCACCTAGAATGGCTGAGGAAAAGGAACTAATTAAGAAGAGAGGGAGTTTTAAAGGCCGATTAACTGCTTTTATTAATTATCTGGACGCGGTAAATATGGAATCATTCCATTTGTCCGATGTAAAGGAATTGGAGTTGCGTATGGGTAAGATTGAATCTTTGTACCACCAATATGATGAGGTGCAGTTACGTCTGGAATGCGTTGTTGACGATGTCGAGAGCCAGTTTGCAGAACGTTCTGATTTCGAGTCACGGTACTACAAAGCCTTAGCTAAGGCTCAGAGTATTTTGTGTAGATTTAATAACGGTAATGACTCGGTCAGTAGTAATAAAAGCACTCGCGCCAATCATAAGCTTGTTAAACTTCCCACCATACAATTGCCAAAATTTAGCGGGGCATACGAAAATTGGTTAGAGTTTCATGATACCTTTACTAGCCTCATTCATTCAAATGGAGATATAGATGAGATAAATAAATTTCATTATTTACGTGCATCCCTGGAAGGATCCGCTGCTTTGGTAATAACATCTATTGAGTTTTCGGCAAGTAATTACTCAGTAGCGTGGAAGTTACTATGCGATCGTTTTGACAATAAAAGGTTATTAATACAGAACCATGTGTCAGCATTATTTAATATTGAAAATATTACTAAGGAATCCTCAACTGTTTTGAAACGATTGATTGATCAATTAAATAAAAATTTACGTGCGTTAGAATCATTGGGTGAACCGGTTAAGCAGTGGGACACTCTTTTGATCTATATTGTTACTCGCAAGTTAGATGAAATAACGTTTCGTGAGTGGGAGGAGTTTAAGGGTCGCGTTGATAAAAATAATTCTTTAACATTTGAATTGTTTATTCAATTTATACGTAATCGCGCTGATCTCATTGAAACCTTAGAGCTGTCACATAATAATTCCACTCATAATATTGTCAAAGCGGTTCCTAAGTTAAGGACGATGGTTGCCACTCAAAGTCCTATGAATTCTGTTACAGACTTTGTTAGTAAGATTTGCCCTAAGTGCAATGGTGACCATAGTTTAGATAGTTGCCCACAGTTTCTTTCACTGAGTAATTACGAGCGTTTCAAATTATTGCAGAATTATAAAATATGTTATAATTGTTTTCGTGCCGGTCATTTTGCCAATCATTGTAAAAAACCAGGTTGCAAACTATGTAAACGGAGGCATAATACTCTTATTCATTTATCAGAGGCCAAGAGTGTTAATTTTCGGAACGATAATTTTCATGGTACCGTATCCGAACGTCCTTCAACTACGGTTCCAGCACCTGGTGCTAGTAGCGCAAGCAGTATAGCCTTGTCAGCTAATGTCACGCCTTGTGGTAAGCTTATTCAGCGTGACGTATTATTGTCAACTGCTTTAGTAAAGTTGTATGATCGCAACAATCACGCGCAAGTTGTCCGCGCAGTGCTCGACAGTGGGAGCACATCAAGTTTTATAACTGAGCGATTATGTAAAAGGTTAAATTTAATAACGAATCAGATTGACAGATCGATTCTTGGCATAAATAACGTGAGTTCACACGTAGGTAAAACGTGTCGTATTAATATGACGTCATTAAGTAATAGTTTTTCTACTGAAATGAACTGTTTCGTTTTACCATTAATTACTAATCAGGTGCCAAATTCTTTAATCGATTTATCTAAACTTAATATTCCGTCTACTATTTGTTTAGCGGACCCTATCTTTTACAAGCCCTCTGATGTGGACATCTTAATAGGCGCTGATCTATTCTGGGACTTGTTGGGGTCGCAAGTTATAAGGTTGGGAAACGGAAACCCAGTTCTAAGTGAAACCAAGTTAGGGTGGATAGTTTCTGGACCTGTCAGTAACAACAATGTTACATTATTTCATAATGACATAAAGTGTAATTTTACTCAAATATGTTCCTTTTCTGATAGCGATTTGTATAAATTTAGGTCTAATCAAACACGCTTTAGGCGGCTTGGAAAGGTTAGTTCTTATTCCTCTAGTTATTTGCCAGGAGAGAATTCGCGTGAGGAACACTTTGTGAAACATACTTCATGGTTATTTAACCGTCGTCGTTAACGTATGTTTTTTTGAGTTCATATACCGACTAAAATAAATCCTAACTTAACTTATAATTCATATTATATTATACCTCACCATGACGTATTAAATAATTATCGAATTCACGATATGTCTGTCATTTTTACGGAATTTGAACTCCATATATTTTTATATTTGTTTGTATTTTTAAATTTCATTATTAAATAATGCACGTTGGAGGACGTTTAGATAATTCGAATTTTTTATAATGTATAATGTCTAATACAAAACATTTTAATACAGTCCACTCATGATTTTACTATATTACTTTTGATTATGAGCATGAAAAGTTGAGTCAGTTATTATTACCTTCCATTAAGGAGGCTTTTATATGTACTGTGTCATCGGATGAAAGGTAAACTAATTATTATAAATAATTAATATTAATTATTATAATAATTATTATAAAGAGAAACTTGCCACCGGAGCGTTTTCTTCCAGGTGGTCATGTCTTTGAAAACATAAGTATCGACAATGCTAGTCCTATTATGTGCGCAAATCGCCAAGGTCGTGGATGTAGACTAGTAAAGGTATATATTGCTATTTTTATATGGTTTATCACCAACCCTATCTTATTTAGAGCTGGTTGGTGGTTTAACAAGCAACAGTTTTTTTGTTAGCTTTATACCTACTTATCTCGCGAAGAGGCATACTCGTTAATATCTTTGCCAAACGGTACCTCATTTCTTGGTGCGTATAATGATCTTTCTTAAGGACTAAGTTACATTCACTGGATGAAAGTATGGACATTGATGGAATTCAAAGTCCATTTGATTCCCGCATACACCTTTCCCCTACCTGTGAGAAGCCGGTGTGATATCAATCAAACATCATCTCTACCGAGTGTTAAGAAGTTGTAATTTGACGTATGAGCAACTTCAAAACGTCCTAGCCAATATAGAGGCGATATTGAATCCTCGTCCGCGGAGATCCAGCAGATTACACGCAAGAATATCAGAATTACAGCAACGTGTAAAATAAGCGCCTGATGTATCGGATGGTCTGTAATTGAATTCCTTAATCATAATAAAGGACGACTAGCTACACCATATGCGATGGAGACTGTGGAATAATAGCAGTTCATCCAGGAGTTGATGGAATAGCATGTGTTACTGATACATTAATAGGGACAATAAGAAGGGTTTTTATTAATATTTGTCATCTGTCGGTGCCTATTAATAATTTTGGTTGAAAGACTAGCTTTCAACGTCCGGGGGTATGTTGGCACCTTTTTTAATGTTATGTAAAAGAAAAAAGTAATAAAATGTCTTTCTCGGCAAAATGTCATGAAACAAAAGGCACATTTTTATTTTTCCCGTATTCAAGATGTTTTACCATTAATTATTAATCAAGCAGTGGTCAATCTCATAAAAGGTCCATTTATAATCATTCAACACGTTTATATAATACTAGTGATACGGGCGATTTTGTTAACGCCAACTTTTGCTTTTAAGTATCCTCAATAACGCAAATTGTGTTATTTTCCCTGTCCCCGAAGGAAATAAATTAATATATATATGGGACACTTACACACGGTCATCGATTCATAAAGTAACTTAATACTTGTATTATGGGCGACGGACAACTGATAAATATACTACATATACAATTTTAAATACAAATATACACCCAGGCTTGAAGACCCAACAAGTTGTTTATGGAAAATGTAGGCATTCGGTGGGAATCGAACCAGGAACGCGCGGAACTGAAAGCAGGGTCAGTACCCACTGCGCCAACGGGCCAGCCCAATACCAAGACAGGAATATTTATATCCTTTATGTTTACCACGTGGTATAAACTTTAGCTGTACCAAATTTCATTAATGCATCGATCACCTTCTGCGAATTAGCCATGAAAATGAAAAACTATTAGTATGGATGTACTATGTATTTAGAAAAATGTTTGAAATAATATAACGACATGTATCTCAAAGTCCTGTATTTCAACTACTGTAGTAGATAATCACTTGATTAACTAGAAAGCTCGGATTTTGAACTACAGTCCTAGATAATTACTTAGTTTACCAGAGAGCTCGTATATCCACTTTTGTTGTAAATAATCTCTCAGTTAACCAAAGAAGTCTTAAACGTTTTATTTATTCACAATAATGTTCTGTATATACAAGAATTTACGTAAAAATAATTTGTATTAATTTTATTCAATTGTAGCAACAGCTGTCAAATATGTATTTAAAATCTATGAAACATTAATGGCGGCTTGACCTTGGATACAAAGCTTCAATGGGGCCTCGTATATCAAATGTTGGTGATAAATTTAATTATGCCGCTGTTAGCAAGATTATATTAGATAAACGCCAAGTAACTAGTTTGTTATTCCACTGGTAAAAGCCTTGTTTATTATAAACTGCCAAACATCTAACAATGAAAAAATTATTTTTAAATTTTTTTAGATATTCAATCTATTTAATTTGTACATAACATATCCTCAGTTCAATCTATGCTACCATTCGTTTAATTTCTTTTTTTTTAATTTCAAAGAAAAATCATCCATTTCTTTTAACTTATCTCAAGTTATATCTTCTTTTCCCATTTACAAAAAATATATAAATCCATTAATCGCCAATCCCAATTTTACTACGCAAAGTCCATAAAACTTCCTCAAGAGCGCAAAGTAATTATTGCTATCCTTCTTTCTCCTACCCTTATCCCACTCTAAGTGGGGTCGGTACAACATGTTTTTCTCTTCCATTCTCTTCTATCATTCGTCAACTCTGGCGCTACTCCTTTTATGTGCATGTCATACTTCACACAATCCTACCATCTCTTTTAGGCCTCCCTCTAGTCACATATCCAGCCCCATTCATACTCAACACTCGTTTAGTCACATAATTTTCATCCCTCCTCATTACATGTCCATGCCATCCCAATCTTGCACCTCTCGTCTTTTCTATAATGGGCGCAATTTTCAGACTTACCCTTATATACTCATTTCTTATTTTATCTAATTATTGCTATGCATTATGTAATAATTATCATAGCGAAGCTTACAAGAATTCTTATAAAAAAAGAAACCTAATGTACTTTTCATAGAAGAAAGAAACAATGTATGAAATAATGTACCAGTTATGAGTTAACCGGTATTTTTTTATTTCGAAGACCATTACATAACTAAACCGAAAATATGTTTTATGTCTGATCATACCCTATGTATGCTCTATGTATGCTGTATAACAATAAATTTAGGTGTCACTATTTAAACAGAACACCAATGTAGAAAAATAACTTTCAATTAATATTTAAATGTATTTTAAAACAGGAAACCCCTTAGAGAGACAGGGTCAAAAATTACATAAACAATACTCAATGTCAATTAAACAAAAATACTCTCACAATCGAAGTAAGGCCAACCGAATCGGAAGGTAAAATTCCATAACTAGATGGAACCAGAAGATAAGTAATGCACAAATGCTTATTTAAATATTTAAAGGCAAACAACAGAACTTATGTTTTACACAGATAACAAATATAATTTTTTAAATTAAATATTTACAGAGTTCAATAAAATTAAACTATTACGTAAGATTTCTTTCGATACAGCGTTAGTAAGAGTTCAAAATATAAATTTAGAGTATAAAAATACTTCGAATCACTATAGAGTTCGGAATATTTCAGATAATAAAATAGGTATATAACTGTATATTTCTTTTACATACCTCTCCTAACACACGGAAGCAAACCATTGGCCTTAACAAAGAATCATGTCAATACCATTAAAATTGCTGAGATGAAGATGTTGAGATGGATGTGCGTAGTAACGAGCCCTGACAGGACCCGAAACGTGTATATGCGTGGAGGCCTCGAAGTGCGAGACGACACACACAAATTTCAGGAATACCAATTACCATAGCAAGGATATTTCAGAAGAAGACCTTATGAGTACATCAGCAATACGAGGCTTAACCTAGAAATAAACCTTAAAAGATATATATATCTATATATCGAGGTTAAACGGCGTACAGGTAGACCGAAAATGCAATGGTGAATTACGTCATTACAGACATGTAAAGCTGTGAGCACGCAAATGAAGACGTCCAATATTGAGCGAAGTGGAAGGAAATATTAGGAAAGCAAATCCTGTCACTAGACAAAAGTAACGCTAGGAAGATGATGATGATACTAAATTATAATTTTCCACCATAATACTTCGTTCCTACGCCACTAATGGCAATGTTTATATACGAAAGAAAACATTCTCGATGATTAGGTACATTAGCTTTTCTTATATTTATCAACTGTTTCTTGCTATGTGCAAATAATTATACGGCTGCTAAGAGATGCTAAAATTAAACAGAAGATACTAAAAATATCTTTGTAACACGTGTTCATCTGAGGTGGGTTAGGTAAACATGTGAGAAGATAAATATGATATTAAATTTTTAGATAGCCTTTATCGCGCTTTATTTTTCAAAAGGTACCTATCTCCATTTTCAATTTCTTACATTTTCATAATATTTCACGAATTTATAATTTCATAACTTTAAAATTTATATAATATTAATTCTAAATAAAATATTCTTAAATGTTTTATACTATTAAATATGGAAAAATAGTCATATTATATAGAATAGTGCTATTTTATGAAAGAAAAATACATAATGTTTAAATAATTAAAAACAGTATTACCAATACCTATTTTTTTGTTAAATTACCAATATTTCAAAAAATATATAAAAATTGGCGAATATAGTGTATATAGCGATGCAGCAATTTTAATCGTAACTCTCTAAACTAATTACGGGAAATAATTATTATTTAACTCTCTAAAGTAAATAATTCCATTCTTCTATTACTCACAGTTATGTATGATACATACATACATAACTGGGGCACACATAAGAAGTTTTGAAACGCTAATTTGAGAACAAATTGACTGGGAATTTCTGGAAATTAACCGTATCGTTTACGTAACTATTAACTTTTTCATCATCTGCAGGCCTACCATGAACTCTTATGGCGACTCAATTGAAGACGTAAACGACGACCGCGAACCGCTTTCTTTGTCGTACCATGAAGTGTGAATTGCATTAGGGTCGTAATGTTTGAAAAGGATAACGTTATATGAACTACAAATAACTGTCTCTTTTACTCACATGTTCTTAGGACGAATTCCGAACGCTCCTTCGGCAACGACTTAAAGTGTGCGTCTTTAAGATGTCATGGTATGAAAAAGCAAAACAATTTCGTTTACGTCTTCAATTGAGTCGCAATAAGAGTTCATGGTAGGCCTGCTGGTCTGTAATTAACAATAGTGGTACAGGACTTAAAGTTGTTATTTTTCTCTGATGTGAATGCTTCCCCTTTATATCAACTTGTGCTACAACATAACACATTACAAGTCGATACTAATTTTTAATCGAACTAGAATTGAATTAAAAATGCCCTCCTCTTGTTTTTTCAGTACTTCCAGAGATATCTCTCTCAAAATTTCACTATCATTTGATTTGTCATAATGAATCAGTAAAATATTAAGTAAAATAAATCAAATTTGAGTGTAGCATTCAATAACCGGTATCAATTGACTTCTTATTCACTTAATTATACAAATTATAAGAATAAAATAGACTTACTATTTATAACGGCGGTTAAATAAAATTCGGTGTGCATGACCACATATTACACAGAAATTGTGTAATTATAATAGAAAATCACTTTACAATCATAAAATATCTTATTACTCTTTCATGTGGTAGTTCACAAAGTTAGATGGTCCTACGACAAATGCAATCATCATTCCACCAAGGAATATAATAAACATTCAACGCATTTAAGCAAATTTTTAATTTGTTTATTTCAATTAAAAAATCGAAATAGCATCAAAAGGCAATCACTTTAATATTGCTACCGTAAGGACATTTATTTTAGATCAGATAATAGTTCCCAGAAAATACTGAAAGTAGCACCGATTCTCGTATCGAGACTTGAGAAGGTCGCTGGACGACAGAACGTCTTTTTGAAGTTATTCGATTAGTTTAAAAGTCTAATTTTTTGGATCTAAATTTTGAAATCAGACACTGACGTATTGTTACGAAATTTCTCGGATCATTTCCAAAATGCTATCTAGCTAAGGCAGCGGCTTTTTGTCATAATTGGTTCTACCTACTTGAACCGTAACGTCGTTGTTATAAATAAATAAATATATGGGACACTTACACACACGGTCGTCCATCCCAAAAGTATGTAACTTAATATTTGTGTTGTGGGTGATAGACAACTAGTAATTACATAAATATGTAATTTTTAATACATACTTAAATACAAATTTACACCCAGGCTCAAAGAACTAACAAATTTTATATAGAAAATGCTTGCCCCCAGAAGTTGCAACCCTCGGAACTGAAGGCAGGGACACTGCCAATGGCGCCAACAGGCCGGTCAAATGTATATTTTTTAGAATTACTTTACACTCAACAATTATCAGGTGGACCAGAGCATGTGCAATATAAAGTTCCGTCCTTTCATATGCATTTTGAAACCTACTTATTGAGGTAGTCTGCTGAGTTCAGTGAATGTAAATATCTTCCTTCGGCAAATCTTAGATAAGTGATGTTCTCCCCGTTAATGTTGATACGACATGGTAAAGCTCATAACTTTCTCATACTTAATAGTAAAAAAGTTTCTATTGATCCTCCCTTGTGTTTCGTGACGTCGTAAGCGCACTCCCAGCCACAGCTGGATTCATCTCTAGTTTGAATAGGCAATATGCATCCAATGGAAAGCCATGATGTTAATTCTTATCTTTATAGCATTAAGTTATATATATGTGCCGATAATCGATTCAGCATGTTTGGAGCGACATTATCATAGCACTTGTTCGAACCAAATGGAAGATTCTTTATAGTCCACAAACGACAAGTAAAGAGTAAAGCTGGAGTATAGAGCATACTCTTAGGTTACTCTTTTAGCTTTCTGGAATTCTGCTCGTTAGGCGCGCTGGAAATCATCGAGCTACGGGTTGTTTGATCTGATGACATACTTATATGTATCTATAATTCAAGGTAAAACATTTTTTCATTAAAAAGATCACTAATGCACCATGCATCAGGCCAAATACTGTAAGGATGACGAGCGCGCAATCACCTATGACTTTTAGACCTAAGGACTTTGAATATTATTTATACTTCCGCCTTCTGGTGTTATGTTATGACTGCTATCCCCTTGTGCCTTTGTTGTTTGGGAGTCATAATAAAATTACAAATATATCGTCAACGTCTAGTTTGTGGCCTTTACTATTTCCACATATCTTTTAGTATCATTTCCATTGTCATTTTAGACATATACGAATAACAGACAACCAAAGTGTCCTTAGAAAACGTTAAGATGAAAAGTCCAATTTGCTAAATGTCTGTCGAGATAGGTTTTATTCTCCCTTAAAATCTCGCCAAGATTACCACCAGATCACTGAGTCGTCGTACCCCATGTGAAATCTGGTTTCAAGTGGAAAGTTGTTTAACTTGCATAAAAATACCTCATTGTACAGAAAAATATATATCATATTCACAACTTGTAATCGAAAATGCCACTATACAGACAATATCTTTGGATAGTTGAGCTCTCTTCGACTGGAATCTTCGACATACTCAAAACCTCGTCCAAACTTTATTTGATTTCGCTCTACTTGACTTTTGCCGCATCTTACAAGCAATAAAAGGCACAGAATTATGTGGTTCACTTAATCAATGTATATCGTGGCCATTTCGATACGATTCAAAAGTGTTTGAAAAGAGTTATTCGAATACAGATTATTTTGATTTGATCTAATGACACTACATGTTTTACGCATTATTTCGGATCACCAAAAAAATATATATTATGTCTGGGATATGAGTATCCCGCAGGTCATTGGTGCAGTGAGTTCTGCTGATCTTTCTCTTCAAAAAGGAGAGTAAGCATTTGCTTAATATAATTAATATAAGCATTTGCACGAATTAGTCCTAATATTCTATTACATCTGTTACGCTGTCACAGTTAATCCGCTGGATTAATATTAATGAAGTTTGGTACAATAAAATTTTATAAATCGGGTTAAAATACAGAATACAAGAATATTCGTTTTCCTGTGGGAACGCGAAAAAATACATTGTCCACAATCTATGGTATTTTCAAAAACCAAAGTTGACGCAAACAAAGCCGCAGGTCCACTAGTAGATTATTCAGAGGAAAATCAATTTCTCATCATAATCATAATTGAGCATCATATCATAATTACAAAGATGTTCTTTTACTCGCAGATAATGAAAAAATCTTTTACCAAAAGTCTACAAAAAAAAATGTTTTGAAAATCCAGTATTAGAAGTACTATATATTGAAAACAAACCTTCATCTGTCTTAAAAAGGTCTACGTCGCACAGCAAAAAGCGTTCATTTTCAGTAAGAAGGTCGTCGGCCGAAGCCAGCGACCAGACCCAATCGTTTGAACTCATTGGTGTCGATGTTGTAATCCTTGGGGTCAATCTGCAACATTTACAAATACCAAATTGAATTTCCAAACATTCACAGGCGCTTGTTTGTTATAGAGAAAAACCGTCAATACAGTTTATAGAATACAAAAAAAAATAGAAAAATAAACCGTATAATTAAAAAACAATGAATAAATTTTTCTATAATCCATAAAATTAATCAAAGGTTTTAGCTAAATTATTCATCGATTTTTGTATGATAACAAACAAGGTAAAGCCTAATGCTATAAATTACTAGCTGACCCGGCATACGTTGTTTTGGCATATAAATTATTTCATTGGTTTTTGTAGTGTAAATTATAAAAAAATAAAAAATCTTGTCCAAGAAAATAAAATAATAGGGGTGGACAACCCTTATAACTTGGAGTATGAATAATAGATAGTAGCCGATTTTCAGTCCTACTGAATATGCATATAAAATTTCATAAAAATCGGTCAAGCCGTTTCGGAGGAGTATGGCAACTAACATTGTAACACGAGAATTATATATACAAGATATCTTGTCAATTGTAACATTTTACGCGTATCTTTATATTAATATGTAGACATGTACATACTTTTTTACTACGTATCGAATACAACTACAGACAATAATGTAATATAGAATACGTAACAAAATGACCAAAGTTGGCAAAAAACATTCTTTTTGATTTTTCACATTACTAACTAGTATATAATACGGATATATGTATAAAGCAAATATTTTTTGCAGCACGCTTAATGTTCGAATCTTAATACTGAACTTTTCCTGTACAATTAAGTTGATACATAATTCTCTAATCAAATTGGCAGTCCTAGCATTTTGTTTGCTATTTTACAAAGAACAATTCAAAATCCTATTTGGAAAAAAAGATAGGGATCTTTTTTTAAATTAATCTTAGGTCGGATTTATCATATATAAATGGTATAGGGATAAAATAAATGCGACCTATAATTTAGCGCGAACGCTGTAATTTTTCTATGTATGGGTATGAGGTATAAAGAAACAAATTATTAATTACTACCACCATTTTTAGAGTCACACATTCAGTTGCTAATTTGTATTAGAATAGCCAAAAACGTATCAATACTCAGTGTCTATATACTAAACTGAACGAAGAAAAGTATTGCATGTACAGTCATTACTAGACATTGTAAATTAGTGTATATATGCTCATCGATGGTTGTGAACATTTGACTCAATTGACTTAATGACAGAGAGCAATTCAAGATTCACTGGACCAGCTAAGGCCATGTTTAAATTTGTCAAAATGAGTTTTTATAATTTTAGTTTTATCAAATTATATAAACCTATACTGTCCCTCTTTTTGTTTTGGGCTATCTGATCTTTATCACAAAAGGTTTTAAACCTTAGTTAATATAACTCACAGTATTCAACAGTAACTTTCAATAAAAACTTTAAATGAAACTGCGAAATAGTTATATAAAAAATCCAATTTTTTTATTATTATGACGTTCATAAGTAAGTAATGTTATCTGTAAAGTAATTTTTAAATTATTTACTTACCGAAATCGCAAGGTCTAATCGGAATTGATCGAGGTCCGTTGAAGATGATGATAGTGGTCGAGGGACAAAGGTGTCCTTGGAAGGCGCCATTTTGGCACTGTAACGTAAATAAATCAAAATTAGAACACATTTCATTCGAAATTAAAACGTTTAAAATAAATAATAACAATTATTTTTAATTATTACGTTTTAAAGATTTTTTGCTTTTATCTGTCTTTTCTATCCATGCAGACAAATTTTTCACCCGAAACAATGCATTATATATACATTAAAAACATACCACAATTCACTCAGGGATAAATATTTTTTTTATAAATGTATTTCTAAATCTTACATCGTGGTACTTAAATAATAAATAAGAAGATATTTTACAACAATAATCATTATAAATTGTGTTTAAACAATGTTATTCAATACTACACGTTTACTAGTATTGCGAAAAGTAGGCTATAGTTGTTACAACAACAATTGGTATGCAGCAATCAGCAATAAATATACTTTCACAACATGGACACACTTAGTTTTCTAATGCATATGATTTGTACCTAATACATTAACCCCTCGTAAGCACGAGAGGTTTTTACCGTGCGATAAAAATATGTCGAAATGAAACAAATGGGTATCCAGATATTTAATCAGACGACAGCGATTTTAAAACGCGACGTATTTCTATCGAGCTGTGTTCCATTTTAGGCGTTAGGCGCAGGGCGTTAAGCAGAATATACCACACGAAACTTCTTATTACGCCTATTGAGGAATAATAACAGGACGAATATTTTACGCCCGTGCATACGAGACTTTAAAGTAGTGAATTATATCAAACTGAATCGCTCGTTGGCACAGGCGGTAGTGACCCTGCCTAAGGTCCGGGGGTCGCGGGTACGATTCCCGCCAAGTGTTAACATTTTCAAAAACACTTTTTTGATTCTTCGAGTGTGTGTGTTTTTAAGTATTTGTATATGTACATATTTATCAGTTAACTGTTACCCACGACCAAAGTATTAAGTTACTTTGGATACGGACAACCGTGTGTGTTATTGTCTCGTATATATATATTTATTTATTTTTTTATCGAAAATTTCCAAAGGTATAAACACAAATCATCAATTTTTAAATACTAAAACTTATTTTCGTATCAGCATGCATACGGTGCCGCGGTTCGTTTTTATTTGCTTAATCAATTTTGACCTCTACAAGATTCAAAATTGATAATCTCTATATTATAGCTCCTTCGAAGCATTTTATTAACGACAGTTAATAAGTTTAATTTAAAAATAAAGACAGTTATATGGTTTCTGCATTAGATAAATTTAATCGGGGATATTATTGCCTATATTCACGGAAAATATTATAATGATTTTTTTATTACAGAACTCTGCACAGTAACACAAAATTCTGTAAAATATAAATAAAGAAAAGACGATATCTATACATATTATAAAACAAAGTCCCCAAAAACTGTCTGCTGGCATGTGATCTTAACCCAAAATGTACAGAACCGTTTTGTGCGGTTTTACAAAAGATTTCTCGAGGAAGGTTCACGTTAATAGTACATTCTCCGGGACGTCTAAGCCGATATTGAAGGGACTTTCACTGGAAGACAGAGGAGACTGTGGAACAACATAAAGGCTACTTTTATCCTATAATGGCCACGGTGTCGAATTTACGCGGATTTACGCTTTGTTACACATAGATTTCTTTTGCACGCGGCCTAAGCCGCAGCCATAACTAGTCAATGATAAAACGAAGCCGACAATAACAAAATTGAAGAATGACGAATCAATGTGTTAAGTGCAAGTTTTTTTTTTAACATACTTGATTGCGTTAGCGTAATGCCAATATATATGACGCTACAACAGCGGCATCTAATGACTGCTGTTGCTGTGAAGTTGATAGAAAGTGAAAGTAACAAAAAATTCGCCAAAATTCGGGACTAGAGTTGTCATCTTTCTATCACTGAGAAAAACAAAGATTTTATTAAAAGCTACTTGCTCTTCCAATAACGTCCTTAGCACTCACCGCCATGTCTTTACAAAATTAAATAAATAATCTGTTATATTGGCAATGACCTATTTTACCTTTAACTCAAAACAATAAAGATCACATAGTTTTAATTAGATTGAAGACTATTACATAATGCATATATGTTTAGTCTGCTCGTAGCTATAGTTTAAAAAAATGTCTGACATTTCGACATTGATTGATACGTGATTAATTTAATTGTTTGAAAACATAACAAGAAAAAATTTAGTTATCGGAAACATTGTACGTAATCATCTTTACCTAATAATTTGTTGATTTGTCTTGTATATTGTATTATTTTAAAGATTTTTATTTTATTTTCAAATTTTAGTAAATCATCATCAAATCAAAATAAGTTTATTTTGCTCTTTTAAAAATGTTGCACCGCAAAACACATTCGTTCAACATCATCATTCTCCTGCCCTTATCACACTCTAAGTGGGGTCGGCACAACATGTTATAAACATGTTGTCACATGCTTCGGCTACGTATTTTACGACCGGCCGCATGCCTGACGTCAACTTACTTTTGTCGTATTTTACGACACCTCAGTAAGAAAGAGGGTGGTTTATTATACTAAACCGGATATCGTAATGTGGGTCAACTTACCTTAGTCGCCTTTTACGATACCTCGGTAAGAAATGAGGGTGGAGGGTATTCTACTCAGCCGGATACCACACGGCGGTTTCAAATTTTAGTAAATATCCACCTCAAATAAACTATCACAAAGTAATGATCATTCGTACAAAAATGATGACGTTGCTATACTCTTGATTGGCCTCCGGGATTTTTGTACGCTTTACATTAGTTTCACCTGTACGTAAATATGTTTGTATGTAACTAACCCACTTTAAATGGACTAATTTAATTTAAACTTTGTACACTTATCAAGAACGGTTGACAAGACAATAATTTAATAAATTTGTCTCATATTTTTTCTTACAAGTCCGTAGTCTTAGTAGTCTGTAGTCGCACCTAACTGCGCCTGATACTTTTTAATACTGATTCCTTATTCTCCACAATGCTTATATCAAATAATAAGGCACTTTTGCACGTTCTTTTGATTTATTACTCTTTTACACGTTTATATTTCACAATCAATTATATAAAAATTAATTCTTAACATTGACAACGTTGAGCGCAACCCCGGTCCTTGGAAATCAGCGCTGATTTTTCCTCATGACCGGCTTTAGTCAATGGGGACAGTCATACACTGTGCATGGAACCGACAGTATTAAAGTTAAAAGATAAATAGAAGCTGAATGTATGTTTATTTATTTATTTCTTTATTGGAACACCAACAAGAATGCACTTGGAGTAAACTTAAATATAAACAATATTGTATCCTGCATCCAGTATCCATGCAGTACATCCTTACTTACAGGTGTAGACAACATGTATACTTATGGTGCTATACCTGTCTTACAATTTTTTTTTATAATTTTTTAAAATTAATGTAATAACAGATATAGAAGGAATAATAAATAAAGACAGAAAAAGGGCAATAATTGAGCTAATAATATAAAAATTATAAGTCAAAAAAGTAACGTTCTCAATAAATTAGTGATTAGTGTAGCCAAATATACTTTGAAATAGCTTTATTGAAGCATTCTTGATATGTTTTAAGCTTAGAGACCAAAAGCTAAGGGAAAGATCAGAACTATCAGCACCACACTTAATATATTAATATATGTAAAATAAAAATATTTAACAAAAAATATGACTATTATTGTTAAGTAGTATCAGTGCAGTCCTTATCTCTGAAGGGGAATGGAATTCATTGCCTGCGAAGAGGTGGTTACTTAACAAAAAGTACATCAATTTTTATGTTATTCTTATTAATTATATAAGTGTAATTTAAAAATATATTTAATTATATAATTTCATGTTAATATGATACATCAATAAAGTCTGTAGTAATGATTGAGAGGACAAATGACTAGTATATCTTGTTAAGTCAATCACAATTAGCTTAACAAGCATTGTACTTTTCGTAACTTTTCAAAATGAAATAAGTAACTTACACTATAAAGGTGGTATAATTAAAGGTACTTCGAATGATCTATAATAACAATGTGGAGAAACATGATAAAATGCATGTCCTAAAACAGGAGGTAAAATGTATGTTATAAAAACCCAACCGTAAACAGGAAATTAAAAATTATAATAATTGTCAGTCATTCTTACATATTACAAGAATTTACTATTTAGGGGAATTACACACTAATAGTATTATGAAACATATACACTACTGTGATCTTTAACAGGTTCAAACCCCAGTCACACACCATTGAAATTGAAATGAAAATTTATGTTCCTATTTATATTTAAATTTTTTTTATATGCAGTGAGCTGTGATAGCTGGGCGGTGAGACTATGCGACTCTTTCGAGGGGAAAACGAGTTCAAACCCGGGTAGGCACCAATGAGTTTTTCTAATTTATAAATTATAAAAACTCATGTGTCTAATTGATAATTGCAATTTATCACAAGCTTTTCAGTGAAGGAAAACATCGTGAGGAGACCTGCATATCTCTAGAGAATTCTCGAGAGATATGTGTAACATACCAATCTGCATTGGAGCAGCGTGGTAGGTCTTAGCTCCAACCCTTCTCTCCAGAAACGGAGAGGAGGCCTATTCACAGCAGGGGGATTTTAACAGGCCACTACTTTACTTTACTTATGTAGGGGTTTAAATGTAAGCGTTTGTGAAATGTAAGTTAGTGATACTCGCACCAGCATCCGTAAGACGCGCGGCAAATAAATACATAGTTTGCCTGAATTGTTTTATTGAGTATCACTCAGTTAGTTCACGAGTATCCTGGCTCCGGGGCTAACTAGAACTTTTATAAGCTTTGTGTTTTAGAAAAACATTGATTAAACCTGCATGGTCACAAAAGTCTTGGGATATGGTTAATCTACTTGCTGCATTATAGTATAATGGTTCTAAGCTCAAGCCCGTCTCTCCAAGAAGGAGAGAGGTCTCAGGATATTAGCCCACTTACAATGAGACAACTAAGCATAATACTAGCTAGTAATTTCATGGATGCCAAAGTTTTACTTCTAAATGACATCTCAAAGGATTAATACAGCATGGATGAAATTGTGACAGGTTTTAGGAAAATATAAGATCCCCAAATGCGTCTTAAGTAAAAATTAATAAAACAGTCAGCAGACCAGTCTAATCACAATGTAGTGCAATGAAAAGTTATTTTAGATTATATGGACATATAGTTGAAAATCATCATCATAACCAAATGAGTGATAATTTGAATGGATGTATGACAATGGGGTGTCTTAAAAGGAGCAGTGCATGAAGGGACAAATGATAGAAGAGATGAGCATGTTGTTTCTACCTCTCTATTCTTATGTATTTTAGTGCTTATATTTCTGATATAAAGATTTTATCAATTAAAAAAGTGAAAAACAAAAAAAAAAGAAATTAATTATATTTACACATCTAATTCTAAATAAAGTTTAGTTTTATAAAATTTACTAGAAATAAATGAATATGTTTATCAAGTAAAATTGGCTGTTTCAAACTAACAAGTTAATATTACAAAACATTTTGCAATCTGTATGTAGAGATCTATTTATATACATAGAGACCACAGACATTTTAAGTAATGGGTCTCCATTAAATATATAATTGTTGAGTGGCTTTCACTTTGCCTTCATGTCAATATATGTCCGTCCAAATATTTTTATAGGGAGGAATATGAAATAAAACAAAGCCAATTTGACAAACATAATAACAAAATTGGAGTGAATTTTAATATGTTTCAACTTTGAATTAATACCCATTCATCATTCAAATAACACGCGTGATTATACAATACGAATATCTTGGTTAGAAATCAATTGATTCAACTTAAACCATGAAGCGAGAAAGCGAAAAGTACTTGATTAACATAATAAAACCAAAGATTAAGATATAGAATGAAAGACTGAGATAAGGATGTCATGCTTGCGTGATTCATTACGTGAAACTCGTGAAAGCCATAACGTATACCTAATCAACGTAAAATCCGACGACGCCATGGAATGTACGGATACAATTTTTAACATAATATTAACTAATAAAAGGGAAATATAATACTTACAACATTTTTATAATCTTGTGAAGGCACACGCAGGTGTGCAAAACGTTTAAAAAAACACTAGAAACCCATCGTAAATCAATTATACGCACAGGAAAATAAAAAACACGTCTTTCTAGTTGCGAGCCATGATGAGTAATAGAACCACAGACTATTAGCGCAGAAATAAGTACAACATAGACTATGTATTTAATCGCTTATATCTTGCATGCTCGTACCTAATCTAAACAAAAACGAGATCGAGCCATGATCATAATTATTATGTATTCACTTATTTTGTATCCACCATTCTTAAGACCACCCAACTTTTAAAACTGCTTTAGTATTTTGTCATTAAGTCTTAGATGGCGAAACGGTTTTTGACATTGCATTTGATTGTGTGCAGTGCGACTTCAATTTCGTATTTATAATGTATGAAAACAGATTGAAATATTAAAATGTTTTATTTTAATGAATTGCTGATATCTCAAAACTTTTAGAGCATTAAAGATCGCTTCAAGAGAAATTTTAGGGAGATAGGTGTGTTAACTTTAGCTGATATACTATATATTGTTGTATAATTTTTTTCTATAGTGATCCTAGTTTTTATTGTGAATATTTTCTATTAAATCTCAGCGTGCTGTGTGAATATTACTTTTGTTAAGAGAGATCACAAACATTCTCGATCTAGAAAAAATTATGGATTCTGTTGTTATGCTGCTGTTAATGTATATTAAAAGATTAGTTGTGAAATTAAAAACTTTATTTCCGAACACAACAAACATTTACCAATTTATCAAAGTATTTTATATTTGACAAGTCATAAGACCAAATCTAAATAATAAATTTTATTTTTGATTATCATTTGAGAACAATTAACAATGATTTACAAATTATATTTGGACCCTAACAATTACTGCCATACAATATTATTTAGCAAATGTCATACTATAACATTCCATATCTGTCAAATTAACCAAAGCCACAGTTCTTGTCTCACAGAAATCAGGAACGCATACTACTCTGACCATTTGCCCGTGTTCTCCTGAAAAAAAAAACAAATTAAATTATTACTACTAACTATAATCTATAGCCAAAACTTAATTTTAGTCTTACTCTTTTTTATGTATTATATCACTTTAGTTAAAATGTCACGTTACTAAAAATCGTTTACAATCGTTGATAGGAACAGGTAACGGCCATATAATTTTTTGTATCATTGGTAGAGTCGGTATTATATGAATAATACGAGTAACGAAAATATTATTTTTTCCTCCTTTGGCATTTTGAACATAATTAAAAAAAAAATTAAATGAAGATCTCCTGCTTCGGTCGCACGCCAAAGAGACATGGCCACATGAAAACTGACCTACTAACCATCACTTAACACCATCACCTTCACTTACCATCACATCAATCAGTCACCAGAGGTTTTGTAACAACAAAAAAAGTTGGGTAAAAATAAACAAAAGCCATCTTCAAGAAAAGGAGCCGTGATTGATCATGAATAACTAATTTTCACATATAAATAACGTTCATATTTAACTGCTATAATATTCCTTTTAATATTGACACCGAATTGATACTTTAGGTTACCTTATCAGGTAGTTACCTTTAAAAAGATCTGTGGCAAACTTGCCACTGTTACCGCTATAATAAACTCCAGGACAGTTGTAGATAGTGAATGGGTCTGTATCTAAACATGGCGTGCTTGGTACAGTATCTGGACACGTGGGCGCTATATGACGCCATTGTAATGTCTTCTTCATTGCCTCTAAACTAGTCTCTATTTTGCTGTACCTCAGTATATCTCGTATAGGTTCACCCGATGTCCCCAGAATTGTAATACCTGTACAACATATGGTGCCGTCATAAAATATATCTTACAGCTCCCACAGCTGGCCAGAGGGCGTTTTATTTTCTTTTCATTGAGGGGATTTAAGGAAATTTAGATTAACACTACACATATTCCTGGAACTCTTTAAGGCTATGGAAGCTTACCTTCAAGCACATGATTTGTAAGTATATTGATATTTAAACATAAACAGACAAACATTAAAGCACTCTTTCCTTTGAGTTACAATAAAAACTTCATAATTCTCTTATCCTTATCCCACTCTAAGTGGGGTCGGCACAATGTCTTCGTCAAATCAAATCAAATCAAAATAATCTTTATTCAAATAAGCCACTTCAGGTACTTGAGCACTTGATGAAGCTATGGTCTTCCATTCTCCTCTATCATTCGTCAAATCTGGTATCTCTCCTTTATTGTGCATATCATTCTTCACACAACCCATTCAATAAAAACTTATGTGTGTAATTGATGTTTACAATTCTTAAATTACAATTCAAAATATTTATCATCTGTATCGCTTTAAGATAATATTTTAATATTATTTTGGTAACACGAAACTGATATTAGGAATTAAACAGAAAATGATTTAAGCCTAATCCACATGAAAAAGATGCCATTTACTTTTCGTTCTATAATACTACGGAGTAATCAAAATGAAAACAATGAACATATTAAATTAATTCAAATATTCCAAACTAACCGAATTGTTGAAACATATTTTTAAATTAGATGTAAAAAAAATTATATAAATGTTAATTTAAAAAAATATTATTACTATTTTTTAACAGTAGTGTTATTATCAAAACGTGGTTACGAAAAAATACATACCTTCGATATTACATTCATATGGATTTGAAACTCTATTAAACGATTTGTATTCAACTGCTTTAGGAAATAAACCTGGAATCAAAGAAATATAGAATATTTCTATACTTACACAATATATAGAAATATCGTGATAGTGCATATAAATCCTTAGTTATGTTTTATATGAATTATTAGGAACATGTTATAAAAGCAATTAATAAATACTACGTAAAATACGTAGCCAAATTATGTGACATGTTTGTAACATGTTGTGCCGACCCCACTTAGAGTGGGATAAGGGCAGGAGGATGATGATGACAAAATTATAGTGTAGAAATGGTTGAGACTGATTACAACATAGTATGTAACATTAATGTTTGTACACACTAGGGTGACATAGACTACTTTTATTTTATTGTTGAGGTCCTTAAAACTGCGCAGAAGCTAATGTTTACATAACTTATGTAAACATTAGCTGGAACTTACTACATAAAACTGGAATATTGGTTGGGCAAACTAAAATATGTTTATCCTGTTTGTGTATTAACTTATCAGAAGTTGCCATGGTAAAATAAAAAATCCATCAAACATACAATAATGGAAGGGTTTCTGTGGCAACATGACACCAGCAGGATCTTTACAACCAGGCATAAGATCCAATGGGGTGACACCGCTCACAGCAGCGGAGAACGAGTCGACTACTTCAGATGCAGCAATCACATCCGATTCATTGGGTGTATTTTCATTGGAATAGCTTGCAAAAGTTCCTCCTGCAATGTAAAATTATTTTATATCAACTTTATCAATACGCTATAGCAGATTAACAGTGTAAAGGTAAAGGGGTCGCGTGTTCAAAACCCAGGCAAGCATATTTGAATTTCCTGTTAAAACATATGTATTGTGATATTTACAATTACACTCATGACACGATTAATAAAAAACTTAATGATCAAAACCTGCATATATTCCTGGAGAATTCCTAGTATATGTATAATCAACAATTCGAATCACATTGGCGCAGATTATTCGATACCCAAGCTCATGTCCTTAACTCCAAAAACAGATACAAATTTGCACTATAAGGGTATAGTAACAGACTGCAGTTAACTGCTGAATTTAACAGTGTGATGTTTCACGAGAAATTCTGCATATGATAATTTGTAAACTCCCACTGGATTTGTGTTACTATACTAGGCTGTATATACCTCTCTCTAACAAACAATTAAGCCGTGTCTGGCAAAGAAATACAACAGATGGAGTTTACTTAGTTTTACAACAGCTTATATTTCAACTTTAGTTAAATAAGTGGTTATAAAAATATTGACCAGTTTTTCTTTATATATATAAATTTATTTATAAATTGTTTCCAAAAATACAGATTGAGACATTCTAGTAAGCATAGAAAATACTTGTGTCAGAAGGTCTTGCTCTTCCATAACACAGGTAAGTATATAATAATTATGAAAAGGTAACTAAATTTATAGCGTAAAGTAACATAACAATAAAGAATAGCTTTTAAATTACAGCGTATTTGTTTGGGTGTGGTGTGTGTCTGTGTGTGTGATGTGTGTATGTGGATGTGTGTATGTTGTTGTGAACTGTGTATGTGTGTGTTTAAGATATATATCAAATCAAATCAAAATATTCTTTATTCAAGTAAACTTGTAAACAAGTGCTTTTGAATCGTCAACTTTACTGCTGGTTCGGAAAGCTGTTCCTACCGAGAAGAGCCAGCAAGAAACTCGGCGGTTGCTCTTTTTAAAATATAAATCTTAGAACTAGTTACATTTATTTATTACTGTCTTGTACAGAGTAGAAGTGCACCTATATCCACACATCCTTATCATCTAAGTAATCTTCAACAGTATAGTAGGCTTTCTGTATCAGCCTCTTTTTAACAGTGTTTTTAAACTGCTGTAATGACATGACCGAAATTGATTTCGGAATTTTATTATAGAATCTTATACCCAAACCCACAAACGATTTACGTACTTTTGCTAGGCGCAAAGCAGGAGTCGCAAGCTTATGTCGGTTCCTACTTTGTCTATTATATACATCACCTATCGTTTTATAATTCTTTATATTTTTATATACAAAAATTACGTTATTTAAAATATACTGTAAAGCAAATGTTAGAATACCTGTTTCCTTAAACTTCTCTCGCAGGGAATCACGCGGACTTTAATTGTAGATGCCACGTATGGCTCTTTTTTGTAATACGAAAATTTTTTCACTATCCGCGCATTTACCCCACAGCAATATTCCATAAGACATAATGCTATGGAAGTAAGCAAAATAAACAAGTTTCGCTGTTTCGACATCTGTAAATTGTCTTATCTTTCGAACAGCGTAGGCTGCTGAACTAAGTTTCATTGTAATATTGTTATATTGTAATAAGACTTCTGTATCTTCATAATTTAATGTTTTCAGCCAATCAGATAGAGTAGTTTTGCAGTTATGGTAAGTCATCAGATATATATATATATATATATATATATTTATATTTATATATATGTATTATTAATTATGTTGTATAGGTGTGACCCTTGTTTATTGTATTGACGGCCAGCAAAAGCTGTTTTAGTTTTAATATAGGGAGTAACATTCTTTATTCTTCTTTTATTTAGGATAGGCAAGTCAAACTGTATTTTTTTGTGAAATCTCAGTATAGTGTTTAGGATATATAATTAAATTTTTCAATGAATGATAATTTAAAGTGCATTTTATTGTACGCAAAAAATATATACCTGCAATTATCACTCTAACAATTTTTGAAACTTCCTCTTGATATTGTGATGTTCCACAAAAACCTGACAACCACTCCAAGAACAAATTCAAGGAAAACAAATGATCTGCATTTTTTGAAGCAAGGTTTAGTCCTGACATTAAAACTATATACCTAAAACAATACAAATGTCATAAATTGATATTTTATGCTAATTTAATTATTTCTTTTGGTGAAGTTTACAACATTTGTTTCATTTCTTCATATTTTATATGATTTTGATGGATGGATATAAACAATAGTGGTCAAAGCTGTATTGAAAACAAACATACAGTTCTAGTATTAATACAGCATAGCTGTCTGCATAAACAAATTCTGACTTTTGAAGTGTATGTGTATACAAAACTTGCCCAGGGCAAAATTCTCTAGTCTCTTGTTGCATGGTGTGTTAGTGACAAACCAGAGATAAATTACATTGACATTACATTAAGACTTGCTAAAAAAGAGGACAGCTGCTGATCAAACACTCTGGTTGATTTAACAAATTGCAGCATAAAAATTCATGTATACACTCTAAATGGTCACTAATTTTAGTATGTCTTTCCTGTTATTACTACACAATAAGCATATTATAAATTATCATTTCAATTCTAATAAACATGCCTAATCTACCTAGTTACTTTGTAAAATTATAATCAATTTCATTTCTATTCTTATAGCAAATTACGCAAGATATCTGTTGAAATTTTAATTTAAATGTTTACAACACTGTTACTGGTTTCGGTATTTAGCTTATATTTCACAATTCAACCTGAGATAACATTATATTTCTACTATGAGGGTGGGAAATAAAAAAAAATATTATGTAAACCTTTGTACAATTAAAACTTTATTAGTAAAAAACGCCAAAGGGGCCTAAATTAAAATTATTGAAATTAAAAATAATATACCAACCTATCACTATTTAACACTGGTAGTCGTTTTTGTATATTACATCCTGCCCAGCATACATCTTTAATTGTAAAAATTCCATCTTCTGTCTCAGATCCTTAAAAAAAATATCTCAATCAAATAACTAGATTTAACTAATTAAAATTAATAGTAGTTACAGAGTCAAGATATAAAAGATCATCCTACAAAAGACTGCATGAAACTGAGGCAAGAATCCAGTTCCAACATATAAGTTAAATGTTAACTTGTACTGTATATTGCATACACCAAATTGGATCACTGAATAAAACAAAATATTGAATTTTTTCTTACAAGACTAAGGCTAGAACTGGAGCAGCTATAGACAAAAATTCATAATTGATATTGACTTTTATTATTACCTAGTAAAGCAGCAACTACACCAGTGACAACTTCATTTACATTGATACATTCACCAGACAACTTAACTCTTTGCAATTCATCTTCTAACACTAAAGCATCTGTCTCATGAACAAAGTGTGTCCTGTAAAAAAAATTGAGTTTATCCTATCTATTTAATGTATTGCAGGCTGTATTGTGTGTTTACTTAAATGTTAAAATATCTACTTTTATGTACTGTGTTTATATCCTGTTCCATTTTTTAAACCTATATGTTAACTTTACGTTTAAGCTTTAATTGTGCCAAATTTTATCACCATTGATCCAGCTGATCAGATGTGAAACAAATAGAGAGATATACAGATTTTCAGACACCACTCTGAAACCTCACAAATTCCGTTATTATTTACAGATTTTAAAAAATCAATTCAGAGTTCATCAATAGAATCACAGATGCAGTAATAACCCTTCAATCTCATAATTATCAATGAAATATCCTAATATTTTTTGATTTGATACTGACAATTATATCAAGACCTTTGTTAAAACAGAAATTTGTTATAAATATAGCCCATTTTTATATTCATAAAAAATATATATATACATATCACTAGGCGAAACAAATTTAAGATTACTAACCTTGTAGGTTGAGGAATTATCTCAAGTTGATCAGAAAGTTCTTTTAATATGCTTGGTTTTAATTCTTGCAGTTTAAAAAGTGTCCCTATAATAATACATTGTGTACCCTTGTCACGCAACTCACATAATTTCAAGATTTTATATTTGTTACCCCACCTTTTTTTAATAATGGGATCAAGTATATTTCTGAAAGTACTAAGCCTAGCCGAATATATATGAGCGTATTGTTTAGAAAAATCGCGAGAAACCTGATAAAATCTTTTGGAAGTATCTGAATATTCAACTGTTTGCCGGTTCACATCTAAAACCTCAAATTGTGTATTGTCACCATCACATACTTTTGTATCCTCTTTAAACAACATTCTTTAAACTTAGTTTTGCAATTAAAATAGAAAAGTTAAAATGTATAAAATAAAAACCGGCAAAAATACATTACAACATTGGAAAACAATTTTTGAAAATACTTTTTCGTACCACAGACGAACGATATTACAGATATTTTAGTTAGTAGTCTATGATCACAGGCTACCCCATAGAATACTACCTACCCTACCACTAAAACGTAATCTACGACTAAAACACACAATACTGATTATGCTGATACAGTCATCCAACGTGTCCAAAATGCTTGCGCAAGGTATTGTTTTAGTATACCTCCACGAACACATGTTACTCCATACATAAATAATATTAAATGGCTCAAAATGGACTATCGACGAAGGCTACATTTTGCGACTTTATTATTTGGATTAATAAAAACAAAGAACCCGTCTTACCTGTATAAAAAGTTGCGCTGGGTCTCTGAAGAAAAAAAAACTCACATGTTAAGATCAATTACGACTAATAAACTAAAAATGCATACTCATCGTACTGCCAGCTTCCGCGGAAGTTTCAAATTCTGTGCAACAAAATGTTGGAATGATCTTCCACCGCCGTTACGTGGCCTACAAACTAAATCTTACTTTAGACTTAAACTAAAATCTTATTTATTTAACATACAACAATCGTTTTTACGTTAAAATATTTGTTAATTTTATTTATATGTTGCACACTATATATCTATGTACATACCAATCTTCATATTCTCGGTAAGTTGTGCCAGTACATGGGGTTATCTATTCCACCGTCGAATATTTGGTTGGTATGCAGAATACCAACCAAATATTACTGTTTTATAATTATAAAGTAAAATATTTATGATATTTATGTGCGCTGGATACTAATACCTGTCATCGTAACCCCTAGGGAGGCCACTGAAAATCAGCGTAGGGCTCACTGTCCTTTTCAGTCTAAGTGGTTATCCTATTTCTTTCTCTTCACACCGCTACACAACGTAATTTAATAGTCTTCAAACTGTTTTTATTTTATTTACTTTTTTTTTGTTTTATTTATGTTAATTTCTATCTTTTTAATTTTGTAAATTTAATTGTACTGTGTGTAAAAAAGAAATAAAGAAATTCTATTCTATTCAATATCTGCACTGTAGTCTGAATAAAACTTTAAAAAAATATAACAAAAATTACAGACTGCATGCAATCCCATCTTAGACATAGATATAGAGGACTTGATTTCAGGCCATTAATAAAACTAATAAAGAAAGAATCACAAATTATACCTTAAAAATAGGATTCCAGGTTTTAAATAAAATTAATTTTAAAAAGCCGAGAAAAATGGCGGGAGTACAAAAAGTTTGTCTTAATAATATAAATACTAATATAAGTAATGCATTAATTATAGGAATTATTATTGCAAAAAATAGCTGTCGAACTGTAGGATCAAAGAAAAAGAATGGTGAATTAAGGGGAGTAATGTCGTTCACATTACGTGATTCTAATATCGATACAATTAACGTGGACGTTTGGGGCTCAGAGTGTTTTGTAATAACATTCTACGAAAGGTTTCTCGTTGGTGACGTCGGTAAAAACCATTGTTTCTGATTTTGTATATATCTAGTCAAAGTATAAGGTATCAAACATTATATATTATTATTATAGACCTTTTTTTTTCAGTCGCAATATCATCTCCAAAGATTTGTATTAAAAGCGGTGAAAATGAGATTTATAAGCCACAGGTTTGTTTATTGTTTCCTTTTGTTTTTCTACATATATTTATCAAAGAGCCCGAATATGATGCGGAGACGTATGGTAGGAAGTTTGCTTTAATATGTAGATTCTATATTATTGCATGGTACGATGTGTTCTGTAGACGTCACAGCTAGATAGCTTCAGCACCATATCACGAATGCATCTATGCAGCTGCGATCAGTCTTTTTTAAGTCTGCATGCCTTATAAGAATATGGGGAGAGCCAGACTTTTTGAAGGCTTGCTTTTTTAAGCGTGATGATTTTGGCCCTTATGTGATCTAGCGTCAGGTCAGTGTCAGATGTCGGTTCTTTGCTATACAAATGCATCGTCTGACGTCTACCCTACAAGATTCGTTGATTAAGACAGTAGAGCTCATGTAGATGAATTAGTTAACAAAGTCGCAAGTTTAATGCACTAGTGAATTCTATTCTATAAAAAAATGAAATTCAATATTTTTATCTAGGAACATGGATTGGTGTTATGTTTTTATAGGCTTGTCTGTGGAACCTTTGAATCCAATATTATGAATGCGAAAGTCTGTCTGTTTGTTACGCTTTCACCGCTATTTCGCTGAACCATTAGTGATGAAACTTGGCATGATTAAAGCTCACTTACTGGTTTGAAAAAAAATCCCGTTTTTCCTTCGGAAATAGGAATAAAGTGGACAGTACAGAATTGAAGTTTTTTTGAAACTTAAGTTGAGGAGGACAAAGTCGCAGGTACCACATGTAATTAAAATAAAATGCAATTGTCACAATTTAATCTTATGTTTATATTAGTTAATAATATATGCTAAAAAAAGTAATAATAGTATAAAAGCTACAAATTGTTTATATAAGACAGTTTTATATACAAATATTTCATGATTTAAGGTAACCTCTCCATTTTATCTATCATTAAGCGAAGGCTCCTCTGATATGTGCATATTCGATGGAGAAACATTCACTTCGTACCTTCCGCTTCTGCATATTCCGACTAAACCATGTGCAGGATACTGCGGCCTCTCGGAAATCATGAAATTCACAGGTTATATACTATTTTCATAAATTTACACTTACAAGCCTTTTAGTATCGTGAAGTCATTTTATATCCTGGGTGAGGAGCTCATAAGAATCAATGCTTAGTTAACAGCAATTCTTATCTAAATAAGTCAATCCCTATCTAAATAAATGCGCTAGTTAATGTTGCCATTTAATATAGATAAAAACTGTGATTTACACCACATGAGTCGAATAAATACTTTAGAAAATATTATATATTAAAATTATACGCTACCAAAAAAAAGTTAGCTCCGCGATCCAGCGCTCTTTACATAACACGCTGCCGTTATTCGACTTTTGGTACTAGCGAGTGTAGATATAGGCACATCGACTTCTTAGGCAGGTATTTTGACTCTTTTATTATATAGTTTATACCTTTATTTATAGACATAATATTTTCTGCTAAAATAAAAAATAGCTAAATAATATTTTCATTAGTTTTTTACAAAGTAACGCCTAATTCTATTCATTAAGATTATTTTGATTAAACAGACTAAGCAAAAACAAAACGTTGAGTAAATCTTTATATGTTACAGAGCAAACTAATAATGTTTACGTCGATTTGTTGGTAGTAGTGAAGTCAGTGAAACCGGCAAAAACTATCAAAACAAAAGCGGGTACATTATATTTACATTTTTAATTTATTGAATGTATTTTTGTCAAGTATACTTCCATACTTAAAACTTTTCATCCATTATTTTAAAGGTACTGATATGACGGTACGTACAGTTGAAGTTATGGACAATACGACACCCGCTTCTCTTATTATGGATATGTTTGATATCGATACAATCCAAAGGTAATCCAGGTTGATTTTTAGCGGCGATGTGCAATTTTTGGTGATGGGTAAAAATGTTACTTGCTAATAGAACTTGCTTCAGACTAGTGACCTGTAGGCCTACCATGAACCTTTTAGAAAACGATTCAATTCAAAGTCAGTACCTAAACTCAACCGCTCTCTTTTCGTATCTTGAAGTGTGGATTGCAATGAGGTCGTAATGTTTGAAAAGGCAAACGTTATATAAACTATAGATAACTTTGTCTTTTTTGCTCAAATGTTTAAGGACGCATTCCGAACGCTCATTCGGCAATGACTTAAACGACTTAAAGACGTCGTGGTATGAAAAAGCAAAACAATTTAGTTTACGTCTTCAGTTGAGTCGCAATAAGAGTTCATGGTAGGCCTGCTAATCGAAAATTCGTAAAACAGAGGAAGAGTAGACCGCCGACGCAGCGTAGGAAAGGAAATATCCTTCTTTTATCGCCATCAAAAATGTATGTCTACGACTACTGTTTCGCTTAGGAAGCGCAGGACGCTTGTACTAACGTCTTATGTTTGTGTACGATAGCGCAATAATTAACTATTGTATTTTACTACATAAATGATAGTATTTTCATACTGATAGTTAAAGCAATTCGTGCAAAATTATTTCCTAACCATTCGAAAATATCAAAAATGTACACCGTTCCGCACAAACGTGCGGGCGGATGAAACAACCTCCGAGACCTGGGCCTGCCGTCTCGGCGTCTCAACCTACCTTATGCGGCCGTCAGCTTTATGCGGTCCGGCCTCATGAATAACTGCGTGTATATGTGTACGTGTGTGTGTTTGCTTGTATGTACTTGGCCGATTCCCGAACCCGTTGGCTCGCCTCAGCAGTCTTCCACGGACACGTACTGTCTATTTCTCCCGGAGTATACACTTCACCAACGCGGTTAAATAACACGCGGTGTGCACACAACCTTCGTAAGGTCACACGTTATTGAATCGTCCCATATCGGGAAACATTAATCCCAACGCGTACTAAAACCGCAGACGGTCGCGTCTTCTCACACGTTCACTGGTTAAAACGCGTCACTAAATACAGTCGTGGCACTATCTAGAAACCACACCCAAAACACATAATTACGCGTGTGCGTTGTACAATAAGTATTTAAGTATGTATGCGTGTATTTGTATTTAAGTATGTGTTCAAAATTATATATGTAGAATATTACCAGTTGCTATTACCCATAACACAAGTATTAAGTTACTTACTTTGGGGACGGACGACCGTGTAAGTATCCCATGTATTTATTTATTATTATTTATCAACATAATTATTATAGAGCCGGAGAATGGCGCCCTTTAGAGAGTGTGCTATTCATAGCTGATGCCCGCGTCTCTTGGCGTAGTGGCGCGGTACGAGTACAGATATGCTCGAGAAGTGTGATCACCCACCAACCTCATACACCTGAAGCTGAAGCTCTACTGCTTCATATACAGAATCAAAGTCATACGCGTAAGAGGTTTTTTATCTTCTATGATACTCATTATGATAAAGGCATACGCATTGTATCAAAATCAAGTTATTGCCAAATAAAGCCAAGTTATGTTCATATCAGGTTCGATGTCACGAACTCACTGTTCGTGATTGCGATATGACTTGTATGATTTTACATTTTTTACGTAATTCTGAATACTTTTTTACACCACATTAAGGAATTCTATAAATGAAACAAAATATTCATAGGTGGCAAAATATTTATTGCTGTTAAATGTTAAATTTAACAGCAATAAATAAACATGTGCCCGACACCTGCAGTTTGTTAACTTTGGTACTAATTTTGATTGATAATATGATTTTAATGCAGTTCCGAAATTATATACATACTGCGCGAATTATATGATACAAAATTCGACAAATTTCCCAAAGCACATGTTAAAGCAAAAAGTAAACGAAGAGGGGAAACATCGAAGGTGGTGTATTGTTCATGGTTTCCAATGGTGTCAGGACAGTAATGACTAAATGTTACTAGTAATAAGAATTATAGTTTGAAAAGAACAACCGCCGAGTTTCTTGCTGGCTCTTCCCGGTAGGAGCTTTCCGAATCATCAGTAGAATCGATGATTCAAAAGCACTTGTTAACATGTTTAGTTGAATAAAGAATATTCTGATTTTTTTTTGTTAGATGTTAGCAAACTTCAATAAACTGTCTCAATATTAGAGAAGATTGAAGATCAGATTCACATCTGATCTATAGCGTATATCTAATGTCCGACTCAGCTTTGATAAATATGTAAGATCTTTGTAAGAAAATAACTTTGATAGGTGGGGGCGAGACAGCCGCGTGGGCAGCTTGGAGTGGTGAACGAACAAATACAGCATCCGTTTCACAGATTCGTGACCGTCTTTCCTGTGGGAATCAATTTTGCGCTGCTTTACACGCAATGCTCACACATATCGATTTAGACGATTTCGTGACATCCAAGTTAGTAATTATATAAATCTGATATCTATACCAATGTTTTGAGACTATTTTTATCAATCAATTGTACAATAAAAACTTATAAAAGATTTTGCGCTCTTTATGACTGACTCGTTAAAAACACTTTATTTAACTTTTTACTAAAAACTTACTACTTACAGTCTCTACACAGTCCGTTGTCCAATAAGAATGCCGAGGTCACTTTTAATTCACTTTTATTTTCACTTGTTTATTCGCTCTTGATCGCTATTCGCAAACTGAATGTCGAGGCGCACGATACATCTGCTTATATATGGATCGAACCGATATTCAAGAACATTCGCGAGACCTTGGAGAGATCGTAAACAACCTTTGTAAATAACCTTCTTGTAAACAACTTGAATGTTCCAGAGAATTAGCGTCAAGCGAATTTGAACTCGATGACATATAGTTTGCGAACCCTATTTACGCGTTCGTAAACTATCCCTGTCCAATTTGGACTTTATGACATACGCATTACGAACCCTTTTCGCATATTTGTAACAATAATTTACTTTTGTACCAACTCATTACAAGTCAATTTTTTTTTACTTATCTGTGGCGTGTACGTCACTTCCTTTTCCTTTTTTAAAAACTAAGTACCACAAAATATACATTTTGATACCAAAATTGGTTGTCATAAGAAAACTACGGCGCTTCGGAGTCCACATAAACACCAGCTAAATCGTGGAAGAAGATTTCCACAATCCATTGGAAATACAATCCTAGAATTGTCCACTTTCTATATATTTTGAAAATATTTTGGGTACACCAGAGAGACCAAACTATAAAATAAGTTGTTGTATTCATTCTACGAGTTAAATTTAATAAACTTGGAAAATTTAGATTACAAAATGAGCGCCGATTGTAGCGTGGTCAGTTTTTTCTGTCCCTGAATTCAGATTTTTTTTGGGAATCATCACAATATGTTAACAAACCGTCGCAGAATGTCACCGTTAAGATCATATAGTCCCCAAGGATTATAACTATTCGCTACATAAACGAATATTTACATAAGTACAAAAGTAATAATTAAATTATCTTACAAAATCGCAAAGCGATTTTTTCGTGAAGTCTTTCCCCTGATGATGCTTCGGTTGCGGGACGAAACGATTGGTGAGTTTGTGATAGTGAACATGTGTAGTGCTTGTGTATTGTGATGGAAGTGGTGGAAGTTTGTGCATGTTTTTTTAGAAATCCTGCACGTATCGGGTATGAAAATACGGATAGTCCACTATACATTTAACACTATATATATTTTCTATTTACTGTATCGCGGATCATAGCAAAATAATTTTATTATTACTTTTGTATTATGGATCTCCGCAAAGTAACGCCTAATTCTATAAATTATTTGAATATTTACATGCTATGGTTTTTACAGCAACAAAACCCATTAATTAACATTTAATTTATTTAGAGTATTTTTCATTTACTTTACTACGAGTATATGCAATGTTATTATTTATCATCTACCATTACTTTGTACAAAATTCAAGTTTAATATTTGAACATATTTTACATTATTCTAACAAATATACATATTTTTAGTATAATGGGTTTAATTTCACAGTGATGGAAATTTAGAAGAATTAAGGGTTCGCTTTGCCGATCACACAGGTGAATTGAATGCTAAAATACCCGTCAGTGTGGTAGAAGACGCTTTTGGATATTCTGTGAGAATTTTTAAATAATACCTTATATAGTTTACATAAATCATTTGATTAAATAAGATCTAAGATATATATCAAGTCCTTGCGTATTATATGTTTAACCATAAGAGGTATTTTTTTTCGAATTGACTGTATGCTGTTAGCCCTAACGGCTTTTACAGCGTCACCGGGCGGGACGGGCGAGCGCAGAAGCATCGTCGAGGTTGCGAAGAGGTATAAGGATTGCTTATTTATATGGTGACTATTTCATTAAAGTGGATAGGTCTTTTATATCGCACATACAAACTTGTGAGTATTTAAATAACTCTCTCAAACGTATTTATAGAACCCTGAAAAAGTGTGGATCTTGGACTTTTTTACTTATTCACGCCTCCTACTTATGTTAAAATTAACTTCAATTACTTAGATATTAAGACATTTTGTAGTATTTTGAATGTATCACAACATTTTGAGATAAAAAAAAACGAAGATCGAGCTTTTACGAACGATTGCATGAATTTTTTAATACTTGTTTTTAAATGTGTGCGTGCGTCATATTGGTAGAAATAAAAAAATTTACACACTATAATTATTACATGACAAAATCAAAAAATACGCCCTAATGAGAAATTACAGGACTTTTTTATCATTGTGGTGGCTGTGTGTGTTTTTTTTTTTTATTATTATTTCTGTATTGAGAGAACCGGAAGAGAGAGAAGAGAGCAATTTTTGTTTGTGTAGAAGAATATACATAATTATAAAAAGATTGGCGATGTATATATAGACAAAATACGAACCGAAATTAGCTTGCGCTTCCTGCTGTTCCTTGCAAAAGTAAATAAGTCGTTTGTGGGTTTGGGTATAAGATTCTATAATAAAATTCCGCAATCGATTCTGTCTTTGCCACTACAGCAGTTTAAAAACGCTGTTAAAGCAAAGCTGATAGAAAAAGCCTACTATACTGTTGAAGATTACTTAGATGATAAGGATGTGTGTATATAGGTGCACTTCTACCCTGTACAAGACAGTAATATATAAATGTAACTAGTTTTAAGATTTGTATTTTACAAAGAGCAACCGCCGCAAATTATATAAATGACTAGCAAAGCCCCGCGGTTTCACCCGCGTCCATACAGATCTCGTGGTAGAGGAAAGTCTACGAAGTCGGACTATAGATTTATTTTGTAGATTAATTTATTATAAAAAAATGGTTATCATTAGTATTCTTGGAATAAGAGCTAACTCACCAAATGCAGGCCCTGCTATAACGGTCGCTACAATAAATTTGTTATGGCATTATTTGCTTTCGATATACCTACATTCTTAAATTCGTAATATCTATTGATTGGGATGGCGGATTTTAATAATTTAAATAGTATTTTACTGGTATTGAAACAGTTATTAATAAAGTATCATTTAATGGGATAAGGATTAGTACAGAGATATGAATAAAATGGTTTGATTATTGTCGGCACTCTTACCAACTTTTACAATGTAAAAAAGTAGTTATATTGGCATAACTATAATAGTTAGACATATGGTATCCCGGACTTTTTTATGGATATTGATACGTTCTATAATACTGTAGAACATTTTTTGTTCTATCATCAATAGTTTCCGCAGCGCACGCGATGAAAGTTGTTTACGACTGAATTTTTCCCAACTTATTACAATTTTATTAAAAATAATAGGGATCCCCTATTATTTTTGAAAATGACATATAGCCTATGTTGCTCAGTGAAGAAGCAGCTTTCCAATGGTGAAAGAATTGAAATCGGTCCAGTAGTTTTTGCGTGAAAACGTAACAAACATACATACAAACATAC
Source organism: Morpho deidamia (assembly GCA_947086505.1). Taxonomy (NCBI): domain Eukaryota; kingdom Metazoa; phylum Arthropoda; class Insecta; order Lepidoptera; family Nymphalidae; genus Morpho; species Morpho deidamia. The sequence goes on from CAMTZC010000027.1 coordinate 8,898,765, forward strand.
AAACAAACAAACATACAAATCTTTCCTCTTTATAATATTAGTATAGATAAAATTGTGTGAATATAGCAACTCTTCTGCCCTGAACAAGATAATGGCCAAATGTAACTAGTTTACGAGTTTATTTGAATGAAGAATATTTTGAATTTGAATTTTTTCACATATAAATTTCTTTGTTTTTTAGTTTCACGTCCTGTAACTTTCTGTGTGTTTTGATCTGAGGGTCAATAAATGCTGATGTTTTTGATGTAACAGGCAAATCAATTTAAGGCAATGACGGCGGATGAGAGGGCCGCTTTGCGTTGGAAGTTTTTGTTAGAACAATGCTATACAAAAGTTGCAGTGAATCCACCGCGCCTTATTGTTGTAACTTTGCGACGATTTTCGCCAGCAGATACTATTCCATTATATTAAATTAGTATTAAAAAGATTTTGTACTTACCATGCAAAATTGTATCAATTTTTACCAAATAAGCATAATATATCAACATATAATTAATTAATTTTTATTGAATTTGATGCTATATTACCTATGGGGTTTTTTTTATTTGTTAATAATACTGACAAATTTGTAATACCTAATTGTTTCTTCGAAGTAATAAATAGCATTTTCTCAAATTTCGTTTTATTCATTGTAAAATCCATTACCCAAAAACTACTTTTAAGGTCTAAATGTTTTGACACATAAATAAATAAGATTACACACGTCAGAAAATACATACATTAAGTAGCATCTAATAAAAAAGATAGGTACAATATTTTTCCATTGGAGCATTTTTAGAAATGAACACTTAAGCCGTTTTTTCCCATAAAAACAAAACAAAAAATCTTTACTTGATTTAATCTTTTACAAATTTATACAAAAATTTACTTGACATATTGATCAGAACGTTCAACTTCAACCATAAAATTCATGATAATTTCTAGGTATATCACAGGTTGTTAAACTGTGAAATAAACTGCCCGTTTCCTTACGCAAATCTAAAACAATATCTTCATTTAAACAATATTAAAAAAACAATTGTACATTTTATTATAAATAGATTTCATTTTATTTTTATATTATTATATATATTACGTAAACTATAATTTTATATTACATTTAATTATTAAATACGTTTCATTTTTCTAGTTCTTACAAAACGACATAAAATAAATCTTATGAATGCCTTGATCTTACGCATTCATAAAGTTTATTTTAGGATCTACATATTTACAAAGCCTTAAAATATTACGTAAAATATTTTTCCAATACTAATAAAGTTTATTTTACATGCAAGATAAATCAAATTATGTTCAAAAAGTAGTTAAACGTGACTAGCTACCCAATTTTATTGATCAAACTTTACCCAAACTGCAAGCATACGTTGATTCCTTACGCATAAAAGAACTTTTTATTATTACAACACGCTAGCATCTAAGCACGTGCTAATGTTTTTAGTTAAAGTAATATCTTAATTTCAATTTACAATGGTAGAAAAACAGGATAAAAGCGAACTTATATACGAATACACAAAACGGAGAAAAGACTTTGGTAGACAACCACTTTTCGGAGATCGCGGTCCGGAATTATGTCTCAGTATTCCTTCAAATCCAGCGCTGTACAAGAATTACATACTGAGGAACCCAGTGCATGTTGGAATCCAGAATTCTGGAACTATGTCGGAGCATTGGGTAAACTCTGTAAGGTGTGTAACTACACTCAATAAGTGGGTATAATTGTAAGATACTTTGTTTTTAATTAGAGAGTGAAAAGTAGTCATGTAGATTTATATCTGCTTACTTACATCTAAGTTGTACTTGACATAAAATGCTCTTAGTATACGAATTTTCCGCAGAGAACTATTGCTATACTATTACTATACTTGTTTTCTAAGACATTTCGATCCAATATCATTCCGATAAAATTTTTCTGTTTTTTTCCTTTAAGAATTTATAAAATAAACATGAAATAGGTAATAATATTTCAACTTTATAGAGCTGAATATACGAGTTCGGGTGTTAATCATGTTGAAGGTGGGTGGCCTAAAGATATCAATACAAATGACCCAGAAGCTACGCAAAGGTATCGACGTAAAATTGAGAAAGATGACGCCTATATCCATGCGGTGATGCATCTTGGACATGTGAGAATCTGTACACTTCATGAGGAACTGCGGCCCTTTTTGGCCCAATGTTTTATATTCAAATTCAAATTCAAAATATTCTTTATTCAAGTAAACTTGTAAACAAGTGCTTCTAAATCGTCGACTCTATTGCTGGTTCCGAAAGCCGTCCTACCGAGAAGAGCCAGCAAGAAACTCGGTGGAGCTCTTTTAAAAAAGAAGATTCTTAATACTAATTACATTTTGTCATAGCTATCCTGCACAAGGTCAAAGGGCAGCTATATCTACGCATTCTTATCATCAATGTAAGCCTCCACGGTATAATAGGCTTTCTGTATCAGCATCTTTTTAACAGTATTTTTAAATTGCTGTAATGGCAAAGTTAAAATTGATTGTGGAATTTTGTTATAGAATCTTATACCCAAACCCACAAACGACTTACGTACTCTTACAAGGCGCAAAGCAGGAGCCGCAAGCTTATGTCGGTTCCTACTTTGTCTATTATATACATCGCCAATCTTTTTATAATTATGTATATTTTTATGCACAAAAATCAAATTGATAAAAATATACTGTGAAGCTAACGTAAGAATACCTGTTTCCTTAAACTTCTCTCGCAGGGACTCACGCGGACTCAAATTATAAATGCCACGTATGGCTCTTTTTTGCAATACAAAAATTTTCTCAATATCAGCGCATTTACCCCATAACATTATTCCATAAGACATAATGCTATGGAAGTAAGCAAGATAAACTAGTTTTGCTGTTTCGACGTCTGTAAACTGTCTTATCTTTCGAATAGCATAGGCTGCTGAACTGAGTTTCCCTGCGAGAGCTGTTATGTGTGTGCTCCATTGGAGTTTTGTATCCAACGTCATTCCCAAAAATACAGTTGTATTTTCTGTTTTTAGTGGTACATTGTCTATTAAGAGCTCATTTGCTGTTTTAGCTGCATTAGGTAATGCAAATTCTAAACATTTTGTTTTGTTTGAGTTTAGTACCAAATTATTTAGCCTATATACCTATATACTAAATTATTTATAGACCATAGAGCCATAACAATTTAAAATTGTGTTATTTAATGATTAGTATTTTTCGTTCAATAACTTGTAGAAAACCTTTCATAATGCACTCGTATTGTAGCATGTTATTTATTAATCAATGTCGTATATATAAATAGTTATCGTGAGCTTTACCTATTGATTGGTGGCCAAAAACAGGCATCAATAATAAAACTATATGTAAATATATAAATAAATTAAGACTATTATTTTAACTAGTTTTTAATTTCTTGTATCTGGTTTAGAGCATGGAACACAATATACTTCAAAATAACGCTGTGGATATGTACCAAATATATTATTCTGAACTCAATACTATCCCGCCTGTAGAACGAAGCACTTGTCATACGGTAAACGTTTATAGAGAACCAGGTTCAGCACGAAGAGCTGTTCGATCTTTATCTTGGCAAACAGATGGGGCGCGGTTAGCATGTGCTCATGCTGACGTTAATTTCATGAGGAACGCAAGAAGCCTACAGTTCTCCTACATTTGGGATATAGGTAAATTAAGAACAACAACGTGTGGTTATACAGAAATTTAAAATTATATTCACAGAATTGTTATTTTGAACTTTATTATGGTTCCAGAAAATGCGAACGCACCAGAATTAGTCATTACACCTCCCCAACCTTTGCTGGATTTACAATACAATCCTCGTGATCAACATATTCTTGTTGGAGGGTTGATGAATGGTCAAGTGAGTACAGACGTAGGACTTATCAAAGCATCTGCAATTAGTAAAATTCGTGGCTCTAATTTTTAGACGTCAGGCAGGCGGTCGGTCGTAAACTACGTAGCCAAATCATTTGACAACATGTTTGTAACATGTTGTGCCGACTCTACTTAGAGTGGGATAAGGGCAGGAGGATGATGATGTGGGTCTAATTTTTAGATTTATTCCGTGTGTTTCAGTTCAAGCTTCTTTTAGGTACCAACCCTTATGCTCTGCTTGGTTCTGATTTTTGGTTCTGAACTGTTCTAGGTTGGTTGTTGGGATATGCGGAAAGGAGGGGAAGCAGTCGCTCTTTGTCCGCCACATGTAGCGCACCGAGATCTAGCAAGAAATGTTATGTTCGTAAATTCCAAAACAGGGGCAGAGTTTTTCTCGGCATCTCCTGATGGTGTTGTTAAATGGTCAGTTTGTCAGAAAAATTAACAAGAAAGAACAAAAGATAAATAATTATTTCTAGTAACAATAGACTTACGTCTCTATGTTAATAAACACAAGAGAAATAAGAACAAACAGAAGTACAAGGGCGGTTTTATCACCAAAAGTGATCTCTTACAGACAACAGCCTACGTTACAGTAACAGAGATAAGAAACAGGTTGAGATCAGTGCACAGGATGGACTTAAACATAATAAAATCGATAAACTTACTTATTAATATTACATTCTACATTACACAAATAGAGCATAATAACATAAATAATTAATTGTTAAATAGTTATTAAATAATTAATGTTGAAAGTAAATATGGGCAGTCTTTTGGAGTCCATGCCATGAAGTTTTTTTTTAACTTAGTACTTATAATATGTGAATTAAGAACGATAATATAAAAATAAGTTTAATTTGCTCTTTTAAAAATGTTTCACTCGTAATATCTCGCGATGTTGAACGACACATTCGTTAGTCATATTCTAGTCATATTAGAGCAAATTTTCTCTCAAGACTCAGAAGTCCATTGTTCTAGTTGCTGATTATATATAAAAATAGAAGATGGGTTAAGCCTCTTACAAAAAAGCCATTTTCATTCCATTATATTTTTAATTACATTGTCTTGAGTATAAATATTACGAACGAAAATTTTATAGGTGGGATGTTAGAAACTTAAGTGAACCGACTGATTCGATGATCATAGATCTGGTTAAGACAAATAATGAAACTCAAAGCGTCGAAAATGCTTTAGGTATATCAGCCCTTGAGTATGAACCAACAATACCAACAAGGTAAGCAAATAAAAAATATATTAATGGATTCAATAAGTCAAAATTTATATTTAAAGATATAACCATTTTCAGATTCATGGTAGGGACAGAAACAGGCCTAGTGATCGGAGGAAACCGAAAGGGGAAAACGCCTTTAGAAAAATTACCGACCAAGGTATTAATTATTGTCGTCATAATTATTGGTTTATCGCAGTAGGTCGTAGGAGTACTCCATCACAGTTAGCCGAGCTGGACATTGAACAACCCCTGGGTTGCAGTCGAACAGGGTTTAAGGCGGCCGATGAATAATAATACACAGCTATCCAAAACACGATTTATTTTACTTTACCAATAACGTATGATTTGAGATTGATACAAGTTTTATCCGAGATGGAAAGCCAAGGTCCAAAAATAAAAACGGCTTAATATAAATTAAAAACTAATATCTTGCTTATATACAGTTCCGGATATCAAACGAAAGCGGATATTTTTTTCAATTCAGCGCCACCTAGTTGACGGTACTAACGAAAACGCGTTATACATAAGCAATCTACTCATAGACTTTGCTAGATTTTTTCCCTTACAAGCAATATAACAGAACTAACTACTTTGCTATAATCCGCACGGGTTAGGTGAATGCATGCAAAGCCAATGTGTATGAAGCAGGCAAAATCTACGCACCTTATACATGCAGGACCAGCCACCACATGCACCCCAAGGCGCAATTCACCAGCAACAACGCACACAAAAGCAGCACACACACCCAACACCACAATCTCGACGATCGTTTCGCCCCGAAGCCTGCAGATTTTTGCTACTGATTTTTGCAGTACATACTGCAGTACGATTTTTGTCGTGGAGCCTATCCTTCTGATGATGCTTCGGTTTCGGGGCGAAACGATCGTCGAGATTGTGGTGTTGGGTGTGTGTGCTGCTTTTGTGTGCGTTGTTGCTGGTGAATTGCGCCTTGGGGTGCATGTGGTGGCTTGTCCTGCATGTATAAGGTACGTAGATTTTGCCTGCTTCATACACATTGGCTTTGCATGCATTCACCTAACCCGTGCGGATTATAGCAAAGTAGTTAGTTCTGTTATATTGCTTGTAATATGGAATTCCGCAAAGTAACGCCTGCTTCTATAAATCATTTTTTCCCTTATCACCTAGCCCGACATAACAAGCGTTATTCAAACTTAAATCATTCTTTATTCGAGTAAACTTGTAAACAACTGCTTTTGAATCGTCAACTCTACTTCTATGTTCTATGTTCTACTACTATGTTCCATCGAGAAGAGGCAACAAGAAACTCGGCGGTTGCTCTTCTTATAATAATTTTATAACTAATTACATTGTCATTACTATTTTGTACAGGATCGAACAGCAGCTATATCTACACATTATTATCATCTAAATAATCCTCAACAATATATTTAGTAGGCTTTATATATCAGCCTCCCCTTAACAGTTAAAAGTAAAAAATAACCATCATTATTTAAGATGTGACCATAGAACTACATTATTTTTTAGTTACAAATTATTTTATACGGCCATAACAATTAACAATCGATTTTTAGGTTGTTTTGTTATTTGATTAGATTTTAAAATTATTTCTCGATTGAAACTAGTTTAAATATATTTTTTTATAGTTTAAATAGCTGTATGTCCAAATTTGTAAAAATTTCAATCTCTTATATTACAGACTTGTAGCAAAATAATGTTTTTTGTTCTTAAGGCGCTGAACAGAGCCAATTAGGCTGGCTTTAAACACGTTTTTAACAAAAGCTATAGGGATGACGATTAAAAGAAAAATATATGTGAATATACATCATATCTCAGAGAGAATGTAAGATTTCAAAACATGATAACGATACTTTTTTTCGATAAAAAAATTGGTAAATAGACCTCTGATTGTTACTTTTATCGTAAATATCTCTAATATTTATCAACAAAAATTGATTAAATTAATAAGACTAATAAATCATTATAATATAAAGAGAATGTAAGATTTAAATTTTGAATTAATTAAGATATTTTATTCAAATTAAATATTTTTTAGAAAATAGCAAAACTGAAACGAGTCATCGTCTCGCTTCTCTGTTACATCTACGAATATAGACAGTGATCGCTGAGGTTGCTATACGGACGTGTGTCGCTAGCTGCCGCCTTTTGTGACTATTCCTTGTTGATAATATTTCTTTTTTAGGTGTTTAGTTATAGTTTCAGCATACTTAGTTTTATAAGATTAATTAGACATAAGTTTTGTAAATAAATTGTACAAAAAAGTTTGGATAAAATAGTGTACACCTACAATGGGTGTTAAAAAATTAAGTGTGTCGCTACGCCGTCGCAGACATTGTGGGCGTGGCTTATATGCCGAAATCTGAATTTACACCAGCTCTGTTCAGCGCCTTAACTTTAATTAAAATTCAACGTTCATACATTTTGATATTTCAGTACGAGGCTCACTTAGGGCCGGTATATGCCCTACAGAGGAATCCAACATTTCTAAAGAACTTTCTAACAGTTGGCGATTGGACAGCTAGAGTATGGAGCGAAGATTGTCGAGAATCATCTATTCTTTGGACGTACGCACATCGAACGAAACTAACGGACGGTGCATGGAATCCGATAAGGTAAACTAAGACTAAGAAATTATAATCATATAGATTCAAGTGTGCTGACAAATGGTACTTAACATTTCGAGCTTTAGATAAAAATTTGTAAGTAGTGGTTCTGAGAAAGTAAAAAAAAAACATTTTAATAAAATAATAAATAAATGTATGGGACACTTACAGACACAGTTGTTCCGTCCCCAAAGTAACTTAATACTCGTGTTATGGGTGACGGGCAACTGGTAGATATACTATAACATAAAAAAGTAAAGTAAAGTAACAGCCTGTTACTATGCCCACTGCTGGCCTAAGGCCTCCTCTCCGTTTTTGGAGAGAAGGATTGGAGCTAAGACCTACCACGCTGCTCCAATGCGGATTGGTAGGTTACACATTATCCCTAGAATTCTCTAGAGATATGCAGGTTTCCTCACGATGATTTCCTTCACCGAAAAGCGTGTGATAAATTGCAATTATCAATTAGACACATAAGTTTTAATAGAAAAACCCATTGGTGCCTGCCCGGGTTTGAACCGATGTCGTCTCTAGCGAGTCGCACGGTCTCACCGCTAGGCTATCACAGCTTACTATAACATATATATTTTTTATATACAAATATACACCCAGACTCGAAGAACCAACAATTTTTTTTATAGAAAATGTTCGCCCTCGGCGGGAATCGAAACCGCGACCCGCGGAGCTGAGGCAGGATCACTACCCACTACGCCAACGGGCCATTCAAAATACGAACATTAATAATAGGTTATCCAAATTTACTCATTTTAAATGATTTATAGAAGCAGGCGTTACTTTGCGGAATTCCATATTACAAGCAATATAACAGAACTAACTACTTTGCTATGATCCGCAAGGGTTAGGTGAATGCATGCAAAGCCAATGTGTATGTGTGTGAAGGATCATCAGGAGGATAGGCTCCACGACAAAAATCGTACTGCCGTGGAGCCTATCCTCCTGATGATGCTTCGGTTTCGGGGCGAAACGATCGTCGAGATTGTGGTATTGGGTGTGTGCTGCTTTTGTGTGCGTTGTTGCTGGTGAATTACGCCTTGGAGTGCATGTGGTGGCTGGTCCTGCATGTATAAGGTGCGTAGATTTTGCCTGCTTCATACACATTGGCTTTGCATGCATTCACCTTACCCTTGCGGATTATAGCAAAGTAGTTAGTTCTGTTATATTGCTTGTTACTCATTTTGAAATAGAATATTTTTATCTCTTAAATTGAACACCATAAATCATATTTTATAGACTTATTTTTCATACTTAATAATATACTTCAGATTTTCGGTTCTACTGGTGACGCAATGGGACGGATGCCTATCGTGTTGGGACCTATTGCGGCGACGGAGTGCACCCATCGTCACTGCGCAGCTTTGCGATGAGCCCTTACTGCGACTTAAACCGCATGAAGGGGTAAATTATTAAGAATCTAAAGAAACAGTTTTTGTTTTAACGAACTTTTTCTTACTATTTTCAACCTACACACTTAAGTCTATTCGAGCGAAATCCACATGAAACGAGTATATTTGCCGTATTAATCCAGCGATTGCTCGCAACCTTTTTGAGATCGTCAGTTCAATCTTTAGGTACAGTCCAGGATGCGAAACACTAATGAACTGGCAAAGCTATTTTATGTTAAGCTAGCTGTCCGGCCGCGCGTTGCTGTGGCTCAGTGTGGTTTAGAACTCAACAGTTTAAAAAACATCAACAGAATCATCCGCTGAGTTATTTTAAAGACTGTCTGAAAATTTCATCGAAATCGGTACATCCGTTTTGAAGTATAATGAACATACATACAAACATACAAACGTTCAGGTCCAGTGCGAGATCGCTATTAGCACCGTAGACTACAACCCCCTTTAGGTAATTTTTTGTCATGTGCCCCAGCCACTGCCATTGTGTTGAGCTTTATAGATATAAAGCTCAAGTCAACAATTGATGATTCCATGATGGCATCTTCATTTCAGATAGAGGTACTACAAGCTTAGCTCTCTCTGTCGACTCTGACCTTTCTCATGAGGCCTTATTTTCCATAAGTCGTTACTGGCAACTGGAAAGGATATTATGCTTCCCTTTTCGTAAAAACTACGATTCATTTATATTACGACTACCTTACGTCGTCTATATTACGATTCAATAATCACTTTAATTTAGTTCCGTGTACATAAACAAAAATCATTAAAATCAGTGACATTGACTAAGATAAAAATTAGTACAAATAAATATATTAAAAAGTAGAATGAATAATTTATAGAATTCTAGTTCAAGCTAGTTGCACGTGTTCAGAGGCAAAATAAATGGTGGGGATGAACTAATTACTATATAACAATGCTTGTTTGGATAATGCTTCGCTTTGCGATTTTGTCGTGGAGTCTATCTCCTGATGATGCTTCGGTTGCGGGGCGAAACGATTGTTGAGTTTGTGATAGTGAACGTGTGTAGTGCTTGTGTATTGTAGTTGCAGTGGTGGAGGTTTGTGCATGTGTTTTTACGAATCCTGCATGTATCGGGTATGAAAAAAACGGATAGTCCACTATACATTTAACACTATATTTTCTATTTACTGTATCGCGGATTATAGCAAAATAATTTTATTATTGCTTTAATAAAATGAAGTTGAACTCAAAAACAAACCTTTTTCTAATAAATATTTTTCTTTTAAATAGGGTCAGTTGGTAGCATGTGGCAGTAGCAAAGGCACTATTTATTTAGCGGAGCTATCACAAAATCTTGGGGTCGCAGATAAAAACGATAAACAACTTTTAACTCACGTAAGCATGATCGTAATTTCATCATCGTAAGTTTAGGTAACCAGTTTCTTATTGTGACTCTACAAATAGATTTAACCATAATTTATTCGAACACATGAAGGTCGAGCACGGTCTGTGTAATATGTCTATTTTCAATTGACATTAATTCAATTCAAAATAATATAACTTTATTTTGTCTATATTTAAGATCACATAACCATGATTTTACTTTTATAGATGAGCCTCTCATGCCGTTTAACGTACTTCAATCCGTTACCAGTTAAAAATATTGTAGTAAAGTAGTCCGAAACACTAATGAACTGGCAAAGCTATTTTATCTTAAGCTAGCTGTCCGGCCACGCGTTGCTGTGGCTCAGTGTGGTTTAGAACTCAATAGTTTAAAAAACAACACTGATCGCCACCAAAGTACAGGATCATCCGCTGAGTTATTTTAAAGATTGTCTGAAAATTTCATCGAAATCGGTACAGCCGTTTCGAAGTAATTCAGCGTCACTTAAAACTTCCAGCGTCACAGGAACCTTAAGGAACCTTAGGACGACCTTAACCGCCGCTAGTACTTTTGCGTTTTATTATCCGCATTTCAAGTGAAGTTATATAAGCTAATAGAGCTTACAATAGAGCTTACGTATCCAACATTTTCTTAACTAAGCTAGATCGCAGTTTGACGTTGATATTTTATAATTAAGATTTTAGAAAGAGAAAACAAACGGGAACGAATTCTCGAAGCACGTATGAGAGAAATGAGGCTTCGAATGCGGCAAGATAGAGACGGAGGTCAGCAGCTCACTGAGAGTGAATCAGGAGTCAGTGATAAGGATCTAGAGGAAGCGACTGCTGAGTATATGCAAGCGGTCAGCGAGCTTCGAGCCCAACAGCAGAAAAGTCAGCAAACATAGACAAACATAAGTATTCGAGATTTTTAATTTACCGATGTAGACCTTAATTACCATTTCACTACATTCTTTGAAAATAAAACAAAAATTCAATATCTTTAATCAACACCTTTAATGCGCTGTGGTATCCCGCTGATTAGAATAGACCACCCTCTTTCTTACCGAGGGGTCGTAAAATACGACTAACGTAATTTGAAGTCAGGCAGGCGGCTGGTCGTAAAATACGTAGCCAAATCATGTGACATGTTTGAACATATTTTGCCGACCCAACTTAGAGTGGGATAAGGGCAGGAGGATGATATTAACCTTTAAATTTTTTATTAAATCGGATTTAATGATTTATCGAAAATTTACTGCTGGTTCGCAAAATAGCTTCTACCTACAAGAGCTAGAAATAAACTAAGTAGGTGCTGTTTTTAAAATAGAATTCCATTAGTTTATTATAATTTTGTAATGAAAAAAAATTACTATAGTCTATGGTAACACTATATAGTAGGTATTTTTAATTATTGCTATCACTATTTTGACAATAAACTGATATTTTCGTAAAACATTAAATATAGTGTGCCAATTTAAAATAAAGAATATTTTTTATTTTTCACGATTGTATTTAATATATTTGCGTTTAATAAGCAACAGTAAGAAATAAAGCGTTGGAACCGAAGAGACTAGATTTATATTTTATTAAAAGAAAAAAATCCGTCTGAAAAATATTTACGATGGAATATAGACGTTATTTAAATATCACCTTTCATGTAATTCAAGTGTAAAAATAGTGTGAAATAAAACAATTGTATACAGTCACTTATTTATTTAAAGGTTTAATTTACATATAACTTATTAAGTATTTGTTTAATCTCTAATATGCCTCTTGTAATACTTCCAACGTAATACCATTACGATTTTATAAATGATATCAGTTTTAATAATTTACATGAAATTTCATCACAATAAGTTGCTCTGGAATTATAGAACAACTCTTCAACTGCTAAGAATAGTAGAAATTTTATTTGAATTATGTAATTGTTAATACAAATAAAATAACACAATTGTGTCATCTACAAATAGAAAGCCGTTTCAAATAAAATAAAACTACTTGAACTAAATGGTTATGTTAAACCAAGATAGTCGAATTTTAATTAATTTTTTTAGCTATAGTGGCTATCTATGGGTAGAATTTGTAACATTATATTAAGATTAGCTACAGTTACAGATTCAAATACCTAGCTAATGACTGCGATATGTATAAACAGTTTTTTTTTATCTGAAGTACATATAAAGAAAAAAATTAAATGTTCGTATTCCGCAAAGCAAATTTAAAAAAAAGTTATGGCAAAATATTATCTGTAGTATAAAAAAAACTATTCTGTGCTTTTGTTAGCACTCTGTGCAATATCCTCCTCCCGTAACTAAATTTAGAATATAGAAATTAAAAAAAAAAATTAACATAATTTAATGTCTCCACTGAAAACCGTTAAGGAGTTTTCTCCTCTGGAGCCAATTCTGGCAGCAGCATCAGGTCATGTTTATCATAAACATGCATTGTTTTCGGGACTGGACCATTATGTAAATTGTAAGCTAAATCGGACAACGGGAATTGCTTTTAACATTGAATTTAACTTGCCGAATTCCGAAGATTCCGCCTTCACATACATACGTACACGGCAAGCTAGAAAAGCTTTAAAAAAAATAATCAAAAATATTGTTTAACACTAATGGAACTAGAGCTGTGATAGCCCAGCGGTGAGACCGTGCGACTCTTTCGAGGGGAACACGAGTTCAAACCCGGGCAGGGCACCCATGAGTTTTTCTATTAAAACTCATGTATCTAATTGATAATTGCAATTTATCACACGCTTTTCGGTGAAGGAAACATCGTGAGGAAACCTGCATATCTGTAGAGAATTCTGGAGATATGTGTAACCTACCAATCCGCATTGGAGCAGCGTGGTAGGTCTTAGCTCCAACCCTTCTCTCCAGAAACAGAGAGAGCAGGCCTTTTCCCAGCAGTGAGATTGTAATACCGCTACTTTACTTTTTTTTACTAATGGATTGCGCTTCGTGTAATCAATAAATTTTAAAAAAGACATGGTCCGCCCCATTAAGACTCTATATAATTATTACAAGACAATTCTATAGTTTTGAATCTGCTTTAGATCAGCTTGTTTGGGCTAAACTCCAATCCTACTCCTGATCGAGATACCATGATACTAAAGTAGAATAACAGTAACTTGTACTTTAATTATATTATATAATATCTTCTTTTTTCATTAAGGTTTGTGCTCGAGATTATATCACATGCCGCGACGCCGTTTTTAATAGGAATGTGCTAGCCTGAAAGGGTTACAGTGTTATAGTAGTATAATCATCATTAATATGTTAAAAAAAATACATATGACTAAAAATTAAGTAATGTAAAAGTAATGAAAATATTATTTTACCATAATCTGCGATAAAAGAATATGTTAAATAAAATAATGCTAAATGTTGAGTGTACAATCTGTAACTCATACCTGATGCATGCAGAATTTCTAAAAATGCACTACGCGCCACCAATAACTCCACAATACACAAGCACTGCACACATTCACTACCACAATCTCAGCTACTAACTACAGCTACAAACTACTTTAGCGTATCTCTGCTGGTTTACGCAGCGAACGCGACTAAAGCTCCCAGCAAGCAAGTTTTTTAACAACTGCTTGATCTCTTCGACATAATTTACATAATACCGATATACATTATTTACCTAAACCATCCGAAAGTATTGCACAATCTTTTGGTGAAAATCATACAAAGATCCGTTCAGTAAATTTTGAGAAAATCGATTACATACAGACAGACAGCTTTTTGGGACTTTGTTTTATAATAAGTATAGATAATTCATTTTTATAAGTGTTTATTTATATATTGGTCTTTAGACAGTACTTTTATGTCCTAAATATGTCTATGAATGTATAAGTACAAACATAACTTTATCTTAATTCTTGTCTTGTCCAGTGGTCTACATAACTAAAGTTAAAATTACATATATAAACAAAGAAAAAATTAATGAGGCGGAAGTGGAAACCTCTGCCTCCGAATCCGCGCCTCCCATTCCGACTTCGGCTCCGATAATTCAAATATGAAATCTCCGGTTCCGACTCCGGTTCCGATGAACCGGCTTCCGTAACATCCCTAATTAAAATTTATATAATAAAAAAAATATTTAAAGAATTTAATTATCGCCATCTTGCGTTATAATAAAGAGCTGCATAATTAAGTTAAAGTCTTACAATTGAACGCCACAAATTTCCAGCGGTTCTCTATGTTGGCTCCGACACCACTTGTAGTTAGCTGAAATACTTCTTTGTGCTTCTGTAGAACGTGGTGTATGGTGGCCTGTGAAACGGCTGGGAACAACGCTCGCACATACGATACTACGTAATCGAGACTGGCGCCTTGTGGATGGACCTGCGATTAAATAACTTATTCACAAAAGGGACAGCAAACCATAGGTACGCGAAAAATTTTGGGAACGTCAACGATTATAATAATTAAACTGTAGTGTATCTGTTACGTATGTGGATCATTCCCTTTTTCCATGTAACTATAATCTTTGCAAACATATTTCACTTTCAATTAGGGATGTGCAAAAATAAATTGGTCTCGCTATTCGCTTCTATAATAAAATTCCTCAATCCATTCTAGACCAATGTACATAAAGATTTCAATCAAGTGTAAAAAATATGCTTATACGTAAAGCATATTACAAAATTGAAGATTATTTGGTTGATAAGAAAGCCTGGATTTGAAAATCCTTTCAGCTTCATACAAGACAGTGGTTTAATAATGTATAATTGAAAATATATAAAAGATTGACCGCCGAGTTTCTTGCTGGTTCTTCTCGGTAAGAGCAACATTCCGAACCAGTTGTAGCTTCATTAATCATATTGATGCTTGACGATTCAAAAGTGCCTGAAATGGTTTATTTGAATAAATATTATTTTGATTTGATTTGATTTAATTTAACAATATTTTTCCAAATATTATAAATGGATTTTAAAAATATCCTTCTTTCATCTTTTTTGTTTTGTTTTTGCTTGTTTTTTAAGTTAAGACATGTGTTGCTGTAGCCAAACTACACATATTAATGGCATTTCGCATACAGCGCAATCGGTATTTCTTAATCGTATTTGTCGACTTTAATTAGTCTTTATTCTAATTAATTATTAATATTTAAAAGGCAAATTTACAAATAGTGTAGAAAAATCGATCATTAATAATCGAGTGTTTTTTGTGTTTGGAGTTAATCGATTTCTAAAATATCGATTTATTTTAAAGGCAAAGAAATCAATTAAGTTAATTCTACTCAGCCGGATACCATACGACGGACCATTTATTGTAACATTGACGATTAAAAAGAAGTTTTCTTTTGAAAACGTTAGTATTTCACTATTAGAAGGATGAAGCTGCGCACTGGCTTACAGTAGCTTATTAATAAGTATTAGATATATATTATAGTTATTGAATACCGATAGTTTACGATATCTATTTTGTTCAGAAACAATTAAATCTTATTTACCTGTAAAAAGGCAGACATCACACCAATTAATTTCGCTTCGCCACACTTATTGTCCACTTCATCTTTTATGAACACTTTACGGTCCAAATCATCGGGCAGTGGCGGTGGTGGTGACGGTTTTGATACTGGCGACGGTAACGGAGGCTGGGACGTTAGAAGTAGACGTTACTATTGGTTTATTTATTTATACGTTAAGCCTCAACGTTTATCTATACTAATTAAAGAACAAAGTCCTAAAAAGCTCTCTGTCTGTATATAATCGATTTTCTCAAAATCTACTGAACGAATTTTTGTACGGTTTTCACCAAAAGATAGTGCAATGCTTCCGGATGGTTTAAATAATAACATATCGGTAATATGTAAATTGTGTTGAAGAGATCGAGCCTTGCTTCTACTAGCTTGCTTTGAGATAACTTACGTTTTTTTCCATTTCCCCTTGCAACGCTTGTCGAGCTATGAATTGGGCCTTAAATTTCTCCATTTCTTTCTGAGTGTCTGCTTTTATCACGCCGACTTCGTTTTTGTACGCTTCCAATTGGAATTGAAGACTTTCATTTTCTCTCTGTAAAACAATTGTTTACCTGATACGACACAAAATAAGAGGGATAGAACTGCTCATAGAGCATATTCCCTACTGACTGGGTGTAACAGGAGCTCGAAAAAAAAAACAGAAGATCTGTCTATGGGACAAAGGCTGTTGACATGACTAAAGACCGTCACTGGGACGCTAAATTTATTAAAATCGAAGAGCGAGTACTTTTTGGCGATTGTCATTGAAGTCAAAGTGATTGCTTGTGTATGGCTCCTATACAGTATAAAAGACAAAGGTAGAAAAAGTAATAGTAAATTTATCTTGCAAAATTACGACAAAATTGCAAAGCCGCGATTTTTGCGATTTGATTAGAATGCTGCATGTTCCAAGTATGAAAAGAATAGTCCACCCTACATTTATATATATTTCCTATTTACTGTATGGCGGATTATTGCAAAATAATTTTAGTATTACTTTTGTATTATGGGTCTCCGCAAAGTAACATTTAATTTTATAAATTATACAAAGGTAGAAGAAAGAGAATTTTTGGTGCATTCAATACTACGAGATAGCTATTTTTTTTTTATTTTGTATTTATAATTAGGACTTTCCATGTCCCATATAGCTGAACGCTTTTGGATCCCATCGATAAATAAGCATGCATCAAAGTGATTGATCTCTATCACCCACTGTTAAATTCTGAGAGCGTTTGAGAAGTTCTATGGACATTTTGAGGTGTATTCAATATTTGGTATATTGAAAATTGGGCCAAATTGTCAACAAGCTGCTGCCGGAAAGTTCAATCGCTCCAAAATGAAATGTTTAATTGGTCGTCATACATCTTTTGTCCGCAGGATTTGTAACATCTCACATGTCATTTACATGTCGATGTAAAAATCTATTTATATCAATGATGCATTAAAATCAAAACTGCATCACAGACATTATTATAGGTGTTAAATATTCGTATAATACATATCCGAATTTAGTCGATACTTTAGTTTATTTTATGTTAACTGATTTGACTTAATACATAAACGTAAAACGACCAATATTCTGTATAAGCTCCCTTTCAGCAATCTGTCTTTCTAAAATTAAAAAGTTATTTAGACAAAAAACATGTTATTTTTTAAAAGATGTTAGGAGACGACTAAAAAAGACGTATAAATGGTTTTCGTCTTTCATAAAATTTAAAATACAATAAATTAGCAAGCCAACCTTTAAAGTCTGCAAATCTTCATTGTTCATGTCGAAAGTTGCAGTTTTATTGTAACCATTAAAATCCGGTTCGTCGCCAAAGAACTTGTCATTGAATTCTTCCTTAAGCGCGTTAAACTCCTAAAATAAAAATTTTGCTAAAACTATCGATATGACTATTATTTTAAAAGCTAACGCAAATATTTACAATAACAGCTTACTTTATGTATATGTCTTTAATATATTGGGGACGCTAGGTATGCTATCGATATTACATATGGCAACTTTTCAAGAAAGCCAGAGAATATGGCGTTATTTGGCAATGAAATTAATCATTTAAATATGAAATAAAATAATCAAAGGCATAAATTTCTCGTGCTATTCTAAAAGACAACCACATACAATTTCAAAAATAAACATAGAGGCCGATCGATATAGAATTTGCGTTAGTTTTTTAGGTGTTAGTAAAACAAATGCATATAAAAAGTGAAACATAAAATAATGTGTTCTGTTTCAATAAAGTTACGCTTTACCTGAAACTGATGCCATCCAGCGACAGTAATACTTTATATACTTACTACTTTTGAGTAGGATGTAGAAATAAAAAGCTTTTTCGTCAGACTATTAGTGCAAATTTTTGAAAAACGAAGGCGATGCGAGATTTGCTACTCACAATTCAGATGATCGCGCGTTAACTATTCTAAATATAATAGACTATCCTACGGTAATAGCTACAAGACTTACCAATTATTCCAATACAAAAAGCGTTATAACCTAAAGATAATTTTCCGCTCCTCGTACACCATCATCAATGCTCAACAGCTGACAATAAAAAAACTACATCCGCGCGACCATCAGAACTATGTGATATATTTAAACGATATCAGACGTCGTTGCCGCTTCTGATCTCACATTTCGCCTAATCTTATAAACAATTAATTAGGCTCAATTACCTGGGTCATTTTTTGCCACGTTTCAATGTTTTTTCGTTGGGGCTTAGTAAAATGGTCCCACACGCGTTGGTGCGTGGCTGCATTGAACACTTTCGCCACCTGTTCGACTGAGGTTCACAAAAATATATGTTTAGAGCATAGAAACAGATCGCTCGAGAAACATACCCGTCCTCTAGTGTTGCATTAAAACGCGCCATTTGTATCTACCCTCGGTTGTCTGTCGCGATACTTGCTCATACGCCTCGTCACGTTGGATCTCACGCCCCCGAGAGATATTCGAGATGATATCGGTGTTTTGTATTACAAACGAATATATCAGGCGTTGTTTTCATGACTTTGACTATTGATTGTACATTTAATCATATACCAAAATGCAACAATTGACATACTCGAGTTTACAAATCACCGACAGTATGTGGTATCACCACTCAGAACCTTCAATGCTATCACAAACATTATTCATCAAGTTTACGAACGAGACCAGTAAAAACGTTAATTAGATTATAATATTTGTGAATGCATTATGACTTAAGTTTAACGTGAGACACGTCATGCCTGCCGAACGGATTTGGAAGGAAAAGGGATATTGAAAGTCCATCTTGAATTTGAAGATACTATGTTAGAGACAATGAAAATACGCTCTGAAAAGGCACATATGAGACGTGTTCCACATTATTGACTCTGCTGTACCGGAGGCACAAGTTTTATGATACCTAGTTAAGACCTATTTGAGTTTATCAGTTGAAAACGCCGACAGGACATCGTCACGGAGGACCCGTTGTGCGAAGGTTACTACAGCCGAGTAGACCAGAGATCTTTGTTGATAATTTTAAATAAACAACACAGGACATATTTTTTTTATTTTATACAGAATATCAGGAGCAAGTAATGGTTTGACGTATATTTTAGATTATATTTCATATTCATTTTATATAATTTTCATATCATTCATATTTTTTTAAGGTAATAAAAATTTAAACAACTCATATGTTTTATCATTTAAATTTTCATCCACAAATATGTAAATGAACGTAAAATTCTAACTTCTTTCTTTCTTTCTCCTACCCTTATCCCACTCTAAGTGGGGTCGGTACAACATGTTTTCCTCTTCCATTCTCTTCTATCATTCGTCAACTCTGGCGCTACTCCTTTTATACACATGTCATACTTCACACATTCCAACCATCTCTTTTTAGGCCTCCCTCTAGTCACATATCCATCCACATTCATATCCAACACTCGCTTAGTCACATGATCTTCATCCCTCCTCATTACATGTCCATACCATCCCAATCTTGCACTTCTCATCTTTTCCATAATGGGCGCAACTTTCATACTTCCTCTTATATACTCATTTAAACTATTACAATGAACAAAATTCTAACATAAAACGTAAAATCTTTCTGAGCTTTTGATCAAACTTACGCTTTGTTGAGATTCACGATCTTACCTCGAACACAATAAAAATCGATCATCTTATCAACATGATAAGATGTGCATTGATTTTAGAGAGACAAGAGGATGACCAGTTTTGCCAAATGACGATATGTAAAATGGTACTTACGTTGGTCAATAACACTTTGTATATGATTTTTCACTCTTTCTTTACACTCTTGCAACTCTTCCTCGGCTTGCATTTTTTCATTGAAGAGCCTCCGTATGTGCGAATTTGTCGCTTGGATCATTGAATAGAATTGATTTGAATTTTTTTTGGAGCATTCTCCACGCTCCAGCCATGAAATTAAAGTCTGTAAAATTATTAATTATATATAGAATTAGGCGTTAATTTGTGGAGATCCATAATACAAATGTAATAGTAAAATTATTATGGTATAAGCCGCGATGAAGTAAATAGGAAATATATATAAAGCTAACTAACTAAGGCCAACTTTGCGATTTTTGTTGTGGAGTCTATCTCCTGATGATACTTCGGTTGCGGGGCGAAACGATTGAGTTAGTGATAGTGAACGCGTGTAATGCTTGTGTATTGTGGTGGCGGTGGTGGTGGTTTGTGCATATGTTTAAACAAACGGTGCATATTTCAGGTATTTTAGCATCATATATATTTCCTATTTTACAACCCCTCGGTAAGAGATGAGGGTGGTCTATTCTTCTCAGCCGTATGCCACACGGTGGGAAGACTTACCTTTGTCGCCTTTTAGGACACCTTGGTAAGAAATGAGAGTGGTCTATTCTATTCAGCCGGATACCAAACTGCGGGCCAACTTACCTTAGTCGCCTTTTACGATACCTTGGAAAGAAATGAGGGTGGTCTATTCTTCTCAGCCGGATACCACACGGCGGGTCGACTTACCTTAGTCGCCTTTTACGACACCTTGGTAAGAAATGAGGGTGGTCTATTCTACTCAGCCGGATACCACACGGCGGGCCGACTTACCTTAGTCGCCTTTTACGATACCTTGGAAAGAAATGAGGGTGGTCTATTCTACTCAGCCGGATACCACACGGCGGGTCGACTTACCTTAGTCGCCTTTTACGACACCTTGGTAAGAAATGAGGGTGGTCTATTCTACTCAGCCGGATACCACACGGCGGGCCGACTTACCTTAGTCGCCTTTTACGATACCTTGGTAAGAAATGAGGGTGGTCTATTCTACTCAGCCGGATACCACACGGCGGGCCGACTTACCTTAGTCGCCTTTTACGATACCTTGGTAAGAAATGAGGGTGGTCTATTCTACTCAGCCGGATACCACACGGCGGGCCGACTTACCTTAGTCGCCTTTTACGATACCTTGGTAAGAAATGAGGGTGGTCTATTCTACTCAGCCGGATACCACACGGCGGGTCGACTTACCTTAGTCGCCTTTTATGATACCTTGGTAAAAAATGAGGGTGGTCTATTCTACTCAGCCGGATACCACACGGCGGATCGACTTACCTTAGTCGCCTTTTACGATACCTTGGTAAAAAATGAGGGTGGTCGATTCTACTCAGCCGGATACCACACGGCGGGCCGACTTACCTTAGTCGCCTTTTAGGACACCTTGGTAAGAAATGAGAGTGGTCTATTCTATTCAGCCGGATACCAAACTGCGGGCCAACTTACCTTAGTCGCCTTTTACGATACCTTGGAAAGAAATGAGAGTGGTCTATTCTACTCAGCCGGATACCACACGGCGGGCCGACTTACCTTAGTCGCCTTTTACGATACCTTGGTAAGAAATGAGGGTGGTCTATTCTACTCAGCCGGATACCACACGGGTAGGAGTCAAATGTATATTTATAGATTTAGGCGTTACTTTGCGGAGATCCAAAATACGAAAGTAATAGTAAAAATTATTTTGCTATAATCTGCGATAAAGTAAATAGGAAGTAAATAGTTCACTCAACGATTGTTGAGTTTGTGATAGCACATGTTTATTGCATGTGTATTATGGTGGCGGTGATGGATGTTTGTGCATGTGCTTTTAAGGAATGCTGAATGTTCCAGATATGAAAACGAATAGTCCACTCTCCATTTATCATAATATATCTTTCCTATTTACTATTATTGCGGATTATAGCAAAATAATTTTTACTATTATTTTTGTAAAATATATATTGGATATATGCGATAACGTTACTTACTGGTAGTGTGCTTGAAAATTGTTCTTCACTTTTTATATTTTCAGCCAACTGAGCTATACTTGAATTTGAAAATAGTTGTATTCTGACAGGGGACGGCGAGCGGCGGTAGTTAATTGTCCGACTAGCGATCGCCTCCTGTTGTGCACTGAGCTGCATTTGTTGCTGCAGTTGCACCCTAAGTACTTGGCGTTGACGTCTCTCGTATTCATTTTGGTCATCTCTACTCTAAAATATG
This sequence comes from Morpho deidamia, assembly GCA_947086505.1. NCBI lineage: Eukaryota > Metazoa > Arthropoda > Insecta > Lepidoptera > Nymphalidae > Morpho > Morpho deidamia. Next base: position 8,921,216 of record CAMTZC010000027.1, read on the forward strand.
ATAAAAACTATAACATAAAATTATTGCCTTAAATTGGTTCGAGCACGATAACAAAGATTGGCGATGTATATAATAGACAGAATAGAAACCGACATAAGCTTGCGGTTCCTGCTTTGCGCCTTGCAAAAGTTCGTAATTCGTTTGTGGGTTTGGGTATAAGATTCTGTAATAAAATTCCACAATCTACTTTAACTTTACCATTACAGCAGTTTAAAAACACTATACTATTGAGGATTACTTAGACGATAAGAATGCGTGGATATAGCTACTCTTCGACCCTATACAAGACATTAATAACTACATGTAACTAGTAATAAGAACTATTCTTTGCAAAGAGTAAGCACCGAGTTTCTTGCTGGTTCTTCTCGGTAGGAACAGCTTTCCGAACCAGCAGTAGATGTTGATTCAAAAGCACTTGTTGATAAGTTTACTTGAATAAATAATAATTTGAATATAGAATGAAAAATTACTTAAAAACCAGGCCACAAATGTAATTCCTATATGTACAGGATTGTACCAACGATACATTAAATTAATCCACTGATTATTTGTGCCTAATATATAATAGATAACTTTTGCATAATTATTTCTTATTAAATATCTTTGCTTTGCGATTATGTCGTTGAGTCTATCTCCTGATGCTGCTTCGGTTGCGGGGCGAAACGATTGTTGAGTTTGTGATAGAGAACGTGTGTAGTGCTTGTGCAGTACACAAGCACTACACAGCGGTGGTGTTTTCACGAATCCTGCATGTATCGGGTATGAAATAACGGATAGTCCACTATATATTTAGCATTATATATACTTTCTATTTACTTTATCGCGGATTATAGCAAAATAATTTTATTATTACTTTTGTATTTTTCTTAAACATCGTTCACAAAATATTTCACAAGAAAATAAATATAATTTAATTAAGATCTGGCTTTGTTAGTGATGGTTGGTTGACCTGGCGCGGCGCGTTTGTTCAAAAAAACATGAGAAAACAATAAAATTGTTGTTTTTTCTCCCTCCCTGGTGTTCTATTTAGTTTTTGGGTCAAAGTTAGTTTTTCGTTTTTGTGTACAAATAGGGTACGTTGATCTCTATAAAACGTGTTTTCTTTGTTTTCGTTGTGTCTAAAAAACTCAAAATAATAATTAAAATTAATGTCGTATGCTCCATACCACCTTGTAAATTTCTATTTACGATTACGTAAACGGTTTCCACATAACCTTATATTCTGGTGACTTCTACAAATAAGTTTATTTATAATAATAATAATATAAATAATAAATAAATATATGGGACACTTACACACACGGTCGTCCGACCCCAAAGTAAGTAACTTAATACTTGTGTTATAGGTGATGGACAACTAGTAGATATACTACATATATAATTTTAAATACATACTTAAATACAAATATACACCCAGGCTCGAATAACCAACAAATTGTTTTTAGAAAATGTAGGCCCTCGGCGAGAATCGAACCCGCGACCCGCGGAGCTGAAGGCAGGGTCACCACCCACTGCGCCAACGGGCCAGTCAACCTTCATCTATTACCCTGACATAACAAGTAAACATTGGATAAAATAAACAATTAAAAGCTAAGCTATGAAACAAGAATAGACGATAAAATAATTTGCTATTAGTTTGCAAGTTATTATGAAAAGTATACTGATTAGATGGACTTACTAAAGCATAATCTACATGAATCCAGCTATCACTGGTGTTAGATTCTTCATCATCATCTTTATCGTCCTTATTGTCCTTCTCTTTAATAAAAAGTTTAATTCTGTAACCTGATATCACCATGGCTGCATCAACACAACTTTCTCTATCAAATCGAATATGGCAAAAGTTTTTCTTCGACAGTCTCAATATGTGAATTCTGCCATAGCGCTCGAATATTTCTCTCACAGTGCTCTCTCTTATTTTGTCTGGTAGGCCACCTACGAAAATTGTTCGACAGCCAGGAGGTCTGGCTCTCCTCGGTGGCTGAGGTGTACCAGTTATTGGTGGTATCAGCTTACAATGCTTTAAAATGATCTCTTTTTTCTCCTGTCCTGTTTCACTCATATTAGTGTACATCCCAAGCATTGGATCCATCATGACACCTCCCATCAAGCCCATCTCCATAGGTTGAGCAGGGGGTGCCAGTGTTTGTGATCCCATTGCGGATAAATCCATCTGTGGCTGTAATGTTGATGTTTCCATTGCGCTTCCTTGAATAATATCTATGCCAGTTGGCTGCATCAAGCCACTGCCAATCATTGCATTTGGCATCATCATATTGAACATTCCAGACATCATCATGTTTCCTAAAATATTATTTATAATAATATTATGGTGTTAATTGCAAAAATACATAGAATATATGGAATATACTATAATGGAGTAAAATTATAAAATCAATACAAATTTTTCTGAAAAAAAAAGCTTATTAATTTTGCACTGATGAGCAATAAAAGTGAACAGATGTTAACTAATGTTTTAAACTTGATTACTTATAACACAAAAGTTGTTACATTCAAAGTTCTTCTAAAAGTCTCAACTGTTTTGAAATTTTTAAAGAATATTGTGGATATATACAGTGATGGATGAACTTTAAATATTTCACGATGATTTATTTCTATTATCTAACATTGTATTTAAAAACATGCATGTTTTCATTAACTCAGGAGGCCTCATTTTAATATATGGAGTCAAAGAATTTTCAGATTTTTTTTAAATCTCTTGATTTAATTTGCTAATTATCTGTAATGCTTCAAGGGAAATTAAACATATTAAACATATAAAGGTCAACATATTTACGTAGCAAAATAATATTGATGAGCAGTTCCAAATGAACACCACATAGATATATTAGACTTTTGTGTGGACATATTGGCAGATTAGAAGAGCGATAGGCTGCTTTATACTTTGGTATATGTATGTAGAATACAAATATATTGAACAATACAAAAATTACCTTGAGGCATCATCATATTTTGCATCATCATTGGATTCATTACACTGTTAGACAAGGTGGCGTCATTTTTGTTTTGTTCCATTATTTTATCTCTTCTACGATCGTTATTTAATCTCATAGGAGATCTTGATCTGTCTCTTCTACCTATATTTCAAAAATTGTAATCCAAATCTAACATAGTCTGTATTCAAATGTCATTTTAATGTATTTTACTCATTAAAAATAGTCAACAAATAAAAAATTTATATAAACATTCATTTACAACACAAACATTCTCATACTTTTCAGGAGGTTATTATCATAGTATACAAAATATAACAAGTATGATTTACAAAAAGTTGGTGAATACATATATTTTGTTTGCTCTGAATATTTGATATTTATTTACATTAATAATGCAAAAGTATGTCTATCTGTATGGTTTCATGGCTAATGACCTGGAGCATTATTGATGAAATTTGTTATAATTAAAGCTCTTCTATTGGGTTAACATATAAAATAAAAAACTTCCTATTTTTAATCTACTTATTTAACCTACTTTGGAATTAGGAAAAAACCAATAATTGAAGGTAATTTTTAATATAAGTTGCCATGAAATAAGTTGCAGGTACAACTTGTAAATAAATAAATGGTTAAATAGACTGTAAGCCATAAGATTTCCACTCAGTATGTATGTGTAAACATGTATTGAATAAGGAAGGAATCCTGTATATAGAGGTTTCTAGGATATCTTTAGCCAGTTAAGCAGTATGGTATTTAAAGTCTACTGTTCCAATATATTTATCTCCAAGTATAAAAGCTATGTAAGGCTTTGCTAAGCAGTTTTCTATAAACTCTTACTTCACATTTAATATTTGATAATAGAAAATCAGTATTTAAAAAACCGAAAACCTTATTTATTCGAATTTGTGATTGACAAAAAGAATTTGATGCTTTCATTGACCACTGAAAGTTATGTTACATAGAAAAGGCGTACTGTTCTGTAATTTTCTGAGATACTCCTACAACACTTTTTCAACAATTCTTGTTTCCAGAATATAACCAGTAAGAGTCAAAATATTAGGATACTTTATAATCTATACATACGAGTGATGACTCCTTTTAGTTACACTGCATAAACGATTAGTTACCTGACATTATCTTGTCCGTATAAGAAAATTCACTAATTAAGTATTTATACTCAACTAAACATTAGAGAGTACATACGTAATGTCTTTCCGCAAAGTATAAATAGCTTAATAAACTTAACGTTGGTTTACTATAGTTTAGAGTTTAGACTGCTTTAGATAATAAATAATTATTACTATTTTAGTTATCATAGACTTAAGATTTTTGCTTTGACTTTTGTTAATAAATAAAAACTATAACACGTTTTTTAAATTAAGTAGTTTAAACTTTTATGTTATAACTTTTGTTTATGAGGTCTAGGTGCTTGAATATCGCATTCAATATCACTCACACTAGGTACATACCTACATACATACCAATGTAATCTGTAAACTATACAAGGCAACATTTTCCGCAAAAAAGTTTTGGCTACTTATCTATTACTATAAACTTATCATATGTGCAATATGCTAATTACTAAGAGTAATAATAAATAGTAAGTAATAGAAGTATTTAAATCCTAAATAAAATACATTACACCTCTAGAGCAGTAAAAATTTATGAAGAATTAAATACTGGTATATATAGTATTATTAATAATGAAGAATGTAATATTTTTCGTCTTTGGTTTTAAATTATTAAAAGACTACTTTCCGGGCAGTTAAAAAAGTTATCGTGTATGTAGAAGCGGCAATGTTTTTGATTTTAAATTATAACTTTAAAAATGTTCGTCTTAGCGGAAATGAAAGACGTAATAAGAGTTACTCCTGAACATTTTCATCAAAGTTTAACAGACTCCATTACAGCGTTGTTGAACAGGAAACTAGCAAACAAAGTACGATTAAAATAACCTAAGTTTTGATTAAAACTTCACAACAATTTTTTTTAACAGCAAAAATACATCAATTCGTGAATATCGCTGAAAATACCTAGAAATAATTTTGTTAATATTAATTAACTTTATTATTTATCTCTTTTTTGTTGCACTGGAAAGAATAATTCTTCATATTCATTTCATCAGAAGTAGTATTATCAAGTACTGTAAGAAGTAAACTATTTTAAAATAATATCAATTAAAACTCGAAAAATTGTATCGTATGTAATTGCAATGCTTGCCATCAATTTAAATTGGAAATAATTATAACTTATAAAAATCTTAAGCACTTTTTTAAACTTCTTTTCATTATTATCAACAAACTATTAATTGTTCAATCATTATTAATTTTAATCAACTTGAACCGTAATTTCCATACAGATTAGGTAAATGACTGCTTATGTTGGTGTATGGTTGTAACATTAATAGGTTTTGCATTTGTCTATGTTACCAAATTCTTAAGATATATTTGCAATAAATTTATAATTAATTTTTAGGTAGTACTAAATGTAGGTCTATGTATAGCTCTGTTTGATATAACTTGCATTGGACATTCTTATATATTTCCTGGAGATGGATCATCACACACTGAAGTGAAATTTAGATACATAGTATTTAGGCCCCTAGTTGAAGAAATTTTAATAGGAAAAATTAGAAGTTGTAGCAGAGAAGGTGTACATGGTAAGATTTAAATTTTTGTTATTTTCAAACAAAACACAATTTATTATTTTTCTTTTGCATTACTTATTGAGATTTTATGAAAGATAAACACTGTCATTCAGTTTTTTATCATAACTAGGTTCAATATAACAAATTTATGGAATTTAAATATAAAATAACATTGTGACATGAAAATTTCATAGATGAGATACTGAAAAAATAGCATTTCAGTAATAATCTGCTTTAATTATACTTAATTGTGTATTTTGGCAGTTACAATGGGTTTCTTTGATGATATTCTAATACCTGTGAATGCTTTGCAACACCCATCAAGATTTGATGAGACAGACCAAGCATGGGTATGGGAATACCCAAAAGAAGACGGTGAAAAACATGATTTGTTTATGGACTCAGGTAAAATGTCACAACAGCACTCAAATTAATTCCTATGTGGAATGAAAGACATTAGAAGTGAGATAATAGATAAATAGAGTTGGCCTATATGTCTAATCACACAACTTGATTACAAATCACACAAGTTAATGAATGAGACAAGAAAATGGATGATGAAAACATATTGTCTCTATACTGGCCCTACTTAGATTGGACACATAAAGGTAGAAGGCTGATGATGTTTGGATACCACAAGTAATTCCTAAAAGAATATGAAATAGTTTTTGATGTTGTTATGAGTAATATTAGTCAGAGTTAGAATAAATGGTTATATCTGAAATGGATATATTGGTATACTACTCGTATCTGCTAATATTATTTTTGTTTGCGACAACAAATGTTATTTATGCCTTAACTTTTTATCCTAATGTCACCCCACTGTATAAGTTATAATTGGCCTTGAAAGTCTAACAGACAGACTTACACATTTATAGTACTAGTTCTTCTTTCTCCTGCCCTTATCCCACTCTGAGTGGGGTCGGCGCATGATATAAACATGTTGTCACATGATTTGGCTACGTATTTTACAACCGGCCGCCTGCCTAACGTCAACTTACCTTAGTCGCCTTTTACGACACCTCCGTAAGAAATGAGGGTGGTCTATTCTATGCAGCCGGATACCACACGGCACACACATTTATAGTACTAGTATGGATAAGAATAAAATATTCATCATTCTCCTGCCCTTATCGCACTCTTAAGTGGGGTTTGCACAACATGTTTTAAACATATTGTAAAATTATTTGGCTAGGTTTTTTATGACCGGCCGTCTGCCTGACGTCAACTTACTTTAGGCGCCTTTTACGACACCTCGGCAAGAAATGAGGGTTGTTGTTATTCTGTATCAACAATAATAAAGCGCCATCTACCACGGAGTAATACTGTATGCGTATCAAATAAATAAAGTTCAGTTCTTGTCTGTGACTCAAGCGTTTGATTACTTAGAGGTTATGGGCCCAGTGATTTGTAATATTTTCTCGCAATTTCCTTGGAAATAAACTTTGCAGATTGAGATAATTAACGCTGTAACTGTGAAAATGACGACAAACTATCTTGTCAGTGTGCCTAAATTGAAAGGGCGGGAAAATTACAGTGAGTGGGCTTTCGCGGCTGAGAATTTCTTGGTGTTGGAGGGAATGTCCGATTGCATCAAGTCGGAGACTGTACCAGCAGAAATAGGAGCAGCAGGTGATGCGAAAACCCGAGCCAAGCTGATACTAACAATAGATTCGTCGCTGTACGTACATATTAAAAATGTACAAACGACACATGAACTGTGGAAAAAATTAAAGAACCTATTTGATGACTCAGGATTCACGAGGAGAATCAGTTTACTGAGGAGTTTGATTTCCATCCGACTTGAAAATAGCGTTTCGATGACTTCGTACGTGACACAAATCATCGAAACAAGCCAAAAATTGAGTGGTACGGGCTTCAACATCAATGATGAGTGGGTCGCATCGCTTTTATTAGCGGGATTAACAGAAAAATATTCCCCTATGATAATGGCGATTGAGCATTGTGGCATACCAATGACAGCAGACGCCATTAAAACCAAGTTGTTGGACATGGAAGAAAGCGGAAACGACGGTGACAATAGCGCTTCCAGTGGCGCGTTTGCGAGTTTCAAGAAGAATCGGAATGTTGGTAGCACTGCGACCAAAGACAACACACAGATGTCAAAGTTAAAACCAAAAGTGATAACATGTTACAAATGTAAACAAACAGGACATTACCGCAACCAGTGTACTTTTTCAAACGAAAATTTGTCGAGTACGAATGAACGTACAAGCAGTAATGCGTTTAGCGCTGTGTTTCTGAATGGTGAATTTTGCAAAAGAGATTGGTACATTGACTCCGGGGCGAGCGTTCATCTTACCGCGAAAGAGGAATGGTTGTCAAATGTGTCTCGAGATCATAAGATCAAGGAAATTGTCGTGGCAAACAAAGATAAAGTACCTGTACTATGTACTGGAGATGTGCAGATTACGACAAAGACGCATGACTGTGAATACGATATTAACGTAGAAGGTGTATTATGCGTGCCGAAGTTGACTACAAATCTGTTGTCTGTTAGTCAACTTATATCAAAAGGAAACAGAGTTTCATTTAATGATGATGGTTGTCAGATTTTCAACCAAAGAGGAGTACTGGTGGCTACAGCCAGTCTGTTGAATGGGGTGTATAAACTGAACATTCCTGAGGATTGTTCATCAGCTGTAGTGATGGTATCGAGTGAAGTTTGGCATAGACGTTTAGGTCATGTCAACAGTCAGTATTTGAACAAGATGCAAGATGCTGTTCAAGGATTGACACTCGATAGTAAGACTGATGTATCAAAGTCATCATGTGTTGCATGCTGTGAGGGCAAGCAGAGTCGCTTACCATTTCCAAAAGAAGGTAGCAGAAGTACAGAGTTATTACACAAGGTGCACACAGATCTCTGTGGACCAATGGAAAACCAGTCAATAGGTGGTTCTCGATACTTTATGCTGTTCATAGATGATTATAGTCGTATGACATACATTTACTTTTTAAAAACGAAAGATGAGGCATTGAAATGCTTTCAACACTATAAAGCAGAAGTAGAGAATCAACTTAATTGCAGCATAAAGATCTTGAGAAGCGACAACGGGACAGAATTCTGCAATAGCAGATTTGATGATTTTTTGACATCACATGGGATAGTACATCACAAAACAAACTCATACACGCCTGAGCAGAACGGTCTCTCAGAACGATTTAACCGGACTGTCGTTGAGAAAGCCAAATGTTTACTGTTTGATGCAGATCTCGAAAAAAGGTTTTGGGCAGAGGCAGCACATACTGCAGTGTACTTGCAGAACAGGACTGTGAGCACATCATTAAATTATAAAACTCCTTTTGAAATATGGACGGGGAGAAAGCCAGATGTAAGTCACTTACGTATTTTCGGTAGTAAAGTCATGGTGCATGTGCCAAAACAAAAGAGATTAAAGTGGGACAGAAAGTCTGAAAAATGTATCCTTGTAGGCTATTCCAATGATGTCAAAGGTTACAGAATTTACAACCCAAAGTCTAATGTCATCACTACCAGTCGAGACGTAATAGTATTGGAGCAGGTAGAGAGAAAGAAGTTTCTAGAGGTACAGAAAAATTGTTTAGATGAGGTGAATATGGTTCCAGTGGGGGAAGAAGATGTGACTCTCCAGGAAGATTCTCTTGAACAATCAGAGAGCCTAAACATAGATGACAGCAGTGAGCTGTATGTACCTTGTGAAAGTGGAACATCAGATAGATCTGGGTCTGATACAACTGACAGTGAAGACTCCATTATACTGAATAATGTCAACATGACAAGTGGTCCTAGACGTAGACAACAGCCAGACAAATATGGTTATGCAAGTGCTTGTATAGAGGATGACAACATGTTCATGGGTGAGATATCATTGCAAGAAGCCTTAGAAGGTCCTGAGAAAGCACAGTGGTTAGCAGCCGTGCAAGATGAGTTACTGTCGTTCGAGAAAAGTAGTGCGTGGGAACTCGTAGATGTTCCAAAAGAAGGTACTATAGTGCAGTGCAAGTGGATTTTGCGGAAAAAATACGATAGTGAAAACAATGTGCGGTACCGTGCTCGTCTAGTCGCAAAGGGCTTCACGCAAAGGCATGGTGTGGACTATACAGAAACATTTTCGCCTGTAGTAAGGCATACAACTCTGAGACTATTATTCGCATTGTCTGTTAAATTAGGTTTAGATGTTACCCATTTAGATGTCAAGACTGCGTTCTTAAATGGTGACTTAGAAGAAATCATTTATATGAAAATACCAGAATGTTATAACAGTAATAGTTTAGATTGTAAAGTATTGAAACTAAAAAAGGCCATTTATGGACTTAAGCAGGCCTCTAGAGCCTGGAATAAAAAGGTTGATGATTGCTTACTCAGTAATGGCTACAAAAGGTCAAAAATAGAGCCATGTATGTACATAAAAGATATCAATAAATGTAAGACCATTGTAACAGTCTATGTCGATGATTTCTTTATATTTTCCAATGATAAAATTGAAACTGAGAATTTGAAACAAATTTTGTCTATTAAGTTTAGCATTAAGGATTTAGGCCAAGTTAAACAATGTCTTGGAATGAATGTAACTTTCAATAAAGAAAAGGGATATGTAACTTTGAGTCAGGAAACTTATATTGATCAACTTTTGAGTAAATTTCAATTAAGTGATTGTAAGACTGTTGATACTCCTATGGAGGTCAAATTAAATGTAAATAAAGGTCAAGTAGGTATAAATAGTCATGTGCCTTATCAACAACTAATTGGCAGTTTGATGTACTTGTCAGTTCTAACTAGGCCAGACATTAGTTACTCTATTAGTTTCTTAAGTCAATTTAATAATTGTCACACAAAGGAGCATTGGGAATATGCAAAGAGGGTATTAAAATATCTAAAACGAACTAAATGTTATGGAATAAAATATTGTAGAGAAGGCAATTCGGAAATAATAAGCTATGTAGATACCGATTGGGCCTCTAATTCTGTAGATAGGAGATCATATACTGGTATGTGTTTTTTGTTATCTGATGGTGTTATCTCATGGGAATGTAGAAAACAGAAATGTATAGCCCTCTCTAGCACGGAATCAGAGTATGTTGGTCTGTCTGAGGCATGTAGGGAAATATTGTACTTGAGAAGTCTGCAATATGAAGTAACTAATAAAATGTACACTTTTAGCCTGTTCAATGATAACCAAGGTGCACAAAAGCTTTGTGCAAACCCGGTCTTTCACAAACGTACAAAACATATTGATATCAAATACCATTTTTGCCGTGATCTAGTAAAAGATAAAATTGTAAAGGTTATGTATCTGCCTACAGCTAATATGCCAGCTGACATTTTCACTAAAAGTCTATGTTCAGCAAAACATAAGAAACTCATGTCGCTTCTTGGCATAGTAGTTTGTGATGTGTAGAATAATTTATTTTATTGTGATAAGTGGGGGTGTTATTCTGTATCAACAATAATAAAGCGCCATCTACCACGGAGTAATACTGTATGCGTATCAAATAAATAAAGTTCAGTTCTTGTCTGTGACTCAAGCGTTTGATTACTTAGAGTTGTTTATTCCACTCAGCCGAATATCACACGGCGGTTAAAAATAAAATACTACAAACAGTATTAATTTTTCAGGCGAATCAATAAGATTTAGAGTGACGAGTGAAACATTTGAAGAGAGTTTGCCATCTGGACCGCCTGGTACAGATTGCCCAGTGAAGACAATTGCTCCATACCGGCTTACAGGGGGCATTAACGAACCTGGACTTGGATTACTTACATGGTGGGAGACACCGGAGCAAGATGATGATGGTGATGATAATGATGAGCAGGAAAACGACGAATAAAATCTATACATCATTTGATGTTTAATTTTGCAACCTTTACAATTTTATCATTTAAAAAGAATTTTAAAAAAACTTTCAAATTCGCAAAATATATGTATATTTAAATATTTAACATACAGGCAATAATTACGACATGTACATATAGTACTCTTTTTATAGACAGTCAAATATAGCTATGGATGAATGTATACACACACTTAAAGTAATATAAAAAACAATGTATCTTCAAAACAAACAGCCTTAACATATCACAATCAATAACACAACTATAATAGCTTTTATGTGCAGAACAAAACTAAATTTATACTTTCGCGATTCATACTTATTAATATGTGAAAATACGAGTCAAATCGCGACTAAATCGAGTACATAAAGGTATTATGTAAGGCAGAGTTGCATCCGTCGTGGTCACGAAACAACTGACTGAGTCAATTCGTCAGTTGACCGGTATTTACACATATTAATAAATCAAAATCAACAATACACCTTTCTGAATATATATATATATATTCAGAAAGGTGTATTATTATGTGTATTATATATATTCCATAACTTTTAATGGCTTCAAATATGGGCATTTATTTTGATTAATCCAATATCTATAATATTTGTCTAATATTTCTATTAGTCATTATTAACTTACCCAAAGGAAAAAGCTTTCTCTGAATTTTAATTTATTGCTATTTAAAAGCATCTGATTACATCTCTGAATGATACATTACTGTATAAAGTAAGAGGATTCCTTTATGTAACTTACCATCGGGACATTTAAAAGATTATATACTTATTCATAAAACAATATTTAAGAAAACGTTAACAGATAAAACAGTTTTAAATATTAAAGAGTTGCAGTCTGTAATTTTTACACAGAAATATCCTTTAAAAGGAATCTGTCAGACTAGACTTCATACATGTTTATTATTGGATGATTGCACGAAAACATGACTTAACAGTGCACAAAAAAAATTTACATAATAACAATAAGCTAATAAACATCAGAAAATATACTTGACTTTAATGTAAACTAATCACAATGACCTAGAACCTAAGGTTGATATTACAGATTTTTATCAATTACCCACAATCCCTTGTCTGCATACACTATGTGTAATAAAACCATTTTTTTTTACTATACACATACTACATTTACGGCATAGCTTGTGACTATTTATATCTCTGGAGAAGTATTCTTAAATATTAAGATGATATGCTCACCAGGCGTGAATAACTTAACAAGTCTAAAACACATTCTTTTCGGGGCATCCATTTTAAGTTTATTTTTATATTTTACTTTTGTGTTTTGCGGTTTACATTTATTATACTTTTAAGAAAGTTATTTAAAAATTCACAAGTTTATATGTGCGATATAAAAGACTTACCGGATTCACTGAAATATTCACCATATAAGTTAGGCAATTCTTATACATATAAAGGGACATAGGACTTATCAATGTATTCACGCCTGATACAGATATTATGGCGCATAGATAGTTGCAATACTACTGCTACTACTACTTGTAAAGTAGTAGTAGCTACTATTACTACTTTACAAGTACAGGTACCCCTACTTGAATAAAACTATATTACAAGCTTATAACTTAACTACATCAACTACATTTCTATACCCTCATCAAAAAAATTACAACTTTAAACTCGGGTAACTAAAATATGGTTAAAATACCCTTTATTTCATCTGAGAAAATTAAAAACACAAAGATGGCTGAGCTGAGGTTAGAACCTCACTCCTCAGTAACTAAATATTATATTGAAAATTTTTGTGAGTTTAGGTTTTAAGCAATGACCACTAAATATACCATTGTATATATTAAACACAATAATAATCTTTAATATGTGTGATAGATCTCTTAGTTATTCATTTAACATAATGACATATTAAAATGTGATAAATTAAGTGTTGATTGTTATACGATTTATACATAATACTTTTACATGTAAAATATATATGCATATATAATACTTTTTTATAAATAGAGAATAAAAGAAATTATATTGTGCTTGGACCTTAAAATTATTTATGACACTCCTTTTATTAAACTAAACATTAAAATAATACCACAATAAAAACTAAATTCTTATTATACCTCCTGATGGTACATTGTTTGTTATACAAGGCAAGAATATTTACCTACTACTAACGATTATTCTATAGCAAGACGAGATGCTAATTCTATCATTTATACATATAAGCTATAACAGGTTTTATGATAAGCAGTTTTTTGGATATATTATTTTGAATATTTGTACACAGAAACCAGCAAAAATGTAGTCTCATTATAGTTTACATTACATTCGTAACAAAACATTTAAAAAACCCATTAAACAGTCTGACCGAAATCGAAACACTTTGCCGACTTATGTTTACAAATGTTAATAATTATAAAGTCTTAAATTCTATTTAAAAACAGAAATATTTTTATTACAACTGAAAGCCCACCAATTTGTAATCACGTGCGATTATTACATACCTACACTACTATAATAAATATTATAAATTTATATTACGTACATATATTTATTTAAACGATCATCGGCGGGTATATTAAGCAATTTAATAAACTGTATAATATGTAATGTCAAGTTACATACAAAATAAGCTAATTGAGTATATAAAAGCGAGATACATAAAGTATATTCTGACATACATATAAACATTCCGAGCAAGAAACGTTTTGAATATATCGCACGCTTAGTATTGAAGTGACTTAATTCAAAATTAGGCTTTATTAAGTTAGATACATTATAATCTTTATTTCAACGCCATCTATGATAGAACACGAACTATTAAAAAACGAGGGTTTTCTTCCAAGTTATGGATCGCTTCACTCAAGAGTTTTGTAGCCGCTACGCTTTTCTAACTTACGCTTTAAGTTTTTTGAATTAGGTCACTTTAATACTAAGCATGATGTCAACATGACGTTATCGAAAACTGTAAGGTATCCGATGCAATAAGATACTTCGTACTCTAAGGCGCAATGAGATCATTGATATATTTTACAAATAAGTAATTAACATCAATCGGCGAGATACTGAAAGGGACACGCTGAAGTGATTCATATAGAATGATCAGAAATCATACAGGAAAATATTTACTTTATACTGATTTCAAAAATTGAGATCAAGTACACCAACATCACAATCGGAGATTGGGACACTATTTGAAGGTGTAGAGTAGCGGTGAGTTGGTGAAGTGGTGCTTGTTTTGGATATGAACTATGAGTCGTCCATCCAGTAGATGTTGTGCATATTGTACAGCTTCTTGCTCATCTGCAGCCAATCCACATTCAATGAGCCAACGCACTAGACACGATCCGCGAAACACGTTACGATATGTTCGCATCCGCCATCTAATGACATAAATGAAAATGCTAAAAAACAAGTACGACAAGCAAAATTGTTTCGTAATGATTAGGAATACAGTTTACATTAGCTTACTCTGGATCAAGCTGTGATAGCCTAGCGGTGAGACCGTGCGACTCTCTAGAGGCGACATGGGTTCAAACCCCGGGCAGGCACCAATGAGTTTTTCTATTTAAACTTATGTGTCTAATTGGTAGTTGCAATTTATCACACGCTTTTCGGTGAAGAAAAACATCGTGAGGAAACCTGCATATCTCTAGAGAATTCTAGGGATATGTGTAACCTACCAATCCGCATTGGAGCAGCGTGGTAGGTCTTAGCTCCAATCCTTCTCTCCAAAAACGGAGAGAGGAGGCCTTAGCCCAGCAGTGGGCATAATAACAGGCCGTTACTACTCTGGATCATTCGAATGTTTACAAATTATCTACCGTATCTCTTACCACTATAATAACGACTCAAGATTAATCGAGAACTAGAACATTCAGGATTAATCATTCCAGAATGTTCTAGTTCTCGGTTAATTTAGAGAATTATCGCTTATTTAGTAAACTAATCAGTTTACTAAATAAGCGGTATTAGTATCAGTCTAATAGCGATCAGTCTTCTTTCTCCTACCCTTATCCCACTCTAAGTGGGGTCGGTACAACATGTTTTCCTCTTCCATTCTCTTCTATCATTCGTCAACTCTGGCGCTACTCCTTTTATACACATGTCATACTTCACACATTCCAACCATCTCTTTTTAGGCCTCCCTCTAGTCACATATCCATCCACATTCATATCCAACACTCGCTTAGTCACATGATCTTCATCCCTCCTCATTACATGTCCATACCATCCCAATCTTGCACCTCTCATCTTTTCTATAATGGACGCAACTTTCATACTTCCCCTTATAGCTTCTAATAGCGATCAGTAAATAATTTAAAGAATTAGGCGTTACTATGCAGAGATCCATTATACAAGTAATAATAATTATTTTACTATAATCCACGATAAAGTAAATGTATAGCGGACTATCCGTTTTTTCATACCCGATACATGCAGGATTCGTAATAACATGCACAAACCTCCACAACCGCCACCACAATACACAAGCATTACACACGTTCACTATCACAAACTAAACAAATCGTTTCGCCCCGCAACCGAAGCATCATCAGGAGATAGACTCCACGACATCGCAAAGCATATATATATATTTTCTATGTACTTTATCGCGGATTATAGCAAAATAATTTTATAATTACATTTGAATCAGGAAAGAAACTAAAAACAAAACGAGTAATTGGCCCATAATTATGTGGGCCAATAACCCAGGCCCATTGATCTAGTTTTTAGCTTTATTTTAAGTGTGCTGTGATAGCACAGCGGTGAGATTGTGCTAGTCTATTCAGGGGGTCACGAGTTCAAAACCCGGGCAGGCCCCAATGAGTTTTTATATATAAAAAAATGTGTGTAATTGATAATTGCAATTTATCACACGCTTTTCGGTGAAGGAAAACATCGTAAGGAAACCTGCATAATCTCTAGAGAATTATGGGGATATGTGTAACCTACAAATCCGCATTGGAGCTGGGTGGTGGGTGTTCACCCTTAACTTCCAACCCTTCTCTCCAGAAACGGAGAGAGGTCTACGCCCAGCAGTGGGCGTAGGCCCATAGTAACAGGCTGTCACTTTTCTCTTTATTATATACTTGATTGTGTGCTAGACTAAACTAAAATTTTGTTAAATTGCTACAACATTGAAGACTCAAGTGACTTTTCAGATTACTTATAATAACAAATGGTTCTGCTAATTTTTATGTACCTGGTATCCTTAGCAATAGCATCCCTGCAACGGTCAAGATGGTGTGTGATAAACTGATCACAAACGTGCTTAGTTTCAAAACTCAAATCTTCTACCGCCGGCAATACTACAGTATCAGCGCCATACCTGAAAAAAGAAAACGTTTTTTAGATACACATGCATCCCAAGATGCCTCCACCAGCAACAATGCACACAAGCAATACACACAACCACCACCAAAAATCTCGATGATCGATTCGCCCCGAAACCGAAGCATCATCAGGAGCCTATCTACACAAATATGTGTACAAATGTGTACACATTCACTAAGCCTGCACGGATTATAGCAAAGTAGTTATAGTTTCAGTAGGCCTACCATGAACAATTATTGCGACTCAATTGAAGACGTAAACGAAATTGTTTTGCTTTTTCATACCATGATAGCTTAAAGACGCACACTTTCAGTCGTTGCCGAATGAGCGTTCGGAATTCGTCCTAAGAACATGTGAGTAAAAGAGAGAGTTATCTATTGTTCATATAACGTTATCCTTTTCAAACATTACGACCCCAATGCAATTCACACTTCATGGTACGAAAAGAAAGCGGTTCGCGGTCGTCGTTTACGTCTTAAATTGAATCGCAATAAGAGTTCATGGTAGGCCTACTGGTCCAGTGACTTATGTATTTCCTTACTATAATATTGCTTACAATAGTTCTATTTTTTATAATTTCGACTATCGTGAGTGGTATACATATTTAATGTACAGAAATCGAGTATACAGGCCTTATTCTATCGAGTGAGCCCGACAAGTTTCAAAATCATCACTAAAATACCGTATGGGCTTGAAACTAGTCGGGTTCACCCGATATACGCGAACCGTTTTCTTTTTGTACCATGAAGTGTGAATTGCATTGGGGTGATAATGTTTGAAAAGGATAACGTTATATGAATAGATAACTCTGTCTCTTTTACTCACACGGACGAATTCCGAACGCTCATTCGGCAACGACTTAAAGTGTGCGTCTTTAAGACGTCATGGTATGAAATAGAAAAACAATTTCGTTTACGTCTTCAATTGAGTCGCAATAAGAGTTCATGTTAGGCTTGCAATATGGAATTCCGCAAAGTAACGCCAAAGTAAAGTGCTTCAATAAATCAAATGGGAAAATTTTGAGCACTCTTTTTTACTAATGGGTATAATAATGGGCCCTATTTTGTTTTAATAACAAAAATACTAAAACACACCAGCAACATACACAGCCACCACTAAAATGTTGACGATCGCCTCACCCCGAAACCGAAGCATCATCAGGAGGTAAGGCTCCACAACAAAATCGTAATGCATTACGATTTTGTCGTGGAGCCTATCCTCCGTATACTGAAAAGTTATCTTATAAATAATCAACGTAGTGATTCAAATTCAAAATATTCTTTATTCAAGTAAACTTGTAAACAAGTGCTTTTGAATCAACATCTACTGCTGGTTCGGAAAGCTGTTCCTACTAAGAAGAACCAGCAAGAAACTCGGCGGTTGCTCTTTTCCAACAATAATTCTTATCACTAGTTACATATAGTTATTAATGTCTTGTACAGGGTTGTAGAGAAGCTATATCCACGCATTCTTATCGTCTAGGTAATCTTTAATAGTATAATAGGCTTTCTGAATTAGCCTTTTTTAATAGTATTTTTGAACTGTAATGGTAAAGTTAAAGTAGATTGTGGAATTTTTTTATAGAATCTTATACCCAAACCCACAAACGAATTACGAACTTTTGCAAGGCGCAAAGCAGGAACCGCAAACTTATGTCGGTTCCTACTTTGTCTATTATGTACATCACCAATCCTTTTATAATTATTTATATTCATATGTACAAAAATTAAATTACTAAAACTCAAACTCAAACTCAAAATATTCTTTATTTAAGTAGACTGTCTACAGTACTTTTGAATCGTCAATGTTTTCAAGAAGTTAAGTTCGGAAGTTTGCTCCTACCGAGAAGAACCAGCAAGAAACTCGGCGGCCATTGTTTTTTTTAAAATATTTTTTATATATTTTTTTTTACAATTTGATTGATGGTTACAAATTAATCGTTGCAGCTTGGTGCGTAGCTGACTGCAGTTAAGATATGCTACTATCACTCAAATAATCTTCAATTGTATAGTAAGCTTTATGTAGTAGCATCGTTTTAGGATAATTTCTAAACTTGTGTAAAGGCAAGTCTAGATAATGTTGAGGAATTTTATTATAAATACGTGTACCGAGACCGACAAATGATTTTCGAACCTTTTGGAGGCGCAACCTTGGCGTCATTAGTTTATTTCGGTTTCTAGTGTGTCTGTCGTATCTATCACTATTCTTACTATAAAGGTGAATATTTTTTCTTACAAATAGTATATTACTATAAATATATTGAGAAGCTACAGTCATGACGCCTATTTCTTTGAAAAAAAAATTATATATATCATACCATTTCTTCCTTAAGTATCTCACGGCAGGTATGAATATTTCCTGTGGATCCAAACCAAAGAGGATGAACATAATCAACGCTTGCCCGTTAGTAGCAGCCGTGTCAAGATACTCAATTTCAATATACACTCCCGACTGGTCTTTCCTCAATACTCTCCACGTAGTATATGTCGTATCCTGTTAAAATTTGCCTTTTCACCATAACAAATTCAAATTCAAATTCAAAATATTCTTTATTCAAGTAAACTTGTAAACAAGTGCTTTTGAATCGTCAACTTTACTGCTGGTTCGGAAAGCTGTTCCTACCGAGAAGAGCCAGCGAGAAACTCGGCGGTTGCTCTTTTTAAAATATAAATCTTAGAACTAGTTACATTTATTTATTACTGTCTTGTACAGAGTAGAAGCGCACCTATATCCACACATCCTTATCATCTAAGTAATCTTCAACAGTATAGTAGGCTTTCTGTATCAGCCTCTTTTTAACAGTGGTTTTAAACTGCTGTAATGGCATGGCCAAAATTGATTTCGGAATTTTATTATAGAATCTTATACCCAAACCCACAAACGATTTACGTACTTTTGCTAGGCGCAAAGCAGGAGTCGCAAGCTTATGTCGGTTCCTACTTTGTCTATTATATAAATCACCTATCGTTTTATAATTCTTTATATTTTTATGTACAACATTGTTTAAAATATACTGTGAAGCAAATGTAAGAATACCTATTTCCTTAAACTTCTCTCGCAGGTAATCACGCGGACTTAAATTGTAGATCCACGTATGGCTCTTTTTTGTAACAGCTAATCATACATTTCCTGTTTATTTATTACTGATCGTACCGGCAACTACATTGTACCAATTTAAGCGTTTAAATATACTCACTAACGCAATATATATTTTTTCTCTATTACCGAAAGAAATACCTTTTTTTAAACCCTATGTTACCAGTGGATAAGTTTTAAGTGTATCAAAATTTATAAACACTATCACAGAAGATGGAAACGTAATTTTTAAAATTCCTAGATCAATCAAGTCTAGATTTAATTTAGTATAATACCAGATTTCTTGTTAATATCACATAGAGATCTGAGCTGTGATAGCCGAACGGTTAGGTTAGGTTACCTGGTCCTTTCTCTAGGCCCTAGGGAGTCATGACTTCAAATCCTGGGTAGGAAACATTGAGTGTTTTTGTTACAACATCGTGTCTAATTAATGAATGCAATTCGTCAAACTCTTTTCGGCGAAGGAAAAAATATCGTGAGGAAACCTGCATATCTCTAGAGAATTCTGAGGCATCACTAGAAAATTCCGAGTTCTGAGTTCCGCATTGGAACAGCATGGTGGGTCTTAGCACCAACCGTTCTTCCAAAAACGGAGAGAGGAAACCTGAATACCTTTTAAGAATTCTGTGGATATGTGTAACCTACCAATCAGCATTAAAGCAGCGTGGTGGGTCTTAGCTTCAACTGTTGTCTCCGATATCTATACTCACCAAAAACATCATGAGACTGTAGGCAATGATGAGCACGGTGTGTTTGAGCAACTGTGCACCACGACCGCGGCTCTGTTCTGGTGGTATCAGCCCCAGATCGTTTGCAGCCTCTTCGAGATCGTTCAAATAGGGACATGTTTCTCCTTCATTGCATTGAAACTTTTGAGACGGTGGGCACACACAGGGCCTTAAATTAAAAACCTTTTTTTAATATCTAAGAAATGTTAAATTGCTAAAAATAATGGGCAAAGCGGTGATAAGGTCTAGTACCTTGTCTACTACTCTGTTGAATAGGGGGGAAGCACGAAACGAGTGTTAGTCTAAATCAGAATTCCTTAATTATTTTGTATGACAAATTTTCAACATTTAGCTGTCCTTGCTACATTCTATCATATTCCAAAAACTCGAAAAAATATTTATATTACGAATTATGAACCACTATTTTTAGTGGTATACGTCGTCCCATCGAGTCTACCGAGGACACATAGACCAGTTTGGGAACTAACGGTCCAAAGAATTCTAAAGGTTTAAATATAATTGGTAACTTAATAATGCTGTCTTAATAATTTTAAACTAATAGTTTTATTATAATTACTAACTTAATAATGCTGTCGGGCCTAATATAGATGTTAACAAAAATTATCCTCGCGATAATGCAATATTTAAGATGATGTCTGAAGTATTTCTTCTTTTCTTAAAGAAGGAAGAACAATTTTATGTATTATGTTGTACCTTTCATTAGCGCCAAGATCTACAACATTGTTGCCTAATGTCCCGTTGTTACAATTTGGATCATTGTTGCAACAGTTCCCATTCATATTCGGGGAAGGTGTTGTTGTTATTGTTCCGTAGCAACCTGTAAATTTCGACGGTTATTATATTGACAACCCGATAATACAAAAGTAATAATAAAATCATTTTGCTATCATCCGCGATACAGTAAATAGAAAAATATATAGTGCTAAATGTATAGTGGATTATCAGTTTTTTCATACCCGTTACATGCAGGATTCGTAAAAACATGCACAAACCTCCACCACTGCCACCACGATACACAAGCACTACACACGTTCACTATCACTAACTCAACAATCGTTTCGCCCCACAACCGAAGCATCATTAGGAGATAGACTCCATTTTTTCACATCACACACGCGATTTTGTCGTGGTTTTTTATGGATCTCCGCAAAGTAACGCTTAATTCCATAAAATAACCTGATAATCATTTTAACTCGATCATTTAGTCCACGCCTTAAAAGAATAAATGCCCCATCTTTTAATTCTACATAAAATATCGACGATAAAATCGTTCTATTTTATATAGGAATGATTAATATTAAAACCTTATTGATATTTAACAGGTATAGAGATCCAGGCTAGAAAATGTAGTACATATTCTTAAACCCCTTATAGAGGTTCAAACAACCAAAACGAGGATCAGAAACATAGCGGTACGAGATAGTGTGGCGTTGTTATTGAATAAATAATAAGGAATCTTCTGTTACTCGTAGACTGTTTTAATTTTTACACTAAAGGTTTTAAATTAATGGAAAAGTTAACCAAAATTAAAGTTTTTTTAATTACATACAACACATATACACATTTTTCACTTTTGTTGTTGTTTTATTTGACACTGGTCATCGTAACAGTTAAATATTGCATTAAATTAGATAATATGACGAAATTAAAAAAATAATGATTGGGTTCTAATATCTTACCTGGATCATCCAGCCCTTGGAACGCGTAAAATAAATAACATTCAATTGTTATTAAAAAGAAATCACTATTATTAACCTAAACAATATTACGAAATGTATTATTAAGTAGTAAAAATATTATCATTATTATCCAAATGTGTGTTAACAAGATGTCCGACGTATCCTGTTATTAATTAGCATAAAAATTTAAAAATTTATTTATTTCAATAAAAAATCAAGTTAAAAGTAGTCACATAGAAGTTTCTACGACCACCATTAATTGATTCAAGTTGAATATCACGAGATAATAAAACATGAAACTGGTACAGTCCTTGAAGCTATATTTGGAATATTTTTATTTCAAAATTTATATGAACAAGAAAGACTCGATCGTATCCGCCAGTCTCTTTAATTTTGATTTTGGTGTGAGGGATTTTATTAAGTTCGTTTAACGGTTAGTTAACCATCACCTTAAAAATTTCATGGCTGCATAATGATCTTTTGCACGATATAATAATTAGTACGATACAATAAATAAATATGTCGGAAAATTACATACGTAACTGTCCGTTCTTGAAGTAAGTAATAACTGTGTTATGAGTGACAGACTAGTAAAGATATACATACTTATATAATTTTAAATGAATACATAAATACTGTGAGCTGTGATAGCCCAGCGGTGAGACCGTGCAACTCTTTCGAAGGGAACACGAGTTCAAACCCGGGTAGGCACCAATGAGTTAATCACACGCTTTTCGGTGAAGGAAACATCTTGAGGAAACCTGCATATTTCTAGAGAATTCTGGAGATATGTGTGACCTACCAATCCGCATTGGAGCAGCGTGGTAGGTCTTAGCTCTAACCCTTCTCTCCAGAAACGGAGAGAGGAGGCCTTTTCCCAGCAGTGGGATTGTAACAGGCGGCTACTTTACTTTACTTTTACATAAATACACTCAGACTCGAAAAACAAAGAAATAGTTTCTAGAAAATTTTGGTCCTCGGCGGTAATCGAACGCGATACTTACCATAATTAGACACTGACTGCGTTTGAGAGTTTGGCTCAGCATTTTCGACAAGGCTAGATGTCTCATTGATAAGGGATGGATCTCCGAATAAGTCCTGTGAAGATCTAGGGAGCGTAGATCTGCGTCGTCGAAATCTCACATACAGTATCAGACATCCCGATGTTACTGCATAAAAGTAGTAGCTGTTTAAAAGTCTACTAAAATTCACTTGATAAATAAAGGGGAATCATAAAGATAGGTACCATTTCTGATTATATAATTGTATCAGTTTGAATAATTATTTTATTTACACTAACACTAAAAAAATTAAATTAACATCTCTTACTATTTATCATAAAAAAAATGAATACAATAATTATAAATTGAATTGCAATTTAAAGCTTTTTTATGTTTTGTAGATCTAGCTATGCAGGTTTTAAACCACTGAATTTTCTTCATTTATGTACATGTAATATGCGGTATCTCCACATTTCTTTTCTATAGAAAATATTTACCTGTAAGACATTGCTGTGAATTCGGACTAAAACAATATTGAGCATGTATTTCCACTGGAAATTTGCCTATGAAACCTCAAGAACTATTTAAATTAATAACATTTAGCGAGCTGCTGTACGCAATTCCCACTTTACAAAGCCGATAAAGTCGTATAAAGAGCTCATGAATAAGGGCCTCGGATGGGCTCGAAATAACGGTGAAACTGATAGAATAAGTTAGTCGGTGTCTATACATAAACAATCTATGCTTATAATAAATCTGTAGAGAGGTCAATTCTATACATGAAATATATTTCCAAAATAACTATCAGGGGGTGGATAGGGATCGATACTGATGCCAAAAATGCAATCCGTAATTTTTTTGTCTGTCTGTATAACCATTATAGAAACAAAAACTACTTGACGGATTTTAGCGAAAAATGGTACAATGATTTTTCATACTCCTGAGCTGGTTATAGTATACTTTTCATCACTCTACAATCAATAGGAGCAGAGCAGTGAAGGGAAATGTTGGGAAAACGAAAGAAGTTACTCCATTTTTAAACTTCCGTCGCGTGTGGGACCTTAATGGTTAAAGCTTCATAGAAATCATGTATGACGGAAATGTTCTCCTTAAAATTATATAAAAAATATCCAACGACAACATATGTCTATCTTTTATGGTTGACTCGCAATAATATGTAGTGTAACTCCCGATAGCTTAGCAATTCGAAGCTTTCTGATTATATTTGTCTACTCCTACGTTTATAACACTCTCAGTCATCCCTAATTAAAAAAGTTAACAGTCTTAACTATTCCATAAAAAGAATCATAGAAATCGGTATAGAAACACCAAAGTTATACACGAAATACGCCATAAATAAGCCATCACGCGTGAATACTGAATCAAGCTATCTATACTTATATATCTATATCTACACTTATTATAAAACAAAGTCCCAAAAAGCTGCCTGTCAGTATGTAATCGATTTTCTCAATATCTACTGAACGGATCTTTGTACGGTTTTCACCACAAGACTGTGCAATACTTCCGGATGGTTTAGGTAAATAATAAATATCGGTATTATGTAAATTGTGTTGGAAGAGATCGCGCAGTTGTTAAAAAACTTGCTTGCTGGGAGTTTTAGTCGCGTGCGCTGCGTATACCAGCAGAGATACGCTAAAGTAATGTACTAGAGAATTGCAGATCTATAAAACTACCACAAAAAAGTCCGCGATAGCATGTCTCTATTTCTTATAGTTAACTCACAATATTTACTTTTATGTTTAAAATTTGAATTCTAGAAAAAAATTGTCACACGCAGGTTTCCACGCGAGCGAAGCGGCTGGCACAGCTAGTATCTTAATAAAACTTCAAAATATAATTTTACTTACACGTTATACTAAAAAATAACACACAAAGTCGAATAGCATCAGATGCGTCAGCGTTAATTGGTCCCACTTCCTTAGTAACTAGCAACACAGTAACCATGACCGCAGAAGTTCCCCACGCAACAAAACCTAGCACCGGCCATAGTCTTGCCGCGAAACAAGGTCCGCGGGTCTGTAAATATTTACGAGAATCAGAACTTGCGTAGCTAGACAGAGTGATCTCATCCCTAAACCCCCAGAGTAGAGAAATGCGCACTCTTCTTCTTCTTCTTCGTCAGCCGATGGACGTCCACTGCTGGACATAGGCCTCTTCATGGGATCGCCACACCACACGATCTTGCGCCGCCTGGATCCAGTGGCTCCCTGCGACCTTTTTGAGGTCGTCTGTCCACCTCGTAGGGGGGTCTACCGACGCTGCGCTTTTCGGTGCGGGGTCGCCATTCCAGCACCTTGAGACCCCAGCGCCCATCGGTTCTCCGCACTATGTGCCCCGCCCATCGCCACTTCAGCTTCGCGACACGCTGAGCTATGTCGGTGACTTTAGTTCTTCTACGGATCTCCTCATTCCTGATTTGATCTCGTAGAGATACTCCAAGCATAGCTCGCTCCATCGCCCGCTGAGCGACTCTGAGCTTTCTTATAAGGCGCACTCTCTGCTCCAGTATTCCATCATAGCTTCTTCCTCATCAGACTACGTATGTTCTCATG
Organism: Morpho deidamia; assembly: GCA_947086505.1. Classification (NCBI taxonomy): domain Eukaryota; kingdom Metazoa; phylum Arthropoda; class Insecta; order Lepidoptera; family Nymphalidae; genus Morpho; species Morpho deidamia. The sequence goes on from CAMTZC010000027.1 coordinate 8,947,072, forward strand.
ATGTTACCGACGATAATTTGAATATCCACTGATCATTTAAACGTATAAGATAACTTTGACATAATTCGATATTCTTGAAAATCGTATCAGAAAAAAGTGTTTTCAATCAAAATTAAATTTGAGATCTGGCCTTAGAAGAAATGCTTCACTGACCTGGCGCAGCGCGCTTTTTCAAAAAACAGTAAAAAACAATACCATGATAGTTTTGTCTCCTCGTACCTGTTTTGTTGTAACGTATTTAGGTCAAGGTCGGAATAGCATGTACGGTATTTGATCTCTATAAATCATGTTTATTTAATATAAAAACGTTAAATAATTTCTGTGTATAAAATACTTCACTTAATTAATCTTTTTTTAATGTAGGATACTGAGGTGCGTAAGTAGATTGAAAATTAATGTCGTATCGTTGATACTATCCTACAAATGTTTGTAACCACATGCTATATTATGTTTTAATATGCATAGATTGTTGAAAGGAAGAGTCAAGTCAAGTCACACACACAGTGCAGTATTTTTTGACGTTATGATTTGAATTTACCAGTTTTCTGCTGTAACAAGTAAGCTCTCGGATTTTCACATGAGTTAATTTATAAGACACAGTTTTATAGATCTTTAGAATGAAAACAGTAACAATCGTCGTATAAAAATAACATTATCAAATTTGAATACATTTTTACTAATTTCCTTAACGTTTCCCTATTTTCCGGGTCACTTAACACTAAATGAATATAACGTTGCAATTACAACTACTATCTAAAAGTTCATTGACGGTATCGTAAAAATACATTGAATAAAGTTAGTTTAAAATAATGTGTGAATTTTTTTAAATTTTGACTTAGACCACTTTCATATGGGCACAATTAATAAAGATTTTTGTATACCTCTAACAATAGGATGCCAACAGTAAGCATTGATGTCCACATAAAACAGGAATATGTAGTAAATAGCTGCAGTGCTTGTTGCATTATAGTTGACCATGTAGTAGGATAGTATTTATCAGGTCCACCCCATATAACGCTTACCGCCAGAAATAGCTAAAAAAATTAACTGTGCTATAAAGCTGTGAAATGCTTGAAGTAAAAATAGTAACGGCCTGTTACTATCCCACTGCTGGGCATAGGCCTGCTGTCTCCATTTTTGGAGTGAGAAGGGTTGAAGCAAATACATACGCTGCTGCAATGCGAATTGATAATTTCTTCTCAGATATTGGTTTATAGATTATATACCAATATATTACCAAGGTATTGATTTAAAGCTCACGCTTTTCTACTTTATCTCATCATTCTCCTGCCCTTATCCCACTCTAAGTGGGGTCGGCACAACATGCTACAAACATGTTGTCACATGATTTGGCTACGTATTTTACGACCGGCCGCCTGCCTCACGTCAACTTACCTTAGTCGCCTTTTACGACAACTCGGTAAGAAATGAGGGTGATCTATTCTATGCAGCCGGATACCACACGGCACATACCTTAGTTGCCTCTTACGACACCTCGGTAAGAAATAAGGGTGGTCTATTCTATGCAGCCGGATATCACACGGCATGCTTTTCTACTTTGTCTATTTTACAAAAAAAGTATATTTATGTTACTTATCTTTTATGCATAAAAAGAATATTGCTAAAATGTACTTTGAAGCTAACGTAAGAACACCTATTTTCTTAAAGTTCCCAGATCACGCGCTCACAATTCATGTATAGCCGATAAATTAAATAGGGAGTATATATAATGGACTATCCGTTTTTTCATACCCGACACATGCAGGATTCGTAAAAACACATGCACAAATCTCCACCACCGCCATCACAATACACAAGCACTACACACGTTCACTATCACAAACTCAACAATCGTTTCGCCCCGCAACCGAAGCATCATTAGAAGATAGACTCCACGACAAAATCGCAAAGCCTTGCGAATATTATAATATATTGGTAGATTAATTCTTCTCAGAATTCTCTATGAACGTTTCTTCACATTTGCTATCAAAGCTGTCATATATGGTATTAAAACTGTTAATCCTTTTGTATTAATATGGATTATTCAAACGACGATTACATAATTTATAAAATAAACTAATTTGGAACGCAATAAAAATAAATATACCTTTCAAATTTGCTTAACTAAATATAGCTAATTAAGTCCGTCTTAAGTATCTCATACTATAGATACATACCTGAGTTATGTTAAGAGATAAAGTCAACTTGTGTGGCATTTTTTTGTACTTCTTGGTGAAAATAAAAATAACTGCCATCCATAACGCCGCTATTAAAGAAATTATGGAGAGGTCAAAACCGAATCTCTTTATTTGGTCCGCGTAGTCTTTGTTTATAGAAATCATTTGAGCAGATAGGAAAGTTATGGGCGCCGATAAGAACGTGCATATCACCATCGATGACGCCATCTACAACAATTATATTGAATAATATTCATATTATATTGAATTATATTATATGAATTATATATTATTTATTACTAGATGTGCCCGAGCTTTTGTCCGCTTGGAAATCAGTGTCACAAAGTTTTCCTGTGTAAATTCTTCGAAAATATTCTTATTATAAAATGACCCCGAAAATATTCTACGATACAACCTAGGTAACCTATATGTTGCTCCACAACCTTTTCTATCTTCCAGTGAAAGTCCTATCAAAATCGGTTTAGCCGTTTCGACAAATTTATTATTTACCTAAACCTTCCACAAGAATTGCACTGTATTCTAATAAAAACCGTACAAAAATCCAGAATAAGGCATTCAGGATCATCTACTACACATCTACTCTACTTTTAAGATGTTTATTCCTTTAGGTTTTTGACTATTTAGTTATGTGTCCATCTTATTGTTGTTATTGTAGATAAGGAATCCCTCTACTTAACTAGCCCTTTGACCGACAAGAAGCGGGGGGTGTACAAATTTTTGCCCTTCATTTTTAGATCATGTTAGTCATGATCATTTACTATATAATAATTATATCATATTTGTATACCATTTTCTTGGTCATAAAATTCCCTTTAAAACAATACATCATTTTATAATAACTTACATCTATTGTTGGTGACGTTTGAGGGGCTAGTTATCTATGCAAGAGATCATATAAAGTGATAATCATTCAACGCGTTATACCAGACCGCTAAATTTTTCTGCGCTTTTACAGTGCTTGCATAACCCACACAAACATACAAATCCTTACTAATATTTTAAATTCAAAAGTCTGTCTGTTACGGTTTCGCAGCTAATCCGTTGGACCAATATTAATGAAAATTAAAAATGAAAGCTTACACATCGGAGTAACATGTAGGTTAAAAATGTTCCCGTTTATCATGAGAAAGAATACATATTGCATTATTGAGAGTACTTAAACGCTTAAGTTGGCTTGACGAAAATGAGGATTACTTACCAAATCAATTTCCAACTGGTAAAGGTTAGAGAAAACGAATACTGCTGGTGCTGTTGGTATTGTTCCATATAGGAATGCATACGCCGAAAGCGATTGAGTTTCAGTTTCGTTTACGCCCGCATCCAATGTACTTACACATTCTCGCATTATAATTGGTAGTATCATCCTAGGGACAAAATAAAATATATATGACACATGTGGTATCCGGCTGAGTAGAATAGACCACCCTCATTTCTTACCGAGGTCTCGTAAAATACGACTTAGTTGACGTCAGGCAGGCAGTCAGTCGTAAAGTACGAAGTCGAATCATGTGACATGTTTATAATGTGTCGTGCCGACCTCACTTAAGAGTGGGATAAGGGCAGGAGGATGATGATGATAAAAGACACACAAGTCAGGATATTCTTTAATGCCATTTTCTATAGAGTTATTATACATAGAATAGGAAAGTCATAAGCAGACTTGTGAGTGCGTGTGTTCAACAAATAATAAGAAAAGGGAAGATAAGAGACTTATAACTTGTCTTTGTCTAATCACACATAAACGAGAGAGACATATATAGCCCCTTTTGTTTTCGATGGACACATTTTAACTTTTTAAGCTGGCACTCCTATTCTATTATAATAAATCTATGATATAAACGGCATTCTGTTTCAAATCAAAATAATCTTTATTTAATTAAGCTTTTTACAAGCAAGCACTTTTGAATCGTCGAGGATTAATTAGAATTAATGAAGCTACAACTGGTTCAGAATGTCGCTCTTATCGAGAAGAACACGCAAGAAACTCGGCGGTCAATCTTTCAAAGATTTTAAATGTATTTTTGTTTTTTTATTTATTTTATTTATGTACCATAAAAAAAATACGTAAGAAAAACATTATCAATAAAAAAACAGAGTACAAAGGTCAACTTTTTACATTATTTAACTGCAGTCTTGATTGAAGCTAAAAGGATTTTAATATCAAAGCATTATTATCATTCAAATAATCTTTGTTTAATATACGTAAAGTATAAGCAATTATAAGCATAGTTCGTACATAAATTAAACCTTTCTGCAGATAAATCTTTTAATTGTCTACTTACAATTTAACCATTATCAAAACACAGGGAAGTAGAAGTGCTGGTCCCCTCAATCGTGTTATCTGTCCAACCATACGCAATCCTAAGAGAAATAATGCTGCTGCCGAAAAAGACTGGCCAAAGACCTAAAATTGATTGATCATTAATTAAAATTCATCTACTCTTCTATTCTATACTCTTCTACCTTTTTCTTAGTGAACTAAAAATATATTTATTTAAATACTTTAAATGAATGCATCTAAAATGTATTATTTTTTGCCCATTTTTGTCTTTAAAATTTATACACATTCCAGTTTTGTAAAACACTATTTGATCAGTTTTAATTTTTTGACTAATTTAAGATATAGATCTTTGAAAATTGAATTAATAGGAATCTCAGGAATAATTAGCTTGGCATTCTCAACAAAGAAATATTTTTATGTTTATATTATTGTCATACCTGCACATGTTAATTTATTGTTTTTATTAATATAATGTACTATCAAATAAATAATATACAGTAATACAAATATTTAGTACAAAGGCAGTTAAGGTTTAATATTTAGGTAATGTATATATAAAACAAATGAATTAAATTATACTTCAAAGGACTTTCCTAGTTTTCATTTATGTTGCTTGTTATGCAAACAATTATTAGCATATATATTATCCAAAAGATGGTTGTTAATTCAGGATTCAAGTTTAATGCCCAGGCAGCTTGAGAATATTTTTAAAACTTTAATATTTACAAATCATCATGCTCTTTAAAGTGAAGAATCATATCATAATAAAACCTACATGTGCCGGGAGGATATCTGAATTAATTGCCTAACTAGACTTGTGCAGCACTGTAGGTTCCATATCAGACTCTTAAATTATACAAGATATCTTGAACTAAAATGGAATTGTAACAAGGTGTTATTTAGCAATATTCCATGGTAGTTTTAAGGTTAGTAGAAATTAAGTAAAAATTAGTAATTAAGTAAAAATTAAGATACCCTTAATTTTCTGTACAAAAAAAGACAATTATGTAATTAATGAAAACATTAAATATTTTAATTAGTTAAGAAAATAAAGATTAAACTTACATCTAACAAACCCTCAATGTATATAGACAGTTGATGTTTAAAAACAATATTACCAATAATACCCAATACTGTCATGATCAGAACAGGGTTGAAGATAATGCCTTTAAATAATTGTAAAAACATCCTAAGGTTATGGAGGCGTTGCTGATTTCCAGCTGTCACAGTTTGTGGATATTGTCGTTGTTTATTAATCTCCATTAACACAAATGCCAATGGATTGAGAATGGCAAGTGATATAGGTGCCATCAGATACAAATATAATGCATACTCAGGATGAGTTTTTTCATATATAGCATTTACTGAAAAAAGAACATGTCATTGAAAATGCTAAAAAAATTATACACATATTTAATGTATCATTTTTATCAATATTAGCAAAAACCTTAATTATGCAAAGTAAATTTTAAAAAAGTTTCAAGTTATGAAGATATAAATAGGTAATAGAATTAAGTGTTGCCTAATACAAAGGTAATAATAAAAATTATTTAGCTAATACAAATATCCCGATTGTATCGTGGCTTATAGAAAAATATTTTTTATTATTAATTTTTTTGATATAAATACATTAAAATAACAAGGGCGCTAGGTTAACTTTGAATAGTAATTTTGTTTAGAAATTCAACTGTGCTAACTATTAAAAACTCTCATTCTTGCACCCTGATGTTGAAGGATACAAGAAACATACTAACTCTTACATAATATGCCATAATTGAGTTTATTTCGATAATTAAATTGTTTGGGAAAATACAATATACATTATATGTGTAGGTTAAAGCAAATGCACTGAGAAGTTTGGGGTGATGTTATAATATTTATAAACCTTAAGGTTTTGCACTCTTAACATATATTCTTCTAAGCTGCTATCTTTAATAGACATTAATACTTGCTTATACTTATTGCTTATTAAAGTCCATTATTTAAAACAATTAAACTTAGCATAAAAAATAACTCCTCTATATCTAACAGCAGTTGTAAGAATGTGTGGTATATATAAATATCTACATACTTTACTTAGCAACCTCAATGTTTCAAACAATAATTTAACCACATTTAAAAATGTGTGTACTATTATTTATATTATATTCTGACAAATTAGCTTATATTTTCACATTTAATTTTAATATTACCAAATAAGCTTTTATATCTTGTATGTTTTCTTTTTTTTTTGGAATGTCTAATTTTTGAGTTTTCTTTCGAGCACCTTGTATTTTTTTTATTGCAATCTATTTTTTCTATTGTAAAAAAATAATAAAAATAGTAATTCATAACTTAAACAGCAAATCCAAGGCAAAGAAATCTTTCAAAGAGAACCTATGTCCCACAGTGAACATCCTTTGTTGAAGTATCAGACATATAAAGTAATACATTAGTTATTACAAAAATCATGTTAATTTTGTATATGTACTTACTTATAGGATATCCTAATGCAAAGTCATTACTTTGAGTGCAGAATATAGCAAAGATACCAGCTTGCCCAAGATTCATAGGTTTAGTAATAGAAAGAGTGACCACAATTACTGCAAAGAAGACTAATCCCTTGGCAAGTAATATTGCCAGGAGGAATGTCCAATTAACGGTGCTAAAGTCAAGCCGGGCTAATGACAAGAAAATGAGGGAAGGTAGTGCAAAGGTGCCTACAAATATTGCTATGCCTTTTGATTCTGCCTTAGTTACAATATTTAGCCGTCCCGCAATGTACCTAAAATCAATGATCACTTTATAATTCTGATATAATTTTTTAATGTTTTAATTTGTCAATATAGTATTGAATAAAACAGAGGTATATAATATAACTTACCCACACAAAATAATGGTAAAACATTGAAATAAAGCTGGATACAGATGGTCTGACACAGTGTCAGACAAAACATATTTGTCAGCATCCATAACTGTTTCTAAAATTGCTTGAGACTCAAAATTAGTAACATTGCTTTTAAAACTTAAAAATTATTAAGTACACTCAAGTAACACACATTTACTGTAACCAAAAAGGGTGTATTTGTTAGATTAAAAGTTTAACGAACTTTTAATAATATTCAGTATAGATATCAATAATCTATATTTTCACTTGATTACTTCTTAGGTAAAAAAAACAATATTGAACAAATAAGATGATTTCTCATTTCAGATTCAATCAATAATTTGATAAATGCATTTAGAATTTAGATTAATTAGTCTATGTCTATGACCCCTCGTACGCACGAGATGAGTTTTATCGCGCGTAAAAATTACGCCGAATTAAAACAAATGGGTAGAGATCTTTCATTCTAAAAGTGCACGCCCCTCCACCAAATTACATTATTTTAATGGACTTATACCAGTCGAGCAATTAGTTGACCTTTAAGTGCGCGAATGAGTCGAGTCAACTTTGAAATTGCTGCGCGCACACATATAAAACAGTACAGTCAATATTTTCTCTCACACATTAAAATAATGTTATTTGGTGGAGGGGCGTGCACTTTTAGAATAAAAGATCTCTATCCAGGTATCTGTTCACACGACAGCGTATTTAAATCGCGACGTATTTTATCGTGCAGTGTTCCATTTTATTCCTTAGGGCGAGGGCGTTAAGCTGAATATACCATACGAAACTTCTTATAACGCCTATTGTGGAATTTTAACGCAAATTATTTTTTACGACTCGTTCGGACGATCGTAAAAAATGAAACAAATGGATATCCAGGTATCTGTTCACACGACAGCGCATTTAAAACGCGACGTATTTTTAAAGCGCCAGTTCCATTTTAAGGCGGTAGAAATGGGCGTCACTCGAATAGGACATATGAAACTTCTTATTCCTATTCGTACGAACGCGAAAAAATCGCGAGCGTTGCTTTCAAGTTTCAGTCCGTCGCGAGCTCCCTCGACGGTCTGACGTGTTATTTAATTTTTGCCTGAGAGTGCATAGTACGATGTCGTTTATCGATCCAGAAGCTATTATTATAGAAGTGGATTCTCGTGCGCATCTATATGCGAAACATTTTCCAGAATACTGAAATAAAATTATGAAAAGTAAAAATTGCTTTGTAATTTCGTATTTCACTCGTTTATTTATATACAAATTGATTTACATGTTTAAATAATTTCTACAACAAAAAAAACATTTAAATATTTAAAAAAAATTGTCATCAACGGAGAGCGGAGAGAGGACCCAAGCTCCCGGAGGTTAGGGCTACAGAGTGAGGAACCTCCTCACTATGCGTGCCGTCTCAAGCAACACTGCCTTCTGTATCCTGCGCTTGATCCAGCAACTAAGCGTGAGCCTCTTGAGATGTTGGTCGAGGCTCTTCGCGATAAGACCATTAACCGATACAACAATTGGAACAATTATTGTTAAATCAATATCTCACTCACATGGCGGTCATCTCATGAGCTAAATCTAAATATTTTGTTAATTTTTCTTTTTCTGCTCATATGAGATTATCGCCATGCGGGACAGTGATATTAACAATAATTGCCCGACGCACTGACCGACCCACTAAAACTATATCAGGTTTATTGGCAACAATATACCTGTCAGTAATAATGGATCGGTCCCAGTAGAGCAAAGCACGATCATTTAGTAATTTCGTTAATAATAACGTCCTTACTTTAGGGCTAAAGTCAGTTGTACATTTTATTTTTGCTGAACGCATATTAGTGGCTTGAAATGTGTTATCCTGGGACCAATATTTCCATAAAATTATCAAATGATCTTATTCTATTTAATTTATCTTTTACATTTATTTTTTTTAATAGGAAGTCAACGCAATAAATAGTTTACAATATAATGTATAGACACAATTATCTTAGTATTACTAACCCGTATATCTCACTTATAGGCTAACTCAGCATGAGTTAAAAATGACAAACAATGGTTAAACTGTAAATTGAAAAAAAAGAAAATAACCTTATTGGTAAAAAAAATTAAACATATAAATAAATATATGATAATATAAATAAATATAAAGAACACTTCGTACACACACACAGTCGTACATCCTCAAAATAAGTAACTTGATACTAGTGTTATGGGTGAATAAATCTGGTAAATATACTAATATGTAATTTTAAATACATACTTAAATACACCCAGGCTCGACGAATCAACAAATTTAAGTTTTATAGAAAATGTTGGCTCTCGGCGGAAATCGAGCCCGCGACCAGCGGAGATGAACGCAGGGTCACTACCCACTACGCCTACGCTGAATTTCAACGCGACGTAATTTTTACGCCCGTGCTTACGGGGCGTACGCTGAATTTTAACGCGACGTAATTTTTACGCCCGTGCGTACGAGGGGTGATTTGCATATTCTTGTACCTTATCTGTGCAAGAAACACAGACTAGTTAGAATCCTCTTTAGAGGGTCTTTAGTAGTCTATGGTTGTCAGCATAGAGTTATTATACTTTATTTATAGTAATAACTTACACATATTCACTACGCCAATCTCAACCATCGTTTCGCTCCGTAACCGACCGATATGTATTAAATTTGATATTCAAAATACTTTTTATAATGAACAATATATAATATAATATTTTTACCTAATTAATCTTTCTTTCATTTAAATATTTAAACTGCGTAGGTTTAAGCCAGTATACTATGAATAATAAAATCTTTAAAAACATTTTTTAGAGGATGCTACCACAGTGGCCATAAAGCTTCTGGCTGGCTACCCTATTTTTTAAACTACTACGAGTGTTGGCATTCTGAACACGATTTCAATAATTGTGGCGAATTTTACTTAGTATTTACATCACCCAATGAAATATAATATTTGTAGGAATTTCTTGACAAATTTCAAAATCCACTTTAAAACAATGATTTTAAAAATTTATTGCATTATTCGTCTCTGTAAAATTTTATACTACTTCTTGAACGAATGGACAAAGGTCTCTTGAAGGTTTATCGATGCCACACGATGCAGCGCCATTTGGACCCAACGGTTCTCTAAGATCTTTTTGAGTTCATCTGCCCACCTCGCGGGGGCATCTACGAACATTGAATTTTCTAATCACAGATAGCCTCTCCAATATCTTTGGACCCTAAAGCCAATCAGCTTTTGCAAATAGCGTCTATTACCACTTTAGCTAACATTGATTGACGAAATAGGTTTACTATTTCGTCAATCAATGTTAGCTAAAATATAAATTAAAATAAATAAAATAATTTAAAAACTAGAATATCCATACAAAAACTAATATTACTAGATATTCTAGTTTTTAATTTTATTATGCAAATATTACGTCTACCGTTACGGGGCGATTGTTGAGATTGTGGTAGTGATTGTATGCACTGCCAGTTTTGTAGTGTGGCGTTGGCGGTGGTGGCTTATAGTAGTGTTTACGAATCCTGCTTGCATAAGACAGAGACGTACGTTCTACGTTTAGTATTACAAAGACATTCTCTAATTGAGGATTATAGCTAAATAATACTGTCATTATTTTTCTATTAGGAACCTCCACAAAGTAAGCTTAATTCTATACATTGTTTTGATATATTTTAAAAGAATAAGGTATCAATTTCGATTAAAGTTCCCAGGCTTAACTTTTCCGACGTTTTCAAAAATGATTTTCATAAATCAACTAATTTATACTAAACTTCACTTAATATATACAAAAATCTTTTTTGTGACTTGATGAAACTCCTATGGAATCCCGGTTTTGTAGTTTTGAGTTCATCGCAGACAGACAGAAGCGTTAGTGCACTTTGTTGAATAACATGAATTGATAATATTTAAACAAGATAATAGTATATACCCATATAATTTAACCAGCATTTCCTTATTTATGAAACCTTTATTTGATTTGAATTTTACAAGCCCACAATAAATTAGTAGTAGGTAGGGGATAGAATTTCCAGCTTATGATAAAACTGGCTTAATACGAGTATATTCACATACTGCAAACCTAAAAATTTCCATACTTCACCTCTTTCTTTTAATTTTGTTTATACTATCTGAAATAATAATAGTTTGAGGCAATCGCAGTCTTGACAGTATCGCGACTTATTCATTGGCCTCTTCTATACATAATCAAAGAAGTTATTACACAGTGAGAGTGCGTGTACATACAAATACACGCACTCTCACACAATCACCGAAATTTAAATAAGGTCATACAAACACTTGAATAAACATTAAACATTATTTAGTTTAGGTATATTTTGTTTGGAACACAGTTTTGTTACTTTATTTTATGGAGGCGGGCGTTGACATCTGCAGCGCAGTTTTTACTTTTGCAGTGTCTTCGTTGCCATTGTATAAATGCATTTGTATAGTTCCTTAATAAAATTTCATTTCATTCATTTCATTTCATTAAAATATTACCTATAATGTAGTTTCTTAGCTTGCATAATTATTGGAATGTAAAAAATTGTTATAACATTAATGGCCAAAGAGCTTTCTTTTTTTTGCGGGCGTCCACGTGTTCGCATCATTAGTATCAGATAAGCATTGAATGGATTGTAGCAATTATAACAACAAAATTTTAATTTATGCAAAATATGAAACTACTGGAGCCTGCACCAATCGTTACCACATTGAAATTTTTTTAAAAATTTCACCTTCTATGTTGGGATTTTATTGCAAGTTAACTAGCAACCCTTGAATAGCTGTTTCCTTTTCCGTCGGCCATCACAGTTTCATTATCGACTTGTTCGTTCGTTAGCCGGGTCTGTAAATGTAAGGTCGTACGTAGTTAGTGAAAATTTGTAATTTTAAATTCTCTCAATAGAGAGGTGAGTTAAATATAATAGTTTCTATTAATAAATTTTTCATTATAGTATAAGTGTTTAAATTCATTCAATATTTGTTGTGATGAAAATCAATATATTCCAGATATCCACTCAAGCGTTACGGCTACGTAGGTACCACCTACAAAGAAACAACGAATTATAATGCAGTACAATAGCTTTCACAATCAACATCCCATGTAAGTTTGCAGTATAAATACATATATAGGTCTTTTTTGGTTAAAAAAAGATAGTAAACTTTTGTGCCGCGTGACCCGCGAGCCATTAAATTGGCGGCCATTTTGTGGACAGCTGATAATGGACGCAAGTACGAGTCTGCAAAAATCAATACTATGATTACGTAGGTGCTATTAGATTGCTTTTTAGTCTCGATTCAATTGGTAACTCTTTCTGATAATTTTTGTTTTGTTATGATATCTCATTTTATATGACTATTGTAATTTAGTCTTGAAACTCGCCAAAAGTGGCTCAATTAGCTATTAGAATAGCTATAGCTATCTTTAAAAAAAAAAATTCACAGGTATTAGGTATTCATATATGGATGTGGGGGATATATGTAGTTGCATACAGTGCATAGCACAGACAATTCCAAGATGACTTAATGAATTTTATGACTTCTATATACTTAATGAAAAAACTGATTAACGTATTTTAAATTTATAGATTTAAAAATATTTAAAATTGTTAGCATAAGAATGAAGTTGTACCTGTTAAATATATATTGGATTGGGTCAACGTATTGACCTTGAAATAAAGATAAATAAGCTGTCATCACTTTCTCTTCATAAAATCTTGCTAATTTTGATTCTGAAGGTATATTACTAGTATGAAAAATGTATTATCACTTAAATAATTATATTACCCATAAAAGTAGCAGCCTGTTACAATCCCACTGCTGGGAATAGGCCTCCTCTCTCCGTTTCCGGAGAGAAGGGTTGGAGCTAAGACCTACCACGCTGCTACAATGCGGATTGGTAGGTTACACATTTCTCCAGAGTTCTCTAGAGATATGCAGGTTTCCTCACGATGTTTTCCTTCACCGAAAAGCATGTGATAAATTGCAATTATCAATTAGACACATGAATTTTGAAAAACTCATTGGTGCCTGCCCGGGTTTGAACTCCTGTTCCCCTTGTAAGAGTCGCACGGTCTCACTGCTGGGCTATCACAGCTTTTTTTATATTACCCATACTAGAGGAAATTCAACATGTTGCGATTATGTGAAAAAATGTTTATATATTGTTAATTATTTATTCCTATTTCTACATTTATTGATTTTTATTTTATTTTGTGATTTACTAGGAACTTTAATTTTCTGGAATTAGGACATATTGTATACATTAATCATTTGTTATATTTATTTGTTTTGTAAGAAATAATTTACTTAAATACAAAAGGTACCTAAGAACTGGTTTTATTGATTATCTTTTTTTATATAATTGAAACTTATCTTTCAATAAGAACAATCAATAAGTTAGCTGTATAGCTATTTCTGTTTAAACATATGTCTAAATTGATAATTACAATTTATCACACACTTTTTGGTGAAGGACAACATCATGAGGAAACCTTTCTCTAGAGCATTCTGGGGATATGTGTAACTTACCAATCCACATTGGAGCAGAGGTGGTAGGTAAGTCTTAGCTCCAACCCTTCTCTCCATAAATGGAGATAGGAGGCTTATGCCCAACAGTGAAATAGTAACAGACTGTTACTTTTTACTCTTATAATTTAAAATTTTACTTTCAATTTATTAAAAGGTTACAAAATATTTTGGTTTTATTTATGATAATAAACTCTTTTAATATCATGCTTTTCCATGGTAAATATACTTTCTTTTTTTTCTAAGCTAGTTAAAATTGGTGACAAAAGATGGGTAAAATTTCATAAATCCTAGCCATTATAATATATAATAAATTAAACAACTGATTTAAGTAGCACCCTTAATTCAAAACTTCAATTGTGCACACTCATAAATTACAGGAAGCTTTGTTCAGCAGCATATGCAGTTCAAAAAACTAAATTTTATTTCTGAGATTAAAACAGTGCAGTTTATTGATTTTGCTTACATCCAACAATTCGTCTTTAGAAATACTGTTATATAAATGCATGAAGCTATTGTTAAAAAAAATTGTATATAAAATAAATGTTATTTTTTTATATAACATATATCATAAAGCAAGTTGTCTAGTTTTTATTTGTTGTGGCCAAAATTAGTATTATTTCATTGTATTAAATAAAACAACCAAATAATAATAGTATACGGGACACTTACAGTGTAGGTCTTCAGTCACCAAAGTAAGTAACTTAATAATTGTGTTATGGATGACAGATAACTGAGAAATATAATTTAATTTTAAATGCATAAAAACTAGGTGTATCCAATACAAGAACTAACAAATTGTATATAGAAATTGTTGGCCCTTGGTGGGAATTGGACCCTTAAACCTTGGAGCTTAAGGTAGGTTCATAGCCACCTGAGCCAACAGGCCAGTGGTATTAACTACTATTATTTGGCCTTAAGGAAGTAGTTTCTTGAACTCTAGCCAATCAAGTTGGATATGGCTATTGATCTCTTAAATTTGTACCCACCTTGTAGTATATTATTGTTTAATCTACAATTCTTAATCCTGGGTGGTAAAGAAAATATGTGTTAAACAATCTCTGTATGAACAGACAGGTGTAAACTAGACCTTCTGAAATGATTTGCTTTCTTTAAATAATGTATATACAGCTTTACTTTTCTGAGATTCATAATACAAAAGAAATAATGAAATTATTTTGCTATAATCTGCGATAAAGTTTATAGGAAATGTAATGCTAAATTGTGAGTGGGTTATCCGTCATACCTGATACATATCTGATATGAAAACACATGGCTCACTCTACATTTAGTATTATGTATATTTCCTATTAACTTTTTCATAGATTATAGCAAAATAATTTTATTATTTTCATTTGCTCTCTTTCTGCTTCTCTTTCTTTTAACGGAAAAAACGAAATTACTTTCTGAACAACTTATTAAATTGATAAAGGTCTGCCACAGTACTTTATTTGATGGAAATATTGGATATAATTCAATAAATTTGATAAAATATTCTTTACACAGTTGCCCTTTGTCTGAAAAATTATTATTCACTTTTAATCATTGTAAAGTTATCAAAGCTGATAGAAACAACAATTTTTCAATTGATATGTTGTTCAATGATGGTTTCTGGAAGTGGTTGGTAGGTAGGTACCTATTCTAGGAGTAACCATCTATAAACATAGGAACCTTGGAGATTAAATAAGTTATTATTTAATAAATAAAAAAATACTGGCTTAGATATTTAAAAGAATAAAGTATTGCTTTATTCAGTATATCTGATACTGAATACAAAAGTAATGTTAAAATTACTGTATGAGTCTGTACTTAGGTTAAGAGTGACATTACTTTCATTGTGGATTAAAGCAAAATAATATTATTTCTCACTTAGTTTTTGTTCACAGCTACAGACCTCGACTAGATCGAAATGAACAATTCGGTAAGATTCCATTTTTTAATGGGATGCATGATTTTGGGGGACCCAAGAGTTTCACACCAAGAAATGGTATGCCAAATAAACAATTCAGACCTAGAAGCGATTTTAACGGAATAAGAAATGATTTTAATAATGTAAAAACTGATAACCAAAACGATTTTGGAGGCCCAAAAGAATACCGGCCTAGGAATAATTTTAATAACCAACCTCAGAAGAACAATGAATATGATGGTGAAAATTCGTCAGCAGGGAACATGCAATTTTATAATGGAAAAAATGATTTTGGCGGGCCCAAGCAAACTTACCAAAAGAATTTTGGACCCAAAAGTTTTAATAACCAGAATGGAAACATGAATGGTCAGCCAAATTTTGTTCCTAAGAAAATATATAACAATAGTTCTGCGCAACCGACATCAGATTTCAATGATCGTAAATTACAAAGCAGAAAAGCTAAACACCCAGGAGACAGCCTGATTAAGCCACAGTGGGATTTGGCAAATCTTGGCACAATTCAAAAGAACTTCTATAAGCCACACGTTAATGTAGAAGGGCGTTCGGAAGACGATGTACAAAGATTCCTAACAGCAAAAGAAATCACTGTAAGTGGAAATAACGTACCTCGTCCTAATCAAATATTTGATGAAGGTAACTTTCCTGACCATATATTGAGTACTATTAAAGAGCAAGGATGGGACGAGCCAACAGGCATTCAGGCCCAAGGTTGGCCAATCGCTCTTTCGGGTCGCGATATGGTTGGTATTGCGTCCACGGGTTCAGGGAAAACATTGGCCTATATGCTTCCTGCAGCTGTTCATATTGTACATCAACCTAGACTTCAACGCGGCGACGGCCCGATTGCGCTTATTTTGGCGCCAACGAGAGAGCTCGCGCAACAAATACAATCGGTTGCGCAAGCCTATAGCGCGCGTGGTTGCATCAGGAACACCTGTCTCTTTGGTGGTTCACCTAAAGGACCTCAAGCTAGAGACTTGGAGAGAGGTGTAGAAATTGTTATTGCAACACCAGGACGCTTGATTGACTTCTTAGAAAGAGGAACAACCAATTTAAGACGATGCACTTACTTGGTTTTGGATGAAGCTGACAGAATGTTGGATATGGGTTTCGAGCCCCAAATTCGTAAAATTATCGAGCAAATTCGTCCAGACCGTCAAGTGCTTATGTGGTCTGCCACTTGGCCCAAAGAAATTCAGGCTCTTGCTGAAGATTTCCTAACAGATTACATCAAAGTAAATATTGGATCATTAAATCTTTCCGCCAATAACAATATAAAACAGATAATAGAAATGTGTGAAGAGCATGAGAAAGAACACAAATTAACAAATCTTTTAAAAGAGATTTCATCTGAGAAAGACAATAAGGTTATTGTTTTTGTTGAGACTAAGAAAAAGGTAATTTGTAAATTTTTACGTCAACATTACGAATATAATTTAGAAAGAAAATTAAATCTAATTATTATTATTTTTAGGTGGACGACATAGCACGTGTTGTTCGACGCAACGGACATAAAGCTTTAGCTATCCACGGCGATAAGTCCCAGCCTGAGCGCGATGCTGTTCTTACAGAGTTTCGCAATGGAGCTACAACTATTTTGATTGCTACAGACGTAGCCGCACGTGGTTTGGACGTGGAAGACGTCAAATTTGTTGTGAACTACGATTATCCCAACTCATCGGAAGATTATATCCACAGGATTGGTCAGTATAAACTTATTAATATTAAAAAAGCGAAAGTCTCTGCAAGCTATCACGGCTCATTCGCTGGAGTAATTATGATAAAGTTTGATTGCAGCTTTTATACTGGCCCAATTAATATATAGGTTAAAAATTCCCAGTTTTTCTAGGGATATAAAAAATGTATTGTATATAACTGATCGTATTTTGAACACTTAAGTTGAACCAAAGAACCAAAGTCGGGAAAAGGTTGGATACTATAAATAAAGAATTGATTGGGAAAATGTTATTGTTTAAAAAAAACTAATCTTTTATGAAAATATACATACTATTACTCATCATCATGAGGGCAAGTATAACCCTGTTTTCATAAATATATATATATATTTTTTTCTTTCGTTGGGAGGACGGACACAGACTAAACGACCTCCCCTGCTCGCCCAGACCAACATGAAACCATTTCAGCATTACTGCATGCTGGCCCGTTCTTCTCTATTTCTTCCCTCTACTTTCTTTTTACCATCATGTGTTTTACCATGTTTCCATACTTTTGCCACTCCAACTCGCTTGATAACATGCACCTCACTAAGTTGTCCGGGTTCATGGCCACCTCATACACTCCTAATACAGCATCATAAATATATGAAGATCATTAATTGACAAAACTTTATTTTTAGTGTTTCAAATTTTATCATTGTGTTCAGTTACAGTAATACAATATTTTTTGTTTTATTTTATAGGACGAACTGGACGTTGTCAACAATCAGGCACAGCCTATACTTACTTCACAAGCGGAGATGCTCGCCAAGCTCGTGGCCTTGTAGCTGTTCTGCGAGAAACTGGACAGAATCCTCCAGCAAAGTTGTCTGAAATGGCACGAAACAATAACAATAACTCAAGTAAGACTTTTTAACTTGAAAACCTTTAGAAAAATGTTAACTTTTACAGGTAAAAGTTGTGCTTTTACCTGTAAAAGTTGTGCTTTTACCTGTAAAAGTTGTGCTTTTACCTGTAAAAGTTGTGCTTTTACCTGTAAAAGTTAACGGCTTCGCCCGCGTGGAAATCAGCGTGTCACAATATCTAGAATTCAAATTTTAAACGTAAAAGTAGTTATTGAAAGTTAACCATAACAGATGGAGACATACTATCGCGGATTTTTTGTAATATTTTTATGAATTTCTGTTCAGTAGATTTTGAGAAAATCGATTACATACAGACAGATTTTTGGGACTTTATTTTATAATAAGTATAGATTCTAATTTTCGTTACCTAATATCTTGTAGGCCGTAATCGCTGGCAACAACGCAAAGAAAATAATAGTGGAGCGAGCTCGCCACGCCAAAAGAGCAACCAATGGAATAACAAAATGGCTACCATGACCACTGAAGAAAATCAAAATACCTACCAAAATCGCAATCCTAATCCACAAGCACCCCGATTTACCAACCAGAATCAAAATAACAATCAAGGTTACAGGCAAAACAATTATCAACAGAAAACTGTGCCCTTCCCAAGTCAAAATATATTTGACTCTATGGGAAGCTACCAAGGTGGATACAATAATGGCTACCAAAATGCATACAACAACCAAAGTGGGTATGGACAACGCCCATATAACAGTAAGTATTTTTTAATGATAACTAGAATGATTAAATTAAATTGCAGTTTATAAATACCTGAAGAGAATGTTCTTTTAGCAGATACTCGCAATGGAGGCCAACAGCAGTATCATCGTAATACAAATTCAGTTGGCAATAAGTCTGCTGGATCTGGATCTTCCTATGGGTCTCCACCTCCTCATTTCGCTACACCCCCACATTATCCTCAGATGCATCCTCATCATCAGGAAATGCTTGGTGAGTTGAGTGAATAGTCTAAATTTATTCAATGATATTAATTATCAATTTAATGCTGTGTGGTATCCGGCTGATTGGAATAGACCACCCTCATTTCTTACCAAGGTGTCGTAAAAGGCGACTAAGGTAAATTGACCCACCATGTGGTATCCAGTTAAGCAGAATAGACCACCCTCTTACTTACCGAGATGTCGTAAAATACGACTAAGGTAAGCTTAATGGTTAGCTGAAAGGTAAGGCGGCCGGTCGTAAAATACGCAGCCAAATCATATAACAACATGCTTGTAACATGTTGTGCCAACCCCACTTAGAGTGGGATAAAGGCAGGAGGATGATGATTAATTATCAATATAATAAAATAAACAGGGATTCCATATTAAGGAAGGTTTCATTGTTCGTTTTAGTTCATAAATGATTTCAGAACCTTTATTACAATTAATTACTATAAAAACTACTCAAAACCAAAAAGGGTTTACTAAGTTTTTTTTTTTAATTAATGCCATTTTAATTTTAAAAGCCGTTTGAATTTTTACTTAAATTACAAAGCTAAAAATAATAAACAAGGAATGCACAGTTGAAGTTAGGTTTTTAGTTTTTTATCAATATTTCAATGAAAGCTCTGGATTTATTATTCAATAATAGGACCTTCAATACTGCATATACACTCTTTGCAGCCTGTT
The DNA here is from genome assembly GCA_947086505.1 of Morpho deidamia. Taxonomy (NCBI): domain Eukaryota; kingdom Metazoa; phylum Arthropoda; class Insecta; order Lepidoptera; family Nymphalidae; genus Morpho; species Morpho deidamia. The sequence continues at coordinate 8,967,098 of CAMTZC010000027.1, forward strand.
TAGACTCACAATGTTAAGTATTTTTTATTTTATTTGGTATAGTTCTGTTTTAGGCTTCACTTTAATTGAATCACTTCTCTTGGAAACGTCGCTCGTTGCGACATATCGAGAGATATCGCTTCTGATCTTTACGATTCGGTAACGAGAATCTCTCACAGTAAATAAGGTGAAGAAAAAATTAACAAAAAAACTGCCAAACAATGTGACTTTCGATTATAGCGTTCTTAAAGAGACTAGAAAAAAGGTGAACAAATAGGAAAATTACAGAAACTATAACAGAACTACTTCGCTATAATCCGCGCCGGTTAAGCAAAGCTAATGTGAATGAAGCAGGCAAAATTCACGTAACTTACACATGCAGAGCAAGTCACCGCATGCATCCCAAGACGCCTCCACCAACAACAATGCACACAAGCAATACACACAACAACCACCAAAATCTCGACGATCGTTTCGCCCCGAAACCGAAGCATCATCAGGAGGATAGGCTCCACGACAAAATCGTAATGCGATTACATTACACTTTGCACACATTCGCATAGCCCGCGCGGATTATAGCAAAGTAGTTCTGTTATAATTTCTGTAATATGGAATTCCGCAAAGTAACGCCAAAGTAAAGTGCTTCAATAAATCAAATGGGAAAATTTTGAGCACTCTTTTTTACGCTCCAATATGGCGAATAATAAAAGGCCCTATTTTGTTATAATAAAATTAAAACTAGTACACGCCAACTAAATCATTATTAAGTCTTTATATTGCTGGAAATTAATAAGTGCAAATAATAATGTTGATTTTAATTTTTCAAATTAGGTGGAAAGTTCTATGGTGGTGGCGTTGGAGGCGGTGGTCCGTGTGGATATCAGGCCGCGGTAGGCGCTGGCGTGCCCTATGCGCACTTGCCGCCTGGCTCGCTGCTTTATGCAGCTCCTGTTCAACAGTAATCTTGATGGCGTAATTTCATATTATCTTAGCGTTCGTGGAATCTTATCGTATAACACTCTTATTTCGATTCCGTTTTTTTAATTAATAATTATTATAATTCAATATTTGCCCCTGTTATAATTCAATATGTGCCCTAAAAAGTGATTTGACGATTCTTATTCTGAAGTATCCAGTTTTTTTAATATTCGTTTTCTTCAAATTCGTTATTAGAAGGAAAAAACCAAGTGCAGATTGAATAAAGTGTTATCGTATTCATAGCGTTTAAAATACATCTAAATTATACCTTTTCAGTGTTGTAATTGATTAAATCAATTATTACAATATTGACATAGATTTACTGCACATTTGCACTTGACAGTAGACTTAAAATATTCGTTTTGGAAACCATATTATGAATAGTAAAATTAAATATTTGCCGTATCACATCTAAATTATTGGTTGTACTTAGAGCTTCAATGTTTGAATTTATTAGTGCTCTCGCACATAGGGGGCTGTTTTTTTATTATTAATGTATGAAGAATATTTTTTTAGATCTGATTGAAAGATTGCAAACATTATTTCATAAATAAATGATAGATAAGTATTTGGACATTTGCTTCGCTATATTTTGACAAGGAAGAGAAATGTTACATCCACAGCAGATGCCAAGTACACCTTTCGCATTTCTAAGCTTTGTGAATTCTCTATCAGATCAATTTAATAAATGTATAATTATAATAAGTGTGTTAGTTTTTAAACTGGTTTGTTAACTGTTGACCACTAGTATTTACATTAGCTTATATTGTCAATTGTAATTTTGATCAGTACATATTTCTAAATCGTTAGCATTTATATGAATCATTTGTCGTTTGTGCTTCGTTATGTCAGTCTATTTGATTGATTTTTTATTAATAAAGTATCTAATTATTATAAATATATCAGGAAGTAAAATTCAGTTTATTTCTAGATCCTTTGTAAATATGGTCAACAGCGAATGATCCACTTTGTGGAATCTTTAAATTCCACCTGTAGATGTTAATCACTATTATTGTTAGAGTAGTCGGTGTGGTACCCTCTTATGTAATCGGGTGCCTTTCGTTTAAAATGTCTGTATGATGTACGAAATGCACGAAACATATAGAAGATTAGTAAATTTTAAGGGGGGGTTTTCATGGGGCGGATATAAAATCTGATATTTTATATAGATTATTTTTATTATTAACGATGATCTTATCCAGTGAACGTATGCGGGGACAATTTAGTGTAAGAAAATTAAAGATGCTTTTGATATATTTTAAAACAATCTGTATTGCCAGATAAAATTGTGAATATTTTTCTTTCGTGATGGCGATGACATTTCCGAGTCATGATTTGGAAGTAATATATTTTTATTATTCAATATTAGATCTTGAGTATTACGCCTAGAGATATATATTAGTCTGTAACCGCTGGACTAAAATCAAATAGTTGGATATCGAATGCGATTACATTGAATTGTATCCATTCTCCAAAAAAATATTCAAAGTATGTAAATACGTGCATTTAACGTAGGAGCATTAATTAGTATTTCGAATGTTTCAAAATAATCGAACAATGGTTATTTTATTTCTTAGCAAGATAAGTAATTTCTTCATAATTGTTTTCGATTATTTTTATATAATGTAAATTTCACATAATTCTAGTTATTACTGGAGTTTTTTGGTATGTAAAGGGGTTCTAAGGGCTAACAATATAGGAGTGTCAATTGGTACAAAATAGTAATCTTTAAACTGGTATAACGTATTATGAGTTGATTTAGAAGCCCATTACTGTCCAAAGAGGAAAAATCTGTGATATTTCATTACTATATAACCTGTCGTTGCGTTGGTCAATTGTTAATACATAAGGCACTTCCCTTGACGGAGAGTGTTACTAGACAAAAATATATTTTTTGACTATTTGAACGAATTACATGTATGTTTGTGACAACAAAGCTTGCAAGTCGTTCACAAATATATTATATGATAGGTATAAGAATATTTTATTGTTACTCAAATTAGTTTTCAGTTTACCGCTTGGTGACGAAATGTACCAGTTCAGGGGACGTAATAGGTATTATCTAGTAATCCCGGTATATAACTATAACTGCATATAAAATATAACGAAATAATTACACGGGTCAAATGGATTCAAAGGGTGAACAACTCGATTGTGGGTCTCGCGTTCGAAACGCATTTACTAAGCGAGATTTACATGCTGTTTGTGTACATTATAAGAGAAAGAATGCAATGAAGAATGTGTATATGCGCAATATTTACATCTCAAAGATGTTTATCCTATGTGCTAGCCTCTTCACGGTATCCTCAGTCGCACAAGGGTATAATACAAATGCATTTTATTGAAACCAGTGTCGCTGATGGCATCGAACGGGCTGGGTGTTTGCCCAATGGTCGACGATATGTCGAGTATGTACAAAGTACTGCACCCACCTCTACTAAACAACTGTGATAATAACACTAAGTAGCGTAGCAGGCGATTTATATACTAGTTACGTCCAAGAGAAGGAATGACATCATATCTGACATATTGTATTGTGATAATAAATATATCGGGACGTGTTATAATTTCAGCACGTGTTGATGAAACTTTTTCTCTAAACAAGACTGATTATAATTATTTCTAATTGAATATTTTATACATGTTTCACTTTGACTGAATGGATTAAGATGTCTGTATTTATATTGGTAGTATTCTTGTGCTGTGTGTTTTATCCAAAATTTATTAATCACTATGTTGGATATGAGTCAAAGCGCCCTTCAATACGGTCACCTAATTGAAAATGATATTCGACTCCTAAAGTAAGTTGATTTCTACTTTCATTATTTTAATGGCAAATGTTGTTGACAAATTGTGGCGGCGACAGTTAAGAACTAACTTTATAAAAGATATGTTATTATTTGTTGTTTATTTTTCCAAAATTTTATTTATTATTCAACATGATTATCTCATAGACGATCGTAGTTTCATGCTTTGCTGTGTACTATTTAAGGATTTATTTTCTAAAATTGTAGGTTTGTGAAAAATATACATAGATTTTTAAGTATGTGGCAATGCAGATCATCATAAATATTGATTCTATAACAAGTACATAGTTCATATTTATTCAACATATAAGGTAAAATAATAATAATTGGAGAGAGACTCTGATTTAAACTGTCCCAAAGGGAAGTCTTCTGAATGTTTCTGAAAAGTGCATTTCTTCAATGTAATACAGTATTAAATTCCGATTATTAAATTGATGTATGAATTTTTTGGATTTTTTTTACATCTTGGTCCCTAATTTTTTCCAGCTGCTTTATTTATTCGGCTTATTAGAGAATGATTTATATTTATTACAATAATATTACAAAAATTGCAACGGAAACCAAAGTTATATAAAATGGTTCGGACAAATCATTAGAAGTCTCATTCTAAACAATAATTAAGCATCTCGTGTTGGATAAAGCATATTACCTTTGTTAATCATCCTGTTTATATTGTCAATTAAACTCTAAAAGTTTTTTGTCATTTCGGAATTATTAGCTTTAGGTGAAAACATTTTAAACAGTAATTTCACAAGTTTCCTTCAAGCTGTACGTGTTGTAGCAAGCATTCTAAATGATAGACTCTCAAAGTCAGCACTTTAAACTGTTTTTTTGTTCCGGAGGAACGAAGGGATTCTTAAGCCTATATGTTATGCGGGTATAAGCTTTGACTATCAAATTTCGACAATATCTCTTTAGCGGTTTAGCCACTTAAGCATGACAGAATTCCCAAGTTTATTTTACTATAGATTTACTATTTTAGAACGGTACATTTTGAGTAGGTACGCAAAATCTTATACAAATCCAATTGCTTTAAAATCCCGCCTATAGTTAGTACCGGTAAGTTAAATTGACGTTGAATAAGGTAATTTTTAGATTAAGTTCCCATTTTCAGATTAAAGATACATAAAATATTTTTATGTACTAGTCAAATTAAGGATCAACAAAGATTTTGATAATGTCAGTAAAATAGGTCCAATTGATCAAGTCAATGAACCAATTTTTGTTTTAAATTAATTTTTCAAATAAAATATTTATTGTACGCTCGTTGAGTACATCGAACTATTAAGTCGAAAATAGCTACAATACTAAACGAAAAATATAATTGAGTATTATTGCGAAAAAAGCGTTGGGTGCTCGATTTTATAGTACTCTATTCTCGATATATCCAAACTAAAAGATGGCAAAAATTGCCATCTTTGCTTACCTGGTAACATTACGATTCACGCATAAATTATTAATCTCTCTCTCACTGTGTGCGAAGACTCTACCGATCGTTTTATAGACTGCGCATATGTTTTATTTAGTCTATGATTAAAACATAAGTTTTATAAGTAGTAAAATTTATATCATGGTTTCAATCATCCCTGCGTTTTAATAACGCCATCTATGTTGTATCACGTTACACAGCAGATAAATCATAGGAATGCAACTCCCTCTATACACAATACGAAATGAGAGTTAGCTGTCACAAAGATTTTAATAACGTACATGAGATGCCGTTACAAGTCAATATAACGAAAGTAGTTTTGACGTCTAATGTCATTCTACAATTCTTCCATGTCTGTCAGATAGATGTAAATCCATGTTTTTTTTAGAAAATTGCCCATAATATTTGAACATTTAATTGTACAAAGTGTTTTGTGATTATCGAGTTTGGCATTAAGTGTGTTTGAAATCTAAGACGGTTGTTATCGTCAACTGACGTTCATTTGTAGTGAATTTGGTGATGGCTAATCGAGGTCATTTGCCCCGTTGAAGATGTAATGGTATGGAGTTTCACATATTTGTAATGACAAGATTGTATAAAATTGTAAACTTAAGATTTATGAACGTAGTAAGTTGCTATGTGTATCTATTAGGTATGTTACACGGCTTTCACAATTTATATTGGTCCAGACGGCCTTGAATCTAATCTTGTCAAGTCAATGTCATTTGTTTATCAAAATAGATATAATAATTGCTCGTAGTAACGTTTAACGGATTAAGTGTATTATAAAATAAGACTTGAAACTTGAAAGTGACATTGTTTCGATACAGTAAGCAGACCGATGTAACACTGCGCTTGAAACTTAGGGTTAAATTACTATACATATAAAGATATCTATAAACACTATTAGCTTCGGCTTGTAACCTGGTCTGCGAGAACTGCAGTTAAAAATTATCCTATATGTTTCTCACGCCCTTCAACTAATTCGATACAGAAAAAAACATTGATCCATTGTTCCGTTCTAACGTCAAAGAAGGACAAATTAACTAACACACTTTCGCATCTATACTATAAATATAGACATGCGTTACTTCGGTAAAAATGCGGTGCTCGTGAGCCCTAAATAGTGTCTTGTGCGATAAGAAAATCTGACTAAAGCTGAAGGGACTCATACAGGAAGGAAAGCGTCATCCAACTGGAATTTTTGTTTGTCAATGAAAAATGGTTAGTTTTAGCTCGGCATTTGAAGGAACTCCGAAATACGGAGATGAGAATGCTATGATGGATATGTAGCGTTGTCAATAGTGATCAACTATATAACTATAACATCCGCATCAGATTCAGTATCCGAGACATCTGAGATAAACTGCTAGAAGCGCGTCTTTGATAGTACGGTCGAACAAGCGATCGATGTATAAACGACTAAATAAGTAAAATAGCAGTCTAGACAAAGTACATACAATTTAATTAATGCTGCGCATAGGCAGCTTTACACATATCCCGGGAGTTTATTTAGTTACGTATATAAATTTATTATTATTACTACTACTTTCCTTCAGCGCATTAGCATTATTATTAGAAGTTTCATTAAAGAGCTTCATTAAACTTATTTTCATATGTTCTTATAGAAAACTGTTTTGTGTCTACTCGTTGTTTATGTATGTGAAATATTGTCAAGAGTCACGCCCTAATACCGTTCGGCCATCACGCTGAATGTGCAGAAATAGACGAAGAAACTATTTTCTCCATCTTCTCTGTGCTTCGTTTACATTGTTATTCTTATTTTGTTCAGATGTTGCAACTGTCAAGGCAGAAGTTAAGCAAGGGCGACAGCCTGTGCGTAAAGGAGCCCTAGCGTTTCTTATAAGTTTGTGACATCAAAGGAGGTAAGAAACTCTGCTACATATTAAATCCAGCTATTGTTATTCACCAATGATGATATATATTACTTTTATAAGCTGACTTCCTTTCAACTGCACATTAATTTATGACGATGATGTTTAGAATGAAACTATATTACTTTTGCGACTCGCCGAACAGCTGTTGCTCTTAATGTTCATTAATATTCAATTTTTATAATAGCGATAACTTTATTATCAAGACACGTGTTTATTAATTTGACAATGATTGAATATTTCCATGTTGATTCAAAATTATATTGGATCAATTTTAGTAGTTTTTTATTTCATCGAAGCCGATGCTGACGTCTCGCCACTCATTGTCGTGTTTGACACCTGAATGACCTAAATAATATGAGCATTATGGATAAAAAAAGAGCAGTCAGCTATTCCAAAATGAACTTCTTTTTGAAGCTCTGATAGCAGTATTTTAATTTTTTTTTTAAAACAATAGGTACTTTTAGGGTCGGCTGGACAAAAGATAAGTCGCTGAAACTATTTTTGTGATGCAGCTCGTTTAGTAACAGAGTTACAAAACTAAGTTAAAAAAACTAAGTAGTATTATGTAAAAAGATAATATATTATTTCAATTACAACAGAACGTTACATACAATAGGATAATTAGAATTAAACCCTCAACGGATGAATTATAATCGCACTTGACCGCTTTTTGTTTCGTAAAGTGAAACTTTTTGTAACCTTCACAAGTACGGTCATTGTATGTTTACAAACAACGCGAACGCGCTGGCGTAAATGCCACGTTGCTATAAATGCACGTCTTTCGCTAGAGTTTTACTTAATTTTAAATAACTACGTTACAAAATATAGTACGTTATTTGAAACGCAATAAATAAGTTAATGTTAAGAAATAGTATACGCCGTGTGGTATCCGGCTGCATAGAATAGACCACCCTCATTTCTTACCGAGGTGCCGTAAAAGGCGACTAAGGTAAGTTGACGTTAGGCAGGCGGCCGGTCGTAAAATACGTAGCCAAATCATGTTCGTAACATGTTGTGCCGACCCCACCTAGAGTGGGATAACGGCGAATGATGGTAAAGGAGAATGATGAATGATGATTTGTAACGCAATAAAGGAATCTTTATATTTTACTTATTAAATTCTTCTAAAAAGTACAATTACATACAATTGATTCAATATTTTTGGATACGATTTTTTTTACTAAGGGTTTAGAAGCTTCATTTTGCCTAATTTATACTTTAGTTAGCCTTTAATTGAAAATTGTTGGACGGCTTTATTTACTTGACCCATATAATTCATTGATCAAAAATTTTAATTTGAAATTTGTGCGTTTGGTAAGTATACAAGTTTAGTTCTAATTGAATGTCCTAAATCGCCACCACCAACAAATTGGCGGATCACAATTTTTTTTCAACATTTATTTGAAGTAAAACTTTAATGTTTTTGGCCCACTTCACACATTTTAAACCACCATCACACATTTATAAAGATAATCTCACCGACCGTTTCGCCCTTAAGCGAGCATCATAAGGAGATGGTGAAATTCGGCTTCTTTTTATCTCGGTATCTCTAAAGCTCACGCAAATATACTAAGGTAAAAAAGTAAAGTAACAGCCTGTTACTATGCCCACTGCTGGGCTAAGGCCTCTTCTCTCCGTTTTTGGAGAGAAGGATTGGAGCTAAGACCTATCACGCTGCTCCAATGCGGATTGGTAGGTCACGCAAATATACTATGGAGCAGTAATCTTATTTAGTTTAAAGTAAAAATTATATAACAAAACACAGAATAAACTTGTCCACGTGTATTTAAATAAATGTAACCTTACAATAATCGCTGTACTTCAATGATTGATGAGATTCGGAAGACGTACGTTGTCTGGTTTTCAGCATATTTATAGGTTTATGTCTGACTATTTGCATTCAAAAGCTTCATAGGGTATCAATACATATTGGATGACCAAGGAAGTGATAATTTTTTTTATACGCATATCGTATTGCATTGCTAGCAGACCATGGCGGTAATTACTGAAAAGTCTGACATTCAGTTCTATGAGTAAGGTTCACAGTTTTCAAACGGAACGGTTTTATGTTGGTAGCACTGAAGGACGCTCGGTTAAAGATGGTTGTCGACATTGGCAGCATTCTATTTCCACCCGCGGTACGGACAAGTGAAAGTGAACGTATTGTCTTTGTCAAGTGTGTTCGAACAAGAGCTTTATTATTTATAGCTACATTAGAATTTCAGTTCATATTTACAGAACAGATTTTGATGTATATAGATAATATAAACTACAAATTAAATTTTAATCTGAAGATACTTAAAAATAGATATTTTAAAATCTTCAAAACGAGATCATGAACGAGCCTTGCATTTCAAAACATTGTTCATAGTGATGGAAATACGGTAGTTTCACAAAATATGTGTATGGTGTATGTTATATGGGGAAGCTAGATAAAGCACGGCATTGAAAATAAAATTTAAGACAGTAATTCCACCAATATATTTAATTATTGCAGTTGTAAGTAACATATAAATATTTATCGACCTTTAATTGGAACAATGACGATAAATTGCGTTGTTATTGATACAATGAACACAGTATTTTGTGTCCCTTATCTGAATGTACTAAATGAAAGTATGGAAGTTAAAAATAAGGTGTAATTTGAATTAAAAAACCATTAACCGTTTTTGAATGATAACAATAGTTAGTTTTTAAAGTAGGACGTATAATTAACTAATAACTTCCAAACTGTTACAAATGTACGACGCGTAAACAAAACTATGAGTGATAATACATAACTGACTGAAATTATCACTGATATAAAGCTTTTTTTTATAATCCGCGATTAAATAATTTAAGCATTCCTTAAGTTATCTGATTTGCATTCCGCAAAGACACGTAATTTTTAATATGCATAATATATTTTAGCAAACTGTATCGCCGTAGGATTTTGAATCAATGAACCTTGAATTAAATATTTATTTTGCAGTGTTAATTTGTTTTGGACTGATAATCAAAAACAGAAAGCAAGAATATGTTGTAAACAGAGCCAACTCATACGCCTTGCAGTCTCTTTAACTGCCCGTTAACTTGTATTAAATGAAACTGTGTCTTTCAACTTTCTACGTTATGTAACAGTTTTGCGTTTGTTTTTGAACGAAACGGTGTCATAACCACCGAGGATCGAACATGTTTACAAAGGCCGCTGCCGGCAGCTTCATGACTCAACAACATTCTGAATCGATGTATGAAAATACCGACAAGATGACTTCATAACCTTGTTCCGTTAGGTACTGAGAGAAGTTCCACCCTTACGTCGTTGACATCCCACTATGGTGCACGGAGCGATTCACGTCTTCGCTACGTTACGCACTGCAAGGGAATGGAATTGTCTCCCGGCGTCTATTTTTCGTACTTCATATAACATGGGTATTTTTAAAGCAAAAGTGTGAAGGTATCTTCTAGATAAGCGCGCTACATAAAGATTATCCTGTGAGACTTGACAACGCCTTAATACGACGTGTGATGGAGGGCAGGTTATGCGAAATATTCCGATCATGGGCTAAACAGTAGTTCCCTTGCATTTTATTATTTTACTTACTGTCCTTAGTTCGGACAATGGGACTCAATTTTAGGAGAACGCGTAACGACTCTACTAGATTCTAATTTATTCAGGTTATCTGAAACTGAATCGCAGGCGATCGTCACAATTTATATGTCTTGAATTTCTTCACGTTATTAATACGTACTCTATAAAATATATATCACTTATAATGGTCAGTTATTCCGACAGGCAACTTTCACAAAACAGTGTTAAATGTTACTATTCAATTGTTTGGCACAATTACCATACGGTAGTATGGTCTTAATCGTCTCTCGAGCAGAACGTATGGACGGCACGTTTAATTGAAACGAGACCTATATTTATAATCAAAATATATTTAACTACGATTATGATTAGTCACAAACAAAAAAGAATTACGTAGATGCTATTTTTAATTTTTTTATTATTTACGCGATTATATTTTTTCTACTATTATCATATTGGAATATGGCATTGGAAGGTAGATGCTAGCACAGTACTTATATTTCTAAATAAGAATCGCCATTATTAGATCCAGAATAGATTCAAAAACCGTTCTAACTAGGTAATCTAAGTATCTACTTAGATAGATGTCAAAGGGATTTAACACTATAAGTATTTATTTACATATAACGATTGCTAAGACGATATTTTGAAATGTTTTATTAAACTCACGTTCAGGGTTAATAAAAATAAATACTTATTGAAGAATAAAGGGAACACTCTAATATTGGACCATATTCCTTGGGTATGAACGTAGAACGCGACAAGCATCTTGCGCAACGTGTTTTGACGGCGAAGCGATATTGCTTCATTGCACTCCACCTACATAACAACGTACTGTTGCTCGTTACTCGTTTTCCTACTTCAAACACTGTGTCCAATTCCGTCACTTATGTAATAGAATTGCGTTTTGGTGCTAATTCTGCCTTGTTTATATTTAACTTCTCGCAATCAAAAAGTCTTCCGCCACGAACGTTTGTTCGCATGTATTGAAGAAACCTGGACATTGGTTCATTGGTACCTGCCCGAGATTGTAACTTTGGACTCTTTAACTCCTTGAAAAGAGCCACACGTCGCCCCAATGGGATATCATAGGCTATCAAGGATAACTTAACCTCAACTTTTATTCGATAACATAATATGCCCATCCATACTCACTTTTAGGAAAATCCGCCGTGTGGTATCCGGAGTCATACTCATGAGTAGAATAGACCACCCTCATTTTTTACCGAGGTGTCGTAAAAGGCGACTAAGGTAAGTTGACCTACCGTGTGGTATCCGGCTGAGTAGAATAAACCACCCACATTTCTTACCGAGGTGTTTTAAAAGGTAACTAAGGTAAGGTGTCGTCAGTACGGCAGCTGGTCGTAAAATACCTAGCCAAATATAATAAATATCACAACTTAAATATCACAACATGTTTAACACATTTTATGCAGGTTAATGGTGACTCACTTTTAAGAAAATAGTCACAGTTGAAAATTTTTCAATTATTATGTGTTACTATGTGATTTTTATTACCTTATGTGTTTGTTACATTAAAATTTCCTCGCTACTGGTCTAACAGTTGAAACGGGTGAAAACGTAGCAAACAAACAGACTTTCTCGTATATAATATTTAAATGGATATGTCTAATATTTTTTTGCTCTGCTATTATTGTATTATTTCGAAATTTGGTGTGTTAAAATTATACGCATAGAAAATTTGTATTTTCCTTGTATGAGATATTTTTATAACTTCCCATAATGTTTATAATGCCTTTACAATTTAGTGTTTAGTACCGGTTCCAATTAGTATCACTTATACTGTAATATCAGTTTGCAGGAAAAAAGCTTACAATTAAAAATTATGTGATAAATTTAGCTATACATTTCACTGTCTAATTAAAATAATCACCGAGTAATAAAAAAAATTAACCATATAACTATATAATAAATAATAAGTTGATAACATTATCATTCATTATCCAGAACTTATCTCACTTTAAGTGGGATCAGCACATGTTTTTCTTTTCCATCCTCTCCTATCATTCGTTAGCTTTTCTCAGGCGCTACTCCTTTTATATGCATGTAATACTTCACACAATCCCTCCCTTAGCCCTCGCTCTAGTCACATATCCATCTACATTCATATTTAAAACTCGTTTGGTACATAGTTTTAATCCCTCCTCATTATATGTGTCCGTACCATCGTAATCCTGCAGCTCTTTTTTTTATAATGTGCGCAACTTTCAAACTTCCCTTTATCTACTCATATTTTATCCAGTTTTGACACACCACACATGCATCTTAACATTCTCATTTCATTTCAATACACTCTTCTTTCAACGGTCTTGTACATTGCCCAACATTCCGATCCATACAACACGACAGATCTTATAAAAGAATTTTATTATTTTGCATTATTTCGCTTTTTAACGAATTGTCTATTATAATAATAATAATAAAAATATTGGACTGTTATCGTTTGTGTATGATAGCCAATAAAATGTATAGTACCCGGTATTAAATAATGCACATCGATGTTAAGAGCCGGCATGTTCGGTTCCGTAGAGCGCTGTCACTGTCACTCAGTATGTGACGTTTCACACGGGTTCGTTAGACTGTGCGACAGAGACTCTATGAATGCTCTATGAAGCAGAATCTAGTCGATTTCTCTCTCTAAGCCTCGATCTCGATGTGCATTATTTATTACCGCGTAATATCAGTGTATGTAAATTCTATACAATTATATATTTCTTCTCCCTTAAAGTAACAATGTAGCTCTACGTAATTTGGTAAATAAGCGCACTCGTAAAAATCCCTTCTAAGTTGGTTTAATATTATTGCGTGGCAGGCAATTGCACCGCTGCGCAAGAGTAAACGGTCGTCACGCTAGAAAGGTCGCCGAACAGGATCTTAACGTACCATTTGGCGTGCGTCGTGTCGACAGCCTTGCCCGCGGCTGTGTTTCTGCAAAACAACACTATTGCGACACCTAACCATTGCGCTCTCTCTTTCCCACCGTATTACAGACCGAGAGATTCATGGGCCGTACTGTTCAAGTATACGAGTAGATAAATATAACAAAGGAGGTCATGTACAACGCAAACAACAAATTTTCATATCAGCTAAGTGATTGGCAATGACTTCGTAAGAGTGGCTGTATACATTAAATTATATAGCTTTATTTATTCTACATATTATACAAAGTTTATGGCTATAGAAATATATTGTAAAAAAATAATATTGGTTTATGCCGTAGGGGACTTTTGAAAGAATTGTCCCATCATCTCTTTTCCTGTACGAGGATTCTTCGTTTAATTATTGTAGTTATTTCTCTAGGTTGTTGTATTTGTGGAAAGGTGATTTTGCACATTTTGGATCTCCGAGAGTCAGGCAATTTTCGAAAAACCATGCAGATTTATTTTACAAAACGCAAACGTTGTTCAGTCGCCGTCTATCTAAATCTAAAATTTTGAGTCAGGTAGGAATATTTATCATTTTTGGGGATAAGATAAAAACAATATATTTGACTATGGCGCCACCTATCCAAACTACCTACATACTAACAAGCTGTATTTTTATTTGGTTCAATTTTCTTATGTTAGCGTTAGAATAAGCAATAAACGTGTAAAGATTAAAAAATATAATTATGTAGGCTAGCACTAAAACTTAACGTAATTATGTAAAGTGAATATAATCGCAACCTCATTTCTATGGGAGCTTAATTAAAACGAAAGTCACTATGTTTCATTCATGCCTTAGGCCTCTTGTTCACATAAGTTTTTGCCGTGAGAAACTACGATCGAATCGCTATGGGAAGTAGACACGGTCGTCAGTTTTGTATGAATCACTGTAGGCCCGTGTTAAGGCATACGGATGTTCTACGCGTACTGCGCCGGCCCCGAATGCGACCTGTATGAGTGTGTGCGGCGTATATTTTTGATAACATTGTGCAAAGAAATAACAGGTCATAAAAATTTAAGCAGGTCAACACCAGTCACTTTATTCCGTTACAATACGTTTAATTAGTTCTTTACCAATTTATCTCGCAAAAATACAGCTGTTTACGAAGTGAGTGTTTTTCCAAGGATTATAATTATGTTTCCTGTTATGCTTTAGTGTCAAAGGACATACTTGTATAACCTTTAAATACTTACGTTAGTATAAAATATGAAACAACAAGCGAGTAACAAAGTCGAATATAATCATCATCATTCTCCTGCCTTTATTCCATTCTAAGTGCGGTCGGCACAACATGTTACAAACACGTTGTCATATGATTTGGCTACGTATTTTACGACTGGCCGCCTGCCAGACCTCAACTTACCTTAGTCGCCTTTTACGACACCTCGGTAAGAAATAATCTATAATCTATTCTATGCAGCCGGATACCACACGGCAGTAACTAAGTCGAATAATGTATGAAAAATTGACATGGATGTCTATTATGAAGGAATTAACGACGTTGCGCTTAAATGACCACCCTTTTTCGTTTTTTTATTAATAACATATAATAATAGATGTGTGAATGACACTGAACCTCAGAGATGCCTATTCAAAAATTTAGCGGGAAATTCTATTATTATTATTCTACTACTGGGCAAAGGCCTCCTCTTTCTAGATCCACCACGGATTGCTATATTAGTCATATCCCACAAATTAATGTATATAAGAAGGAAAACTCTCTCACTATGTTTTCCTTCGTTTTAAGTTGCAAGATCAATTGTGAATATCTTTTATCATGTAAGTATTTATAGAAAACTTATAAATGCCCGCCTGGGCTTTGTACCCTCAAGCCCTTGATTCACGTGTTCTCACCGTTCGGCCTCATGGTTTACATATTGTTAGGTTATGGAACATCAGTAGCACTTATTAATGTCATACAATAATTTGTATATTGTAAGATGAATAAGTAAACAGGATAATTATAGCATTAATTAGCTTTGTATATAAATTAACGAAGTATTATCAAACTATTTTGTTCGTGCGGGATTTCCACGCCACAATATTTTGGGGCTTCCATTACACTTGGGGAAGTGTAATAACTGTCAGCAGAGTACGTAGGGTCTATAAGCAATATATAATTGTCATTTGAACTATCGGTCATTTATTTCGTTTTATTTTTATACCGAAAGCGACTTTCCTTTAATTCGAATGCGCGGTCCGTCACATAACAGCTCTCGCAGGGAAACTCAGTTCAGCAGCCTATGCTATTCGAAAGATAAGACAGTTTACAGACGTCGAAACAGCAAAACTAGTTTATTTTGCTTACTTCCATAGCATTATGTCTTATGGAATAATGTTATGGGGTAAATGCGCTGATATTGAGAAAATTTTTGTATTGCAAAAAAGAGCCATACGTGGTATTTATAATTTGAATTCGCGTGATTCCCTGCGAGAGAAGTTTAAGGAAACAGGTATTCTTACGTTAGCTTCACAGTATATTTTTAGCAATTTGATTTTTGTGCATAAAAATATACATAATTATAAAAAGATTGGCGATGTATATAATAGACAAAGTAGGAACCGACATAAGCTTGTGGCTCCTGCTTTGCGCCTTGTAAGAGTACGTAAGTCGTTTGTGGGTTTGGGTATAAGATTCTATAACAAAATTCCACAATCAATTTTAACTTTGCCATTACAGCAATTTAAAAATACTGTTAAAAAGAGGCTGATACAGAAAGCCTATTATACCGTGGAGGCTTACATTGATGATAAGAATGCGTGGATATAGCTGCTCTTTGACCTTGTGCAGGATAGCTATGACAAAATGTAATTAGTATTAAGAATCTTCTTTTTAAAAAAAGAGCTCCACCGAGTTTCTTGCTGGCTCTTCTCGGTAGGACGGCTTTCCGAACCAGCATTAAAGTTGACGATTCAAAAGCACTTGTTTACAAGTTTACTTGAATAAAGAATATTTTGAATTTGAATTTGAATTTGAATCAATAAGCTTACAGAAAGCCCTAACGCACAATTGTTTGATATGTTGCGTTGTTTAGTCAATGACAACTTGGAAAATCACTTGATGACTTAAGCTATAAAAAGAGCATAGCAGTCCTTCGCAATATATTTATAAAATATTTTTTATTCTTTTAAATAATTTTTGTACCACCTGACATTATTCGTATAATATGCGTTCAAAACATAGAGGCATTGCCTATATAGTGCCTGAGAACCTTCTCAAATACTATATCTGGTATGTCATCCTTACTCATACTATGAGGCACGTATTATTTGACAGATGATAGCAACATTATTATCGACTGAAAAGTAAATTTATATTAACACACGATAATATATATAAATATCAGGGTAAGGTAATACCGCGACTTCTAGAAGAATACAATAATCTTACAAAGATATCTGGTGTAATTGATATTGCACATGACACAATTGGCCGCTTTAAAAACTCTATAAGAAAAATTCTTGTAAATGGTTGACTACCTTTAAAGTATTTTTTTTAAACATTATATTTGTTATTATTATTTGTCTAGTTATTATTGTTATTTGCTATTTTTTTTATTTACTATCTTGACATTTATTTTGATTTTTTGTAATGAGAACTTAGTATATATTTGTTTTTTGACATTTTGATGCTTTAATATGTTTGACATAATTGAATATTCCAATTGTACTGTATTATTTTAAGCATGTTGTGTCCACCTTTAATTAGGGTAGCATTAGACCTTGCATATGTATGTAATAATAATTAAGTTTGACAATTACTGTATACACTGTTGGCGGACATATAGAATAAATAAATAAATAAGGTTTTTATAAAAATAGGATTTCTCAAATGCTGACAATGTCTATGTGGCCTACTTTAATTTTCTACTATTTCAAACTAGTCAAATCACAACTGAGTCTCAACAATGATTTGCAATTCTTCATTTTTATGACTTCGTTAATTTCTATACTCATAATGTTAAGTTTCATTAATTTAATTGACTAGTTTATCCCCGCGGCTTCGCTCGCGATGAATTTAGTCTGCCACAGTAACTAATTTAATTAAATTTATGATTCACAATTTTGTTCATAGTGGCTTCCACATAAAAGATAGATATATGCTGTCGCCGACTTTTATTTAGAACTATTAATGACAAACAATACTACGGTACATCATCTTTGTGTAACTCCAATGGTTTAAGCAGCGTACGCCGAGATAGCTCTCAGAGGCCAGATTCTTTCTGACTTTATTGACATGTATCGTTACATTACATAAAATCATTACAAATTGCAGCCTATATGTTATTCCGATGTATAACCTATACAACTGTAAAGTTTTATCCAAATCCGTTCAATAGTTTTTTCTTGAAAGAGTAACAAACATCCATCCATACTCACAAACTTTCGCATTTATAATATTAGTAGGACATCATCATTCTCCGGCCCTTATCCCACTCTAAGTGGGGTCGGCACAACATGTTGCAAACATGCTGTCTAATGATTTGGCTACGTATTTTACAACCGGCCGCCTGCCTGACGTCAACTTACCTTAGTCGCCTTTTACGATACCTCGGTAAGAAATGAGGGTGGTCTATTCTATGCAGCCGCATACCACACGGCGTTTACCTTAGTTGCCTCTTTACGACACCTCGGTAAAAAAGGAGGGTGGTCTATTCTATTCTGCCGGATACCACACGGCTTCATTATTATAATCGATATATTTTCAGAAAGAGGAATGAAAAGGATATTATGCATGTAAAATGTATAAAAGATGACCAAGGAAAGATTTTAACAAATGATGAAGATATAAAAGGACGTTGGAAGGATTATTTAAAAAAATTAATGAATGAAGAGAATGATTTGAACAGAAAGCGTGGAAGTGCTTGAAAGGGGATGGATGGAAGTGGCTGACTTTATTCTTTAACAAGTTGTTACACGAAGAAGCAATCCCAGAAGAGTGGTCAACCAGTACGCTGGTACCTATTTTCAAGAATAAGGGGGATGTGCAAGAATGTAACAACTATCGAGGGATAAAGCTCATGTCACATAGTATGAAAATTTGGGAAAAAGTGATAGAGCGAAGAATGAGAGAAGAGTGTACGATAACCCAGAACAAGTTTGGTTTTATGCCAGGGCGGAGCACGACGGACGCTATTTTCGCCTTACGCCAACTATGTGAAAAATATCGACATGCGCGTAAGGACCTGCACATGGTTTTTATCGACTTAGAGAAAGCGTACGATCGTGTTCCCCGTGAAGTTCTGTTGTGGATTTTGAAAGAAAAGAGCCTGCCTGGGAAGTATGTACGTATTGTATATTCCATGTATGCCAGAGCTAGTACTCATGTCCGGTCTGAAGCCGGAGTAACTGACAATTTCGATGTGTCTATAGGCCTACACTAGGGATCGGCTTTAAGTCCCTTTTTATTCCTTTTAGTGATGGATGCACTTACTGCTGATATTCAAGAGGAAGCTCCTTGGTGTATGCTATGTGCCGACGATATCGTGATTGTCGGTGAAAATGCAGCTGAGGTTCAGAGCAGATTTGTGAAATGGCAAGAAAATTGGAGAGGTTTGGTTTAAAGATCAACCTGACCAAAACTGAACACATGCAGTGTAATTTCAGTGGTACCTCCAATTTTTCTTCAATAACCTTAAATGGTGTTGTTTTGCCAGTCTGCTCCGACTTCCGGTACCTTGGCTCGCTTCTACAGGAAAATGGTGAAATTGATCGCGATGTGAGGAATAGAATGAATGCAGGATGGATGAAGTGGCGACAGGTCTCAGGGACAGTATGTGACCCCTGAATGCCCCTTAAACTTAAAGGGAAAATTTATAAATCGGTCATAAGACCTGTCGTAATGTAGGGATCAGAATGTTGGGCAATGAAAAAGATGGATGAAAGAAGAGTGAATGCAAATGAGATGAGAATGTTAAGATGGATGTGTGGTGTGACAAGATTGGATAAAATAAGAAATGAGTATATAAGGGGAAGTATGAAAGTTGAGCCCATTGTAGAAAAGATGAGAGGTGCAAGATTGGGATGGTATGGACATGTAATGAGGAGGGATGAAAATCATGTGACTAAACGAGTGTTGGATATGAATGTGGATGGATATGTGACTAGAGGGAGGCCTAAAAAGAGATGGTTGGAATGTGTGAAGTATGACATGCATATAAAAGGAGTAGCGCCAGAGTTGACGAATGATAGAAGAGAATGGAAGAGGAAAACATGTTGTACCGACCCCACTTAGAGTGGGATAAGGGTAGGAGAAAGAAAGATATTTTGTCATATTTAAGCATTGGATGTATTGGTATTTTGACTGGCCCGTTGGCGCAGTGGGTAGTGACCCTGCCCTCAGCTCCGCGGGTCCGCGGTTCGATTCCCGCCGAGGGTCAACATTTCATATAAATAATTTGTTGGTTCTTCGAGCCTTTTTTTTTTACATGAGGAAACCCTTCATGGGTACTGCAATCCGCGGGGGGGCGGTATTACAGTTATGCCGGACTCTTACCGGCTAAAACCTCATGGTGTTCCACCTTACTGCCTGTAGACGAAGGCACAGGAATACTGGACGCATGACGTCTGCACCAAGGTTCTTCGAGCCTGGGTGATTATTTCTATTTAAAAATATATATGTAATATATTTACCAGTTGTTCGTCACTCATGACACAAGTATTAAGTTACTTACATTATGGATGGATCACTGTGTGCTTGTGTATTGTGGTGGCGGTGGTGGAGGTTTGTGCGTGTGTTTTTACGAATCCTGCATGTATCGGGTATGAAAAAACGAATAGTCCACTATACATTTAGCATAATATATTTTTTCTATTTACTTTATTGCGGATTATAGCAAAATAATTTTATTATTACTTTTGTATTATAATTTAGATACGAATAGAATAAATGTGTTTATTATATAATATAGAATATAAATAATTATGATAAATAGTAAATTATTTCATTACTACAATATGTGTATTTATATTAGTAGATACTTAATCAAAATTGTGAATCTGTCTAGGAACTATTGAAATGAAAGGTTAATTGTACTAATGTTATTTTGCAACAAAGCGCGATGTATTTTAATGTATTATCTCGTCATAACCACGAATTAATAAAAGATTAAATTATCTTTAATTTGTAATATGAATTTTTCCTTTTTTTAAAAGTTAACCTGTAAATTCAGCTATTTAAAAATATAATCATCGTCCTCCTGCCCTTATTACACTCTAAGTGGGGTCGGCACAACATGTTACAAACATGGTGTCACATAATATGGCTAAGTATTTTACGACCGGCCGCCTGCCTGACGTCGACTTAGAAGAAAGAGGGTGGTCCATTCTACTCAACCGGATACCACACACTCAGTCAACTTACCTTTTACGACACCTCGGTAAGAAAATGAGGGTGGTCTTTTCTACACAGCCGGATATCACTCGGTGTAGTTATTTAAAAAATATATCCGAATCGTACAGTTATTCAAAAACACCTTATCTTTGGTGAAAGAAACTACGGAGTGGAATAACCCCGGACTGCTTCGGATTAACCCAACCTGATAGTTTCATAGAGATAATAAAGCCGGATATAATTCTTAACTAGAAATTGTCCATTATACTATTCTATTGATATAAAAAAGTTTATGTGTGTGTGTTTGTACCGCCTTTTGCTTTGCAACGGCTTTAGCAACAGATTTGCACGAAATGTTGCATATAAATAAATATTAAATCAGGTAGGTAGGTCCCAGGTGAAAAACTTCATCTATAGTTAACCATTATTTATAGATAACCTTTGCACCGGTCGAAACTACAGAGCAGTTAGTTTATTAATATTTTGATGAGTCGCAAATTTAACTGGAAAATTGATTGAATATTTAAAGTCTACAATATGTTTGAAAGGCATGCTATCAAAAATTTTCCAATTTTTTACAAGCGAAGTTTATATACCAAGCTGAAATATAGGATAAAAATCCAGTTTTTCCTTTGGAAACAAGGAGATTATTTAGTAGTTTCACAATTGCGGGTATTTTATTTAACAAATAAGTAGACACGAACGTAGTCGCGGTTATATCTTCTTTGATGTAAAAAATATCCAGTTCGCTCTAGTGTTTTCACCGTGCGTCGTGATTGTTGTTTGTTTCGATACAAGCTTTGTGAGAAATGACGTCCGCTTGTTTATTACTCAATTCAAAAGGCCGCAGCAAGGTCGCCGGCTCAGCGCAGCGCTTTGACACTCACGTGGTGGTAGGGCTGCCAACCTCTCATTAAAAGAAATAAAGTATATTTGGGTCTAAGAAGAATATTAAACAGTCTTGAAAAAAATAAATACATCATTTTTAAGCTTCTGAGAAGACTGAAATTAAAATTTGTACAAACTTTTGTTTTGAGTCTTTATTTTTCAATTTCATATGCATCGACAACTGCAAGTACAACAACATACGACTATAACTAAAATGTCTTGAATATTTGACATTGACGGATTCGTTCTGAAACTCCATCATTGTGATTTGTATATGGCTTCCCTCATTTAGTGTCCTGTGACTAAATGAAATATTTAGTCACAGGACAATATTTTTCATTTAGTCACAGGACGTTCTAAGTCAGTTACAGTCTAATACTTATAGTGTTACGCGTTTCTGATACTAAAAACTGTATTTTTTATCGAAAGCCAAAAGTATTATGAATTGAAAAACAGTATAATAATTAATAGCACAATTGACAACCCTATGTGACACGCAGCACAGTCTCATGGCTACTATTGAAACCCACTTACTGCACGAATATGCTAGGATAACATTATTATAAGGCTTTATCTATTATGTCATAAAGAAGAAACACTAGCAATGCAATTATTTAAGTCATATGACACATGCAATAGTGTAAACAAAGCGCTCAAATTACTGCTCATTATAATGGTGTTATTTTTAAAAATCTCACTCAGGAGTGTTATTTTTTTGGCATGGAAAAGCGTTATTATACAGATTAATATATATCTAGATTAAATAAGCAACATTTGAGGTCTTCTTTATTTTATGCGTTTTCTTTCTACCTGACACAATTAAGGGAGAGTCCGGAATCCACGAATATTCTTTAAAAATATGTCCTGATAAAAATAATCTTATATGTAAAATTCTCGTGTCACAATCCACCATTATCATATATTATTGTTACCATAATCGCCCGAAACGGCATGACCGATTTTTATGAAATTTTATATGTATATTAAGTAGGTCTGACAATCGACTACTATCTATTTTTCATAAGATGTTTAGGTATTTTTTTAGACAATTTTTTGAAATTATTTTAATGTACACTAGAAATTTCCTAGACATAATTTATATGGCAAAACAATGTTTGCCGGTTCAGCTAGTGCATATATAATTTTAATTTCAGATAATAATACATTATTAATATCTATCCCGCCGTGTGGTATCGGAATCAGTAGAATAGACCACCCTCGTTTCTTACCGAGGTGTCGTTAAAGGCGACTAAAGTGTGTTGACCCACCGTATGGTATCCTGTTGTGTAGAATAGACTACCCTTTTTCTTACCGAGGGGTCGTAAATTACGACTAAGGTAAGTTAACGTCAGGCAGGCAGCCGGTCGTAAATATGTAGCCAAATCATGTGAACACATGTTTGTAACATGTGCCGACCCCACTTAGAGTGGGATAAGGGTAGGAGGATGATGATGATGACATTAATATCTATCATAGATGAAATTTGTTGCGATTTTGCTCGCTTAATAGATAAAAAAAAAAGTAAAGATTAATAGATAGAAGTCCTCCAAAATAAACAATGTCTTGAAAAAAATGTTACGCTGAAACATTTATATGCACCAAGGTGAATTGATTTGTCTTTTTGACATTCAATGCATAATAATGACACATCCCAAAAGTTTAACTTGGTTAACGTTTAACTTGACGCGAATGAAAATATTTATAATGGTGGCTTCTTCGTTAAGAAATATGCTGATATTTTAACGTTTACGTATTGACTGCGTCATCGGATGGCGATGTCGCTAAAACGAAGTGTTTATAGTAGGTATAATATATGTAGCGTTCGTCTGAACGAGTTGCCAAGGAGGCGCCGGCTCGAATTCCCCGGCATCATCAAAACGTATGCATTTAATATTTATAAATAACATTTTGTCGTTGAGAACGTTTTTCTACGATTAATATTGTTATTGCTTTCTCCTCTGAACGAATAATTCTTGTCTGATACAATTGGTTTATCAAAACACACACGTTTGTCGGTTTTTCATTTTAATAGAGGCATACGACTACCATCACGGTTTTCGAGTGCATTTTGACATATTTACAGCATATTCAAAAAAGTTTGATGGAGTGGATAGTAGATTCCCCAGTAAAGAGGAAAAAATTGCAAAAAACCTAAATATCTCCTTTTTTTATACTAATAAATTTAATAAATTTCTTTTATTGTACTGTTTCATTTACTATCCACTATCCTATTATACTGTTTAATTCCCAATGGCTATGTTAGTTTATTAACAATTTATACGAAATTATTAAAATTATAGATTTTAATTATTGAAAGTTTATGAGATCAGAGACCAGGGAATTGCTGCGAACTCGCAAGATAGAAATACTTATTTACATTACTTGGTTGTTTTGTTTCTTACCAAAGCTTTTAAGCGTCCGGGAGCTTTGTCTCTAAGAGGGGATCAAGTTTAACAGTAGTTTGATAAGACAAAGCGCTTTGTTCAAAGATTAGCGGTATATCAATTGTATGAAGGTAGACTAACTACATAACAATAATACTGGTTAATATATACTGTAAGTAGATTTAATTAATTCCACATCACCCGAAACACATTTTGTAAAGCAGCACATACTAAAGCAATTTTGAGTCTTCGTGTATCAAAGATTTCTTCTTTCTCACTCGAAGGAGGAACAGTTATATGATATTTTAACACATTCAAAATATTACTGGACTTTATTGAGTAACATAAGCAGGTATGCAATATTTCATCTGTTTATATTTAAAAAAAATTTTCATTATATAATTAGACAATAAAATCTAAGGGTAACGTGTTATTCCCATCCCATTGTTTGGCATTGCCATCTTTTTGTAGAGAAGAGTTGACCTTGGAGCCACCAGACTGTTCTAATGCGAGTTCATAGGTTACGCAGATCTCAATAAGTCTCCAGAGATATGCAGGTTTCCTCACGATGTTTTACTTCACCGAAAAACGCGTGATAAAACATAACATGATACATCATGACGTAATAGGAACATAAGTTTTATAACAGAAAAACTCATTGGTACCTTGCCCGGGATTCGAATCCATGACAGCCTCGAAAGAGTCTCACGGTCTCACCGTTTGGCTATCACAGCTGAAACCCATATAACGCATTGCAAATAGATCAGAGTCACAAATATATATATACGAGATCACAAAAGTATAAAGCTTTATACAATGTACCGTTGTTTATGTCAATCAACGCAGAATGTTTTGAAATCGTGTCACAAGACCGACAATTCTCATTTGCTGACGTGTTATTTCACGCAGCTATCATATGGTCCGTAAGTACGTAGAAAGTCAATAGGTGTAAAGAGGTAAAGATAAATTAGAATTGTTTGCTTTACATTGAAGGCGTATACATGTTAGCAACCATTTATTATTCAATGATCTGTGAGCGTTACGTCTTTACTTATATTCGTGCCAGTACGCTAAGGCGTTCTATATACGCTTTTGCGCCTCGTTACTTTCAACTAGGCTAAGGTCGTGCTCTTGCATTTTTCATAGCACCTTGTCCGTTTAAAAATACAGCAGTGATTAAAGCCTTGTTTACTGCAATCGCCAATTCGCAGAACTGAGTAGCCGGTCGATTACAAATCTACTTTTATTCAGTCATTTTAATTATTGCTGTATTCAGAATGAGAAATTATAAACAATTCGATTTTTGAATTCTCTCATGCTTTTTTTTATACAAATTAGTGTTTTTAGGTACCAATAGTCAATAATCGGAACTCGTTTTCCCCTCTGTAAATAAAATATTTTATTAAGAATAAAAACTTTACTTTTACAATAAAGACAATACAAAAAAATAATTGTTTAATTTTATAAACACTATGGTAATTTATGTTTATTAGTAGAATCATAATTTAAAAAGAGAATTATTTCATTTTTTGTTTAAAAAGACTAGACTTGAGTACAGTAATCTTATTTCAGTTAGAATGAGGGACATCTGGTTTTATTAATACGTAATCTTTGCAGCACTATAAGGTTCTGTTGTCATCGTAAGCTTGTTTTGCGAAAATTTGTTAGCAATTTTAATTTGTTACTTTTTCTACGGGCCGGTTTAAATATGTGCATGGTGCCTATTGGCAAACCCTATATTATGTGATATTTATAATCTGTTGTTCAATGTTTTCGTGTTGTTTTTGTATAGTTATTATTGAGGAAGAATAATACGATTGTATATTATTGTGAAATGCTCTTTCGTTGTGCGGTGGCCGCGTTGTGTATCTAGGTCAAACTTGGAATAATTCAAAATGCGTTTAATGTGAGTTTAATCAGAGTAACCTATATTACAAACTGCTAAATAGTGACAAAGATTCTAAATATTCTAAATATGCGTTTGTAAAGGTTTTTGTCGTTTAAATACAATTATTTTTTAATATTCAAAGTATGTTATGATAAAAGTATATATAATAAGTAATAAAATAGTAACTTTTTGTTCCATAGCCTGTACTGTATAAATAATAATATATTATTACACGATACATTTACACGGTCGTCCATCCGCAAAGTAAGTAACTTAATACTAGTGTTATGGGTGACAGACAACAAGTAAATATATACATATATAATTTTAAATACATAAATACAATGCACACGCAGGCTCGAAGAACCAATTAATTCTTTATAGAAAATGTTGGCCCTCGGCGGGAATATAACCCACGACCCGCGGAGTCGAGCACGGTCATTGCCATCTCCGCCAGTCGGGCTAGTCTATACGTCCCTATGTCTATTTGGGACTAGTCTTATGTAACATAATATTATAATAAGTGTTTTGTGAAATTGTTTTTATCCAACTCTTGACAATATTTATTATGACGAATACGAGCAATTGACGGACAAGTGTTTTCAATCTATACGTTTATTATTAATAAGTGTACCAAACAAGTATGAATATCGCGGTAATTTTAGAATTAATGTATACATGATTTTTACAAGTGCGTACTATTTCTTTCAGCTGTAGACTTTGTAGTTATGATTCTAAGGTTTATATTTGTCTAACTTAATGAACTCGGTTAGATAGTTGCCGTTCTGTCATCACCGCCAGTTAGAATAGCATAGCTGGCGGTTAGTCGGCGCGCCTGCATGATTCATACTTTAAACCGATATCTTGTGCCCGCCTTCAGACGTCGGAATCTAGGTCACTGCTTGCGATGGTTTGTTTGGGTCCACCCGAATTAGTTAATAGTAAATCATCTCATATTTGCGGTTTAGTTCCTATTCCTCTATATTGTTATCCTCAAACAATGTGGCCTGAATTTTCTATTTCTTTAATGGTCATTGAAGCTTAATTAATTGATAAATAATCCGCGTAGTCCACCTTTAATTTGACTACGAAAAATTACATATATAAATGTTACATCACTTTTATGATTAAGTTTAAAAAGCATTTTCCTATTAACTTATGAGGTTAAATTTAAACCCTCACGTTACCAAAATGTTAAATGAAATATATCTATATCTGTACTTATTGTAAAACAAAGTCCTCTAAGCTGTATGTGATCTATTTTATCAAAATCAACTGAACCGATTTTTGTTCGGTTTATATTAAAAGATAGTGCAATTCTTCCAGAAGGTTTAGATTACAAGTAGATTGTGTTGAAGAGATCGCGCAATTGTAAAAAAAACTTGCCTGCTGGGCGCTTCCGTTGCGTGCGTCGCGAAAACTAACAGAGATACACTAAGTAATGTACTAGAGAATTGTAGATCTTGTAGACAAAAAACATCCGCGACAGCATGTCTCTATCTCTTATTGTTAACTCACAATAACTACTGTTCGTTTAAAATTTCAATTCGGGAAAATTTTTGTGACACACTAAGTTCCACTCAGACGAAGCCGCTGGTACAGCTAGTATTTATTAATTTAATACGAATAAAGTAGATACCCATATGAAATGAAAATATCACAAGTATCTCTGATGCAACTCAAAGCGTAACCTTAACACAGTTGTAATTGAAAACAGATTTCTATTTATAGATTTACGAGGAAAATAAATTCCATCGTATTCTACGTAATGTTTATCTATATTTTTACATAAGAACCTTAATTAAAGGGAAAACCAATGGCAACTTAGTATAGGTTATTTCGATTGGTTATAATTGTTTTTGAATTTATATAGTATATTGGTACAAATAATAAAGTTCATAGCTGATACATGCAGGTTTCTCAAAAACACATGCAGTACAATCCTCCACCAATGTCACCACAATACACAAGCATTACACACATTCATTATAACAAACTCAACAATCGTTTCGCCCGGCAACCGAAATATCATAAGGAGAAACGACTTCATAGTGCTTGTGTTTTGGGAACCCTGCATGTATCAGGTATGAAAATGGATAGTCCACTCTAAATTTATCATTATATATATTGACTGTCTACTTTATCGCGGATTATAGCAAAATAATTTTATTAATACTTTTAACTAATTCTATAAATTATTGCCTTGCTGTTAAATATTTTCACACCAACTTCAATGGACCCCAAATCTTTGTTACAAATTTTGTCAATTTTATATTACCGCATATTTATTCTCTACCAGTAAAAAATATTTACGCAAGACTCACATTTTTTTAATGGTATTTTAGTAGTCTGCCAGTGAATTATGGTTAAGTCGTAGACCTTGATCAATCGATTTCTATGTCCCAAAAACTGATCTAACCCTGATCGAGATACAATCATTTTCGAAAATAATTTTGTTTATTGTATGAACTTTGCAACTCATTACGTTGCCAATATTGAAGGTTAGTAGCAAAAAATAGCCAACATTGCGTGTTTAATGTTATATCAATCTATAATTAAATTATTACGAAATAAAGATTACAGTAGGTGGCCGGGTCTGGAAAATAGGTCACTTACCCACGCCGCCACAGCACCGGTTTGTTTGGGTCCCTAGTATTGATTCCGCCAAAGTGCGCACGCAGTATGGCCATTATGTGCCAATGCAGAATATGTATTTGTTTCGTAATGTACTGTCGCTTTAAACCTACAGTTCTGTATAATACAGCTGGGTTTTTGGCGCAGTGTTCAACATACAACCTATTTCAGGGGTCAAATATTTGTGTAGTCAATGCAAATATTTATAATGTTTCAGCAGTTTCGCGGCCTACTTTTGATATCAACCATATATCTTGTACGTTTGTGTAGCATGATTTAGATGTAACTAACTAAGTAAGCTAATTATATTAGAATTCATTTTGAGTACTAAGGAAAGGGGTTTACTGTCGTACTACATCTTTTATGGTATTGTACCAACATCCGAAACATTAAACTATTTACTAAACATTTAAACACATTTAAGCCTTTTTATATGAGTTCAGACCTTGAAAGTCATTTGATTATTTTATATATATGTAAACTGAAATTGTCTATACTAATATTATAAAGAGGAACGATTTGTATGTTTGTTTGTTTGTTTGTATGTATGTATGTTTGTTACGTTTTTACGCAAAAACTACTGGACTGATTTCAAAAATTCTTTCACCATTGGAAAGCTGCTTCTTCACTGAGCAACATAGGCTATATGTCATTTTCAAAAATAATAGAGATCCCTAATAAAATTGTAATAAAGTGTGAAAATTTGGTCGTAAAAATGTATCATCGCGTGCGCTGCGGAAACTATTGATGATAGAACACAAAATGTTCTACAGTATTATAGAACGCATTAATATCCACAAAAAAGTCCGGGATACCATATGTCTAACTATTATAGTTATGCCAATATAACTACTTTTTATATTGTAAAAGTTGATAAAATTGCCGACAATAATCAAACCTTTTTATTCATATGTTTGTATTGATCCTTATCCCATTAAATGATATTTTATTAATAACTGTTTCAAAACCAGTAAACTACTATTTAAATTATTAAAATCCGACATCCCAATCAAAAGATATTACGAATTTAAGAATGTATATCGAAAGCAAATAATGCCATAACAAATTCATTGTAGCGACCGTTATAGCAGGGCCTGCATTTGGTGAGTTAGCTCTTATTCTAAGAATACTAATGATACCCATTTTTTATAATGAATTAATCTACAAAATAAATCTATATTCCGACTTCGTAGTATTTCCACTACCACGAGATCTGTATGGACGCGGGTAAAACCGCGGGGCTTTGCTAGTATTAAATAAACAAGACATTATAGCTTAATCGCTCGTTTATTTTTATTTAGGATCAAAACATTAATCTTTAACTGTTCTTTTTAATTTTAATACATTTAGCACGTTATTTACATAAAATAGTGAAATGGTTTTTTTGTTTGATGCAAAATTTGATGGTTGATATACTATAATATTTCATTCTGTATAAGGAACTGGGTTTGTGCCACGAAATTCACTTGCTGCCATTACTTTCTGTCACTGCTGCGTTCTAATAATTTTCTAAACGGGAAAAATTAGTTGCCTTGAAGCAGTAAAACGCCTAAATTAGAGTCTAAATGTGTTAAAATTTCAATACAGGTTTTTTTAATATTGCAAGTATTCCGTGTCTATATTCATTTATATTCGTTATGATAAAAATATTGTTTCTCAATTGTGATAAGTATGTCATAATATGAAATTATCTTTATCTACATACATCATTATCTTGCATATAATAAAAATTGTTTATTTGATGCTCCCTTATTGTTCTAAATATTCATGGCATATATAAAAACGATTTCCTATCAAGGTCATTTCTAATTTAATTAAACTAATTCGTAATTTTTAACATTTTAAAGGATTTGAAATATTAAATCATCGTTTACTTTAAGCATTTACTGCCCTTATGAGCTTGACAGATATTTGCATTGAAAATAAAAATATTAGGTATCACTGAAATTAACACAATATTTAAAACAGGCACTATAACAAAACTACTTCGCTATAATCCGCAGGGGTTAAGCGAATGCATGCAAAGCTAATGTGTATGAAGCATGCAAAATCTACGAACCTTACACGTGCAGGACAAGCCACCACACGCACCCCAAGGCTCCTCCACCAGCAACAACGCACACAAGCGGCACACACACTCACCACCACAACAATCTCGACGATCGTTTCGCTCCGAAACCGAAGCATCATCAGGAGGATAGGGTCCACGAAAAAATCGTAATGATGCTGCATTACAATTTTGTCGTGGAGCCTATCCTTTGTGGAGGAGCCTTGGGGTGCGTGTGGTGGCTTGTCCTGCATGTATAAGGTTCGTAGATTTTGCCTGCTTCATACACATTAGCTTTGCATGCATTCGCTTAACCCGTGCGGATTATAGCGAAGTAGTTTTGTTATAGTGCCTGTAATATGGAATTCCGCAAAGTAACGCCTGCTTCTATAAATCATTTAAAATACAATATTTAAAAGTTTTCTGTTTTTTTAGATTAGGTTAGGTAGATTTTTAATTAAAATAAATATATTTATACTGGTATATAATTTCATACATATGGGCATGTAAAAAGGGTTGCAAAGGTCAGGTAAGGAATGGATTTTTATCAGTACGTATCTAGATAGAAGAAAATCTCAATTTTTTTTTGGGTTTTCTCTGGGACCTTTGATATTTCTGAAAAACAAAAACGTTAGATATTGTCATACTGACGTCTTTTTTTATAATATTAGTAGAACAGACTAACTAAAGTGTACAATTTTACAATTTTAAGTGCAATACATTATTGTCTCAAGTATTCAGCACTAGACAATCATAAAAAAATATTTAAAAAATTATTATTGGTAAGTTTTTGATATTTTTTTTTATTTTTCCTAACATAATTTAATTTTTTTATTTAATTATGACATAGTGACCATAATGACCTATTTAATGACATGGTGTTTTTTAATATAAATGTTGCATATTCCTGTAAGACACTGTACTATTAAGACTACCTCGACGATGCTTTTGCGCTCGCCCGTCCCGCCCGGTAACGCTGTAAGCCGTTCAGGCTAACAGCATACAGTCAGTTCGAAAAATAAAGACATTTCTTTACCTTACGTCTAATAATTTATTTTTTTATACGTGGTTGTTTGTGTAACGAATAAAAAGATAATAACAGTATTAACCTTAAACCATATGAAATATACTAATAAGTCCGTAGAAATTCTAGACACAGATTACGAGTTAGTTATAAATGTTGGGTGTAGACTTGTAGAGGCGTCTAGCGTAGGTTGCGTTTAAGTCGGTGGAGTGGGTTAGCAAGTTGGCGGTGCGACTGCGACATGCCTGCGACACAGAAACAAGTAGGCCACGGCTACTAGCTGCTTTAAATAACAGTTGTATTTTTCTGCAGTCTTATTTAATGAATTATGAAATTGTACATGAATTAAAAAATTTCATGCCGGTGAATTTATTCGACGAAAACACTTCCACTTGATGTTGGATTCGCAAAGCTTTGGCTTCATTTACGATTCCATATATAGTTTACTAATATTTTAAATACTCAAATCTGTCCGTTACTATTAGAGTATTAATTTTACTACAAGTAATATACGACCTTGTTTAGTTTAAAGAAAAGTAAATTCTGTTGGTATTGTTATAGAATCATATTTAAATATTTCGTATTATTAGAATTACCAATTACGTTAAATAAAGCTTAAAGAATTTCTTGCATCAGTATATTGTTCTATAATTTAATAACAACCCCCTTCACGGTAAATCTGGCGGACCGATATTGATGAAATTTTCTACAATTAAAGTTTATTCACAGGGATAATATATGAGATAAGAATCCCTTTTTTTTTCGAAAAGAGTAGTAAAAAAAATTATTGCAAATACTTAGTGGAACTTAACTTGGTGGAAATGAAGAACAGAGTAGTAATTTTTAGGAATTTTATTCAGTAGAGTGCGGTCAATCATCCCAAGGTATTAACGAAAAAAACGTAGAGAGCAAGCATCATGCAGTCCAATGTGGTATTAGCAGGTTACGCAAGTCCTTGAGGCAATAGATTATATCGGATTTTCCTTCACTTTTTTTCTTCAATTTATATATAATTTTGCCTCTTTCAACTAATAATAAATATATATAAATAAATAATAACAAAATATTAATACATAACTATTAATATTTTGCCTATTTAAAATGCTATATAATATTTTAGTATGGTAACCGACTGTTTATTATATTCACATTAAATGTATCTATTGACTCAGTTCAATTTCAATGCCATCCATACTCTTTAGTAATCTAAGCGGGAATTACGTACACAAAGCACAATGACATATTATTATCATTTGTCATATTATAATCTATTATTTGTGTTTTACGAGTGTGTTTCTATACTCGGTACCATGCGGTGCCGTGCGTTCATTTTTATGTATCATAGAACAAGATAAGCAAAATGTAGATAAAAAATTAAACAATTCATAGAAGAATTTTTATTAGGTTACTATAGTAATTTAATACATAGAAGTTTTTAATCAAAATTTAATATTCTATAGTAACAAAAAACTCAGGCCTATGTGATAGTAAATTGCATTAATCTTTATACATTAATATATAAAAGAGAACGAAAGTTTAGTAGCACACGGAGGTTTTTTTTAACTGTTTATGACAGTTTTGTGTCAAGAACTCGACACTAGACTAAACCAAAGCAACGCGTCGCCGGATCGCTAATAGTGTTTCATAAAGTTTAAAAATACTGGTCGCTCATTATAACCATTGTGCTAATTGAGAAATCTTGATTTATATGTTTGTACAATTGATGACGCGTATTACGTATACTTCTATTTAGCGAAACCTATATAAAATATACATATAGTACCCTAATGAAAAAGCTGTGAGACCGTGCGACTCTTACGAGGAGAACGCGAGTTCAAACCCGGGCAGGCACCAATGAGTTTTTCTATTAAAACTCATGTATCTAATTGATAATTGCAATTTATCACACGCTTTTTGATGAAGGAAAACATCGTGAGGATACCTGCATATCTCTAGAGAACTCTGAAGGTATGTGTAACCTACCAATCCGCATTGGAGCAGCGTGGTAGGTCTTAGCTCCAACCCTCCAGAAACGGAGAGAGGAGGCCTATTCCCAGCAGTGGGATTGTAACAGGCTGCTACTTTACTTTTTTTTAACCCTAATGACTCATTTTTGCTTATTTTTATCTGAATTAGATTGATTCTTAACTGTTAATAAGCTAACGCGCTGCATACATATATCGTATGCCAAAAATGCGGTACAACGCATTAGCGACTCTCCTAGCAATTAGTTTTGAGTTTATTGTGAACAGACAAACTTACACGGCGGGGAACTCTGTTCTAGTAATATAAAAGCCTTTCAGTCTGTGTTTCAATTGCGGTTCTTTCACGAAACAAAAAACAGTACATGGATAATTTAACATTTTAGTTGACGCGAACGAAGCTACAGTATACTTAGCTTGTTTAAAATAATGCTATATATCTCCAGAGTATTATTATTTTGTTCTTTTTTTGTGGCTCGAAGTATTTTTCGTATCAGTTAACCTTTCAGAAATTGCATCGTTATCGTGTCGTTACATTTATTTTTGTTTAAAAATGTTTAAATAATGTGGGAAATTATATTTAATTAAAATTTTCAAATAAACAAGAAAAATGTATGGTATAATTAAGGTATTCATTAATGTCGTCATGTGAAAACTAAGCTTACACACGGGTAGGTGCACACAGTTATAAACTTATATGCAAGCGACGAGTCGAGAGAGTGTAGGAGGGGAAGTACCGTGGGGGTGAATGCGGTGACAGGGGTGTACGGAGTCGGCAGGGTGTACTATCGACGCGACAGCGCTACGTCATTTACGGCGCCACGTGGCCGATCAATAGTGACGTCGTCGAATAGGCCGGGGGGAGGGGCAGGCGTACAAGGCTGCGCACGCATACCCACCGAGTACCGACCTAGTTACGATTACGTTTCACAGTTTCACGTAGCGTCTACGTAACGCGATCGAAGCTAGCCCGCTAAAGACTCGGGACGCACGTACTGCGCACGCGTCCTTAACGAACTTGGCGGATGCCGCTCTGCAGCGTGGCCCACTTAATATCTTCATTCATTGCAAAATAATGCATATATTATCTTAATAACATGTATTTAAGATAATAACCTTTTTGCCACTTGTTAAACACATGTGACCGATGTAGCAATTTATCTTTGCAATTATCACAATAGCTGCCACGGTCATGCATTCTTAATATTATGCTGGTCATAATTTATTAATACTAAAATCTTTTAATGAATACACTATTGTGTTTACTATAGTATTCTGTTTTTATAGCTATACTAAAGTAAATGAAATGAATGGTTAGATTTCATTGTACACCAAAAAGGTCGTCTATTATATTTTGTTATAACTTTTCAAGCAAACGTGATATGCAATCAACTTGAAATATGATACATTTAGGTTTACATCCAGTCTAGCTTTAATAATTGAAATTACAAATTAATAAATTACCGTCGAAATAGCCCTTATACGACTTAAATTACATTATTTCTTTTAGTATTGATAATAGTAATGTAGTAGAATGTACATCATTAACTCAGTTTTGTAGATAAAATAAATTTTGTACAAAAGACATTTTATCAATACTACAAAAATCACGTGTTATACACTTTTACATACACTAGCGATTATTTTGCTAATACATGATGAAACAACATTTATAAAATCTTGTCCTTGACATGTAGACAAAACGTATTATTGTATAAAATGTGTATTTGTTATTCAACATATTAAAGACAACGTTAAAAATTTGAAATGCTAACATACGTGTATTTATACAGTTTATTTATTCAAAAGCAGACGTCTTAAATACGTACGAACATATACATAAATTATAATAAAATAAATAATTATTGTCGTTTTTAAAATGTAGCTATTACGATTCAGTTAACACAACGCTGCGTTAATTATATAAATAATATAATCGTACATAATAAACATGAGTATACAGTGATGAAGATCTTTACACGTCGTCCTTGCTTTTACCAACAACCATCTCGATGTAAAGGTCTGCAATACCTTAATTTTTTACTAATTTATATCCAGAGCATTTACGGTGTTACTCTAAAGGCACTACTATTTTTGTTATCTATACTTATTATAAAACAAAGTCCCAAAAAGCTGTCTGTCAGTATGTAATCGATTTTCTCAAAATCTACTGAACGGATCTTTGTACAGTTTTCACCAAAAAATTGTGCAATACTTCCGGATGGTTTAGGTAAATAATACATATCGGTATTGTGTAAATTGTGTTGAAGAGATCGCGCAGTTGTTACAAAACTTGCTTGCTTGGAGCTTTAGTCGCGTGCGCTGCGTAAACCAGTTGAGATACGCTAAAGTAATGTACTAGAGAATTGTAGAGCTATAAAACTACTACAAAAAGTCCGCGATAGCATGTCTCTATCTCTTATGGTTAACTCATAGTAACTACTTTTATGTTTAAAATTTGAATTCTAGAAAAAAATTGTGCCACGCGCTGATTTCCAGGCGGGCGAAGCCGCTGGCACAGCTAGTTATCCATAAACGCCTAACATAAGTGGCACCAACATCGTATCCTATAACAAGCGAAATCACTTGTGTAAGTCATGTTATTTATTGTATTATTATTAATTCTGCTATTTGTGTACAAAGAGCATGCATGTTTATTGAATGTCTTCTGAAGAACTTGCTTACGGGAAACAAAGTTTTCACTTATTCACGTGTATCTTGTCGTAAATTCGAGGCATTCAGGCATTCTTTTCATCTATTTCAAAATCACGTACATAACCACCATCATTCTCTGTTATCACTTACTGGTCTGGCCTTCATATGAATCTTTCCCGGTAGAATCAAACCGTGAAGGTAGCGCAAAGGTTAACTGCAATCTTCAGTTATATGGTTTGTGTATTAAGATTTAGTTTCTGACTCATTTCAAGAAATAAACCGTATAAGCCTGACCAGTGCGGAGTTTAGATTGTTTGTTATTAATTTATTATTTTGTATATTAATAAAATATTATTTTGTGAGATATGTTCATTTTCATCGCTGTCAATCATCAGTTGAATAGAAACATCAATAATATATTTATGAGTATTAGTATTATTAGTAGTATTAGTACGTGCCTGAATTTCAAAAGCAGCTATCGGCGGAGTTCTAGGCTGGACTTTTTCTATAAATAATAATAATGCTTTGTTTTAAATATCTCACTGGTTTACTACAAATAACCTACTTTTAAACGCAAAAAAGACTAAATACGTAGAGTTTTCATTACTTAATGAAACCAGAGAAGCAAAAAATGTTGTATTAAATAATGAAACATTAAAGAAAGAGGATACAACTGTGTTTTTAGGAATGATCTTGGATACAAAGATCCAATGGGGCCCCCATATATCAAACCTTTGTGGAAAACTTAGTTCCGCTGCCTACGCTGTTAGGAAAATAAGACAATTAGCTGATGTTGAAACAGCAAAACTTGTTTATTTTTCCTATTTTCATAGCGTTATGTCATATGGAATCATGCTATGGGGTACAGCGGCTGATATTCACAGGGTCTTCGTTTTACAAAAAAGAGCTATTCGTGGTATTTATAATATGAAACCTCGTGATTCTTTAAGGGAGAAATTCAAAGAAATAGGCGTCATGACTGTAGCTTCTCAATATATTTATAGTAATATACTATTTGTAAGAAAAAAATATTCACCTTTATAGTAAGAATAGTGATAGATACGACAGACACACTAGAAACCGAAATAAACTAATGACGCCAAGGTTGCGCCTCCAAAAGGTTCGAAAATCATTTGTCGGTCTCGGTACACGTTTTTATAATAAAATTCCTCAACATTATCTAGACTTGCCTTTACACAAGTTTAGAAATTATCTTAAAAAGATGCTACTACATAAAGCTTACTTGAAGATTATTTGAGTGATAGTAGCATATCTTAACTGCAGTCAGCTACGCACCAAGCTGCAACGATTAATTTGTAACCATCAATCAAATTGTAAAAAAAATATATATTTATAAAAAAAGAATGGCCGCCGAGTTTCTTGCTGGTTTTTCTCGGTAGGAGCAAACTTCCGAATCAGTGGTAACTTGAAAACATTTGACGATTCAAAAGTACTGTAAACAGTCTACTTGAATAAAGAATATTTTGAGTTTGAGTTTGAATATCAATAATAATATGTATAACATACCTTATGATTTTGAAAATTTATAAACTAATAAAAAAAGGCTTTTTTGAAAGATTGTAAGGCTGCGGGATGGACTAAATACGAGATTACGTAAAAATATTGTGAAAGAGTCAGCTAACTGCGCAATATTTCAAATATGTACGTCAAACGACGCGGCGTGAACATACCGTGGTTGGCTTATGTGCGGATTCAGTTTCAGGCTGTTTGTTTACATGATGTTTTAAAATGTACTTTACCGAAAATACGTCACAATTATAAATAGAATATACATCAACCGGTTTATGGTAAAAGTTTTTGCGTAATTGAAAAACAGTTGTGCAATCGTAGTCGTGGAAAGAAAAATCGTTACTAGAATTTATTTATTACGCAACAAACATATCGTTCGTAATCCTTCACATGTAATATGTACATTATATCCATTTTAATTATGGATTAAGTATAAATATATGACAAACTATTATAAAATTACAATAGTAATTTTATTGGCTTGCTTTCTCGAATCGTTTCGTTATCGCCAATTTTGATGAAAGAGTTATTTACAAAGCTGCAGTGTTACCATCAAATTAATACCTATTATTGGTTGACTATGAGTAAAAAGACGAAAGGAAGAACGTTCATTAGTATTTTTGTTTTTTTTTTAAATAAATAACGCTATATGAAATAATACAATTTTCTATCATGGGAATTATTTAATTAAAAATTGATTTTTAATCTAATTTTATTAATTGATTTTTATTGCACGCAATGTTTTTATGGAAAATATAATAGTAAGCCTACAACATTAAGTTGTAAATTCCATGTCTCTAATTAGGTTTCGTCGTTCATTATACATTTAAAATGTAGTAACGTACCCACAGTCAGCATTTTCTATGATTTGAAACCCACACTAGCATAGTGGGTTTTATGGGTCGCAGAGGCGGCGGAAAGGGCAGAGGTCGTGGTGCAGTGCAGCTGCAGTAGGCTAGTGGGGTGGGCAGGGAGGCGTCTTGAAGGCGGGCGCGCCGTGCTAGTTACATAAGGCTAATACTGTATTCATATAGTTGGTTCCGCTAATTGTGAAGGTTACGAATAAGGTCATCCGTCTGGGTAAATTATATACCAACTCCTCACCAATTATAAATTATTATGCTTCCTAAGTCTTAAATGAAATGAGAGTGTTTGTCTGTTTAGTGCTTATTATATGTATATTTAAGAATGATTTTATTTTAGATGGAGAGAGTAAGAAAAGGCCCGCAGGCAAGTGCCTCAATTAAATTGCTCAATTAAAATGCTACTTATTGAGGTATTTGATGAACTAAGTATCGCAAACGCAGCAATCCAAATAAATATAAGTAGCGGGAAAATCTGAAAAAATTGTAATCTCCAAATTGATCTTGTCAGTTTTTTGATTGTTAGATATTGTTCTAGTTACCTTATTACGAATAACCTCAGTATCTGAATATCTATATGATGCGAAGGCTAAATTAATCCTTCCTTCAGCGTTGGCCTCCTTTAGATTGTTAGTGCATTTTAACGATCTATGTTATGCCAAAAATTTTAAAAATGCATTTGTCATCTATGCCTGTGGAGTAATTTTATACTCGTATTTGCCTTTTAGGCGACCTCACCTACAATAAAGCAAAGTATTTATGAAGCATTTATGTAATTACTTAGTAACTGGAATAAAATAAAAATAAACCCTAGAGGCTCTTGAACGTTATTATAAATATTTATGGGACATTTTAGACAAGAGAACTCATTTTCGCTTCTATAATAAAATTCCTTAATCCATTCCAGACCAGTCTACAGAAAGATTCAAACTAAGTGTAAAAAATATGCTTATACGTAAAGCATATTACAAAGTTGAAGATTTTTGGATGATAAGAATGCCTGGATTTGAAAATCCTTTCAGCTTTATACTAAGACAGCGGTTTAATAATGTATAATTGAAAATATATAAAAGATTGACCGCCGAGTTTCTTGCTAGTTCTTCTCGGTAAGAGCAACATTCCGAACCAGTTGTAGCTTCATTAATCATATTGATGCTTGACGATTCAAAAGTGCCTGAAGTGGTTTATTTGAATGAAGATTATTATGATTTATAAAAGTTTTTATAATAACTCGACAGGGCGACATACGGCGAAGATTTATTCAAAATATTTAAAGAATCATTAGGACGAATTTTAAATGATTTATACGTGAATAGTCTACATACTGATTCATCTTGTTTTTGTACCATTACCAATTTCCAGTGGTGAGACCTCGTTTTGGCAGTGACTCAGTCCGTTCATATAAGGTGAGTTTGTTGTTTTGACAATAAGAATTGTCAGTAGACATCCTTTTTTAAGCTAATCTACCTATTTAATGGTTATATTAATTTATTAAATGTTTTACTAAAGCAGTTTACTCAATGCGCAGACCAAAAGCTAAGCGAAATGTCGTCATAAGCAAATAAGAATTCAGGATTGGCGTATTGTTTCACCTTAATTTACAAAATTAGTTGTCAACCCTAACAATGTACACAGTTTTATAAATGTTTCACTAGATTGCTCGGCAACTTTCCTATGTAAATAAATAAATAAATATATGGGACATTTACACACACGGTCGTTCGTCCCCAAAGTAAGTAACTTAATACTTGTGTTATGGATGACTTACAACTGGTAGATATACTACATATATAAGTTTAAATACATACTTAAATACAAATACACACCCAGGCTCGAAGAACCAACAATTTGTTTATAGAAAATGTTGGCCCTTGGCGGGAATCGAACCCGCGACCCGCGAAGCTGAAGGCAGGGTCACTACCCACAGCGCCAACGGGCCAGTCAAATCCTGACCAAGTGGGAATTTAACCGTAATGTGATAGTAATCTAAATCTTCAACAATAGCCCTTTCTTTGCGTAAAAAACCGTACAAAAATTCTTTCAGTTGATTTTGAAAAAAAATATCACATACATTCTCCTGCCCTTATCCCACTCTAAGTGGGGTCGGCAAAACATGTTATATAAATGTTGTCACATGATTTGGCTACGTATTTTAAGACCGGCCGCCTGCCTGACGTCAACTTACCTTAGTCGCCTTTTACATCACCTCGGTAAGAAATGAGGGTGGTCTGTTCTATGCAGCCGGATACCACACGGCACCTACCTTAGTCGTCTCTTGTTAATATTTAATGTTTTTCTAGCATGACGCTCGCTTTTTTTTCAGGTAAAGAGTTATATAACATACATGACGAACAGGCGCCATACCCACTTGTATATGCCGTCGCCTTTACGGCATACGTGCCCGCAGATGATGTTTGCAATCGTGCGATATCGTTTCTGTTAAATCAGATAACGTGGTTGAAAACAAACTTTATCGGAAACTAATATTATAGATAAACGTGAAATGTTGTTATTCGTTAGACGCTGTGGTAATGCCGTGACGCACACTTGGGGCACGTGCATGAATAGGTAGGTGAATATAATCCGATGGCGCCGCAACTAGGGTGACCGTGATGGAAAATAATGAAAATATTGTTTTTATATAAACGATAAAAGAAAATATATATTATTCTAAATCTAGAGCTTACTATCCGTTTGCATACAAAATGCGCGATTCGTTATAACTAATTCACTAACAACCACCAATAACACAACGATACTCAAGCACTGCACGCATTCACTACCACAACCTCATCAATCGTTTCTCCCTGTAAAGGAAGTATCATCGCAAAGTAACGCCTAATTCTATAAATGAGGGCGTCTACGGGTGAGCATAGTATCAGCGTTCGTCTTAAGTCCATTTATATGAATTTAGCCAATAAATTCCTGGTCATTGTATTTACTTTTTTTTTTTAGTTTTTATACTACTGCGCGATCTCTTCATCACTATTTACATAAACCGTAATGCATTATTAGCCTAAACCTTCTGGAAAAATTGCACTACCTTTAAGCAAAAACCGTATCAAAAATCGGTTAAGTAGATTTTGAGAAAATCGATCACATGCACAAGGTCAGTTTTTGAGAAGTTTGTTTCATAATAAGTATAGATATATATTTCTGAGGCGAGGCAACAAATCCCACCAGTTTTTAATACACTGCTCAAGGAGAGCTATAAATACTATATTAATTAATAATCGATTAATGTTTGTCTTTAGTGGTCTCTGTGACCGAGTCAAAAGTAGATATCCTATATCAAGATACGTACGTGATCGCTCGATATCAACTTGTTGCGAAAATTACACACCATGAAGTTTAGACCGTAAAAAAATTGTATAAATATTCTACACAATACAAATATTGATAAGTATGAAATGATTTATAGAACACAAGTATTGATAAATTGATTAATGGCGGATTACAGCAAAATAATTTTATCATTACTTTTGAACCATGAAAAT
Source organism: Morpho deidamia (assembly GCA_947086505.1). NCBI lineage: Eukaryota > Metazoa > Arthropoda > Insecta > Lepidoptera > Nymphalidae > Morpho > Morpho deidamia. Next base: position 9,009,431 of record CAMTZC010000027.1, read on the forward strand.
TTTTCTAATTAAAATAATATGCACTCATCACTGCTTCATTAGGTAGTGTTTAAGTCATATAACGAATTCTTTGTTGTAAATTGGAAGATATGTCTTAATATTTTTTTTTAATTCTACATACTAATTAATAACTGTAATTGCTAGGTACTTCATGACCTTCCTCTATCGCCTTTTTTATTATCGCACCGCTAGGCACCGAGAAAAGTTCTATCCCTACGTTACAGACATCCAACGAGAGCGCACAAAGCGTGCTTCATTTCTGTTGTGCACTGCACGGGAATGGAAGACTGTCCCAGAATCTATCTTTTCCAATACTTTTAATGGATATTTTCAGAGCAAGATTCAATAGACATCTTATAGGCGTGGACTTCTACCTTAGACTATATAATCGCTTGCTGTCAGGAATGATTGCAGTTAAACGCTCGCCTGTTTGAACTATAAAAAAAATCCGATCGCTTAGATCATATTTTTATACACTCGCACATAACGATATATCGTTATAACGAACAGGTATGGTTTAACACAATTTAATACTGTAGATATATAAAAAAAAATATATGGGACACTTGCACACACGGTCGTCCATCCCTAAAGTAAGTAATTTAATACTTGTGTTATGGGTGACAGACAACTGGTAGATACTACATATATAATTTTAAATACAAATATACACCCAGGCTCGAAGAACCAACAAATTGTTTACAGAAAATGTTGGCACTCGGCGGCAATCGAATCCGCGACCCGCGGAGCTGAAGGCAAGATCACTGCCCACTGCGCCAACGGGCCGGTCAAGTCAGCCAGATGTTTACTAAACTCACAAATTATTGTAACCATTATGACGTCTACTCATTATAATTTGTTTTGTAGCTTTTGAGGAAAAAAATACAAGGTGTCAGTCAAATGTGTTGTTAAAGTGACTAGGTATTTTTGCTAAGGAAAAAACATCATTATATTAAAAAAATATATCTAACTGACGACTTTTTTGAAGATTTTATATTACAAATAATTGTGTGTCATTATATCGTTTATTCGCTTGGCTTACGTAATAGGCTAAAGATTGTGTTAGAATGAAGGCATTAAAAAAGCGCCACCTATATAAAACGCCACCTATATTGTTTGATTATTACTTTTATATATTTACATAAAGACATAAACATATACATACATCAATTTATTATACACTGTGTCAAGCGCACCACGTCAGTAGCACCAGAGCAGAGCAGAGGGAATGTACGTGTATTAACTAACATACTGTTAGTGCGTGCTTGATCCTGTGTTAAACTCATACAGTACAATACAGTACAAGTGAACCTATATACCACACCCCTACTACATATATATAATTAAATTTTATATATGTATATATATGTAATAATTGTATATATGTAGACCGGTATAAAAGAAAAAATCGTGGTCTTTTAATCGATGCACGTGAACCGTAGCGCATAGCTTATTCTAAGGGTTGTTTGGTATCCACGAAGTATCCATCAATGTGATATACCAATACTGTGCAGACAGGTTGATTATCTTAGTGGTGATCCTGTGGAAGTGATAAATTTTCTTACCTACCTATATCGAGTTTAGATATTATGTTACTATTAATTGGTAACCAAAGCCTCCTCGATTCATAATAATCTCAGGTACTTAAATATATTGTTTTAATCGAATTATATAAAGAAATAACCAGTTTCACTTCATTTAAAGTTGAAGTTGAATAAAAAACTTGCCCTTAAATAATACTTAAAAGTACTCAAAAAATACTTAGAATGATACATGAATAGAATATTACTGTTTTGCACTACAACAAAACAGATATTATGTATCAGATGAAACACAAAGCGTGGAGTGAAGAATACCTCGTGAATTTCTTAGTCTTTGACCATCTTACCTATGTTTTTATGTCTGTGGTCTATCCTTTTACCTGATTGTGACACCAGCTGGCGCTCCTCTTACCTCCAAAGTTGGCGCTTGTCTGTGGCATTTCATAGCGTCTTCAACCAGCAAGACACTTGTTGCCACGCTTTGTGTTTCATCTGATACATAATATCTGTTTTGTTGTAGTGCAAAACAGTAATATTATGCATCCTTATGAAACACAAAGCGTGGAGTGAAGACCTGTTTGCTATCTGCTGGTGGAAAAAACACAAAGCTATGTGATGTAAATAAAACATAAAGTAGGAAACTTCTACTTTATTGTCATTAAAACTATACAAGTAGATCAATCATCATTTATCAAATAACATAATAGCAATTCAAAATTATTTAAACAAAAAAAAAAAAAAAAACTTCTAACAATAATCAAAATAAAATTTATAAATCAAAACATTTAACAATTATGTTTAATCTATAATTATATATATATTAGGTTTTCCAGGTAGATTAGAAAAGATAAGGATGTTTAAACTTATAAACCTATAAACTTTGAACCTAACAAGTCAGTATTAGATCTGTTTACTGATTTAATTTCACGACAATAGTGTTTTGTGAAATTATGTATACTCTTCCAATTACCCCTATTCAAAATTTCCTCTACTGGCCTATTTTCTAACCAGCTCTTAGATGCTACTGCTGATCTAATACTACCTGGAGACGCATCAATCTTAGCCTCTTTAAAGATGGTTCTCAACCACCCTGCAATCCTAGTTCTAGATGCAGGCTCCACTGTGCCCGAAAGAGTTATAAATAAACTAATAACCCCACTCTGCTGCCTTCTATCCTCAGAAACTTTAATAAGTTGCAGCACATGCCTTACTGGACAAACTGAACTGTCTGGATGCTGAAGAAGTAGCCATCCGGACTGTCTATTTAAACTGTTATCAGTTTTTGAGCCAAACCTTGGCCATAAAATTAATCTACCTTCCTCTAGAACTATACTGTCATTACCTAATTCTAATAATGTAAGGTCATGAACCCTACGGCCTGAAGCTAATAATAAAATTAAAGCTGTTCTTCTTGAAATATCAAATAAAGTATTAGAGCCTGGTGTACTTAATAACCAATCATATACAAGTTTAGTATCCCATATAGCAGTCTTCCTAACTGGAGGTCTTGCCAAAGATATTGCCCGCAAAATCTGATGTACAAAAAAATCTTTTGAAAAGTTATCAACTGATGTTGCACAGTAAGTGGAAATTGCTGATTTATGAACAAGAATTGTACTATAAGCAAGATTATCCTGTAAAAATAATTTGGCTAAAAATCTAGCTAAATCACTAGCTGTTGGGGCTTTATCATTGATATTATAATTCCTACACCAAGCTATCCATCTTCTAATTGGAGCTTTATATGTATTTAATGTGGAGCTTCGCCAACTACTCTTTAGTAATTCCTTCTCTTCTAGGTTCCAATTTGACACCTTCGAAGCCCACCCCCAACTCTCCATGCCTGTAAGGCTAATTTGCTCACGTCCTGGGGACACTGTCCTGTTGTCTGATCGACGAGGACCCTGTCTAGGTTCTGTATTTGAATTGGATCTTCCAGTGCTCTGGTCCGCAGATCTGGGAGCCAAAAGCATACCCTCCAGTCTGGTGCTATCAGAATATAAATCCCTGTTGCAGTGTTGAGATGTGCCAACACTCTGGGAATTAGACTGGGAGGGGGAAATACCCATCCGAGTTGAAAATTCCATCTGCGACTGAAAGCATCGCAGAAAACTGCGCATCCATCTCTTATATCTAGAGAAACATAATTTGGAACAACTGCAGTTTCTTTTGTCGCAAATAGATCTATTTCTGGCCTTCCCCATACCCTGAATATAGCCTCCGCGGCTTCGGCTTTTATATGCCATTCTGGTATGGGACGGCCCCTTGAGAGTCTGTCTGCTATGCCATTGAACCTTCCCGGAAGGTAAGACGCCGACAGCGTTATGTTGTGCTGCTCGGTTAATATAAGAAGCCTCATGGCTATCTTGAGTAAATTTAATGAGCGAGTGCCTCCCTGGTTCCTGATATAGGCAACCAATGTTCTGTTGTCCGACTGGACTAAAATGTGGGCATTGTTTAGCTTTGTACACTGGTTGTATATTACTGCATAAACTGCATACATCTCTTTGAGATTTGAGTGCCATCGCCTCTGGACTTTTGTCCAAAGACCCGATATGTAAAAATTGTTTAAATGGGCTCCCCATCCCGTATTGGCTGCATCTGTTGTTAGAAAATGGGTAACTTCTTTTCTGTGCAATGGTGTTCCACTCCTGTCTATGGCGTCCAGCCACCAATTGAGATCCTGCTGTACCGCAGGTATAAGGAACTTTCTTTGCTTCTGTCTCTGAAATTGTTTTAGGAAAATCTGTATCCTTCTGCAGTATAAACGACCCCTTGGAATTGTTATATTTGCAAAATTCAACATTCCCAAAAGGCATTGCACCTCCTTCATGGTACAACTTCTGTGTTTTAGTAGCTTTATCAGTCTGTTTTTTATCTTTATAATTTTTTCCTGAGGCAATATTATTATATTGTCCTGTGTATCCCAAACAACACCCAGATATTCTATTCTCTGAGTTGGGTTGACAACGGATTTTTGAAAGTTCACATGCCAGCCTAACTCTTTCAAAATACTCAGCATTTCCGCAACCTGAGACATTAGTAGTGAAGGGTCCTGACTTACTAACAGGAAGTCGTCTAAATAAACTATTACCCGCATGCCTCTGGCTCTCAGGATTTCCGCAATCCAATTTGAGATCATTGCAAAAGTTCGGGGGGCTGAAGAGAGGCCAAAAGGGAGCACCGCTAGTTCCAATATTTCCCCGTTGTATATTACTCGCAGAAAACGTCTGTGAGTTTCTGAAATTGGTAAATGGCAGTATGCCTGGTGAAGGTCTATCTTTACCAACCAATCTTGGCTCTGCAGAAAATTCATTACATCGATATGAGATATTAGCTGAAAATGCTTTGTTGCAACGTAGCAATTTAACCCCTTCAAATTGAAAATCGGGCGATAGCTGCCATCTGACTTTTTTATCAGAAAAATCTTTGAATAATAACCTGGATTTAGTATCCGAGGTTTTACTAGTATTTTTTTCTCTCTCAAATCCCTGATCATTGTTGTCATATTGAGAGTAATCCTCGTTGCATATTTTTGTTTTATACCTTCCCCTGGGTAATGTAAAGGAGGTTTCATCTTTAACGGAATGAGACCCCTTGTTATGAGTTTCAGTAAGCATTGATTGGCCCCTAGATCCTTCCAAGTCTGCACATGATTCTTTAAGCACCCCCCTCTGAACTCCCCCAATTGACAGTCATTTCTGTTTAGAATTGGAAGCATAGTTGAAGGTGCCACTCTTACGAAAGGGCAGCTTTTTTCTATTCATGTCCTTCACCTTCTTATCATAATGGGGTTTTCTAGGAAAAGATCTATGATACTTCCTGTTCTGATGGGATTCCTGAAAAGTTGTTACTTTTCGTTCTCTCAAATATTCTGGTACCTCTAACCATCTATTAGCACCCCCCAGGGAAAGTATAATAGGACTCAACTTATCTCGACTAAACAAATATTCAGAACTTGGTGGAACCCCCTGCAAGATCTGTTTAATATTGACATTTTTAATTTCCTTAAGAATCCTATCTCTCCGTATCTCTATGCACTCAGACCGTTTCCCACAAATAATCTGCATTATATTTTCAAAACTTTTATAGTTCTGTGAACCTGGTCCAAAAACTGCTGTCAATTTTTCATAGAGCATATTAGGAGTGAGACTAGATGGATTAACAGTCATCCAGTTAATTAAATTTTGTAACTCAGTCTTTAAAGAATGTCGCTGTTCAAGGACAGCATTGGACAAACTTGCTAATAAATTCTCTGTAGAAGCTAAATAATCTTTAGTCTTATTAAAATGACAAAGTTCTTCATTAATCTTTAACCCTATAAAACCTGGCGTTGCAAGATAAGACTGCAAAGCTTTCTTATATCTTATGCCCTTCCAAGATGCCATATCAAATTGCTGAAGTTTATTTAACTCCTCAAGCCTATCTATGTTGGCTGCAGGGACAACTACGTTTTCATTTACTTCAGTACTTAACTGGCCCAAAACAAGGCTAGGGCCCGGCACAGGCGACACAGGCCTTTCCAAAAAGGTATCTTGTTGCATACGCTGTCTAACCGAGGCATTCTCAGTATCCTCAGTAAATGACCTTTGATTTAAAAGATATTGCGGTAACTGTACAATATAATCAGAAATATAACTTACCTGATTCATTAACGTGTTTAAACGTGGGTCCGAACAAGTCTGAACACGTCTGCGTTGGGCGTGTCTTGATCGCTTGTTCGGCGGCGGTGATACAATGCCCTCCTCATCTTCCGAAGATGAGGAAGAACTATCACTCTGACTATTTGAACGTTTCGATCTCTGTCCTCCATCCGAAGCGACAGAATCTAAATTACCCTTAACAGGTTCATCACCACTCTGAGAATTCATCTCTTACTACGTCTAAATTAGTTAAAAAAATAACTGAAAACTCAGTATAACAGTTACCACAAGTCAAAATATCACGCTTTAGAACACTGATACAATAAATATTAACTATTTTCGACTAAATTTCGATTGACAAAAAAAAACTTGTCTTTTCGCGGCGAAATTCACAAAGCTATGAAATGCCACAGACAAGCGCCAACTTTGGAGGTAAGAGGAGCGCCAGCTGGTGTCACAATCAGGTAAAAGGATAGACCACAGACATAAAAACATAGGTAAGATGGTCAAAGACTAAGAAATTCACGAGGTATTCTTCACTCCACGCTTTGTGTTTCATAAGGATGGATAATAATAAGATATATTATGTTGCTGCGCGTACAATTAATGGTTATTTATTATTGGCTAATAGTCTATTTTTGTTTCTCTCCAAAGCTTGGCTTGTCTACTCTATGGCCCACATAAGTTATTTATGAAGTATGAACTACATGAATTACTGTAACTAGGAACGATGTCGTAATGTAATCCACAGAAAAAAAAATAGACGTTCCTAGGCAGGACATAAAAATTTTTAACTTTTTCCTTATCATCACCATAATTACATTATTTTAATTTTTTACCTCCTAGCAATTATCTTATTTGCAAAATTGATTATTATCATACTCAGAACCTACTACTATTCAAGATATTATGATAGGTTGTTTAATATCCTTATTCGTTTCCTTGTAAAAAGGTGCTTACCGTGCTTTATAAATATCTGCCTTGAGTGCCAATTCATAGTAAAAAATACTGACGGTTCTGTATGGGTTCTTCGAACCGTTGCATGTAAATAAGTAAATGCAAATAACTCTTTCTGCGTACTATGTGTACGTAAGTGTGCGTAAATGACAACTTGTACGTACTCTGTACGTGTGAACATTGTGATTATCCTTAAGGATAGATAAAGCTTTTATTAACTATATCATAAGATATATACAATTTTAATATCTTTATCTATAATTATATTAAAACAAAGTCCCTAAAAGCTCTATGTCAGTATATGATCGATTTTCTCAAAATCTACTGAACAGATTTTTGTACAATTTTTACTAAATGATAGTACATTTCTTCCGGAAGGTTTAGAACAATAGTATATAACGGTTTTATGTAAATAGTCTTGAAGAGGTCGTAAAAAAAAAGCGTTGTAAAAAAAGCGTTTAACAACAGAGATCGAATAAAGTATTGTTCTAGAAAAATGTAGATTTACAAAAATAATACCGCGACAGCATGTGCATATCTTCTTTTTTTTTATACAGGATAAACCCCCTTATGGGTACTACCGCCCGACGGGGACAGGGGGTGGCTATGTCGGACTCGCACCGACTAAAACAACCTGTATGCTCCCCACGCTGCTGGTGGCGGGTGCAGGGTACCTTATTTGACCCCACCCCCGCCAGCAACAACTCTAAACCCCAGAGTGCGCCACCTCTGGGTCGGGGCCTCTAAAAGTGGCTCCTCCCTCTGCTGGACGATGCATCGGGAGCACCAGATGCATCGACCGCCTCGGGGACCTTATAAGGAGGGCGTCCGACAAACCCTGTTCGGAACGCCCAGAAGGTTCCCGTTAGGGCGACATGCGACGGACTTCGGCGAGTCGCCTGCGCCCCGCTCGCCTGCGGCGGATCGGATCCAAAGACTCGACTTCCCGGTTCCGTCCCGCCGCCTCCTTCCGCAAGATAACATCCTCGCAGAAGGAGGCCATCGCTGCCCACGATCCCTCCCTGTCCACCATGGCACGAACCACAGTGGGCAGGGAGAGATCGTGCCCCACCTCTGCCACGAGCTTCGCCCGCTGAACAAGCTGGGCAGTCTGCGAGCGTGTGTAGCGCCGTATCAAACTCGGCGCCGCACTCGTGGCACACACCAGATGCTTCGCACTGGGCCACCTTCCACAGATAGCTCCCGAAACAACCATGCCCGGAAAGTACCTGTGTCAGGCGAAAGGTGAGGAAGCATGTGCCTATCTGTTATGGTTAATTCACAAAACCTACTTTTATATTCAAAATTTGGATTAAATACACTGATCTGAACGCGGGCGAAGCCGTTGTCACAACTAGTTGAGATATAATTTGCATAGGTATTGTGTGCTAATTTGCTTGATTTTATTATAGTGGTGGATTTAGTTAATGTAGGTTGTTAACAGATTTCGTTGGAAAACCGTAAATCTATTTGAAAGCAATATAATCTCCATCCTACACGCTGTGCCTTGTTCTAAGACATGAAGAAATCATTTGAAATAATATTAGCTGCTTCCAGTAAAGCTATTTTTTTATTATTTCTAGTGTAGTTGTTAATTAATGCTAGAATGAAGATATTTAAAAGTAAATTTTATTATTTTTAATACTTTATTTTATTATTTTATTTTATTTCGAGTAAATTTTATTTTTAAAAGTATTTTGTGATGATGGATGAATAGTATAAGGCGTCCAATACAATGAATAAAATAATCATAATGCGAATGATAATTTTTTTAAATGAAATAATCTGAAAGGAATATCAATGGATATATTGAAAGTATGATTAATTTCAACTCAGCTGCAGAAGTCAAATCGACTTGACCACTGATAGGTATTATAAATTTGGCACTCAATATTTAACAAATTACAATTGGTGATCTTAAGCATGAAAATTACATCCGTTCTGAAACACTAAAAAGGATTTGTTTTGCTTCTTATCATTATACATACAGCCAAATATAGAAGTGTTTTTTTAGATATTTAAATCTTTAGTAGCGAGCGCATCGACCGCTAGGTGACGCAACTTGTTTTGCGCACTTCACTTAGTCACTGAGTGTTTTGAAAGAAAAAAAGATGCCCTCATTTCCGTTAGTAAACAAACACCGATATTCGAGGAGTGCCTGCATTTGTTCCTAAAGTAAACTCAAAAGCGATACAAGGTTTCTTCAGTAAACAAAGTATATTTGGTGCATGCGCAACAGTGCAGCTGTTTTCCTGTTATCGTTAGTTTCGGAAACAGTGTCACCTTTTCTTACTGCTTGTACTTGAAATAATCGGTTGAAACCTATATTGACTCGTACTTGTTATGTTTATATTTGAAGTAGTAATTACATATGTCAATTATATATTGATGGCGTAAAATAGGGTTAAGTTCAAAACAAGTCTTCCGTAAACTCTTACAATATTTACATTGTTGTTCTTTATATAACTAAAGAAATTATATCTTGATATTATTATTTCATAGCTCTTATTTCGATTGTGTACATATTAAATATTTATATAAAATATTTAAAATACTATTTTGCTATTTACACTAAACTAATCACAAATTATACTCTAACAAACCTTTTGTAAACAGGAAAATATAATTCCTTCGTTTTAGTTACATCTTAATATATAAAAAATGAATGTTTGTCTGTATGTCCTTTGTGGCCTCCGAAACGGCTGGACCGATTTTGATGAAATTGAAAGACAAATCTTTTGATCCAGCGGATGATCCTGTAAAATTCGGTGGAGATCGCAACATTCTTTTTCTCAATTGTCAATGATAGTTGTTATATTAAAGCTGATCTCATATCTTTATCAGAAAAGCGGGCTAGCATATTACCATACGTTCGCTATATATTTAAAATATGTTGAAGACATGTTATTTACAAATAAGTAAATTTGGTAGCTAACTCTTAAATTGTCTATTTCGACTACGTACTGTACTGCTGTTTATTGCGCTTTATTCTAAAAATCTCACTGTAAATATTAAATACTTATCTGTTTACATGGCACAATCTTAATTACATTCAAATTGTAATGATACTTTTTTTCTTTATTTATACATATAAAATAAGTTTTTAATGATAATTTAGTATTCAAACATTGGAGTTTATTTTTACCACGTAATTCGTTTATTTATGGATGTTTGTATTTTATTCGTTTGTGTTCTTATATTGTCCTTATTTATTTAAGGCGCTGAAAAATTTACCATATTGTAATTATTATTTTCACGTTTAGTATGGGTTTTGACTTTCTATACTGGATTTTGACCTTTTCTATACTAATATTAATAAATGAGAAAGTACCGAGATTTATTTGTAAGGTTAATAGTTTAATACGCCCATACTGTTTTTATGATTGTGATAAAATTGTTGTAATGGAAATATTATATAATTAGCGGCCTGACCCTGGCTCCATATTAAAATAAAAGGAATTACACTTTAATTATATAAATTAAACTTTATACTATACAATTAACACAATAAAAATTGATTTCGCATAGACTGAACGCGTCTTATAAGTATATTTATAACTGGCAATGAATGCCCCGCGGTTTCGCCCGCGTCCATACCGATCTCATGGTAATGGAAAGTCTACGAAGTCGGACTATAGATTTATTTGGTAGATTATTTAATTATAAAATATGGGTATCATTAATATTCTTGGAATAAGAGCTAACTCACCAAATGCAGGCCCCGCTATAACGGTCGCTACAATGAATGAATAATAATTTAAAAAGTATTTAACAGGTATTGAAACAGTTTAAAAAAAACATTTAATAGGATAAGGATTAATACAGATATGAATAAAAATATTTGATTATTGTCGGCAATTTTATCAACTTTTACAATATAAAAAAGCATAACTATAATATAATAGTTAGACATATGGTATCCCGGACTTTTTTGTGGATATTGATGCGTTCTATAATACTGTAGAATTTTTTTTTGTTCTATCATCAATAGTTTCGGCAGCGCACGTGATGAAAGATTTTTACGACCAAATTTTCACACCTTATTACAATTTTATTAGAGAGCCCTATTTTTTTTGAAAATGTAATAAAACCTATGTTGCTCAGTGAAGAAGCAGCTTTCCAATGGTGAAAGAATTTTGGAAATCGGTCCAGTAGTTTTTGCGTGAAAACATTACAAACATACACACATACAAACAAACATACAAATCTTTTCTCTCTATAATATTAGTATAGATAGTTCCCTTGAACAGTTCCTATAGGTATTGGCTTCACATATCTTTTCAAATATTACAAAAGTTATTTATTGGAATCAAAAATTAAAAATAATTTTATGAGATTGTCAATCTCGATTACAAATATAATGAAATATTTAAATTTAAAAAACAACAAGATCACATGTTACTTAATCTTTTACTAAATAGATATAGCCTTCAAAGTCTTGTAGTGGTAAAAAAAAATTCCAGACGTTACAGGAAAAATTTAGTAACGTAAAAGTTTAAATATTCAAAATAAATTATTTAAGTCTCATATAACTAATAATTTTAGAAACCCTATTTTTTTTTCTTTTTCTAGTCAAACAACAGACTATGGACCAATATCATGTGTCTTATACCACTCTACACGTGGATTAAAGGTTCTTCTCCAGCGAATCTTGCAGTTTGTCTTCCAGATCTGATGCTAACGTCTATCAGTTCTTCAAAGTCTATCTCGTCCCTGCATTAACTGTTATATTCTTTATCAAATAAATTTATAAAAAAAAAATCTTTTGGTCTCGTGTTATAATAATAAGCACAGAGTAGTTCGTAGTATCTTAATTGCTGTTTTATGTTCTTTTGATATGAGCTCGTGTCAAAATTTAATACGAATGACTTAATTAAATATTAATGAGAAGAAACATTATATCGGAATGCTATGTCATTTTCTTAAATGCTTCTTTAGTACAAAGTACGACTTTAGTTATATGTAACTTGGCATAGTCTTGTTAAAGACTTCAAACAGCGATCTGTTTTTGTATCTTTATTTTATTTATGGGATCCGATCTCAAACCGATATAACCTTATTATGTACTATTTTTATTCTTGATGGGAGTCTCGATTTTTTTATGATCTTTACTAATGTAAAGTAGTATATAATCTATTAAGAAATTGGCGATGTTAATTTTCGCCCATGAAATGACAACATACAGTTATAGTACTTGCAACCCACAAAATTTGTTATATAAGTAAACTTTTAAATTATTTTAAAACTTTTTATAGCATATAATAGCACAGAATACTGCTTTTTCAAAGAGTAGAAACGTGAAAGGTATTTGAAATGTACATCTCCTGAAGTGATTGATCATAACATTCTAATACATAATTCCTAAATTCCAGAAACAGGAACTTTTCTTGTTACGTTAAATAACGCGTTACAATTTACGATTGCAATTTACTATTGCTAATTTAACTGAATAATTCAAGTCGTCCTCTTATGTCGTAACTTAAAAGGAAAAACCTAACTCCGTACAATTTTAGCAGCGACCTTGCATGCGTAAATTTTAAGATAGCACTGTGTTAATAGTAAATCTAGTTCACTATCATTGCTTCATAATAGCATCTCGGTAGCTCCGTAAACATTTCAAATCACACAGTTAGTGTTTATTTTATTTAATTTTAGTGAGTTTACTTAATAGGCTTTGAATTTTGTATTTTAATTCTGGCTGTCAATTGTTTTTTTTTTTCAATGAGAGAAACCCAGCATAATTTATAATGTTAAGAATGAAACATACGTCAATCTGCTTTATGTTCATTTTATTCTAAGTATAAGGATAGCTTGTCTAATTGTACGACGATCAAACTACGTCGCAACAAAAACTAAAATTTTATTCAAAATATTCTTTGGTGGGAACGTATCAACCGTGCAGCTCTAATTTGGATCGACAGATTACGCTTATCCCAGAAACTCTTAAACATTTTCTGTTACTACAATTTCGTCTACGCGAAGCAATCACCTTACAGTGTAATCAAGAATCATGCAATTCAAATAAGCCCATATTTAAGGTTACAAAAATATCTAAGAAATGCTTTAAAGAACCTATGCCTATCTATTTATGCCTATCTTAAAAATAAACATGTCAATTCTTGGTACGAATCATGCATATTAACCGTTTGTAATAAAACTATATGTTAGAAATACACACACAAAACAATTTTGCTTGTTTTACAGGGGTATTGCACAATAATGTTTTTGCATAACACAACGAAATCTTACTGCTCATCTTCAAGGTATTATCATATTTATTTTTCCTGTATGGCTTGTTTAGCGCTAACTGAAACTTCAAAGTACCTAACAAAAACATTAAATATGTTGAGTCAATGTCATACTAATACACCTAAGATGCTAAAGCATACACAGGCTCAAACGGACAGCAGTGTTTATATGTTCTCAGGTATTTTGGAATCATTTTCCCCTCTGATGAAATTATTATGTATTTATATTCCCTTTTTTTAGTAGATATTCTTTAATTTCCTTAGAATAGCACTGCTATAAGTCAGAATTAACAGGTAACAAATAAGTATATTCCGTAATGGAATGCGGGGAGTACCCAGTACGAAGCGCTGAGTAATCGCATTTCTGAATGATTGCTTGTTTTTACCGTATGCTATTTATAGACTTATGACTTGTGTAACCGCTGTTTGTAAACAACTAAGGAGAACGTGAAAATAACACGTACAAATTTGTCTTTCTGATGGAAAAATTAATTAACTGGTCAACTTACAATTATTACAATTTGTTACTACAGCTTTAATACTAAGTGTTTTTAACAAAATTGCATTTTTTCATGCATCGACTTGTAATTTTTATAAACAGTCAGGTTGGTGCTGACGGGATAAAATCATTGCACATCGCTATGATTATATTATCCCTAAGCCGATCTGCAGTCAACTTCAAGGATTCAAACGGGACGGTGGCCCATAGATAATATTAAATTCTGATGTTTTCCTGTTTTATATTTTGTATCATGTAGTAATTTTTTTTAATTTTAAACTATATTTCATTATCCGTATAACAGGCTCTAATACAAGATCTATTAGGACTATATTACAAAATATTATGTTATGACAATATCTAAATCAGTGTTTCCCACCCTGTGGCTTTGGCCCCATAGAGAAAATTTGATTGTTAAGGGGGGGGGGGGATATATGAAAACGGACTCGAAATGAGCTTGAAGCTTTCGATCCGGGCCATTTAAGTGCAATGCTAGATTTTGGCAATAAATTCAACGAGAATAACAATAACTAGCATCTTTAACCATATCTGACTATAGAAACGTGAAAATGTATACTTGATTAAGAAATTTTTATTATTTTGTGTTGCGGTGTCGCTGACAAACCTCTAAATTCTGGTCAAAAAGGTTCTACATATTTATTTTAAAATAGATTATTAGTCTCATTAACAAAATACATGAATTTTCTGGAGAGTGCACGTAACAATAGGTGCCAAGGTAACGCTTAGAATGCGTAACACTGTAAAAATATATGATTATTTTAAAGCGAAAAAAAAAAAAAAAAACTTAATACTTCCCATGTTAGAAGCAGGAAATCCAATTGTTTTTAGAACAATTTGTGAATAGGTAAGTAGGAATGGTTTTTTGTCACCGCAAAACAACACCGATATCAGTACCAGTGGAATTTCCAATAGCTGTCGGCACTATACCGAGTTCCCAGCTTAATGCTTACAATTCAGCGGATTTCCTCATTAAGATTTCAAAACAAGCATTAATTTTGTTATCAATTTGTGTATGTAACCTCTTCCCTATGTATTTAAAAAAACCTTGACAAATATACCTAAACGAACAACTTTAAATCCTCATACTGTTGAGTTGTATTTTATTTGTATAACTAGCTTTTACCCGCAACTTCGTTCGCGTGAATCATAGTGTTGGGATAATCATTAGCTTCTGTCACTCCAACCCTGCAAATATCTCCATCACAAAAATAATATTAATTACCTAATTAATTTAAATTATCGATTTACTCATTAATTTAAACTATCGATTTACTAATTAATTTAAATCTTAATTAATTTAATTTTTTTTTAAATTTGTTTTCGGGTTCTTTTGCCCTAATTTGTTCGCCGCCTTTCATATTTCGTAAGTTTTATTACTTAACACACTTTAACACAAAACAATTTTTAATTTTATAGAAATTTGTGGCTTTTAGATTTAGTAATATTATAGATACACAGCAAAGAGACATTTCATTTACATTTCAGATGATATTTTATAAAAGACAATTTTCATGTTACCAATTTGTTGTTGGATAATGTTACACAATCGTATAAATATTGACATATTTATAAGATACTAACGTCACTCAATTGCCTTCCCGGAACCCCTCGACTAAGACTTAAACTTTATGGTATGGTATTAAAGTTCAGATTGACTTAAGTATTATCTCGAATCTTTTTATGGGAATATAGAAAAGTGATGTTTTTCGACTTTTCCCGGAATTTTTATAAATTTTCCTTTCTGTAAGAACCATCTTCATACTTCAAGGAATATAATAAAAAGTAATTATCGAAATCGGTTCAGGTGCTCTCGAGATTTTCGCTTAGCAACACAATCAGTGATTCATTTCAATATTATAGATAATCAATTTAAGTGACAACATCATCATTCTCCTGCCCTAATCCCACTCTGCGTGGGGTCGGCACAACATGTTATAGACATGTTGTCTCATGATTTGGCTAGGCATTTTAAGACCGGCCGCTTGCCTGACGTCAACTTACCTTAGTCGCAGTTTATGACACCTCGGTAAGAAGTGAGGGTGGTCTATTCTAATCGGCCGGATACCACACGGCGGAATCAATATAAGTGAAAACATGAGTCTTATTTGGTAGCTTTATGTTAAGTGATAAGTGCTGATCTTAAACTCTCAGTTATATTTTACAGGCAGTAGCTGTCATATATATATATATTGTTTGTATTAACTTTCTTTCACTCTTTTCTGTATACTCCATTTTTTGTCTTAATTTAAGGATAAGAATAGTTTAACCGTATCTTTCAGTTGTCTTAACTTAATTTGAAAGTTATTATCATCTCGAATTACAATACTTCTTATTTTTAGTTGTTCAATGTTAATGTTAAGTGTGTATTTTGTTGGTAAATAAATAACTAAATGAGATTCGAAATATTATTAAATACTGCGATTTAACAGTCAATATGTCAGACTAATTATTATTTTAATAAATTTTAGTATTACTAGAATATGAAGTAATGTGCTGAATATTAATTATGCTCCTATACTCTAAACATTCATCGATATATATAAAAGGAGTGGCTTCAGAGTTGACGAATGATAGAGGAGAATGGAAGACGAAGATATATTGTGTCGACCCCACTTACAGTATAGAGATTCTCTCTAAATTACTTCAACAGTTTAATAAAAAATTAAAATAGATAAAAATATTACACAATATATCTATAATTATAATCAAACAAAGTCTCCAAAAGATGACTTTCTGTATGTAATCGATTTTCTCAAATTCTACTAAACGGATTTTTGTACGATTTTTCCGAAAGGTTTAGGTTGATAGTACATTTAACGGTTTTAAGTAAATTGTGTTGGAGATGCCGCGGATTTGTAAAAAAACTCGCCTGGGAGCTGGGAGCTTCAGTCGCCACTTTTACCAACAGAGATACAGTAATATACTAAAAAAATATAGATCCATAAAATACTACAAAAATACGGTGATAGCATGTCTCTATCTCTTATATCTTATGGTTAACTCACAATAACTACTTTCATGTTCAAAATTTCAATTAAAAATATTACGTTATACTAGGACACACTGATTTCCACACGGGCGATGCCGCAAGCACAGTTAGCTAAAAAGTTTTAAAAAACGGGTCGCTTTATTTAATTAAAAAATGACGTTATCGTAAGACTTAAATATGATATAGTATTTAAAATCAGTTTTCCTTGTTAAGTCACTAAAAATGATAATATTCGGCAATACCGCGTGGGTTGTTTATTGGGTTTTGCTTTGCGGTCAATCATCTTTATCTAGAATTGTGTTAATAATAACTACAACGGTTCCCTGATTGAAAGTAGATTTTCCAGATAATAAATCAAATTTATATTTATACAGGGTGGTACCGATGATACGACATTAATAAATCCACTGATTATTTGTAAGAAATATTTATCTTTGGCATGATTCAATTTCTTAAATATCGTTTAAAAAATATATTTTCGTAAATAAGTATAATTTAATTTAGATCTGGCTTTGTTAGTAATGGTTGCACTGGCGCTAGCCGTGTGGTATCCGCCAGAATAGAATAGACCACCCTCCTTGCTTACCGAGGTGTCGTAAAAGGCGACTAAGTTAAGTTGACGTCAGGCAGGCGGCCCGTCGTAAAATACGTAGCCAAATCATATGACAACATGTTTGTAACTTGTTGTGCCGACCCACTTAGAGTGGGATAAGGGCAGGAGTATAATGATGGTTGACTGACCTGGCGCGGCACGCTTGTTCTAAAAACATTGTGGTTTGCTTTTCTTTCACCTATTTCGTTTTTGGGTCAAGGTTATTTTTCTTTTCGTGTGTTGTAATAGGGTACGGTCGTTGATATCTATAAATTGTGTATATATAAAAAAACGAAAATAGTTTCGAAGGCCAAAAAACTGTTTTTTATATGTTCTGATGTGTGTTGGTGACTATAATTAAAACCAAACTTTAATCGGTACCATCCTGTATAAATTTTTACCAGTATTCCTATTGAAAACACGCCGTTGGAACACAAAAAAATATAGATAAAATGAGATAAGTTACTGATATTTTGTTTGCTCTGTGAGTTAAGTTGGTATGTTTGTCGGGTAAAGTCCCGCATTAAACGATGATTCATCTAATTTTCCATTATGTCTGAAGCCTGAATATCATGTTATTTCAAACCTTAACTGTTAAGACATCCTTTTTAAAATTATCTTCTGTCTAAATTATTAGCGGGTTCGACAGCGTGGAAATTAGTATGTCACGAATATGTGTTTCAGTCTACTGACATAGACTATAATGTAACCTAAACACTCCTCAAAAATTTGACTATCTTTTAGTAAGAACCGTATAAAAATCCGTTCAGTAGATTTTTAGAAAATCGATCATATACAAACATACAGCTTTCGGGGACTTTTTTATAATATGTATAGATATATATTTCTTGTTCCCGAGAGAAAAACGGGACTTTTTCATCTCATAGATTAACCCGGTATAATATATAATATAATATTCAATTTTACCAAATTTTACCAATATTATTCTAGCGGAAAAGCCGTTATAACGTAATAACGTTGATAACGTAACAGACACATAGATAGACTTTTTAAATAAATTCGTAATATAATACAAATATAAATGTGGAATCAATTGTTTTAGGCTCTCGAAAACTCAAAGATATGAAGTTAAATTGCGTTTGCTTGTTTGAATATACCTTCCTTTATTATTTACTTGCGGTAATGTTATCGATAACGAGTAAGGAATGCATTATTTCATCATTTTGTCGGGTAATTTGTAATAATTATCGTATTAAATAATATTGCAAATCAACATTTCAATATTGTAAATGATATCCGTGTAATCAGCTGCAATTACTGATGCTTGATTTATTTTTAATATCATCATCAATTCGTTTTAATTCCTTCATAACTTCTTATCAATTTCTGCACTACTAAGTTTGATATTTACCGTTATTATTTATACACCAAATGAATGCGTCGAAGTTGATTTTCCTTCATTTGAACGTGTGCCCGTAGAATCTTAATCGATATAACATTTTCCTTGTAACAGTCAAATCGTGATATGAAATAAAGCGAACCTATGATAATACTGACGTGGTGAATGCTTTCGATAATAGGCAGTCGAAGACAATCGTGATTTTACACCACTTCATTTACTAAAATCGTCAACCGAATGAATAATACTGAAATGTCCGTTTACTTTTCTAATAAGAACATCAGTTTTGGGTGTTGGTAATGGTTTTTACTTATTATTTGTGAACTGTGACTCTGGTAATAACGAATTCTATTAATTCTTTTGCAAAAAAAAAAAAATTGTTTTACTTTTTGAATTATTAGAACTATTAGAATAGACCACCCTCATCTCTTACCGAGGTGTCGCAAAAGACTACTAAGGTAATTTGTGCACTGTTAGTAACCGGCTGAGTAGAATAGACCACCCTCATTTCTTACCAAGGTGTCGTAAAAGTTAGTAAGTTGACGTCAGGCAGGATCGTAAAATACCTAGCCAAATCACACCACAACATTGTTAGAATATGCTGTGCCGACCGAACTTAGAGTGGGATAGGGACAGGAGAATGACGATGATGATTTTTAGAGACAAATGATAAGGCAGACTTAATACAATACTATACATCAAAAACATCATGTAAACAACAAAAATTAGTTGAATAACCAAGGTTAAAGTTTAAAGTATATTCACTTCTAAATAATTCAGACGTCTAGACGAAACTAGATTTCAATTCGGTCTAGACAGGCTACGACCCCTTTATCACGCTACTTGGACTGTGTTAACATGAACCATTTACGAGTACTTAGTTATCGTACTAGGGGTATATTTAAGCTTTCATGGATTAGAAATAGAAAGAGCACGTCATCCATATTAAAAGTTTGTAGGTTTAAGGCCCGGACACCTAATAGTTTTCCTTAAAACATTACGTACTTAATTGATAATTAAAATTATTTATTATATTTCAAATTATATGCTTTACTTGAAAGAAAAACACGTATGTGAAATTTACATCCGTCGAGAATAGGAAAAAATAGACAAGTAAAGTTTCTTTTTGTTACTTTACTTCTATATTGAAGTTTAGTTTAATGTTTAATTAGAGAGACTATCACAAATCAAATATTTATAACTTACTAGCGGTCCGGCAACGCGTTACTGTGGCACAGTCACTTTCGATTGCCCCTCGAAACAAAACTGTCATTGAAAGTTGCTAAAAACGCGGAGTTAAAAATACTTCGATCGCTTTATTCGCTTGGTCAATCTAAGATTGCCTGAAAATTTCAAGCAAATCAGATATACATATATATGCATCTAGATATGTTTCTCAATTTATCGTTTAATATAACTCCGTAGATACTCTGTAATATATATTTTTTTTGTTTCATATTATATATAGCATTGTCGCGCGCACGATTCAAAGGAGCCACTGAAAATCAGGTTTGGCGTCAACCTCCCCCCAAAATAATTTGAGTGGTGATCCTTTTTGCGTCACATATATCTATTTAAGTCACTTATAAAACAAAGTCCCAAAAAGCTGTCTGGATGTAATCGATCTTCTCAAAATCTACTGAACGGATCTTTGTTCAGTTTTTACCAAACGATTGTGCAATACTTCCGAATGGTTTAAATAATATTATGTTAATTGTGTTAAAGAGATCGCGCAGTTGTTAAAAAATTTGCTTGCTGAGAGCTTTAGTCGCGTGCGCTGCGTGAACCAGCAGAGATATGCTAAGGTAATGTACTAGATAATTGTAGATCTATAAAACTGCTACAAAAAATCCGCGACAGCATGTCTATCTTATGGTTAACTCACAATAACTACTTTTATGTTTAAAATTTGAATTCTAGAAAAAAATAGTGGCACGCTGATTTCCACGCGGGCGACGCCGCTGGCACAGCTAGTTCATAATATTTTAATGTTTCTTTATAGAATCCATTTAGGTTAAGTTATTTTCTTATGTTTTTTAAAACTATTTTTCATATCCCTCTTGTATGTACATCATGGTGTGAACTAATAAATTTATTCTTATTCTTATTCTTATATGTAAGAACTTTTTCAAATTTTCATCGTGCTGTTTGCCTTAACGGTTTTTCCGACGTCACTGGGCAAAATATTAATGTGGTAACTGTACCTAACGGCTTCTAACGTCATCGTACCGGAACCGTTCACAAAGGCTACACATATTCCAGAAGTTATTCCAAGATATGCAGGTATCTTTTTCATGTTTCTCTTTACCTATTCAAATTCAAATTCAAAATGTTACTTAGTCAAGTAAAAATTCTTCTGAATTTTAAACTCTACTGCTGGTTCGGAGAACTGCTCCTAGCAAGAGCCAGCAATAAATTCGTCTTTTCTTTTCAAAATAAATTTCTTACATTTCGTCATTGCTATCTTGTACAGTATCAAAGAGTAGCTATATCCACGTATAGTAGGCTTTCTGTATCAGCCTCCTATAAATAGTTTCTTTAAACTGCTGTAATAACAAACCTCCAATTTATTTTGAATCATATACCACAACCAGTGGTTGACCCTTTGAAGTAGGTATATACATCTCCAATTTATTATGCAAAAACATTATATTGCTAAAAATATACTCTGAAGCTAATGTAAGAACGACTTCTTTCACTCTATTAACTTAACTATAAACACACGTCTGATATTATTAATACTATTCTAATTATATCAATAAGAATATACTATGAAATATAGCCCAATGTGCTAACCTAATTTTTTAAAACCTATGAATCCTTTCCCACCACCTGCCAGGAAGTTCAATGTCCAACGGAACTTCCCAATGAAACACAATAATGAGTTTAGGCTGGGTCTTGTTTGATGACGGTTAGTCACACGGTAGAAAAAAAGTGACCTAAAATGAAAATTTAAAAAATGTGTTTATTTCTTTATTGAAGTGTAACTTAACATAACGCATGGCATGATTAATTCGTATTCGTTTAGTGCAACTAACTACGTGAAGTAATACACAATTCTTGTTGTTTTCTTTCGCTACAGAGTTTGCTCGCAAAAGAATTACAGTGTTGCACATGCTATCCAAATTGCGGTCCAGCAGGCCTACCATGAACTCTTATTGCGACTCAATTGAAGACGTAAACGACGACCGCGAACCGCTTTCTTTTCGTACCATGAAGTGTTAATTGCATTGGGGTCGTAATGTTTGAAAAGGATAACGTTATATGAACTATTGATAACTCTGTCTCTTTTACTAACATGTTCTTAGGACGAATTCCGAACGCTACGACAACGACTTAATGTATGCGTCTTTAAGACGTCATGGTATGAAAAAGCCAAACAATTTCGTTTATGTCTTCAATAAGAGTTTATGGTAGGCCTGCTGAAGCCCATATGTTTATTTTCCTTTCTCTCTATACCCATAATTATGCATGGCCAAAACATTATCTTCAAACAGATTTATGTAATAAATATCCCAATGAAAATATCACAAAAAGACACCATAAATATTGCATTAAGTACTGTACGTAAGTATTATGTTAAGAACACCAAGACTTTAATTTTAATATTTATGTAATTTTCTACACCAAAGCACCATCAAACTATCAAGGAAAGCAAAATATTGACCGTTCACTACAAGCTCGGTAAAAAGTAACTTGGACCATCATGCCATCTCGAACAGAATATTTTTCTACACTTAATTTTTGAAGGAATTAGATAAAGACATATTTAGCGATAGCATCCATACATTTAGGCAAAATATAATTAAAATTTAAAAACAACAATAAATAATTTATTTTATAAATAAATAAATAAATATATTTATTGTTGTTTTGCTAATGTATATTTAATAAACTGCGTAATAATTAAGTTTACAATATTATTATAGTTTGTATTGTGTATATGTATATCTATTGTATGCCGTGGTAACCTATAATTAAGATTACATTTAATAAAATTTCTATTTGTAGAGTATTTTATAGTTTATAATAATGTAATTATAATATTATAATGTAAGACTTGTTATCCTCAATAAATAAAATAAAATAAAAGGCAAATAAAATTGATAAATAAATTAATGCGCTCTCTAGCATGTTCCAGAAAGAACCATACGTAAATGACAAACATGTAAGTTAAGGTGCATAACCTATAACGACTTACACTAATAGGAAACACTTATTTCGGTTTCGCGCGCTATATAAAAATGATGAGTGCTCATTAGTGGTGTTCAACGAGCCATTTATTACGGATTCTTGTGGTGATGACCGAGCCCCCAGCCCCGGTTAAGACGTCGGCGTCGCTTCGTTAGTTCCGCACTATTGCGGACCAACTGTTGTATTCCGGTCGCTTCAGTTTTATCATTATCCCTGTTCTATACCAGTATAGAGCGCTATTACTAGACGAATTATAACATCTTTTTCCTCAAAAAGTATCAAACAATGCGTTCGATACTTTTGAACCTTTATGCACATTGTGAACAAAAGAACTTAGTAATTGAAGCCATTTATAAGTTCCCATCTCATCTTAATATCACAGATAAAAGATCAAGCGCTATTCGTTGAATAAATACAGCGAGCAAAATTATTTAGCTACCAATTAATGCACTGACGCAGCGTGGTGGGTTTAAGTTCCAACTCTTACCACGGAAACGAGAGAGGAGGCCTTAGCCCCCTTGTACTAACAGGCTACTTCATTAATTTTATATATTAATTTGACAATATAATACCATCACCACAGCATAGCTATTATTAAAAAAACAAAGTCCAAAATACCTGTCTGTCTGTAAGTAATCGATTTTCTCAAAATCTACTCAACGGAATTTTTGTACGGTTTTCACCAAAAGATAGTTCAATACTTCGGGATGGTTTAGATAAATAGCATATATCGGTATTATGTAAATTGTGTTGAAGAGATCGCGCAGTTGTTAAAAAACTTGCTTGCTTGGAGCTTTAGTCGCGTGCGTTGCGTGAACCAGCAGAGATACGCTAAAGTAATGTTGTAGAGAATTGTAGATCTATAAAAATACTATAAAAAAAAGTCTGCGATAGCATGTCTCTATCTTTCACGGTTCACTCACAATAACTACTTTTATGTTCAAAATTTCGAAAATTCCGGAAAAGTTTCGTAAATCACTATATATACATTATATACATAAACTATTTTATGTATACACTATATACATAAAATAGCCACCGGGTCTTTCCTTCTCTCTATTTAACTAAATTTTCAGAATAAATTTTTATGCAGTTGTCACCAATAGACAAAATTTTTAAGAGTGATTCATAAAGAAGCTTTATCAAGGAACATATTATTCTTGAAAATGCGGAAAAAACAAATGTGCCTAAGATCTTAAGTCAAACACGCTGCATTATTATGCTGATATAACAAAACAATATAGGGTGGGTTATTCTTTTTTATAGGTGTACAGAAAAGTCTACGACGGCATTTATGTATCCTTTAAGGACAGATTGATATACCTAATGGTAA
Source organism: Morpho deidamia (assembly GCA_947086505.1). Taxonomy (NCBI): domain Eukaryota; kingdom Metazoa; phylum Arthropoda; class Insecta; order Lepidoptera; family Nymphalidae; genus Morpho; species Morpho deidamia. The sequence goes on from CAMTZC010000027.1 coordinate 9,033,808, forward strand.
AATGGTCACTTAAAATGTGACTACATTGTCTTTGAGCTAGAGAAACTTTCAAGTTTGGAAACATTTGATTATCGGTTTCGTGTATCAATTGTGTATATTATTCTCTAATTTGTCTTTTTACGACTAATAATTATTTGTTTTGGTTGATATATTTATCAAATCATAATTATATGTATATAATTTTTTTACTCTACGTTTGAATGTTTCGTACTAGTAGAATTGAATGTACAGAAATTAAACACCATCTGGTATTTATTTCTTTAATATAATCCTTCATTTTCACTACAGTGCGATACCTCGTATAATTATGACAACCATTATCGAGCACCTTTCTAAATATTTTATAAGCAAACCTAAAGGATCGGTTTAATATAAAACCGGTATTCATATATGTAGTTATTTGACATTCTCGGATTCAAATACGATCTACACACTATTATCGCAGGATGTATTTTATATCGTATTTCTGGTTGAATATCTTTTAATGGATATAATATAGTTGATTTCTGCCTAAAACACCGGGACATCTCGATTGCGTGGGAACGTTTACCCGCATATCAGTTCTCACGATTATTGTCTAATCGGCTTATGTTCCAGTCTCCATGGTTAAAGTAACAAAATGGAGAATAGCCTTTTTTCCCTTAATATAGCTTCTAAAGTAATTATCGACATAACTATCGTCGCAATGTCGTAGATCTATTACTCAATTTACTATTCTATTACTTAATTTAGTTCCTACATTAAGTACTAACATTCGTGATTGAATTGCGTAAATAATAATTATTTCATCATTAAAGATGTAATGTTTATAGTTTATACGAGACGTATATAATATGAAAATGTTAACATACCAAGCGTTTTTTTGTGTTATAGGGAGTAATTTTAATTTTAGGTTACATGCACAATACCACTCACGGAGTATACGTGAATCAGTGGCTAAACTGTCCCTAAAGATATTTCATTTAAAATTAAGACTTGTTTATTAGATTTATAGTAGTAAAAGTAAAGTAATGGCTTTTACTATCCTACTGCTGGGTATAGGACTCCTCTCTCCGTTTTTGAAGAGAAGGGTTGGTGCTAAGTCCTACCACGCAGCTCCATTGCGGATTGATAGGTTACACGATGACTCAAAAGCATGTGATAAATTGCACGGGCTAGGACCCCCCTTTTCGAGAGAGTCGCGTGGTCTCACCGCTGTCACAGCTTATTTTACCTTTAAGAATTTTTATTTATCATCAGTTATTTTTAAATTATCTTTATACGTATACGATCATGAGAAATTTAGTGAAATACAAAAATTAACGTCATCATTATTTCAATTATAGAAATTAACAAATAATGATAATTACGTAATGATAAATAATGTGTAAAGGTAAAACAATACGGTTTCCGTACAACACAGCTTCAAGGTCGGGGTTATTGAACCGATATACGTCTTTCGTGAGGCGCCATTGCCTGATATACATATACATAATTACGCTGTAGGTATTTGGTTTATTAATTCTATTAGGTAAAAAAAACTTAAAATGTCACAGAGCATAGCCTAGTTGCTTTAAGTAGAGTTGTGAACTTCTTGTTTTACCGGTTTCCGAATTATCTTACGGGTAATTTACACATAAATTTAATATTTCGCTAATTTTAATAATGTAGCAGTCTATTAATCTCCCCTTGCTAGGTACTCTTCTTAGAGAGAAAGATACAAAACTGATTTCCACATACCTGATCCAATGCTAATTGGCAAAATATAAAATTCCAAATGATTCATAGAAGCAGGCGTTACTTTGCGGAATTCCATTTTACAGGCATTATAACAGAACTACCTCGCTATAATCCGCACGGGTTAAGCGAATGCATGCAAAGCTAATGTGTATGAAGCAGGCAAAATTTACGCACCTTATACATGCAGGACAAGCCACCACACGCACCCCAAGGCGCCTCCACCAGCAACAATGCACACAAGCAGCACACACAACCACCACCACCACGATCTCGACGATCGTTTCGCTCCGAAACCGAAGCATCATCAGGAGGATAGGCTCCGCGACAAAAATTGCAATGCGCATTACGGGTGCGTGTGGTGGCTTGTCCTGCATGTATAAGGTGCGTAAATTTTGCCTGCTTCATACACATTAGCTTTGCATGCATTCGCTTAACCCGTGCGGATTATAGTAAGGTAGTTCTGTTATAATGCTTGTAATATAAAATTCCATTCTTCATGATTTCTTACGGAATAATGCACATAAGTTATAAGGAAAGTCTAGTGTTTAATCACCATTGGGTATAAGTTAATAAAAATCCGAAATAAGTTTTGGCTTTGCCATTACAGCAGTTTAAAAAACTTTTAAAAGGAGACTGACACAGAAAGCTTACTATACTGTTGAGGATTATATACATGATAAGAATGCGTGGATATAGCTACTCTTCTACCCTATAGACGATAGTTATGACTAAATGTAACTAGTTATAAGGAATATAATTTGAAAAGAGCAACCGCCAAGTTTCTTGCTGTCTCAACTCGGTAGGAACAGCTTTCTAATCCAGCAGTAGAATTGACTATTCAAAAGCATTGGTTAACAAGTTTACTTGAATAAAGAATATTTTGAATTTGCATTTGAATTCTTATCTTCCTCGCGAATCTTTACTTACATTCATTCGCTATACTTTACTTTTAAATGTCTAATTGGTCAAAAGTGACATAAGATCAGGTCAAATAAATAAATCTTACATGTGTAAATTAATCGTGGTAATTTTAATATTATTAACCCCATCCGCAGAATAAAGTTACATGTCCTATGTATATAAATAATCTTAATTTTGATCATAATTACAAACTAATTTCAATGGAAACCTGGCGTATTGGTCACAGTTTCGTCGTCATAGGAAACAATAACATTCTTGTTTACTTGAGAAACACTCACTTATCACTGTTTCCTGGTATTCATATGAGCTGTTGCATTACAGTAAATAAACCGATCAGTAAGTAAGTAAGTTAAGGTATGAAGTACAATTTGTAATAGCTTCTATTTTGTATGCATAGCTAAATCTTGCAGAATAAACTGGCTTATCGCTACTGTCATATATAAAAATGCCAACCCTAATATAATACGACACAGCTGGAATCGTCCGCCTATAGGGGACCGAAATTTCCCTTTAAGGCGTTTAAGAATTATTTAACTGTTATATTGTTTTAGCAGTGAATAGCTTCACAAACAGTTATATTTCGTATTGATTTATCATTCATTGTGCTTTATAACTGTTTGTGAACCTAAAAATGCGATCTTTTAAGGTGTGCAATTTAAAAAATATCTCGAAGGATAAGGTCTATCGATATGTCTTTTTTTATTTAATGAACAGACAATTAACGCCTCTTATTCTAAATAATTTATAGAAGTGGGCGTTACTTTTCAGAATACCCTACCGTACAAGTTTATTAATAAGATATTATTAAGATATATTTATTAATTAAGATTAAGAAAATCTTTGTTATTTTTTCGTGCAGCCTTATCTCCTGACGATGCTTCAGTTACGGGGCTTATCGATCGTTGAGATTGTCGTTGTGAATATGTGTTATGCTTGTGTAGTGTGCTATGGGTGGTGAATGGTGGTTTCTTGCAATACGTGCGTACACTTAGCATTACATAGATTTTCTTAACAAACGCGGATTATAACAAAATAATTCTATGATAACTTTTGCCTCTATACTTTTTGACCATTTTACTGGGTAATAGATAAACTTATATATTTAAGTAAGGTAGATAGAAAAAGACAGCAGGCTTACCACTTACGGGTCTTGTGTAAATAGGTAGGAATATGACGATAATATATATTTGATTATTTCTGAAAATTTTGCACAAAGCCTAGCCACTGAGCTTCTTTCGATAACGCTGCCTAATCCGTTTGAGAACAAAACAAAAGTGCACGCCCCTCCACCAAATTACATTATTTTAATGTGTGAGAGAAAATATTGACTGTACTATTTTATATGTGTGCGCGCAGCAATTTCAAAGTTGACTCGACTCATTCGCGCACTTAAAGGTCAACTAATTGCTCGACTGGTATAAGTCAAACATTTATATGGCGGAGAATGCACGCTTTGTATGAGACAACACGTCTATTCTGTCACGCGTTCCTATCATTTGTGCACTGGCTGACCAACCAATCCGGTTACACGGGTTACAAGTACCGTTTGCATAAAAATAAAATTAATATTATGTAATATTTATAATCAAATTTATGTTGAAAATTCTTTAGAATAAAAAGTAAGTGTTTAACGTTTCCCTGGAGTAATAGTAAGCGCTGTGGATTGTAAACGTGAAGTTCCGCATTCGAATCCTAGAAAAAACATATTAGTATATTTCTAAAATTTATCCCTGGTCTTAACTAGATAGATACTTCCGACGTACCCTTCTAACAAAGACGTACCACCAAGCGGTTTTGCATTCAGGTACGATGTCGTGTAAAAACCCTGAATGGTGACACGTTTAATCTCTAAACCCTTTCAAGAAACTTAGACTACATCGGCATCCATCAGGTGAATTCACAATCAAGAGCTAGCTTGCCAACTTAATTTAATAAAGATCATATCATATATTCATTATGCAAGAAGAATGGTTAATAAAATGTAATGTACAGAAGTCTGTTCATTTATTTTATTAGTAAAAAAGAAAAAAATTAAACCGCAATAAATATTTACTATTTTAACGCTATTCACTCACGTCGCTATCTTCAGATTCAGACTCAACATTAATTATAAATTCAAAATTTTTCATATATTCTCTCTCAATATCATTCACATTTCGACACGTATTTTCCCACATATTTCTATCAATCATGTCAATTCGTTCCTTAATTAAAGCAATGGCTTTAATGATGAAATAATGATAGATGTTAAGTATTGCCCGTTTTTTTCGCCACATAGTTTTATAAAATTCTCCATATTTTTCTATTAAAGAAAAAAATTATCTAATTATTATTTAAAATAAAAAATATTTATCCTCTTTTTTGACATTCTAACTGTACTTTTGGCAATAATCGATGCGTGCTCCTACTTTCGTGTCTGTCCGGCAACTGAGTAACCAATTAGAATAACAAGTTTGCATGTATTTCGTCTGTACATAAGTTTTCTGTGTGTGAGTAAAGGCATTGGAGGGGCGTGCACTTTTAGAATGAAAGATCTCTACGGTAGGGATATACTATCAATGCTTATTATTTGTGAAACTCACAATGTCGTTTTTAGGGAACTAATTAGACTGAGACAGTATAATTCCTTATCAATTTACATACACCTTAAACATTTGATGCTTAACAGCGTCCGTTACACCATAATTTAAATGAACTTCTAAAAAGTTATCGCGGAACGACATTAACGCGCGCCACAATATTAGGAAAGGAGAACTCGACAATAGACACAGTAACTCGCGGCCGGATATTGCTAGTAGATAATAAAATAAGGTCCCGACCTTCAGACTTTTAGAATGCGCCTTTGCAAATTACTTCGAAACAAGCTTTACGATTAAATATAAAATTAAGTTGCACATTACGCTAACATAGAATAAAGCTACATACTGACTATTATTAATCATTGTTTTTAATATGTGTCATTACATTTATATCTTATAAAAATCTGTATGGAAATTAGTCAATCCTTGGAGGTTGCACTTAATAAGCATTTAATTTTTTTTTTGTTTCGTATTGACTGTATGCTGTTAGCCCTGAATGCTTTTACAGCGTACCGGGCGGCACGGGCGAGCGCAGAAGCATCATCGAGGTTGCGAAATGCAGAGAGTAGAGCGCAGAAGCTCTATTAGCGTCGGTGAACGTCGTCCTAAGGGTGCCTCCTGTGAGGCCGGACCACGGCTTAGGGTACAACGCGTAGTGAAGGGCTGATGTATGACTTTGATTTATCATTGCGACGTCGGAAGGATGGGGAGAAGCCACGACCGACCGACGTCAAAAAACTTGGACCACGTCTTCGCCGGCGAAAACGCTGTGTGTGTGTATTACGTGTTTATGTGTTTGCGATCGTTATTTGATCGTCAGGGTCATATAGGATGCTTTTTGGACGCCTATATTTTCGGGGGTCAGACCTAACTGGGAATTAGCATTTAAGTGCGTTTAACCTACAAAATAATAACACAAATACAACTACAAAATAACCCGGAAATAAGTGTTTGTCGTCAAATAAATATGTATTTGCGACGGCCTTGGGCCAGCTAAGCATATCGGTGACTGACCGGCCCGGGTTGCTGACACAAGAAAACTTTTAACCAGTTGTACTGGTGAATATCTATTATAATCAAATCTCAAGATGTATAGCGCAATCTGTTGAATAAAACATATTTGTAATTTTTAATATTGTAAAAAGACAGGTCTTTGCTGTCTTTATTTAACATACCCAGCCCGCTTCGCCGTGCGTAATTTAAGGATATCAGTTGTTCAAAAACTGTCATAGACAGCTCAAAATATGCTCCGATCGACACCAAACTTTGCAAGATCATAGGCTCAAAATTTCATTAAAATCGATCCAGCCTCTGTAAAGAACATACTTTTACATGTATAGATGTGCGCAGTCCAGAAAGATAGAAAATAAAAATAACTATACCATCTTACAGATCTGTACGCGGATATGAAACTTCAAATCTAAATCAGAAGTGTAAAATTAAAACATTTCATAATTGAATATTTGTTAATAGACTAGTTCTTTATCGCTCGGTCAGACTTTTGTCTTTAAAGCAGTATCAATTTACACGAGCACTTCGATTAAACCTTGTAGTTTTGACATTCACTTGTCAATCAACTCATTTTATTACCAATTCAACGGATATATGAATAAATAAAGACGAATTATAATGCATTCAGAAAACATTAAACTGAAAGTCATTATGTGCGGACACGTTTCATTTATAATTAGGTAAATTAAATCACTCATAGTCTCAAAACATCGAATAAATACTTCAAACGAACAGGATAGACTATAGAATTAGTCTACAATGCACCCGTTCGCGGTATTTATCATTCTTTTAAGTATGTCAGAAAACAAATTATATTTTTTTTATTTTTAAAAGCAAGACGTTCCAAAACGCAAGTAGTCTCTATATAGATATTTGTAAACAAGCACAGATCTGTAAATTTGTCTATACTATATTTGTCTAGTCTATAGATAGACTTTTTGAAAGGTCTTGCTTGTTTCCTGATAGTGGTCACAACCCAATATCATCATAACATTTTAAAAACTTGCACTATAGTATAATTTTCGTGATGTTCAAAATTTAATACTATTTTTTGAATAGTTTATTGTAATGGTCATCACGAAGCCCGTAAAATAAAAATAACATCTTCGTGCTCACCTTACGGATTTCTAAAGGCGTTATAAAGCGCTCATGGTTTTAATGGTTATTATTATATCACGTTATTAGAAATCAAAATGAATATATAATTAGAAGACTAGCACAATATTATGTATACGTCTTAATTAGTATATCGTTGAACTTCTTTTAAAATCGTCACTAAGCTTTGCATGCCGTCAAATGCACGTTAAAACCTTCATTCAAATCAGCCTTATGGATTTTCAAAGGGCTCTAATTCAATTATATTGCAATAACATTGTACAATTTAAATCACTCTTTTTAAAATTAAAGTAAAATACTGATGGCTAATAAGTCATAAAATTATGTGACTAAACGTGCAAAACTCAACATATTTAATATATTTATTTTTTTAATTACAGAATATCTAATTTATAGAATTAGGCGTTACTTTGCGGAGATCCATAATACAAAAGATAAAATTATTTTGCTATAACCCGCGATACAGTAAATAGAAAATATATATATTGTTAAATGTATAGTGGACTATCCGTATCTTCATACCCGATACGTGTAGGACTCGTAAAAACACATGCACAAACCTCCACCACTTCCACTACAATACACAAGCACTACACACGTTCACTATCACAAACTCAACAATTGTTTCGCCCCACAACCGAAGCATCATCAGATGTACTCCACGAAAAATTCGCAAAGAATATCTACAGAATCTACAGAATATCTCTAAAATTAAATTTTTTTTGCTAATATGATTTTTTTATAAATATCCTTCAGTATTAGTACGCACTTTTGATTATATACTCTATAGTTTATTTGAAAACGATATAAAACAGATATAGTCAGTTTATAATGTCAATTTATAAATTTTGTGTATTGAACAAACAGATGCGTTGAGATATTTCCGGTGCAGTGTAATACATTGATATGGCGCCGTAGCAGAGTCCAGCGGAATATTTTAAATGCGAGTTGTTCCAAACAACAACACTCATCCCTTCTGTGGTGCGTCTTGTGACTCGCACGTGAAGTGACGCAAATCATGACTGTAATGCTGTACATCTATACATCTTAGTATTCTTTTTATAGAAATATGTAGCAAACGAATAACTACACAACAACAACTACAGTAACCTCGAAATCGAATTTTAACGAGTGTTCAGAAAAACATTAGCTAACAATTATTCGGTCTTTAGTTAGGGTATTAGTACAAAAACAATTACAGCTGCATGCCATAAAGACGTGATGGTCATTAAAAATCTTATTATGTAATTTCATTCCTTGGTGACCATTCGGCGCCGAATACTTGAATGTGAATGAAATTTCATTCATATATCATTATATAATTTTATCATCCGAAATAAGTACATTGTTTTAAGATTGACCTTTACTTTTATGTAAATATTTTATTATTAAACTGTAATCATAGCGCTGTGTTTACAAACACGACCTTGCGATAAGAGGTTATCGAGCGCTTCATTGCAACTGTGTTGTAATCGCTAGAACATCTGAAAAATTATCACGTTTCTGTTCGTGTTGTAGAACATGACAGAATTGTTTACGGAAAGCGGAATTCGAGGAATGAAACACTAGGTTGGGGTTCTATTCATAGCAGATGATGAGTGATGTGATGGATGAATGACGCGGCCTCGCCGACGCCTCGCGCCGCTGCAACGCTCCGGTTTGGCGCGGCGCCGGCGGACGCCGATGATCACGAGGGCAAACTTGCTCGAAATGTATACATGCAATCTATATTTAACACGACTCCATTATAATGCTACATACCAGAACCGACTACCTCACGAGATGACGCATCCGTCGCGATCACTATCGTGATGTAATTTTATGTTTATAGCTCGATATTAAACTAGTTTTAGCTCAAATTTTGTTAGAGTCACAAAAATATTACCGGGAGTATTTAAGTAATATGAACTATTGTTGACTTAAAATTGATTTATGAATGTAACATTTCTTAGACTTTGACAAGTTTCCGCGTCAATTGTTAATTGTTTCCAATTTAGACCGGTTACAATAGAGATGTAGTGAAATTATTTGGACAACTGTTTGTTGTTTTATACTTGGTAGTTACTTTTTGTGTTGTTTGCAGCTATAATTGTTATAGGCCACGGCTGTGAGGCGAAACACCACCCACGTATTTAAACAGAAATAATAAGGTGATTGACGTTGCTCGTAATGTCGACGATTTTTCGTGGTAGTTTACGTCAGATGACTCGGTGTCAATGATAGTATTTACAGGTGGTTTAAAATAGGAACAAGTTAGTAGGACAGGACCGGACGGGACGGATTTGGTCACCACGGTCCAGTACTCGGCAACTCTGCACCCACGTCGCACGTGATTCATTCGTTTGGCCGCGGTACAATAAACACAACCCTAATTATCCTACACTTTTGTGGCCGACCTACTCGATTTAGATTGTAATAACTGTTACAAGATGTTCCATTATCACGTTGGAAGCTGGCGCGTATCGAATCATTTACCAGCTACGAAAATATACACGATATTTTTATAAGTAAACTTATAGATTTAAGATTAAAATATAAAAAAATATATGCAGTTAATGAACTATTATTAGTCGTTCGTCCTGGATGGTTGAAAACGAAAATATGTAATATTTAAATAAAGTTTTTGGAAATTTCTAATGAATAGATATGAGTGTAGAATTTGAAATATATATCTAAAACTGTAATGGCCAAGCGCAATTTGTTTAATAATTAGTTGATTGAGAAGCCGTGCAAAATTCAGAGAAGACGAAATGTTAGACGGAGGAGAACATTCTGGCTAAAAAAACCACGCCATTTTTTAGCAAAGGTTCTTCATTTTGAGTCGCGGCATTAAAAGTTCAGGTTGCCTTAATGATAGCCAAACTTTGCTAGAAGATGGCACTCTATGAAGATATTTTATTAATGTTTAATTTTACCTGCTTCGTTTGCGTGAATTTTAGTGTTAAAATACCTAATTTATTATGTATGTTTTACATGTGTCACGTGTGTCCTTTCCAGTTCCCGAAGAAAAGACGATATTTTTTTATCATATATTTAACCCGGCATATAGGCTTCAATTTTACCAAAATATTATCTATATTGCTCCAACGGATTAGACATGAAAGCCTAAAAGACAGATATACTTTCGTATTTATATGTATGGACATCTAACATCAAGAGAGAGTTAAAAATCGTGCTAGCTATAACATATAGAAATACTTATAAATTTAATACAAAATCTGAAACCATTTATTTCTACTTTATTTTTATTGTTTTTCCAACCCCTTTATTGGCGTCTGAGAGGGGAAGTCCTAAGCAAATTTTCGTTAGGGCGCTCGTGAAGAATGATGTGTGAATTTGGTATATTTAAATGTCTAGACGGCGCACACTTGCATTCCAAAGTCCAGACGGTGACGTTCTCTCACACTGAGACATTCTTAGTTGATACTGTACTATAATAATTTCTATGTCACTATTATCGTCTTAATATCTTGCTCTTCTCTTTTCTTATCTTACTTTTGTGCTTAACATTTTTAATAATAGTATAATAGCTATGTCAGTGGCATTCTCCGCTAATTTTATTACATTATTAAAAATATGAACATGAAATTAGTTACTTTAAGTAAACTATGAGAGTTAAAGACATACTGTCACCGAGTTTTTACGTAGTATTTTTGTACACCTACAATTCTCTAGTACATTACTTTAGTGTATCTCTGGTGGTTTATGCAACGCATGCGACTACAGCTCCTGACAGACAGCTTTTGGGAACTTTGTTTTATAAAAAGCATATATATATATATAGATGTGTGTGTGTGTGTATATATATATTACCTCAGCCCTCATATTATATATATATATATATATATATATATATATATATATATATATATATATCCCCTTATATATATATATATATATATATATATATAAGGGGAAGTCTGAAAGTTGCGCCCATTATAGAAAAGATGAGAGGTGCAAGATTGGGATGGTATGGACATGTAATGAGGAGGGATGAAAATCATGTGATCAAACGAGTGTTGAGTATGAATGTGGATGGATATGTGACTAGAGGAAGGCCTAAAAAGAGATGGTTGGACTGTGTAAAGTATGACATGCATATAAAAGGAGTAGCGCCAGAGTTGACGAATGATAGAAGAGAATGGAAGAGAAAAACATGTTGTACCGACCCCACTTAGAGTGGGATAAGGGTAGGAGAAAGAAGAAGATATATATTACCTCAGCTACTATTTTTGCACTACTCAGAATTGTATAGTTTTATTTACTTCCAAACCAATTACCATTTACGGTAACATTAATTGTTTCCATAATTGATTGAATTACTGATGTCTTTTAATACATTTATTTTTTATTGTCTTTGCATTTATTATCTTTCTATTATTACTACTAGCATAATTTACATTTGCTTCGTTATTATTGCAAGATCATTAAAATAATTTATTTAAAAAAATGTACTTATTAGTTTATTAATAATTATTAAAAATATTTCTAAGTCTAGTTAGTGTTCAATTATATTTGTTCTCTATTAAATTGTTTTCTTTTAATTAAGTAACAAAACTTTATAAGCATTTTTTAAAACTATGCTATTATTTGTCCCCTACAATCTTCATTCTTCGTTGAACACGATAAATTGTGTTGTTATATAAATAAAAAATACATGGGCGTTCTTTTTGCATTTGATAAAAAGCTGCAATTGTTGGAATTGTTTACGGATTATCAACCGGACCAACAGATTATCTAGTCCATTTGTCATTGCTAAAAAAATATATTGTCAAAAAACGGTCACGAACCATTTGTCAAATAGAATTAGTGTTTACTAGGAATTTTAGTAGACTCACGATTATTATCTGTTTTCTTCTAACTACTTGTAATTAAGGTTCTAGCAACAAATTCCTTATGTTGTCTACCTATTTGTACTTTATGTTACCAGGGCTGCGATTTGGTTCAATGTTATGTTTTAAGGAAGTTTTCACTGAATGTATGTGAAAATTCAAAAACGATATGATTTTTGTTCTAATCGCAGTATTTGTGTGCGTGATTCAAGCAGAACCACGAAATCCCCTATTAAATCCTTGAAATCTCTCCGAAATTAGTAAACCAGTTGGTAGTTCAGCTTATTTGAGTCCATAAGACTGAAATCTTGTCATAGAAATTGTGCCTGCATATATAGGCTATCACATAAAAAGTACGAAAGCGCGAAAAACGTTTTATGATCTACCCACGTCCCTAGTGGTTATTGATGGCCATCAAAAATGGACGCATATATAGTGACAGGGTACACAACGCCTTCGCCTACGTACAGAAAGTCACCGTTTTTAACGTGACTGATGTAATATGACAGTAATAAACTATTTAATTAATCATTCCTCCGTCACTCGGCGCCATTAGACGAGTTCCTGTTGACAGAAGGGCATACGTAAGACCTCTGATGTTAGTAGAAAAACTGCATACAAGGCTACGCATGTGCACGATTGGAGACGCTGATAAATCGGAATTGAGATTCTTAGAAACGTCTGAAGGATATTTGGATTATACTAGACATCAGAAGATCGACACCTATCACTTTGCAGTTTTGCGGGATATTCGAAATTATTCAGACTTATTAGAATTCATTCAAGATATTTTTTTCACTAAAGACACAGGATGAATTGTAAATGTCAATTCAATTACCTTGACCCTTAACTAGATCTCATGACCTTTTCATATAACCAAAGGTCATCACGGCTTATTAATAGTAATAGATTTAGAGCTAATTTCAGGACAGGCTACGCCAGCAAATGTACCAGTAATTAACACACATTTCTTATATTGTACTGAAGTTAGGACATCACTAGTACCAACGTACTACTTGGATGTATACAGGCCGGCGCTGCGGCCGGCGGCGTTGTGTCCGCATTTAGCCGCAATACGATACTCGGAGCGCCGGCATCACACTGACACATGGGTGCATCGCGCCAACAATAGCACACTGGATGCCATGGCTCTGTTATTGTTGTTTTATATTTCAGAATACAAAACGCATTCGAAGTTCAATAAACGGATGTTAAATGATCACTCCACTCTAGACTTTGTATTAATTTGTGAACAAATGAAAAAAGTAAAGAAGAAATAGGAGCAATATTTCGTTGTGATTTTTTAAATTATTACGTATAACGAATAACAGTGTTTACTTTTTTACTAACATAAAATCGTTCGAAATGTTAGTTTTGTTTGCTTCGAACCCTTTAAGTCTGAGTATGAACCTTTGGAAGCTCAAATTTACTTGGTAATTTAAAAGAAAGAGAAGAATTTAAGACTGCTTAAATTTGATTTGATATTAATGAAGTTATAAAGGAAATATTATCACTGTTCTATATACATTTATAAATAAATAAAATAAATAAATAAAAATAACTTTATTCGGCAACATACATTTCTGGAAAACAACAAAGATTAACACTTTATACATAATATAAACGTATGTTGAGGAAAAGGTCATAGACTCAGCTAAGAAGCTGTTTTTCAGTCCAGCCTTGTGACTAAGACTGCTGCCAACACAATTTTTTTATATTTCGGACATATGTCTATAATTGTTTAATTTAAATTTATATAGTAAAAAATATATATACTGCGTCTCATGAGCTGCATCCGATAATCTTTAAACTATTTATATTAGCTTCACCTCAAACGCTGAACACGTACAAGGACAAAAAAAATTAGAAAAAAAAATCATTTAACATGGGGAACTATGCAAGTAAGGTAACAAGTAAAACTAAGTACATATAACATAGTAGTTAGCACGTGTTAAAGTATTGTAATAGACTAGCGAATAATAAAATAGGGCACGTTCTTCATAATTGGCCTATAAATACCATTATTCAACTGGATTGGTTAATTTAAACTAATATAAAAAAAGTGAGGTAATGTAAAAACCAAATTTCGATGAATGATTTAGATACAAATTTAACTTTAAAGTTTATAAATTACTTTTGAAATTAATTGCGAAGTCTTCGTTTGAGAAAGGAAGTAACAAAATCGTTTGGCTGCCTAGTTTTCCTAGGCGTGTCATGTTGCAGAGGTGCGGCGAACGGGGCGGAGGCAGCTCAATGAAAATATAAATAAGTCTGCAGACGCCGCGCCCTGCTGATCCGTTTTCCTTTCCGAGAACTGCGCCAAGCGTCACCGCTGGTCTCCGTCTGTAAACATTTGTTATTGAACGGAACAGCTTGCGATGTTAGATAGTACTTTTACTTGTATCATAGCTAACTGTAAACATGTCTGCCCTACAGTTATTTTTCCTGAGCGTAAACTTCCGTTTTAAATGATACTACTATTTTCATATGGAACGCAGTGTGTTTATAGATTTCGTTAAGTAGAATTGTTTAACGAAATCCATACCTATACTACTGCTTAATTTTCGGTAATATTCCGGACATAGTTCTTTTTTTGTGTAAATTATCTCCTACTTTTACGGTGACCTACCTACCAGAGGGTACAGAGACCCGATACGCTATCGCAACATCACATCGAGTGTATGTAAAAATGCCATGTGTTGATGTTGATGTTCCTGATTATTGACTATTTTTATACATTCATTTTTTATACAGCTGAGATAGATATAACATTACACAATTACGTCTACTTAAAAATTAAACTTTTTTTATTTTATTTGTACGTATATGTTCTAATAAACATTCTCGTAGTTGAACATGGTTATGAATGAATTATTATTATTCAAAGATTTGTAGCAGGATCATAAATCAAGCAATTTTTTAAGCATATTTTGTATACATCCGGACTACGAATTGTTTTGTTATTGCGTCGTAACGCAGGGGTCGAAGTCCGTGGGGCGTCGCGGGTCGGTCTGTTCATATAGACTTATCGTTATGTCGAAACAATGGGATCGATTGTCTCGGTCGAGATCATCGACACTCATTTCCTGCGTCCGGACTTGGGATATTATGCATTTGTTTCTGCTGACAAGTTTTTTAAATGTTGCCGAAATTGATTTTGATTTTGAATTAAAGGCGTTAAAACCAAATAATTATGACCCTTGACTCCGTAGACTTAGGTTATTAACATAGAATATGTAAGTTTATGATTCAGATGGGGCGACTTGAAGATTATTTGAATCTTGCATTTGAAAATCCTTTTAGCTTCAAACAAGACTTCGGTAAAAAAAATAATATACATTTAAAATTTGTAAAAAAAGATTAACCGTCGAGTTTGTAGCTGGTACTTTTCGGCAAAAGCAACATTTCGAACCAGTTGTAGCTTCATTAAATCGTATTGATCCTTGATGACTCAAAAGTACCTTGTAAAAAGCTTACCAGAATAAAGATTGTTTTGATTTGGTTTGACCTGACCATAAGCAAGACTTCGAGTTTTCATATCCTGGAATTCATTAAAAAGTTAATTTAAAAAAATTATGTGATTAGTTAATATTGTATATGAAATTCATGATGCGCTTTCCAGTGGAGGTAACAGCGTAAGAAAACCTGCATATGTCTAAAGTTTTTATAGGTTATGTTTAACTCGCGTATCCACCACTTTAGAGTATGTCTTGTGTGGATTCATGTTGACATTTTCACCTAAATCGCATAAAGCTAGTACAGTCATGGCTTCGAAGTACCTATCTCTACGACCTTCTTCGTTGGCAATACGGTAAATAAAGTGGCTTATCGCCTCGGAGATGGAACTAAAAAAGCTATTGTTTAGCCGCTTAAAGTTCTTGAATACGAATACACAGCGGTGCCTCTGAAAGACCCTAGACAATGGAATAAGGTGTTCAAAAGATATATTATCATTGCCCTCTTGGGCAAGTAAAGTCACCAACGTCGATGTCCATGGTCGAGTGAAAAAGAAGTGAAAATAATCAATAGCTAGCAAGAGTCATAGCGGCTCCTCCGACGTTAGGATGTTGTGCTATTCAGACATAACTGTTGGAAGCATATTGTTGCATATATGTATGCATTCCACTTCCAGACTGCTTATTCGCCAAAACTCAGAAGAGGCTCTCACTTACATTTATTTCTGGCTTTAGATGATGTTCATCAAAATCTTCCACAACCACAAAAGAAGCGAAGCACGTAAACGTCCAGTGACTTGAGACCTAGCGTGACTATATATTTCTACACGCTATAAAAAAGGTTCAAAGATGACGATGCCCTCATGATATAACATAACAGAGTTGCATGTTTATATTTTACTATATATATTAATAATATGTTTACATGACGAAATCTTAATATTGAATCGTCTGGAACGTGTCAGTTAAAAGCGTATGTAAGCGTTAATTAAATGACCCCAAACGTTGCACGTGTCGTGAAACTGTAGTAGGTACGTCGACATGTTTTGTTTTCATTCGAGTTCATTGCGATAATGGAAAATTTTATTAGTTTTTCGTGCTTACTAATGTTATTTCTTTTACGATAAGAGCCCAACGTCGTAACGTGAAGCACGTGTAAGCAGGCGGCACGAGTTCACTTTCTTTAATCAAACTAAACGTATCTGTTGCACTGGAATCTGTGTTCTTAGTTTTGTATTTTTATAAGAAAAAGTGTCCTAAAGATTTGATTTTCCAAATTTTTTGTATAAT
This sequence comes from Morpho deidamia, assembly GCA_947086505.1. Classification (NCBI taxonomy): domain Eukaryota; kingdom Metazoa; phylum Arthropoda; class Insecta; order Lepidoptera; family Nymphalidae; genus Morpho; species Morpho deidamia. The sequence goes on from CAMTZC010000027.1 coordinate 9,050,731, forward strand.
AATTTTTGTAAATACTGAATAGGTTGTATAACTTAAGCTATGTTTTAAATTATCTCAATACATATAACAATTCTTGACGACAACACGTTTGATAAATTACTACACTTATCCATCACACAACGAGTGGTTCGTTTATGACAGTTTAGTCTAGACAAAATACCAGTTTTTTCTGATTCTATTAATAAGGATGTTAAATCTGTAATTTGTTTATATTTTTCCCGAAATATCTTTTGCCTTATATTATAATTCATTCATATATCAAAAAACACAAATTTAATTTTACGTTTCATGTTCAGTGCTTACGGATAGATTTAAATAAAAAAAACTTTATTTTTTATTATGATCACAGCGTTAATATATATTTTTTACTTGCCTGCCTTTTCACTGCCTTGGTGCCCACCATCTCTTCGTAAACTACGGTTTCAATACTAAAATACGATACTGTCATGTAACAAATACAGATTTGTATATGCTAGAAACCATGCCAAATCAACTTGCGTGTTTTTAAGTAGCCTGTTCTTGTAGGTATAGATTTTAATGTTATCGCCTTACACGTGCTACGAATTTACTATGTTACTAACGTACAACTCACAGTACGTTTGTTCAGAAAGTAAACAATTTTATTATACTTTTAATACCAATATTTTTTTATTCGTCCTTTGTTACGGACTTTATTCGACACAACGTTTATGTTATGGCTAGGATAAGACCTCTCACATAAACAGAAATATAGACTTTAAACCCACCATGACGGTCTAGTGCTGTTTTGCAAAAAAAAACATAGGCATATGCAAGTCTGCTTATGATTTTCTCCTTCACCGCATAAACTGTTTTATCATGTAAAGCGAATGAACGAAATGAGAAATTATACATATCAATTTAGCAGTTTTTAAAACACAGTCATTGATGCCTATTTATAGTTTGAATTCCCCAAATTTTTGTAATGATTTCTTCCTCTAAGAATTCAGGCCCTTTCAAAGGGTTATATTATTATAGTAGCTCATAAAAAATTAATAAAAACAAAAAATTGATTCATATTTATTTTCTCATACAAGTATGTACTTATATCATGATGTTCACAATATTAATTGAGAAATCCATCAGATATTGTCGATATCAACGTATAATAGAACCATAGAAAAAATCGTATACAATAATTATGTGGGCGTATTATTGTACTACAGTAAATTATTCCATTGGGTAACCGGGGAACATCCGTTGACCCCTATACAGTCGGTAATTAAAACGATTGAGTCAACTCTTAAACCATTGATGTTTTTATATTCTCACGCTGCTAGCTCGCGAGTAGAAACCAGTTTCGTTTAAACGTTATGTTTATGTGAATACGAAGTGAAAGTAAAGAAGTACGGACTGCGTCTACGTTAGCCTATTTGGTTACTTGTGTAGATAAACAAATGCATAGTATTTAAATGAGTTTAGATACACCGGATGTGGTCTCTAGTGGTGACCCAACGTGAGTAGACGGCGAGGCGACGAGGTGTGCGTCGACCTCAATGCTTGACTTACTGGTTTTTATTTTTCTATATCAACGTTTCTATAATCAGTAGAATATGTCTGACAACGCAAAAATAAAATACGCCGTTTAAACACTTTTATAGTATGGTTCTCAAATATTGCTATGTCTTGTTTGAATCTATATTAAAATAGTTGATATGTCGTTTCAGGGATCATACAATAATAAATATAGCATTCATCATTTATCATACAATGTCAGCAGGTGCTTCAAACAAGAACGAAGCAAGCTGAATAAGTTTGCGAATATTACAAATATTGTGTAACAATAAAATGTGTGTTTCAGTGTACAAGGATATGGCAAATGTGCGTGTGTATGTGTATTATTTATATATATTAAATATATATTGATTAATATTTATATATTATATACACTTTTTTTATATTAAAATAATTTTATTTATATTTATACAAGCATCCACCTAGGTCGTCACTGACAATTTTTTTGCAACCAGCTGGTGGCTGCTGAAAATCAGAGCTGAGAAAATCACCTTAGCTTAAAGCTGAGCAATTATCCATTTACAGTACACTATTGGCAATAATGTTGGCATCGATATCTGTATTTTTAGTTCGTATGTTTTCGAATTCCTTAAGTTGTTATCTTTTTTTTAATATAAGTGTAATACTATTTTATTTTATTTATATTAATAAAGTTCGTCTTTCTTTTTTATTTCTTCTAATCAGAGCTGATGTACACAGTTCTAGCAATAACGCTTCTTAAGCAATTAGTCGTAACTTAATTCTAAATTTGTTATCACGTCTAATTCATATACTACTTATTTTTAGTTGTTAAATGTACAATGTAAATGTTAAGTGTGTATTTTTTTTGGTGACATATAAACAAATAAATAAACACCGCCGCGTAAGGAGTTCATCAATAGGGGCTCAGGATGCCTTGAAGCTGATCGGGATCACCCGAAAGAAACGTAAGCATAGCCTGTTTGTATACATCAACTATGAATACTACTCACGATAGCTTAAATTAATCAATATCGTATACAGAAATTTTTCAAATAAATATGCATATGAGCGATAAACAGAAAATATAATCTTGCAATGGTGCGATGACGTACAATGTTATGTAATATCTTACGCTGTAAACTAGTAAAGAGTAAACAGAAATTATTGTATTTTAGTCTTATTATTTATTACATAACTAGGTAATCTTTGCCACGTTTCGCTGTGGCTATATCTTCTGTGCTATTTATCAATGCTTGGAATATCACGATCCCGTTTGTACTTTGGAATATAAGGGATGAACAAAGACTTTTATATAAAAACGCAATCTTATGTGCCAGTTTTAATCAATCCATAGACTACTTTTCTGGTTTTGAGGAACCAGACATACGCAAGCTTTATAAAAAACAACTTTTTTTTATGAAACTCAACGTTGTAGTCAACCAAACGTAACATCGTAATCACTATCACTACTTATAAAACAGTCCCCATTGCGTCTGCGTCTTCCCTTTTGTGTATGTTTGTACTGTTATGGTTTCTGTGTATTTGGTTTTGATATTACAATTATTATTTATAATACATCTCTCTCTATAGTCGTTGTTTCTTTGCTGAAGGTCGAGGTCCTGCCAAGTCATTGTCGCTACCTCATAAAATTAACAGGACGTGGGATAAGGGGAGAAAGTCAATAACAACTAGACGTCCCCAAATGTCAACCTCACCAGCAGGTGAGGTTGACAGGGGACACCACGTGCTCATGGTGTCCCCTGAATAACGCACGCGACTCTGGCGGCCCACCAATGGCGGTTTATCCATTCACCTAGTCAGGCAACTGATTAGAAGAGATCTCAGTGACCTTAGGCCTAACCAACCCTAAAAGTCTGGTGCATAAGGCAAGGCGAAACCACTGCACTATTTTCTCAAGAGAGAAATGGCAGATTTGTAATACATAGCAGAAAATAAAACATCGTGTAATATGTTATTTTATCACGACAACAAAGTCCAAATAAATCGAAATCAGTCTTCGAATATAGATTATATTTTTTTTTATTTTTGTTATTATTACTTTTATTTTATTATCAATTCAAAATCAAAATCAAAATAATCTTTATTCAAGTAGGCTTTTTACAAGCACTTTTGAATCGTCAAGGATCAATAATTACATTTAATAAGCTACACTGGTTCGCAATGTTGCTCTAACCGAGAAGAACCAGTAAGAAACTCGGCGGTCAATCTTTTAAACATTTAAATTTACATTATTTATTTTCAGTCTTGTTTGGAGCTGAAAGGATTTCAAATCCAAGCATTTTTATCATTCAAATAATCTTCAATTGTGTAAAATTGTAAGATATATAGATTGTAAATTAATTAAATTTATTTGTCTTGATAGCTTTGATTGGCGCTGGCGTTATCATTTTATCTTCTGTTAGTTTCTATTCCATTTTGATGATGCGACATTTAAAGCGTTGATATAGATAACAATTAGTATTTGTTATTGAGATATCCTTTTAGTAGGTTACAACGATATTAGTCATAGAATTTATCAAATTATTCAAATTCTTGAGCTTTGCGAACCGGAGCTTGTATTTTATCGTATCCTGTTCACATTTCGTTAGCCATAAATACAGGCAACGATAGAAAATGTATAAATAAATTTTACTTGTATTTGTACAAAATCTATATACAGTTAAGTTATGATAAGGAAGTTTGAATTTACTTATGTTTAACATAACTTCTAGATTGAAGTTACTTAATTGGATATTCAAAATATTAATTCACTTTTTCGTTTAATATTTTGGGTAATTTTAAACAATTTGTAAGTAACTAACTGTATCCGCGACTCCGTTCGCTTAAACTTAAATGATAAAATACCGAATCAATAATGATATTATTTTGCTATATTCCGCGATAAAATATATGTTATGCTAAATGTAGAGTGTACAAAACAATGCTTTGCGATTTGGTCTTCGAGTCAATCTCGTGAAAATGCTCCGTTTGCCGCGCGAAACAATTGTTGAGTTTGTAATACTGAATGTGTGCAGTACACTGCACACATTCACTGTATTGTGGTGGTGTTGGTGGAAGATTTTAGTCCATGCAGTTTTACGAATCCTGTGTCATATAAACGTAGGTATCAGATATGAAAACTCTTCATTTAGCATCACTACATAGTATAAAACAAAGTCGCTTTCTGTGTCTGTCCCTATGTCCTTATGTCCCTATGTCCCTATGTATGCTTCAATCTTTAAAACTACGCAACAGATTTTGATGCGGTTTTTTTAAATAGATAGAGTGATTCAAGAGGAAGGTTTATATGTACAATAACATTCAATTTGGAGTAGAAAAGTACTGTAATTTTTGAGGTTTCTAACGTGTTGCCTTAGCGGATTATTTGTGAAAGCTATTGTTACCCAGACAGATCGCAAGACAGGACTAATTTCGCATTTGTAAGTATGGTCTGTTCATCGGATATATAAAATGGATTAGTTACGTAGGCATATGATTTATGTTATTAATTATTTATATTTAACTAGCTGACCCGGCGAACTTTTAGTTGAACTAATTTAGGCTTTGATGAACGTAATACAATGACACAAAATAAATTTCTGATCGCTCGCGTAAATGTTAAATCGCGTAATCATTTGTCATTATTTCTGTACGCATGCATAAATATTTGAGGAACTTCTATGTATCTGCTTAATGAACTTTTCAATCTTTTAATTGGTTTAAAAAAAAGTTACAAGTAATAGTAAAAGTGTAGCGTAGTTATGAACGCATGCATAAATGACAATCATTACTTACAGTATTCGACAGGATGACAACAAATGTTTGACAGTTACGAAACAAATGAACATTTATTTATTTTCATGATTATGTATTCATCGATTTTTCATTGTTTTTAAGATGTATTCTGCTATTCGGAAAATTTGTCCAGCAGATCTCGAGTTATTAGTGTTGTAACAAACCCGACTTCGTTTTATATATATAAAAGACTTTCCGTGTATGTATGTGAAGGTGGAATCTTGCAAGTTAAATTTCACCCACTTCTGGGTGTCCGATTAAGCTGAAATTTTACATACTGGTCCAGTGCCGGTGACAATGCATGATTTGATAAGCATCACTGGATGGTGCTGTTAGGATTGGTTTTCTGGTGCAGACATGCGTCCAGTATTCCTGTGCCTTCGTCTCATGCAGTAAGGTGGAACACCATGGGATTTTAGCCGGTAAGAGTCCGGCATACCCTGAAACTGAACTACTGAACTAACTGAAATACCCCCCCCCCCCGCGAATTGCAGTACCCATGAAGGGTTTCCTCATGTAATAAAAAAAGGATGGGTTTTTGAAATCTTCAATGGCCAACAGTAGGGACATAAAATTTTGTTAAACGAATTTTTTAACTGTCCTTGTATTTTTTTTGGTTATCATGTTTGTTGTAAATATTTCCCTCCGAGAGTTTGTTCTGAGAGTAATAATACGCACTTACTAGTATGAACACTGATGATAACAATTATTGTTATGTCATGTTGACGGACAGATATCGGCGTTATATCACCATTCCATTTACACCATTGTTTTTGTAACGGAGCAATATAACAAGCATTAATAAAGATTATTTTAGGTTAGATTTTTAACGACCTGTGGCTTTTAATAACAATTATTTGTTCCATAAACCCCTAGATTGGTTTTCGCCTCCTAAAATGGGAAAATTGTTCTAGAAATGTTATTTTATATTTTATCATCCTCCTGCCCTTATCCCATTATAAGTGGGGTCAGCACAAAATGTCCAAAAAAAATGTATTTGTTGTAAAATGAATCGGCTACGTATTTTACAACCGGCCTACCTGACGTCAACTTACCTTAGTTGTATTTTACTACACCTCGGTAAGAAATGACGGTGGTCTATTCTACTCAGCCGGATACCACACGGCTAAAAATGTTATTTTATATTTATAATAAAAAAATGCATTTTAAATTGTAATCAACAAATTTTGATAATAGTCGTTATTATTCACTTCTCGGTATTGGCAATATTCTAAATCAGTGGGGTAAATGAACATATAAGTATTATAGATATTGTATCCAATATCAAGTTATGCCTTTTTTATTTTATATAGGTATTATTAGTATACATTCTGTCATGTTATACGGAAGGCTATACCACAATATATGCTAAACGTCACTGAAGTTATAGATTACTACAGCAAGTAAGTAGTAAAATAAATTAAAATATCCCATATATATTAACGTACTTTAATGACCCATATTACGATACATTTCACTATATTTAACCCATATTGATGTAAGCTATGACTTTCATAGAGATATGCGATATATAGCTTATAATGATGATTAAAAAAGTTGTCTGGAGCATAAGATCCGTGTAAACAAAAAACAAGTTCTCAATACCTACAGTCTCCAAATGTTACATTGATTATCACTCGCCTTCCTGTTTGCCAAGTGTCTGTTGAATCTGGTCCGTAAGAACGTCAACCATGCAGTTAATATCATTTTAGTCAAATTTTGTCACAAATTTAGAAAACGTGCTATATTTCATCAAAATTGGCACAGGCGATTTCACGTGATCGTTTACGGAACACAAGCTGCAAGATAGGAATACATCTGCTTCTATGTAATGCCCTGAAAATTCAAGGAACAAACTCTTCAGCTTTATATAATAATTAGTAAAATAGTATTAGTATAGTTAGCCGGTCGGTCGTAAAATACGTAGCCGAATAATCTGACAACATGTTTGTAACATGGGGGATAAGGGCAGAAGAATGATGATAAGTATATATAGTATAGATAGTTTAAGCACTGTTGTTCTTTAAAAGAAAATAAATAATTAATATTTATTTATACATGACGATAAAATAATATAAATACATTGCTATCAAAAATGCTGTTGATAGTATGTTATTATTATAGATCCGGGTTCATAAAGTTGGGACTGCCGTCGCTTGCATTATGGTGACAGTCAAATAGGACCTACAAACTGTAAAGAGTCAGTCCGAAGTATATATATTATTATAGAGAACAGTGACCTCAGATGTTAATATTTGAACGCGAACAATACACATTATGTTACGGTTATTATTTCAGGGCAACAGTCTCTGTAAATCCGGCTAAGGCGTAATTGGTTATTGATAAAGCGGTCCAGTTCCCTTTAATATTTTATCGTATGACGACGATGAGGAAAGCCTTAATGAATACGAATCTATAATATGATAAAAAGTAATAGGCAAAGTATTTGGCAAATATCCATTGACTTCTGATAATGAAGGAAGATATTGAAATTATTCTGGTAATACTATGAAAAATTGATTATGATTATAGTTGTACTATGATGTCAAAGTTTTTAGAACTAGGTTCTCGTAATCCTGATTGGAGACGGTGTTTTCTTCAAATTGTATCGCTTGAATTGACGGAAAAATCACACAAAGAATAGACATGAATTCCTTTTATTGTCCACTAAAAAATAAAAATAAATAAAGTAAAATAACGGACGGGTTCTATGCCACAGCTAGTAAAAGGTCTCCTCTTTACTTTTTTGGAGAGTAGGGATAGAGTTTATACTTACCACGCTACTCCAATGCATATTGGTAGGTAACAGATATCCCAGGAATGCTTTACAGACATGATATTCTTCACGATGATTTCTTTCACCGGAAAGTTAATAAAATGCAACTAAGAGGGAGCTTGATAATGGGTATAATAGATTTTGTCCAAATAAAATTAGTTGAAGAGCCTATGCTTTTTGACTTGAAAATTATTTAGTTGCTCTGTATTCGTTGTCTGAAGTCTGTCGCTAGGCTTTACTACAACCGGTCGAATAAATTAGAGCCACCTTCTTTTGACATTGAACAATAAAGAATTAAATGATTCGCAAGCAACGGCAGGTGAAACGTCTCACGTGGTCTTTGGTATTATATCTGTCTGGCGTACTCAGACAAGGGCAAATTTGAATATAAGAGGACAAACTCAGCCGGCTAATGCCCAGGACCGGTGTTGTCTTATATTGTGCGAGGTGGCCCAATATTTCTGAGAATTTGTGTGCTTTATTCGTTGCCAACTTGCTTATTTAAATTTTATTTTGGACTAAAGTTATATACAAAAATTTAAGTTTTATAATAGAAATATTCGATTTTAGAGAGTTTATATAACCTTGTCGCCAACTATATCAACACCTTATTTATTGAATTAGCAGTTATTTTCCGGAGATTTATAGTATAAAAGTATTATAAAAATAATATATTTTGGTGTAATCTGCCATAAAAAATATATGCTAAATAAAAAAAAATTACGTTGTCATAGCCGGTATATGCACCACCACACTACCCTAGCACTTCACACTTTCACAACCACAGTCTCAACAGTAGTTTCCCTCTATAGCCGAAGCAACATCAGGAGATGCATTTTTTACGTAATTTGCATGTATCAAATATGGAAACGGATTATGGATTACTTGTGTATATCTTTACCATTTACTATAAATTGCTTAAGTCACGAAGGATTATGAGACTAAAAAAATATTCCAAAACGTAATCTAAAATTGTTAGATATATACATAATATACCATATATACCAGTGTCCTTGATCAGAAATCCTTGACTTTAACTTGTATTTCAGATGCGGACATTTTGACGTCTTTTATTTTTACCATTTTTCATGATCTAATATCATTCAATATCTTACAAATCCTCACATAAGTTGTAGCTTCGTAAGGTTGTTAAGTTAACTGTTGTAACTTCAGTTACCGGTATGCATGACAATGTCCGTAATGACCTTTTTAGTTTGCGTAGCCTTTTATTATGTTCAGCCAGTGGTGTAGCTAGGTAACCTAGCTAGATCCTAGTAACCTAACCTAGGTCTGAAGATAAATAAAGTTAAGGCCAAACTAAACTGTTTACAGAAATTTATTACGTATTCTTTGTGTTCCGAATTCGACACACTCCTAGGTTGGCCAAGCTTAGAGGCCCTCTGTGCTAAGGGGCCCCGCATTGCAGCATTGCCCCGTCTATCCCTTCGATGGTTACGGCACTGTATTCAACAATGTCTTGGACATCTAATGACTAATTCCGTAGTACCCGATATCCATAACATGGCTAGACCTTTTAAATAAAAATGTGCCCATATTAACTGCACCCTTTGATGTTAATTTACTTAAATACGTACACAATACCTATATTTCTAAAATAAAGTAGGAAGTTATTACTATTCTGTTTTTGTTTTAGTTATTAATATAACACACTTTAGTTTAATCTCTATTATTTTAAGTAACCTTGTATTTGTCATGTTCAGGGTTTTTCGTATAACTTCTTGTGTATTTTAATATCAGAATTAATATAATTTTAATTTATTCTGCTGATAAGTGAACTTTAACGTTAGTTTTTTGTTATTACAAAGTTATCAATTTGATTTTCCGGTTAGATTTTTCAAATTAATTTCATAAGTCTAAATTGTAAAATGAATTTAAATTTAAAATAATCAAATGAATTTTACAATGTTATAAAGAAAACGATTCGCAAATTATTACACGAAAACATTTGCTCTCATAGACTACGTAAAAAATTGACATACTATAATATATTCTTCATTCTTTAATTATTACCATATTTCAATAAATCGAATAAGCAATAGAAGATATTGAAAATATTTATTGTCAATTGAATTGAATATTTAACATAAATAGCGACCCATAAGTAAGTTATGATAATTCGCATAAAATATTATTACATAAATAATAGGAAGTAAACGGAAAACAAATGTCTCAAATATATATTTTACATTCGCTGTTTGTTTAATAGCAAAAAAAATATGTTTAATCATACATCCGAGATGTGATATTTCTGAATACGAACACACGTATCAAACTGAAATAGTTAATAGAAACATCCTTATTATATCAATATATTTGGATTTAAAAAAATCTAAATCTAATAATTTAAAAAATATATAATCAATAACCACCCACCCCCGCATTTAGTTAAAGAGACAGGACGCATTTTCCCAACCGTGAATCCTAGTAGGGTACTTTTTGTAAAGTGCTTACGCTATTTTATTAAAGTATTATGTTATATATTATTTTAAACGCTGAATTAATGCAGCGGGATAGCTAGGTGGTCAAAGGCCCTGGGGAAAAATATAAATTACGGCCCCAAGTAAAGTTTAGAAAATCGTTGGTTCAGGAAAAAAAAAATTTTCGTTTTCAAATTTAATTTATAGTTTATAAGCCAGAGTCCGAGGGCCATCTTCGGCGTGGGCGCCCTGGGATACTGACCCGTCTAACCCTCCTGTAACTACGCCACTGTATAAATGATATATATATAGCAAAATGTAGCTAGCATGTTAACTGGATATTCATTGAATGCTAACTTAATATGCCTATGTATCGTAATTATACTTGTTGCTACTTATTGATAACCATAAACTAATGGAGATACGGGCGGGATCAATTCCTAATATGTGCATGGTGTAAAACACAAATGATACTTACGGCGCCAACCGTATCAGATTCAACTAATAAAAACACGGAAACGGTTACTTATAATACTTACCTTAGTGATTTCTTTCCGTTTACAAAATAATTGTTGAGTCCCATTAGTGTTTCCCAAAGCGATTTCGATTTATTAAACTATCTTATTGCTAATAAGGATTTTTGTTATTAACATGAGTTGAGCGTTTCTTGACAGTGTTGCACAGAATCGCATGCAGAGTGTCAGATCAAAGAAAAAATACATGAGGTGTTTTAGCTCTCCATCATTTGTAAAACTTATTTAACCATATTTGATTATAAATCACGAAATAATAAATGATGCTAGATTCAAATAGACATTATTTAATTTTATATTAAGAAATTCTAATCTATTGGGCTTTTTAAGTGTTTGTAATTGCAAAATAGCCAAACAATTTCGAAAATTTTGTGAATTTTATGTATTCTTAAAATAAAAGTTAGGGATATTTTGTGTCAATTAGGTATGCATGTAGTTACTAGTAGTAAATATGAACAGTTTGGCAATAGTAAAGTGTATTGACTGGCTCGTTAGTGGAGTTGTCAATGACTTTCAGCTTCGTGGATCGCGGTTTCGATTCCCGCCGAGAGCCAACATTTTATAAACAATTTGTTGGTTCCTCTTGTCTAGGTGTATTTATAAATTTAAGTATCTGTTTTAAGTTATATATCTATATATTTACGTACCAGTTGTATTTCACTCTTAACAGAAGTATTAAGTTACTTACTTTGATGATGAACGACCGTGTGTGTAATTGTCTCATGTATTTATTGTATCTACTCGTATATCGTGAGACGCGCGTTTTGTTTGTCCTTCTTTGCATGTCTTTATTAGTGGATAGGCGCGAACAATGGACCAAGTGAGGGTCGGACAGAATCACCCATGACTCACCTCGGACCACCCGCGCCTTAAATTCTTAGGACCCAAGGCACACTGTGTTTATAATTTAACTTTACATTTTCCTTTTAAGAAACATCTAAATTTATATATTGGTATATGTATAATATGCATTATAATATTATTATTTGTGTAATTTGTGTACTTATTAGTAGGTAAGTTTATTTCATAACACACCACCTACCTGCTCTGTGCGTTACCCCTCGTTCGCACGAGAGGATTTTTATCGTGCGTTAAAATTACCTCGAATTGAAACAAATGGGTATCCAGGTATCTGTTCACACGACAGCGTATTTAAATCGCGACGTATTTTATCGTGCAGTGTTCCATTTTAGTCGTTAGGACGAGGGCGTTAAGCTGAATATACCATACAAAACTTCTTATAACGCCTATTGCGGAATTTAACACCGACCTATTTTTTACGCTCCTCCGAACGAGGCGTTACAGTGTTCCTAATCCAAAGGCTTGCCTGAAAGATATCACTAATAAGCGATAAGGCCGCCTTTTGTGCCGTAAAAATTGTTATTTTTATATTTAATTGCAATACAAATGTTTTTATTTCTAATACAAGTGGTCTAAAATAAAGTATATATAAATAAATAAAAATAAAATAAAATAAATTGTTAATTCAAGAATATGATAGCTAATATTAATAAGAAATCAATAGGTGTCGATATTAAAATATTATACTCTATAGTTATGTATTTTATTAATGCACGACAAATTTAAATCGCAACTTTGGTGATAATTTATAATTAACGAATTATTTTCAATATAATATTTCTATAATCCACTTTAATAATTTATATAATAGCACTAGTAGGTTCAGCCCGCCTCTCATAATTCAAATATTTATATAAATTACAGTCACTTAAGAAAATGCTCCCATCGCCACACAACTTTACAGGATCGTCCGATCTTTCTACAGATTGTCTGAAATTTTTATTAAAATTGGTCCCTCTGTTTCGGAGTCCATAATAGTAGTTTATGATACTGTTGCATAATAAGGGTTCTTATAACACGAGCGTGGTTTAAAAAACGAGCCGCAGGCGAGTTTTTTTATAGTGTCACACGAGTGTTATAAGACCAAGTTATGTACAGTATCATACACTACTTTATCTACTCTCATACTATAATACATAAAACGTACGTTTCCATTCCATGAACTCATGGTAACATTTAATATAGTTGCTCCTAGATTTCGTCGGCAACAGGTTCACGGTCATGTTTGACGCAGCTTTCAGAATATCTGGTGGTGTACAATTACCACTATCCCCGCTCTCAGACATGTTTTTACACAAAAACTATTTTTTTTACAAACAAAACTAAACTTCGTTTAAATATTGAAAAGATTTTTTAAATGTCATATATTGGCGCCAAGGCGCAAACATCGATTGCGCATGCGTGTTGCGTCGCCGCGGACCCATCCATTGAAACCTTTTTTTAAGGTGTATCGTTATGATTAAAAAGTTACATTATGATACAGGTGTCCATACAAGACCTGTATCGTAATGAAACTTTATGTTGTACTAGAAACCGAAGCCATTTTGCAGTACTAATCGCTTAATTATTATATTTTTTATGCGAAATATAAGCTTCTCAAACAGTATCAGAAAAGTAAACATCGTTATAATACAAATACATCGTATGAAATATGAATCAAAACTCATTGTATTTTCGAGGGTATAGACATTTGGTTATGATTTAGGTATGTGAGAGTGCTAAAGGCGTGTGAATGACTGGGTCTACAACCTGAGCAATGACACAGCGCCGTCCTGTGTGACCGTGTCCTTGATAGGTGCTATGTAGAATAGAGCCTGGTTTTAAAACTTTGGAATTTGACTGAAATGAATAAATATATGGGACACTTACACACATGGTTGTCCCATCCCCAAAGTATAGTACCCGGCATTCGAATAATGCACATCGATGTTTAGAACGAAACAGCCGGCCAGTTCGGTTGCGTAGAGCGCTGTCACTGGCACTCAGTATGTGACGTTTCGCACAGGTTCGTCAGTTTGTGTCACAGACACTATTGCTCTATGAAGCAAAACTAGCCGATTTTCTCTGTCTAAGCCTCGATGTGTATTATTTAAAGCATGGTACTATAACTTAATACTTTTGTTATGGCTGACGGACAACTGGTAAATATACTTCATATATAATTTTAAATACATACTTAATTACACATATACACCCAGGCTCGAAAAACCGAAAAATTGAAAAATTGTAAGTAATTGATAATTTAAAATGATTAAACCTTAATAGATTTGGTCATTTAAAATGATCAAGCTTCATTGTATGAATCACACAGACGGCTCGAGGAAAAAGGTAACAGTCTGATGTAGTTACGTTTGTTTATTTTCCTCGTGTGACTCAAATACTTTCTAACGACAGCTGTGAATGAAAGCTTCTACAGTAAATAACAGTACGCTTATACTGCAAGTATAGTAAGTAATGTGCTATTAATTGTTAAGTCATATAATTTCACTTTACATCTGAAAATTACAGTTTTTATACGAAATATAAATATACGACACGTACTTTAATTAATTTATGAATTTAAAATATATTGAATCCTTGAAATTGCTCTTGAAAACGATAAAATCTTCATATGATATAAACTGTCCATTGAAAGTAATTAATGTTAAATGTTGAAATGAGTAATAATTTTAAGCTTCAAATATTTTACGAACTTTGTTTCTATTTAATTTACAGGAAAAATTTAAATAATCTTGCTTTTTATCCATTTTACGTACCCAAAATAAATGTTTTCTGATGGACTGTTAGATATTCTACAGCCGGATATAACATTCCAATGCAATTTCGCAGGCGACGCAAGAAAGAGCGGGAATGTTACTCGGCGAAGCGAGCTTGCAGCGGCTAACGACCGCGGCGTCGCGCGCCTTTAATCGCACGTTCTCTTTGCTTTATTCACACTGCATTATTGCAAATTCTGTCATTCAAGTGTTCAAACATACTTATATATAACAGTAGCTTCTCGCATATAATCCTGTTGGACTGTCGCAATGAAAATTTTGGCGCCATAATTGTTTTATATTCCTGACGATCAAATTACGATCGTCAACACGAATATACGTGTATGCAAGACTATATTAGATTAGATAGACTTTATTAGATTATATAGAAGATTATAAGAATATAATACTAATAAAAAAGCAAAAAACATTTTATAAATCAATAACTGACGTCAAACATATACATACTTTAAATGTTAACACGTACTTATCCTACAGACCTGATATTATATCGGTAGATCTATAAAATGCCTGAAAGTGGAACATACAAATATTTAGAGGAATTTTCAGAAAAATTGGGACAATACAAAAACTTTTTGTCGCATCGACAATGAATTTTGATAGGAAAAACTGTTTCAATTAGATTTTTTTGTCTATTGTCACCGAGTTCACCGGCCAGACAGTGAGAATGGCCGGTTTTTCCTATTTTATTTAGACTTATTCATAAAAAAAAGATCATAGGAAATATTGGAACGAACAAATCCCTAGAATAAAAAGAATCAATAATGTCAGTAAAATTGATTTAAACTACGTGAAGAAAATAAAAATATAACAAATATGTTTTAACGTAATTTATTTGAAATGAAAATGGTCATCGGAGCCGCGTTCGATTCGGCCGAACTGAGCTCAAAGAATTCATTGGCGAAGGGACCTCATCCTTCGTGGAATTTGCACTCACACATTAAACAGAATACATAGAAACTTTACCGACCACCGACCATCTTTTCAAGTTTTTATACAACTGTTGTTTGGCGAAGCCGACTTGAAAGGAATTTTTAAGAAATATTCTCAGATAAACAATAACGTTTACTTCAACCGAAACAAGACAAAGTTTTGACAATTTTCTAGTAAAGAAGACAGGTAGGTAAAAATATCTATTGAGAGGTTTTTGCTAAACTTACGTATTAAATAAAAAGAGCTGTTGTAGCTTGAGCAAAGAACTTAATTTATTAGTACAAAATTACGCTTGTCAAGTTAACTATCAGATACCCATTTGTATTTCAATTAAGTACTTTAAAATTGGCCGATGTATTTACGGAACAGTTCCCTATTCTCTATACGGTTGGCGCCAAAACGTGGTTTGGTACTTCCACATTAATGGCCGCCGTTCATTGCGCCCGCTTGGGTGTATTGCCCGCAGTTCGCTACGCGCATCCTGCCTACTACGTTTTTCGTGTCCTTCTCACACTCTTACAAAGTCTTGGTATATAAGAAAGGGATAACCATATCACGTGCAGCGATTTTTGTACCATAGAAGGACGCGCCATGAGATCAATGCACTTTCCGAGGACAGAAACGTTGTTTTTATACGGGTTAAAGGTATAAAGGTTTGGTTGCAATTGGAATCATATGTTAGAGCAGTAAGGCTCTTTTTCGAAGTCGCCTATAGAACCGATGTCTAGACGCGCGGGAAGTGAATAAAACTATGTAAGTAGAAGGCATCCACTCGCTGGAATACCAGGCACATTGTGTGTGTGACGGTGGCGTCTAAGCTCGCCACCAACTGCCGCTCTCTTTTGAACGTTACCTCGTATTTTTAAACCATGGTGACTATAATAGAGTTATGTTAATACGGGATATTTACATATCTAAATATAAAACACTTTTTCTTACGCTACAATAGTCTGTTGTCTTGAATGAAAAATTTATGTTCGTGCCCGTGTCGTATTGTTTTGTTTGCGTTTTAACTTTTAGCAATGTAGCTTTCGTATTATATTCTACATGGCATGGATGTTTTCTATTTACTTATTTGAATTGAAGACTTGTTTACTTAAGTAAATTAGCCTTTTTTATACGTACAATATGTTGCAATTTGGCTTGGTTAATCTTTACTACATAACGCATTATTGTCTGTATCCAATATATGTATTTTCTAAATTAAAAAAAACCAGTTTTTTTGTTGTTAAATATTGTTCGTCATAGCCTTGAGCGGTAAATCTTTATCTATTTATCTCAATGCATTTTAGTTTTTTTTTGTACGAGATCTACAGTTTTTTATTTCTACTTTTCTAATTTATCATATGATGGCGAACTCTTTTGTTTTTTCTTACGCATCATGTATTGCTCACTATCTACATAGAAATGTATCTACTCGTACAGTTAAATAGACCAATATCACGCTTAAATAAAAAGGAAGCAAGCCCAATAAGTCGGAGGAAGTTCTATTTAACACACATGGTGTCATATTACTAGATTATTTAGTAACAAATTATACTGGTACTTATAAGGTATCTAATATCGTGCCTACTTCTACTTTCAGGAAATACGAGTAAGAACATAATAACATTTTGTATTAGAATCATAAACGTTTACCACGATTGCACTCACTGAATTTTTCTTATCGTAGAACAGATTTTTGTTAAAAGGTAACGACCGAAGGCGGTTATTCCTTTTCGTAAACGACTTGTGTGGATCGGTGTAGAATGTCCTTGCATTATAACTGTTTATTTTCTTTTAAAAGCTCACAAAACCTTTAGAGAGACAAAGCTATTTGGACCTTCTGGTTATAGATCTGTTACCTGAAATTTTATGAATCGGACATACAATTTAAGTACACAATTCGTCAAAGCAGTCGCTTATATTTTTGTGGTATCACCGTGTTATTACTGATTAAGTCGTAAAATATTTCAGTATTATTTTTTTTGGTGCAGGTTTATGCATAATAGAGTTGCAAAATTATAAAAGGTGAACAACTTATTTTTAAACAACAAAGGTTGATTACAGGATTCTTAGAAATATTCAGAATGGAATAGGGTGATTTACCTAAAACACTAGAGGATAAGTGAACTTAATCTAAAAACTTTTGTTATTTTTTATGTGTTACGTTTGATATTGCCTATATGTTACTTTTATGGTACATAAATCTACCAAAAAACATTATATGGGGTATTCAGTAAAATCTGCCTGTATAGTGGGAATGTTAGTACACAATGTTTGATATATGTTTTATCATATTGTTAAAAGTATTTCGCCTACCTTAAGGACAATGACCGTCGTGCTCTAGCGCATTTAACGAGAGCCATATATATATCATGTACGTATCAAAACGAACTTATTTTTAATTATCTCTAGTCAATTACCATTTTAAGAGAACTAATTACAATTTTATGGTTTTCATCATACCCATAAATAATCCTCATAGGCACACAATGCTTCCACTCATGAAAAGTTATAATGAGATTTTTAATGATGATTTAGACTATAAGTCTATAAAACATTATAAAAAATATTGTGCCGACCCCACTTGAGTGGGATAAAGGCAAGAGAATGACTATGATAATAATGTAATCATACGAACATAACTCAAATGTGAATTATAATTAATTAAATTTTAAATACTTATTTGTTTTTAGTAATAGCTTCTACTGACTATAAATTAATGATTCGTAAATATTGACTGATAACAGCACTCTTTTTTATTAATAATTCGGTAATATTGTTAAAAAACTTAAAGATCTTATTTTATAACTCTAAAGAACAGGCTTAAATATCTCATCACCAATATTTGCATATTATCATGCCAGTTTTATGCTAATAAGTATGAAACATCTGTACTTTGGTACTATTTCTTTTTCTGTTATGATCGAGTACAAAACTTAAAATTATTTGAATTTGAATTATATGACTCTAGAAACCTTTTTTATTATCAAAACATATATGTATTTAGGTACTTATATGTGATTGCGTGTTATGTGAAATTTCTTCATATTCTTCATTTAATTTATTTATCTTTTTTTTAATTTTGCTGTATTTATTTTTGTGCTAGTTATCACGTTGGTATTACATAAGCAATGTTTCGTCTTTTTTTTATCTAACAAAATTGTGAAAGTATTATGATAGTTGATAGAACTTTCGGTTAATCTAGTAGTTAAAGTTACTTGTAGTCTTCTTATTGAAGTGGAAGATATCAACATTTTAATTTATTTACTGCTCAGTTTGCCTCAATTTCGCATGGAAATATCGAATAACCAACGACATTATTACTCAGAATCAAGGATTTTCGTTAAAATTAATTATCAATGATATATTTCCCACCACTCCGCCTCGTTTTACTTTCAGTCGAATTTTCTTTACGATTTGTGAATCTAGTCTATGTTTTGACACGATTGTCACACGTTCTAGCCATTGGTGATCTAATTCTCATCACCAGTGATCAATTTTTTAAACAATGACACAATCCTTCTTTGGTGTCAACAGAGAATTACAAATAAAAATAATGTTGATTGAGTGTAGATAGTGTTAAAAAATAGTTGAAAAATGGTAATAATTTTAAAATCCACTGAAGACTTAGGGTAGATTGAAGATATTATTATAAAGAAGATATTTTAAATAATTATCTAATTTATTTCAAAATCATTTTTAGTCACTTTAAGATGGTTCAGTTCAAAGTATCTACCATAATTTAATTTATTAATTCATCATATTAAGTTTCTCCTATTATGCCGTGTGGTATCCGGCTGAGTAGAATAAATCACCCAATTTTTTTCGCGAGGTGTCGTGAAATACGACTAAGGTAAGTTGACGTCAGACAGACGGCCGGTCGTAAAATACCTAGCCAAATCAATGTTTGTAACATGTTGTGCCGACCCCACTTAGAGTTGGATAAGGGCAGGAGAATGATTAAGTGTCTCCTATTATTATTTGAGATTAAAATTGAGAAAATCAGCAAAGAAATTTCTAATTAATAAATAAAATAGGCATTGATTGAACATAAAAAATAACCAAAAAATTATGTACAATAATATGTCTTATATCTTATAATAATAACAAGTAATTAGTAATAAACAATGATCTGTTTTGGACTCCAAATTAATGTAACATGAAAAATTAAGAGTATTATATAATCTGTCAATGAATTTAACCTGTACATTATAATTGTACTATACTTATGTATACTTGTGTAATAGTGTAATGTATATTTAAAGATCTTAATATGAATTACCAATTACGAGGTTACTAATCGGGCGTTGCACTCCGACCGTTAGCTATTTGAATTTACGCCATGTGCGTCGCGTCGCGTCCGGACGATCAGAGGCACCCAGACAGGTGGTTCGCGAATTACGAACGAATTTATAACTACGTTGTATAGGGTCAAAGGACCGGCACAAGGTCGCTCTACAAGACATTCGCGTCGATAACCTTGCTTAGCGCCTCAATATTCGAGGCTAGCTAGTTGACATAGTAATAATGTCACACTGACATCCAAGTAATTAGCTTTTACAGGTCACCATTAAATTATTTTTTTTTGTAACATAATCTTGTAAAATTGTTGGCTCCTATGCGCCTTGTTATTATTTTAACAACTATAAAACATCATCATTCTCCTCCTGCCCTTAACCCACTCTAAGTGGAGTCGGCACATCATTTTACAAACATGTTGTCATATGATTTGGCTACGT
The DNA here is from genome assembly GCA_947086505.1 of Morpho deidamia. NCBI lineage: Eukaryota > Metazoa > Arthropoda > Insecta > Lepidoptera > Nymphalidae > Morpho > Morpho deidamia. The sequence goes on from CAMTZC010000027.1 coordinate 9,071,062, forward strand.
ATTTTACGACCGGCCGCCTGCCTGACGTCAACTTACCTTAGTCGCCTTTTACGACACCTCGGTAAGAAATGAGGGTGGTCTATCCTATGCAGCCGAATACCACACGGGACGTTTATAGTTGTTATAGTAGTTTAACAACTATAAAACAAAGACTAATTATTATGTTTAAAATATATATCAAGATTGTATTTCAGATATCGCTGTTTGCAAAAAGGCAGCTTCTTTTAAATCTCCTGCACATAATAATTATTGCGCAGTATTTTTTATTGTTAATAAAATGTAAACTTCAAGGAAAATTATAAGTGTTCATATTTACTGTATTGTGAATGTATTGTATATAAACTAATAATTAAATACTGGATATAATAATAATAATTCTTTATTGAACACACAAATGTTAACTAATACATCTCATCTTATCTAAATATTTCTTATATCTTTTTTCTTTTATTTATTTATAACAAATATATACAAGTTATATCTATCTTAAATTACTTACACGCTACTACTATACAAATCATGCCCACGTGGAATGGTTCCAAGAATGCTGGCAGCGTTTCCGCGTTGAATCGCTAAGCTGATTCTTTGTGCGAAAAAGGAGCCAGCCCTCTTGTCACCCGAAGAGGCGATCAACCGAGGGTAATTCTTATATTGTAAGAATCATCTAAATATTATCTAAATATTTCTGATATTTTCATAAGTTTGTGTAACGATGAGTGCACAAGAAAAAGACACGCGCCTTATAAAAGAAAGCTTAAAAAATAGGTATGAAACCTTTTTGAATGTTAAACCGTATTACACTGTTTTTTTTCTGGTTCTTCAAACAGATTCTTTAAACTATTAAAGGTAGTAAGTACCTAGATTTAGTAGAACCGAAGCCCAATGGAAACCATATATTGGTAACGAATGGAAATTATTATAATTACCGTATTATTTACTACTACTATTATTTACTATTAGCGCAAGGACATGAATTATTATTTTCGCTGTTACTAAGTCGTTTAAACTGGTTAAAATATAACATACAAGCTGTACTTGCGGCTTCGCCCGCGTGGAAATCAGTGGGTCACAAAGATTTTCCCGCGAAAATCCCGACCCCTCAGGTATTAATGTAATCTACTAATAACTTAGGGTAAAGGTCTTTACACTAAGAGGAGTTCTTACGAACTAAAAAAAAAACTAATGATATTTGACTAATTTATTATTAACATTTTTCTTAAAATTATTTAACAGTTGACTTTCTTTTTATTTTTATTTTTGTTTTGGACATTTGACAATAATTCTTTGTAAAACAAATTTTTCTTTTGGTGAGAAATAAAAAGGCTTTTTTTTTACTAATAACTTAAACCTTCCTCAAGAATTGCAATATTTTCTAATAAACACCGTACAAAATCCGTTCAGAAGATATTAAGAAAATCGATCACATACAGACTTTGATTTACAATATGTATAAGATAACGTAGAGTTATAATGAAGTCTTGGAATATTTCTCTTATCTCTCTAATATATAGAGTATCTCAAAGTGAATTGGACTTAATACACTAGGCACTTAAATTTCTTGCTGCATCATCGCATTATACATATATTTTTTTCTCAAGTAAACTAAACTACTTATTATAAAACAAAAAAGCTCTGTATGTGATCGATTTTTTCAAAATCTACAAAACCGATTTTGTACGGTTTTAAATTAAAGGTAGTGTAATTATTCCAGAAGGTTTAGGTTAATAGTTAATTACGGTTTTATGTAAATTGTGTTGAAGAGGTCGCACTATCGTAAAAAAAACTCGCCTGCCGGGAGCTTTAGTTAGCGTGCGCCGCATAAACCAAGAGAGATATACTAAAGTATTGTACTAGTGAATTGTAGATCTACTAAAATACTACAAAAAAGTTCGCGACAGCATGTCTTCATCTCTTATGGTTAACTTACAATATTTTTTTTTATATTTCAATTAAATACACTGATTTCCACACGAGCGAAGTCGCAAGCACAGCTAGAATATTATAGACGTAAAGATGTGGCGTTTAGTTTGCATTATATAATTTCAATTTATTTGTAAGTGAATAAAAGAATGCAGTCCCTTTGGTATGTTGACTACTAAAGTCAAGGTACGACAGCTGTTAATAAACGTATATTAATATAATATATTAATAATGGAGTAGCAATAAATTACATTATAATACATGCTCTTTATCTATTTTTAATTACATAATAGGCAATATTTGATTAAGCAATGTGTAATGAATGTAGCAGTGATATTCAACGGGCGTATAATGGACAGTATAATTTATCGGAAATACACTAACATATATACATGAGCTGTGATAGTCTAGCGGTGAGACCGTGCGACTCTTTCGAACACAAGTTCAAACCCGGGCAGGAACCAATGAGTTTTTCTATTAAAACTCATGTGTCTAATTGATAATTGCAATTAATCGCACGCTTTTCGGTGAAGGAAGACATCGTGAGCAAACCTGCATGCATATTTCTAGAGAATTCTGGAGATATGTGTGACCTACAAATCCGCATTGGAGCAATGTGGTAGGTCTTAGCTCCACCCCTTCTCTCCAGAAACGGAGAGAGGAGGCCTATTCCCAGCTGTGGGATTGTAACAGGCCGCTACTTTACTTTACTTTACACTAACATAAATAGCACGCTTAGTATTAAAGTGACCGAATTCAAAAAAGGTGTTTTGTGACAAATTGCAATAAAGGTTAGCCTAGCGTTTAAAATACTCGTGAGTGGTAAAGATACCCAACTTTAACTTTATTAAACGCAAAACCTAAATGTTTGACATATTGTTGAATAAGTTTAGAATAGATGACCATACTTGATGATGTTTTTAATGGGATTGTGGTTTGCTGTGTCATAAAACTTCATAAGTAACTTTCGTTAAGCAATATTGGTGTTAATCGTGTTAGTCTATCGGGTGCATATTTCTCTTACAATAGATTTTATTGTATCGCTCTGGGAAGTATCTATATATCTGGGAAGAATCTATATTGATGAACAATAGCCGTCCGTAAGTCTATTATGCCCAATACACTGAAATCTTGAAATTCAATATTATATAAAAAATATATATATTATGTAACATTATATTATATTAGCTGTGCTTGAGGCTTCGCCCACGTAAAAATCAGTGTATTTAGTTGAAATTTTGAACAAAAGTAGATATTGTTAGCTAGCCATCAGAGATAGAGACATCCTATCCCGGACTTATTAATATTTTGTAGATCTATAATTCTTCAGTACTTTAGTGTATCTGTGCTGGTTGACGCAGCGCATGCAAGTAAAGATTTTAGCAGGCTACTTTTCTTAAAACCACGAGACGTCTTCAACACAATTTAAATAAACCCATAATGTACCGTTAACCTACAATTTATGGAAGAATTGCACTACCTTTTAGTAAAAACCGTACAAAAATCCGTTCAGTAGAGTTTGACAAAATTGAAACAACAAATTGAAAATTGAAAAAACTTACAAAAAAGAATACATAGCGACAGCTTTTGGGGACCTTATTTTGTAATAAGTATAGATTATTACTTTATCACTTTATAGTATAAGGCTATACAATGGAATGGAATATAGTATTTTACTATTACCTTTATATGTTATACAATGAAACAGTATACTAAAACGGTAACGTTCGACAGCAATCAAACTAGTCTAATATAATAATACTTCTTACCATATTGTTGTGTATCTTTAAAATTGATTGATACTACAGCAAGAGACACTAGCAAAAGAGAAAAAAAATAATTTTGTTATCATAATCGAAGAAGGTTTTATTTTAAATGACGTCACACGTTATACACAACCGTGCGCATCGTATTACGTACTTGCGTCGCCGCCGGCGCCATTGTTGACGTTGCGGTTTCTTATCACAATAGGTGTACCCGCAACATGTTATCATTTCTGATTTTATACACAAATTTGATATCTAATCTAACCTAAACCAGTCTGATTGTACTGATATTGTGACTTTTATTTTGTGTTTAAATTGTAGTGTCACGTGCACAAAGTCGTGAACGAATTATTTTATCAAAATAATGATAAAACGTGTTAACACACTAGTCAGTTGAAACTCGCATTTTTAAAATGAATATTATTTATAGCACTAGTGCTAGTATAAGTAATAGTATAAAATAATAAGTATAAAATCACCCATTATTCCTTTTACTCGTTAGCAAGCAATCAACGATAATAATATTTATTCGTTACAAAAATACAACACAATATAGCAAAATAAGATAATATATAGTAGTTGCAAGTTGAGGAGTGTCCTTTACTACATTTTGCTTAACTAAGAATAAAAAATAATCATTTTTTAGTCATCAACAAAAATATTTACGAATAAAATAATACGGAATAATAACTTGCTTCGCAGGAAGATGTTAAAATTGGATTTGCAATACCTACGTTTTATCAGTTCATTAAATTAAAGGTTTGATTACACTTCGATTGCAGGGTTTTTCTGATTTTATTAAATACATTTATGACGTCTAAACATAAATTTTATCATAATCTTATATATACCTATTATTATATTAACTCTGTAATCACATTAATGTCCAAAAAAAATATAACAGAAATTATATACGCTCTAAAAGAAATTATTAAATAAACGTTCTGGTAACTACGTCGCTATGTGTATATCTTTAAAAGAAGTTAAAAGATATAAACATAACCTTAAAAGATCTTTTTGATTTTCATTGGTTTGTATTACTAAATTAAATAATAAATAATAGCTCATGAAAAATATCGTGTAGCTGAATTTCTTATAATTTCCTCTGCCTAGAATAATTACTTTCAGTACTCTATGCCCTTTTCAAAGGGCCAAACCATGTTTATTTCAAAATTCTGAAAATATTGTTTGTGTATGTAAACGTAAAGCATTATATTTTTGCAATTGTTTTAATAATATTGTGTATTTGTTAAAGATTAATTGGTAAATTAATATTTCATGTCATCGCCACGAAATAAACGGTACTGACCTATCCAACCGCGCGCCTACACTTCAAAAATCGTAATCACAAATGTATATGTAAATATCAACGATAACTAAATGCACTGGTACATCCGCTTGATATCGGGTTTTACTTAAAAAAACATTGCAGCTTGCACCGTGTGTATATATTTTGATTATTTTATCACATAAAATGGTGCCAGGTGCAGAGTTCATTGCTCGTCGCAGCTTTTATTTTGTTTTGAACGAAGCTTTGACTCGGGGGTTGGTGCGCTGTCAAAATGCAGCAAAAACTCTCGACCCACCTGGCTTTCTTATATGCCGTTAACGTCTCTTACGTATATAGCCATGTTCCTTTTTAAAAAGTTTTGAAGTTTTTATGTCGGCAGTAGATTATCCGTTCAATATTATGCTTGTGGAATGTGGTATTGATATATTTAAATTATTGTAACTTGATCAAGCTAAACGGCTGAAGGGCTTGTCATGAAATTAGGCACATATATAATATATATTTTAGTTTTGAAATCCTTATTTTCTTATGACGTTATTCCTATAAAGCAGATTAAATGTAAATATGAATAAAACATATAATTTGTAATAGTGATTGTGAGAAACTTTCAAAATGGGTAACCAGCCAGCCCCTTAGCAACGTGGTTGGTACTATAACGTTTCCTCTCCTCTCTTCTTATTTGGGAAGAAAGGTTGAAGCAAACAGCCACCTCGCTGCTCCAATGCAGATTGGTAGATTCCACATAACCCAGGAATGCCCCAGAGATATGCAGGTTTTCTCACGATCTATTTCTTCACCGAAAAGTATGTGTTCGACATATTAGGTACATAATTTTAAATACAACACTCATTTGAAGCTGCTGAGAGTTTGACCCATGACCCCTTTGAGAGAGGCACACGGCCTCACCGAACGACTATCACAGCTTGTAGATAATAAATTCAATAAATAATCCAATTTTAAAATACGTACATTTTGTATAATCAGATCCCAGATCTAGATCTGGGATTGAGTGAAAAATGCATAAATATAGTAATTATGGCATAATTGACTATTAATATAACAATATTATCAGAACGCTCATTATTATATCTTGTAGATAAACAATTCAATCCTATTAATATTTGGACGGTAATGAAGTCGACTGATATTTTAATTAATTAACAAGACAAAAATAATAGCACAAACTAAGATAATCCACTGGTACTATTGTTAGATATATTATGTAATTAAATTTATAAGTTTAGGTTAACTTTAAGTTGTTTATTAGCCTTTTGCCTAGATTGTACCATCAATCTAGTACTTAAGTTACGATCAAATTATTTTGCTATAATCCGCGTTTGTTAAGAGAATGTACACACAGCATTACATAACGCGGATAATAGCAAAATAATTCTATTGTAACTCCTGTACTATGGAGTTCCGTTAAGTAACGCCTGCTTCTATAAGTCAAATTATCTTCTTCCCTGTGCTTGCACTTTATAATATTTTTTTTGTAAAAAAAAAGTTGAACATACTATTGCAACTATTGCTCAAAATTACCCTAAATATTTTTTACTACAGGTACCCGCGACTATGTTCTCTTCGATTTGTGTTAAAATGATGTGCAATTATGTGTTATACTTTTTTATAAAGCTGTAATGTGTATCATAAGCAATCCTGAAAAGATAGATAAATGTCATAGCGGACTTTGCTCTAGACCTATAAAAGAGGTAAATAATTCCTCTGTACATTGTTTTGCTTTAAGACAACAGGCAGCGTTTTCGATAAAAAGTTCCAGGCGGCCTGACTTTTTTCAACATTTTCAACAATTGTCATATTTTAAACAATTTACACCTAAACCTTCTGCATGACTGACTGTCGATAAAACCGTATGATAATCAGTGAAAATATATTAGTGCATTCTAAAACTTTAAACTCTCCTCTTTGGTTAAACACCCAAAGACCGTCTATTTGGGGTAACTTCCTGCGTAAATTTATTATTTTCTACATACTAACTGGGTGTTAACCACTAAAATGATAGATTTAAATTTAAATAATTAATTTCAAATAACATTAAAAGGCCAAAAATCCGAAGAGTTTATTTAACTGAAAATTATAAACAATTGTGAGCGCGTGAAATATATGTTATATTAGGTCCTTACATATGAAATTGGCGTTTTCTATGGGAGGAACATAAAGTCGTTTTTTTTAATGAAATATATTTAATTAATCAAAGTATGTACCATTGCTATGTATGCACTTTTTCCATCTCATAGGTAGTTCATTGATCCCCTTACTAAAAAAACCATTCGGGCAGGAATCAATAAAATCTTTGAAGGCGGTTTGGACTGCCCCATCGGAGTTGAATTTTTTTCCTTGCAAGTAGTTATCCAAATTGCGAAAAAAATGGTAATCTGTTGGAGCAAGGTCCGGAGAGTACGGTGGATGTCTAAGACATTCTAATTGAAGCTCCTCTGATTTGGTAGCCGTCTGTTGTGCAGTGTGTGGTCTAGCGTTGTCCAGAAGCAGCAGTGGCCTAGAGCGATTGACCAGCCTCGGTTGTTTAGCAGCTAGCTTTTCCATCATGGTTTGCAGTTGCTGACAATAGATATCTGCCGTAATCGTCTGGCCAGATTTAAGAAAGCTGTAGTGAACGACACCGGCACTAGTCCACCAAACACTTACAAGCAACTTTTTTTTAGTCAATTTTCGCTTAGGGCAGGATTTGGCTGGTTCGCCAGGGATCAGCCATTGCGATGAGCGCTTCCGATTATCGTAGAGGATCCACTCTTCATCACAGGTAATGATTCGATTTAAAATTCCTTCATTATTGTGCCGGTTGAGTAACGTAACGCAGCAGTCGACGCGCGTTTGTCGGTTTGCTTCACTCAATTCATGAGGTACCCACCTTTCAAGCTTTTTCACCTTCCCAATTTGCTTCAAGTGGATTAGAATAGTTTTATCACTAACACCGGAGCCTGCAGCTAACTCGGACGTGGTTTGCGATGGATCCGCTTCCACAATAGCCTTCAATTCTTCATTATCAACTTTGGTCTCCGGCCGTCCACGAGGCTTGTTCTGCAGGTCGAAATTTCCAGAACGAAAACGTTGGAACCAAAAACGCACTGTGTTTTCTTTTGCGACACCGTCACCATACACATCATTAATCCTTCGAGCCGTTTCTGTAGCACTGGTGCCACGGTGGAACTCATACTCATAAATAACGCGATATTTCATGTTTTCCATTTTGTAAACAGAGTGACACAAAGAAAAAAACAAAAGAAGAAAAAACAAATGAATTAGGGGGTTTGAAACACAAATGCATGAGTAAATAGCTGTATGAATTTGAATTTGGAATACCTAACCATAAAGGTAATATTTGAGATCAAAGTGGCCAGTACGACAAAACGCCAATTTCATATGTATGGACCTAATATTTCCCCGACTTAATTACATTAAATATATGAAGCCGAACGACGGAAGTAGATGCAGGCAGATGTAGCCAATATACGAGCATCGGATAGCACGTGCCCCTCTCAGCTGCTTTTTATTTCAGACCACTCTCCACGTATATAACATCTGTTTTTTACACGCAACTTTGTAGGGCTCGGTAAAATACTTGCCTAAGTTTTAATTTTAATGTAAATGACCTAATAATATGTACTAGGAATCGCCCGATGCTCATGTAATGACCAAATATAAAGCGAATGCTGATTAACTGATTAAATCCCTTTGAAAAATTCCATATAATTTAATGTTTTCTGAAATAACTAAAGCTTTTTAAATATATTAATTTGCTTAACATTTAAAAGTACTGTGGTTGCGTCATCGTTCTTGGTGCACATCTTGATGTTATTGATTTCGCCCGTTTCCCGCGCATATTGTTGACTCACCCTACCCGTAAGTCTCACCCCCTGTCACGCCATGCCATGCCGCTTCGATACTATATATACTTCTTCGTTTTTGAGTAAAAACATTTGTCTCTTTAATAAATATTGAAGAAAATCTAAGATATACTTCGATTTTGTAAAAAGAAAGAAGAAAGATGATTTAACCAAATAGCAGCTTGAATTACAAAATACTATTTTTGCTGTAGTGTAAGAAATTAATAATTATTAACTACGAATCTAAATGTATATAATCCACCTATATACATATAAAATACAACTTATATAAAATAAGAAGAAAGCGCATGGTGTTCTCCGATTTCCGTATCCTCCGACATAAAGCGGCAGAGCGGGAATTGTGTTAGTGACGGCGACGTAAGGTGGGGGTGGGGAGTCTACATTATACCAACACCAGCCACGCGCCGATCGTACCGCGACCGTGCGATTATTCCGTCTACTGAGCGGAGGACGTAGTCAATGCCTTGCCTGCATCAAGCGACAAGCGCCTTGTTTGTTACTTTAGTCAGCAGCGCGCCGTCTAAACGTTCGGTCGTGTTCACGCGCTTAATTATCTGAATTAGTTGAAAAATATTTAAACTAATAGTTACAATTATAAATTTTTTGCATTCCTTATTTGAAATTCTTTATATTAATGTACTACAGTAGTTAAGTGATCTATTATTGACTAAATATACAAACTTCATGAACTGTGACAGTGTTTTGGTCTATTTTGAACATTAGTAAAAAAGTGAGATACAACGTATGCGAAGTGTAGAAATGAGCGGATTGACCGTAAGAGCGAAAAGGGGTTCGAGGGGTAGTGCTACACTTCTTGAAGCGGCCGACAGAATTCTCAAGCTTCTTGGCGTGAGTTCCACAAAACGCGGGAAACAACCCTCGTCAAAATCCAAGGTAAGGTCAATGGCAACAATTTAATTATTTATTTTTCAATAAAAAAAATAGGCTATTTTGTCTTTAAAACAACGCAGAAAAAATGGAAATTTTTGATACGTCCCTGTTAGTTTTATTTTACGTTTATTTGTTACTGTTTAAATTTAAATAATTTTCAAAAATTTGGCGGTTTGGCTGACAGTATTTTTTTGTGTAACAATAGTAGAAGTACATTGTTAAGAATTGCGACGTGGCATATATGTTGCAAAAAGTTGTTGATAAACTTTCGCTGCACCGACTCTGCACTTTCGCTCGTTGTATTTTTATATGCAACTCGAGAGAGCGGCACTGTGTTCGATGCGACAAGCGCGCCGCGTATGATCGGTATGATGCAAACAGTGATGGCGGGTGCGGCACTGACACGGCACTTGTTTGTTCACGCGTTGTCGGCGTGACCATCTTGTTTACCACTACGAACGATTCACGATCCGCATTCATCATTGTTTTTGTAACGGCACTATCATAGAAAAAAATGAAGTATTCTCTATTGCGTATCTACACATTGTATTGTTATCTTTATACACCTAAGTCCACTGTAAAAGTAAGATGTGTAACGCTGAAAATGAATAAGTATTAAGAATTCTTATTTGTGAAGTGTAGAATATTTCAGAATATTATTAATGCCCCGCAAATAAACAATAAGGAATGAAAGTTATTCAATTATTACTCGATTGTCCCAAAATCATTAATATAAAGCGTGATCGGTATCAGGACATTAAAATAATTATTTTTACGCAACAAGATAATAAAATACTGCCAACTTAGTGCATACGGTTTTGAAATATCTTCAATCGTAATTATTGGTATTCGCAAATTAAGCGTCACATAAATAGCCTTGATAACAAAACTGTTGCTATTGACATTGCCCATTTCCAAAAATAACTTAATTATGATTTTAATTTGTAATTATAGGTTCATTAGGTAGATTTGATTGGTTCGGTTTGAACGCGAATATAATAATTAGTTACTGAACGATTTGACAGCCAATGTTACTTATGCTATGCCAAGGAACTGAAAATGTTATGATTCTTATGCACGCGTGCACTGCATGTAGCATATGTGAAAGAGACATTTCGCTGATGAATGTGTTTGTAGGTGCGGTCATCGACGTAGAGGGTCTTAGTGGTGGGGATCGAGGTCGAGTACAGAGTAGGTACGCGCGGGCTGCGGAATGCGTTGCGGTGGGAATGCGCTCGCTTGGAGTACCGTTGCGGCGGTGTATGAACATTGAACACCGCCGCCGCGGAATGCGAGACCCACTTGCGGTCTACATGGATCAACTCGCTTATTACTGCGAGTCACGCGGCACATAAATTTTAAATCTTGCATATCTTTGTTGGTGCTAGAGACAAATAATTTGGGCAATTGGAATAGTGATTGCTTTGTCATTATCTAAAAATTTAGAAATATAACACTACAATAAATTAAAATATGATTAAAATTTAAAAATATATAAACTATACTGATAAAATTACATATGCTAAAAACAACGTGCGTAGCATTTTTCGGAATATTCTCTTGTTCTTAACTTGGCAGTTGTTTCATGCAATAATTGCACATATGGAATTGCGCAGTTATGTATCTTAACTCGTGCGTCGGCATCTTTGCGCTGAATGGGTGTGACTTTTTGTCTAACGCTTCCGTAAGAAAATTAACAAAAAAGCTTGGGCCGCAAACTCTAGAAATTGGATCATCGAACTATTGGTGAGGCCATCGAACGAGACGGCGTCTCGAACATCAGACGTTTAGTAATAAACTCAATTCTCGGCGTGCTGATTCCTCCATTTTGCAAACATTTGATCTTTGTGCCTGAAAATATTGTTTTCCATATAAATAAATATGTAATTATTCCTATTTTAAATTATTATGCCAGTCTAGTTATTACGAAGATAATTTGGTAAAGTTGACGAGTATTAGTGATAATATATTGGAACTATTTATTAACTTATCATACATCTGAAGATGTCATTACGTCGTTTCATTTAGATTATTGTCAAGCTACAAAAAGTACAATTAAATTACAACAGATTTACCGGAAAAGTTTTTCTACTCCATTAAAATAGTAACTATATACATTAGATTAATTATGTCCATTGATTTCAAAGATTTCTAATTAGTGTACTAATTGCCCAAAATTTGGTTTGTGCAAATTTTTAAAGTCTTTTTGTTTTGTTCTAGCCTAACAGCCGTGCTGCTAGTGAGGTGCGGGCTCCTTTGGCAACTACAGAGTCCATAATCGAATCCCCAGTTAAAATGCAGGCATCCCAAGCAGCGGCTACTCCCGTTCCAACCCCGACTTCAACACATTCATCCAGTCAATCGTACAGGCATGCTAAGCGAACAGCAAAAGATTATATATTTGGGAAAATGATCGGTGATGGCTGTTATAGTACAGTATTCTTAGCGAAAGACATCCATACTGGCAAGGAGTATGCAAGTAAGTTTAAATATTCAATAAAATTTTTAACGAAACTGATGAAATATATATTTTTTGCAATACTTAGGAAACTCACATTCAGACATTTAATTAATAAAATTATTTACACATGGATTTTCTTTGTTACAGTTAAAGTTTGTGAAAAAAGTTTCATCATACGACAACAAAAAGTACAGTACATAAAACGTGAAAAAGATGCTCTGAATATGCTTTCAAACGTACCTCACGGATTTGTAAAACTTTTCTGTACGTTTCAAGACGAAGAGAGGCTATACTTCGTACTATCGTACGCGAAAAACAGCGAATTATTGAAACGTATCAATGAAGTAGGTTCTTTTGAAATTAATGTAGCAAAATTTTACGCAGCTGAACTTTTATTGGCTTTAGAGAAAATGCACGCAAAGGGAATAATTCATCGTGATCTGAAACCTGAAAATATTTTATTAGATGAAAATATGCACTTACAAATTGCTGATTTTGGAACTGTAAAAATTCTTGAAAATGATAATCCTCAATCAGCTGCACCTACCGAAGACGAACAGAACTCGTCTAACGATCGTTCAAGGAAGATAAGTTTTGTCGGAACGGCACAATACGTAAGTCCGGAACTTTTGCAAAACCGTGTTGACACCTGTGCGTCAGATTTATGGGCACTAGGTTGTATTATTTATCAAATGATATCCGGTTTGCCGCCCTTCAGAGCATCTACGGATTTTCTGACTTTTCAAAAAATACTTAAATTGGATTATGAATTTCCGGAAGGATTCCCAGCTGATGCTAAAGATTTAGTAGAAAAACTGATTGTTTTGGACCACAACAAAAGACTTGGTGCTAGCGATCAGGGGGGTATTTATGATAGTATACGGCAACATCCATTTTTTGAAGGCATTGATTGGGAAAACATTTGGGAACAAACTCCGCCTAAAATAAGTCCCTACTTACCTGGTGGTTCATTTGAAGAGGAATATACTGTGCCCGATTATTTAGAACCTGGACTGGACAAACGCAAAATTGTTGAATTGTGGGAACTAGACTTGTCAACTTCTAGAGGTAAATGAAAAAATTATCTTTATTAATTCTTAAGAGCAATTTTTAAGCTGCTTGTATTGCAATTTAATCTCTGTATTTGTATCTTTACTGCGGCCTGTTATAAAGACTTGCGACTGAACGCATCCGAGCGACAAGTAAGAGGATCGTCCATGACCTACATTCTTTGTAAAATACGCGTGTATCGTTTCATAACTAAACTAGGTCTGATAATATTTTGCGCATTTCCGTTTCTGCTTAATGGGCAAATTTACGCCCACTTCGATTTCAGAGATACCGAATGATACCAAAATAAACATCTACCTACTAGTCTCGAATGTTTCAATATAAGTAGTATAATCTATTAGGCACTAAATAGTGCGTCAACTAACGCCATTATAGTATTCCTTAACGGACATCCTTTATATTTTTGATTTACGGTTGCATACGAGATGACGTCATATCCCGTGCAAGAGCTGTTTATTCTGTCGCTTGCGGCATCATATTATGAATGACTCGGCGTCGCCATCTCTATAAATGACTAACTGCTAAATAGATGATGACAAAAAACGCTAAACCAAACATATGTTTCTATTTTAGGAATTCTTAATATCAGCCCTGAAGAGAAACGACACCGCCTCAAAATACAAGCGCGTGAAAATGTGTGGCACCAATTCGTAGATGGGGAGCTTATATTGAAACAAGGTTTAGTAGACAAAAGAAAAGGTCTATTCGCTAGACGCAGAATGTTATTATTGACAACGGGCCCACGATTGTTTTACGTCGATCCTGTCAACATGGTCCTCAAAGGAGAAATTCCGTGGTCTCCAGAGATACGCGTTGAAGCCAAAAACTTCAGAATATTTTTAGTGTACACGGTAAGTTTTTCATACATATAAAATATGGCTTAGATTTTTTTGTGTCAATAATGAAGAAATGTATCTCATGAAATCTCTTTTATTTCAGCCAAATCGTACATATTACTTAGAGGATCCACAGTCCTACGCTTTAGAGTGGGAAAGAGTTATCAAAGAAGTACGCATCGGCACATATGGACGGGATACGACTTAGACGGTGGGACACCCGCCGAGCCGAGTCGCGCCCGAGTCGGGCTGCGCGCCCGCATTCCTCCCGTTCTCCGCACGGCGAGTGCACACTTCTAGGATATAACTAGCCTTCATTTTGAGCACGAAAATCATCCAGAAAAATCTTTCGCGACGTTGAACGATATTCGTCTCCTAATTTAAATCGGTGAACGATCCTTTAAGTTTGCAAGAGCCGGCGTGGGACAGCCGCATCTGGCGCCACGATGGTCGAGCGCACGGTTCGTATGCTCGCTTCGACGCGCCCCGCTCTGGAGAAGAGGACACGAGAAGACGACGTCAGTTCCCGATCGATCAGTGTACTGGCACTGAATGACTGATTCCTACTAGTATGTCCCGACTATCTTAAATTATTATTCTTATTTAAGTTACTTATTTAATTGTGGATATCTACAGTAATTTGTAAATATTTGTCGTAATTTATTATTGAAACTGTAAGGTGTATAATATATGTGGGCTGTTTGTTAGCTTAAACTTTTAATGGCCTCGAGTAAGAATGGACTTGTTATTCGCCACCCGCGTGTTCACGAAGCCCATTCCAGTTGGTAACTAGGCAATTTATAGCTAAATTAATAATTATTTATTTTAGTTTTAATTATTTGCCAACGGAATGCGACTGTTGTACAGATATTAAACTGTAGACAAATATAAACGAATGTATTAGTTATTTCGTGCTGCCTATAATGGTAATGAAATGACAAATTAACTAATTTTAAGTAGCTCTTTCATTAATTATTCTATAATCTGCCAAGGTCATAACATCACTTCTATAAGAAGGAAAGCTGAGCTTGGATCGTGAATTTTCAAAAATACATACAACAGATATTTTCATTTTTCGAAATTATATTAATTCATTTTAAAACCTGAATAAAACAATGTGCTTTAAGCAGTAACATAATTTTTGTCATTCAGCTTCCTCGTTATATGCAATGAATTAAAAGTTCACATAAAACTGGAATAACTAATATTAAACTAGACTCCAATAGTAGTACGAAGATCAAGTCTTAGTGTTATCATAAATATGCATTCTATGCATAGTATAATTTAATTTAGCTAATGTATTATGTATTATATAACATCACCAAAGGTGTTTACAAATATATTTCAAAATTTGGAATTTTCAGTTGATTAAAGTAATTAGATATTACCTTTTATGTATTCAGTTTTATTTTATATTTTTAGTTTGGAAAGTTCATTCTTGAACTGATAATTTCATATTTTGTTGTTTGTTCTATGTGAGACTTAAATAAAATTATTAGCCTTTTCGATGTCATGGTTTCTCATAGATTTTCTTTTTAGTTTTTAATGCAAATGCATATCTTTTTAGGTTAATAGTTATAATTGCCTGAACTTGCCTGGAACTATTTATTTCAGTGGGGGCTTACTATAATGGGATTAAATCCAATATAAAATCTTTAGAAAATTTAAAAATAGGAGTAATTTCAACAAATATAACTAATCTCTCATAGTTAAATTGGCTGTCAACATAATACGAACTACTCCATGACATTGTTACTAATTAACTATCTGCATTTAAAATTTAATAACTGTTAACTATCCTAGTTATATTTTAAAACATTTGTATTGCATGAATTCCATAAACTAAATAAGAAATTGAAAATAAATTGAAGTTGATTTTTATACATTTGTTTCTTTTGCCCTATCCTAATTACTATTTAAGTGTGTAATGATAGGAATATATATATATTTTCACTGAGCAACATAGGCTATATGTCATTTTCAAAAAAAATAGGGATCCCTAATAAAATTGTAATAACTTGGCAAAAATTTAGTCGTAAACATCTAACATCGCGTGCGCTGCGAAAACTATTGATAGAACAAAAAAATGTTCTACAGTATTATAGAACGTATAAATATCCACAAAAAAGTCCGCGATACCATATGTCTAACTATTATAGTTATGCCAATATAACTACTTTTTTACATGGTAAAAGTTGGTAAAAGTGCCGACAATAATCAAACCATTCTATGTATTCATATCTCTGTATTATTCTTTATCCCATTAAATGATATTTTATAAATAACTGTTTCAATACCTGTAAAATACTTTTTAAATAATTAAAATCGAACATTCTCATCAAAAGATATTACGAATTTAGGAATGTAAATCGAAAGCAAATAATGCCATGACAAATTCATTGTAGCGACCGTTATAGCTGGGCCTGCATTTGGTGAGTTAGCTCTTATTCCAAGAATACTAATGATACCCTTTTCTTATAATTAAATAATCTAAAAAATAAATCTATAGTCCGACTTCGTAGACTTTCCACTACCACGAGATCTGTATGGACGCGGGTGAAACCGTGGGGCTTTGCTAGTAGAATATATTTTTATTTGTAGTCTGTAGTGTACTAGTAGGTATCGTATTTAATGTATTATCTATGCTAGTAGTTATTCGAGTATTTAAGTTAGTAGTCTATGGTATTTTCTATTAAGAAAGACAAAATTATTGGATATAATAACTACGAAGACGTATATAAGTGAATACGAGGAAGTTAAAAATAGAAGAAGAATATACTCAAGAAGAACTAACTCGTTTCGTCGTTATGGACAAGGCGCTATGGTCAACGACTTTAGCCTGCTCGTTTGAACACTGGCGAACGGAAGGAGAAAAAAGTCTACGGCACTCTAGTTACTGGTCTATAATTTTGTTTATAGGTCTTCACTCTTCAATCTATGTTTTAAACTTCAAATGTCGTCGCCAGTGATTAAGTATGTTGGGAGAACAACAAATTTTCAGGGTAAAACGCTATGGGAAATTGTCGGAAGCCTGAAAAACTATGGAGTGGGAAGATTAATTGTTCGATCTGTGTTTGAACGCTATCCAGAGCCCAGTTACATGAAAATCGTGAAAGTGGCAACTTGCCCTAATGAAGTTAGTAGCAAGTAGTATCGAAATCGGTCGTCGTTATCAATATGGTTTTTTTACGTAATACTAAGCGATGATTTCTTGTTTTCCATATCTCGTTAAATATGTCTTTATTATGATTTCAAATTTAATGTATTAATTAACCTAAAATCTTTTATAACGAAATATCTATTTTAGGAGAGAAGAAGAGTTCGTGTGTGGGTGGAAAAAACTTTCAGAGGAAGAAAGTTACCGAAAGTAACTGAAATCTACCGCACATCATATAAACCCGATTATAAACTGATTCCCAAATATGAAGAAGAAAAGCTCTTGAAAAACACAGAAAATAAAAATACAGAGGTAATTCTCCCAAGAACCATTGAGATGCCTCCATTGATGCAAAAATTTATTGTCAAAGATTATGAAAAAAAAGGTTTAGAGGTAAGAAATTTTATATACAATATCAAATGAAGACTTATCAAAAGTAATAATAAAATTATTTTGCTATACTCCGCGATACAGTAAATAGAAGATTCGTAAAAAACACATGCACAAACCTCCACCACTTCCACCACAATACACAAGCACTACTTAGGTTCACTGTCACAAACTCAACAATTGTTTCGCCCCGCAACCGAAGCATCATCAGGAGATAAACTCCACGACAAAATCGCAAAGCGAGTCTTGTGTATTGTGGTGGAATTGGTGGAGGTTTGTGCATGTGTTTTTACGAATCCTGCACGCATCAGGTATGAAAATACTGATAGTCCACTATACATTAAACACTTTATATATTTTCTATTTACTGTATCGTGGATTATAGCAAAATAATTTTATTATTACTTTTGTATTATAGATCTCTGCAAAGTAACGCCTAATTCTATAAATTATTTGAAGACTTATCAATTTCCTAAAATCATATTCTTTGTTAGAAGCATTTTATTGCTTGGTCGGAGCTTGTAGTTCAAAGTTGTGACAATAAGTATACCAGTTGCATCCAGTAGACATGTTTGAAAGCCTAATTTAAGGAATAAATTAAGAATACTTACCCTGACATACAAGGCAAAAACTAGTCCTGGTTTGTCTGACAATCTTTTTGAGATTGATTGAACTTGCTTATTATAGCTGGCAAATTAAAATTGTGTTATCTGTCACTCTCATTCATATCACCACATCCTAAGAATAAAGTTACATGTGATATGTGTATAGATATCACATGTAACTTTATTCACTATAAAGTTTTTAAATTTTATTCATTATAAAGTTACATGTGATATGTGTATAGATATCACATGTAACTTTATTCATCAGATATATAACTGCCAAGTTTTGGAATGGAATGCACACTATTGGGGGAGATTGAAAATTATATTTTTGTGTTTAAGGGTGTATAACATGTCATTTCATTCATTTTTACCTCGATAAGTAATCTATTTATAAATCTATTTTAGAAAGTATGTTAAGCCAGTATGCACAAAGCATATGAAAAAATAGACATCACTGATTTTCTAGTTTTAAAAGTTTCCTTTATGACCAGTATGACCACAAACATGTAATTTTTTTTTCCAGGTTATGAGAGAATTTGTTTTACCTATATCATACAATCACAGTCCAAACAGAGTTCACAGAATTGCAAAAGGTGATGAAAAACCAATTGTAAATTTTACTATGAGCCTCGGGAAACCTGCAAGTCCTGGTCTTTATGATGGAGTGCCACTAGAATAGCTTATTTTGTAAAATATTAATTAATTAATATGTAAGAAGTGAAAAAAAGTAAAGTGAATAAAATAATAGGTACAAAATTTATTTTGCTTATTTTTTATTAAAAGCTTGTTGTGATGCAAACTTTTTGGCTAAAAATGGATTAGTGTCCATTTCGGGAAGATTTCGCTCCATGTCCAATTTCTGAAAGCAATTTACATTTTACTTTGAAAAGTTGGTGTGAGCTGTTATTAAAATTTACACATATTAGATAGAAACTTAACTAGTTTAAGCTGGAGAAGATAAAGTATAGAATACTTTTTAAATATAGTACTAAATATCAAGAATACTATGGACACTGACACAGGAATGTATCTATACCTGCACAGATTCTGAATTCAGACATATTTTAGCCTTATGTAAGTTCTACAAAGAAGAGAAGTATTCTGCCTCACCTTCCAGAAGTCACGGATTTCTTGTACCTCTTCTTCACGTTGGACAAAGTATCGCCGGACAGTTTTTTGTATTAAAGTAGCTGCATAATCTTCAGGCCATAGCCATGATTTCGGGTATAATGGACGAGGGCTGAAGTAATATTTAAAATAAGATTAGTAAAGTTGCCTTGAATACTAACTATGTTATGTTATTATGAGATATCCTATGGTCTACAAAGGATTTAAAATTTGAATTTGCAAACATATTTATATTTTTACATATTTCATTGGAAAATAGATCGATTGTATTTATAGATTTATTGATATAAGATTTGTTGATAAATTTTCGTTTGTTTCAAGGACTTTTGTATTTATTTATTAGATCTTTTTAATAGTTTTTGAACTTATGTAATTTAATTAAGTTATCTATAAAAACTAATTTAAATTATCACACGCTTTTCGGCGAAGCATAACACCGCGAGGAAAGCTGCATCTGTAGAGAATTCATAGGATATATTTAAGCTTCCAGTCCATATTGGAGCCATAGAGGCTTCTACGATTTTCAAGGAGAAAATAGGCTGCTACTACTAGTAGAAAGGTAAAAGGACGGTACTTTTAAATGTATGTTGAACTTACTTTTTCTTCAGAGCTTGTCTGACCCAAGGCATGTTAAATAAATGCAAGCTATTCATTTGACGATGTGGGTACCGCGGATTATTGTTCCAAAGTAGCTGTCACAAAATGTTACAGATGTTAATATAAACATTTTGTGACCAAAGTCCGTAAGTTTTTTAAGTAAAGGTTGTCCATTCCGAACAAAACTCGTCTTATGGGTGGCAGACGAGCGGTTGATGTGTTCATTTTAAATATTTAGACTAAAGAACCAATAATCGATAGAAATAAAATCGTGATAGCCATACGGCGAACGTGCGTGACACTAAAGGTAGGTGGTTCCGAGTTTATAGTAAGAACCTAAAGCGTGTAGCAACCAAACGTATAGCGAAGAAGCCCGCTCGTTATTTATATTAGTACCTAATTGTTTATTCGTTCCCGCCTGAATCCTGATGCGTTGAATTTGAGAGTCGAGACTCACTACGCCTGCTCAGACGAGTTGATATAAGTCTCAATTGTTTAACGTTTCGGTTAAGTTTCGGCACTTTGTTAAAGTTAATTAGTATCACTGTTCTTTAACTTCTATAAGTTTGTTGTGTAATAGTTTTGTTCTTTAAGTCATTCATAGTATAGGAAGTACTGCCAAAATAATTCCTTTTATTTCGGGAAATTGAACCCCCGTATTTTTTTTTATACCCACCGTGAGTTGTGTAGTGATATTAACTCTTAATGAGATATCTATTATCTATTATCCTATTTATAATATATTTCTATTATCCTGTTATTAATATAGTTATATATTGTTTTTATATTTATATATTCTATTATCCTATTTATAATTTATCACGGAGGCGAAAATAACTTGCATAGCTCTGGTGAATTCTTGAAATATTTGTTACTTTTCCACATTCTAATGGCGGCGCGGTGACTCGAATTGTTCTGTCCGATGGAGATAGAGGCATTAGCCTGATAAAGTGATACTAATAGGCCTCGTCTTAGTTGATTAGTAGTTTGCATTACCTGAGCAACATGATCGATTCCATTGAAAAAACATTTCTGACTTTTCAAAGCGTCCCATATTATGGCTTTGTTTAGCGTTTCTTCTAGTGCCGGTAAGAGATAAATAAAAACTTCTTTCTTAATGTAATCACATTCCGTTTCTAAAATGTCTTTTAATTTATTATCAATGGACGATGCACTGAGGTAGAACTTTGAAACCATTATAATAATTTTGAATTATGTTAGCAAATGGAAAGATATTCTTTTTTGCTATAATGCAAAATAAATTATTTAAAAAAAATGAATTTTGCTAAATCTAAAACACAATTACGCAGAAAAAACTAACTTATTGCATACATAACTGCAACAAATACAATCCTGACTCAATTGTGATGATAAAAAAACCATTTAGGGGCTTAAAGGTGTTGTATAATTAAATTAGAACGTTTATTGCGAAGTAAAAGTTTAAGTTCGTTAATATTAATGCGGTAAATATGTACTCAAAAAAACGTCTAATATTATAGTGATAGCCAATTTTACGTTACAATCGTTGCGCTCTAATTATTCTTTCATTACTTTCTACAGAAGTAAAAAAATAAATAGTTACTCAAAAAGGGTGGTTTCGGTGTTGGCTCGATTTTTCTTTGCGCGTACTCATCAATTTCTTGAAGATTTTTGTTACTTTCATCAAGAATTTCTTTCCAATTCGCCTTGTGCTTTTTTTTAATCAATATTGGAAAATCAATTTCCGAACAAGGTAAGCTGTCTGGTAGTGTAAAAGCGGCTAAATTTTCGCCCATTTCATTTATGGCAGATTTTGTTTCTTTCGTCTTGCCCTTACGGTCAGTGGTTTTGCCGGCCATTGTTGTCTCGTTTATTATTTATTGCACTTTAATGTAACAAAGAATATATGATACGATGAGTAAAATTGTTTATGAAATGACGTATTTTATAATATATTACAAATATATAACCACTACGTGTTAGGTAATATTGACAAAGCAATATAATTCTAGGAATTCCTTCAATGATTATGAAATGGGTACCTGTGTTTTTAATTAGAAGTCTTCACTTGATTGAATTCTTTAAACGGACGTATAATATACCTTCAACATAGGAAAAATTTTGAATGAATATAATTATTTTGACATATTTTTTTATTTTTAAATGATAAAAGCTATTACTTAATATTAGGTCCTATAAGTGCGACATCTGACCAAGAAGCAAGATACAATTTTCTACACTGCACTTGTCTTTGGATGCAATGTTTAAGTGGAACTAGTAGTAACAGCGCCACACAAGTACAACAAGAACACAAATTACACAAGAAGTTACAATAAATTTCACTAGATAGCATAGGCGCGTAAAAATCTAACGTGAAAAACTAATGTTATTTGACTCATCTATTTGTAAGTAAAGAATGTGTTCGATAATAATATGAAACTACCTTTTAATTTTATTTGTCTATAATAAATAATTAGTACTTTAAAAATTATTCATTCTTACTAAATTCTTTTCATAAATGTCCATATAAGACTAAAATGAAAATAAAAGATTTTTTAATGTTTTGACTATTGTTTTATTAGACTTAATTTTATAACTGCACAAGCATTTACGTAGAATCTCTGAACATTACCGTTCAAAGCAAAATATAAATTAAAACATTAAATAGTGCTTAGCTCTAAAATAAAGTATTGTTGGATCATCTTCCATTTAATAATGAGAGAATTTTCCAGTTATTTGTGAGATCCAGTCTAAATAGTGAGCAACTTTCACGTAAACACCAGGGATGCCAGCTTGGCCACAACCAATACCCCACGAGACCACACCAACCAGTTGCCACGTGCCGCTACGCTCGCAGACTAATGGACCGCCACCGTCACCTTTACAGGCGTCTTTGCCATCTTCCCCACCGGCGCAAATAAAACCAGGGTTCAATTCATAGTTGTAGCCCAGACGAGTCTGTCGCAGTTGCTGCTGACATTGTCCGTGAGGCAGTATTGGCACATCAACTTCTTTGAGTATATTTTGGTATTTCCCGTTAGAACCAAATGCATCTTTTCCCCAGCCCGTTGTCCAGCATCTTTGGCCAGCGTATTCGGTATATTTGTCAGGAAGGCAGGCCGGACTGATATGGGGATACCGGGTCCAATCTACTGGGTGTTCCAATTTCAAAATGGCAAGATCGTTATCTAATGTGCCGGCATAGTATAGAGGATGTACATGTACGGATATTACGTCTCTTTCGATGTAAGGGTAGAATTCAACGTCGTGATTGACATCCCATTCGCCTAAACGTACCCTCAGCTCGAATCCTTTGTAACTAAAAATGAAAAATGTTTTATATTAAATACGAAATCGATGCTGTGTTGAAAAATTAATAATGTTTCTGTATTTTATTAAAGGGCTGTATATTTTAAGACCATTATATTTTGTACCTTTGTAAAATATTTAATTTAAATACTTACGACTTTATACAGTGAGCAGCAGTTAAAATATGAAGTCCATCCACCAGTGTTCCACCACAAACGTACACAGATTCCTTGGGGTCCTTCTTTAATATAGCAGCTTGCCAAGGGTATTCTCCAAATTCGCTGTCACCGTCCACATAAGATGGTGTTTTTATTCTTCCGTTGATGCCTTGCGAGTGTCTAATACCGCACTGACCTCGGTTAGATGCTTGTGGCTGAAGAGGTCGACGACAACATACTTGATTTGGTTGACACTGCGGAATTTGTGGTCGGCCAAAGTAACCTTGACGCTAAAAAAAGGAAATGATATATTTCAATGGAACATGGAACTGTAGACAGTAATTTACCAACCAAATGCGTGCTAAAATTGGAATTTGTTACCTCTTGAATACGTTCTGATTTAGAAGCATCTACAGTAATGTCTCGTTTCTTTCTTTTCTCAGGAAATCGAATTGCTTGGGCTCCTCGGTTTGCCCCAGGATTAATTGGGATTGTAAGGGATCGTGAGTATGCAAATCGGTTAGCATATGGAACATCTATACTTTTAATACTAGTATTTGCAGATTTTCCAAAACTATTAATGTTGTGATAATCTACTAAACCATCGTAATTATTAGCACTACTGTCATCATAGTAATCGTCGTTATCTATCGGTGCTTCGAGAGCAGACTGAGGATTAACACGATAGTGACTAGATCCATAGTGTGAAAGGTGTGGTGAATAAATTGGTTTATTTATGTAATGCGATGGGTATGTAGGGTATGTAAATCCAGTGTGTATAGGACCATGCGAATACTGGTTGTAAGAATAAGGCTTATAATGGTGATAGTGCTCATGCTTATTTAAAAGATATTCCTTCTTTTCGTGAAATAAGTGCCCCAGCTTGTTTATTACATGTTCATTTGGAGTTACATGGAGATTAACGAAAGGTTTTACTATTTTATCACAAAAATCATTTTTTGTAATCTGAACAGCCAATAATGGATTAACGGATAATAGACCTAAATTAAAGCCTCCGCTGTTCAAAGCTGGGCCGTAGGGATTGTACAAAGGATTTGAGTTGTATGGATTAATAGGATAACTGGGGGAGGGCTGGGGCAACCCAAAAGAGACACCAAACGTGGGCTGCACTTGTTTCTTGTTATTACCGCCATTTTCGCCGAAACCGGTCAATCCGAGGAGGCGCTGCAGTAGTATATTTGTTTATATAAATATATGGATTGCTTTAGTGTTAGAAGTACGTAAGTGCCCTTTGTTTAGTTGTCCTTTTAAGGTATTCCATATATACATATAAAATAAAGAATGTTATATATATGTGAAATACCATAGGTTACCCCAGTTTTATATAGATGAATATGATGATAATTGGAAAGGTATAAGGAGATGGGTATGACATTAAAAATGTTTTACGTTAATTTTAATGATTAACAATTTATTATGCAATTTTTACTTACCGGTTCAATTTCCTTTGTTGCTTTTGAGATTTCTTTTTCTTTATCGTCGCTAATGTCTCTTTTACTGAGCTTCTTTATTTCGGTACTATTTTGATTAAGATTTGTGTCGACTATAGTTTTGTTTAAACTATCTAACTGTTCTTCTGTTAGAGCTGCTATTTCACTTCCTTTATTACGCGGATCAATAGGTAGATATAAATCATCTCGGCGTCCAATTATTTCTTGACTTGGGCATTGATCGTAGCTTACACAGGCACATTCGAAACCTTGTGCTTTAGCTTCGTGATAATTTTGTTGATAGAGATTATTTTGGCCAAAAGTAGCAGGACCTTGATTATACAAACTGTTACTGGTGCCGACATTAAGTTCCTTTTTGTAAAATTCACCATTTTGAGATGCATATGAACCTAAAGAAGATCCATATTTTTGATTTTCAAATGCGTTATTTGCATACAAGTTATTAGAAAACTGGTTTGGTAATCCTTGGTTAAAGATGTTAGAGCTCCCTTTGTTAAAACTACTGTGACTGAATTGTGATCCGTATATTGTATCTGAATCATAAACTGGCTTAATACTTTGTGAAAAGTCGCCAGTCATAGGCTTAAAACCACCAGAAGAAACAGAATTGAAATCACCTCCTGCTCCTGTGATTATATCAGAGGATTCTTGGGTGTTTATCTGAGATGATAAGTGACCCACAGATCCCACCGGAATAGCTATGGGTTTTACAATTACT
Source organism: Morpho deidamia (assembly GCA_947086505.1). NCBI lineage: Eukaryota > Metazoa > Arthropoda > Insecta > Lepidoptera > Nymphalidae > Morpho > Morpho deidamia. Next base: position 9,096,698 of record CAMTZC010000027.1, read on the forward strand.
TTAGGCTCTTTGTCAGAATCACCGTGAACATAGTGATGGTGAACGTGTTGTTGTATAACTGATTCAGTTTTGCTGTTAGATGAATCTTTGTTAAAAATGGGCTTTGAATTTTCAAAACTATATGGTCCATTGTTACCATATGTTGGCGGTTTAGTAACGTAGTTAGCTTCGAATCCATTATAAGCGTTATTCTGTGAGAATTGATAATTTCCGCTCGCTACTCCATATTTATCAGCAAAACCAGGACGGATGGCTGTACTATAACTTGGCCTTTTAGGAGGATATTTATGAGGACGTGGAGGGTATAACATTGGCTTAGGGGGGCCATAAGCTCTAGGTGGACCCCTGATCGGGATAGAAGCAACAGGCCTTCCTATAGGTTTTATATCAACGGGTTGAGCATAAATCAGTTCATCGGGCGAAACGTACGTCCTTTTTTCTTGGGTGTCTTCATCTTCACACTGAAAATAATTGAAAAATGTATATGTATATATAATGTAGTTTAATAGATGACAAAAATTCAAAAGTTGTTTTTATATTATTAAACTAAGTGTAATTAAAAATATTTACTTGAATAAGTCCTAAGGTACACAGACGACCTTTAATCAAATTTCTTGCTTCAATATCATCGCCTGAGTCTAAAGCTTCTTTTATCGTTGGGTCACTATAAACATCATCAAAGCCACCAAGGCTTCTACCTTGCTTGTTTAATTCGTCGACAATATCGTCCAGTACAGAACCAGTGGAGTTAAATTGTTTTTCTTGGGCATCATTTGTTTGTTCGCCCTGTAATAACTCAGTCGGTTTTTCATTAATTTTTTCGAGTTTTTTATCGGCATTTTCACCTCCCCATGACCAATCCGCAGATGTACTTGCTATTGTTATTAACAGAATTCCAAAATATATAAGCCGCCGCATAATCTGCAAATATATTATGATATAATATGTGATAACTCGTACAGAAATAGTGTAGATGGTGAAACATGGGTCGGTAGGCGGAGAATCACTTTTACTTTCGCGGATAGCGCTTACGTAAGGCTCTTTAATGTCGGAGTTTCGTCGCGACCCGAGCATGCGTCGGCGAAAGCACTCTCTTAGGTTTCGTTAGCATACAATTACCAGCGATAAAATCTAATTACGAATGTTAAAATTTTATTTCAGATTCTATGAATACTGGTAGGATGTAGAAAAATGATGAACGCATCGAATCTATGTCATTTTATTTGTGTCACTCATTGTTTTTATTATGAAAGTGTTAAGGGGTCAGTGTCATCAAAAACCGGCACCGTTGCCCGTTGGTAAGCGCCGCACGTTTTGATTTATGCGTCATAGTCTCGTAACACTGGTGATGTAATTTCTGAAACTTTGTTCTTTACATAATATATTACAAAACCTGAACAACACTACTTTAGTTAAATAATAACTGAATGTAATTACTCTATTAAAATTAAAGCTAAATCACATCTAAGAAAGTACGAGCAAATGTAACGCAAAATAGCTCTTTCAATTTCTCTATTCCTACATATAACATTATGGGAAGATAGTTTCTATTCAATTGAAAGTTAAGCATCTTGAATCCATTGTGTCCTGTTGTCTTTATTTAGTTTGTAAGTGAAAGTTATATTTAGTTATAAAAATATATTTTTTTATTTCTTATAAAATTTATAAAAAATTATAGACATTGAATTTTAATTTAAAAAATTGTGGAACTCAAATGGTAGTGAATGTGGGTATAACTAAATAAAATTGACACTTTTCAAATTTCAAAAGACAAATTTTAAATAGATAAGGGAAGTTTGATTTTATGGTCTTTCTGATAAAAAAATATTATTTTTGTTATACCAGAAATATTATTTCTGTCATTTACATTTTGAAGTAAATTCACAGTCTTAAGTATTTGATTGTAATTAATACAAAAAATTTACAATGGTAATTCTTGAATAAATTTTGTGTGAATTTGAGACTCATTTATCCATCATATTTTGCGATCAAGATGCTTTACGTTAAGTTACGTGACTTAATATGTATATAGAAAAAGCGGAACTTTTATTAATATATTAACTGTTCACGAGATTTTATCATGGAAAGATTTTCTTAAATTTCACTTAACAAAACCACGAGTTATCGTTTGTTTTGAATTATGCACAATAAACTTACTTTTATTTCACTTTCCTATATGAAACACTTAATTTTTTTTATTGTTTCACCACTGCACTGTCCCTATGTTTGCGTTCGAATGACTGCCACTTCTACCACCACGATGCTTTATACTTCGACCAACTTAAAGATGCACGCAGTCGGATTTTGTAAGATGATCGAACGAGACTTCTACCAAGGTAGGTTTTCGAGTGAAGTCGATGCCGAATATGGCTGAATCTTGTAAGGAGATATCGACGAAAAATATTATATATCGATTCATTGGTACGGGGTGCGACGTCAGGCGTGTCATTGATCAACCCTATGCTTCATTCATGATTCTGTTCCGAGTATGTTAAGCAAGAGGGTTAAATTTAGGTTGTTATGCCGGATCTTATATCGTCTTTATAGTAGTAAAACTTATAGATAAATTACACAATGTACATCTATAGTATGAAAAATTGAATTGTTTTCGCTTAGTTACTGGTAAATATATTGTTTTGTAATAATGGATCTTGGGAAACTATATTGTTTATAGTAAAAGTTAAATTTAAAGTTTAATAAAACAATTAATATAAATAAATAAATATAAGTCAAGTAGTAACTTAATACTTGTGTTATGGGTGACGGACAACTTGTAGATATATTACATGTTACTACACTGGTAGATATGTTACAATTTTAAATACATACTTAAATACAAATATACACCCAGGCTCGAAGGACAAACAAATTGTTTATAGAAAATGCTGGCCCTCGGTGGGAATCGAACCCACGACCCGCGGAGCTGAAGGCAGGGTCACTACCCACTGCGTCAACGGGCCAGTCAAATTAAAATAACAAAATGATTTAAAGTGTTTTAACGGGTGTAAAGTGATCAGTGCTTAATTGCCGACTTCATCTGCTTGAGATATAGTCTGTATGCAAACTGATAACTAGAGATTTACAAAAATGGCAAGTGGTGGCAAAAGTGGTGACTGACCTATATTTATGAATGCTCTATGGATTACACTACAATTTACAAGTCCCCGATTTAGAATCCTGTTTCTTATCATAATATGAATAACGAAACTGAAATTTAGGATTAAACCGACTTCCTTTTCACAAAGAATTTTGTGAAAACGAATTTATAAGAAAAAAATATAAATTCAACATCTATAAAACAATAATATAATTTTAGATTTATAAATACCATTGTAAACATAATTCTTTGTTTTGAAAATTGTTAATAAAAAAATATGTTAGATGGTGAAAATAGAAAAAAAACACACACACACATTAAAATTACATATTTACACATTTTTATCACACTTAAATAAAATTTATTTACTTCATTTCTATTAAGGTCATTCATTATCCGAGGTTCCTAATACTTTCAGTTTAAGACAAAAAATCATACGATATTTTAATATATTGATAATTTCGCATATTGGAATCGTGTGTCAAGAATGAAATTGAATACAATACATCTATTGCGACATAAGATTATCTAACTGTCTGTATGATTCCTAACACGGCTAAATGTAGGTTACATCCTAGCTTAAAAGGACATAAGTGCTTATGGCACTTTCACTGGTAGGTACATTTAATTCGAAAATGGCCAAGTGATCTCATTATTGATTTAGTATAAACTAGCTGTGCCAGCGGCGTCGCCCGCGTGGAAATCAGCGTGCCACTATTTTTTCTAGAATTCAAATTTTAAACATAAAAGTAGTTATTTTGAGTTTACCGTAAGAGAGACATGCTGTCGCGGATTTTTGTAGTAGTTTTATAGATCTACAATTCTCTAGTACCTTTTACCTTAGCGTATCTCTGCTGGTTTACGCAGCGGACGCGACTAAAGCTCCCAGCAAGCAAGTTTTTTAACAACTGCGCAATCTCTTCAACACAATTTACATAAAACCGATATGTACTATTTATTTAAACCATCCGGAAGTATTGCACTATATTTTGGTGAAAACCGTACAAAAATCCGTTCAGTAGATTTTGAGAAAATCGATTACATACAGACAGACAGCTTTTTGAGACTTTGTTTTATAATAAGTATAGATATAGATATAGATATGGAAGTATATTATTTTCACTATCAACATTTCACGTCGAAAATATTTTGAGCGCTAATAAAAGATGGATATAGCATCATAGAGTTATTTCTACAAAACTAAAGTAGAATTATTTCTAACAAGCAGGCAGGCGTGTACTATATCTTTGTTTAATCACATATAAAAAAGGCAGACAAATAGATCACCCTAATTTTCTTTTTCTTAATTGTCATATGGCACGTTTACGTAGTATATATTGTTGTAGACAAAAATAGACAGCCACACCAGGCTCGTGTGACTCAGAAGTTCAAATAGATTTCATAATTTTAAAATATATACATTTGTTCGTAATTTCGTGTATAATTAGGTATATCAATAAATGAATTTACGACAAAATGCTTCAATACTCTACCGCCTACACAATAGAATAAAAGTTTCTACTTATTAGTCATCATTACCCTTAAAAGACTTCAACGCGCGTGTTGCGTGCGCCAGTTAAGTGTTTATATTATATTCAACTTTAGAACTAAGTTCGAAAAAGCTTCGCTGCGTCTTATTTTGATGTTAAAATATTAATTGAATTGACACTTCGAATAAATAACCCATCCCATCTGCAGTTCCCACTGCAAATATTAAACTTGAGAGACAAAATGTAACAAAGTATAAAAGTAATAATAAAATTATTTTGCTATCATCGCAAAGCTTTGCGATTTTGTCGTGAAGTCTATCTTCTGATGATGCTTCGGTTGCGGGGCGAAACGATTCTTGAGTTTGTGATAGTGAACGAGTGTAGTGCTTGTGAATTGTGGTGGCAGTGATGGAGGTTTGTGCATATGTTTTTACGAATCCTGCATGTAACAGGTATGAAAAAACGGATAGTCCACTAAACATTTAGCACTTTGAACACCCTCCGTTCTTACTGAGGTGTTGTAAGAGGCGATTAAGGTATGCGCCGTGTGGTTTTCGGCTGAGCGAGGTATCGTAAAAGGCGACTAAGGTAAGTTGACAGGCAGGCGGCCGGTCGTAAAATACGTAGCCAAATCATGTGACAACATGTTTATAACATGTTGTCACATGATTTGCAAAATAATTTTATTATTACTTTGGATTATGGGTCTCCGCAAAGTAACGCCTAATTCTATAAATTATTGAAACAAAGTATGTATAAGTTTCAATTTTCGAAAATTGATGACATTCAAAACAATTACCAAAGTCGAATTTCAATAGGTACCTAAAAAAATCAAATTTCAATTTTTAAGTGATTGTGAGTGCAAAAATTTAGTATTATTATTATCTGTTATTATTATTATCCGGCTAATTTAAGTTTATATACCTACCGGGTCAACATAGAGTATAAAAAAATCCGTTTTTCCTTCGGGAACAGAAAAAATACGTAATACATAACCGAAGTTATTATATCAATTCAAGTTGACTCAGACAAGTTCCTTATCTTGAAGATTTCGTTTACTATCAGCAGTTTATTGCAAATTATTATGATAGACTCATCTGACCCCTTTTTTCAAGGTTCTTAAGCAGGATTTGTATTCGGCATTGCGTTTACACAAGAGGGGCTTTCCACTGCAGTATAAACCGGACTTGTACGCTCCCACCGTAACAATCTGACGCTTGCAGCTTGCGCAAGAGTTCGCTGAACCATTTCTATGACTTGCGGCGCTGCGTGTACGACTTCGCTTTAGGCAGAACGCAAACTAAAGATTTAAAGCAATAAATTATTAAAACAACGTCAAGCGTTGTATACAATTTTTTTACAGTAATTGATATTTGTAACATGTGTTTATTTTTCTTATACAAAATATATGGATTTAGTTTTTATTCTGCTACTTGTTTGCTTCAAAAAATCTAATTTACATGCAATTTGGTAATTAAAATGACACATAACAAAATCTAACGCCAAGTTAAATAATTATGTGCAAGAAGATTGAGTTTCTGTGTCAATTAAAACAAGCCTAGTAAAATTATAATTGAACCGGTTTGCTATAAAAATATTTGCATATTGAATATTTGTTACTATGTTACTATGCACTATGTAATATGTATTGTTTCTTTTTTTTAAGTTGTTTGAAATAGTTTCAAATAAACAAAAAAAAGGAAGGTTGAATTGTGTCGAACAACCGAGTGAGGCATTTTTTCTTATTTTTTTAAATTTCTGTGTGGGTCGTAATATTAAAAATTGCTTAAGGATAAGCTTTATAAATATATGAAAAAGGTCGAAAATTGGTTATCTGAGTTGGATGGATAAGAAAATCGGATCAGTATGTGACAAAATATGGATTTCTGTCAATAAAAAAGTAAAGTAAAGTAACGGCCTGTTACTATTCCCACTGCTGAGCTAAGGCCTCCTCTCTCGGTTTTCGGAGAGAAGGGTTGGAGTTAAGACCTACCACGCTGCTCCAATGCGGATTGCTAGGTTACACATATCTCCAGAATTCTCTAGAGATATGCAGGTTTCCTCACGATGTTTTCCCTCACCGAAAAGCGTGTGATAAATTGCAATTATCGATTATACACATAAGTTTTAATAGAAAAGTCATTGGTGCCTGCCTGGGGTTTGAACCTATGTCGTCTCTAGAGACTCGCACGTTCTCACCGCTAGGCTAACACAGCTCATTATTTCTGTCAATAAAACCGTAATATGCTAACTTGAGTTGTATTAACTTAAACCTTCCTCATGTTGCACACCTTTTAGTGAAACCATACAAAAATTCGTTGATTAGATTTTGAGAAAATCGATCACATATAGACAGACAGCTCTTGGGGACTTTGTTTTATATGTATAGATTAAATATATGTTGTCTATATTTGTGTGTTGTATTCAATTATTACATGACATAACGAACCACGTAACCTCGGGACTTAAAAATACTTAAATTAACAGTAATTGTTTAGTCTCGGATTTTTAAATAGAAAATAGGAATTCTTGTAATATACAATGAGTGGTACTTATAATTTCTTTTCTGTTGATTTCAAAATTCTGGGAAAATAAAGTGACGATCCTCTCGTCTAATCGCGAAATTTTCATATATACTTTTAATACACAAATTTACCATATAGCCATATATATATTACAAAAATGATATACGATATTAAATATATTGATTTTATTTTCATTTAGGCATAAACCGTAGCCACTTAACAAGTCGTCAATATGGCGCGTTATATATACCCAAGTTGCAATTCCTTAGACGATACGCTTTCTGCGTCCATTGACAATATTTGTGTATTATATCTTGAAAACTATGTAAGATATATTTTACTCAGTGTGCGTTGCCGTATTACCTAACGTTAATATGACAACGCAAACGAAAAAATCTTCATTATCAACTATTTTTTTTTATGTTTATTTTAAGGGACATTTGTCTATTCAGACATGATATCGTTCATTATACCTTTATACATCGTACCTTAACCTAAATATTAACAAATTTAAGAGATAAGTAGAAAGGGAGTCATTGATACGCAGTAGCAACTAGATCGTACAAATCAATGGCAATGATGGAATCTGGGCTATGTGGGACAGGCACACAGGCCTTACAGTGTGGGACAGGCACACTGTAAGGCACCAACATTGGCGTCGCAGAAATTGTAGCGTCGCATCAACAATTCTCTTTCCCTTTTGTTTCGCTTACACTCCATTAGTAGGTGGTACACATCGTCTAATTTGCATATAATACAATTTGGGGAATCAACTTTTCTCATTAAATACGCAAGCTTTTTACTAGGGTAATGCATTGTCAACTATAAATTTCTATATTAGTAATATTAATAAGAATCGTTGCACTTAGCATCACATCAATGAATGGATGAAGAATGAAAGATGTTTCTTTCACAGTTAATATTATACATTCATTATCATCATTATTGGTTATAAAACTGAGTTAAACTGATTATTTTCGCATCTAATATAATTAGGCGTTTTATTAAGGCTTACTAATACATTAGAATTACGAGCTCAATTAACAAGAACATAATGTTAAATCTTAAAAGCTATCTCACTATACAGGAATTTTTTTTCGAATTGACTGTATGCTGTTAGCCTTAACGGCTTTTACAGCATCACCGGGCGGGACGGGCGAACGCAGAAGCATCGTCGAGGTTGCGAAATGCAGAGAGTAGAGCGCAGAAGCTCTAAGAGCGTCGGGGAACATCGTCCTAATATGTACAGGGTTACGTAGTGAGGATTCCTTCGGAAAATCCCGATAATTTTTAAGTGTGTCTTGATATAAAAATACTTTTCCTTTTTCTTTTTATATGAGGAATGATGACAGATCATTGTGAATGGGTTGACTTCCTTCATTATGAATGATTACTACATACTATACTGTGGAATATACACTACACTGCCATGAATTAAAGAAACGAGTTTATGTGGGTTATTTCATATGTTTATATGACAATATTGGACTTAAATATTTCAAGAGTTTATTGAAAGGGCTTATCAGGCAGGTATTAAAAAAAAGAAAGTAATTCATTTGATTTTCTATTACGTTCAATAAAAACTTAAGAAATTAGAAGAAGTGATAATAAAAAATATATTATAAAGTATTAAGCATTTGAGTATTAATAGGCTGCTAGAATTTATTGACAAGAATAGGGAATATCCTAAATACAATATAAAAAAAGACAGAATGCGTAACCGTTTTTGAGTGTTTGACGTCATTGAGGCTAATCACTTTGTTAGATGGAGCTAAAACAGAATTATGCGCAAAAGGCAACATTAGTGATGAGTTCAAATGTAGTTTAAGTTCTCAAATTCTGTAAACAAATAAGCTTTGACAATCTTATAAACAATAATCACGAAAGAAACCAAAACACGAAAGACAGGTTCATAGGAAATTACGTTTAAAAGTGAAATGACTTGTAAATATGATTAAATTTTTGAGATGGGAGATGGATACTATTACTTCATATGTTTCTGTTTTCTAACAAGCATGCTTAACGAGGATATTAGAATTACTTAAGGGCGGAAATCCCTTTTTTAGATGTTATAAGGTAATTGGTATTGTAAGGGTAAGGAGTATTGAGCAATCCCTTATATCATATTTGTTTGTTTATAATCTGCTCACGATTTATACATTACGACGATTACTAACTCATGATGTTGTGCGAGTATAAAAAATGTAAATAACTACATTCCGACTGTGGCAAGTAGCAATATTACATAACCGGTGCCGATGATCTCTTTTAACTGGTCGAATCTTGCGACAGACCGGACGCTGTGCACTACTCCTAATTATTTATAAAAATAAGAACTTTATTTTAAAATTTACCAATTAGCTTTTATATTCATAAATCTAATCAATATTTGTGGGGACTCAGAGGAGGAGTGATATTGTATTGCGTATGATTTGATTGAATATTTTTATAACAGAATTTATTTCGTTTAACCTATATAAAAATATGTGGTAAAGGGAAGTAAAATTTGGTTGATAAGGTTCGAAAAATCGTTCTATGAAGGTTCAAAAGTCACATGATAATTGTTTGTTGACGAACGGATTTTTACAAAAATTACAAAATAAAAATGATACGTACCCGTGAAATATATGTATATTTATATTTTTGTAAAATTACCTGAAGAATTTTAACAATATATATTAGAGATTAATATTTAAAAAATATATAAGAGAAATTAATTTTGCACCGAATTTGTTGTGACAAATAATACGCTGTTGCAAGTAATTACCTATCGAAAGAAATATTTTTTGACAATATATTAATATTATGTTAATTTATAAGTATTATATTATATTAAGTTGATTTTTGATTGTTTTTATGTTATGTTGTCTTATTAGTGATTAATTGATGTTAATTATGCTGTCCCTGCCTATAAAAGGTTTTGCTCTTAACAAGAAATTTGAACGGTTAACTGTGTTCAAAGATTATTTTATTTAAATAACATAACATTCATACTACGATATAAATAACCATATATTTGCTCATATACCTAATATATATTATAATTAAGTAGTGTGTTGAAATTTTGTGATCGTTATTAAAGTAATCTTTAGGTAAACTTAAATAGAGCAAAATTTATTCCTAAATTAATGTTAATTTCTTCAAATTGCTGCTGAATTAATGTTGAAATTAAACGCGGATTTTCCGAGTGGCTTCGATTGCAACTCGCGTCAAAGGCCATGCGAGCCTTATTCGATTATAAAACTATAGAGTCGTTTGAAATATAAATATATTTTGGCTTAGTGTTGTTAAATATTAACGAATATAATAACTATATAAAATAATAATAATTATTATATAAATTATAAAAACCAAGAATATTGTAGTGTAATTTTATTTATTAGTTTAGATTAAGCTGTTAATAAAGATGCGCGAGATAATTTCTTCCAATATTCCTCAGTGCCTGAAGATTAAAGTCTTCGAACAGTGCGTGCTGCCAGTGATGACATGGTTTTGAAACTTGTGCGCTATCTATCAGCCTCATAAGAAGGCTCGGAGTCACTCAGCGGGCGATGGAGCGAGTTATGCTTGGAGTATCTCTACCTGATCAGATCAGAAATGAGGAGATCCGTAGAAGAACCAAAGTAATCGACATAACTCAACGTGTCGCGAAGCTGAAGTGGCAATGGACAGAGCACATTGCGCAAAGAACCGATGGGCGTTGTGGTCCTGAGGTGCTGGAATGCGCAGCGTCGGTAGATCCCCTACGAGGTGGCCAGACAACCTCAAATAGGACGCGGGAAGCCACTAGCCGCACAAGATCGTTTAATGTGGAGATCCCTTAAAGAGATCTATGTCTAGCAGTGGCTAGCACACAATCTAGCAAAAGAAAAAGAAGTTATAAAAGATTGCCAAAACAGTTTCCAAATTAGGAATAACAAATAATAGTCTATATGTTTCTCGTCTCTACATTTTTATTTAAAGATACAAATTAAGAATCTATAATTTTCAACTATCTTTTGTTGGATGATAGTGTAAGTAAGAGTGTATGAAATGAAAAATTCGTGAACAATACATCAATGTATTTTTAAGTTAGAAGGCATACTGTAGCTGGCTGTGTGCTGTATTAACTCGATGACCCACTTTTATTCGATTGAATGCTGTGCTACGTAATGTTGGGCTTCCCTGTGTTCCTGTCAAGGTCTGTTCAGTATTGACTGGACTTTGGTTTTTACGCTTATTATCCTCGGCACGCCAATTTGGTGTACAAATTATGAATACATTACATTTACAAAAGTATTATTCCAGCGGCTTTGCCCGCGTGGAAATCAGCGTGTCACAATTTTTTTCTAGAATTCAAATTTTAAACATAAAAGTAGTTATTGTGAGTTAACCATAAGAGATAGAGACATGCTATCGCGGACATTTCGTAGTAGTTTTATAGATCTACAATCCTCTACTACATTACTTTAACTCTACTGGTTTATGCAGCGCACGCGATAAAACCTCCCAACAAGCAAGTTTTTTAAAAAATGTGCGATCTCTTCAACATAATTTTACATAATACCGATATGTACTATTTACCTAAACCATCCGGAAGTATTGCACAATCTTTTGGTGAAAACCGTACAAAGATCCGTTTAGTAGATTTTGAGAAAATCGATTACATACAGACAGACAGGTTTTTGGGACTTTATTTTATAGTAAGTATAGATAGATTAGCTATAATCCGTGAAATATGCGCAAAAAAATGTAATGATAAGTTTACTATCCGTCTGATACTCGTATTGAAACATGCAGAAGTCTCAGAGTCTTGTCTAGTGTCGACGGTTAGGGTTTTTATAAAAATATATAGTTTTTTAGACGTATGGAACTGAAGAATTAACCGTTGTGTGGTATCTGGCTGCTTAGAATAGACCACACTCCTTTCTTACCGAGATGTCGTAAAAGGCGACTAAGGTAAGTTGACATCAGGCCGGCCGTAAAATACCAACACGTTTAAAACATGTTGGGCCGACCACACTTAGAGTGGAATAAGGGAAGGAGAATGATGAATGATGATGATGGAACTGAAGGGCTAAAATTTTACATTATCACACGCTTAGCGAATAGAAAAAGAGTGTTGTGCAAATTAATTTAAATCTTAAGTTCAAGGCTAGGAGTAGCGTTAAAGGCTAGCTGTGCTTATCTAACTATCTTATCTAGTTCAACAACACATAACGCTCGGGCCTTCATTCGGAATTTTATATAGTTTTTTTAAATCTTAATTGTAGCATTATATCCTTGTACAACGAAATGTAAGAAACATTTTGTTTCCTTCACGGTTTTCAGTCTGATTAAACCAGTCTTTAGAAGCAGGGTCTGGATTATTCTCTAGATATTCCAATAAAAAGTATAAGATTAAATCTCGTTTTAACGTGTTTCGTCATAGTTTTACTTACAAATATATCCTATTTTTGATTTTCTTTCTATTTTACAATTGCAATTTTATAATAAATGATCCAATCGTTGTCCTTATTTCATGATTTTTATCAAATACTGATATTATAGTGAAATGAAGATATAGTATTGATAATTTTTAAAAGGACTAATGCTGTACACTTTATTTTATAAGAACAAAATAGACTTCTATAAAACGGTAGTGTATGACTCACAAACTTTTTTCCTTGAAAAGGAAGAATAATAAAGAGGGACTTTATTTTTAGTATGGAAAGTTAAACGCAAGTTACAATTCAAATACAAGTTAAGGACTATCATAGAATTTTCAAAAGTATAGTAGATGATAGTTATGTTTCATCATTCATAACATTAACACGAGTAAATTATACTTAAAATTTTTAGTATGCAATTAGAATACTATTTTTTTGTTATATTAATGTAATATATCTGACATCTGCTATGTATCCATAAAACTAAATCATCACTGTGGTTGGTGCACTTCTCTATAGGTTCTGGTAACGAAATAGCCATTTAGTTTTATGTATAAAACTTAGATGGCAGTGCTAAGCTAAAGTTAAAACTAAATAAAGCGGTTTTCTAAAAAGTGATTAAAATTTTAGTTGATTAAAATTCAAATTGGAGGAAGCCTTTGTCGAATGAAAAATACACAAAAAAGAAAAAAATATGTATTTGACGAAAATATAAGAAATATTTATAAGACATCAACTGACATGGTTAAATAATTAATAGGACGACTAATGTAATGTATTTAAATGTGACTACAAAATAAGGCTTTTTTAGGATAGGCTATCCTCCTGATGATGCTTCGGTTTCGGGGCGAAACGATCGTCGAGATTGTGGTGGTGGGTGTGTGTGCTGCTTTTGTGTTCGTTGTTGCTGGTGAATTGCGCCTTGGGGTGCATGTGGTGGTTGGTCCTGCATGTATAAGGTGCGTAGATTTTGCCTGCTTCATACACATTGTCTTTGCATGCATTCACTTAACCCGTGCGGATTATAGCAAAGTAGTTGGTTCTGTTATATTGTTTGTAATATGGAATTCCGCAAAGTAACGCCTGCTTCTATAAATCATTTAAGATTTGAATTGCAGAAGTTGAATTGAGCAGTTGTTCTCCTACATCGAGAAGCAACATCAGTAACTTTTAATTTAGTTTTATAAGTATAGCCTAGATGGCGCGGTACTAAAGTTATTTTTTCATTATCTGCAGTCATTTGCCTAATTTACAAAGAAGATGAAAATTGTGTTTGGTGGGAAAACATGGTATTTGAAATTTGTTTTTCCTTTAAGTTCTAACATGTTCGTTGTAGTTTTTTTTATTTCTTTATTGTACATATATAATAATATAAAAAAGAAAAAAAAATAGCATATGTAAAGGCGGTCTTATCCCTAAAAGGGATATCTTCCAGTCGACCTTTGAGTAACAGAAAGAAAAGGGCAAGAGGTAAAATATGGATGATTTTTTTAAAGAGCTTTTAGTAAACTTACTGTCTTCGTATATTCTCCCGATTAAAAGTATGGTGAGTTGCATTGGTGGTGTGACGCTCATAGCTGCGGACAATCTTCGACGAATACTCCTGACTCTTAGGTGCCTTTTTTCGGGCTAATATACCAAGACTCTCCCCGCTGTCACCACCTTACTGGCGGCCGCTATAGTGAGCCCCAACCGGAGGAATCTACGGAATAGCCTCACGGGATCTCTGGGAGATAATGGCGTCACCACCTCTTTAGTTGTGGTGATATTTATACCCACAACTAGCATTTCAGCGCATTTACTGAACATAGAGAAAGAAGCGTATTGACGGCTCGTCTGCAAATTTTTGGGAGAGCATATACTTTCCCTACTGATCGTTAACCCACAATGGCTGAATATAATATGAATAAACAATAGTGTACAATAAATGCCAAAAATTAAAAATATTTTATACTTTACATAGTATACATTTACATTTTTTTGATAATTTAATTTATACGACTAAACAAGTAGGGGTTGTTAGTCTTTTCCCTTATCTTTCAATAAATACAGAATTTTTTACTTGAAGTAAATTAAAAAACTTGCAAGTTTTTTTCAAAATAGAAAACATAAGTAATATATTATTTAAAAATCGTAACTAGGCTGTTCAATTAACTTTGATTTATCATAGAAAAACCTGTTACTAATGATAATAAAAAAATATTGTTTAAGAGAATATATGATTTTAAAATAGAATCTAAAATCTAGGCGGTAATAAACTTAAGCAAAAAAAACTACTTATTTATTCCACTTGAACAAGACCTTAATTTAAATACCTTAATAGAATAGGCATAACTAATACGGAAGACTTGTTCGCACTTAAAACTTGTTACGCTGGTTACGTGTATAATATACAATGCAATTAACCAGTTTGTGATTAATATTTAATATATGGGATTATTAGATAACGGATACACTAAATCGGATGTCATTTTTGGTAATGTAAATGTTAGCAGATCATAGTATCACTATAATCGTTTTTGCTTCCTTTTAGATAATAGATATTATCACTTGATATTAAAATGCCAAACCATTAGTAGCCACTTTGAAATAGTGTCAGTCACAAGATCGACCTTTTTGACTACCAATTTCGGCGACGGTAATCAAGGACGCCAACTAAATGTTCCTATACGCCCAATAACGATCTAAATGTGAATAGATTATGAGCTTTGTATAAATACCAAGACGAGTAAGAAATGAGCATCAGTCAGCTGTGACGGTTCGAAGTGATCCTCCTAAAGACATTCTAACACAGACCACGTTCATAATGAGATCGCTGGTGGTGTTCTGTGCGGTATTAGCCGTTTCTTTCGCCGCTCCCTCGAACGACGGTGTTGCAAAGAAGAGGTCAATCGGTCATTTTGCCTATGGTACTCCAGTAGTGTCCGCTGCAGTCGTGGAGCCTGTAGTTGAAACTCGGGCAATTTACGCTGCACCTACTGTCTATTCGGCACCTACTGTTTATTCTGCTCCTACCGTATACGCTGCTCCTGCTGCCCTATCTCATCAGTCTCGTGTCGACGTAAAATCTACACAAGTAGTCGCCGCTGCACCTGCCATAGTTGCTGCAAGGACTGTCGTAGATCCCGTGACCACAGTTGTGAGTGCCCCTGCTGTAGTTGCTGCCCGAACAGTAGTGCCCGCAGCTGTTTCTCATCAATCGCGCGTGGATTACCACACATCACCGGCAGTTATTTCAACTGGACCAGCTGTTGTTGCAGCACGTACTGTTGTTGAACCAGTAAGTGCTGTGGTCTCTGCACCTACTCTGGTTAACTCACCTTCTGTGTATTATGCTTCAGCTCCTACCGTTTATGCTGGAGGTGCTGCTGTGTCTCAGCAGTCTCGTGTTGATGTCAAGAGCTCACCTGCTGTTATTACCGAACAAATAGTAGAGCCTACTTACATTGCTTCAGCACCCGTCGTAGCTGCTGGACCAGCCGTTGTTGACGCCCGCTCTGTTTACGTAGCGCCATCTGCATCTTTTTATTCCTGGAAATAAAACGTAGATAATATTATTTGCTCAAACACAGAATACAGAATAGGATTGAATGGAACTAAATCAATATGTAAATAAATGAAAAATTGTAACGAGTAAATGTCTTTTTTAAATAACCAAACAGTTGTCGTCTGCGCAATCCTATATTCGTATATTCTAGGTAGGTTCTATTTTCTTTTTCCAAATATAATATATTTTTTAAATTTAGTAGTTAGTAAATTTAGTATTAGATTAAGTTTTAGTCTTTCAAAAGTAGTCGGTCGGAATGAGAAAAAAAAATACTCATCTCATCCACTTTTCAATTATTTCTTAATTAAAGAGCATACTCATAATATAGGCTATTAGCCTTAGTTATAGATTAAATTCATATTGTTAAGAAAAAAATTATACTACGTAATCTAAAAAGTCAGTAAAATTTCGTAGGAAAGATTGTTGGAAAGATTGTTGGAAAGACTGAAACATTATTGATACAAGAAAATCTCAGATCAAAAAAAAAACACAAATAAAGCATTTTTTCGCCTTAATTTTTGAAAAGCCTTAATAATAATTTTTATATTATTATTTTAGTATAATTATATTATTATTATTTTTAAATTTCTGTCGCATATTGCAACAAATAGTTTATGACATTTTCAGAATGCGCGGAATCTCAAGAGTATAATTGGTACCAACGGTTTTGTTCTCGCAAATTTAAACGTTTAAGTACCGTCAATAAACGACTATGTGTTTTCCCTGTTCCCTTACAAAACGGTTTTTTTTGATCCAGCGGATTAGGTTTGAAAGCGTAATAGACATACAGACTTTCGCATTTACATTATTAGTAGGGATTCAGCAAACGCGTAAACCTGCACTGCATTAAACTGCACGTCAGCCACACGATGCAAAAACAAATTTAATTAATCGTAGACATTGAAACACCTAATTCGCATCGACTTAAATTCTATACATTTCATTAACCATGTTTTCGAACAAACAGAAAGTTTTTTTGGAATAAAAATTTGTGTTATCAACATAAAAAAGCTAATTTACAAACACTTGTTTACATCGGGTTTTATCTACCAGGAACCGACCACTATTTATAAGTATATGAGCATTCGGGCGTATTATTCGACCACATTTGAATGACCATAAAGCTAAACCTAAATCACCCCTCCCTCTGAAGTATCTAAAATTCTGCTTTATTCGATTGTCTGATCTAAGAACACAAATAAGAATGTTATGAACTGCGATTTTGTCGTGGAGTCTATCTCCTGATGATGCTTCGGTTGCGGGGCGAAACGATTGTTGAGTTTGTGATAGTGAACGTGTGTAGTGCTTGTGTATTGTGGTGGCAGTGGTGGAGTTTTGTGCATGTGTTTTTACGAATCCTGCATGTATCGGGTATGAAAAAACGGATAGTTTATATATTTTCTATTTACTGTATCGCGGACTATAGCAAAATAATTTTATCATTACTTTTATATTATGAATTAATTGAAATATTTAAAAAGAGTACAACAAAAAATGTTACATTTAAAACTAGAATAATTGCTCTACATTTATATGCAATGTAAGTATATTTAGATTGGCCGCGATGCCAAGCATGTTTATTAAGGATATATATCTATTAAAACAAGGTAATTTGCCAATATTGCAAAATTAATCTAATTTTGTAGACCGTTGCGTTACTAATTTTACTCAATGATTTGCGGAAGTAAACGCGCTTGATGCAAAGTCAAAATTTGTAGACTATCTGCTATTCGTACTTCAATATGGATTTTTGTTAAGATTATAAGCCTTTTTATAAAATAGTATTATTGTGAATTCCGAATTTTAATACTTATTTTAAATGCCTAGTATTGGTAAAATAGCTGATTTACGGAACAGAGTCTTAAAACTCAACAGTTAACTACGGCTAGCACTTCTTTTGCTAGTTTAGTAAGAAGTAGTTGATCCTAGTGATCTAATTAAAATATATTTTAGAATTATAGGAATTAGGTGTTAGTTTGCAGAGGTCGATGATACAAGTTGATAATAATATTTTACTATATTAATTAACTCTTGTTTAAAATAAATATAGTAGTAGCAGTAATAGTTTCGTTTATTATTGATTTGCATTAAATGCGACCGTTGTCAGCATTTTATAATAAAACTTTAATATGGCTGCTTAAAAGACTATAGTACCATAGTTAATTGCGAAGCATATTTGTTTAGTTCATAAATTTTATTTTCATTTTGACATCAGCATTTGAAACTGATATTTAAGAGTTGAGGCTTGAAGAGTTATTAAAATAAAGTTCTTATAATTCTAGTTAAAATAAATCCAATATCTTGTTTCATGACTCACATGAGTGTGATATACAGAAACCGAGGTTGTTTACTTTCATTTCGCACTTGACATTGCAACTCCCTTATTTACCTCATGGTATAAAATTAATCACTTAGTTATTTTAACTCTAATATTTCGAATGTTTTATTTATTATGTATGTAGGTGTCTGAATATATGTATATAAATATAAATAATCAACGTATTCCATCTTACTGATAGGACTAAAGCACATGGTTATGTTGTTTCTACTATCAGCATCCATACAATGATTCTTTAAGAGCCATAAGCTTGCGACTCCTGCTTTGCGCCTAGCAAAAGTACGTAAATCGTTTGTGGGTTTGGGTATAAGATTCTATAATAAAATTCCGAAATCAATTTTCAGAAAGCCTATACTATTAATAATATTACTATAAATACTAATATTACTATACTGTTGAAGATAACTTGGATGATAAGGATGTGTGGATATAGGTGCACTTCTACCCTGTACAAGACAGTAATAAATAAATGTAACTAGTTTTTAGATTTATATTTTAAAAAGAGCAACCGCCGAGTTTCTTGCTGGTTCTTCTCGGTAGGAACAGCTTTCCGAACCAGCCAGCAGTAAAGGTGACGATTCAAAAGCACTTGTTTACAAGTTTACTTAAATAAAGAATATTTTGAATTTGAAAAAGCCCCTGGTCGTTCCAGGTTCCTCTCTTTCTCTTGCTGTTCAATGCTATAGGATTAGTTCCAAATACGTTGCATTGCTTTTTGATGGACACTTAATATAAATTTAATTAAAATTAAAATAAGCAAAGTATTTGATGCAAATGGAAAAAATTACTTGCCCGTTGGTGCAGTTGGACTCTGCGGTCAGCAACGCAGGTTGTTAACTTAGATTCCCGACGAAGGCCAAAATTCTCTATAAAATAGTTTGTTGGTTTTTCGAATCTGGATGTATATATGTATTTAAAACTCTATTTTCCGTATCCCCTAACACAAGTATTAAGTAACTTACTTTGGGGAAGAACATCCGTGTGTGTAATTGTGCCAAAAAACCAATTGGTTAAGGCACTAGATGTACTTAATATTTATATCTCATAACTATCCATAGTAATTGTTAATAATAATTATTAATTTGAAAGTCTGTCGGTCTATCTGTCTTAAGCTTTCACGGCTTATTCGCTAGAGTAATATTGTTGAAATTTGAAACAATTGAAGGTTGGCGATTTACACAATAATTTATGTATGTCTACGAATATATCAAAACAAAGTCCTCAAAAAATGTCTGTCTGTATGTGATCGATTTTCTCAAAATCTATTTAACGGATATTTATACGGTTTTTTACTAAAAAGTAGCGGAATTCTTCCGGAAGATTTAGACTAATAGTAAATTACCGTTTGAAGTACATTGTGTTGTAGCGGTCGGGCCCAGGTAAAAAAATTCGCCTACTGCGTAAATCATTAGAGATACACTAAAGTACGCAAAGTACTACTACTACTACTAGAGAATTGTAGATCTACAAAAACATCTCATCGATCTACAAACAAATATATTTCTTATGGTTAACTCACAATAACTTTACTCTCACAATTTGAATTCGGGAAAATTTTTGTGACACACTGATCTCCAAGCAGGCGAGGCCGCGGGCATAGTTACTAGTCTATACTAATATTATAAAGAGGAAAGATTTGTATGTTTGTTTGTTTGTATGTATGTATGTTTGTTACGTTTTCACGCAATAACTACTGGACCGATTTCAAAATTTCTTTCACCATTGGAAAGCTGCTTTTTCATTGAGCAACATAGACTCATAGGCTATATGTCATATGAAAAAAAATAGGGATCCCTAATAAAATTGTAATAACTTGGGAAAAATTTAGTCGTAAACATCTTTCATCACGTGCGCTGCAGAAACTATTGATGATAGAACCAAAAAAATGTTCTAGATATTATAGAACGTATCAATATCCATAAAAAAGTCTGTGATACTATATGTCTAACTATTAAAGTTATGCCAATATAACTACTTTTTTTACATTGTAAAAGTTGGTAAAAGTGCCGACAATAATCAAACCATTTTATTCATATCTCTGTATTAATCCTTATCCCATTCAATGATATTTTTGTAAAAACTATTTCAATACCTGTAAAATACTTTTTACATTATTAAAATCCGACATCCCAATCAAAAGATATTACGAATTTAAGAATGTAAATCGAAAGTAAATAATGCCATAACAAATTCATCGTAGCAACCGTTATAGCAGAGCCTGCATTTGGTTAGTTAGTTCTTATTCCAAGAATACTAATGATACCATTTTTATAATTAAATAATCTACAGAATAAATCTATGGTCCGAATTCGTAGATTTTCCATTACCACGAAATCGGTATGGGCGCCGGTGAAACCGCGGGGCATTGCTAGTCGTAAATAAAATTGCTTGTGATCCAGATGTATTAAGGAAATTATTTTTATTATGGATTCGTTTGGATTGAAAGAACTGTGTTTAATTATTTTCTGTGGGAACGATCTAAATTAAAACAAAACATAGAATTTAATTATTTATATATTTTTTTAATGTATTTTTAAATATTGCTCTTAATAGAAGTTCGTCAGATCAGCTCTTCACCAACCATGGTAGCCATGCGCTAAGGGAGCAGCGGCAACGATGCTATGCGCAAGAGGAGCGGCAGCAACGACGCTGTGCGCAATGGGAGCGGCAGCAACGACGGAGATAGCGGGGCTAGTGCGCACGTCCACGCGGGACTGATGTGACACGGCAGCGGGGGCGACGGCGACAACGGGCGCGGCGTGAGCGATCACGGGAGCGGCTACAGCGTGGGAAACCACAGCGGGGCTGGACACGATATCAACGCGAGATTGGTGGGAGGTAGCAGCGGGTGCGATGATGGGTGCGGCCCAGGAGTATCCCAGAGAACGCCTGTGGAGGTAGTGTCCGGCACCGGCTAGTCCGTGAGCAGAGTTGCCCCACCAGGAAGTAGAGTGAGCACCCCAGGCGGGAGCGGCAGCTACAATGGGAGCGGCGGCTACAATGGGAGCAGCGTGAGCGACGATAGCGGGGCTGGTACGGACATCTACGCGAGACTGGTGAGATACTGCAGCGGGAGCAACAGCTACTACAGGCGCGGCGTGAGCGATCACTGGAGCGGCCACGGCGTGAGAAACCACAGCTGGGCTAGACACTACATCAACACGAGATTGGTGGGAGGTAGCAACGGGCGCGATGACGGGTGCGGACCAGTAGTGTCCCAGGGAACGCTTGTGGAGGTAGTGTCCGGCACCAGCGAGTCCATAGGCAGAGTGGCCCAATAAAGGTGCAGCATGAGCGCCCCAGACGGGAGCGGCGACCACAGCAGGTGCTACGATGGCGGAGTGTGCCACGGGAGCTACGGCAACAGCGGCGTGTCCGTAGGTGACTGGTTCCAGAGCCTTAGCTTGAAGGTGGACGGCACGGGCGTTAATAACTTCAGCTGTGTCCAGTGGGCGACCGTGAGGGTCCAGCACGATTGCCGGATGGTGCGCGGGTTGCGCCAAAGGTATGATGGAGCCGCAAGCCACAGCGGCGAGAGCGAAAAACACCACCAGCGATTTCATTATAAACGTGGTCTGTGTTTGTCTGACGAACTAGATCACTTCAAACCGTACACGGCCGACTGATAAGTTCGACCCGCGTTCAACCTTATTTATACCGAACGGGCATAATTAAAAAGTAAGGTAATTTCAGTGAGTAATTGGTCGGGGTAACGCTAAAACAATATGAATTATTGATTACTTACTGTTTTTTTTATAATTTCTCTAGAAAAATATTTTGCTTGTAGTAAGTCATTATCGTATACATACGATATCGTAAATAGTTTGTAACCCATTGTCATGATGTCGCATGCATGTTTTTTTTTGTTGATATAATATTATGTAGACGGCTAAAGAGATAAATAAAAATATTTAATGTGTTTACAGAATTGTATAACAAAACGAATCAAGTTAAAATTGATTTCAAATTTTCATGTCCCTACTGCTAGCCGTTGAGGTGTTCATTCGTCTGGAGCCGATCCTGGCAGCAACATCGGGGCATACCTATTATAAACATGCATTATCATCGGGACTGGAGCAGTAAAATTTCAATCTGACACCGAAAAGTGGGACAAACTTAAATTGTAAGATTCCAATTTCAGATACATACACGGCAAGTTAAAAGCAGATTAAAAGCTACTCTAGTTTATCTAACAAAAAATAATTTCAAATTTGTTTCGAGGTGTTAGAAGTTAACCTCTGCCCACGATTTTGTCTGCCACACAATAGGTTTAAGGTGTAATAAACTTTTTTTTTGCAAATTTTTATTTATTAAATTATTATCATTTTTATTAGAAATCCTTAGAGCCATTTTTGCGTCATCGTAGAAAATTTAATACAGGTATCAGAAAACTCTTTGGAATAAAGATACAGGACAACAAGACAGACATAAGACAGATATAGAAACATGAGTTTTTAGCGTTTATTAAAAAAGTCCATAAAGATTAATTAGGGATAGTATTATGCATAAAAAATTAAATAAATAATTAAATAAATAATAAAATTAAAGAATATTATTTTAACCTTGAAGCGCATACTGAGATGAAAACATCAAGTTTTTGTTAATAACAATAGTGATTGTAGTGTAGTATCAATCAATCAGATTGATGTAAAAATAAAATAATATAAAAATAAAATAAATTAAATAAATGTACCTTGTATAACTTAAAAGTCCCAGAATTCAACAAGTGTACAATGAAGTATGTTTATTACCCGGTTTTTATTATTATTCAACTTTATTGTTATGACCCGGGAAACGTTGTTTTGCCATATAAATAATTTCTAGGGCATTTTGAGTGTATATTATAAAAAAAATTGCCCAAAAAATAAAAATAAATGTTTGGTGTGTTGTTATCATTTGGTTGTATGAAAATTAGATCTTAGCCGATTATCGACTGAATATACTTGTAAAATTTCATAAAAATCGGTTAAGCCATTTCGGAGGAGTACGGTAACTAACAGTGACACGAGATTTTTATATATAAGATATTAACCAGTTTTCTGTCAACTATTAAGTTAAACATAAATATTAAGTTAATTACGACGGATGGACGGATTTGGGGACGGACATCCGCGTGTAATTGTCATATATTGAAAAAATATATATATTTAATATTAAGAAAAACAAGCAAGAAATTATTGGTTCACATTTTCAAACAATCATGATTTTTAATCATTGCATATAAATTCAAATGTTTATCAACTTCTCCTTGACCACTGGATAAAAATAAATCAATGTCTTTTTTATGATCAATACCTTCGATCACAGTAAAGTAAGCCATATTAATAATTTGAGCACCTTTCACGCGTTTCGTCATCTTGCTTGAAGGCAATAACCTTTGGCGGAATTTTATAGAAGAAGGGTGTAATTACGCAAAATTACTTTATACCAGGGGTTATACAATATATTTTTTGAATAGTTAATACGGTGTTTTTCACCTACATAATACTATCCTAATAACACTGTGTACTGCAAATAACTAGAAAATCAAGTTGTGGACATAAAAAAACGATGGCTGGCGTTAAAGCGTGATTAAGTGGAGAAAGGGAAGTTACTTGGAGATGAGTTCTGTAGAAGGTGTAATAAATAATTTATTATTATTATAAAACAAAGTCCCTAAAAGCTGTCTGTCTGTATGTAATCGATTTTCTTAAAATCTACTGAATGTATTTTTGTACGGTTTTCACCAAAAGATAGTGCAATACTTCCGAATGGTTAGGTAAATAGTACATATCGGTATAATGTAAATTGTGTCGAAGAGATCGCGCAGTTGTTAAAAAAACTTGCTTGCTAGGAGCTTTAGTCACGTGCGCTGCGTAAACCAGCAAAGATACACTAAAGTAATGTAGCAGAGAATTGTAGATCTATAAAAATACCACAAAAACGTCTCACGGTTAACTCACAATAACTACTTTCATGTTCAAAATTTCGAAAATTCGGGCAGTTTCGTAAATTACTGAATTCCACGCGGGCGAAGCCGTTGTTATCACAGCTCGTAAATAATTATGAGTCAAATCATTTATAGCTATATAATCTATTTATCTGTTTTATATATTGCATAGTACAATTTTATAATAAAATTTCACAGTTACAGCTTCGTCATTACGGCAGTTTAAAATATCTTATAAAAAGAACGCTGACGCTACAGAAGCTTACTTACTGAGGATTACATGAATGATAAGAATTTTTGAATTTAGCTATTCTTCAACTTTGCACAAAATAGCAATGACGAAATATAGCTAGTTATAAAAATTTAAAACATCCCTAAATTTCTTTCTGGGTTTTCAAGCAATTTTTTGAACCAGCATAGACGTTTCAAAAGCATTTGATTACTTTTTTACTTAAATAAAGAATATTTAGAATATTCATCAATATAACTAGTTTTTATAAAAATTTTGTTCTATTTGGAAGTACATCCTTACAAGTAAATAATATTTTTAAAATCGGTTTAAGGTGCTTCGGTGTCTATTTGACATCTTCTTCATCACTGTCACTCAACAAATCAAGCAATTAGTAAATATACTGATTGCTAATTTACTAAAACATTAAAAAACAATAAAATTTAATTAAATATTACAATTGCTGTTTATCTGCCTACAATATTCCTTTATAAAGGAGTCCCCTGAATTCCTAATGGATCCTATCAACTATATTTTCATAAAAATGGGACTAGTCTACCATTACAGTATATTGTTTGCAATAAATAAATAATTTTTCAAATCCGTCGTCATAAACGACGACTAAGTAAAGAAAAAATATATACAACCAATTAAGAAACCTTCTTCTTTTTGACGTCATTTGAAAAAGTGACCATTTCAAGTCGAAACTTTTGGAATCGGTAAAAGTAGTAAGTGATTTTTTTCCCGTTGTATCAAAATGCAAAAGTATCGCGAAATAGTTACGAAAAGTGTTGAAGGTTTACTGGCACTACAAATTTAAGCCTGTAAAGCATAAAAATATAGGATAATAAATATTGGATTGATATTATTAGAGGGATTAAAAATTGGTCCCTAAATAATTTTTATATAGGCAAAATTCTGTTATATTTTATATAATTTACTTCAGGTTTTCACCTCTTTAAATGCTATTCATTTAAATTCATGTATTAATACATGCGAAGTTATCGACTTCAAATTCGAACTAGCCCCAGGGAGTCAACTAATTTAGGTATTAAAAGATAATTTCACATTCACATTCAATTTCATAGTAAAAACCTATCCCAGAAAACAGAAAAGGATCTCTATAAGTGCAACAACAACCCAAACTTAATTAGTGTATAAGTTCTAATAAAATTTGGACCAGAAGGGAAAAAAAAGATTTTGATAATTTAATATTTTACTTTATTTTAAATTAAAATTATTTTTTAAATATTTTGCTGTTTTATTAAGTTCGTCAGATCAGCTCTTCACCAACCATGGTAGCCATGCGCTAAGGGAGCAGCGGCAACGAAGCTATGCGCAAGAGGAGCGGCAGCAACGACGCTGTGCGCAATGGGAGCGGCAGCAACGACGGAGATAGCGGGGCTAGTGCGCACGTCCACGCGGGACTGATGTGACACGGCAGCGGGGGCGACGGCGACAACGGGCGCGGCGTGAGCGATCACGGGAGCGGCTACAGCGTGGGAAACCACAGCGGGGCTGGACACGATATCAACGCGAGATTGGTGGGAGGTAGCAGCGGGCGCGATGATGGGTGCGGCCCAGGAGTATCCTAGAGAACGCTTGTGGAGGTAGTGTCCGGCACCGGCTAGTCCGTGAGCAGAGTTGCCCCACCAGGAAGTGGAGTGAGCACCCCAGGCGGGAGCGGCAGCTACAATGGGAGCGGCGGCTACAATGGGAGCAGCGTGAGCGACGATAGCGGGGCTGGTACGGACATCTACGCGAGACTGGTGAGATACTGCAGCGGGAGCAACAGCTACGACAGGCGCGGCGTGAGCGATCACAGGAGCGGCCACGGCGTGAGAAACCACAGCTGGGCTAGACACTACATCAACACGAGATTGGTGGGAGGTAGCAACGGGCGCGACGACAGGTGCGGACCAGTAGTGTCCCAGGGAACGCTTGTGGAGGTAGTGTCCGGCACCAGCGAGTCCATAGGCAGAGTGGCCCAACAAAGGCGCAGCGTGAGCGCCCCAGACGGGAGCGGCGGCTACGGTATGAGCTACGATGGCGGGGCTGGTGTGAACATCCACACGAGACTGGTGAGAGACAGCGGCGGCGGGAGCGGCGACCACAGCAGGTGCTACGATGGAGTGTGCCACGGGAGCTACGGCAACAGCGGCGTGTCCGTAGGTGACGGGTTCCAGAGCCTTAGCTTGAAGGTGGACGGCACGGGCGTTGATAACTTCAGCGGTGTCCAGTGGGCGACCGTGAGGGTCCAGCACGATGGCCGGATGGTGCGCGGGTTGCGCCCAAGGTATGATGGAGCCGCAAGCCACGGCGGCGAGAGCGAAAAACACCACCAGCGATTTCATTATAAACGTGGTCTGTGTTTGTCTGACGAACTAGATCACTTCAAACCGTACACGGCCGACTGATAAATTCGACTCGCGCTACACCATATTTATACGGAACGGATATAATTAAAAAGTAAGGTAATTTCAGTGGGTAATTGGTCGGGGTAATGTTAGAACAATGTCAGGTGTCAATAAAGTATTTGACCTCGCGGTCGTGGCGGTCATAATGAAATAATTTCGTGGTCACAGTATGTAGTGCGCAACGCATGTGAGTACTACCTTTGCAGCGATAGCATCGGTTAAGTAATCGTCGACAACTTTACAATAGTCTTTATAATAATATATTTAGCTAACATAAATATGATTAGACTTTTGCATTTTCAACTACGATTTGGTATTATTTCTATATTGCGGAATAACTCTTTAAAGCATTTCAAAATATGCAAGTTGCGCAGTTGTTCAAAATTCAGGTTTTGTCTATAGGTTTCCTATAACGCATTCAATGGTATATCTGTAGAATGCTAGTAGAAAGGCAGCCTTGTTTGAGCAATCGGTAACGGGTGTACACAAAGAAAGGTATTGGCCGGCATTTTAAGCGTGCCCGTAGGTCAGCCTACCTAGAATAAACAAAATTAAAAGCTACAAATAGATATCTACCGGACATACTTATGGTAATTTTATTCCATGTTTTATGGTAGCGAACGTTATATTTAAATTTATTTTACATAACGTACAACTAAACTCATGTGAACAATTTAATGATAGAGTATATGTATTTAAGCAAGTGGTAAGGTCAAATTTTAACGTCGTTAACGTCAACTTAACTGTTAAAATACCCTTAATTATGTACTATTTGTTTTTATGCTATGTCCAAAGAAAAAACGGGATTTTCTTCTTCTATATGTCAGCCCAGTGACGATTCGATTGTGTCTTATTTCAGCAACATTTCTCCAGCGGATTAGCCGTGAAAATCTAAGACAGGCCGACTTTAGCATTTATAATATTAGTAGGAATATAATACGTAACATCTTACGTATGTCGTAAAATATAAACATATAATTGTAGATGTCAATTACCGTGATGAAGTTGTCAGATTAATTTGCATAAATCTGGTGGGCATATATTCATTTTTCGTCTTTGCGGGGTGCGATTTTTACGAATAATCCAGCGATCATATGGATCAACTCGACTTTGCATACCACTGTTGTAAACAACATACGAAATTCACTTTTGCAGAAATCCAGGTTATGTGTAAGGTCATAAATTAAAATAAACGTTAAGCTCCATGAAATTATTTCTTTTTCTATCAAATTAGTTTGAATTTGGGAAGTAACTGAAAAAAAAATGTAACCATGCATTTGCTTGTGTGCAATTTTTGTACCTGCTATTTGCAGAGTAGGTAATAAGCAGGTCGTATAATACATTATATTGATGTAGCCGCCAAGACGGCATGAATCTGGAGTGATAGAAGAGAAATTTTCTAGTGTCTGAATAAAATCAAATCAAATTAAATCTTTATTTTGCATGAAACACGGTATTACACGGTATTAAATAAGCTTATAAATAAAAGAGCAACGTGTTTCGCTAATAAATAGCATGCAAAAGTTACAATTTAATTTACAGAAAACAATGTCAAATTAAATAAAATATATATACATATATCAAATTGATTTTATAAGATATGTCAAGAATATAATAATTATACAATCTGCTGTATTGGACTCACAAATGTTCATGTATTACCTACCTATGTATTCCTTAGCATTATAAAAGCAATTAGCTAATAACCATTGAAATATTTTTTGTTTAAATGTATTAAATGTCAGTTTATCTATTTTAAAGTCTATTGGTAGTTTATTATATATTTTTATACCCATTGCATAATATTTTTCTGTAATGGTTTCTGTAATTGAAGCTATTATTATAATTGTCTAGTCTATATTCACAAAATTTCAGTATTATATTCACAAAATTTCGAAGAAAAGATACGAGATTGTTGATGAATTTTGGCACACTTAAAGCTTATTCGAGTATACCGAGTTAACAACACTTATCTATACTTATTATTTATAATAGCTTTTGACAGCTTTTGGAGACTACAATTTATAAATTCTCCAAATGCTGTCTGTCTTTATGTGATCGATTTTCTCAAAGTCTTTTGCACGGATTTTTATATGGTTTTTACTAAAAGATAGTGCAATTCCTGCGGAAGGTTTAGGTTAATGGTACATAGCAAATTAGTTCCTTTTGTTTATCCGGTCTAAGCTCCAGAATGTTTAGACCTATTTTCATTGAATTTTTGCAGGAGATTGTGGAGCAATAAATAGGCTATTTATCCTAGAATTTTCACGGGGTCGGGATTTACCCGGGAAAATTTTTTGTGTCATAAATTTTTTCCCGAGTGACTGATTTTCACGTATGCGAAGCCCCGGGCACATACAGTATAAGATCAAATAGCTTCTCTGTCTTTTTCGGGACCTGGGAAAAATTACATTTTACATTATTTAGGTATCATTAAAAAAATCAATGAATGTTTATTAGTTTGTGTTTGTAGTACATATTTGTACCACTTTTGGTACCGTACATGAATTAAGAATTTAATCGATTTGAAGAAACGGTCACAGATGCGATCTGTATAACTACTGGCTACTTTTTATTTTGGGAAATCCTTGGTCGCAAAGTAAAAAATTTGCTCTCTATCAAATATTAACACTTATTTTGTTACATAACCTTTTAATTAGTTTTATAATTATATCCACGCCGCCGCGCTGGTTGCGTAATAAAAGAAATTAATATAAAATAATGCATATTCAACTTGTCTAAAGTGAATGTACATATAAAATTATAAAATACGCTACCAAACTATATGAGTAGTCCTCGATGTAATGTCTTAATATGACATGCATCCAAGAATCCAGTTTGACCGACAAGTTACGATCTCATCCCGGGTTATGACTAATTTTAACCTTCTGCACATGTTGAGAACTTAAATTGGTCAAAGTAACGATGAATTAGTCGTAATAAATAAAATAAACATAAAAAGCGGTCCATTTATAAATGAAAAATTAGAAAGAATGTAATTCCCAGCATATCTTTGAGTATTAATTAGTTTTAGTATTGATAAGAAAGTATATACATGTAGAAAAAAGTCATAGAACACTTAAAGTAAGGGTCTGTTACAGTAAGTGTTATCCCACTGCTGGGCACAGGCCCCCTCTCTCCGTTTTGGAGAGAAGGAATGGAGCTAGGATCTACCACGCTGCTCCTATGGGGATTGTTAGATTACACATATCCATAGAATTCTCTAGAGGTATAGGTTTCTTCATCAAAAAGCGTGTGATAAATTGCAAATATCAATTAGACATTAAGTTTTACAGAAAAACTCATTGGTGCCAGCCCGGGTCAAAAACTGTGATCCTCTCCCAATAGTCGCACGGTCATACTGCTGGATTGTTTTCCAAAACTTTTTTAAATAAAGCCCTACATATACATATAAACAGATATTAATGAATACAGCACTCTAGAGTAAAGTCATCAAGTTAAATGTTTCATGTCCCTACTGTTAACCGTTGAGGAGATCCCTCGTTGCAGCCAATCCTAGCAGCATCGAGCCATGATTATCATAAACATTCATTGTTATTGGAACTTGACCAGTTTGTAAAATTTCAGCTCAATCGGACACTGGAAAGTGGGTCAAATTTAACTAGCAAGATTCCACGTTCACATTCAAACACACATACACGTACAGATAAAAGATTTTAGAAAAAACCGGCATATTAAATATTTATTATTAGAGAATTCTCACATAACTATATTTTATTACTCATTCTTATATATTAATCATCGGACATTATCTGTCCACTTCCATAATATATTATAATTTAATTACATTTGTGCAATTTATACAAGACAGCAGTCAACACGTTGCGGATATGAAAGGGTGGGTGTGATAAAGGATCAGCACGGTTGTTTCTAAGAACTGGTTTGATATTGTAGGCCGTACGTTCTGTTATTGCCCAACTTACGCTCATTACGTCTAGATATAACTTAAATAATCTAGACGCTGAATTCCTAACTATTAAACCGTTGAGAAATACGTCTTTAAGATGTAGATTTTCTATTACCTTTTTTATTTCTTGCGAAGTTGTGATAGTCCAGCGGTGTGACACCGTGACTTTAGCCAGGGCGGTCACGGATTAAAGTTTTTCTTTTAAAACTTTTGTGTTTAATTGATGTTTGTGATTTATCAAATGGTTTTCGGAAAGAAAACTTCATGAAGTAACCCACATATCTCTAGAGAATTCTGAGGATATGTGTAGCCTGTCAATCCGCATTGGAGCAGCATAGGTCTTAGCTCCAACCCTTTTCTCAAAAAATAGAGAGAGGATTTTAGCAAGCATTAGGATTATAAAAAGCCGTTACTTTAAGTTGTATAAGATATCTTTAACTGACTTTCTGTGATATATACATATATATTAAGGGCCTCGTAAAATATTCAATTAACAAAAGATATTTGTATTTGATATTCAATTTTTTTTAAACATTAGAATGCATGCCGGATAAGAGTATGTGAAAATTCTGTCAAAATTTCATCATCTCGGAGGTTTTTCGTGAATTGCGATTTCATTTTTTATGAAGGAATGTCCAAAAATTTTTTATTTTTTATTTAATTTAAACATACATCTTAGCCCATTGTGTTAGTAACATTACTTAATGACTATATTAGTTAGTACTTAATAATTAAAAGTGACCTAGTCCTCTGAATGAGTTTCCACACCAGAGGACTATCATACTTATTAAAAATATTATTACACAATCCCTTTAATTAAATTTTAATGATTGTAGGAATTACAAAACAATATCAATTTGGCGCATTATTTGAATGCGCCAATTTTGGATTGGGATCAAATTGTGTAAAGCATACTGCCAAACAATCTACACGGGGAACCTGCGGACAAGTTATTCGCAGAAAGCTCTAGATAACCTAAGGGTGCAGTATAAGTAATAAGGGTGCGGTTGCCACGGTGGTGTTCCGCGTCACATATGTTCGCTTATACGCAAACTTTTAAAAATTTAATATGAAAAAAAAAACGCTTTTCATGCCGTTCAAACAAGACCGCATCCTTATTAACAAGATTGCGGTCCAGCTCCAATAGTATTCTGAAGACGTTAATATGTTAGTTGGACTCGCCTATGATGCATCATTTTACTAAAGGCTTGTTAGGCAGTCCTGAATTTCTATTAACATTTTCTTTTTTTTTTATTTAATATTACATATTTACTATTTTATTATTATTGCTTTTGTATAAATTTGTACTACTAACAAAATGGACCCGAGTTGTCTGAAATAAAGATTTAATATTTTTAATATTTATGTATTTTTATTACTCTCTGTGAAGAGGTCTCTAAGCACGGGCCATGGCCAGGTGCATCAAGATTCAGCTAGGAATTTATGGACTATTTTACAAGTGTTAAGGATTACAGCCTTTTGCATAAGCTTATATATGTGTGAGTGAATGTCTAGACTTATTAAACTTTTATTTAAGCTTTTAGAGATGATACCCGTACATGGAATGACTATTGGAATTGTGTGAACTATATTAACTGGTCATTTTTTTTAAACTCTATAGCTAAATCTCGGTATTTACATATTTTTTTTGAATAAGTGGCGGTTAGGTATGTGTGTTACATATTGCAATATCTATTAATTTAACTTGTTTTTTAGTCTTGTTGTTCATCACAATCTATTTTATACTGATCGTTTTCTAAAACGACACTTGGTTTATATTTATAGTACGCAGTTTTACTAGAAATGAATTTGCATTTATACGCCAGATTTTGCTGGACGATTGCTGCTATTTGATCATGTCGGTGCTTATAGTTAGTTTATGCTATCGCTTTACGAGCACCTATTATATATTGATTTTTTTCCGAATTGCAGTAACAACGCCTACACCTGTCTGTAAGGAGATTGGGTTTATGGATTTATTATTATTACAAAAAAACTTAAAGCATTTTAAAGGTTTAAAAATGTGCAAAGTATTGAAATTAAAAATGAGCCATAAATATTTCTCTGTGTTTGTGTGATTAGACAAAAATAATTATACGTAGACCATCTTCCATCTTTTGTTTTTTTTTGGACATTTGCACTCACAATCCTTTTCTTACGCTTTCTATGGCTTCCACATTTTATATAATTATATTAACTTTATAACAGAAACTAGAAAAAGGCAAGATCGTAGTGAATTACTTATTGAAACAAATCTGCCCAGTCGATTTGTCTTATTTTTCTTGAAATGTTCGTAAAATGTAAATTTTAAGTTTTAAGGGAAAATATCATTCAAAATTTTCCGAAAGTTTCAAACGTTTATCGATCAGCTATAGGTTAACAATATTACTTTAGGCGGCTACATCATCTTAGCACTATTAGGTTGGATTAAACTTGACCAAATTATATAACCACATAAATATAATTTGGTCAAGTTTATTTATCATTGACATGCCAATATGAAATAAGCCGATCATATTTCTTTATTATTTAATCATGTTACCTAGCTTGTTTATTACGTTACATTGAATGAACACGTTATGACGTGTTAAGGTCACGTTTGACTTGAGATAAAATAGGGTAGCCTTTGTACGACATAAGCTTAAACAATGCTACAAAAAAAATATACGCTTGTTCAAGAATTTCATTATTTTATTTGTTTTTAAAAAAAAAATTAGCTTTAATTTTGGCAGTAACATAGATTAGCCCGCTGAGACAAGTGATAGTGACCCTGCTCTACGGGTCGTGCTTTCGATTCCCGCCGGGGGCCAACATTTTTTGCAATTTCTTGGTTCTTCAACTCTAGGTATATTTAATTATTTTTTTAAATAACATATATTGTCGATCACAAGTATTGTGATAGTATATAAGTAATAGTGTGTAATAGTCCCATATATTAAGCCCTTCACGACTATTATTATGATCCCTTACATTATGTAATTTAAATAAACATTTTACGAGTTACAAGTTAGCACTAACGCGCGCATAAATATTATTATTTAGAAGAGGCGATATTAAAATCACACTTCAACGCGTAGCAGTCGCTTAATAAAAGTAAATCGAGTTGAGAATGTTTGAAATCACATTAAGTAATGTAATAAATAAAAAAAAACATTTTAATTCGACGATGACTACGATACTAATAACTTGCCATACTATCTACGTAAATGCTACGCTGTGAATGCCGCTTATTAACAGCTATGTCAAGTACTAAATATTTAAAAGGAATTTTAAAATATTAAATATTTCTTTTAAACTATGGCTTCAGGTGCTAAATGAAAACTAGCGCAAGAAAACCTTTTTAGCAGTTGAATAGCAATTATGAATATATAGAAAAAAATTAAAAGAATGACCAACTGAACACGTTGGTTGGCAAGGCCTTCGAGGCCTTTTTTCCTTATGAAGGAAGTACGAGTTTTATATTCGGTAGCTTTCGACTGGACTCCTCGTGAATGGTTCCGCGTATTCGATTCCTGCCAAGGGACAACATTTCTAAAAACAATTTGTTGGTTCTTTTAGTCTGGTCGTATTATGTATTTAAGTATTTATTTTAAATTATGTTTGTTTATAAACTCACAAGTTTGACCATCATACTTCATTATTCGCTTTATTTCTTTTATTTTTGGATATGACAAAATTTGACAAATTTCTCAACTGCATATAGCACAGAAATGTGCTTTTCAAAGAACACCAAATATGGCTCTATAAACAAATTCATAGATTTATACACATTTCCGTCCCGTTTAACTCAGTCCATTTTCCTGATATAGTATAACGAGGTCAACATTTGAATGCACGTGTCTCATTTTACATATCGCCACCTTTCCTTTTGTATAAAACTAGTTTTTGACATATTTGCGGAACAATTATTCATATTGTTTGCAGTAAATAATTAAAATGATATAAAATTAAAATCAAAATGTACTATCTTATACAAAGCCCGCACCGTATATGATAGTTATATCCTATACGCTTCGATAATTATTCCCTTATAAGCATAAGAGAGCCATTAGGTTATCTAATATTAAGTATATAGATAAGTATGGAATACCTCCACAGTGTTATATGAAGTGTTTCGATCTTATAAGATTTAATTTAATTTAAGTTTCATGCGCCTCTTCAGAAGCTGCGATTGCAAACGATTAGGTGCGATCGAGTAGTGTACAAAGTATTCGCCAATTATCGTTAAATTTGTTCTGCCCTTGTTCCACTGTACTTGTAGAACATAAATAGTCGCTCTGGGTAAAATGGTATGTCACATATGAGTTAGAACACATAGCACACCTGTTTAAATGCCCTGGGCATAGGCTGCAGATATTATATTTTCGTCGTCAATAAGACAAAAATGACAAAAATGAATTATTATTATCTTGTTTAAGAAATGATATCTAACTGTTTACGATTTTTGATAGCTGTCGTAAACAGTTTTAACTGCATAGTTTTTATGGAACTTCGTTAATGTTAAATTTAATATACGCTTAGTACAAGTTTTTATGACATGCTTTTATATGATTTTCGGGTATATTTTGTTAATAATAAAGAAGCATTTTATATATATAATTAAAAACCTATTTAAATAAGAATACTAAGGCTTACAATTCGTAATTGAAATGTATCAGTTTATTTGAACATCATTCGTCAAAGTTCATATGTGGGGTTAAAGGTAAAGCTCAACAATAAACAATAGGTATATCGTATTGGAATAAATCAATCTATTCCCATACATAATTACCACATCTAGTACGACATAATAATAATGACATGTCTGTTGCTAAACATTTTGAAGATCTCGGTTTTATTTTTACAGTGATTTATGTTTTTGACGTCATTGATCTTAATTTACGTCGCGTCCGTTTACAATATTCTCCATAAATATTTAAAAATTAAACCACTGTCTGCTGTAAGAAAAACTCTTGTACTATCTTTATTATGCTTCTATTTATCTTTTAATTTTAAACTTTAACAACCTGTTTTTTATTATATTTAATAATTTAATATGATATGATATTTGTTTAGGTATAATATGAACGCAATTTTATACATTTACATAATGTTAGTAACAGCGCGTAAATAACATTCAAGATTCTTTCATTTTGCTTTTAATATCAAATAGTTCCATATTCAATATATCTCTAATTCTTAACAACAATAGAATAATATTTTCATGATTTTTCAATTTGAAATGGTATTCCGTCGTAGATCCCTGTTGCAACGCCATAAATCAGACAAGATGCATTATTTTGTCTTATTTCAGAGGGTTAAGCAACACCCGGCGACAGAATTAGCTTTATAAGATTCTTTATGTATTACAAACACGATTTACAGGGTTGGTAGTGTAAAGCGGATGTAAAAGGTCGTTCACTCCGACGTGATTCCTGGCAATACATTATTTGGAATCGTTAATATTGATGTAGGTAGGTAATATGAATTAGACTTAATACGATTGGGAGACGGGAATATATTTTATTGGAGGTGAATAAACAGTATTAAGGAAATAAATATATACAGCATATTTAAGAAAATATATGAAGGTTATTCAAAATTACGTATTAATATTTTTAATAATGGGACAAAAGAGGCTGATTTTCGCAGAAAATTTTTCTTTCTGTGCGTTTTGCTCTACCATATAAAAAGTTTTCTAAGGTAAAGTAGTAAAAGTAAAATATATTTTAAAATGGAATTTTCCTAATTTGTTGTTATATCTACTGATATGTGGGGTTAAGTTAAAATGTGATAAAATATTCTTCGAGACAAACAATTATTTTGAAATCCCCATTTTGTTGAACTTAATAAGCATGTTCAAGTATAATTATTTAATTTTGTATATAATTACGTAAATGGCTGAGATAGTATTTGCACATGACATGGTTTATTTATTTGGATTTTTTTCCTTTTGACAACTTTGATATTTAGAAGTCCAAAGATTCTTTGCTGACATTCTATTACATTCAAATACCATTGTATCATTTTGCTTTCAGATTAGACTTAAGTGCTAGGTGCTAAGTGCTTCCTGAAAGGTAATCCGATTATCGTACGATGGCGCCAAGTATGACAATGCAATCTACTTGTTCAGAAAGATTTAGATACAATACGTTACAATACTTAAAACTTTGGAAAAAGTCGCGTAACGTAGCGCAAAGAATCGGCAGTCCTAAGTGCTATGGACATTTTTTTCGAATTATACAGTAACTGGTTGTATTCGTTGCGACTTGCTTCGCGAGAACTTAAATATCAAAATACCCTCAATAATGCTTCGTATGTTTTTCTCCTGTTCGCATGAAAAATGGGTTTTTCTCCCCTTATATGTTAGCCCGATATAAATACTTCAAAAGTACTTCCAAGCCAGTAGATTAACAGTGAAAACGACAGACAGACGGACAGACAGACTCTTGTATTTATAATATTAGTATGAATCGATTTAATTAACCTGTGGTTATAATAAACTTACACACATTGACGCCATAATATGTATTACCGATACTTTTTGCTGTAACAAATAAATTTCTCTGTTATAGTAATTGTATTTTTAAAAGCTTTTAACCTAGCAAAGTATGTATGTGAAGGTAGAATATTGCAAGTTTAATTTAACGCACTTCTCGATTGAGCTGAAATCTTACATCATAGTGGTCCAGTCCCGATGATTGATTCTGCTACCAGGATTGGCTCCAGGTGAGGCACCTCCTCAACGATAAACAGTAGGGACATGAATTTTGTTCAAAGCTTTTATTTTGTTTAACTTATAATATAATTAGAGAGGAAACTAAAAATTTTATAAATACCATAATTGTGCCAGCAGCTTCGCCCGTGTGAAAATCTGCGTGTCACTATTTTTTTTTAGAATTCAAATTTTAAACATAAAAGTAGTTATTGTTAGTAAAACATGGGAGATAGAGACATGCTATCGCAGACTTTTTTGTAGTAGTTTTATCGATCTACAATTCTCTAGTACATATCTAAAGTAATTTAGCGTATCTCTGCTGGTTTAAGCAGCGCACGCGACTAAAGCTCCCAGCAAGCAAGTTTTTTAACAACTGCGCGATCTCTTCAACATAATTCACATAATACCGATATGTACTATTTACATAAACCATCCGGAAGTATTGCACAATCTTTTGGTGAAAACCGTACAAAGATCCGATCAGTAGATTCTGAGGAAATCGATTACATACAGACAGCTTTTTGGGACTTTGTTTTATAATAAGTATAGATAACCTAAATTTTAACGCTAATACATACAGGTGTCTGTGTACAGTGGATTCCAATCTAAGGTTTTAACTATGATTGTCATAATTATATTGTATACAGTTGAACCTAACGGAAATGAGGGACTGCAATCAGAAAATACGTAAATAAATACTTAATATAGTTTTCATTATAGTTCTCAAACCTTACCCCATTATCGTATAAGACCATTAGATATAAGTGACAGGGTCAATAAAAGAAAGATAACGTTTTATTTGTTATGCTGCGTGTAGATATTAAGCGGGCATCATCCCAGTACCATACACTACGATTCACGCATACATTTATAAGGGTTATTTTAAATGCTTGACATCACTTTTTCTATTTTTTTCTGAACAGGCAAAAAACAGTATATGATCAAAAGTAATAATAAAATTATTTTGCTATAATCCGCGATACAGTAAATAGAAAATATATATAGTGTTAAATGTATAGTGAACTGATAGTGACGTTCACTATCACAAACTCAACAATCGTTTCGCCCCGCAACCGAAGCATCATCACGAGATAGACTCCACGACAAACGCTTTGCAATTTGTTGAGTTTGTGATAGTGAACGTGTGTAGTGCTTGTGTATTGTGGTGGAAGTGGTGGAGGTTAGTGCATGTGTTTTTGCGAATCCTGCATGTATCGGGTATGAAAATACGGATAGTCCACTATACATTTAACACTATATATATATTTTCTATTTACTGTATCGTGGATTATAGCAAAATAATTTTATTATTACTTTTGTATTACGGATCTCCGCAAAGTAACGCCTAATTCTATAAAGTATATGATCACATGAGAGACTGTGAGAGTCTTAAGCTGTCTGTTCTGAAGTACATTATTACTATTTTATACCATTGATATACATTCTTTAGATATTATAATCACACACAAATAAAATATGTAGCTTATAGACCTTGAAGTTTTATCCGGAAACCTTTACTAGTATAGTATGTTGCGAAATGGATTTCAATTACGCATTATACCATTGTGGGAATTTCAAGGATTTTAATAGGGTTATGTTTATATGAATTTGCACGATAAATCTTCTAAAATATTCTGGAAGCTCAGATTCTGCAGTAGTGTTATTGGACAACTTTATCTGATGTTACACAAGAAGTGAAAGATGTTCGTTCTTAAAAAAAACATTACAAATCTTTTATAATTACAATATTAAATTTTATCATTAATAATACTGTTTGTATTGTTTTTGCATTTGATATGTCAGCGTCACATACCAAAGACTAAGACTTTAAGATCGATATATGCGCAAAGTTACTATGGCCAAGCGTTTAACTCAGTCCTAGCGTGCGGCCTACCTCCGTTTTCATTCTATCTTTGCGCCTTTATGCCCCGCACGGGAGGACTGAGTTATACTCGTACGGTTTTACCTATAGCTGTCCGTGTTACATATGGAGCTCTATGGAGATCTGGACTATCAAGCCGATCAGACCTATTTGAGAATTTGCCCATAGAAGAGAGAGAGAGAGTAGTAGATAATTTAGATCTACTATGTTGCAAAAGTGAATTTAGAAACAACTTCTTACGTCCCTGTTTTTGTTAAATTACTTAAATTTGTAAAAATCCTAAATGAAATCAAAATCGATAGATCGCTAAAATACATCATAAAATTTGTGCGAGCGAGACAAAGTTACTTCGGAGGTTTATTGCTCTCCTTTAACGTTATAAGTGTTTATCGACTGTGAACTGGCAAAAGTTCATATCTTACTATGACAACTTTTCAGGAAGAAAAAAAAACGTGATTATTAATACATTTGCAATAATGTTTATGTAAAAAAACAGTTGACTTTAAATATGTTTATTTATTTACAAATTTTCTAGTATATAATACATGTTGATACGGTAAATGATAGGCAGTAGTACCCGATGCCGTTAAAAAGTGATTTGACTTAAAATTGAGATAAGACATATTGCCGGTTCACAGTCGATATTTCAATATCATTACTCTATCCATAGGAGCTGTGATAACCCAGCGGTGAGACCGTGCGACTCTTTCGAGGGGAACACGAGTTCAAACCCGGGAAGGCACCAATGAGTTTTTCTATTAACTCATGTGTCTAATTGGTAATTGCAATTTATCACACAGTTTTCGGTGAAGGAATACATCGTAAGGAAACCTGCATATCTCTAGAGAATTCTGGAGATACGTGTTACCTACCAATCCGCATTGGAGCAGCGTGGTAGGTCTTAGCTCCAACCCTTCTCTCCAGAAACGGAGAGAGGAGGCCTATTCCCAGCAGTGGGAATGTAACAGGCCGCTACTTTACTTTACTTTACTCTATCCATATATTGTTAATGATATTGCCAAAATCAATCATTATCCGCTACTAACCTCGAGAAATTACCTTCACCTTTAAACTAGTACTATAATAATTATTGTATATATGGTTTCATGACAAACAAAACCCTGTTCATGTGTTGTAAGAACGTTATTTACATACGAATATACGCTTGGTGTGTCATTAAACTTGTACTATGCTCAACTTGTTAACACGTGTTCAACTTCGATATAAACTTTTATTATAATGTTATTAGCTCGCATTTTCCCCCCATGGAAATCAGTATATCACAAAGTTCTTCCTTCGTAAATCCCGACTCCGCGGGAATTCTAGGATAAAAGATATAGATAAAATTAAGTTTAGATTTTATGATAGATCTCAAAAATTAAATTAAATAGATAAAAATATAATAAGTAAACAAATAATAATATAGAATAGCATAAAATAGAGTAATCCCGAAGTATAGTTGTATACTTACCGGCGAATACATCGCAATAACAGAAGCTAAAAATAAAAATCGTTAATCTTAAGAAATAGTATACGCCATGTGGTATCCGGCAGAATAGAATAGACCACTCTCCTTTCTTACCGAGGTGTCGTAAGAGGCGACTAAGGTAAGCGCTGTGTGGTATCAGGCTGCAAAGAATACACCACCCTCATTTCTTACCGAGGTGTCGTAAAAGGCGACTAAGGTTTTTTTTTTGTCTGGAAAACCCATTATGGGTCCCGCCGCCCGACGGGGACGAGCGGCGGGTATGTCGACTAAGGTAAGTTGACGTCAGGCAGGTGGCCGGTCGTAAAATACGCAGCCAAATCATGTGACAACATGTTTATAACATATTGTGCCGATCCCACTTAGTGTGGGATAAGGGCAGGAGAATGATGATGAATGTAAAGAAATAGTATATATAGTAGATTAAATAGTACATGTACCTGAGTTAAAGGAATACTATGAAATGTGCAAATGCAACAAATAAAATAAGAGACACAAACATCTGTCATCTGAAGCAACTGTATTATCATTCGCAAGTACCATGTCAACAAATACAAATGTAAAACAACGTAAAACTGAAATGTAACTAGCTTGTAAGAAAATATTGTAATACCCAAATTGGCTAGTAAAATACAAACATATTAATGCAAAATGTAAAAACAGTCTGAAAAGGTCTCTGATCATTTTAGAGGTAAGCAGAATAAAAAAAATCGATAAAGATAAGATTTTATGATAACTCTGTACTCGTGTTAAGAGGTGTTTTATTTAGAAATCGCCTTATGATAAACTATATTTATAACTATTTGTATAATGTATATGCATATAATTGGCTTCTCATAATAAATAAATAAAAAGCGTAATGTTGCTCCACAACGTCCAGTGAAAAGCCCATCAAAATTGAGAGTTATTGAGAATCTTATGTTATCCACAAATTTCCTCAAGAACTGCATTTCTTGAGGATGTTAGTAAAAACCATACAAAAATCCGTTCAGGTAGATTTAGACCAAGTGGAAAATACACAGACGGAAGTTTTTATAAAGCTAAATTTCTAATATCCTAAATGTGTATAGAAATCGGCTATACTCACGTCTTAGTATATCGGGTGAACCCGACTAGTTTCAAGCCCATACGGCATTTTAGTGATGATTTTGAAACTTGTCGGGCTCACTCGATAGAATAAGGCGTGTATACCCGATTTCTGTACATTAAATATGAATACCACTCACGATAGTCGAAATTATAAAAAATAGAACTATTGTAAGCAATAGTATAGTAAGTAAGACAATATGATAATAGAAAATACATAAGTCACTGGACCAGCAGGCCTACCATGAACTCTTATTGCGATTCAATTGAAGACGTAAACGACGACCGCGAACCGCTTTCTTTTCGTACCATGAAGTGTGAATTGCATTGGGGTCGTAATGTTTGAAAAGGATAACGTTATATGAACTATAGATAACTCTGTCTCTTTTACTCACATGTTGTTAGGACGAATTCCGAACGCTCATTCGGCAACGACTGAAAGTGTGCGTCTTTAAGCTAACATGGTATGAAAAAGCAAAACAATTTCGTTTACGTCTTCTATTGAGTATAAGTTAATTTATAAGTTTTGGTCAATAAAAGGTTTATTTAATATGCAATAGCCTTATGACTAGATTGTAACCTCAATAAAGTTCCAAGTCAAGTCAAGTCACCCTATAACGCATTAATCTTATAACGCGTTTTCGCATACCGCGATTTAAGTTCCTCGTATAACGCTTGTCTTTCCCTATATAACGCGGCGATATCCAATTTTTCACGTATTATTAAATTATTTTATCAAATTATTGTGCCTCTTTTTTGAATCGTAATTACATTGCTTATTGATTATTGAACTTTTATTTCTGTTATATAACATAAATATGTTTTAATAAAACGTGCATATTTCATTCATAGCATAGTTTTAGTTATTATTTAATTAAAACTCCCTTTAACGAGCCTCATATGAGCACGGTATACGAGAATTCTCCTACAACGCGTTTTCCGATAACACGAAACCATTCTACCGCTTTATAGGGGATTATACTTTCATTATAAGAGTTTTTTAAACAAGCAATTTTTAAATTGCTCGTAAAGCCCATAAAGGATTGCGTTATTATCGTCTTTTGTGGAAACGACTTCACACGTAATTATTGCGAGAAACTTGTGAGAAGCTATTTACACGACAGAGATAATATATAATTACGCACGAAATTTTTTGTCAGGATATCCTTCAATGATTTTACTTTTACGTAACGCATACTAATATTATAAGTGCGAAAGTCCTTTTGACCAAAGTAATAATGAAAATATTTTCCTATAATCCGCGTTTAAGTATAAAAATATATATAATATAATGCTAACTGTAGTTGACTATCCGTTTTCATATATGATACATGCTGGATTCGTAAAATTATATGCGCAAAGCTTCACCACCACTTCCAAAATACACAAGAAATACACACGTTCACTATCACAAACTCAACAATCGCTAAGCCCGGCAACCGAAGCATCATTAGGAAACAGACTCGACGACAAATTCGCAAGACAACGCATAATCCAAACAAAAATAGTAATTGGTTAAACCCCCACCATTTATTTTACCTCTGAACACATGTAAGACGCTTGAACTAGAAACATTTATCGGATCGTTAATGAGGGTTCCAGTGTTATTTCAGATACTATAACAGAACTTCCTTGCTTTATTCCCCCACGGGTTAAGCGAATGCATGCAAAGCCAATGTGTATGCAGCAAGTAAAATTCACGTACCTTACAAATGCAGGACAAGTCACCACATGCATCCCAAGGCGCCTCCACCAGCCACAACGCACCCGTGCGGATTATAGCAAGGTAGTTCTGTTATAGTATTTGTAATATGGAATTCGCAAAATAACACCTGCTTCTATAAACCAGTGTTATTTTTTATGATCATTTAAACTGTTACGCTTTTTGGGTCTAATCTACTGTGCTAAGAATATTGATAACATTCTATACAGCTTGCAACAACGGGCTGAGATAAAAAAATAGTTTATTATTTCCTTCCGTTGTTATTATTTTTATAAGAACATATATGGCAAACTATGTTACATTTTTTGAATTATTTTTTTAATGGTAATACGACGTACAACTTATAATAACTAAAAACAATAATAGTATTCAAATCGTCACGAATCTTGTTATGGAAACTAAGTTTTATTTATTCAACGAATATGCAAATTTTCTAGGTCTTTGGCACCTTTTACTTTGTATAAATATTTTGTGGACAAAATATTTGTTTTGGTAAACAAATTTCTTCCATTTTATTTTAAAGAAGATCGCCAAGAAATATGTAGGTCATAATATTTGGTGTGAACGAACCCTATGGCGTAGGAAGAATTGAAATCTGGCACCGTGAATTCCTTGGGAGTTCGTTGATACTTATATTAATAGAATTAGGAGCTATCGAATATACAGTTTTTATTTAAAATCTGACCCGTGAGCGACGCTATAACACAATTTACGAGACTAGCG
Organism: Morpho deidamia; assembly: GCA_947086505.1. NCBI lineage: Eukaryota > Metazoa > Arthropoda > Insecta > Lepidoptera > Nymphalidae > Morpho > Morpho deidamia. The sequence goes on from CAMTZC010000027.1 coordinate 9,141,203, forward strand.
TAATAGACGAACTAGCATTAAACATAGGATAATACTTATCGAATTTGGTAACTCTAATTGTTTAGTAGCAGAACGTTTGTGCCACTTCAAAATGCGTTTTCCGATTATTATTTTGCTCAGAGATCGTCGGCATATATGAAAGCTTCCTAACGATGTCACTCTCTATCAAAAATCGCGTGATTAGTACTATTATTGACTGGTATAATGCACCGTAGACTATGTATTATGCCAGTCAATAAAACGACTGCCGAACCACTAAAAACAACAAAGAGCTATTTCCCTATAAAACCGTAGTGTACATTAAGTATATTATTTTTTAATAGTTATAACTTCTAGTTTATATTACGTATAGGTCATCAAACAACAGAGAAGTAAAAAATTTCAACGTGGTCGTAATTTCCCGCAACAGCTTGTATTAATATAGATTCATTATAAAGAAATATTTCTACGTAATTAATGTTTAACCTTAATATTTAACAAACCGTGAAAATAAACGATGTATATACCGAGTTAAATAAGACTAAATAGGCGCAATAATTACATTAAACACCTATAATTAGCGTTACATGAGTTCATCATATGGGTTCGACAGAAAAACCCCTTGCGTGGTCTGACTCCGAAAATTTATCGCGCCAGCAACGCAAATAAATTAACTAGACTATAGTGAGTGTCTCTCAAAAGGCTGATGATAACTATGTCATAGTTAAGATAATCCGTAATTGATAAAAGACTCGAGTTTCGTAGGTCGAGACTGAATGCTGAAGGTAAAATACCGTCGGGCATGGAGCGAAATGGAAGAGGCCTGCGTCCCAAGACTGGACCTAAAATAGCAGAAAATGATGATAATGATAAACTAAAGACTGCAGTGTATACATATGGAAGGTTATAACTGAAAAAATGCAGCCCCTGGTAACCGCGTTCTGATTACGCTTTTGTAAAAATTTAAAATTCTTGTGTTTTACTTAAAGTATACGGCCTATTCCAATCCCACTGCTGGCAATAGGCCTCCTTTTTCCGTTTCTGGAGGGAAGGGTTGAAGCTAAGACCTACCACGCTGCTCCATTGCGAATTGGTAGGTTACACATATCTCCAGAAATCTCTAAAAATAAGCAGGCTACCTCACGAAGTTTTCCTTCACCGAAAAGCGTGTGATAAATTATAATTATCAATTAGACACATAAGTTTTTATTAGAAAAACTCATAGGTGCCCGCCCGGGGTTTGAACTCGTGATCCATTCGAAAGAGTCGCACGGTAGTAGGGTTTTAGTTGCCTATTTGTAATGTATGAAGTACATTATACTGTATTAGAGTATTAGGCACCTCCAACTGGAGCTGACTATAGTGTGTTTCGTGTAGCGCAAGGATAGTTTGGCCTGAAACATATTAATAACGTAAATTGAATCAATGAAAAGAACATGAAAAAAAGCTTCTGATGATGCTTCGGTTGCGGGGCGAAACGATTGTTGAGTTTGTGATAGTGAACGTGTGTAGTGCTTGCGTATTGTGGTGGCAGTGGTGGAGGTTTGTGAATGTATTTTTACGAATCCTGCATGTATCGGGTATGAAAAAACGGTTAGTCCACTATACATTTAGCAATATATATATTTTCTATTTACTATATCGCGGATTATAGCAAAATAATTTTATTATTACTTTTTTATTACGGATCTCCGCAAAGTAACGCCTAATTCTATAAATGAGAATCTTGTGTATAGCATTTTCGTTCACTAGAATGTATAGAATGTATAGGCAACATGTGTATCTAAGCAATCAAGTCATCTAAAATGATATGTCAAAATATTTCGAATTTGTATATTTGAAATTGTAGATTTTCATTATTCACAAAACAATAGTAGCGATGTACAGTAGGTGATATGTCCAGTATGATATGTCCACATGAAAAGTAAAAGCAAGATTTAAGACAATGCAACTGAGAAACAATCACGCATAAAACAAATGACTTAAAAAAATTACTTTAAATGGATTTGACTCTCGAAACAGAGGCGTTTATCTCTTTAAAAGTCAATTTATCTTAGATTGTATGAATATTTGCCAACTGTTTGCGGGCAGCAAGCAAATGTAAGATTATGGTAAGTGTCACATCTAGTTGAAGGTCCGCAGCGGCGCAATATATCACTTTATTCACAAATCACAAATTATATTTACTAATCACTGATATTATAGGTATGGTTTAACAGGGCGTTACTTCACTTTAATATAATATATGCATAGTAATCTGATAGAGAAGTTGATTTCCAAATTCTGCATATTTTTTGTATTTTTCGTTTTAACTTATGAGTGATTTTAATCTTGGCAGAATAACCTTCATCGCACTGTGTAAACTAAATATTGATAATTATATATTTAATACAGATTATTTTGCAGCCGTTACTGCTTCTAGGTGACATTGACATCAATCAAAAGCGCATTAAAAGGTAAAGCGAGAAATGACTAGGATATCAATAAATGTTAAACAAGGAAATATATTCGCAGATAAGACGAAGTAAGTATAGTGCAAAAATAAATTCTGGTGTACAGTTTTTCTTTATAGCGAATGCGTCTTTCATATCCTAATCACCATCAGAATGGTTTGGTTTAGAATGATTTACGCGTTTTAAATATTTATTTAAGCGTTGCGATTTGCTAGATAGATGTGTGTAGACATTTATTTAACATTTAAAGGAGTTCGTTTGCGATTGTTGTCGCAGTAAGCTATTAGGATATATCTAAAGTGCATTTAAAATGTTTAATTTCTTATTGTTTCGTCACGTGTTCTTAAAGTAGTTATGTTAAAATGAGGTGCACAGTTTTATTCATGTGCTTGTTTTTGGATAACGTGACTCTTAAATGATAATATAATTCTATATAACGTTTTGTTACTCCATATTATTTTATAAGCTTCGTGTAAGTTCTAGGTAGGAATATTGTCGATACAAGTTTGTAGAGGGCCGGTGGCGCTATTAGAACCATTACGAGAATTAATACATTTCTTCGCATTAAATATTATAAAAAACCTAGTGTATTTAAAATATTGGTATTTATAATTGCATAATTGTTTAGTAATTTCCGGAAATATGTTAGCGATAATATGATTTTGAAATAGTTTTAATGAATACATATGTCCTTTGGTTAGCCCAAGTAAAAGTTGGATGATGCAATCCGTAGGGTAATTTCGTCAGCTAAAGTTTGTATTTATACAACCTTGGTTCGCCAACTATTTTCTTTTTTAAGGACATTTTTTGATTCAGTGAATACTGGATTATACTTTGTATATTTATTATTCAAGCTTAAAAGAAAAATGTGAAAGCTTGACATTGGTTTAAAAAAAAAACATTAAAAATAATTTATTATATCAAAAACATGCTTACATAAATATAAACGAACACAAAAAAATATTTTTTTTTTACAATATATTAGACTCCTGTAACTGAACTAGGTTTCCCTGTATCTCTGTATACTCAGCAAAATTATTAATATTTTAGTATATCTTGAAAAGCTACCTTTAAAAAAGATAAGGGATAAATGATTTATAGTTAAAAGTTTCGTTGATTGCTTGCTTGTAGCTCAGACAAGTGTGGGACAAAGAGAAAGGAGAATAAAGGTTGAGAACAAATTAAAAAAAACATACATCATGTATAAAAAAAATGTAAAATTAAATTTAGCACAGGCCCTACATTTTTCGTAAAAAAGAGCTGATATTTTACCGTCCATTCCTTCTTATTACTTCCTTGTTTTCCATTCCTTTTATTATTGTTTTTTGTTTTTGATATAGTGAGCACAACTTTTTTGAGATTATTTTATTTTGCATGTTGAGTTAGCCTCTAAGTGGGATATATAATAGAAAATTCTAATTTATAAATTTACATTAGTATTAATTAAACCAGATTATAGATCACGTTGGCTTTCTAATAAATAAATAAATATCTGATTAAAATTTGGGATATTATTACGATTTTTATGTTTAAAATTTTGCTCCATATTTTTGTAAACCATCCGTTTAAAGGCGCTATTAAAAAAGTAAGTACTTCTTACCATAGGCTAAATGCAGTCGCGTATCTTTAAAATGATATAAAATGAAAAGATTTATCTTTGAATCTAGCTCCTATCTGAACCGTATTTTTGTCCTGTTTCTGATAATTCATAGTTGGTACACCTCGTGTCACAATTCTGCATAAATAAATAATAATGGACTAGGGCCTTAGATATCAGTATAATCCGTTTATCTTGACTAGGTCCGTTATTAAGGCCACATTATGATAAAAAAAGCTTTAAAGGATTAAATTTGATACCTCTAACGACATAGAAATAAGTTTCTTTTTATCGCCAATAAGTATTTCAACGTAGAAATCGATTGGACAAGTTAGAATCGTGGATAGTAAAATATAATTTGAATATCTGATAATAATCAATATGAACAAAATTACGAATTTAGAAAGCATGTACTTGCACAATACATGCTCTATTGATTTTTCTCAAAAATCTTTCATTAAGGATCTAGATGGCGAATCTGTAAAAAATTGAAATTCAATCATAATTATGAAAATATCGAATCCGAGAAATAACAAAGGTTAGATTTGCGACTGTATTATATAATCTTTATAGGTATTACATAGACATAAAATTATTAATACCTTTCATTTTTTTTTGTCTTATTTTATATTTTAATTCCTCTCTTTTATAAAAATTGAAAAAGTAACAGCCCGTTTTTGTCTCACTTTGATGTACTATTTATTTATTTATTCTTTATGCATACAGAGAAACAAAAAAATACATATATATTATATGTACAAGAAATGATTTGTAATATCGTGCAAGGGCGTTCTTATCGCCTCTATTTCTATTTATATATTTATTCCTATATTCTTTCAGTTATGTGCTTGTTTTCCCGAGCAGGGCGCACAAGACTTAAGTTATCGACAAACTATGTTACGGCTCATTCTGAAGCACAGAAATAATAATACTTTTATAACCTCATTGCTGGATAAAGATCGCTTTTCTCCTAGAAACGAATTATATAGGGATGTACTCACACTGCTTCTGCATTACGGATTGCTAGATTTTCTAAATATATGAAGATATCTGATCTGTATCATGATGTTTTTACCGTGTAACGATGTATGATGCATTTCAAATAATAAATATCAATTAGTCTTAAGTTTTGAAAAAAACACTGGTGCGGACGTGAGGATTTGACCTAGCAACCATGGCAAGGATTTTGACAATCAAATCATCACAGATAAGGTATTCTTAAATGCAAATTTGCAATATCTACTTCATCAGGTATAAAGGATTATTTTTGATTACATACTTTGTTCCTAGTTATAAATCTTATAAAGCCAAGCGGATAGTAACTCCAGTTTTTATATTCTTAAGATTATAATGAAAATTTTTCTACAACTGGACAATACAATATAGGCGCCATCACTAGTGTTACATAACACTATGTTCATTCATATAGTAGAAAACATTGAATGATGCCGTACGCATACAACTTTGTGATTCTATTATAAACTGGAACATGCTGATATCTTGTCAAGTACATTTGTTCATTCATCTATAACAGGCTTACAGATAGAGCTTATTGTCCAACATGACTTGCAACGTTATGTAATAAATAATAGTAATGTAAGGCCTTACGTCCATCACGATGCTAAAATTGTAGTTAAAAGTAATTATTTTATTCATTATATGCCCGTACTTAAACCCTAAATGTTTATTTAAGTTGTTAAAGGGTTTCAAAAATTATAAAATGTATTTAATTGAAATTTATTTCAATTGAAGAAACAAATTTTAAACCTTCTAAGATAATTCTTCATTTGAATTTATCAATATTTTAGTAAATATCAGGCGTTGAAATTTTTCAGTCGCTATGTCACAGAGTTAGAAAAAGGAAACACTGGGTAGTCCATCTCTTTTAATGCCAACCGAATCATATCAACAAGGTGTTTGTCGAGTTTCTACTAGTTAACAATATACCGCTGTCAGAAAACTTGCCAGTGTAAGAGGGATATTAGCAAAAACCTTCGTAAATAACCTAACTGTCATAGAAGAGACCTACACAGATTCAGCTGTACAACTTAATAGGTTAAACTTCGCTGTAAAGTGCCCTTAATACGAGCTTACATATTTTAAAGTAAAAGTTTCTCTTCGTGCATACATACTTTTTTACCGTAATTTTCGTTGTGATTCTGTTAACTAATGACAAAAGTATATCAACATACTTTACTGCACTAAAACTGGGCAACCTCCAATTAAAAAAAATATATAATTATAATTATCTCTTGGAATGTCAGTTGGCAAATGTAAGGATAGTATAGTCGCATATACATTACTTACTAAGGAATGGGCGAATTTGCCTTTACTTAAAATTTGGTTATTTGTATCTTTATTTTTTTTCTTTTAGCAATTATATCAAGGCACTTCGAATAAACAAGACATCAAAAATCTTGCATACATTGGGCTAAACATCAGCAGAATTTAAACATTACAGAAATGTAGCCATTCCCCAAATCGGACGCCTAGTAGGAGAAAGTTTCCTAGGCGGTCGATTGCATCGTTTAGCAGAGTGAACGGCCATTTTTAATAGATAAGCCGAGGTGACGTTTTCCTGGTACAAAGCTACTGTTGGTTGCGGGGAGGGGGCAACGTAAATAGCTTTACCTTGCCCATGCCACTAGTAACGTGTTGGAGCACTATCAAATTTTAAAGTCGACTAGGCGGTTACGATATAATTTAAAAAATGAAGCAAGTCCTCAAACCTACAATGACAAAAGCCGACAGTCATGACAGTAGTTTTAGTGTTGACGGTATGGCTTTTAGTCCACATAGAGTGATCATTAATCAAAGAACAAAATTACTAATTAATGTTGAGAGACCGGCTATACTCGCGTCTTATTTTATCGGATGAGTCCGACTAGTTTCAACCCCTTACGGGGCTCTGATTCATGAGCTCTTTACGCGGCGTACTACACTCACGATAGTTTAAATTCAAAACAAAACTACTCTTCTAATATTACAAATGCTAGCAGTTGCGTGATTAAGTGATTAATTAAATAATCAAGTTGAGCAGATTTGGATAAACTATGATACGCTGATAGTTTATAGCCTTGATTAACTCAGAATATACTATTCTTCCGGTAACTACGTTTCATGCCAAGCTGTAGGCAGTAGCTAACAATTCGACATGTTTCTGTGGATAGCTTTCTTTAGTCCGGTGCCTATAAAGATACGTGTTGCATGTTATCTTTTATTCTTTTGTCTACCGTAAATGATAATTGCGAATAGTTTCATAATAATAATTTCAGATTCATTTAGTGACCTGCGATTATTAATAAAGATAGCCGAGTGATGAAATATCGCGTGCTTATGTTTTGTAAGAGAGATAACGTACTGCTAAAATGCCTAGTTATTGTACAAACGTGACTTAACTGTTGCAGAATCAACAAACAACGAAATAAAATAAAACTAAAAGTACATACTAATACCGAAAAGTAGATGTACTCGTTTGAAGATGTGATTTTATAAAGTATAAAATATCGGTAACTAGATACTCTCTGTGGCTTCACCCGGGGACCCAGTTATTCAAAAGTTACATGCTCCTGTTAGGCAATTTAGATGAAATCGAGTTTTCTTTGGTTTAGTCTGGCATAAAATTCAGCTTTTATGTTATTCTACGTTTATACCTAGCTGGATGCAAAAGTTCATACCAATAGCAATCCGTTCAGCAGGTAGCAGCAGTTGGACTACTAAAGTAATAATAATAAACGTTGTTTATGGTACATAAATAAAAATAAATGAATAAAATACCTAAAAACGAACCATCACATACTTTCAAGTTTATATTTTTAATAGAATTGACGTAACCATAATTTTATCATTATACTAAAAGTTTACTTCTGGATATTTAAAGAAGTCCAAAGATTGGATATAAGTTTTCCTGGTGCAACTTCTTTGTCATAAACAGAAAGTTTATACAGAGTTATCTGTTAGTTGGGGCTCTAAAATAAATAGCAAACTTATTCATAAAATTGGAGTAAATACATCAATTATACAAAAGTAATGAAAGTATTACATTGGTATTATATGTTTTTATATATCACACGACTAGTATTAAAGTTGGTATGGGTTTATAGCAAAATAATATAATTATTTCTTTTGTTAAATAACTGTCCATGATTTTTAATTAAAAAAAATGTAAATATAGAAATTCTACATATACATATAGACATAATATCACAAACACTCTGCAAACGAAGCAGACAATCTATGGTAAATCTTTAACAACGGTACAATTTATTGCTATGCTTTAAACAATAACCAGTAAGATCTAGTAAGTAAATTCCATTAGATTCCAAGAAACAAATTTATAGTAATCTAAATAATGCGGCGCGTAGTAGTTATGAGCTCAAGTCTTAAGTAAACATGCAGAAATGCATTTAGTTTGCTTAAAAAACGGCCTGCTAATAAATTATCATATCTACTAGTATTGGTGCTGAAAATAATAATTATTTTGGACCACCAAAACACGTTTTTATTGAGCTGTGTCACGATTGCAGCCCGTGAGCGATATATTATATATAAATATAAATATATGGGATACTTACACACACGGTCGTCCGTCCCCAAAGTAAGTAACTTAATACTTGTTTTATGGGTGACGAGATAACTGCTAGATATACTACATATATAATTTTAAATACATACTTAAATACAAATATACACCCAGGCTCGAAGAACCAACAAATCGTTTGTAGAAAATTCCCTCGGCGGGAATCGAAGCTGCGACCCGCGGAGCTGAACGCCAACGGGCCAGTCAAATATAGGTATATTGTTAATATTGTATATGGGGATGTGAAACAGTGTGTATGAAACTGTGGTTAAAAATCTATTATCATTTTTTATACATTTTATATCAGGGAAAAAGATGGGAAAAAAACAATTTTATATAAACTTGCAGTGCGAGTGTAATTGAGTGGAAGTATTAGTTTATGAAGATATGGTGTTACGATATGCAATGAGTTTTAATTGTGTAACAGAGAAAACCTGTTATGCATTAAAATTATAATATGCGTGCATCTATTAATTACAAAGCTTATATTAATTGTGTTACTCATACGTTTTTATCTCAGCATTCGTTTATATTTATAGACTGCCTCACAATACTTAGCTCATTTCTAGATCAAGGTGAGCCACGGTCGACCACTCGCCATGCCAGTCTCTTATATCCGCAATATTGTTCGTATTAAAAGACGTTGGTCAACTTGCTACCTTCCTTTACAGAATCAGTATTAAAGTTCCCGTAGAATTGTTATATTATTTATGGGCATCTAATATTTATTTTTAATGGATTTCCTTTAAAGGTTATTCCTGAAATATTTGTTGCATTTTCACTTATGATTATGAACGAATACCGCACAGTACAATTAGTACAATTCCGCAATGTAAGGACTACTTTTATAAATAACAAGAATTAACTTAAAATTATGAATCGAAAGATTATTTGTAATTAGAACTTTTTGGAAACGTTAATGATGCACCGAATAAAGAATTTTTCTTCATGAATAAGACTCTAAAAATACTGATAAATATAGATCTCCATATCCATAGGGATATCATACCAGTTGGCGCAGGTATTAGTAATACAATACTTAGTTCCGTGAATCGCGGGTTTGATTCCCGCCGAACTATTTCTAAAAACTATTTGTTGATTCTTCGGTCCTGAAGGTATTTATCTATTTAAGTATGCATTTAAATTATATATGACTGTATTAAATCTGCCATAATACAAGGATCATGTTATTTACTCTAGGGACAGCCGTGTATGTGTGCGTCCCATATATTTATTTGTTTAATTGACCCATATTTCTAGTAATTTTGCTTTGATAGTAAACAGTGTTGGTTAATGAAATGAGTTAGCTGAGAATGTCTCGGCGCAACCAGTTCAAAAGCAAATTAATTGAGTCCGAATCCCTAGAATTAAATTTGATGAGCTTTCAAACTTGCGTAATTTGCATAATTCTAAATATAAATAACTGTTTCAGAATTCTTTTTGTTGGCATGTAAAATTCCTGTCACTTAGCATCATTTATGAGCTTATCTTTTATCGATAAAATTATTAATTGATTTTTGATGAATTAATTAAACAAAATTAAATGTTCTACTATCTCCTGTAGGAGGTAAAATAATTGTCGATTATGTACTCAGTCAATTAGCCTACCAAAAATTAGCGTACCAAAAATTACAGTGATAATATTAGGTCCTTACATATGAAATTGGCGTTTTGTCGTACTGGCCACTTTGATCTCAAATATTACCTTTATGGTTAGGAATTCCAAATTCAAATTCATACAGCTATTTACTCATGCATTTGTGTTTCAAACCCCCTAATTCATTTGTTTTTTCTTCTTTTGTTTTTTTCTTTGTGTCACTCTGTTTACAAAATGGAAAACATGAAATATCGCGTTATTTAAGAGTATGAGTTCCACCGTGGCACCAGTGCTGCAGAAACGGCTCGAAGGATTAATGATGTGTATGGTGACGGTGTCGCAAAAGAAAACACAGTGCGTTTTTGGTTCCAACGTTTTCGTTCTGGAAATTTCGACCTGCAGAACAAGCCTCGTGGACGGCCGGAGACCAAAGTTGATAATGAAGAATTGAAGGCTATTGTGGAAGCGGATCCATCGCAAACCACGTCCGAGTTAGCTGCGGGCTCCGGTGTTAGTGATAAAACTATTCTAATCCACTTGAAGCAAATTGGGAAGGTGAAAAAGCTTGAAAGGTGGGTACCTCATGAATTGAGTGAAGCAAACCGACAAACGCGCGTCGACTGCTGCGTTACGTTACTCAACCGGCACAATAATGAAGGAATTTTAAATCGAATCATTACCTGTGATGAAAAGTGGATCCTCTACGATAATCGGAAGCGCTCATCGCAATGGCTGAACCCTGGCGAACCAGCCAAATCCTGCCCTAAGCGAAAATTGACTAAAAAAAATTTGCTTGTAAGTGTTTGGTGGACTAGTGCCGGTGTCGTTCACTACAGCTTTCTTAAATCTGGCCAGACGATTACGGCAGATATCTATTGTCAGCAACTGCAAACCATGATGTAAAAGCTAGCTGCTAAACAACCGAGGCTGGTCAATCGCTCTAGGCCACTGCTGCTTCAGGACAACGCTAGACCACACACTGCACAACAGACGGCTACCAAATCAGAGGAGCTTCAATTAGAATGTCTTAGACATCCACCGTACTCTCCCGACCTTGCTCCAACAGATTACCATTTTTTTCGCAATTTGGATAACTACTTGCAAGGAAAAAAATTCAACTCCGATGGGGCAGTCCAAACCGCCTTCAAAGATTTTATTGATTCCCGCCCGAAGGGTTTTTTTTAGTAAGAGGATCAATGAACTACCTATGAGATGGCAAAAGTACATACATAGCAATGGTACCTACTTTGATTAATTAAATATATTTCATTTAAAAAAAACGACTTTATGTTCCTCCCATAGAAAACGCCAATTTCATATGTAAGGACCTAATATTATAATCAAAGTCGACTTGAGGCATCAATGGAAATTACACGCTCAAAATAAATTTATCAATAAAATTTTTATCATTCAAAGATTTCGCATAATAAGTGTAAATTGGAGATAAACTTATCAACGACCTAGATGTAACGTTAATAAAAATTGTTCCAATTGAATACTTTCGACAACATCTCATGTTAGACTTACATAATTTTTTTTATTAATCTATAGGCAATGGATTCATTTAATTATAAATTGTCATAAGCGTTGATAGGGTACGATAAAATTAATGGAACTCATATTCAATTAAATGGAGTGAAGGAAGTGGGCTGGTCATTGCATGGGCGAGGTTTTTATATAACGTTTTTTGCAGCATTTAACCTTGAAACGCTGTCCGGTCACATTCACTGGCGGAAATAGTTACATATTAAATTGTGCTATTTAAGATTTATTGTGCGTATTTAGTTGTTTTTGTCGTGGAGTCACGTAGTTTTGCTTGATTTGTTATTATAGATCAATTCAAAAGAATCTTGACTAGGTTAAAACCATTTAAAGGGAAATACTAAAGACGTTTTTTCTTATTCAGAGAAAATTTACTCTATAGCAATTTTTAATAAACTAAAATTATATTTTGTTTATATAAACTCCTGTCTCTCCCAAACTGCCCTGTCACTGATAGTTTATAATTTCTAAAGAATTATTTAAAAGTGAATTAAGAATTCAATCATTTACGAATGATTTAATAATCGAAATTTTATCCAGCTTAAATCAGCGGTTTCTTTCTTTGTGATTATATGTTTTCTAGTTTTTAGGCATGGGTTTACCAAAGGTAACTTTTCCAGTGCAGGATTGCAACTGATATATTTTACGTTTCGTATTTTCGCTTTATATATAACGAGCTTTTGCCCGCGGCTTCGCTCGCGTAGAATTTAGTCTGCCACATAAAGTTTCGTGACAGATCCTTTTAGATTATTTTATTTACTTAATATTCAAAACCTATTTATTTAGTTACTCGTACATCCTAGATTGCAGATGATAACTTCAAAACTGACGGATTTTAACCTTAGCACTCCGCGCACTTTAGGCACTCTATGGTGTGCCTAATATGGACCATTTTTTTAAACTATTCGGCCAAAATACTTGGTGTGAAAGAGAAAGTTTATCTACATGAAATACTGAAAGTGACAAAGGTATTGATTTTTATAAGAGTTTGATAAATATACTACAATGTGCATTGTAAAATAGTATCTAATTTAATTATGTTTAAAATGTGATTCAAAATTTTGGTCATAGTGGCTTCTACATAAAAGGTATATGCTAAAAAGATATATACTGTCGCGGACTTTTGGTGGCCTGTCGTAAAAAACGTAGCCAAATTATGTGACAACATGTTTGTAACATGTTGTGCCGACTCCACTTAGAGTGGGATAAGGACAGGAGGATGATGATGGATATTAGAAATGAGCTATAACAATAGTTAAAGTTTATTTTAAAGTTAATATTTATTGTATTTTCGAGGGGTCATGAGTTCAAACCCGAGCAGGCACTAATGAGTTTTCGGTTAAAATTTACAAGTACACATATGTCTAATTGATATTAGCAATTTATCACACGCTTTTCGGTAAAGGAAAAACTCGTGAGGAATCCTGCATATCTCTAGAGAATTCTAGGGATATGTGTAACTTATCAATCCACATAGGTGCAGCGTGGTAGGTCTTAGCTTCAATGCTTCTCTCCAAAAATGGAGAATATTAATAAGTTCATTGGGAAAAACAGCAACTACCAATCATAAATAAACAGGCTTTGAATCCAATAAGTAATGTAATGTAACGTATTATTTTGCTATAATCCGCAAGAAAAGTATGAAATTCTAAATGTAGTGTATTATAATAGTCACTGCGCTTTCCGGAGTAGAGTCACTAAAAAGCAGGTCTTTTCACTTTAGAATTTAAGGTTCTTTATTTATAAATTTTATCGTACAACCCCTATATGCATGCTTAAGTTCATAGAGCTGTGTCTGGTACATAACATCAATTTAGCACCATTTTTGATTTATAAATCGTTAATTTTACTTACTTTCGTTCTTTTGTGCATCTCCTTATTGTTGATTTTTAAGAAGAGACATTTCAATAACTTTTCATCTTTAACTTTAAAAATATTTAACCATTTTAAGAATGCTATAATCCGCGACCAAATCTCGACCAATATATGATATCTAAGAATATGTATTATCTGAATATTTTTGTTTTCAGAAAAAAGATCTCCCTTCAAACACGTTGCCACGAAGAAAGCTACCAAAGTAGCTTGGGGTTACTTTAGAAAATCAGGCCCAGTTGATCATTGGATTTCGAACCTCTATCATATCATACTAATATTATAAATGCGAATGTTTGTGAGTATGGATGGATGTTTGTTACTCTTTCACGGCTAATCCGCTGAATCAATATGGATGTAATTTGTCATATCATATCATACTAATATTAAAAATGCGAATGTTTGTGAGTATGGATGGATGTTTCTTACTCTTTCACGGCTAATCCGCTGAATCAATATGGATGTAATTTGGCACAATTATTCCTTTTATACCGGAATAACACATAGGCTATAGAAATCCTGTTAATTCTACAGGAATACATTTCTACAGGATTTCTACAGGTTGACATTTAAAAATGCTATCTATTGTCAATCTTACAAAGTTTTTTTAATTCATTATGTATCAAGACCGAGTCAAATCTGTAATTAAAAGGAGGTTGTTTGTCACGTTGTTTAGCTTACGCCGAAAAAGTTTTTTAGACGTCATACTAATCATCATATCATATCATCATATCATATCATATCATACTAATATTAAAAATGCGAATGTTTGTGAGTATGGATGGATGTTTGTTACTCTTTCACGGCTAATCCGCTGAATCAATATGGATGTAATTTGGCACAATTATTCCTTTTATACCGGAATAACACATAGGCTATAGAAATCCTGTTTATTCTACAGGAATACATTTCTACAGGATTTCTACAGGTTGACATTTAAAAATGCCATCTATTGTCAATCTTACAAAGTATTAAGTAAGTTACCATGCGCGGCGCACGAAGACTGTTTGGAATTCGTCAGTTTTGAAGTTCTAAAATTTTGGATGTACGAGAAATTAAATATATGTTTTTAAATATTAAGTAAACAATTTTTTTTTAATCTAAAGTGATCTGTAACGAAACTTAATGTGGCAGACCAAATTCCACGCGAGCGAAGCCGCGGGCAAAAGCTAGTATAATAAAATTTTTTGAATAATTAATTCCTTTACACTCATGAAGCGAATATTGAAAAATTATGACAAATATAGTGCACGTTGTATTACAAAGTTTATCAAGGCATAAATATATATATATATATATTTAATAAGTTTTTGGAGAGGGGTTGGAGCTATGACCCATGACGCCGCTTTAATGCATATTGGTAGGTTACACATATCCCCAGAATTCTCTAGAGATATGCAGGTACCCTCACGATGTTTTCCTTCACCGAATAGCGTATGATAAATTGCTAATATAATTAGCCACATAAATTTAAATACGAAACTCATAGGTGCCTGCCTGGGATTTGAACCCGTGACCCCTTCGAAAGAGTCACACGGTAACACCGCTGGGCCATCACAGCTAGTATAACATACAGAGATGCAGCATAATACTTTCTAAAATATTTTTTTTACATAAATTAGCATTATTAAGACGTATGCTCACATAAACATTAATACACTAAGTTACATTTAGAATGCATATTTAGCCCTCCTTGACCAGATTATCGATTGAATAGCTAATTATTATAAACTGCTTAATTAAAAATAATTTTCAAGGCACCTAATTACGCCAGGTCAGTAAAATTTATTATTTTATTTATAAAAAATATTTTTTCTCTATCCTGTATTCAAGTTTTTTCTTTTCTGTGAAGGTAAAATAAACGTTTGAATATGTTAAGATGTTTTTAATAAACGAACCGTTAAATCTTATGTCATCGTTGTAGATCTATCCAAAACAGATTCGATGGCAAATCAACGATCCTGAATAAGTGAAGTATAGTGTTCTTATAGGCCAATATTATAGAGATAAATTGTTGTGAATAAGAATATGGGACACTCACTGTCATCTGTCCCCAAAGTAACTTCGTACTACGTGTTATGGGTGACAGATAACTGGTAAATATATACATATACAATTTTAAATACATATTGAAACTACAAATATACACCAGGTTCGGAGAAACAAAAAACTGTTCATAGAAAATGTCGGTGGGAATGAAACCCGCGAACCGCGGAGCTGAAGGCAGGGACACTGCCAACTGCGCCAATGGGCCAATCACGCCGACAACTGCTTCAACGAGGGCTCAGAGGTCACATAATCTACGGTATGATAATTAATAACAGTCGTATGACCATGATTAATCTTAACACCGTCGTGCAGTGGATGATATGATACTATCATACGACATACTAAGCCGTAGCCCGGAGTCACGTTCATCTTTAAAATTATGTTTTGGCGCAGCGGGTCACTACTCTGCCTTCAGCTCCGAGTTTGATTCCCGCCGAGGACAAACATTTTCTATAAAGAAATTGTTAGTTCTTCGAGCATTACATACATTCTCCTGCCTTTATCCCACTCTAAGTGGGTTCAGCACTACATGTTACAACATGTTCTCACATGATTTGGCTACGTATTTTACGACCAGCCGCCTGCCTGACGTCAACTTACCTTTGTCGCTTTTTACGACACCTCGGTAAGAAATTAGTGTGGTCTATTCTATGCAGCCGGATACCACACGGCACATAACTTACTCGCCTCGTACAACACCTCGGTATGAAAGGAGGGTGGTCTATTCTATACTGCCGGATACCACACGGCGTGGTATTTTCTATAAAGAAATTGTTAGGTCTTCGAGCCTGGGTGTATATTTGTATTTAAGTATGTATTTAAAATTATACGTGTTGTATATTTACCAGTTGTCCGTCACCTACAACACAAGTATTAAGTTACTTTGAGGACGGACGACCGTGTGTATAAGTGTCCCATATATTTATTTATTCATTATTATTAATTTGCATCGTTAACGATTTGTTTGGGCTCACACGTTCCTGGCACCTTGACATGGCTAATTGTGTATAGATAGTACGAAAAAATGGGATTACGTTACTTAATGAGTTTCATCAAATGAAGTAAAAGTACCAGTTAAGCTGAAAGTTCAAAGTGTATTTTTATTTAAATTTTAAATATTGAAAACGTACGTCATACGTGCGTATAAGACCGGTTACGTGCGCGTCTATCGCGTGCGTAATTAGGTACTGTTATTCAAGTTCAGGTTATGTATGGATATATGATAATTTATAGAATTAGGCATTACTTTGCGGAGATCCATAATACAAAAGCAATAATAAGATTATTTTGCTATAGTCTGCGATACAGTAAATAGAAAATATATATAGTGTTTACTGTATAGTAGGCTATTAGTATTTTCATACGCGTTACGTGCAGGATTCGTAAACACACATGCACAAACCTCCACCACTTCTACCACAATAAACAAGCACTACACAGGTTCACTATCACAAACTCAACAATC
This sequence comes from Morpho deidamia, assembly GCA_947086505.1. NCBI lineage: Eukaryota > Metazoa > Arthropoda > Insecta > Lepidoptera > Nymphalidae > Morpho > Morpho deidamia. Next base: position 9,158,336 of record CAMTZC010000027.1, read on the forward strand.
GTTTCGCCCCGCAACCGAGGCATCATCAGGAGACAGACTCCACGACAAAATCGCAAAGCTTTGCGATTTTGTATATATATATATATGTATATATATATATATATATTATTACTTTGGTATGGATATATCTATGCATCAAGCATATATGTAAGCATATATGCTTACATAACGAGCTTAGTCCTAAATAGACATATTAACTAATTCAATATCTATCTACACACGAATCTAGGCACATATAAATCACGTTAATTATCTTATGTACTACTAGGAATAGCTATTGCTGTGATTTACAAAAGTATTAGTTATATAACTACATTTAATTCGTTATTTAATGTTTTTAGAACATACAATTTAATAATTATTAATCTTACATTTGTTTGTCTGTATATAGTTTTTGATTTAGGTTAATTTCGACTTATGTTAAAGGAGTTTTCATATAAGCCATTTTTATGTACTTCCCGCCGTCTTTGATTTATATCTATTGTAAGAGGTCGCTGCTATCGTGCGTATTACGAGTGCAGCCGAAGAAAAACGAACACAGCCGATGGCGTTGTCGACGCAACGTCTAACAACAAATAGTGGTTGCCATGGAGACAGAATAACAAGGAGCCATCTTGTGTGATGTGACGTGTGTGGTTTGGTTTATTGTATTAATTGCGAATAAGGAAGTAAATTAATACTCAATTCTGAACATTCTTTAACACTATGTATAAAAAAGTTATAATCAGAAAATTTATTTCATATGGAATACCTTAAAGCTAAATGGTTTTTGAAACATCAGTTGACTTTAAAAACTATTTTAAACAGCAACGTGCTTGTTTTGGTGGATTATCATTTGAAAATATTTTTCACTCTCTATGTGTCGCGTAACCTATCTGAGCGGTAAGATGACAGTTATTGGAAGTGTTATGACGAAACACATCGATCAGTTTTTCATTATGATCAGATCTGCGGAAAAGTTGTACCTAAAAAGTGTTAACGAACGAATTTTTACGAAACTAATCATCTATCGATATCTAATCGGTCGTAGAAAATAATAATATTTTCACTACTGAAGAAAATTATGTTTGCATCATATATAAATATTTATGATCTTTATATCACTGTCAGTTATCTAGGTTTTACTGAGTCAACTTAATGTTAAAATATGAATAGAAAAATTCTACAACCTTCTTAATCTGTAATTACATAATGTTAGATAATATCCACAAATCAAAGGTTAATCAAGTTGTCCTTGTAATATATTGTTGTACGTCGTATTAACAGGAGAGTTTGCATTATAAGAATTTTAGTTTAACCTAAACTGACTGCCATGTCAGTTATCATATTGTATTAATGTGTTTTAGAATAGGCAAAAGAAAAAAATAAGTCTAAATGGACTCTTGGAAGTATCAACGAATGTCAAGTTTCAGATGTGAATTAAATTTATACGTGTAACTCTTTCACTTATTAAAAAAAAAGAAAACATTTTGAATCTAAATAATCGAATGTTACACTATACACACAGTACGCCTGTACATTTTTTGTTGTTACACGACACTCAAACTTTAATTTCTATGGCAAAATTAAAGGCGCTAAATCATTAATATTCATTAATAACGCTAAATTGGTTGGTTAATCATTAGTTTATCTATGTATCAATAAAATCAAAACGTAAATCGCTTTTGTTCTATGTCTTAATTGTTTCTTATACTTATAAGACTAGAAAATCAAGTAGTCTAATAAATTATAGGTCATTGTGATTTATCTACAGTTAGTGCTACGTTGTGGAAATTTAAATCGTCCAAAATTCTATAAACGAAACATGATTTATAAAAATTTTCACTAATAAAGTTTATTATAAGAAGTGAGCCTTTTCCGTTTATTTGCTAATATTACAATGACGCAAGCATATGTAGTGAACTCATTTTAATGCATGTATTCTACTATATTTCTATTACTTCATGAATTTAAATTCTAGAAACTTGTGAGCATATAAGTAATGTTTGATTTTTTTATAAGAACATTCATTGAGCAACGTTTTGTAATTTTGATTTAACTTATATTTAACGTTACTAAAACCTTACATTAAATCAATTTAAATTTTGTACTCTTGGAAAAAAATGTAATAAATGCTTTATTATTATTCAGGGCTCGAGTTATTAAGAGTTATTTCTTGTTCCTGTTCGATGATATTTGATAAAGATATAACAGAAAAATCGCAATTCCAAAGTTTAACGACCGATCCATTTACAGATTATTATCTGTAAATGGATCGGTTGGTTTTGTATTTTATTCTTCCAATGAATGAAAATATGAAGTTGAAATAGGGGGGATTACAATTTCATTGAACTCAGTTTACTAAATGTTTTGGCAATCCGAAAAAATAGACATGTTAAAATCGACATAATGTTTATGTCAGTTTACAATAAAGTAGAGCTTAAGAGTGTACCTATAGTAGGTATATAAGTTACATAGGAAGACATTAGTCTCGGTACACTTATTATGTTTAAGACTTTACCTTCACAATTACATTTTGTGATCAACGAGTATAGCTCGTATTCAAGTAAAAATTTAAGACGTTTGTGGTCATTGTTTTGTATGTTTGTTTACAATTAATAGAGATATAGAGGTCTACGTTTTCTGAATTAAATAAAACTATCACACAATACACTGGCGTACAGTCAAGGCAAAGCGATAGATAGTGTATATCTCAAAGAAAACATGCCACAAGCGAATGGTAGTTTTTGCAGTAGATTTCCATTTCTAGTGCCTTTAAGACTAAGAGTGCATTGAAATGACTAACTTTTTCTTAATTGTGTAAATTTAAGGTGCACAATTAGAAGAATAAAGATTCATACATTGCACAACCGCCATAGTTTGGGCATTGCGTTCATTGATTCATTAGAGCCATGACGAGTGGTAAGATTGGCAACAGGTCTGTTACGATGGTAATAGTTGAGCTCTTACACATCAATTTAAGCCTAGCTAAACACTATATAAAAATATATTTCGGCAACATTTTTAAAAATATGTTTACTTAATGTTTATATATGTTGTTTATCTTAGTCACTTTAGGGTTATTGCACACTGCAAAAATTAAGTTATTAATAAACTTAAATAATCTGGAAAAATTCAAATGGTTGGTGTCACAAGGTTAAAGAGCACCGAAGAGGAAAAAATTTCTTCAATGCTTTTTACAAAGCTTAAAACTAGTTCCGATGGAAGACGTCATTATCTCATCTAATGTAGGATGTTACATTTCTCCTTATTTAAGGAGACAGGGATTCAAGAGACAGGGCAAAAACTATTTTTTCTATTAGCACATTGAACTGGAAAATATTTTATTAAAACATAATTTTTTAATGCCTTTACAGCATTATAATATAGACGATCAGAGTTTGAAGAGTTTAGGTATCTTTAGGTGTATTTTGTTATCGCCTCAACATATTACGAATATCTGTAGTAAGATTCTGAAACTATGATGTACAGCTACTCGTATTGTGAGGTAGTCATCTACACATGGATTTACCTAAAGGTTTCTCTATGGTCTTATGAACAAACAAATGACACGAAATATTTCACTCTCACACAACTTTGAGACTTTCCATCATTAAAAAGTCGATCATCTCAATATACGAAAACTTTTTCTAAGAGTATTCATGGTTCCCATTTAAATAACATTTTACAAACATCAAATGTTACAAACATCAACAATCAAATTGCATTAAAACGTTTTCAGCACATTTTATTTTGCCTGCACTTTTTCGCTGAAATCATTACGCAAATGTTTCGATCCACGTGCGTATATTTTTTTTATTTGTATGGTTCGCTCGTTCGTATATTTTCAACCGCTGCTATCGTTTTGCATTATGTCATTGTAATTCAATTAGGTAGCTGTCACATGTTAAAATTTTTCCATTTCAAATCACTTTAGTATCTATTATTATAATACAAATAATTATAGAAGTGAACGGACTTTATGCGGAGCAAGGCAAGCTTGGAGGAATTTAATTGTTAACACTGTTCTAGTATTAATTTCGAGCGCTATAAAGTCCTATTTAGTAGGTGGTCATTTTGGCTTATCAAGCCTACTACCCTTGCAATTTTCTTTCCGAGTATGATGATTGACCAACGCCCTGCACTTAACGTCACAAAGGTATTTGAAATTATGTTGTCAAGTTCAACTAGTATAAAAGGTAAGCCTATCGAGGTACAAGCATCAGTTAGTTTTGGAACTAATAACAACACAGACCACAATGTTTAAGCTGGTGGTGTTGTCTGTTGTGTTCGCGGTGGTTGCGGCTAAGCCCAGTGGTCTATGGGGTGCTGGTTTGGCTGCACCTTTGGCTGCAGGCTGGGGTGCCCACTGGGGTGCAGGAGTTGCTGCTCCCTTGGCTGCACCAGTTGCAGCTGTGGCTGGTCCCGTAGGCGCTTACAACTATAGGGGCCCCCTTTCTCTCGCCCCCGGCCAACCCGCTAACATTCTGGCTGCTGATGGAAGGCCTTTGGATACTCTAAGCGTGAATTTGGATCGTGCTGTTCATTACACTGCGAAAGCTGTCGATGGTCACGGACACTGGCTGAGGAAGAGGTCCGTCTTGGGTGCACCTTTGGTCGCTGCTCCTTTGGCCGCCGCGCCTGTAGCCTGGGGACACGCTGCTGGATTGGTTGCCCCTGCTCACCTTGCCGTGGCCGCTGCTGCACCCGTCGCCCATTGGGGACTCGGACACGGCGCTCATGCTGGACATCTTTGGTGAATTACAACAAGGCTAGTTTAACAACATAACAAATTGCAATAAAATAAAGAGAGTCTACAAATCTACAATTTTTTTTTCTAATTTAGAAGTAGTTTACAGAATTATAATATAAGTAAGCGTTATTCGATAAATGATAATGAAAAAATTCGTTACTGAGATTTTCGCTCGCAAAAAATTTGACAAATAGGGGAAAGTGTCTTCAATTAACCAAAAATCGCCAGTTGATTTCGAAGAACCCTAGATATTGTAAGCTTAATAACAGTGTAGGTATAGTAAAGTAATCTTTTACTGTACTGTTCCTGTGCTGTTGTACTGTATTGATCTTTTATAAATAGTTTAAACTTGTTTTACTTGGCATAGGCTACATTTTGATTTGTTCTTGGAGTCACGTTACCTACTTACAATGAAATTTAATCATATAGTTCACCATAACTATACAAATTACGTAGTTCAACATTATATCGTAAACAAACTTTAAAGAAGTTGAGTATAATAATGATTATGTAAAATACTACATATTGGTTACGACACTCTTAAACATACACTATAGAAACTTACAATTTAACAGTGTACGGACTCGAACAAAATCGTGCAAAATAAATGTTGGAACACAAAATAGTAGCCTATAAACTGGAGGGGGGAGGGGGGGAAGGTTGCAATTCTCAAAAAGAAACCACTTTTATAAAATAATATATCAACTCTATTTAAAGTATTATTGTTTTCACATTTTCTTATTAAATACAAAGTCAATTTTCGTGACTAGGCCATTATCTTAGGAACACTTAATCTTAACAATCATAATAACGTTTAACGTTCGAATTAATTTTTATAATAACAAAACACATCACTTCACAAACAAAAGCGCATTATCTTCAATTACTTTCGCGGCGTAGTGAGCAGCGCGATCTAAAGTAATGCCAAGTGTATCCAAAGGATTGCTATATGCACCTAGGAAGTGGGCGAGTTGACCAGAAACAAGAGAAAGCGGTGCTACGTAGTCAGAAGTGAGACTGTGACTAGCCACATTTGTGGCTAATGTTTCTAGAGGACTGGCGATTTGTGCAACCAAAGGAGCGGCTCCTGCCGACAGTGGTTCGGCCAATGATGTGGCCCAGGATACGGCTAAAGGTGTAGCCAAACCAGCATCTAATAGTCCACTGGGCTTAGCCAACACCGCAGCAAGCAAAACAGATATAACAACCAGTCTGTACATTTTAGTCTTTTTTATTAGAAATTCAACAACTAACTGATGCACGAAGCTTCAAAATTTCACCTTTTATACTCATTTGACCTATTAACATTATTCAAAGTATTAACAATGTTTAATTAAATAAAAACTGACTCTTTAGTACTGAATAATATGTAAGGTTAATTAAATATTCACTTATCGTTCTAGGAAAAATAACATCCGTAAGAATCGCATCCGTGTCCGAATTTAACTGATAAACTTAAAAATATCATTACACTATTTACATTGGTCTTCAATGTTTCAGTTTATGTAATATGAAATAATCTTGCAATATTATAAAAACGGAGAAGCTTACAGGGTTATTAGGTATTTACTGCGTCCCAATGTAACTCATACGGTTGATTAGATAAATAATATTGAAGTTTATATACTCGTAATAAGTATCAGATATCCTTTTTAGTATATCTTATACTATCGTATATTATTGCATAATAGTACTCGACATCACAATGATATTTGAAATATTTGTGGCAACTTTAAATAATAAAGCTTTTCAAGGATTTGTATTGGGCAAAAACTCGTGCAAATGATTTAGAATCAATTAAAGAATCGTAACAAAATTAATAATTAATTAATGGTATTAGCCAAGCAGATTGAGTATAAGAGAAAACAATAAAGAAAGTATCACGTTACCACAGTGTGTAACATTCCTCAACTAGACAAAGATTCCTCTCGATGTGGAGAGATATCTTTACATCATTATATACTTACCACTAAGTTTATTTATTGAAGGCTTAGAATTACATAGTATGCACATGAATTCCCTTGTTGGGATAACGAGGTATATAAAGATTTTTACGTTAACAAAAAAAATATTCATCAGTATTTAACATATAGAAGGCAATGAAATTGTTAAAAGCATTGACCGACAAAAAATTATTCATGTTAAATATTTATAATTGCGAATACTTCCTAGATAGAATTAAATTTTTTACAATAACAAAAATTTAAACATACTCTTATGTTTTCTTATGTATATTTCAATGATTTTATTGTACTACACTTATGTAAGCATTATCCGTATAATGCTAATTTTATGGTAATCTAAGACATAGAATGATACGTTGTTGCCTTGTTGTTGTTACGAGATTAAAATTTTATATTTTATGAAAAGTAACACCATCATCTTGATTATCAAAAATTCATTTATAGAACCAGGCGTTACTTTGCGGAATTCCATATTACAGAAACTATAACACAACTACTTTGCTATAATCCGCGTGGGTTTAGCTAATGCATGCAAAGCTAATGTGTATGAAGCAGGCAAAATTCACGTACCTTACACGATTTTTGTGGTGGTTATGTGTATTGCTTGTGTACATTGTTGCTTGTGGAGGCGTGTTAGAATGCATGTGGTGACTTGTCCAGCATGTGTAGGGTATGTGAATTTCGCCTGCTTCATACATATATTCATACAGTTATAGTTTCTGTACTAAACATTCATGCCATTTAGGCCTTTAAAAATATTTTCTTTACAACTTAGTAAGACAGAGCATGCGTGGTCGTGTGGTGGATTGTTTGAAGTATTCTTATAGGATATGAAGGTAAACGATCTCGTACGTAATTTATACTTTAACTTACAACTTTTAAATAATTTATGTGGTCAAAATAGGAAGGTTGAAAGTCAGAGTGTAGTTGTCAAGTATATAAGCTTTTATAGAAAATTAATGGACACCTGGTTTTGAAACCGAAAAACTTTTGTGATGATCATATTCATTAACCGTTTTAGTTCGCTTGTAACTGGAACTTACTAGTTCTCTCTTTCTGTCTATAACACTTTCATAGCTAATGCAATGAAGCTATATTAAAAGTGAATGTATAGAGAATTTTTAGGAATGACTGGGTAATTTGATAACTAAAGCTCTTAGAAACCATGTAATCTAGATACCGCAAAACCGATCAATTAGTATTGTGACCGCTTAAATGAAACAAATACTAATACTATTAATCATTTATTGCATTGTAGAACTTAATACTTTAATGTTAATATGCCTAATACAAATCAATTCGAACGTAAGGCCTACGCGTAGGGGAGCGATTTGATTATTAGGGGGCGGGGGTGCAATTCGAAAATGGACTTGATACCACTTTAACTCTTTCGCTCCGGGCCATTTAAATGCAATGCTAGATTTCAGTGTCAACCGAACCGAAAAAAGCATTATTAAGGTATATAATAATTCGGCATACTTTTTATTTAGAAAGCCTAAGGTGGGTAGGGCTAGCAATGGCTACGTTTAGCACGACGCAAAATACGGCAAGCTTGAACATTTTTTGTTCAAGACGATATTAGCTTTAAAACTAACTAGTAGAAACTTTTCGATAGTCTAGGCTTTTATACTAGTTGATGACCTAAACAGAATTTGAAATGCCTTTGTAGCTCTAAGTACTATGTAATAACGAGTTGTTCATTCATCATACTCGCAAAAACAATATCCTCAAACTTCCTGCAAAGTATAATAAGAAGGAAGTACAATATTAGTCCATATATAAAATTAGGTTTGCAAATCAACTTTTAGAACATGCGTTGACGGCCTTTTACTTTCAATTAAACAAGTTAAATATGTCGAAAGAGATATAACTCATAGAATTAGGCGTTACTTTGTGGAGATTCATAATACAAAAATAATAATAACGTTATTTTGCTGTTATTTTGCTATAATCCGCGATAAAGGAAATAGAGAATATAAATAATGCTAAATGTAAAGTGGAAAGTCCGTTTTCATACCCGATACATGCAGGATTCGTAAAAACACATGCACAAACCACCGTCACCACAATGGACAAGCACTACACACGTTCACTATCACAAACTCAACAATCGTTTTGTCCCGCAACCGAAGAATCTTGTCGTGGTGTCTATCTCCTGATTGCCTTCACCGCGGATCAGGATAGTAACAAATTGTTACTTTACTTTGTATTATATTATGTTTAGGTCAATTTAGATAATATTTTGGAAATTGACGAAGGCATTTATACGTATTACAGAAGGTCAGTAGCTAACGATATCAAAACAAATCAAAATAATCTTTATTTAAGTAGGCTTTTTACAAGCATTTTTGAATCGTCAAGGATCAATTAGATTTAATAAGCTACGCTGCTTCGGAATGTTGCTCTTACCGAGAAGAACCAGCAAGAAACTCGGCGGTGAATCTTTTAAACATTTAAATTTACATTATTTAATTGCAGTCTTGTTTGGAGCTGAAAGTACTTACGTATAAGCATAGTTCGTACACTTAAACTTTTCTGTAGATAGGTCTAATATAGATTGTGTGTAGTAACTTCTAGTACATTTATGATACACATCGAATTCGTTTTGATATATATGAATATTTTTTCGTACGAATATTTATTTATTTAAATATTTTGGAAACATACAGTGCTACAAAACTTATAAGTAAAATACAATTAAAAATTAACTTAAATCATTATCAGTTTCCTATGACTCAAAATACATATAAACAATAGTATAGAACACAAAACAGATTAATTAAGTGCATGAAAAATAATAATAATAATAATAATATTTATTGGTGCAAACATACAATTTTGACATAATATATTGGAACCCTGGCCCCTAACCTAGAATTAACTGTGTTTCAGGAGCCAGAGCCTCCCTTATAAATAAGTCACACAGTGATATTTGTTTATTAATAACAAAATTTAAGACTAGGTTAGTTCTGTCTAAGTTATTTTTATTTATGATATATAATATGTAAGTGTAAGTATATTTTTATTTATTTATTGTGTGTGTGTTTGTGTGTGAAAATAATATACGAAAATTGCCTGAATTACCTGAATGACTAAATATATATTAGATTTTTAATTGTTTATTTAAATTGTGAGAGGGAGAGATGAAAAATGTCAATATCTGAATTCAGTTTATTATATTCTTTGCAACTTCTATCAATAAAACTATTTCCTGCGTATTTCCTTTTAGAAAGTGATATGCTAAATGTTGATTTGTATCTAGAGTTCAGTCTAGGACAGTTAAATTTAAATTTTTTGAAATTAAAATTTTATATATATATGTATATTATAAATGATATATAATGATAATTTTATAAATATCTGAACACTCCTGGTAAAAATGTTCACAGGATTTCGCTTGTTATATTTCATTGTAAGCTTTATTTATAACCGACTTGCGCATAGATGAGTATATAGAAAGTGAACAAGTTTTTTTAGGTGGATATCAAATCAAAAATGTGTAAGCAAAAAATGTGTAGTTTAAAAAATGACCATATAGTATTATGATACTGCAGTTTCTTGTACCATCATCATTCATTCTTCTGCCCTTATCCCACTCTAAGTGGCACAGTGGTCGGCACAACATGTTACAAATATGTTGTCACATGTGGCTACGTATTTTACGTCTGGCCGCCTGCCTGACGTCAACTTACCTTAGTCGCCTTTTACGACACCTAGGTAAGAAATAAGGGGGGGTCTATTCTATTCTGCCGGATACCACACGGCTAATTGCAGTCTAGTTTTTTGTATGATAGTCTTTAATTGGACTACATACTATATTATTATTTATATTATGGTTGGTTTAACATCACAATCACTATTCTTTATTCTATTCTGGAAATTCTGCTTTAATTAAAGAAAAATTTTGATATGAGCATTAAAAAATAATTTACTGAAAATGAAACTTATAATGTTTTAAATTTGTATAAGTTTTTATTATTATAAAATGTGTATCCTATTAAATAAGTCAATCAATAAAGTGAATGCAATAGGAATATTCAAGGCAAATAAATATCTTTAAAATTTAACATATTTTTGTTTCTAATTTTAGATGTCTTAAGGTTGACTTTATCTATAGGCAAACGTTATCTCAACGCGTATGATGTTCGACCAACGCCTTATTGCATAATACCTGTGCCAGACCTTAGAAATATATTTGTGATATTGACTACAATATTAAAGAGTATAAAAGCTAAGCCTGCAGAGTAAGAGGCATTAGTTAGTTTCAGAACTATCAGCAAAACAGACCAAAATGTTCAAATTGGTAGTGTTTTCTGTTGTGTTGGCGTTGGCTGCCGCTATTCCTAATGGTGTATGGAGTGTTGGCTTGTCCACACCTGTGGCATCAGCATGGGGTGCACAGTTGGCTACAGGAGTGGTCGGTTCCTGGGCGGCACCACTCGCCGCTCCATTAGCTGCCCCGATTGCAGCCGTAGCAGCTCCCATCGGTGCATCTAACTACAGGGGCCCACTTTCTCTTGCCCCTGGCCAACCCGCCAATATTTTAGCTGCTGACGGTAGGCCTTTAGACACACTTAGTGTAAATTTGGACCGCGCTGTTCACTACACTGCCAAGGCTGTTGAAGGTAACGGACACTGGTTGAAGAAGAGGTCAATTCTGGCGAGTCCTTTGGTAGCTACTTCTTTGACTGCGGCTCCTTTGGCTGCTAGTTGGGTGGCTTCTCCCCCTGTTGCCGTCGCTGCTGCTGCTCCAATTGCCACTCCCTTAGCTGCACCAATTGCAGCCGTGGTAGGTCCCGTCGGTTCATCCAACTATAGGGGCCCACTTTCTCTAGCCCCCGGCCAACCTGCTAACATTTTGGCTGCCGATGGCAGGCCTTTAGATACACTTAGTGTAAATTTGGACCGCGCTGTTCACTACACTGCCAAGGCTATTGAGGGTACCGGACACTGGTTGAAGAAGAGGTCAATTGTTGCTGCTCCTTTGGCTGCTGCTCCTCTGGCTACTGCACCTTTGGTTGCCAATTCTTTGACTGCCCCTCTGGCTGCTAATTGGATTGCTCCCGCTCCCGTCGCCGTCGCCGCTGCAGCTCCGTGGGGATTGGGAGTCGGTGCACGTGTAGGACATCTTTGGTGAAATATAACGTTGCTAATTTTGGGACTTCAAAATAAAAAAAATAAAAATTAATGTTTTGTGTTTTACTTATTTACCTTGAAACAATTTACAGTCGCATAAGAGTGTAATTGTTTCTGTATTTCTGCATTATATTTTTATCCGCGGTTACTGGTTGGCTTAGATATTATTACACGCTAACGCGCAAAATCTATTTGTATGAAAAGGTTAGCAAGGGGACCGCAGTCACCAAAACGACTGTAAAGCGCAGTGGTAATTGGCAAATAAATTAGACTAGAAGACTAGAAAGACACAAAGATTAGAAATATTACTAATCATAAAGATTCAACAAAAACTAAAATTAAAATAACCATGTGATTGTATGCTAGATTTTTTTTTACAAAGGAATTTATTTGTCTTTTTTTTCGACTAGGGTGAACGCTCTACGCTTGAAATAAATCTGATCCTTCTCAGGAGCGCTTGATTAAATTTTCAAGAAACAGTGAGTAGGCTTAAGAGAGATTCAATATACATTTAACAAACTCTAACCGCGACTACGCATAAATTTAAGTTTCAAAACTCTTTAAATAAAGTTCTATGGGTTTTTTTACTTTTCCTTGACGAAAAGCGAGAATTTTTTTCTCCTATATCTTAGCACGGTATTTTAGCTTCAATTGAACCAAAATATTACTCATATTGATGAAGATTAGTCCATTAGATTTGTCGTGAAAGAGTATGAGATAGACAAACAGACTTTAATATTTAGAACATTAGTATACAAGTACAATATAAATATTAATATTGTATCCAAATTGGCCGACAATGTAATATACTCGTATCGTTCTTATAATTTTGCCTTTGCTTTGTTTTTTTTTATTACTCGCATGTTTATAAAATCTTTCGTAAGGATGATTCTTATCATATAAATCACTGGAAAAGCTTAATAATTATTTTTTTTAGTGTAAAAAATTACAATCATATAGCCATGACTAATTCTTTAATATGATTACTGCAATACAATATAATAATACTGCGGATGAATAGTTTTTAAACCTTACAGCGATCCGTCACAGCGCCAGTGATGTTTAGTGTTTGCTTCTCCCCTAGCAGTATTGTAATCTTGAGGACACCTCCTTTTTTGATAAGCTTTTCAGCGTATCAGATTTCCTGCTTCAAGAAACAGAAGGTTCTCGTAAAGCACTAATGGAACCGATGTCGGCGTAAAATTAGGTGCGCCGAACGCCTAAGAGTTAGCTATGGGATTTATTAATTTATATAGCTTGAGATATTCTCAAGGATTATAGTTCAAAGGCCACTTATTATATTATTAACAATAGAGTAAAAAAAAAGAAAAAGAAAAACTATCTTTGATCCATCAATCTTCGATATTCAATATGTCGCTGCTTAAAAGCGAAATCTTGCAATTATTTCGTTTATGGAATTGAGCTTTAAAAATTCAGAATTCATGGGATTTACTAATTTCAGATTGTTTAAGCGCTAATCTTTTCTAAATTCATTGATAATGAAAGTTATTTTTTACAAATTGAGCTAGGAAATAAAATAGAATAATTTTGCTAGGACTTGAATGCAATAAAAAAAACACCTTTAAACAATTTACATAGGTTTTTTTTTTAAATTAAAAACCTTGGCTAAACGGTATGTAATATAACATGTATTTATATTTTAAATAACAAAGTCCTTTTAGTTATTAACTGTATTGTAACTGGAACAGAGCGTGACAATTAGTTATTTGAAAATGTAAGAAATCGATAATTGACAATACTTACTCGATTTCAAAATGGCTAAATATATGCTTGTCTAATTGTGCTTGTCTCAAAATTTGTTTAGAAAACTCGTTTGCCTGAACATTGGTACAATCCTTACGTTGTTAACAGAAAATAATTATGTCATACAAACGAGTACCGATTTGCGACTTATGTATGACTAGCTTTTACCAGCGACTTCGTTTATTAATTGATGAAATTAATTAATTATTAAAATTAAAAAAAAGGTTAAAACTATCTTATTGAAGGAGTAGTTTGATGGTTTTTAGTAAGTATTTGTAATATTTTTTATATGGTTTTATATTGTATAATGTTTTTCCCATATTTTTAGTAACGCTTACAATTGTACTGTTGAGTTGTAACAATGGTATACAATAATCTTGTCGTATGTTTAATGGAGCCCTGTTATTAATGCTGTATATACCTGTAATAATTGATTGTAATCAGTCCCTGTCCAAATGTTTCATTAGATTAGTTCTGTATTGTTATAATTGCTGTTGGTATATCTTAAAATAAAAATAAAAATTAATTGTGCCAAATTTTATCGATATTGATTCAGTGAATCGCCCATTAAAAACGTAACAGACATACAGAATTTCGCATTTATACAATTAGTAGTGTATTTATTTTATTGAATAATCCATTTTACTTACATTAATTATACCTTGTAATAACTCAGATTTAACAGAAACCAAACTATATCAAAACATTCTTAAGATATCTCTTTTAATTTAAACCAAACAACGTAATATAGAACCTACTTCTGACAATACAGATTTGACTTTACTTTCACACATCGTGAAAAAAAGCTTTGATAGGTTGATAATAGATAGCTTATTTAATGTTATCCTATTCCTGTTGAATTTACAGGATTTCTATAGCCTATTTGTTAAACCGGTGTGTAAGGAATAATTGTGCTAAATTTCATCGGTTCAGCGGATTCGCCGTGAAAACGTTACAGACAGACAGACAGCTGGCCAACATATTTGTATCCGTAGGTCTTAGATGTTATTAAGAAACCGGCTTTTCGGAACTTTGGATATCAATTTATAAATAATCTGGAAGTCAACTTAAGAAATTTGAATTAATAATACAAAAATATTTGAGTTGAAAAATATTTCAAGTGGGTGTTAGGCTGTCCAAGGTAATATGTTAGTAAGTTCTAAAATTAAATGATATAAGATAGAAAATTGAATGTGAATATTTTGAAGGTTCAGGACTTCCCTTCTACCCTGTGGATATTAACTTTTCTAATATGATGAATGAATACCGTATAATTGCATGATGCCTGACGTAACAAGAATATTATGTACTGTATATTCAATTAGTATAAAAGATAGAACTAGTAAGGTACACTAACAGTTACTTTTAAAACCGAAAGCTGTACAGACCAAGATGTTTAAGCTGATGGTATTGTGCGTTGTGCTCGCCGTGACTACTGCGAGTCCTATTAGTATTTGGGGCGGCCTTACTACACCTTTGAGTTGAGGGATCGTAACGCCCATTAGGGCTTCCATTGTGGCGCCGGTTGCTGCTTTTCCGCTTGGTACTGTTGCTCCCATTGGAGCCTACAACTACAGAGGTCCACTTTCCCTCGCTCCTGGCCAACCCGCTAATATTTTGGCTGCTGATGGCAGGCCTCTGGATACTCTTAGTGTAAACCAAGATCGCGTTATTCATTACACAGCCAAGGCTGTTGGAGGTCATTTGCTGAAGAAAAGATCGATTGGAGTAACTCCATTGATCGCAGCTCCTTTGGCTGCCGCCCCATGGACTGGCGCTAGCGTGATCTCTTCTCCGTTGACCACTTCCGCTGTAGCTGTTTCACAGTCTGCTCGTCTTGATATTCCCGCTGCCCGTGTTATTAACTCTGCTCCGGTGGCGATCACCGCCTCTGGACCTGTTGCACCTTTAGGCTTGCAGCTCGGCACTGGCTTAGGACCGTTATGGTAAATAGTATATTTTGAAGAAGCAAACAAACAAATGAAGATCTCAAAGGAATTGTAGAATACTGAATAAATAATATCTCCTTTTATTTTTTTGTTTTAGTTATAAACAAAACTCGTAAACATGCTCAATATTTTAAATGTATTTTAATACTATAAATTACATACTATAAAATTAATATGTAATTTTATAACTTCGTCTAACAGTTTTTTTCGTACTTTACCATAAACTATTTGAAATAATAAATATTTCTTTTGTTCACTTCATAATATTTGTAACGTTCACGACAAAAAAGACAAAAGTGAAGTCAATAAATAATGACCGAGTTTTTATTACCTATTGTTAATTTAAAATTCGAGTAAATTATCTGAATATACGCACATCAACTCTTATGATATGTTATCTGGTAGAAAAATAAAATGATTTAAATTTTAACTTCTTTCCAATTTGTAACTATCTCTAGACCTTTACTTATCAAGGCATAGGTTTGCTTATGCATTTAATCGTTACCCTTATTGCAACTGCCAACGCATCTTAACATATTGTTATAGCTAAAAGTTGTTTACAGTTCATAACATGGGGTTAAATGTAGTATTTAAGAGTTTAAGAAACAAGAAAGATAAGAAAGAAATATTCCTTTCTTTTTATAACTTTCAAATATAAAACAGATATTTCAATGAAATAATCTTTTTACCACCTTTATTTTCTGTATATGGTGGACCCTTAAAATTAGGTAGAGGACATTGCCAAAAGTATTTTTAACGATATAATTTCTTCATTAACATGTTATTCTTTCTTGATACTGTGAATATCCAAGACATGACAAAACCTTCATTTCGATATTAAATAAGTGGTCATCTAATAACTGCTAATAACAATCTATTTTCGGTGGATTCTCGAGATGTAGGGTCACGAGGAAAAACATTGATTGCATTGTTGAAATATAATATAGAAGGTTCAAATGAAAGGGGCCACGTGGATGTAATTGAGACGTCGGAGGGTCACCTCATATGCTCTGCACAGGGCATAGACAGAAATAATTGGCGTATACTACTATAAATTAATTACTATAAATAGATCACCGAATCCGAACCAACGATTCTGATTAATGATTTGTAAAGATTTAATAACTGTAATATTTTCTTAAAACTTATGTAAAAAAAAAATATTTCGATATATACGTGTTAGAGACTTACAAGTAATAGTTCCTTTACATAATTATTTTGTTCATAGAGTATTAAAGCAAAATAATTTTGACATGCTATGAGATTTCAATAAGACAACGGCTAATTTTATTAATTTGTTACAAGTTTTATTAATATGTAATGAAATCTAATACTGAATAAATTATTACCTGTCTATATGTATTGTAAGCTGTGATAGCCTAGCGGTGAGACCGTGCGACTCTCTAGAGACGACATAGGTTCAAACCTGGGCAGGCACCAATGAATTTTTCTATTAAAACTTATGTGTCTAATTGATAATTGCAATTTATCACACGCTTTTCGGTGAAGGAAAACATCGTGAGGAAACCTGCATATCTATAGAGAATTCTAGGGATATGTGTAACCTACCAATCCGCATTGGAGCAGCGTGGTAGGTCTTAGCTCCAATCCTTCTCTCCGAAAACGGAGAGAGGAGACTTTAGCCCAGCAGTGGGCATAGTGACAGGCTGTTACTTTACATGTATTGTATTTTAAATGTAAGAACTGTTTGAATTAATAAATATAATCAAGCTCTAAAAATATAAAACTTATGAAAATAAATAATTGTTTGAAGTAGATGTATTCTTGTACACTCCATTATAAGGTTTTAACTTTTTTGTTGAAGAACAAAAGAAGTGAAATAATAACGCGACTTTTTAAAAATAAGGCTTTATGGAAATAATTACTAAGATTGGTGTTTATAAAAAAAGTCTGGCGTTTGTCGAAGCCGACAAATAATTTTCATATTGTATCACAAAGAAACGTGGACGGTCCTAGCTTCTAATTTTATTTTAGCTGTACGCCACTGAAATATCAACTTTTTATTAAAATTGAATTGATGGATGGAAGGCGAATTGCAACTTTTTAATTATTCTCAGTTTTAATAGGTGTGTAACATCTTACATATATTAAATCACATTTTATGAGTAGGGAGATTTAAGTGCTATCTGAATTACGTGCACCGTCCACAGTATATTCTGACGACGGACTCAAACTCAAAATACTCTTTATTCTATTAAACTTGTACACAAGTTCGTTTGTAATGATTTTTTTTATCATTATTTTTTACATGTTGTTACATTTTGTTAAAGCAATGTTGTGCAACATTTCAGAATACACTAGATCCACACATTTTGATCATTTATGAAAACATCAACGGACCATTGTAATTGTGGAGATCGACTAATGCCATTATTGGTGATTAAAATTAATTAATAACTTCTACAATGACTAATTTTGTGTTTTGAAAGAATAAACACATCTCCGTGCGTAATACTAAGTGTAGATCTGTGTAATTATTGCTGACTGTTAACTGATTGGCTGGTTAATAGTCATCAGACAATTAAAATTGTGAACATAGCAACCGTCGTTTATTTTTATCTGCTATACTTATTATAAAACAAATTCCCAAAAGCTGTCTGTGTGATATGTTCTATTTTCTGAAAATGTACTGAACGGATTTTTGTAGTTTTTACTATAAGATGCAAGTGCATTTCTTACGGAACGTTAGTTTAATAGAACATTTTCGAAACAGCTTAATCTATTTTGATCGGACTGTCGCTCGAAGATAAAAGAATTGGTGGGGCAACACATAAGCTGCTAGGTATGTGTTTATACTAAAATTCCCGCAAGGATTTACGCGGAAAAACTTTCCGGCACACCGATTTCGACGCGGCCGCAGTCGCAGGCTAGTGTATCTATAAAAGAAATATATATTTTCCATTAACTGGGATAAAAACATAATATGACAAATTGTAATACAAGCACATAAGTTTTGAAAGAACTTTTTTCGTGTTTACACAAAGAGTTAGTTAACCTGTCTCTTAGTATAGATTTTTGAACACTATTTAAAAGCTTTTATTTAACTTGTCGTGTGTGTATGTGCGTGTGAAGCTGTGATAGCCCAGCGGTAAGACCGTGGGACTCTTAAGAGGGGAACACGAGTTCAAACCCAGACAGGCACCAATGAGTTTTTCTATTAAAACTCATGTGTCTAATTGATAATTGTAATTTATCACACGCTTTTCGGTCAAAGAAAACATCGTGAGGAAACCTGCATATCTCTAGAGAATTCTGGAGATATGTGTTACCTACCAATCCACATTGGAGCAGCGTGGTAGGTCTTAGCCCCAACCCTTCTCTCCAGAAACGGAGAGAGGAGGCCTATTCCCAGCAGTGGGATTGTAACAAGCCGCTACTTAACTTTACTTTTATGTATGTGAAGGTGGAATCTTGCAAGTTAAATTTGACCCGGTGTCCGATTGAGCTGAAATTTTACATACTGGTCCAGTTCCGATGACAATGCATGTATATGACAAGCATGACCTGATGTTACTGCCAGGACTGGCTCCAGACGAGGGAACCGGTGAACGGTTAACAGTAGGGAAATGAAATTTCGTTAAAAGCTTTTTAAAAAAAAAACTTGACATGTATTGATTCTATTGTTGTTTTTACAATACCTTACATGTCATATATAACATTCGAGCTGACGTAACATTATTAGTAACTTTTACAGTCAATGTCGTAACTGTTACTTTTCAATTCTAACAATAAGAAAAACGACACATGTACACATTCCTAAATTAATTTTTAATGATGTATTTGTTAAATTCAATATTATTTCACGCTGTAAATGTATAATTTAACGCCTAAATTACGTACGTAATAAATTTGAATACCTTTATGCATATCTATTTTGAGAGGTAAATAATTATAGTTCAATCGAATTGTGTGAACAATCATTTCAATAAAATGCATTTTGTTTTCTATTAATTTTGTTTTGTATTTGGTGAGTTTTTTTAATATAAGTCTAGTGAAAACTCAAGCGATAATAGATTCGACGAAAGGTTTTTGAAAACTCTCACTTTTAGTATTATAAATAGGATTTCAGTTGAAATGACGAATTTTACATATTCTTGAGTCTGATATTCTCCTTCTTCTATGTCAACCGATAGACGTCAACTGCTGAAAATTGAATTATTCATGAGATCTCCACACTAGCGATCTTTGTATCGCTTGGATTCAGCGGCTCCCTGCGATCGTGGTGAGGTCGTCAGTCCATCTCGTGATGCCACCAAAAAATGCAGTCTCAGTAGACCCCCTGTCTACTGAGACTGCATTTTTTGGTTGGGGGTCGTCATTCCACACATTGAGATCCCAAAGTCCATCGGTCTTCCGCACTATGTTTCCAACCCATCGCCCCTTTAGCTTCGCAACAAGCTGAGCTAAATCGGTGACTCTGGTTTTCTTACGGATCTCCTCATTTCTGATTTTATCATGTAGAGATAGTCCGAGCATAGCTCGTTCCATCGCCCGTTGAATGACTCTGAGCCTTGTTATGCAGCTAATAGTGAGCGACGACGTTTCAGATCCGTATGTCATCAGTGGCAACACGCACTCTTCGATGACTTATGTCTTCAGGCATTTAGGTATCTTGGACGGAAGATCTCGCGTAGCTTCCCAAACGCTGCCCAAGCGAGTTATATTCGGCGAATGAAATCTTTCTCAAATACCACTATACCAACGTCGAATATTTTATATATAGCTTTAAAAATAAACAACGGTTGTATTGTTGACTGGCCCGTTGGCGCAGTGGGTAGTGACCCTGCCTTCAGCTCCACGGTCGCGGGTTAGATTCCCGCCGAGGGCCAACATTTTCTATACACTATTTGTTGGTTCTTCGAGCCTGGATGTATATTTGTATTTAAGCATGTATTTAAAATTAAATATGGAGTATATTTACCAGTTGTCCATCACCCATAACACATGTATTAGGTTACTTAATTTGGGGACGGACGACCGTGTGTGTAAGTGTCCCATATATTTATTTATTGATTTATTTATTAATGTTTGATATTCTGCTTTTAAAAACTCTAGTTGTCTTGTGATTATTAACCAGCCAATAAATAAAGCTACAGATACAAAAAATGTATACTTTGTATCTGTAGATGTGTTTATTCTTTCTATAACACAAAATTAGTAACAAGTAAAACAAAATTACAATATTTGTAAACGTTACCTTCTAGCAAATTAGATACATTGTACAACGGAACTAGAGATAATTAGTTTATGCGAATCTACAAAAATTTTAATTTTTACGCTACTGGCTATTAAAATGTATAATTTATTGTCCGTGAATTCCGCAATAAATGGGAAAAATCTGAAAACGCTATATAAATATTTTTATTTGTGGCATATTAAATTATACATAGAATTTGAGTTTATTTATTTGTGTGATATAGGAATAAGTGTTTTGATAATTATACATTTAAGATGTATTACCTTGCATACAATATGCAATTACTATTTTCTCGTGCATTATAAGTTGCACTGAACACATTTGTATGAAATATATTACTATTATCTATTTCATACAAATGGCACTGTTCAAACAAGTTATAGAGGGAAAAATTAAGGATAATGACTAGTTAAGTTATAATAATATTATATAATTCTCGATTTACATAAAAAAAAAAACAATAAGATAGTAACTACATGGGTAGTTACTATCTTATTGTTTTTTTTTTCGAATATACATACATAAATACAAAAATATTCGGAGTAAAATAAAACGATATATGAAAATTAAACGAAACGTTTGTCGCGTGTTTTAATTATATTTAGATTAAATATAAAATTTTAAATATACACCTTCAAATTTCAACGATTAAATCTCAAAATAATACTAATGTATTATTTTGAGATTTAATCGTCGTAATAATTAATAAAGTGAATGGGTGATAAGCGGTTGCCACGCCAATTAAACTTTACTGATGCTAATTTTCAATGTCATAAGGGCGATTATTGTATATGATACATGAATATTAGAGGCGCCTGTGCTACCCTTGTGGTCGTTTCCTTTTGCCGGTATGATGTTTGACCAACGCCCTATTGCATAGTATCTGACGTCACAAAGATATTTCGAATAACACTAACAAGTTGAAATCATATAAATATACGTGCAACTATTGTTATACTACAGTTAGTTCTCGAACTGATAATAACACAGACTACAATGTTCAAGTTGGTGGTGTTCTCAGTTGTGCTCGCAGCAGCGACCGCTAGCCCAAGTGGAATTTTGGGTGGCCTTGCTACACCCTGGAATGCTGGTATTATTGCACCGCTAGCAGGACCTCTGGGTGCACCAATCATCGCGACACCTCTTGCCGCTGTCGCTCCAGTTGGTGCTTACAACTACAGAGGCCCATTGTCACTTGCTCCCGGCCAACCTGCTAATATCTTGGCTGCTGATGGTAGGCCTCTTGACACTCTTAGCGTGAACTTAGACCGCGCTGCTCACTATACTGCGAAGGCTGTTGAGGGCCACGGTCACTGGTTGAAAAAGAGGTCGATTGTCGGTGCTCCATTGATCGCTGCTCCGTTGGCTGCTGCCCCCATTGTAGCCGCTCCTTGGGCCGGTCATTGGGCTGCCCCCGCCGTGGCTTTGTCGCACTCATCCCGTATTGACATACCAACGCGTGTAATCGCCCCCGCCCCGATTGCTATCGCCGCTGCACCGATCGCACCTTTGGGACTAGGACATGGAGGCTTGGGTCTTTGGTGAAAATAAAAAAATAACTACATAGGAGGTCCAAATATTAAAATAATGTAATAAAGAAAGATATTTATCTGTATATTTCGAATTTTCTTATTTGTGATTGCCTTTTTTGATTTCCCCAAGTATTAGGTTTTATAGTATTAGGTTGATCTGAGTTGCTCACTGGGTTTTCTCAGTAGGAACAGTTTTCTAAACCAGCAGTTCAGAATTTTGAATTGGACTTTGATACAAATTAAGAAATAATGTCTCAGAGGTAGTTATTTTTAAATAAAAAAACGGGTATTGTAGAATGTGAAGAACAATTGATTATAATAACGAAAGTATACTTCGAGATTTGTTTGTAGAATTTAAGAAGTGCAATGTATTATACATTATACATTATAATGTGAATTTATTGTAATTATTGGTTAGCATGCTAGATTTTATTACAAATTGGCGTTGTAAACGTTTGAACTGAACGTAAATATTGTTTCATCAATTTTATAAGTATTCGAGTGAGAGCGTTAAAATAACCTAAAAAAACAACTGAAAGCAGCCAGGACATAAAGACAGTAGATAATATTTTGTCCATATAATAATATATTAAGTAGGAACCATTTATGTTACTTTTACAGTTATTTCCGAAACAAATATATATTCGTTTTTATTTTATATTCTTGTGTTTTTCTAACTTGGTGATATTTTCGGATACAATAAGACGTAAATAATTTTGTTTTAAAATGCATTGAATTCTTTTTCTGTTCGCAAATAAAATAGAAACATTATGGTATTTTACAATTCTTTCCCACCCAATTTTCTCTTATTATCTTGATAGTTCATCAGCTTCAACATTGAATTCCATCATAACAGTTGGGGTGAGTATACCCAGCAAAAATAGAATTCTAAATAATATTCAGCAGTGATTTACCATACAGTATTATCAGATAACACAAATCGATGCAACAGGAAATAATTAAGGATTTACTATCGCAGGACTCTCGAGTAAATCGTTGCAATTCATATTCCAGGTCGACACAAGAGATCGCTTTGACGGGGCGCAGTTAAACTTGTTGCGTTATTTATAAATATATTATAAATAAAATGGAGCAAACGAACAAATAAAGTTAAATCTGAATAATAATATAAAGTTTATATTAAAGATGTTTCCTGATTTGTGGTTCTTAAGATAGTGACAAATGTGGAAAACGATTTCTATGCACTGTTATATAATGGATATTTACAAATAAACATGGTGATACGATTACTTTAAAACGATGCAACAAACTGCATCTGTTATAAAATGTAACTATAAGTTAAATTATGACATAAACCAAAAATTATTTTCACGATTTTCAAAAATTAAGGTTCACTAAAATTAATTTGATTTAATAAATTAAAAGTTTCGTTGATAGTCTATTTATTTATTTACAGTTGCGTCGGTCGATTAGAAGTTTATTACTATTTACACTACATAAGCAGTTGGTGTGTACGTAATCGGATCGATGTGTGTAGCGGAGACGTTAGGAAATATCGTCGGCAGATCTCTACTTAAGGATGTATTCACCGCTGGCAGCTTTAGCAGCCAGATGAGCAGAGCGGTCCAAGTTAACGTCCAAGGTGTCAAGAGGTCTGCCATCCGCGCCAAGAATGTTGGCAGGTTGTCCGGGAGCAAGCGATAACGGGCCTCTGTAGTTGAATGGCTGCAGAACAGGTGCTGAGTAGGCCAAAGGAGCTACAAAGGGAGCAGCGTAGGATGTAATTGGAGCGGCATAGGGTAAAATGGAGGAAGCATATGGAGCAATAATAGGTGCGGATCGCTTCTTCAGAATGTGTAATCCATTGTCGAGCGCCTTGGCTGTGTAGTGAGCTGCGCGGTCAAGATTTACGTCCAGCGTGTCAAGAGGTCTTCCATCGGAAGCTAGAATATCAGCCGATTGACCTGGAGCTAGAGATAATGGTCCGCGGTAGTTATAGGGCTGGTATAAGGGCGCAGAGTATGCCAGAGGAGCAATCGGTGATACGTAGCTCCCAAAAATGGTCGAGGCAGAAGCAGCTGCCAACAAGCAAGATAGCACCACCGACTTAAACATTGTGCAAGTGGTCTGTGCAGCTATAGTACACTGATGCGGCACTTAAATTGCATATGTCTTTTATACTCGTACGAGTAACTAGATGGGCGTCACCAGAATGCATTGTCGGCCCTGAGAGGACAAGATTTGATAAAAAGTTCATTCGAAAGGGCATTTTTTATAGCAATTTAAAACAGGTAATTTCTTTGATAATGTAATTATGTATATGATACATCCTATCAAAACAATTTTTCTACGTGGAAAGATGTGTTTAAAGTTTACGTTTTATTTATAAATAAAAGATTGATTTATTTTAATTTTTTATTTTAAATAAATTCTTATTTTGTATTTATTTTCTTTTAAGAAAGCTACTTTTCGATTCTCGGTATATATTATCTACTAAAAGATATGTCTTGTATATTTTAGTTAGCAGCGGGATCACACACAGTATGGTGTAATAGTATTATAGTTCTTATTATAAATACTAAAATTCGCACAAGAAAAACACGTAACGTCTTGTGTCTAGTGGTCAATCTTATTTTGCTGTATACTCTGATTATAAACTGTGAACACCGGTCCAATAATAATAGCGATATCAGTGCGATAGTTTTATAGAGTAAGATCCCAGAGCCGTAAGACACAACTTATCTTCTAAAGCACAAATCATCCGATTCTAAGTAGTCTTTCATGTACTTTTAATACCTACATGTTTAAGGAACTTGCCCGATGACACCTGCGCAGGCACCAGGTGAGAAAGGTAACTAAAAATCAGAGTTACATAACTTAAGTTTTTATAACTGATTTTTATATATATAAAGAAAAAATATTTTTTAAAAAATTCAAATTTCCCGCCCAACTCATGTCATAGAGTCGCAGCTGTGTATAGATACAGCTTCACACTAGACACACACTTCTATAGAGAAGGAGACATAAACGAAGAAGTATCGCATCATTGTCGCATAAACCAATTTGTAAATTGTAATAGTAATAATAATATTGTTATTGTGATTTAGACAATAATTAGCATTAAATATCGTTTCTGTATTGGTATAGAAACTCAGTTGTGTTTTATTTAAACATCTAAATTACATTATATATATTTTGTAGAATATAACTCTGATGTCATATCAGAGAAGTCAGACGCTTTCCATGGACCAGAACTTTTTCATACGCTTTAAAACTCTACGAAAAAAAATTAATTTAATTTATTTTTGAATTTTATATATGTTATTCATATAACTATTACCTGTCAGTTATATTAAATCAGTCAGACAAATTGCAATGACCAAACATCCCCTAAACAAAATTTAATAAGCTCGTGGCTGAGTAATTTTTGTGCGTGAGACACCATCCATGGTAACTCGGTTTTATCAGAAAATGCTGCCAGCAACGACAATACAATGTATGATGAGGACGATGACTTGAGTGGACAGTATCGAGATTTACCTAATGATGAAAATTCAAATGATTATTTTGATGATCATGATCAGTTTCAGCAAATGACTGTAAATAAAACTGTAACTTCGTCTTAGCCGCAGTAGACGCTGTGTGGATGCATTATAAAAGGATTCAAATGGCGATTGTTATTTGTTTGTCTGGGTCAATAAAACTTTCGGTGAATCAATCTGACATCAGGGTATAAATTTATTTAAATATTAAATTAAAATTTAAAATGCTTTTAACAGAAAATGTATTTATATTGGAAAAATTCGCTTTATGTATATAAGCATACGAAATAACATAACGAAAAAAGAGTGGTTCATATTTTTATGTCATATATTCCATAATAATCGGAGTCCAATCTGTGTTGAAAATAAGTTTTTTTTACGACGTATGAGTATGTTTTTGTTACTATTTTCAAAAACACGGTCCATACAAATGAACCATCAGTAATCTTTAAAACAGACTTTCAGTTTTCATATGATTCATCATACTATCTTTAATTATATGATATACTAGTTTTTGCCCGCGGCTTCGCTCGCGTGAAATTTGGTCTGTTACATTATGTTTCGCGAAGAGTCATTTTAAATAAATATATATTTGTTTAGTTACACGTACATTCGAATGTCTAACTTTAAAATTTTCGGATTCCATACAATCTTCGCATGACGCGCTTATTAGGCGCTCTATAACGCTCCATTCAAGTCAATTATATCGTGATAACTTTTTAACTATCCGACCAAATTACTTTGTTTGAAAGACAAAGTTTACATGAAATACTGAAAGCAACAAATGTATTGATATTTTGATAAGAGTTTGATTAATTTATTAAAATGTGCATTGTAAAATAGTATCTTATTTAATTAAAATTTAGCATTCACAATTTTGGTCATAGTGGCTTCCATATAAAAGGTAGATATATGTTGTCGCAGACTTAATTACATAAAATCATGACAAATTGTAGCCTATATGTTATTCTGATGTATAACCGATATAACTGTATAGTTTCATCCAAATCCGTCCAATAGATTTTTCGTGAAAGAGTAACAAACATCCATCCATACTCACAAACTTTCGCATTTATAATATTAGTAGCAATAGCAATAGCATAGTAGGATGGTAATGGTATGCTAAAGCCATTTAAATATTTGACAATAAATATATTTCTAAGTATATTTGGTAACATATAAATTTTGTATAGCTTTTCTACGGTAATTTATTTTATATGTATTAAAAAAATTCAAATTATTATAAATCAATACTAGGTGTAAAATTTTATTTCTTACATTAGCATTAATTAGAAATATTAAATTATTATTTTATTTTTTTTTATTTATTTATGTACCATAAAGAAAAAAATACGTAAGAAAAACATTATCAATAAAAAAAACAGAGTACAACAGTCAACTTATCCCTTTGACAGAGATCTTTTATTATCTGTTAGTGTTGTATAACATTAACACATAATTTAATATTTCTATTGAATTTGGAAAGTTATATTAATTAATAATTTCGAGTACATAGTATAATTTACAACACCAAAAATCGACGAAAATAAAATATAGTTTGATACGATTTTTCAAAATGGTGTTGAGGACCTTCTCATATGTGTTTGACTGAACCAATTATTTATTGTGCACTATGAGTACTCATAACGCTTTGGAACTAAGATCTACAGTCTATGTTCCAAATTAAAAAAAAATCTTTTAAAATATTGATATTGGTGGGCATAATAACAATAAAATACAAATATGATTTCACGCCTACATATTTGTTTGAAAATAAATTTAACTTGAATCCTGGGTTTAATAGAAACTAAAATATATAAAAGAGTATATTTTAATTTTTCAAGTTTTCTTCGTTTTATTATATGACTCAAATATTAATTAAGGCATTTAATAAAAAAAACAGAAATCTATTAACAATTTATATATTTCATTGTCTATTTACACAGATTAAGGAGGTCGGATTTACAGGACGTGAGCGATGGGGGCGGCGTAGGAGAGTGTTCTATAGGGTGCCCAGGGGGCTGTATAAGCGTAGCTGGAGGCGATCAGTGGTGCTCTGGCGACGGCAACGGTGCTAACTGGAGCGATGACAGAGACCGAGCGCTTCTTGAGGATATGAGCGCCACTTAGCGCTTTAGCGGTAATGTGAGCAGAACGGTCCAAGTTGACGTCGAGGGTATCAAGGGGTCTGCCATCAGCGCCGAGGATGTTGGCGGGCTGTCCAGGAGCCAGCGATAGTGGACCACGGTAGTTGTATGGTTGCCAAAAAGGTGCCGAGTAAGCCAACGGAGCCACCAGGGAGGAAGCGTATGGAGCAACCACAGCGACCGAACGCTTCTTCAACAAGTGGAATCCATTGTTGAGTGCTTTGGCGGTGAAATGAGCAGAGCGGTCCAGGTTAACGTCCAAAGTGTCCAGAGGTCTGCCGTCAGCAGCCAAGATGTTGGCGGGTTGACCGGGAGCCAGTGAGAGAGGGCCACGGTAGTTGCTCGGCTGCCATAGAGGTGTGGCATATGCCAATGGAGCAACGTAGCCCGCGAGAAGACCTGAAGCGGACACCGCCGCCAAGAAGCAAGACAACACCACCAGCTTCAACATGTTGAGAGTGGTCTGTGTTGTTTTCTGTATCCAGAAACACTGATGTAATTGTGAGGTAGCGCGCGTCTTTTATACTTGTATTATTAACTTGATAGGCGTTACCGACATACATCGTTGACCATGAAAGGACCACTTCTGCTGGGAAATGAAAGCTAGTTTATCAGGACGATTTTTGTTCTCCTTTAAGAGACATATTTATTATGCGAGCTTGTTCTGATTTTTATATGTGAATGTCAAGTTGTTGCGGATAGATTTGCGATTGCACGCACGTTTCTATGCTGGTCTTATTATTATGAAAATTGATCTTGGTATAATACATTTGGTTAGTTCAAATAAATTTTCGTGTAGTGTTTATTTTGAATAGATAGGTGATCCAACGAAGAATATAATAAATAATCATATTAAACTAAAAATTGTGTTTGTCAGGGTAAAAATGTAATATACTTTGTGTTACTCTACCTTATTATTAATTCAGATTGTTATACATTCTTACCAACTTGGAAATTATATGAAAAATATATGTCGTTATGAGGAGACGGTTACCCTTATTCATACGTTATCTCACATGATGAGATTTTTTTTTAATTAACTAATTAAGCAGTTATGCGTGATAGGAGGACGGGCAGGGTTACGACACATTTCCATCTGACTTAATCCACGTGTAAACCTGACTACTCCTATCTCCTAAAACTATCTCCATCTTTGATCTGTTATGCCGTTCGGACAACTTAAGCACATAAATATAAATTAAAACATGGACTACAACTTTTTTTTTAATATATTTCATAAAGAAAATGTTAAATTAGCGCCTGTCTAAAGGTTCACTCCTCAGTTTATCCTCGACAAATACTTGATACCATAAGGATAAAATGTAGTTTAGCAAACCTTTTACTGACTATGTATACAACAGTCTGTGAATAGATATAAACAGAATGCAGTAACGATCAACAGGAATGTTGTTTTAGCTTATTTCCATTTTCAATATTTATACATTTACTCGTATATTTTTTAAGTTTTAACGCTTATGATGTTAATGTTAAAATCATCCATTTGCCAAACCAAAAACGTTTGGTTTTAAGTTTTTATCCAGTATAATCAACATTAGTCGCCCAAGAATGTATCGTTATTTTCTTATATTTATCATCACGTTCACCTTTTCTGGTCCGCTTTCAACTTAGTGGGGAGTCTACCAACACTGCAACTTTTAGTTCGGGGTCGCCCAAGAATTTTACGTACTAATCCATAAATATCTGGTTTAATGTCTTTAAATGTATGTACACACAGAGGATGGAAATTACGGGAAATAACTTCACATGGACATTATTATTGTCCTAATAAAAAATAACTTTATGGTCCAGTGCGACGTACAAATCCTGACCCGTGTACAATAAAGGTACGATATAAAAGTAGTGATAATATATTTTTTGATTATGGCCCTCCGCAAAGTAACGATTCTATAAATTAAAACAAGTCAAGTTACAAAAGTTCCCTACTGTGAATCATTGAGGAGTTTCCTCGTCTGGAGACAATTCTGGCAACAGAATCAGGTCATGCTTATTATAAACATGTAGTGTCATCAAGACTAGACCACTATGTAAAATTTCAGCTCCATCGGATTCCGGAAGTGAATAAAATTTAACTTGCAAGATTCCACCTTTATAGACATTTATTACTTATGCAATTATGTAATTGCATAGTATCTTACCGGAATTCCGGGGGAAATTAAATTCAATAAGGTGAAAAACTATTAGATTTCTATTCATCAAAAATTGACCTCATCATCCTCCTGCCCTTATCACTCTAAGTGAGGTCGGCACAATATGTTATAAACATGTTGTCACATGATTTGGCTACGTATTTTACGACCGGCCGCCTACCTGACGTCAACTTACCTTAGTCGCCTTTTACTACACCTCGGTAGGAAATGAGGTGTAGTCTATTCTACTCAGCCCCGGATGCCACACGGTGGCAAAAATTGACCTCATCGGAATTTTTTTTTTTGTGTTAAATCGAAATGTGAACCTAAAACATTTCAACTTTACAGTGAGCTTTCACATCTCAGAGTTATTCAGCTTTTCAAAGTAACTTACCTAACTTTTATTATAATAATAAAGTTAAATTTAGCGTTTTATTTTCACCCCAGCATAACCCCTTCATAACAGCATAGATAAATCCTTTTCTGTACGAATGCTATTTTTTATCGTTCACGGTTGAACAAAGCTCATAACGTTTTCTGTTTTACAAAACAATATTTTTTGTGTTCTAAATGTCACAGTGCTAACCAGATAGGCTACATAAATAATTACATAATTACCTACAGTTATACGGACAAGTGAGTAGGCAGTTATACCTACATTAATCAGTGTTTAAATTGGGACATCTGTTTTATTGCAAGCACAATGAAGTTTTATGGAATAGAGTGACTATACTTAGAGTAGACAAAAAGTTTAAAATATCACATATTTAAATAAAGACAAATAAAGAGAAAGCAAAAGAGGGTGATCTATCTTTTTACAATATGTGTGATAGACAAACATGAAGTACCTATACGAGTTTCATTTTCCCTCACATTATTAATTGTGTCATCATCACTTACGGCTCCTTTAAAAAAAACAACTTGTATAACTCTATGGTTTTATGAACAAAAGATATAG
This sequence comes from Morpho deidamia, assembly GCA_947086505.1. Taxonomy (NCBI): domain Eukaryota; kingdom Metazoa; phylum Arthropoda; class Insecta; order Lepidoptera; family Nymphalidae; genus Morpho; species Morpho deidamia. Next base: position 9,189,386 of record CAMTZC010000027.1, read on the forward strand.
TCGTTTTTCTTTTTTTATACATTTTGTTTCATTGATACTCTATTGTAATAAGTTACTGAGTTTTTAATTCGAAACAAACTTGGAACAAATATTTTGCATCAAACGTTTTATTAACGGTTAAAATATTGAATGTGGTTGCCACACAAATACTCACTAAAACCTAACCGAGAAAACTGAAAGTAACTCAAAAGTACGTGGAAGGAATGCAATATTTTGTTAGTCTCAGTATGTGTAAATCGAAAAGAACTAAGACGCCTGCAATACTTTGTTTTGTCACCATTTTTACTTTGAATTCTCTTAAGGATTTCTTTTTTATTTTTAATCAGCTTAAAGTATCTACGAAACAATCAAGTCACGAGTACAACTTAAAATTTCTGTACATATCTGATGTCCCGAAGATTAGACAACTACGTCAAGGATTTCTATTTTTTGATCAAGTAGTTTCACTTTTACATCTTTTATGTGTATATTTTATTAAGACCTATAAATGCCGAAAGTTAGAGCACTAACCCTCAAATTAGGAAGGAATTTTTGGTTGTAAACACCTTTGTTTTTATACAAAACTTATCTATTTAATCGATATTTAAAAATAATAAAAAAAAATGTATTTGCGCTAGACGTCAATTATAGCCGCATGGGTCTAAAAGAGTACGTGATCCTTATCCTAGTTTTGCCTGTCCAAACCACACTCGGTGCAGGCATCGCTATGAAAAACATCATATCAATATTTAGAATTCATATTGCGCTTTGGTCAAGAAGAACTGCTGAGTAAAGTAAAGTAAGTATCTCCTCTGAAGATAATAATATCGTAAACTTATTCGCTTAATCGCTTCTCAAAAGTAAATTTGCTGGTTACACATATCCGAAGAATTATCCAGATATATGTAGGTTTCCTTGTAATGTCAAGTATGAATTATACAATTCAAAACCAATTAAAAGTAATGAAAGAATATATCAACTTAAATACGCGAACCTTTTGTAGCGGTCACGTTGTAATATGCTATTTTTATTGATATTAAATACATCAATCTCTCGAGATCACCTAAACCACTAAGCTATCGCGTAATAATAGGTAGTATTTATAGATAATACAATTCTCAGTAATAACAATGTGACATTGTGAAATTACTTAATATTCACGGATAACTGGTTGAAATATCTATTCAACTGACAACCTACAGTCATAATTATTGTTGCCTTTTATGTAAAATGCTACTTTGATCCCACAAACTTCTGCTAAGATCAAGTAACAAGGTAGAATAATAAGGTACTATAATATCAATAATATAGACAGGTAAGACAATAATATCTCCTTATATCCTTATGATTTGGCCCACCGTGTTACAAAAATATATATTTTATTATATAACGTATCCCAACTAGACTTGTGGAAGTGCAACAAGTGAAACTAGCATAAGTATTTTCTAACATTTTCTATTATATAAATAGAGCATTTAGAAATATGTGTCCAAATATTTATTTACTTTTTATATTCCTGTCAGAATATGTTAGTATGAATTTTATTTTAATTTTATTTATTAATTATGAAATACAAGTGGGATAAAAAAAGCCATAGCCGTGTGGTTTCCGGCAGAATAGAATAGACCACCCTCCTTTCTTACGGAGGTGTCGTAAGAGGCGACTAAGGTAAATGCCGTGTGGTATCCGGCTGCATAGAATAGACCACCCTCATTTCTTACCGAAGTGTCGTAAAAGGCGACTAAGGTAAGTCGACGTCAGGCAAGTGGCCGGTCGTAAAATACGTAGCCAAATCATATAACACATGTTTATACCATGTTGTGCCGACCTCATTTAGAGTGGAATAAGGGCAGGAGAATGATGATGAAGTGAGATCTCACTTGCACTTGTCCGTACTGTTTTATTTTAAGATCCTTCATGTAATGGTTGCCTGGAAGAAATCATTTTAAGGCCGCGATTCGTTTTACATTTAGTCTTTATAATTCTGTCTATATATTAGTGTGTAGATTATTGTATGTATTAGTATTTCGCTTAAATAAAAAAATAAAACATTCGAGAGCGTACGAAATTTAAAATAGCAAAGTTTTGTCTCGACTCGATGTGAAATTTAGAAAGGCATTCAGATGGAACAAAAGTATATTATTTTTATATATTAAATGTCGAACTTTGGTTCTACTATGGATCTCCTCTTTTCTGATTTGATCACGTAAAGATGCTCTGACATAGCTCGCTCCATCAGAGCGACTCTGAACTTCCTTATTAGGCCCATAGTCAGCGACCAAATAAATAAATAATGCAATGAAAACTAATACTTCCACGTAAAATACTCGCTTGTCCATGCACTTGTGATCAAACACATTGTTGTACTAATAATTGTACTGGTATTATTATCATATGAGGAAATTACGGTGCCAAATGCCAATTCAGTTATAAGCGTATAATCGATACATTTGGATTGTTATAATCAAGCAAGGTTATGTATAACTTTTTGTAGGTGTTCTAGTAATTTTCCTTAATCATAGAAATTACTTTTCCGTACCAATATTATAATTCAAGGGGTCTATGCAAATTAACGACTTATTATCTTTTTCTGGAGAATCTATAAATAATTTGTCGCTAATAAAAAATTAAATTAACAATTATTTCCCTCACACACACACACACACACACACACACACACACACACGCACATATGGTACTCTACTGATTCTAAATCGATATGATACGAGGGATGATACCTACTTTTCTATTCTATTATCTGGACAAACACAGTTTTTTAATACCCGCCGTGTGGTCCGGCTGATTATAATAGACAACCCTTATTTCTTACCGAGGTGTCGTAAAAGACTACTAAGGTAAGTGCTGTGTGGTATCCGGCTGTGTAGAATAGACCACCCTCATTACTTACCGAGGTGTCGTAAAAGGCGACTATGGTAAGTTGACGTCAGGCGGGCGGCCGGTCGTAAAACATCTAGCCAAATCATTTAACATGTCAAAACATGTTGTACCGACCCCACTTAAAGTGGGTTAAGGGCAGGAAAATAATATACACAGTTTTCCAATACATACGATATTTTCCATTGACCTGTAGAAATAAATTTAAAGTATCGCGCTTAATATGGATACCAAAAAAGTAAAGTAAGAGCCTATTTAATTTCCCATCACTGTCAATGCGTTTAGTCTCGGTCAAAGATCGCTTTGACAAAACTTTTTACAAATTGTATAAAAGAAAAAATTTAAAAAAAAATGGGTAACTATTTAAATCGTGTACTAGATATAGCTAACATGCTTCTACCGTTGGGCCATTACAGCTATTAAAATTGTATATTTGAATTATACGTGATAAACGTGATATTATCGTCTTGAATTAAAAGTTTTTATTTTAAATTATCGATTTGTAATTTTTTATTTGATATCACATCAAAGCACAAAGGAACACTTAATATCTGATATCTGTTATAATCGATAAAAGAAAATTATATGTAAGTAGGCTAACGTCAAAAATATATCACGAAGGAAGCCAATGAATCGGATTTATCAGGTAGAATATGCAAAAGGTTTTTTATAATGCTAAGTGGAATCTAATTTGAATAAATAAATATTCAGATACTGTAACAATCTACTGCGTCATTCGCAGATTGCTATGGGAATCTTATATGACCTCTTTAAGACGAAGACACGTGCGTTCAAAACGTTGCAACGCTCTAAGAGTTATATAACTATTTTTAGCTTAAAAGCCACGTTCTTGGCCACGGTTGTTGAGATGAAATGACTGTTTATTATATTTTTCCATTATCGACGGAGTTTAAATGCGTTTCTACTCGGATGACACGTGTATTAATTGAAGTTAAAGTTAAGTTGAGTGTGTTGACGTTCAGCAGGCTTACCATGAACTCTTATTGCGATCCAATTGAAGACGTAAACTAAATTGTCTTGCTGTTTCATACCATGACGTCTTAAAGACGTACACTTTAAGTCGTTGCCGAATGAGCGTTCGGAACGCGTCCTTCAAACATTTGAGTAAAAGAGACAAAGTTATCTATAGTTCATATAAAGTTGTCATTTTCAAACACACTTCATGGTATGAAAAGAAAGCGGTTGGGTTTAGGTACTGATTTTGAATTGGAACGTTTTCTAAAAGTTCATGGTAGGCCTACAGATCACATAATTTATAGTATTAGGCGTCAGTTTGCAGAGATCCATGATACAAAAAAGTTAACTAACTAACTGCCTTTTACTATCTCACTGCTGGGCATAGGCTTCCTCTCTCCGTTTTGGAGACAAGGGTTGGGTTAAAACAATTAATTAATTAATTAATTAACAATTAGTTACCCTCAAACAATCAAACTAATCAAATTCAGATAATTCTTTATTCAAGTTGGCTTTTGCACTTTTAGCACTTTCAAATCGTAAAATTACAATAAAGCTACGACTGGTTCGGATGAGTGCTTTTACCGAGAAGAACCAGCAAGAATTTCGTAGGTCACTCCTTTCAAAAATAAATGTTTCATTGATATATAATTGTTTACAAATCAAAAATTACAATATAATGTTATTACATTACGTAGCTCTGGTCGCAACATAAATTCAAGCTTTCTTATCGTCACCTCATAGCTCAAATGCGGATAGGTAGGTAACACATCACTCCTTAAATACAAAAGCACCACAATTCAAAATAAGCAAATTATACAGGAGCGTAATTTGATAAAATCATTCGGACCATTTTATGATTTTTGTATAAACTATGCGTATTACGTAGATTTTATTGCTATCAAAAGATTCGTAACTAAATAGCTAATTTATCAATAAAGTAATCTTAATCATACCTCGAACACATTTCGTTGAGAACAATTTTTAAAGATAAAACCACCACAATTATGAAAATTTTAGTTTTTTTTTCATTTGTCAACCTCACAAAAAGTCAATTTAAAAAAAATTGGCACATACTAACTTACTACATAGTAAACTTGCTGAGAAATAGCAAATACATGGTCAATCTTATCATGAGATCATCATTCCAGTCCAAACTGTTATTACCTATATTAGTAGGCAAAGGTAATAAATTTAATATTTAGTACAAAATAACTATTTTATATTTATATTTAGTAAAAATAACCTTTTAAGCTATCAAAATGAAGATGCATAAAACACTTGCATAGAATTACCAAAACAAATATAAGAATTATTGTAAAAATAAATACTCTAGTATTTATCTGGCTCCCTAAAAATAAGTTGACAACTCACAATGTGGTACTTTTGCACGGAACTCGGTTACAGAAACGGTACAAAACAAAACTAACGTATGCGCGTTTACAGGTGTTTATGATCATTAAACGACGGGTGTTTTAGCGAAATATGAAAGTTTTTAGTTTAAGATACTTTTTATCTAAAAAAAACATTTTTGAAATTTTTCGAAATGTATGACTTTTGTATTTAAGGAGCGACATATTCTCTAAAGATATTGCAGGCTTCCTCACAATGTTTTCAGTCACGCTAATAGATAAAGTGATAAATAGCTATTATCATTTAGACATATTATATAAGTTTTAAATAGATAAATAGGGCTTGAACTCATGGTCCCCTTGTAAGGGTCGCTCGGTCTCGCCGCTGACCTATCACAGCTCATAATAGAAAACATACATAAAGCTAAATATAGAGTGGACTATTCGATGGAATACAATAGCAAATCTAAAAAAATAGCTTTGCAGTTTTGTCGTAGAGTCCGATTCCTGATGATACTTCGGTTGCGGGGCGAAACGGTTGTTTAGTTTGTTATACTGAATGTGTGAAGTGTTTATGTGTTGTGGTGGCGATGATGGTAAATTTATTAATGTACCTTTTATTTTAATGAGTGATTAGCATTTCATAATAAAAATGCATAGTTCAGTGGGCACCTGGAAAGCTACAACAATGATTTATAAATCACTACAATTTAAATTTTAATAAATTATAATTAATTTAAATGGCCCGTGGCGCAGATGGCAGTGACCCTGTCTACAGCTCCGTGGGTCGCGAATTCGATTTCCACCGGGGTCATTTTCTAAACACAGTTTGTTGGGCCTTTGAGTTTCGGTTTATGTATGTATTTAATTAAAATTAAATATGTCTATATTCACCAGCTCATTTACTTTGTCATTTTCTTTAGGAATGGATGACCGTGTATATAATTGTCCCTTATATGTATATTTATCATCATCAAACTTGCTGCCCTCACCCCACTCTATATGGGGTCGGTACAACATGTTTTAAATGTGTTGATACATGTTTTGGATAATTATACGTGTATAAGTTACGTGTGGTCAGGCAGGCGCCTCACGTTAATTTACCTCGGCAAGACATGAGGGTAGTCTATTCTAATCAATTGGATACCACACATGTGGTATCCGACTTACTATTCTAGTAAGTCGGATACCACACGGCGGAGAAGTAAAATTTACGTAAGAAGATTTAAAAAAGCGTGTTATAGTTTCCTATTAACAGGAAGAGGTTTTAATAAATCAAGAAATGTGCTAATAATAAATGCATCCTCCCACAAATGTGTCAAGAACTACAGCGGAAATTGATAAAGTCTGCGAGCGGTATCAACATCCTTCCTTTGAAAGGTACCATTTGTATTCTACGTAGTTCAGATCCATAGAGCTTTTTGATGGATCAACGAATTCACAAAGGATCACTCGGGGAATTAGTATAGAAGTACGAACTTGTATTAATGATTCAATTCTGATGATGAACTAAGTTAGAACTTTATTTACTTTATATATAAGTTTGTACAAGTTACACAGTTAAAAGTTATTAAAATAAGTAAACACTCATCATCATTCTCCTGCCCTTATCCCACTCTAAGCGGGGTTGGCACAACATATTACAAACACGTTGTTATTTTACAACCGGCCGCCTGCCTGAGGCCAATTTCCTTAGTCGCCTTTTGCGACATTTCGGTAAGATATGAGGGTGGTCTATTCTACTCAGCCGGATACCACACGGCGGAATAAGTACACACTAAGGATCACAATACGAAAGGGAAAATTAGTATCCTAACTATTGATTAATTATGAAGCGATATTTTTGTAAATTAAAACCTCTTAGTTCTGAGATTATAGCGCGTGGGTTTCTAGCAAGGTAAGTATAATATCCGTTCCTTCTTTCAGTGTCGAAAGAGAATATGTGATTTTAGAGTTGTGTTACTTTTTTTACATTTTTTTTACATACTCCAAGAAGCAATATATTTTTATTTCGCTATTTTAAGTTATTTTATATTATGTAATTTTTTTCAAATTTGTAACCATGTAACAAATTATGAATGTGAGCTCGGACATGCAGTTAGAAATAAAGGATATCATGATATGGTTATTTTAAAAATATATTGCCGCCTTTAAAGTGTATCGATATGTTAGTAGGTAAACATCACGCTTAGTTTAACACTAAATGAGTTGAGCATTTATTCTAGAAAAAATAGAAAGATACAAATATATCCTAAGTATAATCAAGTTTTGGCTAGGTGTGATCCTTTAACTTAAAAGCTTGTGATGAATTTTGAAATATAAAATTCCCACAGAAAGTTCAGAGTTTTTTGCCCAGAATCTAATTACAACGGTAACCCGTAACCACTCAGCCGTGACGACTATGCGTATCTCACGTATAATATGCAAGTACATACCTTTATACTTACTGACAATGAACAACTTAAAATATCACCCGTGAAATAGTTTAATTTAAATATTAAAGCATGCTGTCTACAAAATTAATTGGTATCTGTACGATCTTGCGCAACATGTTTTTACAGCACTCGACTTTGATCCTTATACTGAAATTGTCAATACAGAATTTGTTATTGTTGTTTTTAATGTATTGTCTGCTTTTATTTCGTATAATATCCTTAATAAACTTGACAATGATGAACTAACCGGTGTAGTTTCAATGTCCTTGCTCTGCGTAAATATCAACTTCCTGAACGACCTCCCTGCACCGGTTTTCACAAAACGAGACCGCCCTTAGTATTCGTGCCCATTTTATATAAATACAATGTAAAATAGTATCAGGCATCAGTCGTTCCACATTCGAACAACACAGACCAAGATGTTCAAGTTGGTGGTGTTGTGTGCTTTCCTCGCTGCGGCGTCAGCTGAACCTAGTGCGATTATCGCACCCATAGCCTACACGTCGAGTGTCATCTCACCCGCTACAACGACTATCAGCAAACAGGCTAGCAGCGTCATTCACCCATCGCCTCTCTACTACTCTGCGCCGTGGAACTACGCTGCACCATTGGCTCATCTTATCAAGAAGCGGTCACTTGCTGTTAGCTCTTACATCGCGCCCTCAACGTACATTTCATCCGTCCCTTATGCCACAACTTACACCGCACCTTCCCTGGCCTATACTGGAGTTACACCATTGGCAACGACCTACACAGCACCTGTCTACACGGCCGCCGCACATTTGATCAAGAAAAGGTCCGCACCCTTCGTCGTACCCAGCACATACTTAGCTCCCACCACTTACCATGCAACTCCAGTGTTGACATCTACGTACACTGCTCCAATTATTTCTACTCCTTATATTTCTGCTGCTCCTGTTACTTACACTCACTTAATTAAGAAACGATCTGCTCCTTTGGCTGTGGCGACCTACGCTGCACCAGCCGCATTCTCGCACCAGTCTAGATTAGACATCAAGTCTTCTTCTCCTGCTATTGCCACTACTTACACGTACTCTACCCCCTATTCTTACATTAGCCCCTTAGGTTTCACACATTTAGCCTAAGTATTTTGTTACGTGGAGCTCCCTACAAATGATTTGAAAATTTCTAAATTTGTTTTTCTTATAATAGTTGCCCATTACAACTGTAAATACATGTCTGATCAAATGTAAATAAAATCAATAGAATTTAAAACCTTTTTTATTATTTCTTATCATTCCACCTTCTTTAGTCGATAAGATAATTGATATTTTTAAAGTTAAGAGTAAGGAATTTATTAAGTAATACAAAATAATTTTGAAGATTTAAAAAGATAATAACATGCTTTTAATCAAATTTTCACTAGTATTGATTCCTATCATAAGCTTAAAATCATTCTAATTTTTTATCACAGTAGTAAAACTCTGATACTCTGATATCAACTCATAGACTAGATATGAAAGTAGTATTCAATAAAAAAAATTAAGACTGCGTTGAAATATTATAGTAAATTAATATATTTATAAAATTTCAAAACATAAAAATAAAACTAAAGGTCATAAAAAGTTTTATTTAATAGGTAAGTAAAAAAAAACCAAATATAAATTATACAAATATCTATTATACAAATATAATTTTAGTCGAATTGTTAGTAACGTAAATACCACTTTAGTCTTGAAGAAGGTAAATATTTTACGTTATAAACAATAATTAAATCATCATCATCATCATTCTCCTGCCCTTATCCCACTCTAAGTGGGGTCGGCACAACATGTTACAAACATGTTGTCACATGATTTGGCTACGTATTTTACGACCGGCCGCCTGCCTGACGTCAACTTACCTTAGTCGCCTTTTACGACACCTCGGTAAGAAATGAGGATGGTCTATTCTATGCAGCCGGATACCACACGGCACATACCTTAGTCGCCTCTTACGACACCTCGGTAAGAAAGGAGGGTGGTCTATTCTTTTCCGCCGGATACCACACGGCGTGATAAACAATAATTAAATATTTCGTAAAAATTTAAAATCACTGAAAATACACGAACATTTATAATCGCTTGCAGATTTAACATTAAATTAAATTAATTTTACCATTAAAACTGTTGAAAAAAAATATTGTTGTCATTATAATAACAAAATTTCAACACAAATATTTAACACGACACTAACTCATACTGCTATTACTTTTTCTGCCAATACTGATTAATTTCTTTTTACGTTATTAGACGTGACTTCAGACATCTCAGCAGAATCTTGATCTTGACCTATGAAAACTGGATGCTCTAAAGCTCTAGCCAGGGGAAGGTTATGGTAATAGCTAAGAGCTATAGGCATAAAAATCGTATCACCAATCACAGGTTTTAACGCATTTAACCTTGATTTTTCTTCATTCACAGGATACAGTGCATATAACGCTGGATTGTATATCAAAGATGTAGGTATAATAATTCCAGGTGCATGCTGTATATCTGTTCGGGATTGATGAGACACAGCACTTGGCGCTGCGTATATATTTGACGATGATTGACATTTGGTCTGATATATTAAGTACAGTAGCAAAATTTGCTTTAACATTTTGAAGACGATCTCGTTATTAATGATGTGACGTCGTGAATCGTAGTTTTATAGCGGCATAACGGTTATTATTACTCGCTTCCACGTAACAGATGATTCAAGTTCATGGTCAATGATCTGACAAGTTGTTGCATCACTGAGAGCGGTTTGCCGGATTAAGATGCAGCATTCTTGATTGAATTTACATTTATAGCTTTAGGGATTCTATGATAGGACTTTATTATAAAGGTATTGTGATAACATATTATATACACCTATAATTCAACCATATTTCTTTATGAAATTTAAATATTTATAACTTGTTAAAATTAGTACGGTTTTTATTATCGATTAAGAAGTTTTTGCCGGGGACTTGAGGCATGTTTCAATGAGCACATTCAAATATTGTGTTCTTTTTAAGGCTTAAAATATTAAAATTCTTAGGTTCAATACCACCACAACCACAACGAATACATGGAAGATAATTAAAAAAAAGTTAATTCAGACTGTAAAATCAATGTTGATTCATTTTTAGTAATATTAAATAGCAGTTATCTCTTATGTATCTTCATATTTTATTGAATAAGCTATCAGTTTATTCTTTTGATCACATTATTATATTCATCTGATCAGTATTATTTATATCTATCTTCATCATTTACCAGTAATCAAGACCACAGTTAAACGCTTGTTACTAATAAAAAAGTGTCTCTGTTGTTGGAAATGTCTATTTTCAGCAATCTGACCAAGGAAGCAAATTCCGATATTTTTTATTGATAATGAGTTAGTTCAATACCGTGGCAAATCTATTATTATATACTATCCTGTCACCGTGATTCAGAATGAACAGTATAAGAGACAGGGGTCCGGGACAGAGAGCATTAGTGAAAATTATCTCGTTAAGGTAGACAAACGTTAAATCAATATGTACCATTTAGTTTGTCTTTTCGCTTGCCTTGCTCTATGCAATGGCATTGCAGTTCTTCCTGTAGTCGCACCAGCAGTACACGCGGTACATACTCCAGTAGTGACCACATATGTTGGTCATGGATATGGTCATGCTGGACATGGATATGGTGGATATGGAGGATATGGCGTCGGAGGACATGGACATGCTGGATATGGAGGATATGGTGCAGCAGGATTTGGGCATGCTGGAAATGGGCATGCAGGATACGGTCATGCAGGATACGGCTTAGGTCCTTTGGCGCATCACGTTCATAAGAGGTCGCCTACCTTTGCTGCTGGTGGACTTGGTGCTGGTCTTGGTGCTTTTGGAGGTGCAGGCGCCGGTGAGTTCGGAGGTGCTGGTGGATTTGGCGGCGCAGGTGTGGGAGATTTTGGAGGTGCAGGTGGCTATGGAGGTGTAGGCGGATATGGCAGCGCAGGCGGATATGGCGGGGCAGGCGGATATGGCGGCGCAGGCGGATATGGCGGCGCAGGCGGATATGGCGGCGCAGGCGGATATGGCGGCGCAGGCGGATATGGCGGTGCAGGTGGATATGGCGGTTCGGGTGAAGGTGGATATGGCGGACACGGTCATGGCGTAGCACATGTTGCACCAGTTGCAGTCTCCCATCAAGCCCGCGTAGATATTCACCACGCCCCAGCAGTTATCCCTGTTGTCAAGAAAGTAATTGCCCCCGTTGTCGCAGTTCCCGCTCACTATGGTGGTCATGGAGGCGGCTTTGGCGGTTTTGGTGGCCATTAATGCAAATAAAATTATTACGTCCTAAATAACTAGTTATGTCTGTGATTGTATGAATATGTAACGAATAAAGAGTTTTTAATGAATGAAATTATATATTATTATCATTTTCACGGTATAAAAAACCTTCTAAATTGTTTTTTCACGATTTCGAATTTCTTTACATTAGGACTATTTTGTATTAAAATTATAGTTTTGCTATTGTTTAATAATTAATGTTTATTGATAGTTATGGCAAAGTGAAATGAACAATAATGAGGTTTGATCTCACTAAGCAGTTCATTTACATATATAGTTTAGCAAATAAAATTCGCATCAACTTAATCACAGTATTGAAAATTTTAATCAATCTTAATCATATAAATGTAAAAATTGATGAAATTTTTGAAAAACTTAAGCATTTTTGCACCGCACTAACATGGAGGATATAAAGACATATTAATTGAGGTTAGTTTAACATTTAAGTTCATACGAATAAAGTCGTGGGTACAACATGTACGTTTAAGCCAATTCGAATTAGAGAAGCTCATATTACATTTAGCATAACATTAATTTGCTTTAGCCGCGGGTTATAGCGTTTTGTGTTATGTAATTTTCCAAAGTAACTTCTACTAAAATAAAAGATAAACATACCATTTTCTGTTTAAATTCAAAAGTGTACAGCGTCTTTGGAATAAAAACTACAATTATATACTTTTTAAAGTGCCATATAATTTGATTTTTTTTATTAAATTTTAAAAATTTCATTTTTAAACTTGATGGTTCTTATTTTGTAATCTTTTTGACAGAAGTTGTGTCACTGCTAAATAAATAGAATCCGAAGATTAAATTATTATTCAGGTTTCGATTTTCAATTCTACCTATTAAAATATTATTCAATGTCTTTCGAATATTTCCTTGAATTTAGCACAACAGGTTGATACCCTAATCTTATTAGACTAGAGATAATGTTTGTTGTAATTAATAGATTATATATTTGTGTCTCATTACCTCTAAAGAGCAAATCGTTTTGAATCTTATTTAAGCGGTGATGATGTTTGAGTTAATTTCGTACAGGCTTTTTAGTAATTTTAAGCGGTGTTTTTTATGAAGTAAATCATACAGAATTCGGTAATTAAATAACATAAGTATTTCTGCACTATACTTGTGATTTTACAAATTTTTCATATGTACTCGTAACACTGAGCACTAGTGTACCATAGTTAAAAAGATATATAAAAGTAGGTATCAATCAATTTGCAAAAAAATATATTACTTAACGAATAATGTTTTAAGATCCTAAAATATATTTTGGTAAAAATAAAATCCGAAAAATTTAATGAATAAATTTTATTTTGGCAGTGTCGACATAATATGTACAATGGCTTAAATATCTTCAAATCTCAAAATATTCTTCATCCTGTGCTTTGAAGGCAGTCGGCCGACGATGAATCTTTTTACCAGGGATGGACAGAGAGAGCTTTGGGCACAAAAGTGGAGTACGTAAGAGGTACGGGGTAGGAAGGCACGAACGGAGAAGTGTAGGTCACAGGAGAAACAACGCTACGGACCACTGGGGCGACGGGTGACACGAATGAGCTGTAGGTCACAGCTGGAGCTACAACAGACCGTTTGGCAATGCTGTGAACACCAGCGAGGGCCTTGGCTTGGTAATGAGCGGCACGGGCAGCGACAACTTCAGGGGTGTCCAGGGGCACACCGTTGACAGCATCCAGGACTACGGCAGGCGAGTTGGGAGCCTGGGCGAAAGCAGCTACAGCGGGTACGACACCATAGCTAGATACAAAGGGTGAGTAGCCACTGTACACTGCTGGTACAACCGGTGATCCATGCACTACTCCGCTGCTGTACTGAGACACTGAGCTAACAGAGGGTACAGTATAAGCTACTGGCGACACCCAGCTAGGCTTGGCCGCGGCCAAAGCGAGCACGGAGAACAACACCACCAACTTGAACATTGTGGTCTGTGTTGAGATGTTCGATCGATGAAATTAGAACGACTGATGCTTTACATATTGCTTCTGATGTTTATATACCGGATTCCAAATTTAATGAGGTACAAAAAATGCTACCGAATCACCTTCAAATAGTTTATCGATAGCCTCAATCGCGTTGCCTGCTAATATTATTTTTATTAGGTGCTTGGACAGATACATAGACAGTTTTTAAGGCGGAAGTTAATGGACATTTCGTCGTATTCAATCACGATAAAATATATTTGTAGGCATAGTGAACACCTACATATTTGATTTCTCATAATGGGTATATCAAGATGTAGTTTTTTTGTTCGTTGATTGTACCCAATTCACAATGATCTTTACCAAAATATCAACAACTGTGCTTACTACTTAAATGTCACGTTCCTCGTAATCATTATTTATTTAGATATTGTCCTATCGTATTTAAAATTAATTATACGATGCTTATGCAAATGGTATTCCTTTCTATTATTTACTCAGAGTATTATATTATTGTGGACATTAATTATTTTTAGATATTAAGTAATGTTTTTGGATATCTATATTCTTTTTATATATAAATAAAATATATACGGTAAATAATTGATCTAAAAAAAATGTAAAGGTATTGAATAAACTCCCTAAGTCTGCACGTAAATTTCTCAGGTATATTAAGACATAGATATGAATTATTAACAATACATTAAAACTAAAGTAAAACTATACACAAGGTGGACCTTGTGTACTAGACACAAGCATTCGAACTTTTTATAAATAAAGCTTCGTATCAGAACACCGCCACGAAATTTGCCTCAGGTATTCCATAACGATATACTTAAATTAAGTATCTAATCGATCTTTATCTACGAAGATTAGAGGTTGTCGATTCTATAATAAAAACCTAATATACATTATCAGGTTTATATGTTGTAGAAAATTGAAAAAAATATATATTCGACGGTATGAAATATATCTCAACTATTTGATAAAAAAACTAGAAAATATTTTTTGTATCAACATAAAGAATGATCAAAATGTATGTATACGATTTAATTGAATATTAATTAAAATTAAGTATACACGAACTGAAAATTTGGATTGAAAACACAAAATTTAATGATTTAAATGCATAAGAGCCATTTCTATCGATGCATTAGTCTGTAAGTTAATTCCAATTTTGTCACCTTTACAATGTCAAGTCTTTCAACCATGTCGTTTTTGCTTGCATTAATTTTAGCATGGTACGTGCCTATTTTAAACAGCTCTCTTAACACTTTTTAACATATTGATGTTAAAAAGTTAGTTTTCATAAATTTTAATAGAAAAATTAGTTAATATATCGAAAAATAATGTAAACATAGATAAATTGACAAATTGGTTATTAATAGCCATTTATTAAATTTAAGTTGTAGCGAGTTTTAAAGATTATTATATTTTTATCCCATTTTTTAGAATTGGAATTAGCGATGTCATTTGTTCTTTACATAAATAATACGTTGTACATAAACGCTTAATTTTTATTATTATTGTTAAATATAATCTAACTTTTCATTCACTGTATTAAATAATTTAAATTCCTTCACATATTCCATAATTTTACTATTCTTGGTCTCAAGGAAGGAAGATCTTGAAGGAAGTTCTTATAAAATAAATCATATAAATTACCATTTACCGGTATCTAATAAACATGTACATGTAAACGCCATGCTTAAATAAGAGTGTATATTAACTATTAAAATAGTAATCTCATAAAAGCGGAAAAGGAAAAATTAACAAAATATTCAGACCTTGATAAAGTGGAATGTTAATTTTGTAGTAATTGATATTTTAAGACTAGCAATAGTTAACAAATACTCAACAGCTGTACCATTTTTTTCATTTATCATATTGCTTATAACAGTTTCATTATATTCGTCTATTTAATTTTTCTAAGGCTTAGACAATTATGTATTGGCTGCTGTTTGACATGCCCCGTCCATATATCTAGTCTCGAGAAATTATTTACTACTTAATACTTTTAAATTGATTTTAAACTGAAACGAAAGTTTTTAAGTCCCTGGATGTAATCTAATGTTTATCAGCGTATATGCCAGTATGTGTTTGTATCACATGTCTTGTACCTTATTTGTAAGAAATTTGGTGTACAAAGAGTCATAAACATGAAATAACGTGCCAGGTTTTTATTTCGTTCTTTTCATATTTTTACTCCGGGTAGATTATCTCAGATTATTATCCCAGAGAAAATTTAAAACAAAATTTATTTTCATCTATGATTAGGACTTACCGGTTTTTACAGATTACTTTTAAGTATTTTTCCCTTTATATAAACTTTGTGCCGAAGATGAAACCGCGGAGCGTAGCTAGTTCTTTATCAACGTTCCTAACAGTAACAGTAGTTATAGTCAATCGAGCGATTGCTGTTCAAAAATAATACTTGAAATCTTCGTAGTTACACAATACATAAGATGTAAACGATTCTATTGTAGCATAATTAATAAGTCTCACTTATTTATACCGCAATCTAGGTGACAGGTGCTTCTTTATTCACATGTGTAGGAGCAAAAAATACATTGACATAATTAATTCTTAATTAGGCATTATTTTATCCTTTTTTTTTGTTTAAAACTACGTAAGTTCTTATTTAATTCCTTTCAAAAATATTTTAAAAATTTAATGTGTATAACCAAAATGACGATGTTTCTGATATTTAGCAATCTAATGAATCATTAGGGATGGAATGTTTTATTCCCAACCTAAATTTCTTATTGGGTATTAATTTAAATTAAATGAGTAAACAATTTTGGTATAAATAAATGTTAATTTTTATTTCTCTGATTTACTGATCATAAAGGCTTTTCATTACTACATAAATTAAACACAGAATTTAAATGTTAATTTTATTTCTGATTGATATTTAAATGTCATTCACTGCAATTGGACTGAATAATTTCTTCGCATCTGAGGACGCTTTTAGTAAGCATGAATGCCGTAAGCACTTGGGAGGACGGGCGATTGTACAGCAACAGCTCCAACTCTTGCTAGTGGTGGTGAGTACACGATGGGAGATGCAGCGTAGCTGGACACAATCGGTGCGGCGTACGACGATACTACTGGGGAAGCTGCCACAATACCAACTGAACGTTTTTGAATCTGATGGAGTTCTTCAAGTCTCTTAGCTTCGAGATGGGCAGCGCGTGCAGCGGCCACCTCAGGAGTGTCAGTGGGTGCGACGGGGAAAGCTGACTCAATCGACTCGATCTTAGCGGGAGAAGATGCAGCGACAGGTGATACAGCGGCAGTCTTTACTAATGCAGGGGCGATAAAGGGACCGTTGTCAGGAGCGAAGATGGATGAAGTGTAACTCTTGGCGAGAGGTGCGCTATAGGTAAGGGGAGCGCCAAAGGCCAGGGGAGCGTTATAGGCTAAAGGAGATGATACTGATACTGCGGCAGGACTAGCAGCAATTGGGGCGGCATACGCGATGGGTGGCTTAGCAACATAAGTGCGTTCCACTGCTGGCGCTATAAACTCAGTATTTATAAAGGCAGGTGATGATTTAATATCGATTCGAGACTGTGATGATACTGCAGCGGCAATGGGAGCGGCATATGCTAAGGGGGAAGATAAGATGGCCGGTTTAGCAACAAAAGTGCGTGCCACCACTGGAGCGGCGAACTCAGTCTTTACCACAGCCGGTGATGATTTAATGTCTATCCGAGATTGATGTGAAACCGCAGCTGGTCCGAATGCTACCGCGGGTGCAGCATAACTCAATGCCACTGGTAAACTAGGCTTGGCGGCGACTAGCGCCATTACAGAAAACAACACCACCATCGATTTCATCGTGGTCTGTGTTAGTTCAGGTGTGAACGACAAAAGAATGTATACTGATGCTTTCTTTCGGTCATGAAACGTATTTATACTGCACCAATTCCCGATGCATCAAAAGTCAAGTTCAACGTGTATTGTAAACTTACCTACATCGTCGAATGCGTCCAAAAACAAGTAATATATGGAATTGTTGAGCGACAAAGTGAATTTTTATTTTTATTCATTATATTCTTAGATGTTCAGTATACGTAGTTTTTAAATGTATGAACTAAAGGAAATATTCTTTAGTAAATATGTTATGGCTTTATTATATGACTTAGTAAGTAAAGGGGAGGAGAACTATCGTTGTATGAAGTTTTTGCATGATCAGCAGGCCTACCATGAACTCTTAGTGCGACTCAATTGAAGACGGTAACTAAATTGTTTTGCTTTTTCATACCATGACGTCTTAAAGACGCACACTTTAAGTCGTTGCCGAATGAGCGTTCGGAATGCGTCCTACAAACATTTGAGTAAAAGAGACAGAGTTATCTATAGTTCATATAACGTTGTCATTTTCAAACACACTTCATTGGTACGAAAAGAAAGCGTTTAGGTTTAAGTGCTGACTTTGAATTGAATCGTTTTCTAAAAGTTCATGCTACCCTACTGCTCGAAAGTGAGGAGATCCGTAGAAGAACATGTCGTGTTGCCAAATTAATTTGCCATGGGCAATACTTCCTGCTATAAGCATTACGAACAATTGATGGGCGTTAATGTATTATGGAATTCTAGAAGAGCCGAGACTACCATAAAAAGAAGGTGCAATATAAGGAAACAAAAAATCTTACGGAATACAATGAATTCAACATTGTCTGTACAATTTATGATACCAGTTTGATTGCTTATTGTATCAGGTTATTAAAGTTCCTCATAAACATCGGGGTAAATGTCGGCCTACTTGAACTAGTATAGTAGTTCGAGTCCATTGAATCGTGAACATTATTTATTTTTAGGTGATCTATAACGTAAAATGTTAAGGTTTATGTTGGGACCTTGAGCGGCTTTCGCTTCTTGAAGTGTTGCCACCGGATAACTGGGCGTTGTTGTCTCCTAGTATCTGTTACGAGTTGATACAACGTAAAACGAAATAATAATAAACCAACAAATATGTACTATACTTTTGGCGTACAATATTGAAAGAAATATCGATGTTTTTAAATTTCTTCAAATTCTTTTGTTCTCTATAAGAATAAGATAATGAGAGCAAATGATCTTTAGCGTATATTTGAAAGTATGAACAATGTTTACGTGTATCTGAAATTCCTGTATAAAATAAATGTACATACTCAATCAATATTTCTGGGATATGTGCGTGTAAAAAACTTAATATAAATGACTTAACTGTTATCTATGTTAAAATCCTCACCACCCAATATACCATATTGCGACTGTCTATGCTAAAATCAGACAAATTGTAAGCGACACAATTGATATCTGTTAACATCTTCACTACCCAATATACCATATTGCGAGTTTGTCTATGCCAAAATCGACGATATTATAAATGAGTCACTAGTTGTCTATGCTTAAGTCGAAAACACTTGTAATATACACATACATATCTCCGCGATACACACATATACAACAGACTGACATGTTATATATGCTTAAATCGGACAAACTATAAATTGATTACTTGTTGTCAATGCTACATTCTGACAAAGTATAAATGTAAAAAACTCGATTATTGTCTATGTTAAAATTCTCACTACCCAATACAAGTACGATAATTGTAATAGTTGGTATTGAGCTTCCAATACACATATATGCATTCATCAATGCAAATCCTTACCTACCTTATATTAAATATGTACAAAAAATGACTCCTGCATAAATCTCAACCAAGCGGGTATTGCAGGATAGATAGCCTATATTTGTCTCCACAACCACCATAATCACTTTAGCCGTGCCGGAGAAATTTACTATAAACCTTCCTCGAAAATCTTTCCATAAAAATATTAACTACCTACAAAAATCCGTTTAGTAATTTTTGAGAAAATCGATCACATACTAACAGCTTTTGGTGACTTTGTTCTATATCAAGTGTAATTTAAAAAAATCGGTGTAACAACTCTATATTATATTTGTAACAGCAATTGAACATGATCGCACTTTAAGTGGTAGTATGCGGAATAACTCTCCCGTATATGGATATCGATTAATCCATAACTTCGTTTGTGTTTCTGTATCATTAATTTGCGTCACAAAAAATACATTATGAAAACAATGATCTTATTTATATTAATGTTTAATACCGAAAAGGTGGCCTTACATTTTTCATTAACTTATGGGTTTCTGAGTACATCTTAATTATTGGGTTATGGCAAGGATAACTACGTACGTCGCTCCTTACTGTGTGTATTTATAATACTCGTTATAAATTAAATGCCTTTAAAATTAATGTTTAATACACATCTTTTACATCCGATGGACGTTCCACTGTTGGGCTCCACATAGGTTTTTTCAAGGAATTGACGGCAGGTCTTGTAGCACTTTATTATTATTTTAATAACGGAAATCGTTCTGTCTGTTTAAATGTTAAGCTTTTTACGACTAATCGACGATTATTTAAGAGATAAAAATGCCTGGACTTAATATATCTCCAATAATATTTAGTTTAATTTTTTTTTTTTTTTAGTATTGTCACTATTAGTGTAATTTATATTGTTTATGAAATTATAACGTTCAAAAAGTGTATGCTAATACCAATTTTGAATAAAATGTTTGATTTAATTTGATTTAATCCACCGAAACAAGTTTGCTGAAATTTGGCCTAATTAAAGATTATGAACCAAATAAAAAAACCTTTTTTTCGGATACAGGGAAGAAACACATATTGCATTACTGATGGTAGGTACATAAATAAATAAATAAATAATAAATATATACACTTACACACAAGGTTAAATAAACGATCTGCTGAATCGACATAAGACTTAAAAAGCCTCTATTTGCATAAAAACGTTATCATATAATATATATAAATATATGGGACGCTTACACTTGCTTGTTATTAATTTTGTGTTATAGAAAGAATAAACACATCTACAGATACAAAGTATACATTTTTTGTATTTGTAGCTTTATTTATTGGCGGGTTAATAATCGCAAGACAACCAGAGTTTTTAAAAGCAGAATATCAAACATTAATAAATAAATCAATAAATAAATATATGAGACACTTACACACACGGTCGTCCGACCCCAAAGTGAGTAACTTAATACTTGTACTATGGGTGACGGACAACTGGTAGATATACTACATATATAATTTTAAATACGTACTTAAATACAAATATACAC
The DNA here is from genome assembly GCA_947086505.1 of Morpho deidamia. NCBI lineage: Eukaryota > Metazoa > Arthropoda > Insecta > Lepidoptera > Nymphalidae > Morpho > Morpho deidamia. Next base: position 9,210,444 of record CAMTZC010000027.1, read on the forward strand.
ACAGGCTCGAAGAACCAACAAATTGTTTATAGAAAATGTTGGCCCTCGTCGGGAATCGAACCCGCGACCCGTGGAGCTGAAGGCAGGGCACTACCCACTGCGCCAACGGGCCAATCGAACGAGAGGACTGAAGTCGCGGAAATAGTAATTTATAAAAATAGTCATAATGATGATGTTGCTTATTATACTATTAAATAAAAGCAAAGGCTGTATAATATAAAAATAAATAATTTAATATTGTTAACAATGGTCGAATTACAGGATTTTAGTTATAAATAAATATTGACTGTTGCATCTTGACGAGGCCGTGGTGTTAGGGCCTGGACGACTATTACCAGCCGTGACCAGCCAGCACTGGGCCATGTCCTGCCAGGACTGGGCCGTGGGCGGCGAAAGCGAGAGGAGCAGGCGCTGCGGCTACAGCTACCGCTGGCGTGGCAATCTGTTACAACAAATTATTTTAAAGTCCAACTACAATGTTACTATAATTGCAAATACAATTATTGAAATACTTATAAATGTTTCCAATAATATATCAAAACTATTCTTAAACAAATTTATTACGCGTAATTACTTTTATATTAATTATTTTTCGTCACAGCACAATGCCGCCAAAATATTACCCTATACTTTTTTTATATTCCCTCAAGTTGAGGCCAATATGTAAACTTCCTAATACACTAAACTCTATACAATAATTATTATCAATACAATATTAATATTATAGAAATGTTAAAATTGCTAACAGATTACTGAAGTTCTGCTTTTGATACACTTGTACAAAAAAACTAACGTGGAGCGGTGCTATCTTTCCAAAAAGCTTGAAGGAACCGTTTAAACGACTTGTATAAAATTTGTGTCAATTAGTGTCTATCAAATTTGACGTATTTTTTTTGACGTTTCTTATCAAATATCGTTATCAAATTTGACGTTTTTCCCCCCAGTGTTATGTAGCCGTATATTGTAATGCTTGAAAAAAAACTAATCGGGCAAAATTGTTAAATTTGGAAGATCAGAACACAAAATTTATTTTCTATCAATCTGATTAATATTTGAAAAAAGCACCTATAGTAATTTCATTTTTATGAGAAAGTATTTTATAAAAACTTACCGTGCAATACTCATATTTACACCGACCATACACGGACAGAGTTCAACGAAAAGAATCTTACAGAACTACCGATACTCATTATATAAATTTATAGAATGGGTGGTAATAATTACAACAAAGCATAAAACTAATAGTTATATCATAACTTACTTCAAACTCACATGAATATTACTCTATACTTACTCTCACAGTGTTAGCGTACGACGTAGCAACTGGGACCGCTTGTTTAACGACGGGAGCACTGAAGACGGGAGCGCTCACCACTGCAGGGGCGCTGACTACTGCCGGAGCACCGACCAGGCCGTGGCCCCAAGGGCTGGCGATTGGGGCAATTAGGCCAGCGGAGGCATAAGCCAGAAAGGCGAAGAATACAACCTGAAATAATAAATATAAAATTACAAATTATAATAAGCGCCTGTAACAATCCCACTGAGCAAGGATCTCCTATTTCCTATAAAAGCAGGATTTCAGGTTAAGCTGCGCTAATATTTATTAACAGGCTACATTTAGGAATTCTCTAATGATGTGTCCAACAAAATATTTTCATTCATCGTAAAAGCAATTTAAATTGTTATCAATCACATAAGCTTTATAGAATAGTCATATGCGTCCGAAGATACACATTTGACTTGAAAAGGAATGAACAAGTTTTCTATTGATTCGCACATAAGAAAATTCCATCAGTTCTTTAAAGTTTTTTTATCTTTTATTAATTAAACCTCTTTCAATTTCAAAACAACTTTTACTTTACAAGTTACTTTGGGGATGGACGACCGTGTGTGTAAGCATCCCATATATTTATATTTATATATTTTATATGATAACAAGTTTTAATGCAAATAGAGGCTTTTTAAGTCTTATGTCGATACAGTAAATCGTTTATTTAAGATTAATAGCACTGTTCTTTGTTTCAATGAATTGATGTTTTATTCAACCTTCACTCGTTTGTTTACAAGCTTTATTTAATACTATACTTTCAAGGAAATAAACAATTTCTTGGTATTTAATGCTAATTGAAATAATGTAAAGTTATTTTAAAACCTATTTAAAGACTAACAGTTTCTCGGTATAATATTATTCCATATATATCCACTAAAAGCCTGAGTGTCTGTTACAGTTTCAGAGTTAGTCCGCTAGAGCAGTATTAAAAGATATTTGTTAAAATTTAGTCTTATATAACCGAATAACATCTAGACTAAAAAAAAGCGTCTTTCCTTAGGGATTGTTTTACTTTCAGGTTTAAGCTTTCGTCAACTGAAGTGCGTGACCGAGTACACTTATTAACGCAGTTACCTAAATATTAAAGTGCATTAATAAATATAATAAGTACGACTATATTAAACCAATTAAAAATCCTCTTAAAAATCTTAGTCTTAATGAAAATGAATGTTGCCCTTGGTCATCGCATCAGACGTCATCCTGCCCTTATCCCACTCTAAGGGCGGCACAACATGTTAAAAATATGTTGTGACATGATTCGGGTACGCATTTTACGACCGGTCGCCTGCCTGACGTCCACTTACCTTAGTCGCCTCTTACGACACCTCGGTAAGTAATGAGGTTCGTCTATTCTACTCAGCCGAATACCACATGGCACACATCGCATCAGACGTGAACGTATGAATTAATTTTTACTGATGGTGTTAATTATTGCCAGGAGAAGGTTCTTACGAATGATAAAAATTTGTAAATTTAGCGGCACATTAGAAAATTTAAGAAATACTGTCTTAATTAAATAGTTAAGACAGGATCACGTCTGTCTGATCTGATTAAATTTAAACTATGCCAACATAGTTTAAATTTAATCAATCTTAAGTAGCTACCAATTGCTACTTAAGATAGTATTAAGCATTCACTTAATATTGTCTTGGTCATATTTCACACTCTATAAGGAGTTCAGTCACAATTTGTAACAAAAAATGTTTATAAAGTCACGTCACGTCACTTTAGAAATGAAACGAATTTATATAACTAAAGTACACACTTTACCTTACTGAAACAGTTATTGACCTATTATGTCTACATGTTACAGCAATTTTTTGTGTGTATTATACTACTATTGTTGATTTAATGCCTGTGCTAAAAAAAATAGGCAAGAAGTAGCCAAATTTATTGTAGGTACACCATAATCTAAAAATATAATCATACAAAAAGGCGGGCTTATCGCAGCAATCTGTTCCAAGCAACCCTTGGGTAGCGGACATGCCACAAAAAATAACATAAGGATCTATGTATATTAATTATTTATAATATATCAGGATAAAAAACGGATGCGTAATCTAATTTTGGTGAAAAGGTTAGCAGCCGCCAAAATCTTTCTTTGACCTCAGTGATTTGTAAAACCGGGGAGAGTGCTTCAAAGAATTGCAAAAGTAATTTATTTGTTTTTATATTTTCTTATAATGTTATACTTCCCTTATATTGTTGGGCCCTCAACATAGGACTTAAAACAGTCTCAGTAGATATTTCAAAAGGCAACAATTAAAAAATCGGTCTACAATTATATATTATATAATATCTTCTGTATTTTGTGATAAAACGAACAGCTAGAATCTGTATGAACCGCTTTTATAGAAAGAGTAATCTGAGTATATATCTATGAGAAATAATTAGCACTTAAAAGAAAACATTGTATCAAGCACTTTAAGTAAATTTCGACATCAATCTTGATCGTAATTTATTTTACAACCATCATGTTGAGGTATCTATTTACATGATATGACTAAATAAAAAATGTATCGATTTTGGTACCAGATAACCGGCCTTGTTAGGTCGTTGCCGTTAACGAGAATGTCAAGTTCAAGACAATAAAAACGAGACTCGAGTATGTAAAAACTGCTTTAAACTTTCATAGTATCGAGGAGACAGACTATATATATAGACCATCTCCATGTATAGACATGGAGATGGAGATGGACAAAGGAAAGCCAGTTATGTATGAAGAATATAGATTCTTCATACATAATTGGACTTCCTTTTGTAATTTCAACGAAAATGAAGTTTGAGTTTATGTGAAATATTTTTGTTATATAAATTTATCTATGATAGCCCAGTGGAGAAACCCTGCGACTCTCTAGAGATGATCATGGATTCGAACCCCGGGCAGGCACGAAAGAGTTTTTCTCGAACAACTTATGCGTCTAAGCGATCATTGCAATTTAACACACGCTTTTCGTTGAAGGAAAACATCGTGAGGAACCCTGCATATCTCAAGAGAATTCTAGGGATATGCCTAACCTTCCAATCTGCATTTGAGCAGCGTGGTAGGTCTTAGCTTAGGCAGTTACTTTATATAAATTTTTGTCTTGTTTTATGGTGTTTATATACACACTTATGATAATGTTAGTAATTTTTGTTTTTTTTTATTAATTTTCTCTGCCTACTATTGCGCATGCGCAAAGGTTGATTGGTGAAGAATGCTGAATGCATTAAGTCCGTCTAATATACAATTTTATATAAAAATTTATTAAAAATCATATAAAAGAAGCGATTTTTAGATAATAAAAATTATCAATTAAAATAAAACATAATTTTTTTGAGAACTCGAAGATTTCTAGAAGTAGAAGAACGGAAAAACTAAAATAATAAGAGAATTTAAATAATCAACAGTATATTGCAGTAATAAAGGTAAACAAACGTAAAATTTGTATTCCGTTGCGAAGGTAAGTGAAGTAATAAATATATGAGAATAATTACATATATCATTGGACTTATTTTTATCAGTTATTGACCGCGTGATTTTTTTTTAGCACAGAACATAAATGTGATGTTGATGTAATTTTTTAAATAAATAATAAATATATATATGGGATACTTCACACACAAGGTCGTCCGTCGCCAAACTAAACTTGATACTTGTGTTATGGGCGACAGACAACTGGTAAATATATAAATCTACAATTTTAAATATATAATTAAGTAAACATATACAACAAAACTCGAATAACCAACACATTGTTATTCGAAAATATTGGCCCTCCGCGGGAATGGAACCCGCTACCCGCGGAGCTGAAGTCAGTGTCACTGCTAGCTTTGTCAACGGGCTAGCAAATTTTTTGTATGAAGAGTAAGGTAAAATAGAGGAGATAAGCAAATATATATAATTAGTAAGAAATAACGTTAAATAAATGCAAATAGCATTTCGTCTGTAAGCATAAATTGAGAAATAAACTATACAAATTACAATAAAAAACTGTAAATGCTAAAAATATTGTTAACTATGTCATGAGAGCTAATTAGAGTATTCTGTAACAATAATAAAGTTATGTAAATAAATCAGATATCACTTGATAAACTTTTTGTAAACTTATACAAGTGGTAAACAAAATATTAAACAATAACATTATATTTATTGAAACGCTCGATTACGCTACAGATAAGTTTGTATTTAACACGGCTATTATGTTAACCTAGGTGATAAACTGCGCCAGACGTTTGACTTTGACCTTTTGATCGATAAAGCATCTTCAAAGCTATTTCAGTAATAGATGTAGGGCTTAAGAATTTGCGAATTGAATAGTTGACACTATTGTAAACTCTGGTATAAGATAAGACACGGAGGGCAAATTGAAAATTTCTGTATTGTGTTTATATTTATAACGATTTTCCAGTAATTCTAAAATTTACAAATTTTATAAAATTATTAACATTTATTAGAATGATGTAAATGTTCTTTTATAATATTTCAATCTTATAACATTTTATTTAAATATTTACATTGACTTCTTATAGGGAATCTAATTCTTTTTTTCCTTTTTCGAGAAGTCAATATTTCGAGACAAGATATTTCATGTTTCTCCCTGACAAGACAAAGAAAACAATGAATACTTTATCTAATTATTGTATTTATGTCACAAATTGTATATTATTTATTTTTGTGCATTTCTTTTCAAAATCCGTCCGTGCGCGCAATTATTATAAAAAAGGAAAAATTTTAGGCTTACGCATTAGTTTTTAAGATTAAAGAATATTATTTAGGCATAGAATTTAAATTTTATCATGAATACGATGATTGGATTCTGTTATATAAATAAAAATTACGAATGCCCATTTCGTTACAGAATCTGATCTTTTGAGTTTTTAAATATAATACCGCTCATAAATTATATTTTATACGATAAAAGCTATACCGGGCATATATATATATATATATATATATATATATATATATATATATATATATATATATATATATATATATATATATATATATATATAAAGAGTATAATTTTATATATATATATATATATAGGATAGAAAAATCGCGTCTTTCGTTTGGGAATGGGCAACAATATATTATATAATTGAGGCTATATTAAAACTAAATTTGTTGCGAATGAAGTCAGGGTTACAACTAATATTTATAAAATCCTGTTTCTTACCAGCTTGTACATTGTGATGTTGGGGATGTGATTACTTGAAAGCCGTTAAAGATTTGAAAATGAATGTGCAAAGGGCTCGGACTACAGTGCTTTTATACTGCTTAGATACATAACTCGGCCAAATCTGTCTAACCCTACGATCGGGCCTAGGTCATGTATATCACTTGATCTAGATAATGCCTTTAGTACAGGTAGGAGAAAAAGTATTATGTATATTATTGATATAAAATTATACTCTTTTTTGCTATACTTTTTAATGTTTGATATAGCTGATGAAACACAAATTTATTTCTGTCGCTCTAGTCGCTCAGTCACTTTATCCTGTGATCAATATCCTTAGTATTGAGGAATCGTAATTTTAGGATCCATTGGAAATAACATTCCGTCACCATTGCTTCCTGTACATACTCGCCCAGAATCCCACTAGAGGAGGTATAAACTTTTACACACCTACAAAATACTATTGACTATCATTGTATTCGGTAAAAAAAATTTTATTTATAAAATGCAGTCACGCGTTGCTGTGGCTCAGGGTGGTTTCGAACTATTATATAATTATAATTATAGGGTGGTTTCGCCACAAAACACAACGCAACAGTTTAAAAAATGCTCCGATCACCACCAAACTTTAAAGGATCATCCGCTGTGTCATTCTAAAGATTGTCCAAAAATTTTATTAAATTCGGTCGTTTCGGAGTCTTAAGGACATACAGAAAAACATTCATTTTTATATATTAATATACATAAAATAAGGTCAGGATCGATCAGGTATCTATTGTTTGCAACAGTTACCGTTTATTAAATCAGGCATTTTAATATTTTTAATTAATAATCCAAAGTTTATAAAAGTTGTATTACATTAATCCAAGGCAATGTATGTTTTTGGTTACATGACATGTATATGTATATAATAACATGTTCATATCTGATTTAATTTTATTTAATTGTGTTAAATTAATAATGGTGTTTAATAACGTTGGGGGTTTAATATAAAAGAGCGCGAATATGTATGATATTTTTCTGTGTCTATAATCGATATATATCGATAATACTCAATTGCGTGAGGGAAATGGAAACTTAATCACAATAGATAATTTCTAACGACACATTCTTTTAATAACTTAATATAAACATTTTATTTGGAAAAAAGGACATAAAACTAAAATAAGTGTTCTATGAAAATAGGACCGCTGGAAAATCTCAGCAAATTACTCAGGAGCATTTGGAAGTCACATGATACCCGACCCAAAAATTTGGCACAAGTTAACACGTTATTTATATTGAAGATACAAGATCCTTTTTATCTCGGTTAGTGAGTTCTCCAGAGTAAAACAAATAATTTTGGGCGGACGTTGACGCCTTCTAAAGAAACATTATCCTAAAAGATAAAAGGCATATTAGGTTTTGATAACATTTCTATTTGTTACACTGTGTTAAAACCCTGCCTCAATTCAACTTAGCCTTAATCTGGAATATTACCATTAAATTTAATGATTAAAATTAATTCGTGTTCTATATATTTATTATTTAACAGATTCGTTCCCTGAAATTGGGCCAGCCTTTTATAAACTCCTGAGATCGAAATCATTGTTCCAATATGAATTTTGGACTTATAGGCATGACAATGTTTATCCGTTTAAAGTAGCAGCCTGTTACAATCCCACTGCTGGGAATAGGCCTCCTCTCTTCGTTTCTGAAGAGAAGGGTTGGAGCTAAGACCTACCACGCTGCTCCAATGCGGATTGGTAGGTTACACATATCTCCAGAATTCTCTAGAGATATGCAGGTTTCCTTACAATGTTTTCCTTCACCGAAAAACGTGTGATAAATTCCAATTATCAATTGGACACATAAGTTTTAATGGAATAACTCATTGGTGCCTGCCTGGGTCTGAACTCGTATTCCCCTCGAAAAAGTCGCACGGTCTCACCGCTGGGCTATCACAGCTCATTAGGTAAACATAAGCTATTTTGAAAACGGTAACAAAGTTGAAAAATATTTGTAATCTTGTAATGTATAGTTGGTTTATTTTATCTGTATTTAAACAAATTTAAAAATAAACTTTGATTATTATCATATTTAGAATTAGTTTTAGAATATACTCGTATAATATTCACACAAGCTTTAAATCATATTAAAGCAAAGGTAAGGGCATACCAGCCACCTTAAAAGCCCTTCACTGTAATGGGAACATAAGTGAAACTAATTTTATAATTTCAACTCCCGAAGAGCGTTCTAAAAATAGGTGTTTTAAGGGGAAATAATTTACATTCTACGTAAAAATGGATGTATAATTTGAGTAATTAAGGAGTCTAAATCTATTTCGTACAGTTTTTTTTATTGTTAAATTTTATTGGTTTTACCATATGTCATTTTAAATCTATTAATAAATCTATTTTGTAGTTTTTCTTTTAATTTTAATCTTTATCAATTTTATTATTTATGTTACTAGCTTACTTCGATTACATACGTTTGCATACTAACTTCTACCCACAATTTTACTTGCAAAAAAGCTTCCAATTCTTACAGTCTAGCTCTATACTTTCTTTCTCATATTTCTTGATGAAGTATTGGGTTGACAAATAAATGTATTTTTTAATTAAAACACACATACTTATTTTACAAGCCGAACATACCGTCAAAATTGACGGTATTCTTCGGCTTCAATATACGCCATACCCAGGCATTTTTGTGTACTTTCTGATAAAATAAAAGTCTATAAGCTGTATCTTATATTTTAAAATGAAAGGAAAAAAATTTTTTTTTCATTTTATTTTATTTAATTATATTTGATATGATTTGAATATTGATCTTAATTTCATTACGTTTACATGTTTTTCAAAAGGATACAAAGTATAACAATCAGAAGGTGTGAGGAGCGAAAAAATAAGGCGGTTGCTTGAATGTTAAAGCTCCAGATTAATCACCTTCAGACATGACTGAGCCTAAAGCTTAAACAACGACTACAGAGCCGTCCAATACAGTATTAATTCATTTAAATATTATATATTTCAATTTTTGATACTCTCCAAATTTAACAACACTGGCTTCCCATTACAACAAAAACGTCCCTATTGCCCTAATAAAGCTACATATGCTGTAAAATAATATTTTAAAGGCTTAAGTGCATTGTGGGCAATAGTACTTTGAACACTTGGTTGTTATAACTTACGACTATTTTTAATTCCCTTCATTCTATGTGCATGGGGTTAAATTACGTTTGAATAGTTTTGATACTTGATACAAACGTTTTAAAAAAAAGTTACCAAAGTACTTTTTTTAATTTTAGAAATTGGTAAGAGTAAATATAAAAAGTTAAACAGGTGTGTGAAGAAGGATTTAAACTTAACAACCTGAAGTGAATGAGCCTAATGTCTGTTTAGGTCAAGGATATAAAAGACTTATTGTTCTGAAAGACGTTTCTAGTAAAAAACACTTCCATAGATCCTCGGTTCAGATGAGACAAAAATGTACCTCAATAAGACTTTCAAGACCAACCATGACCTAGATTGAAGAGCTTCTAATACTACTAATATTGAATCTGCGTTCAGAAGAATTCATATTTCTATTTATTTACACAGCTATAATATTTCCTGTCTTACTCATTTGCGAACCTCCTTTCCACTGTTAAACAACTGCAATATGTTATTTGACTATTTCTGACTCCAACACAAGTGTTTTTTTATTTTGGAGCGTTTGACAATATCTGCCGTGTGATATCCGGCTGAATAGAATAGACCACCCTCATTTCTTACCGAGGTGTCGTAAAAGGCGACTAAGGTAAGTCGAGCCGCCGTGTGGTATCCAGCTGAGTAGAATAGACCCCCCCTCATTTCTTACCGAGATGTCGTAAATGACGACTAAGGTTAGTTGATGTCTGGAAGGCGGCCGGTCGTAAAATACATAGCCAAATCATATGACAATATCTTGTGCCAACCCCACTTAGACTGATTACGAGCAGGAGGATGATGATGATGATGTAGTGTTTGACAATATATTATATTAACAAAAACATTAAAATAATGAGGCTGTCTTTATATTTTAAAAATTATACCGACCTTAATTTTCTTGTATCAAATGTTTGTGTCACAAACAGTATATTCGAGGTTTATATTTATTATAAAAGTTGTCTATATCGTAGTCAGCTGTTGAACAAAACTTTGACGATTCCTAAATAATACTAGATATCAAAGATAGTAAAAACTTTTTACTATCCCACATTTAGATTATTGAAATGACTAAAGGTGGTTAATCTAGTTACTTAAGGTTTTGTTATTAGTGGTTGCGCGTAAGAAATTTATTTCATGAAAATAACTCATTTTAACGTATTCACTTGGAGCAATATCAGATTGCAGAGCAATTAACAACAGAGACTTTATTATTAAAAGCACCTAAATCACGATGCCAAAATTTTGGTACACAGATAAGAAAAAATATCAGTTCGTTAAATGCAGTGTTTTTAATCATACTTACTAAAGTAAAGGGTCATAGGCAGGCCTCGAGATTGTTACAATAAATAATGAGAGCGAAGATGAAACTCGTATCTTTGTCTAATCACACATAAAAAAGGAAGACAGATAAATACAGTGTCATTTGCTTTCTCCTTTTTTCTCTTTATTGTAATAGGGCACTGGTTAGGCTAGTTTCCTTACTCTAATATAATAACTCTATGATCAAAATACACGTTTAGTGAAGAACTGTTTGACTTTGAAATGGTAAACACTAGCTAACTTTTACACTTTTTAACACTAACTTTTTCCTTTTAGGGTCGGTGTCATCCCGTATGTAGTATTCTTTATTCTATTATACAAATGAGGGACTAGTTATAAATTAGTAATATACATAAATAAATAAACATATGGGACATTTACACACACGGTCGTCCATCCCCAAAGTAAGTAACTTAATACTTGTGTTATGGGTGAGAGACAACTGGTAAATATATACATATATAGTTTTAAATACATACTTAAATACATATATACACCCAAACTCGAAGAACCAACAAATTCTAAATAGATTCTAGATAAATCTAAATAGAATTCTAAATAAATCAAATTCCAATTGTAAGGTTCCATGTAAAAAAGAAGAAAATATTAAAATTAAAACTGACTATAATGTACAATATCAGTTTCATTTCTGTATCGCATTCGAATGCTAGAACTCTATTTCCTTACACAATGAAATAAAATGAAACACTTTAATTTTGTTTAAAAAACAGTTTTAATGCAATTATTAATTAATACAAGATAATGGGTATTGAAAGACGTGGTCAAAAGATTTCTAAAAAGCAAGATTGCTACGTAGTCCGCCGTGTGGTATCCGGCTAAGTAGAATAGACCATCCTCATTTCTTACCGAAGTATCGTAAAAGGGGACTAAGGTAAGTTGACATCAGGCATGCGGCCGGTCGTAAAATAACAAGCCAAAACATATAATAACATGTTTAAAACATGTACCTATATATCCACAAGCTAATCTGTGAAAAGTTCTCACGAGTACATACTATATGGTAAAGTAGGGCAGCGTTTCAATGACATTAATCTATGGTCAGCTGACTTGTTATCATTTCATATCGCTATATAGGCATACGTGAGCTTAGTCCTAGCGCTTATTCTAGCTTTATTTCTATACTACAAGGTTAACAGAACAAATAAAATAGTTATCGATCTTGGATGAGTTAATTTAAGTGACGCATACTTTTATTTTATTTTTATTTTACAGTAAAATGTATCCGGCAGAAAAGAATAGACCACCCTCCTTTCTTACCGAGGTGTCGTAGAAGCGACTGAGGTATGTGCCGTGTGGTATCCGGCTGCATAGAATAGACCACCCTCATTTCTTTCCGAGGTGTTGTAAAGAGCGACTAAGGTAAGTTGACGTCAGGCAGGCGGCCGGTCGAAAAATACGAAGCCAAATCATATGACAACATGTTTGTAACATGTTGTGCCGACCCCACTTAGAGTGGGATAAGGGCAGGAGGATGATGATGACTTTTGTTTTACAGTAAAATATTGAAGAACTATTATACTAAGACCTTTGCTTTTCCAACGCAGAAATATGACTTCGCTACTCCTTGAAGCTTTTATATTTTTTTATTGAGAAGTGTAGCTTAGCTGCTCTGACTATTCTCTATATCTAATGTAGGTTTTGCAAAACGCATGATGTAAATACGAATTGAGCTTTTGTTTATAAAAATAAATTGTCTGTTAGATTAGATAATTTAAATTTTGGTAGCCCTTTGGTAAGGATCACGTTTTTTAACCATCGCAGATTTTTGCTGAATAATTTCATTAAAATATGTCTTAAACGTATATAAAATACTAGGAAACAGCTCTGATTGTTGTGATTATGATATTAATTTTCACGTTTGGAAACCGTTACAATTTTCCATTCTAACGTGTTAATAGTTATGAATAAATGATCACGCACTTTTCATGGCAAACATCGAAAGAAAGTTCGATAGATTATATCTAGAAAATTCCAGGGATATTTGTATCTTACAATACGCACTTAAGTACAATGGCGTGACTAATTTTCCTTCTCTCAAGAAGAAGAGAGAACGAGTATTCAAGAAGTTTTCGAGTTAAAGCCCCCATATACATATTTTCAGCTCTGATTAATAATTACCGTATTAAATCAAATTAATCACAATCAATTACAGCACAAAAAGCCTAAATTTTTGTGACCTGTCGTATGTCTATGATATACATCAAATTAAGTGTAAGACCCCTAAATTCGGAATTGAAATTGGGACAATTAAAGGATATGCGATATTTTCAAATGAATTTCAGATAATATAATATTTTTTTTTCATTATTTAAGATCAAGTACAGAATGCTATTAAAAATAAATATACAAGTTAAATTGATTGTTGAGCTTCACATAATAAAACTCCAAAATATGATCTGGACATGCAATGTTAATTCAAAGTTACTCAAACGGATCACATTAAAAAAGAGAAATAAAAGTAAATATACAATAAAATAAAATACAAATAAAAGCCTAACGGTATCCATCATCCATTGACAGTTCCTTTTTCCAGAGTACTACGGAAATGGCTAATTCTTCCACAAAAAACATTAAAATTTATATTATTAGTACAGCTTTATTGTAAAAAAAAAAAAGTAAAGTAGCGGCCTGTTATAATCCCACTGCTGGGTATAGGCCTCTTCTCTCCGTTTCTGGAGAGAAGGGTTGGAGCTAAGACCTACCACGCTGCTCCAATGCGGATTGGTAGGTTACACATATCTCCAGAATTCTCTAGAGATATGCAGGTTTCCTCACGATGTTTTCCTTCACCGAAAAGCGTGTGATAAATTGCAATTATCAATTAGACACATGAGTTTTAATAGAAAAACTTATTGGTGTCTGCCCGGGTTTGAACTCGTGTTCCCCTCGAAAGAGTCGCACGGTCACACCGCTGGGCTATCACAGCTCATGAGCTTTATTGTACAGACAGATAAATCGTGTTAGAACTTAGAAGATAATGATATGCAGGAAAGTAAAAATTTGTGGTGGTACAATATCAATATTTAATTTTGTCTAAAATATCAAATATATACACATATACAAATATAACACAGCATTTTTGAGCAAGTCACTAGGCAATGATCACACAAATACTCGTTTATAGGAAGTAAGGAGCGGAGACGTATTTAGCTGCGAAGTAAGGGGCGGGTGCTGAAACGATGGGTGCGGCCGGAGCGGCAATGTACGGGGCAGCGGCTACAACAGGAGCGGGGGCGACGACGGGAGCAGCGACGGCGTGGTTCACAGCATGAGCGGAGTAGGAGCTTGCATAGGGAGCAACAGCATAAGCCGCGGGTGCTACCGCCGGCGCAACGAGCGCAGCGGGCGCGGCGGCTAGAGGTAGCAATCCAGCGTTTGTAGAAACAATGGTTAGGGCGACGAAAGTCTGTAATAAAAATATAAAAGTTCAGCTTACTCAACAGCTCATCAATAAATGATTTATAGAAGCAGGCGTTACTTTGCGGAATTCCATATTACAAGCAATATAACAGAACTAACCACTTTGCTATAATCCGCACGGGTTAAGCGAATGCATGCAAAGCCAATGTGTATGAAGCAGGCAAAATCTACGCACCTTATACATGCAGGACCAGCCACCATATGCACCCCAAGGCGCAATTCACCAGCAACAACGCACACAAAAGCAGCACACACACCCACCACCACAATCTCGACGATCGTTTCGCCCCGAAACCGAAGCATCATCAGGAGGGTAGGCTTCACGACAAAAATCGTACTACGAGTACGCAAAAAAAGCGCAGTACGATTTTTGTCGTGAAGCCTACCCTCCTGATGATGCTTCGGTTTCGGGGCGAAACGATCGTCGAGATTGTGGTGGTGGGTGTGTGTGCTGCTTTTGTGTTCGTTGTTGCTGGTGAATTGCGCCTTGGGGTGCATATGGTGGCTGGTCCTGCATGTATAAGTTGCGTAGATTTTGCCTGCTTCATACACATTGGCTTTGCATGCATTCGCTTAACCCGTGCGGATTATAGCAAAGTGGTTAGTTCTGTTATATTGCTTAGCTCATCAATAGCTTAACTCAAGCTAAAGCTCAACAGTTTGAGCATCGCCCGCGTGGTAATCAGCGTGTCATACTTTTTTTCCGCATAAATCCCGATCCTGCGGGAATACTAAAGTAAAAAGTGGGCTATATATTACTCCACAACTTCCTTTATCTCCCAGTGGAGTCTCATTAAGGCAGTTTAGCCGTTTCGGAGAATGTTCTATTAACCTTCCACAAGTAAATTTTGAGGAGAGTCGATCACATATCTTCATACAGAGAAGTTTTGGCAACTTTGTTTTTTCATAATATGTATTAATATACTTAAGCCGAATTTAAGCGTTTAAGTATATGTATTTTTAAGCGTTAAACTATATGTGTTTTTTCCTTTCCCAAAAGAGAAACGGGTTTTTTAACCTGTATGTTAGTTACCCTGGCAAATAAGCTGAAAATGCGCCAGTTTTATTATTATTGGTCCAGTGGACTAGCCGTGAAGACGTAATAGAGAAATAGAAAGATTTCGTATTTATAATATTAGTATAGATTATATCTTTTATATTTGTTTTCATTGTAAATTTAATGCGTATTTCTTTAGATTCTTGTTATTAATTTAATATTTTTATCTTTAGCTCGCTGTCTTTACCTTCCACCGTAGCTTTTGATTTACCGCTTTTTTAATATTAATAAAGAAAATATAATAAATACACAATTTTTCTTGACCGAAATGATCACAGATACACAGTCAAACGATCTATAGGCTAGATAGGTAGATTTTAGACATAGTTAATGCAGTATTCTTTTTTTTCGTAAAGCGTTAAATGAATTCTAGAAAAATGTTTGAATTAATGAGAAATAAATTTTTGCAATTTTATGAAGAATGATATTTTTTTTTATTATTGTATTCATTTAAGGTATCTTTTGGTAGATATCTAATGGGATACTTACAACAAATTTGGCGATCATTTTGCTTGGATTGGTGACTGCTCACAGGTTAGTACACGAAGGAATTCGATAGACTGTGTCGTCTTTAGGGTTCCTTCACATTATATAGCGAGTGCGCATTTCATTGGGTAACTGCACGTATAAAGAATACGTAGGCCGTTAATGTGCAAGACATCGTTGGCACCACGATTTTTGACCCAGACTCACATGACGACCGGTGCATTCTAATTTAGACTCTGGACACATCAGTTTCACCGTAGCTTATATAACAACCAAAAGGGAAAATTACTTCCTAGACAATACTAAATTTCACTAGTTATAAACTACCCATTCGTGGTTGTCATAATAACTGATTAATTTCCTTTAAGAGTATGTTATGTATCTTGAACGTATTTATTCTAGTACGAATGCGTTACATGAGCGAATATTTTTCTCCACAAACTAAAAAAATGATAATTCGGTGTTGGCATTATAAATTGTTATTTAAAAAATTCTTTTTGATTTAGGAAAAGGCTACAATTTTTTCAAATATAAAAGGTGAATTAAAAAAACTTAAAGTACGTTGAACTTTTTTTTACCTTTGTGTACAATTTGTTTAATATATACAATATGCGTGCATATGAGTTCATGCAATTTTGTTTTTAATAGGTATTTGTAGTTAAATTAGAAGAATTAAAATATTTAGAGTTAATAATAATATTTAAATAATAATAATAATATTTACAATAATAGAGTTTTAAAACAAGACGACGGCTTTGAAATTTTTTGGAGTAAATAATTTTACCATCATACGGCATTAATAACAGCATCAATGTAACCTTTTAGAAATATATATATTTTTGTACACCACATGACACGTGCTTTAAATTAAAATTAAAATTAGTATGGTAGACATATTGTAAAAAACTGCATTCGCATAAAGTTTCACAACCAAAAAAAAAGTTTCCCAATGTGCTCCATTTCTCCACGCGATCCTTACCGAATTCAAATTGACTGACCGTAAACCGTCAAATGCTAAATTTGTTGAACGTAATCTGAATCACAATAAACAAAGTATAAAAGGCTTTAACTTTTTCTCATTCGTCACACTACACGTCCTCTTTTCAATAAGGAAGGTCCACATCTAAAACTAAAACAATGTTTTCCTCAAAATCTGTAAGTTTTTCCGAAATATTGCAGCATATTTGAATTTTTTTAATAATAGTTCTATACGGTGTATAATTAATTTATTTTTCTTACAGATCGTACTTATTGCTGCAATCTTCGCCGTCGGAGGTGAATGTAGTGCTCCAGTAATTGCACCAGCTCAAGTGAGCTATGCGCATGCAGTGCCGCAAAATATACCTCCTTATGCCTCACAAGTTAGCGTTGTAAACAAAGCGATTAATCCTTACTTTGCTGCTCCTGCTGTAGCTGCGGCACCTTTAGCTGCTCCTGTTGCTGCACCTCTGACTGCGCCTATAGCCGCACCTCTAGCTGCGCCTGTAGCCGCACCTTTAGCGACACCATTAGCTGCCCCATACGCTGCACACATCGCCCCTATTGCCGCTCGGGTAGCACCAGCTATAGCAGCTCCTTTCGGCGCAGCTCCATACGTAGCTGGCCCTGCACCAATCTTTCAAGCTCCATACGCTGCAGCTCCTTATGCCACCACGCCCTATCTCCCTGGTCCTTTTTCCGCTCCTGTCGCTTATGCTGCTCCTTATTCCTACGCAGCACATGCACCCATAGTCCGTGCTGCATACGGCGTTGCTCCAGCGTACGTTCGATAGATTAAGAGAAAAACTAATAGGCCTTCCTTTTTATAAGACTTGTTATTTGTATAAGACTGTTATTTTGTATATATACAATTTTGAAATATCATATATTTTTATACAGAAACTGTTTCTTTATTTTAAAAACCCCTTTATAAGTTTTAATGAACATGTATATGTACATATATTGTTCATGCGAACTTAGTGTTCGCGGTCACCGCACAAACTTTGCACATTAGGAAAATTTTTAAGATATCCTTAAGTTTAAATATTGAGTGTTCAAAGTAATATTTGTAGATATTTAGGAACTTTAAAATCATAAATAACTTTGAATATATTAATGTCATATTAAATTAATATTTCTTAAAAATTAATATTTTGATGAAATAAAATATACATATTTTATTTTACCGGCATATCAGAAATATAAAGCAGTGTTGATGTAATTTATGTTTACATTAACGATACGTTTGTAATTTTCCCTTATTAGATCGTTAGAAGTTTTGATTTTATCTATATCCATGATTTTATCACTTCATCGCTACTTACTTTCTAGTAAATAAAAAAAAATATTACGACAACATGTTTTCATAAGAATGGGAATATCCTTATAGTACAGGTTTTTTTCGTCTAGTACGAAATAAAATAATTAAACATGCTCATGAATTAAATATTTTTAATTTTTGTGTAAAATTGGCATATAAAACAATAACAATATGTAACTAAAATATATTATAACAAACATATACATACTGTAACTAACATATACTAAGACTAGAGTCATTTCCAAGCTTGCACATGCTTTACTAAGGGTACAGGTAATAACGGAGACGGAGCAGGGTACGCAATACTTTTTGCAAAACTGAAAGGTTTTGCAAAAAGTATTGCGTACCACCGCTTTTCCCTACCACGGTGTTAATACCGTGGTAGGGAAAAGCGGTGCAGGAGCAGGCCATGCTGCAGAAGCAACAGGTCTAACAATTGGTGTAAAGGGTACTGGGGGTACTGCTGTTACAATTTTATTAAATAATGGAGCAGCTGGCAAAGTAGGAATGGGAGTGAACCTAGATATTGCAGGGTAAATTGGAGCCGGTGCAGATGCAAATATTGGCGTGGGCGCAGCTACTGGAGCTGGAAGAGGTGCTGGTAATAATGGAGCGCGGAAAGCTGAAGTTGGATACACGGGAGCAGGAAATAAAGGAGCAGGAGCAGGTAATACTGGTGCTGGAAATAAAGGTGGCGGTGCTGGCAATACAGGGGCGGGTACTGGAGCAGGTAATAAAGGTAATGGAGCAATAGCACGTGCAACGGGAGCTACTGTTAAAGCTGGCGCTACCGCTGTCAAAGGTGGGGCAACTGTATGAATAGAACGCACTGCATTTGGGAAACTGTAGAAAGGTGCGTATCGTACGACTGGTATCGATTTTACTGCTGGTAGAATATGCCCAAAGCCGCTAGCTTCGCAACTAGCTAGAATAGCTATAGTGGAAACAACCTGTAGAAAAAATATGACCTATTAAGTATATGAATAAAACGTTATAAACAAAGTCAAGGATATTTAGGATTACTTACTAATCTCAATAGAGACATATTTCTTCAGTTCACGACTTGATTAGTCGAGTGGGAATGCAAAAGTATATTGATGAATGTGTCACAGGTCGTTTTATACTTCATACTATTGCAAACATTACGTCTATATCGGAGTTGATAGTTTCACTTTCAAGCGTCAGGACATTTGCATGCTCCATTAGGTGTCCATGCGGACATTATTGGTTACTGAATGTAACACACACTTGACCATCAAAGGATCCTTTATGTAATCGAAGGAGGTTTGTAGGTAAACATATATCATGACGTAAGAGTCGGAAATAATTTCATATACAAAAATTAGTTCGCTCACGCTTCAGAAAATATAGAACTGATTCAAGCGGACAGCCAATGGTTGTCTGTGGTTAATACGGACGTCGATTTTCACATTAAATCGAATACGAACCACCAAAAGTTTAGGCGCTCGAAAAGCGTTCTTTATGACCTTATAACGGTTTTTTAGTGTCAGGCGGTTGTGGCGTCTCACCGATTTGGGACTTTGCTAAATACACTTTTAAAATCCACTGTTGTGAACTTGACTTGTAAGTCCGTCTAAGCCATATAGTCTGGGCTCAAAGAAAAATACATTCTCAACACTAGTAGAGGTTCTGCACTATGCTCTCCGCATTGCGCACTCGCGACAACTCTTTTACGCTTTTACTTTTACACTTTTAAGCTATTACGCCTAACTTGAAAAAAGGAAAACAATAATAATACATTTGTTAAAGTGTAGTGATTACTTTGAATTTCACCTATTAAATAATTTAGAGAATTTGGCGTTAATTTGCGAAGATCATAATACAAAAGTAATAATAAAATAGAAAATAAATATAATGCTAAATGTAGAGCGGACTATCCGTTTGCATACCTGCAGGTTTTTTTTACCTATTAACATCACTTAACAACTTTTTTAAATGTTTTACTGTAAGGCCTTATGTAATGCATAAGATTATGAATATTTTAAATATTAGCATGAACAAATATAAAAGAAAGTATAATAAAGATGGCCTAGATTTTCATCAAATCGTCACTGCGACATATATATGGTTCATGGACGCGCGTAATGTCGAGCATATACGAAATTGCTATATTCGTGTTGAATTTCTAACGAAGTGTTCAGTGCAAACGTTTTGTATTCCTCAGGTATACTACAATTTATAAATCATGCGGAACGTTGACTGATTCGGTTTAAATATAGTAGATTGTACCATTATGCTGTTGCCATATAATTTAACCAACGTAAGAGTTTGCTTTAATTTTATAGTCACACGAAATCATTTATTTAGTAAAGAAAAAAATACTTGTACAAATGCAGTCTCATCCCTAAAGAGATCTCCTTCAGTCAAGCTTTAACAGAAAGACAAGAACTGAAATGCGGATGACACACAAAGAAAAAAAATTCAAAATAAAAAAAAATTACGTAGATAAAATTATTTATAGAATGAGGCCCTACTTTGCGAAGACCCATAACACAAAAGTAATATTAAAATTATTTAATAATAATAATAAAAGTATTTCTTAAAAATACTCACAACAACTTAAAAAATAATTTTACAATTCAACATTCTCCTGCCGTTATCCCACTCTAAGTGGGGTCGGCACAACATGTTACAAACATGTTGTCACGTGATTTGGCTATTTGGTATTTTACGACCCGGCCGGTTGTAAAATACCAAGCCAAACCCTGCCAGACGTCAACTTACCATAGTCGCCTTTTACGACACCTCGGTAAGAAATGAGGGTGGTCTATTCTATGCAGCCGGATACCACACGGCACATACCTTAGTCGCCTCTTACGACACCTCGGTAAGAAAGTAGGGTGGTCTATTCTATTCTGCCGGATACCACACGGCACACAAATAATAATTTTACAATAACGAAAAGAAAATCTAAGACAAGTAAGCAATTATTTCACTATAATCCATAATAAATAATGCTAAATGTAGAGTGGATATCCGTATTCACACTTTATACACGCAACCAAAGCATCATCAAAAGATAGACTCCAGGATAAAATCGCAAAGCTAAAGACAAAATCGCTTTTGTCGTTGAGTCTCTCTGCTGATGATGCATTGGTTGCGGGGCGAAACGATTGTTGAGTTCATGATGGTGAACGTGTGTCGTGCTTGTGTATTTGTTGTGTCGATGGCCGAGGTTTGTGCATTTGTTTTTATGAATTCTGCATGAATCAGGTATAATAAAGAATAATAATGAATATAGGGGACACTTATACACACCGGCGTCCATTCCCAAAGTAAGTAATTTAATACATTTGTTATGGGTGATGGACAACTGGTAAATATACTACATATTATATAGGGGACACTTATACACACCGGCGTCCATTCCCAAAGTAAGTAATTTAATACATTTGTTATGGGTGATGGACAACTGGTAAATATACTACATATTATATACTTTTAAATACATACTTAAATACAAACATACACCAGGCTCGAAGAACCAACCAATTGTTTGTTAAAAATGTTGGCCCTCGGCGGGAATCGAATGCACGACCCGCGGAGCTGAAGGTAGGGTCACTACCCACTGTGCCAACGGACCGGACATGAAAACGGATAGACGACTCTACTTTAACCTATATATATAATTTCTATTTACTTTATCGCGTATTATAACAAAATAATTTTATTATTACTTTTGCATCTAAGTGGATTGTAGATAAAAATTTGCACACGATATAACATAAATAGAACATAAAACGTAAAATAATTTGGCTGTTTCAGACTTCGTAAATGAAAAATTTTTCAGAAAGTTTCACTAAAGTTTCCTGGTATAAGAACAAATTGTAAACAGAATACTAAAAAAACAGCAATCATTTTGAATACGTTGTACAAGTATACGAGTAAATTTATATCTGACTATACCACAAATTACGAAATCAAAGTGAAAGTAGCGATATAACTACTTTATTTTTAAATAATAAACAATAGAGATAAAAAACATGATAACCAACGTTTAACTTGTAATGAACAATTTATAAAATATTGAATATTTTATTCCAACAGAAAATAATTAAAAACATGTAAGGTTACAAAATTTATTTATTTATTTAATAATATAAGGACCAGTCTTTTCATTTAAGGGCAACAATGGGTGCGGGGGCAGCGTAGGGAGAAGCTACGTAGGGAGATGCGGCGGCGACGTAGGGAGCAGCGGCGGCTACGTAGGGAGCAGCGGAGGCTACGTAGGGAGCAGCGGCGGCTACGTAGGGAGCAGCGGCGGCTACGTAGGGAGCAGCGGGAGCCACAACTTTAGCAGCTGGTGCATAGTATGGAGCGGCTACGTAAGGAGCAGCTTGAGCAACGACGGGAGCCGAAGCCACTAAGGGAGCGGCTGCTACAAAACCATTATAATTTCTCGAAATGTATTGGGAACTGGATGCTGTTACGATAGGAGCGGGCGCAGCGTATACAGAAGCAGCAGCCACGAGAGGAGCTGAAGCAACAAGAGGTGCAGGGGCTACCACAGCGCTAGGCTTAGCAACTGCTACGGCGACGACAGCAAGGAAGGCAATCTGAAAATGTTTACACAATAAGCATTATTTACCTTCGATGGGTCTATAATCAACAAATTATAAAGTAAAAAGTTAATTACAAGATAATAATGACTAAATGTAACAACTAGTTTAAAAATTGTTTTTGTAAAGAGCCACGGCAGAATTTCTTGCTGGCACTTTTCGTTAGAAGCAATTTTCCGGAACAGCAGAAGAGTTGACGATTTAAACGTAACTCTTAACAAGTTTATTAGAACAAAGAATATTTTTGGAATATTATTATATTAATTGAATAAAAAAGGCTGAGTAATAAATATTTGAGCACCTTTCCGATCATTTTGAAGTTAGTATTTTTGAGTTGTTGTGCTGATCAAAGATTTTGAAGTGATGTATAAGGTTTGACGACAATTGGTACCTTTTATACTAAGAGATTCAGATTCACCTTGTAAGTTTCATCACTGCGTTACGGGCCCACAAGCATTGTCTGGTAAAACATTCAGAACGCGTGCTTGACGTATGCATTACGACAGCAAGCCGCGGTAGACTCATAATATATATTTGGACGAGTTTAAAGCACTTTGAATGTCAGGTGCATCCACTTATAAAGTGTGATACTGATTATATGATTGGAAATGGGTAGGTAATAAAATACCAAATATTTCTATTTTATTATTTTTAAGCTGGGATACTATAGTAAATAGAACATGACGTGATCATCATAAAAATAAAACGAAAATTTAGCGACGTACTCGAGATATGTAGTAATCCAGATTCTTCGTACTCTATATTTGTTGTAATATAATCGACTCCATATAATAATATAATTAAAACCCAATACACATCGTAACTTGTTAACTAACGGACTTCAAAAGTAATAATAATATTATTTTGCTATAATCTATTTTATTATTACTTTTGTATTATGGATCTCCGCAAAGTAACGCCTAATTCTATAAATTATTTAACGGACTTCAAAAAAAAAGAGGCGATTTCCCGATTTGACCTGATATATCTTTTCATGTGTTTGGAACCAAGATTTTTCAAGACCTGTTGGGAAATTCCTTGTAGCTGATTAAATAAATTGTTGTTTTTAAATTCGCACTTCTTGGAATTAATTTATTTATATTGCGAATTTACAAGATTTTTTTTGCTAGGCCAATTTATAGTTTGTAAGTCAGACTCCGAGCGGCCTCCTTAACTTTAAGGGCCCCGGGCACAGCCCGCATATGTCATGGTCTGCAAAAAAAACAATGTTCATAAAAACAAATATTTTTAAACTATTGAAATGATCCAAATAGTTAAAAGTATATTATAATTTTAAATGTCAGTTTAATTTATAATTAACATTTCTATTTAATTTTTACTTTGAGTCGCATGGACTGAACCATTTCATGCGCATGCGGCCACAGACCCCAGTCGTATTTACAAAAACTCATGACTACGTTCTTATAAGACGAAGAAAGGCGTGGCAAAGTAATAGTATATTTCTTTAAACAATAATTTGTATATTTATTATTTCCCTGTAAAATAAATTGTAGCGCTATAACGTACAGATTTTCTTTTCTCGAATGCAATAATTTCCATCGCGAAAAAATACCGATATAACTTTTTTATGAGACTACCTTTTGCCCACGATTTCAGTTGTGCAGACTTTAGTATCGAGAACAAGAAAATTTTACTATTATTATTATTGCAACTAGCATTGTAACTAGGAATTACGCGTATATTATTAATATTTCGCAATAATTGCTATCGCCTTGTTAGTGACGTACTTTAAATCAACTCTGAAACGTAATTAATATTATTGCCTTTCATAACGATGCAGAAAGAAAATTATATAATTAAATGCGTAGAGAAACAAAGGAACCTACGGAACAATGCTTAACTACATTACAATATCACTGACAGTTTTATTGCTACGTCTACAATTAGTTTCAGGTTAGGTTAGTAGACAAAATCTCACTCAGATAAGGTAAGGTATTCAGAGATTTGCCTTCCATCTCTTAATATGGAAAATTAAAGTTAAATATAAATGTGATAACGCAGAACGATAAAGTGAATATACCAATGTGCCTCGATGCTTCATGCTTAAATAGTTTTCTTTATTAACTGTCAATATATTTTTAGCCAAAGCATTTTAAATATTTTGGCTTTTCCATAAAGCATATCTTGGGCTTCAAATCATAGGACTAATAGAATAACAATAACGAATAACGGTAAAAAATAAAACCGTATCTTCTGCTGATACGTCCCTTTGGTTTGCGACCCGCGATATAGTACAAAAAACCAATAGACGTTAGAATCTTAAGACGTTGAAAAAACAGTGAGTTAAAACACATCAAAATTAAAATTTTAAGTTATAGTTAGTTTGAGGAATATCACCTATATTCCACTATAACACTTTGTTACCTTATGGCCCGTGTTGTGACATTTTTAGCACTATCTACGCTTCAAGTGAAAACTAAGATCACAGTTTCCCAGAAATGAGCAAAATCGTCAAATTTGCTGGAGGTATGTTCTATTACCCTTCAATACTCTTAAGAGAGCAACATAAGATATTGAACGTACACTGTCATCATATTTGTAGAAATTAATTAATAATTTTGTTTGAATATGTCACAGCTACGTGTTATGTTTACGTATTTACTAGCTTCCTTTATACAAGTAACTAGAACTGTACAATTTTAAGATTTTATATTTATTTTCTAGCCCAGCTGTGCTAAGAGTGACTTTGTTGATCTGAATAATTAAACTATAAAACATATACAAATTACACATATACAAAGTGTAAATTTTTGTTTATTTTATCTATACAATGTAGAGTTATGTGTACAAAATCTTGTATTTTCAAGAATTTTATTTGTTTAATATGTAATATAACCTGACTTATATCAAACGCATGTTAATTAATAATTTTATAAATCCTAACATATTACTTAATTATTTTATGAATCTGTTCGTATACCTATCAAAATCAAAACTCCTCTTTCACTCTCATTTTAAAATACCTTTAATACTTGCATTGGTATGTATCGTAATTTATTTTGGAAAAGTTAGTTTTAAAAATAGATTATAATTATTAAAAACTTCACTAAATCCTGTATACTTAAACCTCACTCCAATACTGCATTTTAAGAAGACCAAGGGCTGACTTGTCCTTAAAATATGAAATGCCTTTCATACAATATTCTTACA
The DNA here is from genome assembly GCA_947086505.1 of Morpho deidamia. Lineage (NCBI taxonomy): Eukaryota > Metazoa > Arthropoda > Insecta > Lepidoptera > Nymphalidae > Morpho > Morpho deidamia. The sequence goes on from CAMTZC010000027.1 coordinate 9,236,460, forward strand.
AAGTTTGACCTGATTCGATAGAACAGCCGAACAACGTAGATTCGAAACTTTATTACTATAAAAAGTTTTGAAATAACATTTTGACATTATGTCATATATTAAGGAAATAAAACAAATGAATTACACATATTAAAAATTTTGTATTTACACTATGTCCAAACTTAATTTACAGTGTCTTTTTAACGAGTGTACATTTGACTAAATCATTTAAATAGTATAACGATTAAAATTTACGCGTATATCCGTGGCGGTTTAGTAAAAGGTTTATTTATTGGATTGAAAGTCGTTGGTTCAGTTTCCTGTGCAAAAGATCTAATTTTTTGCGGATATGTCGACGCTACACGTTTTACTAATTTTGGTGGTCCATATTTTGCAAAACCTCTCACAGTTTTTACTGTTAAAGGCCTAGACAAAGGCCTAATTATAATCTTTGATGTCCTTGGAATAAACGTGTGAATATGAGGTATCAGTTTTAACGACTGGTGATGGTGATGATGGTGCTGGTGGTGGTGGTGGTGATGTTGTTCAGGTGATGGTGGAGCTATGTACGCTAACGGTACGGGAACTACTTCCACGTTAGTTTTAAATTTCAGTGGCCTTTGATCGGGCAGAGGCAAATGTTGGGGAACTTCGTATGGTCGTCGCTCGGGGTATCTTTGCTGTGTATTTTGACCGATAGGTACTTCTTGAGGTCTTGGTATAGAAAGTTGCTGCGGTCCTGGTCTCTGTATAGGCCTTGTAGGTGTTAAATATTGTCTAAAATTTATATTCTGATTTGAAGGAAGAGCTTGGGCAAAAGTGTTATCTATATTTGATGACACAGGCGTCGTAGCATCTTGTTCTTGTTCTGTGGTAGTTGCTAGTACTGTCGTTGTTGTCTTTGGTGTAGTTAATTCTTTGGTATTGGGATCTGATGGCTCTTGCGGTGTTTGCGGTGCTTGAGGCAAAACTCCAAAAGAGGTTGGTATTCCAAAAGGATAAGGCGGTAGAAGGATAGTTGCAACTGGTGCAGCAGCGTGAGCAGTTGCGACTGCGATTGCGACATTAGGGTTAACAAAATTTGTAGTTTGAGTATTTACTGGATTGCTGGGGACTTGTGGACTTCTGGCATCTACAACTACCGGCGGAGCAGGCGTAACGGGCAAAACTGATAAAATAGGTCTCGTCGGTAAGACAGCTGGTGACACGGGAAAACTTGGTGCTACGGGAGCCGGTTCAATTGGTAGAATTGGCTGCAACACATGTGGCGCTACTAAACGATTAAATGTTCTTTCAAAGTATTGTGAACTGGCTGCTGTCACTATTGGTGCAACTCCAGCTGGCGCCACCGGGTGAATCTCGGAGCTTGAAACGATTCCGCCACTTATAATGAATAATATAGCCTGAAAGAGAAAATGGGTACTTTAATAAATACAATTTAAATTTTCTTTAGGGTATCGAGATAAATGTATATTTATATAAAGTCAATTTTAATATATTTTTATTTTGTCTCATATTATCTCTCCCTAAAGTACACAAATTATTTTAACAATTGATTTTACTGTGTCCCTTTGTAACTTTAATTTAATTAACCTAAATTATTTAAAACTATTTAAATATCTATATTTAAGTAAAAAAACAAATGATTTTTTGAAGTTATAGCAGTTTTTTGAGAAAGACAAAAATAATTATCTGCATAAGAAATTATTCATATACTAATTTTTGGTTTTTAAATTATTAGTACTATCAGTTTATTGCAATTAGATTAACGGTGTCTTTTTATACAAAAGTTTGCTATATATATTAAATACATTATGTTATGAAACTATACCGTCACAAGCATTGTAGCGACGTCCCCGTGATACTTCTTTTGAATTGAAATGCGGGCCATAGAAAATGGGGTGTACGCTTTTATATAGGTGTAACAAATTTTGCATCGCGGTGTGGCAATGGAGCCCGTGTAGTGGAATACCTAATGGTTCAATGGGTAAGGACATGAACCTTGATGGCTACAAAAAACGTATTGAAATTACGGTGTAGGAATAATAATAACTAGACGTGGACAATGGGAAAGTACTTGTCGCAATCAATTTTTTTTGTCATTTCCCAGCGGACATTTGGCATAGACTTCCCTGAAGAATGACAAAGAGAACATTGAGTTACGCTTTTTAATTGAAGGCATTTTCCTTAACATCTTATTACAATTTGGTGGGGATATAATATTCTTAAACTAGGATGCTTTTATATTCTAGATATGATGTTTTAACACATAAATGTAAACTTCAAATGTTTAATTTTTTAAATTTAAATAAAAAGTCAGCTTACCCAACCATCATTCTCCTGCCCTTATCCCACTCTAAGTGAGTTCGGTACAAAATGTTTAAACATGTTGTATCGTGATTTGTTTAGTTAGTTTACGTCCGGCCGCCTGCCTGACGTCAACTTACCTTAGTCGCCTTTTACGACACATCGGTAAGAAATGAGGGTGGTCTATTCTACTCAGCCGGATACCACACGGCGGTTAAGGTTACCCAACCAACGGTAAGCTACCTGACTGTTTTCTTCTTAATGTTAACCGTACATCTCATTTTCTATTAATTTAGTCGTTTATTAAAATATATTATACTACATGTTTAAAATATAGTTTCTTATTTTTATATTCTCTTATTAATTGTGCAGCATTACGTAATAAATACAATACTACGTATAAATCTATAGTTAAAGTGTAATGTTTTATTTAAAAAAGCTTAAATAAGCATGGAAAAAACCGTCAAGTTTTTGAGTTTGTTGAAATTATTGTAAGTATTCAATGCTTGAAGTACATTATTTTTAAACACAATGAAACAGTTTTATACTATCGCAATGCCATCCTTGCAAAATGACTTAATTAATGTTATTATAAAACGTAGTAATGACATAAACTAAAAAATTTTGCATATCACAATTACAGTTCAGTTCCGGTGCCGTGTGGTATCCGGCTGCATAGAATAGACCACCCTCATTTCCTTACCGAGGTGTCATGAAAGGCGACTAAGGTAAGTTGACGTCAGGCAGGCGGCCTGAAAGTCTATTCATTATCAATTAATAGAAAAACTCATTAGTGCCTGCCCGGGGTTTGAACCTATGTCGTCTCTAGAGAGTCACACGGTCCCACCGCTAGGCTATCACAGCTTATATTGAATATATGCATATATGCAATATTGTGATAAAGCATGATGAAACTTGTATAATATAGGTAACAACCACTATGTGTTCCAAGGAGAGAAGATACCTTTACTAAGCAATTAAATAAAAGGCTTTTAAGTGTATAATCAACATATAAAAATTATTTTATTATATCTTATTATTTATAGTCCCTCCGAAGAGGCACGTGCAAAAACAGCTAAAGAAATACGCCTAGAAGTTTTAATTATCAATCATTTGTTGCGTTAAATTGTTATTGGGTAACTACAGGTGAGTTCTGATTCACGTTTTTCGTAGCACGTTCTTGGAAGTGAGCTTTGACCTAATTTATGATTTAGATTAGTAATTTTTTCTTATAAATTGGTAAATAAAAGTGTCGGTACACTTCTGAACGTACTGTGGCTTTAACCAATGTACTTTTTAAGCAACTTCCACTTTTATGGGTTGATTTTACGCTTAACTTACATCCTTCTTATGCTATTTTTGGCATAATCTTGGCCAGATTATTTTGAGTTAGATCGTGTTTTTCCTAGAGCTTTTTCCTATTTTTCTTTATCAAAAAAGATTACTTTTAGCATTTTAGATTGGAAGGGTTGATTAGTGGCCACTCTCTTACTGAGATATTAGTTATCATGTTATCTTGCCAGCATGATAACTCGATGACCGCACTATTGTTTCTGACTTAGTATATTACAAAGGAATAATACATCATTAAGACATATCTAACTTTGTGTTGATAGCTTAAACTTTTATCTTTAATGTGTAAAAGAATAAAATAAGAATAAAATTTATTGTGTAGGGGAAAAGCATTAGTAGAGCAGTTTTTAAGTTTTTATTATAATAAATCCTACCATACGATATGAAACTTTGTGAATGTGACTCTATCTAAGCGTAGGGAAATCTAAATAGCATAGGAACACATTCATGCAGAATTAATATTAAAAACGCCTGTGGAAGTTTTCACATTAAACTCGGTAAGTCGATATGTGACGAATAAAAATTGTAAGAACTTGTAAATGTAGTCAATTAAATAAATATTTACTAGCATAGCATTATTTATGTGCTACTTAAAAGTTATTTTCAATTTTTTTGGCTCAATAATTGTTACTGATGCGGAATAACAATGTGAACTCAAAAGTATGGACAAGAAAGTTGGTGTTAATATATACGAATACAAACCAAGTTTATCACAAGTTCTATAATATATCAATAAATATTTATTGTTACGATTTTGTGTAATATTTTGAGTACTATCTAATTTATTTATTTTATTTTTTATGATAATTGATTTGATAATATAATAAGATTTAAAGGTATGTTATCGTTGTTATACATAAGGAATAATAAAATTAACCATACTAACAAAAATATTAATATTTTTATTTATTTACAGTTTATTGTACTGACTTTTTATAGTACTGACAAATAGCGGACATAATATCGTAGTTTTCATTCGCTTTATAAGATGATTCACGTAATTTTGATTATTATTACGTACTATCAAGCCTCATCTCAATCTCTCACCTCAATCTTTTCCAATAATAATACGTAAGAGAAGAATGAAGTTACTTAATGTTTAACCATATATATATAACGTTTAGAACATTATGTATTATTTTGTCTCTGATATATAATGATATCAGTACAACGACGAAAATAAAACGTACCAACGTAACGTAACGTAATTCTTACTATTATTTTTTCTTTATTTATTTATAGTTCTCACTAGGTATTTGCAGTATTATTAATGAAGCTTGAAAATTTACTTAGTCATACTTCCTTGGTAATACTTGGACTTGTAGATAGTAATATTAAAATTTTGATCAATTTAAATTTTTGCTAACTGTTCCACGTAGTGAATGAAAAACTCGTTAATCAGGGTGTTTTTAACGCACGAATCGTTTTCATAAAATGAATATTATTAAGTCATGTAGTCAAATTTTATTTGGTAAATTATAAATAAAGAACATCGATTTATGCAATACTAACATTTACTTCATAATATCACAACATTTGGCATCGGATTTTGTAGTGGAAACTTTTTAAGCAACAACATAAGGAGCGGCAGCAGCCACGTATGGGGCGGGAGCGGCAACGTAGGGAGCGGAAGCGGCAACGTAGGGAGCAGCGGCAGCAACGTACGGAGCAGGGGCAGCAACGTAGGGAGCAGCAGAAGCAACGTAGGCAGCGGGAGCAGCGACGTAAGCAGCGAGGCCGTTATTGATGCGGTGATAGTATTGTGAACTTGTAGCGGTGACTATAGGTGCTGGGGCTGCAACGATGGCTGCGCTTGGTTTAGCAGCGGCAATAGCGACCAGCGCAGACAGGAGGACGATCTGTTGAAAGAGTTAGTCGATGAGTAAAAATATAGTTTACGCACTGATAAATTGAAATATATTATTTTAATTCTGCAAACAATAATAAAACATTTATCAACATTTCAGAAATTTCAATCAACACAACTTTTTCATTAATTACAGAATATGTTTGTTATAAAGGATTGTATAATTAAAACATTGCTTTGAGACTTTAAAATTGATGAGAATATTTTATTATTTAAATTTGCTAGCAGTTGTAAGAAGTCACGTTAAAATTTAAATAGATCTGTAAAAAAGTTTATAATTTATTAGTGACATTTTTATTTTCTAGAACTCTTATGAACAAGTCTCTTCATTGCCTCTTATACAAATATTTGATTAAGCTTTTTTCTATGAATAGGCAATCATGGATGCGATTTACATTTAATATCTCTTGAGTTAGTCAATCATCATTCTCATCATCCTCCTGCACTTATCCCACACTATGTGGAATCGGCACATGAAACATGTGGCCGCCAGCCTGACGTCAACTTACCTTAGTCGCCTTTGACGTCACCTCGGTAAGAGATGCTGATCTATTCTACTCAGCTGAATACACACGGCGGGTCGACTTACCTTACTCGCCTTCTACACCTCAGTAAGAAATGAGGGTGTTCTCTTCTACTCAGCCAGATACCACACGGCTAATATCTTGAGTTAATATATAGAAGTAAAGTCTAACTATGATGATTACTCGAACTTTTGTTTAAATTCGTCTTCCTTCTCTTTACTCATAAATGGAAGTTGACTTTACTTTGCCGAATGCAATGATATGCTGTTTTTTTTAAGACAAGTATTATTGCAAAATGATTCCTACATTACATTTGAACCGCTCACTAATAAATAAGTTTATAAATAAAACTTACCAATTTCATCATTTTGATTATGTGAGTTTGGTATTGCTGCTACTGCAAAAAAAAAGAAGTGATGTTCGTTCGTGATTTCAGTGGACGTTTTATAGTAGCTAGTGGTAAAGTGGCGCAATACTCCAAACGGGGCGACGTCTCTGGCATTGGACCACGCGTGATTTGAATCAAATCGTTGCTACGACTCCTTTCGTCACTAAGAAATATTAATCACTCAAACAGCTTTTGCTTTTACGTTCGAAATTCAAATACAACTTTAAAAAAAAATATCCATTACAATTTTCTCCGAAATCTCCCACTTTTAAGTAAAAAATACCTTTGCCGCAGAACCCCGCTCTTTCTATACTTGGTCAAAACAGCTTGTTTGTTTATAAAACTAAGTAGCTTGTCCTTTATCCTTATTTACGATAATCTAATTACGATAAAAATATATAAATAGACTTTGTTACGTACACAAACACCGTCAATCTTTTCAAACAAACAATTTCGAAGTGGTAACAAAACCAACGCACACTCTGCTTTATAAACTTACTTAAAACAATTCTAAAATTAAAATTTTTCTTTACTCTCTTGAATACTCATCGACAGTATAGACATCGGGATGAATATAACTTATTAGATCAAAAAAATAATACTTTATCTTCCACTAGCTGTGGCAGCGTCTTCACCCGCTTGGAAGTCAGTTTGTAACAAGGTTTTTCCTACTTCATGTACAACCTCACCGTCATGTACTTTATATACAACCGTATTGTACTATTAATTTAAAGCTTTCTCTCTCCGTAAAAATGTACAAAAATTTGGTCACACACAGAGAGCTTTTAGGGACTTTGATATGTATAGATAGCAATGATTTTTCTTCTTATTAAAAAATAATAATGGCTCATTCGCAATCATGTTACTCAAATCAACGTTATGATATATGAACATATATTCTAGCATGTCAGTTGTAAATATCTAGGAAATATAATCCATGAAACAGGCAGTATTGAGTATAAAGTCCATCAGGATTTTATGCACCATGAATCGAAAGGAGAGCATATACAACTTTAACCTGTCACTAACAAAATGAATAAATGCATAAAAAGCTTATTTATAAAGTTATTTACAAGTACAAGCATGTAGATAAAATCCAGAAGTTTCATAAAATATACTAAAGCGAACGCTTTCAGATTGAATTGTCCAGTCATGAACAGGCATTTTACGTAATATCTGAGAGCAGAGCTATCGTTAAAGCCTGTAATAGACAGCACATGGTCACCTGTGACTGTAGTCGTCCGAAATATTACGTAACATATTGTTACCTATAATTCCATAACATATGTATTTCATATGTGTAAAGGAAATAGATTTATTTATTAAATAGTAATACGAATAATAAAAATATACGCTACTATAGAACTCACACCTTGAATATCAGACATCGGCTACAAGTGCGTAGAGTCAAAGAGTGATATCAATCATCATCAATATTTTTGCGCAAAATGTGTTTGATCAGTGATAATACTCCCGTGTAACTCAATTGCTCTGTATTCAAGGAATACCGGTTCTGAATCCCTGAGTGACGTTGCCAATTAAGCTTATTATAAAACGAAGTCCCGAAAAGCTGTCTGTCTGTATGTAATCGATTTTCTCAAAATCTACTGAACGGAGTTTTGTTCGGTTTTCAAAGATAGTGCAATACTTTCGGTTTAGGTATATAGAACACATCGGTATTAGGTAAATTGTATTGAAGAGACCGCGCAGTTATTAAAAAGCTTCCTTGTTGGGAGCTTTAGTAGCGTGCGCTGCGTAAACCAGTGATACGCTAAAGTAATGTACTAGAGAATTGTAAATCTATAGAACTACTACAAAAAAGTCCGCGATATCATGTCTTAATCTCTTATGGTTAACTCACAAAAATTTATTTAAAATTTGAATTGTAGAAGAAATTGTGACACGCTGATTTCCACGCGGGGAAGCCGCTGGCACAGCTAGTTATTCATAAAGATGCTTCACATATTTTGCCAATCCTAATATTCTTAAAGCTTAAGAGTACTTAGACGATAAAGTGTAGATTTACGATATGCTGCCGAAAGGCTTGCAGTCTATAATTAGCTCTACCATCACAATGAGGCTAAAGTAGAATAAGTAGAAAGTCCCATTGTTAGAATTAGCTGTCCGCGTTAACTTTTAATAATTATCCTGTAAACCAGAGGTTTCTAGGCGTTTCTCTCATAATTTCGAAATTTATCTATCCTATTTTTTTGAAACGCCAATAGAGAGTCCCATCTCTCCCGTGGGCCCCTAGAATGTCCACCTGGACCACATGGAAACTATGGCTCTAGACGATTAATTTTATTTCCTTTGATTTTCCTTAAATTTTATTCCTCGTTATTTTTTTAATTACTTAAAGAAAATTATACAGCAATTTATTTCAAAAGAATTTATGATACATATCAGGTAACGTGTGCTTACTATTTTATAATACTCAGTGACAAGTATTACTTTGTATAAGTCACGTGGCAGAAGCTCTATATAGTTTCTTATTGAAAAGTTTTATGTGAGTATATGTATGTTTTTGACATTAAATATATGAGAAATATAATATTATTTATTATGTCGTCAAAGTTCAAGTGCAAATATCAATTCCTTTCATTTATTTTAAATTTATTATACTTTTAAATTATCTTTCTTACAAGTAAACAATTTATTTTTACAAAATTTTTATCTGCCAAGCTGCTAAACAGTTTATCGACAGCATTCTCTCATTTCTTATATATAAATTTAAATATTATGAAGTAACTAAACTAAAGGATTACACACAGTCAGTTACACCTGTTACTTTACGACTCGTTGAAAATATATAAAAAATAAATAAAAACAAAACCCTGAAGATGTTTTATACACCAACCAACTTTTTGTACCAACTTTTTAATGTAACTGTTGTGCAAATAGTATGCCAAATAAAAAAATTAACTACAGTCTTCTACATAACTTTTTGTCCCCTTTAAAGAGCGTAAATTGTAAATATAACTGAAAATAAATTTACTCTTCGTCTATATTAAAACCCCCGAACTTTCGGTAACGGACTCTATATTAGTTATTGCTTTAAAGATTTACAAAAAAATATATTATCTAACCTATGTATGTCACAATAGCTATACCATTTATTATATACCATTGCTAGAAAAGAAACATCACAGAGCGGGATATAAAGCTAGCCAAATCTTAATTAATTCATAATTTTAATAATATAAATGTATCTAAATTAATTATTCGGAAATTCTTGCACATACTACAATTCTGTTCAATTCTCTATTATTATAAGCAAAGTATAAGTTTTCAATTAACAATGGTGATGCCGAAGAGAATGACGTAAGCCGGCGTCGGTAATTTTAATAGAAACGCGTTTAACTTTCAGGGACGAAATCATTTTCAAAATATTACTTGGAATTAATTAACCATTGTGATATTTTCTTTATTAAATGTATATTTTGTAAGTTAAATAATTAATAAACAGCTTAAAAAGGATTGAAATAAACAAAATCACAGTGCAGTGACCGCTTTTAGTTCCGCAGGTCGTGGGCTCGATTCCCGACCAGGGCCAACATTTTCTAATGTCAATTTGTTGGTTCTCCGAGTATGGGTAGATATATTTATTTAAATTATATTTGTACGTATTTACTTGTTGTTTATTTTCTTTCTTCTTTCTTCTTTATTGAGGAAATATTATATGTGTAAAGCGATAGTAGTACTTTTAATGTCGGTATCATCCCTTAGGTTTTCATTTATAAAATCACTTTATTTAATGTAGAATATTTCTCGTAACGACAAATCACAAATATTGTATAACTCTTACGTCCAATAAGTTTACTAATAGAAAAATTAAAAAAATGTATGGACTAAAAGAATTAAATGTGTTTTTAAATTGGTGATGTGAAAAGTTTAGCTTTATAGTCACCCACATTTTGGATTTAGTAATTTTAATAGTTTAATATTGATTTAGCAAATTTATCAATCGTCGACATATAGTTTGAATGCTTTTCCGACATTTTCTAGTGTACCGAGGAACACAAAACATTCTCAAATTTTCCAAATTATCGGTTGCCGAGCGAAAGTCCAATGTGACGTAGTTAAATGAGTCGCAACGCTTAATTTGCGATTGACGGAACAGGGTGGAAAATTAGTGGAAGTTAGTGCCTCAAAGTATCAGAATAGGTACACTTGATGTGAGTTACAAGCTATAAATCACGTACATAACAATCATACAAGCAAAAGACACAATCCATTATTTACAAAAAGTTAAATCTTCCCATAAGCAAATATAATATTGGAAAAACCACTCATATAAAAAATACATCACTCAACTCTAAAGGGTGAAAATTTCCGATCTGTAAACAACTGAAATCTATCAAATCGAGTGTGGGCGTTCTCACGTGATCTCTTTTGACACGTGATATTAACTGTGTCCTCAAGGGAATTACTTACTATAAGTAGAAAATATGTTTAGTGATTACCCTTAAGTGCGTCTACACAGTTAATAAACAAGTAAATACTGAGTAATAATGATATATAAATTTTGCAAATGTACTAACAAGTCTAGCTCGTATTCTTTTTTTTCATTATATTTAAGTTATATAAGTTTGACTAATGTTGCTTGTGGCATAATAACGTTTTATTGTTTTGGACAAGGACTACCAAAACACGAGGATACTTTTAAGATTACCAACTTTAGTGAAATCCACAAGAAAAGACGTAACTAATCAGGTATTCAATTCAGATACAAATCATTTAAATATTATATTATATGTATTATTTACAACAAATATAAGATTGCTTTAAATCAAAATTAGCTTATATTTAGCGCATTTTTTTATTGAAATATTATTGAATTGAACGCCTAATTCTATTAATTTTTATTATTTTTATTTATTATTTATTATTTTCCCTATTTTAAAGTTCGCATTAGAACATCGGGCAAATCTAAGTTTTATTACGATTACTTGTATTCTTCTAAAAATTAAAGGATTTATTTGCATTAATAAGTCACTACTATTACTTTTATTTCTGTGACTGTACTGTCTTGAAATAATTGTGGAAAATACAGAGAAAGCTCTGTGATTGTAAGTATGTCTTCGTATACAATTTGCTGATTGCCAATTGACGGATAAACGGAGGTTAAACTTGGGTCGTGATAAGCCTATTAACAATTTGGAATTGCGAATTGAATCTTACAGAATATTGCGTGAAGTTGCCTACTCGTAGACTAAGTTGTTTAGTATTTGTAGATTTGTAGTAACCAATTTTCCAAAAGATTTTTGTAACTTACCAACCATTTCTTCTTTGTATATTACATTTATTATACACGATAATATAAATAAGGTTTGACTATAAATTTTCTTTTATGTGATTCAATTCATTATTTATTTGAACCTGGGTTTTGTTTAATTTACATTAATACTCATGGTGAAATTAAAATAGTTTAAAAATTAACATTTTTCAGCTTGACTATCTTATCTATAGAAGTATAGTATGCCGCAATAAATAATGCACATCGAGGCTTAGAGAGAGAAATCGGCTAGATTCTGCTTCATAAGCATTGTCTCGTCGCACTGACTGACGAACCCGTGTGAAACAATACTAACTGAGTGACAGTGACAGCGCTCTACGAAACCGAAAACTAACCGAAAACATCGATGTGCATTATTTAATGCCAGGTACTATAAACGTTATTGTGTGATATTCCATAATAAAAATTAATACCACGATAGTTAGACTCCAAATTAAATAAATAACCAAGTTTTGTAAGATTATCTTAATGAATGGGTTAAATATAGTATGTCGATGGTTATCGTGACTTTTGGTAAAGAGTTATCTTATTCTGCATGTTTGAGGGCATAAGAACGGAAAATCAGAACGGAAAGGAGGTTTACCTTGAAATAGATTTTCTATAATGTTTGAAAACAGCAAATATTCAAATGTTATAAGTAAGATATGCCACCTGAACCAACGGTTATTAGCTTATACTTCATTATGCGCGGTATAATCCGGATGTTGTATGTCTAGACAAATTGGCAGGATATCATATTCAAGGGATCCTTCTTCTATGACAGGAGCGGCATCTAGCAGCGTAGAACATGCCATGAGACAAATCTATGTAGACATATAGAAGCCTTAGATCCATGGGGCTGGACCTGGTATCTACCTTTTTCCATTGTAAATTTACCATACAAAGAGCTAACACTGCCAGTGTTTTTGAAATCTTACCTCATTGTAGTTGATTCGATGATTTTTATATTATGTTAATATATGTTTACTATGTGTATTTTTTTCTGGCTATTTAATATAATAAATGCTTTATTATATTTAATTGTCTTAAGAGAAAAAAAAATTAAAAGAAATATGTGGAAATAAATATATTTTTGAGTACACTAATATAAATAATTCATATTTATTTACTTATTTTAGCGTACATAATAATCGTAGCTGTAAGGGTAAGTGTAAGTTGTATAATCGTAAGCTGTAGCATAGCCGGGGTAATATGGGATCGTGTAGTCGACTGCGACGGGTGACGAGTACGTAGCGAAAGTCGTAACTGGATATTCGACTACAAGAGGCTTGGCTCTTGCGAATACCAATAAAGCGGCAAATAAAATCTGCAATGAAACATTTTGTTTTATCTCTAATCTCCAAGAACTCAAACCAGGGTCAGTGTCAATCTTTGTCAAAAGACCTATATAAAAGTCTAAAACAAACACAGCAGAGATATGAGCGAAAATAATTATGTACATTGCGTCCCGCTTTTATCTTCAATGTTTAAAAAACCGGGCAAGAAAGTTTTATTTCCACACAGATTTTACAAAGTTGAAATTACATTGAACGGTATTTTGTAACATTTTAAATATTTTAGTTTTGCTTCTATATTTTACGTAAAGTTTATTAATTATATAACTAATTGATTGATTAATTTTTTGGAATGTTTATTGCATAATTCTGCATTCTATGTAATACTCTGATTTCAAAGAATTATAAATTTTATACTACCCTTTTTTTAGATACTTATTTGATACCGCAAGTATGACTGAAAATTTATTTAACTTGGAAATATTTAAAAATAGAATAAAAACACATAGTACTAATAATTTTATTTGTAAGCATATAATTAGGCACTCTGAGCCTCAAATATATTCTAACGAAAAATATGAATTTTAATTTGTTCATATCCCAAAATCAATTACAAAATACTTTTGAATTTTTAAAAATATAAAGATAATTAAAGAGATACTTACGTATTTGAACATTTTATAGATTATTTAAATATCCTGTTTGCACTGATAAAAATCAAAAAAACATTGATAAAAATCTATCGATTGTTCTCTATTTATATGGAGACTTGACATGCGAAGTACTTATCGTCTAAGCGGATAATATGCCAAATATCCTCTTCCAGTTAATGTTATATTACTGTCACGTGCAACCTAACTCTGAGGTGACAAGTAAAAATATAAGGTCAAGGATAGACGGACATAAATACGGACTAGTTTCTGTCACATGAAAGCGAACATTTCATAACTACAATGCCTTGTATCTTACACTTGATCTGGCCAAACAAGGCTTTTGTTAACTATCCTAAAACATATTTTTCTTATCTCAGTCATTAATAAATATGTTTAGGCCGTTAAGTTTATTTAAAGATTTGGAACAGGATATGATTATGTTTTATAAGATTTTTCTATGATATGTAAGCCGATTCTTGTAAGGCATTGTCTTTCTTTAGTGCCCATATTGTATCCTCCGTTTTCTTCACTCGGTTAATTCAATTCAATTTTGTTCATACCAAATATCATATCAATGTGCTCTGTTTAGATAAGAAAGTAGGAAAACCAAACTAATTCATTTTCACATCTATACTTATTATAAAATAAAGTCTCAAAAAGCTGTCTGTCTGTATGTAATCGATTTTCTCAAAATTTTCTACTGTTCGGATCTTTGTACGGTTTTCTCTAAAATATAGTGAAATACCTCCGGATGGTTTAGGTATATAGCATATATCGGTATTATGTAAATTGTGTTGAAGAGATCGAGCAGTTGTTAAAAAACTTGCTCGCTGGGAGCTTTAGTCGCATGTGCTACGTAAACCAGTAGAGATACGCTAAAGTAATTTACTAGAGAATTGTAGATCTATAAAAATACTACAAAAAAAATCTCGAATCTCTTATAGTTGACTCACAATAACTACTTTAATGTTTAAAATTTGAATTATAGAAAAAAATTGTAACACACTGATTTCCACGCAGGCGTAGCCTCTGGCACAGCTAGTTTATAAAAAGATATGTAAAATACGCTATGTATGTGGTGTTAAGATCACTGATCAATAATAAGATCGCCCTTTAGACGCCTTAACTTATTATTAGTTTTAAAGTTTTAAATGAATTGGAAATTGTTTTTTAATTGTATATTTTGTAATTGTGAACTGTAAATTAAGGTTTCTTATTTATAGTGTAATTTTGTCCAAGATGTTTATCTATTTACATGGAAAAAATGTACTAACATGTTGTTATTTGTTGCATCCATACTTAATGTTAGAAATTCAAAGTCTCTCCGTCTATCTTTTTGCTTTAACGCACATCCGCTCAAGCAATATTGATGAAATTTGGTATGATCTAAGCTTAAATAGCTTAAAGATGAGAAAAATTATCCCATTTTTACTACGGTAATAGGAAAAAGCGAAATAGTGCATGGTTTAGGATAATTGAACGCAAAAGTAGAAGGAAAACAAGTCGCGGAAACTAGTTTGAAAAATACAAATAGACTTTACTAAATTCAATGTTAATAAGCAATGTATTTAAATTGTAGAACTGCTACTCTCAAATACATAGTCTCGTATACATAACGTAAAGATGCTACGAATATTCGTAACACTAAATAGGTTTATTCATATTTATTGGGAATTTTTATATAATATGTATTTAACAACAACTGCTAATATATGAAATGCTTACCTAAAAATATAAACATAAAAAATAGATACTTAAAGTTTTAAAAGAATTTGTTATGTCGTAATTTTCTGCAATACAGGACAATTAAACATACGGTCGTCCGTCCGTCGTCAATGTAAGTAACTTAAAAATTTTAATATTTGCTATGGGTGACAGATAATTGGTAAATATACACATCTATAATTTTAACATAAATACACCAAAGCCTCGAATGTTAGTATATATAATTATAATTGCTAATAATATTTTGAATAAAGAATTAAAGAAAAGAAGACGAAGCAGCTCTTGATATAAATTAAATTAACATTAAATGAGATTTTATATAAATTACTGCTGACTTATTTATCAGTTTTTTTTTGAAATTGTATTTATATGACTATTTTTGCCATGTGATAATTTATATATTGTTTACAAAATGTTGTATTGACTAGTAAGATAGTGGAAAAATAAACCAAGATGATGAATTGACAAGGGAAGAAACAATTTGTATAAATTAAGTTCCGACATTATTATTATATAAATAAACGGGTCACATCGCGGCAAAATCGAGTTACCTTATTACAAGGTTCGACGTTTCGGCAGAATTGCATCTGTTGAGTTGTTCTGAATGGACTCTGGAGCGCCGCGGCGTCTTCGTTCCCGAGTACTACAGTCATTATTTTGTTCATCTACCCTCACTTGAACCACACAATCCACTTAAGGTCTCTTGCACACCACACTGATATTATCTGCACGCGATATAGCTTGCAACGATTTCTTCCGCGAATTATATTTATTAATCACTGGATCCCAAGTCGTCGACAATCTGAAACACTCTTCTCTGTTGAACGTATGATGCATATAATAATAAGTATGAATCGCGAAAGTTTAAAATTTACCATAAGTTCCGACAGTTTTAAGTGCGAAAGAATAGCTTTTTTCTTTATCTATCTAGCAGTTGTAACAGAAATAAATACCGTAATTGTTATTGTTTAAAGTTATCTTTAATGTGTAATAGATTATAAATGTCATAACAGTGTTAATACGAATAAATTTCGTATTAACACTGTTATGACATTTGCGCCTTGGGGTGCATGTGGTGACTGGTCCTGCATGTATAAGGTGCGTAGATTTTGCCTGCTTCATACACATTGGCTTTGCATGCATTCGCTTAACCCGTGCGGATTATAGCAAAGTAGTTAGTTCTGTTGTATTGCTTGTAATATGGAATTCCGCAAAGTAACGCCTGCTTCTTTAAAACATTATTTTCATTTGTTTTTTTTAGTTCATGTTCGCCTGCTTCCTCGCATTGGCTGCCGCCAAGCCCGGACTCCTACCCGTGGCGTATACCGCTTACTCAGCTCCTGTCGCAGCAGCATACACAGCACCAGTCGCCGCAGCATATACCGCTCCCTTAGCTTACTCGGCCTACACAGCACCTGTAGCGGCTTACTCGCCTTACACATACGCGTCTCCTTACTCCGCTTACTATTACCGTCGTTAGTCGGAACGAGTTTTATGAAACGATAATAAATATTAACGATTATTTTTTTGTTATTTTTTTATTCAACTCTATAGGTACAAATCTTGTTGCAGATTTGTCATGCATTAAATCCTGAGATTTTTAACACGTCGATCAATAAAACACTAAAATTGAAACGCATATTTATTTCAAATGTTTTTGAATTTCATATTAGCTTTCACATTTATTTAAGCTTTTAGCCAGCTATATTTTACTTAATATTATTTTGAGTAGCAATATAGAATAAATATTTCGTTTTAATTTTAAAATATAATAACCTTAGTCACCTTTTACGACACCTCGGTAAGAAATGAGGGAGGTCTTGTCTACTCAGCCGGATACCACAGGGCGGGTCGACTTACCTTAGTCGCCTTTTACGACACCTCGGTAATAAATGAGGGTGGCTATTCTACTCAGCCGGATACCACACGGCGTTCGAAAACAAATTATTTGTGCACTAATATTTCTATAGTTAGTAGGATAACATTATACGATGACAATAAGTCATTTATAAAATTTTAAAGAAAATATTACTAATTTACAATAGAATATAATAGATACTCTGAATTTTAGCTGAAATCACATCTGAAATCACGCTGAAATCAGCCTAGCGGTGAGACCGCGCGACTCTCTAGAGAAGACATAGGTTCAAACCCCGGGCAGGCACCAATGAGTTTTTCTATTAAAAACTTATGTGTCTAATTAATAATTGCAATTTATCACACGCTTTTCGGTGAAGGAAAACATCGTGAGGAAACCTGCATATGTCTAGAGAATTCTATGGATATGTGTAACCTACCAATCCGCATTGGAGCAGCGTGGTAGGTCTAAGACCTCCAATCCTTCTCTCCAAAGAAAACGGAGAGAGGAGGCCTTAGCCCAACAGTGGGCATAGTAACAGGCTGTTACTTTACTTTTTTACTTTTACTCTGAATTTGATTCGTGCTCGTTGCATTAAATGCGTCGTGCTAAAACAAAATAGGACGTAACGTAATTTTCTTCGAAAATGAGTAGTGTTATCTGCTTCTACTGTATTCTCTTTTAGGTTCTAAAGCTATGGAATGTATGGTTCATAAACATTAAGACCAGGGCTTGATATTCACTTTACGGCTGATTACTTATTGATGAACTTAATTATTGAATCTCATTAATCAATAAGTAAAATCTTAATTTCAGGACTTTGACTCTACAAGACTGTCATGCACTTAGGATAGCTATCACAAATTCTATAGCGACATCGATTAGTATAAGCGGTACCTATGGTACAATAATTATATCATAATGACATGATCCAGATTAAAACGGATAAATAGTTGCTAAAGAACATAATATTGAGACTGTCTACATATTATATCATCTAATAGAAATCCATTAAACAAACTTAGGCTTCCCTAATAGGGAATGTCTCATAGAAGAAAATGTGTTACGGTTCTAGACCCGTAACACATTTTCTTCTATATCTAGACATAGCTGTCTAGTATAAAAATGAACATCAGCGCGTCTATCTTCTTTATTACTGACATCATCTGCGCGCGATCTGATATTTTTAAACCGGAATATCCGACCAAAAGTACCTAACCGATAATGGGCGGCAGCGTGGTCTATGAACAATTTGGGTTTGTCACCTTAACTCATGATCAGGGAAAATCACTTAACATTTATTTAAACATTTAACCAAAAAAACCTCTTGCGCCCAGCGTGATAATTATTAACATAATCCATAGTAGGGGATTATGGCTAAATGATTCCATATGTAAATAGGAAAGAATCTGTGATAACTGACTGGCGAGATAGTGTCTCTTAACAGGAGGTCATGGAATCAAGCTTCGGGCAGGCACCAATGTATTCCCTTAAAACTTATGTCTCTAATCGTAATTTTATATCAATCACACTCTTTTCAATGATAAAAAATATTGTAAGAAAACCTAAATATCCTCAGAGAATTCTTGGAAATATGTAACCTACAAATCTACATTGAAGCAGCCAACTCTTTACTCTTTACTCTCAATAAAGGGGAATTAAGGCCTATGCCGACGTCCATTGTTTATTTGATAAACAAATACGAGTATATGGACATTTTGTATGTGCATTAAGAGATCTAGTTGCTACAAATAAATTCAGTCACATTGTTTGCAGATTTGAGTAGAAGTTATTTCGGTTTTTTGAATTTGAATTTGAATTTGAATATAAGAGAAAGTATGTATGTTTTTTATAGACTCCGAAATGGCTTGGACATCTTAATGAAATTTTCAGACAATCTTGAGTTTAACTCAGCGGATAATCCTGTACAGTTTGGTGTCAATTAGAGCATTTGGTTAACTAGCAATTATAATTTTGTTTCGAGAAATGGAAACCAGACTGAGCCACAGCAACGCGTGATTGGCTCTGCTAGTTACTTATATTGTATGAATACATTTGTTATGATTCATCAAATGTCTAGCGAGCAGTCTAAAATTAATTAATATTATTTCGCCCCATCAGAAAAATAAAGTTACATGTCCTAGGTATATAACATAGAATATGTAACTTTATTCTTCGCACGGGGCTAAAGTTAATTAAAAGTAAATTATTTGATGTAATTTATTTTGTTAGTTAACCATATTTTAAATGTTACGTTTTAATATGTGATAGACGCATAGTGCTACAGTATATAAGATAAAGTAGCATTTAGTTTAAGTAATTAGTCAATAGAAGACACTACATTAATGTACTACTATTATATATTAGGTCCTTACATATGAAATTGGCGTCTTCCACAGGAGGAACATAAAGTCGTTTTTTTTTAATGAAATATATTTAATTAATCAAAGTATGTACCATTGCTATGTATGCACTTTTGCCATCTCATAGGTAGTTCATTGATCCCCTTACTAAAAAAAACCATTCGGGCGGAAATCAATAAAATCTTTGAAGGCGGTTTGGACTGCCCCATCGGAGTTGAATTTTTTTCCTTGCAAGTAGTTATCCAAATTGCAAAAAAAATGGTGATCGGTTGGAGCAAGGTCCGGAGAGTACGGTGGATGTCTAAGACATTCTAATTGAAGCTCCTCTGATTTGGTAGCCGTCTGTTGTGCAGTGTTTGGTCTAGCGTTGTCCTGAAGCAGCAGTGGCCTAGAGCGATTGACCAGCCTCGGTTGTTTAGCAGCTAGCTTTTCCATCATGGTTTGCAGTTGCTGACAATAGATATCTGCCGTAATCGTCTGGCCAGATTTAAGAAAGCTGTAGTGAACGACACCGGCACTAGTCCACCAAACACTTACAAGCAACTTTTTTTTAGTCAATTTTCGCTTAGGGCAGGACTTAGCCATTGCGATGAGCGCTTCCAATTATCGTAGAGGATCCACTTTTCATCACAGGTAATGATTCGATTTAAAATTCCTTCATTATTGTGCCGGTTGAGTAACGTAACGCAGCAGTCGACGCGCGTTTGTCGGTTTGCTTCACTCAATTCATGAGGTACCCACCTTTCAAGCTTCTTCACCTTCCCAATTTGGTGCCACGGTGGAACTCATACTCGTAAATAACGCGATATTTCATGTTTTCCATTTTGTAAACAGAGTGACACAAAGAAAAAAACAAAAGAAGAAAAAACAAATGAATTAGGGGGTTTGAAATCTTTGAATAAAATTAAAAAATTAAAAAAATTATTCTTCTAAAAAAATTATCGCCCCAATTATGGCCAAGATCTTTAACAAGTCTGTAGACACAGGGACATTTCCAAATTTAATGAAGTATAGTAAATTGATCCCTGTCTTCAAATCTGGTGATAAGAGCGACCCCAACAACTATAGACCCATCTCGATCTTGCCAACTCTTAGCAAGGTCTTTGAGAAAGTTATTCTAAATCAACTGCTCAAGCATTTTAATTTTAATAATTTACTTCACCCTGAGCAGTATGGGTTTACTAAGGGTCGGTCTACAACGGATGCGGGAGTTAAGATGTTGAAGCATATCTTCGATGCGTGGGAGAACTCACAAAATGCCATAGGGGTATTTTGTGACTTGTCCAAAGCATTTGATTGCGTTCAGCACGAGACTTTATTGTTGAAGCTTGGCTATTATGGTATTAAAGACAATGCGCTTCGTCTCGTTGCGTCTTATCTTCACAGCCGGGTTCAAAGAGTGTGCATTAATGAGGTGCAGTCATCCGGAACGGCCTTAGTTATGGGTGTGCCTCAAGGATCAATCCTTGGTCCCTTTCTGTTTTTAGTTTATATAAATGACTTACCATATTTCATTCATAATATTTGCGATATTGTACTGTTTGCGGATGATACATCTTTTAAAGTAAATAGAAATGACCATAATATTGACGAAGTAAACAGTGGTTTATCGCAAGTAGCCCATTGGTTCAGGGTAAATAATTTGGTACTAAACTCAAAGAAAACAAATTGTATTGAATTTGCATTACCTAATGCTGCAAAAACAGCAAATAGGCTCTCCATAAATAATGTACCACTGAAAACAGAAAATACAACTGTATTCTTGGGAGTGACCTTGGATTCAAAACTCCAATGGAGCACACACATAAAAACTCTTGCAGGGAAACTTAGTTCAGCAGCCTACGCTGTTCGAAAGATAAGACAATTTACAGATGTCGAAACAGCGAAACTTGTTTATTTTGCTTACTTCAATAGCATTATGTCTTATGGAATATTGCTGTGGGGTAAATGCGCGGATAGTGAAAAAATTTTCGTATTACAAAAAAGAGCCATACGTGGCATCTACAATTTAAGTCCGCGTGATTCCCTGCGAGAGAAGTTTAAGGAAACAGGTATTCTAACATTTGCTTCACAGTATATTTTAAATAACGTAATTTTTGTATATAAACATATAAAGAATTATAAAACGATAGGTGATGTATATAATAGACAAAGTAGGAACCGACATAAGCTTGCGACTCCTGCTTTGCGCCTAGCAAGAGTACGTAAATCGTTTGTGGGTTTGGGTATAAGATTCTATAATAAAATTCCGAAATCAATTTTGGTCATGCCATTACAGCAGTTTAAAAACACTGTTAAAAAGAGGCTGATACAGAAAGCCTACTATACTGTTGAAGATTACTTAGATGATAAGGATGTGTGGATATAGGTGCACTTCTACCCTGTACAAGACAGTAATAAATAAATGTAACTAGTTCTAAGATTTATATTTTAAAAAGAGCAACCGCCGAGTTTCTTGCTGGCTCTTCTCGGCAGGAACAGCTTTCCGAACCAGCAGTAAAGTTGACGATTCAAAAGCACTTGTTTACAAGTTTACTTGAATAAAGAATATTTTGATTTGATTTGATTTGAAACACAAATGCATGAGTAAATAGCTGTATGAATTTGAATTTGGAATTCCTAACCATAAAGGTAATATTTGAGATCAAAGTGGCCAGTACGACAAAACGCCAATTTCATATCTAAGGACCTAATATTATTAACTGATATCTTAAGTCATCATCTTCCTGCCCTTATCCCACTCTAAGTGGGGTCGGCACAACATATTACAAACATGTTGTCTCGTGATTTAGCTACGTATTTTACGACCTGCTGCCTGCCTGACTTCAACTTACTTTAGTTTTTTTAAGAAAGAGGGCGGTCTATTGTACTCACCAAGATACCACACGGCGGTAACTAATTCTTAATTTTTAATTTAATTTGTATATCCTAATTAGTTTTTTTTAATCTGTCTCATCACATTATATTAAATATCGGTATTATGTAAATTGTGTTAAAGAGATAGCACAGTTGTTAAAAAACTAGCTTGCTGGGAGCTTTAGTCGCGTGCGCTGCGTAAACCAGCATAAATACGCTAAAGTAATGTACTACAGTTCCATCCATAAAACTACTACAAAAAAGTCCGCGACAGCATGTCTCTATCTCTTACGGTTAACTCACAATAACTACTTTTATGATTTAAATTTGAATTCTAGAAAAAAATTGTGACACGCAGATTTTCACACGGGCGAAGCCGCTGGCACAGCTAGTTATCATATAAACCTGAAAATCAAGGAGCTTAGGTCAGATTTAATATATTTCTTACTGTTTACTTTACTTTAGTAATTTACTTACATTGTTGTATGAACAACAATGTAAGTAAATTACTTTCCCGAATATATCATGTGACTAAAATCTACATGAACGTTTAACAATATTTGTATTCTAAACATGTCTTGCAAGGTTGTTTCTTCATATGAGGCAAAAGGGGGCTATAAAATGACTTGGTATCCAACAATTAGCATCACATTCGCTTCAATAGTTGAACTCATTATTTGCTTCGAATTCAATTTAAAACAATCCATCAAGATGTTCAAGTTGGTGAGTATACTTCTATTTTCAAGTACTGAAAAGTTTTATAACAAAGGTCCAAAAATATAGTTTTATAAAGAATGAAAACATCATTTTATCAAAGATAAGTTACTATTAAAACTGATAAATGGCATTTCACCGAATTACAAGTATTACGCCAGATTTTTTTTAATTTATTCAATTACACATAAGACTTGTATGAAAATAGGAACAGGAGGTTTAAACTCTACCACCACTCTACGCTTGTTGAAATTAACTACTAACGTTGACAACAAATTTTTCTTCAACATTATCCTACTTTTAATACAAACTATATTTGACTAATTTTATCAATTTTATAAATATATTTCTGCTTAACCTTAATAAAATACCTTAGTAACATATAATTAATCCTTGATAATAATATTTTTTTATTATAAATATTTATAATATATAATAATTATAATATACCTAAAATATCGCAAAGTGTCTCGACCAACATCTCAAAAGGCTCTCGCTTAGATAGCAGTATTGCTTGAGGCGACACATATTGCGAGGATGTTTCTCACTCTGTATTCCTGACTAACGAGAGCGTGGGTCCTTTTTCAGAGCCCCGTGGATTAAATTTTTTTTAGTTCTTGAATATATTAGGTCCTTACATATGAAATTGGCGTTTTCTATGGGAGGAACATAAAGTCGTTTTTTTTTAAATGAAATATATTTAATTAATCAAAGTATGTACCATTGCTATGTATGCACTTTTGCCATCTCATAGGTAGTTCATTGATCCCCTTACTAAAAAAACCATTCGGGCGGGAATCAATAAAATCTTTGAAGGCGGTTTGGACTGCCCCATCGGAGTTGAATTTTTTTCCTTGCAAGTAGTTATCCAAATTGGGAAAAAAAATGGTAATCTGTTGGAGCAAGGTCCGGAGAGTACGGTGGATGTCTAAGACATTCTAATTGAAGCTCCTCTGATTTGGTAGCCGTCTGTTGTGCAGTGTGTGGTCTAGCGTTGTCCTGAAGCAGCAGTGGCCTAGAGCGATTGACCAGCCTCGGTTGTTTAGCAGCTAGCTTTTCCATCATGGTTTGCAGTTGCTGACAATAGATATCTGCGGTAATCGTCTGGCCAGATTTAGGAAAGCTGTAGTGAACGACACCGGCACTAGACCACCAAACACTTACAAGCAACTTTTTTTTATTCGATTTGGCTGGTTCGCCAGGGTTCAGCCATTGCGATGAGCGCTTCCGATTATCGTAGAGGATCCACTTTTCATCACAGGTAATGATTCGATTTAAAATTCCTTCATTATTGTGCCGGTTGAGTAACGTAACGCAGCAGTCGACGCGCGTTTGTCGGTTTGCTTCACTCAATTCATGAGGTACCCACCATTCAAGCTTTTTCACCTTCCCAATTTGCTTCAAGTGGATTAGAATAGTTTTATCACTAACACCGGAGCCTGCAGCTAACTCGGACGTGGTTTGCGATGGATCTGCTTCCACAATAGCCTTCAATTCTTCATTATCAACTTTGGTCTCGGGCCGTCCACGAGGCTTGTTCTGCAGGTCGAAATTTCCAGAACGAAAACGTTGGAACCAAAAACGCACTGTGTTTTCTTTTGCGACACCGTCACCATACACATCATTAATCCTTCGAGCCGTTTCTGCAGCACTGGTGCCACGGTGGAACTCATACTCGTAAATAACGCGATATTTCATGTTTTCCATTTTGTAAACAGAGTGACACAAAGAAAAAAACAAATGAAGAAAAAACAAATGAATTAGGGGGTTTGAAACACAAATGCATGAGTAAATAGCTGTATGAATTTGAATTTGGAATTCCTAACCATAAAGGTAATATTTGAGATCAAAGTGGCCAGTACGACAAAACGCCAATTTCATATGTAAGGACCTAATATTTAAAATGTACTAATATCCGAAAATTAATAAATGAGTGTATAATATACCTGAAATAAATTTATAAAAAAAATAAAAATTTGTTTCTTTGTTGTGGCATCATTCAGCATTAATGCAGTGTCGTATGTTCATTTTTCAGTTCTTCTTAGCCTGCTTTCTCGCACTTGCTGCTGCCAAACCAGGCGTGCTGCCGCTGGCGTACACCGCGGCGTACACAGCACCCGTTGCAGCAGCCTACACTGCTCCTGTAGCGTACTCAGCTTATACTGCACCTGTAGCGGCTTACTCCGCCTACACCTACGCGTCTCCTTACTCTGCTTATTACTTACGCCGCTGATTTGAATAACGCTAGTCTATTGAGATGATTTGTTTTTACTGTCAATAAATATTGAGGAATAATTTTTTGTTTAAGTTTTCTAACCTTTTAAAGACATAACCTCCCAGATATATTAGGATTGGTACAGTATATAATTTTCAAGATATTCATCTTGCTGACATTTTATTTGAAAGGATTATTTATAACGGATATTTTCTTCAATCTCTAGATTCACTTTTAAATCAATTTCTAAGAATTGAAGTGATGGTGAATTGGTTAAAAATAATGTAAGGACATAAACAGAAAATTTAATCGTAAATTATTTGTTATTATTTGCGGGTGGATTTTATTATTATTATTTTTTAAAGAAGTATATTAGAACCTTAATTTAAATTAAAATCATAGGAGAGTTTAATTTAAATTAAGATTTTAAAATACATTTTTTTATTAATATATAATTATTTATATTATAGCGTAGTAATTTCATCAAAATGTTATTGAAGCAAATTAGTTAATCTATACTTATGCATTGGATCTTAAGACTTGACAGTAGTCCAAATATGTCTGTCTGATTGCTAACTATGCATATGCACGACATTTTATTTTTGATATAGTAAATACAGGCTTTAAAACAAAACTTCGCTAATTTATGGTTTCATGGTGGCGTAACCACTCACTCCAGCTGTTTAAACTATCAAATAAAATATGCTTTCGCGGAAATCCATTTTTTATTAAAATTCAAAATAGCGACACAATTATATAGAAATAGTAAGGAAAACACAGTTTTCCTAAAAAGTCTAATTTTTTTACTCATATGCTCTTACTATTGAGACTTTATTTTGTCCCGAAAATTGTCTCGGTTAATTAGAAAACATCTGCCGATATCAATCTGTGTGTACAAACAATTAATAATATTTTTCTCCTGCCCTTATCCCACTCTAAGTGGGGTCGGCACAACATGTTAAAAACATGTTGTCACATGATTCGGCTAGGTATTTTACGACCGGCTGCCTGCCTGACGTCTACTTACCTTAGTCGCCTTTTACGGCACCTCGGTAAGAAAGAGCGTGGGCTATTCTACTCAGCCGGATACCACACGGCGGACAAACAAACAATTAATAATAATGGATACAAAATTACTGGTGTAGTTATCGAATCGGATTTTTGCTGTAATCCACGAGTATATAAGAGTAAATTAATAACTTACAATGAAATATTAAAAAAGTTGCGTATTATTACTTATTTTATTTTGCACAATAAACTCATAGTAGCCAAATAAACAATTTAATAAATTTACCCACGAAAAACCTTCACGGGATAACCGACATTTGCTACTGGGATAAAACGTGGTACCGACCGAACGTACGTCACTTTATGGAATTCGCGTGGTGTTTCCGTGATATCAATCACACTACTGGAAAACTCTCTACTGGAAAATTTATCTGGTTCTTCTAAATCTTGCCTATCAGTTAAAACTGTCTTATGGTCATTAGTTTCCAGAGGCACAACTTGGGCACCAATCACCACAGCCATCATTATGTACACCTGAAAATTCACCCATTTGTAATTATGTATAAATAAAAAGTTAAAAATAGAATTTAATCTACGTATTAGGTAACGCGTCTCAGATAGTAACATTCTATCAAGGGAATACATATATATCTATCTATTTTTCAAGATATCTATGTCGTAGACATAAATCAAAAATATAAAGTAACAGCCCATTACTATATCATAGCTGGGCGTAGGTCCCCACTCTCCTTTTTTTGGAGAGAAGGTTGGTAGTTATACATACCCCCCAGGATTCGCCAGAGATATGTAGGTTTCTTCACGACGTTTTTCTTCACCAAAAAGCGTGTGATGAATTGTATTGCATAAGTTCTAACAGATAAATTCATTGGTGCCTGCCCGGGGTTTGAACCGACCCACCCACTTGCCAGAATCACACGGTAGCACGGCGAGGCTGTAATAGCTATCAAAGATAGCTCTCATATTTATAACTTATAAAAAAAAAATTTTGGCCACTAAATCCAATCAGTATGTATGGATATCAAAAGACATTGATCACAGAGATTTTCTAGATGTCGTAGTTCCATTAATTAATTTCTAAAAACGGTGGAGCCATAGGGGCTTTTCTTATGTAGGTAAAAAGCAATTTTTAAATTAATTTATACAAACATATTCGACAACCAAACAAAATCTTACCATAATCTTCTTCATTGTTAAAATAACGAATATTTAGAATTCACTCTAATCGGATTCAAACTCTTTAAATGGAACCGTTACGGTTTTACTGAGTTTGTTTTTCCTTTATATACTCGTGTATATATAGAAAATCACTTAACGTTTTAATCCAAAACCGAGTTACACTTCATTAGTGAAAGTGATAAGTTAATTAAATAACTTTTAATCTACGAGCTATATCAGGTATGATTAATAGTGCCTCTATTAGATATAATTAAATGAAGATAGAGTATGCAATATTTATAAAAAAAAAATATTTTACATCTGGAAACCCATTTGAAAATATAAAATGTCAAGCATTCACATCTTCTAATAAAAAATACTACAAATAAAAAAAATATCAGTAATATGAAAAAAATTGTTCCCATATAGCTTAAAAAAACCTATGTATCTCTCCCAAATTATATTTTTTAAATTGCAAGATTTTAATATTTTGCATAATTCCGCAACCATCAATTTCAATAAAGTTAATGATAATAGACAACTATTATTTTGCAATCCCGTTCCACAAGTAACGTTGACGAAAATGAAAAAATTCATAAGGTAATCACTTCTGAACGTAATCTTCCATTGCCGTCTAAATAGTATTACTATCAATCAAACTACAAACAACAATCTGTATGATGCAAAGACGCCCTAAAACCCTAGAACCCTTGGTGAAGAATAAAGATAAAGAAAAAAGGCCAAAAGGACATGATGACATAAATCCTCCGAACAAGTGAACACCATACTCCACTCAATTTTTGCCTATACAATTGTCTAGACCAAACGTAATAACTTTGGTTAAGATCTGTTATAAAAATAAAGAGACAAGGGTGTTTAATATAAACTTTTATTTATTATAATTAATACACAAAAAATAGAAAATTAGAAAAATATCCGAACTTAATACTATTTAGGGCAACCGTATCGTTCGGAGTTCCGACTCAGACTAACTACAGTTAGTACACGCAATTTTTTTGAACTCCTCTTTTATTATAAAAAAACAATTCTTCATCAAATCAGAATTCTGAATGAATTTAACGAGTTATAATTATAAGGGGGTCTACAAGCAGTTTCCTTCCCTATCTCGCTACTAATCGTAATTCAAACAACGTGACAACAAGAAATTCCGTTCATTGCCTTAATGTTGCGTCTATCGACCTTCATTCCTTTAGTATAAAATTCACTACGGATAACAAACTAACATCATTTAACTGGACCATATCACTAGTTAAAGTACCAAAATGTTTAAACTGGTAAGCATAAATCTGTTAAAGCTATTCTTACTGGACTTTATCAGAGTTTTGATACGCCACGTAAACCAATCAGAGCTATTTTAGAAAATTAACCTGTTTCACTCAATCCACAAAAAAAGAAACAGCAGAGGTTTAAAATGTTTTCAGTTTCTGCTGTTTCTCTTAAAGCGTCTTACTAACTTTTAAAAAATAACTTTTAATGCGGTATTTCTAAAAAATACCGTATTAATGTAAATATTTGATTCATTTTATTTTTATTATATTTTGCATTTTTTTGTATAAAAAATATAGTATCACATTAAAAGCACATTAAAGAGATGATTGAAATGTATATCAAAATAATAATTTATTTTGAAATACATTTATATTTCAATTATTTGAATTAATTCTTCCTTGCAGTTCGTATTCGCCTGCATACTGGCTCTGGCTTCTGCCAAGCCACTCGTGTCCCTGGCTTACACAGCACCAGTGGCAGCAGCATACACAGCTCCCGTAGCAGCAGCGTACACAGCCCCCATAACGTACTCTGCCTACACCGCACCAGTTGCTGCTTATTCAGCCTACACCTACGCCTCTCCGTACTCTGCCTATTACTTCCGTTGATCAAACTACTACTACTAAATTGTGTAACGAAATGGCGAAAATGTTATAATAAATCCTGTTAATGTACAATGGTTAATTTTGTATTTTAACCTTATTTAAAAATCAACCCCTTTGCCTTGGACATGATCAAGGATTTACTACGGGTATTTTTGTACCTCTGATGCCTTAACAATATAAGTAAGTAAAGTAAAGTAGCGGCCTGTTACAATCCCACTGCTGGGTATAGGCCTCTTCTCTCCGTTTCTGGGGAGAAGGGTTGGAGCTAAGACCTACCACGCTGCTCCAATGCGGATTGGTAGGTTACACATATTTCCAGAATTCTCTAGAGATATGCAGGTTTCCTCACGATGTTTTCCTTCACCGAAAAGTGTGTGATAAATTGCAATTATCAATTAGACACATGAGTTTTAATAGAATAACTTATTGGTGTCTGCCCGGGTTTGAACTCGTGTTCCCCTCGAAAGAGTCGCACGGTCACACCGCTGGGCTATCACAGCTCCTTAACAATATTTCTAAAAATAATTCTTTAACAATATTTTTCGCTTTGTACTCGTAAATTTACCGACTCAATTGTGACTTATGAAATTATAAAGCAATATAGTCAATAATAATCATTCATATGGACGACATTCTATTTGTGAGTTAAATGCGGATATTGGAATTGGGGCATCATCACCCTCCTGCCCTTATCCCACTCTAAGTGGGGTTGGCAGAACATGTTTTAAAGTTGTTGTTTCATGTTTTGGCTAGTTCTTTTACGACCGCCTTATGAAATCTTGGTAAGAAATTAGGGTGGTCTATTCTACTCGGCCGGATACCACACGGATGATATCATTCGTAGCCTTTACAATTAAAGTTCGCGTGATTTTCTGTGAAATAAGTATAAGGAAAGAAATGTTTTTATATAAGTCTTACAGTATATTTTTAGCAATATAAGTTTTAAATATATATAGTATGTATTTCATAAAAACAAAGTAAAACCCTTACGGCTTTATTTGCTACTACCGCACCTTTCACAAATACTTAAATCGTTCCTTGGTTTAGATATAGGATTCTATAGAAAATTTCTATTATCAATTATTGCAGATAGGCTGATGCAGAAAGCCAACTATAATATTAAGGATTAAATAACTAATAGAAGTTAGCAGATCTATCTACTTTTTGAACTTACAAAAGATAGCAACAACGAAATGTAACTAATTTATAGAATTAGGCGTTACTTTGCGGAGATCCATAATACAAAAGTAATAATAAAATTATTTTGCTATAATCCGCGATACATTGTATTACATTGTATCGCGGATTATAGCAAAATTATTTTATTATTACTTTTGAAATGTACATAACTAGTTATAAAAAAATAAGTACAACCGCTAATAACCGACATTACATACAATAAAATGTGATTTGAGATTTGATTCGATATCATCGCAATCGCATTTTACATTAAGTCATCATCATTTTTTATCACTCAATAAAAGTCATTTTAAGTATAAAGTAGGAAAGCCCTCGGCTTATAAGTAAGTTTGTCACAATAAATAATGTGGGTAAGATAAAACATGTATCTTTGTCTAATCACACATAAAAGAGAGAGACAGATGCAGTCTCATTTGCTTTCTTTTTTTTTGTAATAGGTATGTCACATTTTGCCGGCTGCCCAACTCTAATGTAATAACTCTATGATAAAAATCGTTTACCTGAAAATGAAATAAAAATATCTAACCTCATTTTATATATTTATGTTAAAGAGATAATACCTTCTTTCGCGTTTAATATACAATAGACTTCTATTATAAACCTTTCTTTTATATGCTTTTATGAAGGGCGTGTGATAAAATTGAATACACGACCTTCTCTCTATTCAAAGTTGTCGTCGCTACTTGATATCTATTTTTGTTGCGTATTATTAAAGTAAGAGGCGACTCATATTTCAAAGAATCACAGATTCTCGTTTGCTGTCCAGGGATGTTGTTATTAATTTTAGCTTTCTGTTTAAACATAAAGTAATAAAAAAAATGTCCTAACAAATCCTAAACTGTGCTAAACATCTAAATAAAATCAAATGTCTTTTCACTAGATGTTTCAGGTCTAAGTTTATGTTTTAAAAACGTTAAACTTTTAACGCGCCGAATATAAATATAAAATGTGTTATCAACACACAATATCAAGAGATGACTACATTTAAATTGCACTTTGATAGTATAAATTCCAATTGCACGAATGCGATTTTTTAAACAAAAATATTAAGTACTATTATTGTGTTAAATCGTTTAGACATATATTACAAAAAGGTACTTTTGTTACAAATAGCCACCACACTAAACTTCTGGGTTTGATTCCCAGTGGAAGAATTTACCTGTGCCTATTCACCTTGCTACCGGAAAATTTAACTTTGCAGCAATTTAATATTCCTGTAAAAACCCTTGTAGACAGTTAGACATAGATGGATAGGTTTACTATCCTTCAGCTAGGCCATTCGACTCAAATTTTTTCAATCTCACTTTCCAAAGTGATAAGTTTTCCAGACAAATAATTTACAAGAAGGATTCACCTCTTGAATTTGTTCATGTTTCACATCGATTGTTTAATAGTAATTTGGTAATAGAATTAAGAAGAGCGAGACGCTAGAATTTTCATAACGACGAATTGTTAAATCGCTATCACCAAAATCAGAAAAAACCATAAGTGACCCGTATAGATACAGATTAAATAGGCACAATGACCTCCGAAGTGTTGCAATGATAGTAAGTGAAGCACAGGCACGCGCGTGTTGACCTCTGACGCAATAAGTGCGAGCTTTGAATTCTAAGGTGGATGGTTCATACAATACCGAGATAATTTCGATATAGTTTTCCCTTTTCTCTTACTTTTTATTTTAAACGTCCATTTATTCAGGAGCAGGATGATCGGGTTCGGGACAAGATGATCGGTGTAGGTCAGGTTGCTATACGACACCGACGTCTGGTTTTTTTTTATTAACAAAGGCTAGCGCCTGGCTATGATCTCGCCTGTTGGAAAACGAAAGATGCAGCCTACGATGCACTGCAATTGCTACTTAGTGTCCATTCACTCTTATTTTGAAATTTCTTTTATCGTGTTATTCAGTTATTTATTTATTTGTTTATATACCATAAAAAAAACGTAAGAAAAACATTATTATTAAAAAAAACAGCGTACAAATTTTCTAAATCATAATCACGTTAATTAGTATAAAAAGTAATATAATTAGTCCTTAACTAATAACAACTATACAACTTCAAAATTCTCTTTTAGCTTAGACGTTGATTGAAATAATTTAAACCGTAATTATAAAATATATCTTACCTTTTTTGTATGTAAAAAAGTATTTGTATTGTCAGAATTATAAACGCTTTTGTATATAGCAGAACACATAAATGTAAATGCGACAGTGCTCAATAATCTATAATCAAAAAAATTCAAAATGTCAAAGCAACTGTGATGATAACTTCGTTAATGTTAAACCCGGTTATATTTTTAAAGAAGGACGAACCAGGCGATGAAGCTTAAATATGAGTTTTTAATTGTCTTTAATTTATATTACCTACATTTTATATGACTACACTATTAAATATTATTTCCATACCTATTAAATTAGATTGGTACTTATTTTGATAATTCCATTTAAAACATTGTAGGAAATATCGAACACCCATTTTTGCTATTAAGTCTTATTTAGGCCACACCTGTAATAATAATTGCCAAATTTTAAATTTAAAAAACAAGTGACATGAACTTGGTAGCATATAAAAGTTACTATTCCTGGCATCGCTAATACCAAGTAATAAAAAATCATTACTGGCTCAGCTGTGCATACCACATTTCAAGATGTTTGTCTTGAATTCGGAGCAGGATAGTTGCTCTGCGTACGTTAGCAAACAATCCAAAACATGCCAGGAATAATATGTATCAGCCCCTTGTATCAGCTATTTAAGTAGGTGAAATTGTTTTTTTATCATCATTCCTTTGTTATCTCTCTAAGAGTCCATACAAAAACGATCTAAAAATGTTCAAGCATGTAAGTAATACATTTTAGTCTACGCCTACTTTACTCAATACAAAAGAATGGAATATAAATGTGTGACATTATTTATATATTACATAATGTAATCCTCTAGATATATTATGGTGTACTTAAATACTGTTTATTGAAATAAATTATGTAGAAATCATCATATATTGTATATATTCTATATTCTGTAAAAGAAATCTAATATATCATGAAAGAATTCTATCATCATCATCATCATCCTCCTGCCCTTATCCCACTCGAACTGGGGTACGCACAAGTTATAAACATCTTTTCACATGATTTGGCTTGAAATTTTACGACCGGCCGCCTGCCTGACGTCAAGTTACCTTAGTCATATTTTATGAGACCTCGATAAGAAAGAGGGTGGCCTATTCTACTCCACCGGATACCACACGGTGGGTCAACTTACCGTAGTCGTATTTTACGACAACTCGGTAAGAAATGAGGGTAGTCTATTCTAATCTGCCGAATACCACACGGCATATCATGAAAGAATTCTTTATTTACATTTAAATATTGTCCCAGAAAATTCTCGAAAAATATGCGGTGACATAATACTCTAAAATTGTATTTTGGCACCACAATTTATCTTTAAGTTTTTTCCTACCGTACTCTCAACTTGTTTGCCTAAATATAAAAAAAGTAAAGTAAATAAAGAAGAGGAGATACCATCTAGCTATCTTTTATTTGAATACTTCTAGTGTAGTCAAATATTATTTCAAAAGAAAAATAACAAATATCGTCATCCAATACATACAATATTTTCATATTGCCTTTTTTGTGGTAGTACTATAATTGTTGCTATAATGGGGATGATAAGTTTACGATAATGATCATTTTAACGTCTCCAAACAATTTTATTCGTTTACAGATTATTTTTGCTGCTCTTATCGCCGTCGTGGTGGCTAAGCCAGGAATTCACTCAGTAGCGTATCCAGCACCATATGTAGCCGCTCCTGCTGTAGCTTACTCTGCTCCTCTGACTGCAGCGTACACTGCCCCAGTAGCAGCATACAGTGCTGCATATACTGCCCCATTTGCTGCAGCTTATACAGCACCAGTTTCTGCAGCATACACTGCTCCTTTTGCCGCGGCTTATACGGCCCCTGTGTTATTAAAATAATTAAAGAGCAGACTGATCTTCTTCTGTAATATTAATAATCATTAAAAAAAATTGCAAATAAACTTTTTATATCGTCTTAAATATTATTTTTTGTTTACCTTTTAGAAAGTATATAAATAAGATTTCAGAAGAAAAATAATTATGAACGACTGATGAATACATTGATTTACTTAATATTCCCATCTTCTTTCTCCTACCCTTATCCCACTCTAAGTGGGGTCGGTACAACATGTTTTCCTCTTCCATTCTCTTCTATCATTCGTCAACTCTGGCGCTACTCCTTTTATATGCATGTCATACTTCACACATTCCAACCATCTCTTTTTAGGCCTCCCTCTAGTCACATATCCATCCACATTCATATCCAACACTCGTTTAGTCACATGATTTTCATCCCTCCTCATTACATGTCCATACCATCCCAATCTTGCACCTCTCATCTTTTCTACAATGGGCGCAACTTTCATACTTCCCCTTATTTCTTATTTTATCCAATCTTGTCACACCACACATCCATCTTAACATTCTCATCTCATTTGCATGCACTCTTCTTTCATCCATCTTTTTCATTGCCCAACATTCTGATCCATACATTACGACAGGTCTTATGACCGATTTATAAATTTTCCCTTTAAGTTTAAGGGGCATCCGGGGGTCACATACTGTCCCTGAGACCTGTCGCCACTTCATCCATCCTGCATTCATTCTATTCCTCACATCGCGATCAATTTCACCGTTTTCCTGTAGAAGCGAGCCAAGGTACCGGAAGTCGGAGCAGACTGGCAAAACAACACCATTTAAGGTTATTGTAGAAAAATTGGATTGGAAAAAAATTTACTTAATATTCCCATATTGGATTTAAATTCAAAATATTACTTAGCAAACTATAATTTAATAAAAAGACACGTAATAATTATTAGTCCTATATTAGTTTTAAATCCTAAATCTTATTTTTCAATCAATAATGTAATAGAAACATATGTAAACATTAGTAGTGGTTTATCTAAAAACGAACAATTTTTTTTTAAATAGAAACGAAAAATAACTAATTATGAACGTCTCAGACTATAGTAAGAGACCTAATTTACTTAATATTCCCATGTTGGCTTTAAATCCGATATCGTATTTTTCAATCAATGACGTAATACTAACATACCTTAATAATTTTTTCTCTAAAAACGAACAATAAAATTAAACTAGAAACGAAAAATAACTCGACTCGAATAAATTAAATAAAAGTTTTCATAAAAGGTACATGCTTAATTTATTCGAATTCTAAGCTTTGTGATTACAAATTGTTTGATAACTCAATGTAACTACTTTAAATTTGTTGCCTTTATAAATTAATATTTAACAAACTATTTATAGAAGTTCACAATCGTGTGCTACTCACAATAGTGTTAACTTAATTTGTAGATTTAATTAATGATTTACGTCTATGATAGCACTTAAGGTGCACTAGACAGATGTATGTAGGTGTGTACGTTTCCAGTGCTTTAGTATGAAGTATGAAGATTTTGAGCCAACTCATGTCATGGTAAGACTCTCAAAACACTACCTATTTTGGTTGAATTTAATTTAGAATATAATTAACTTTCGAAGTAATCAAAATTTACTCAAAATGATATCTTAATTAGTCTCATTACTTATCTTTTAAAAGGAACGCCAAATCACTTTACAGTACCTGATGATGACGTGATAACTTATCTTTTGAAAGATTTGTACCAACATCAGGTTTTTGACTATTGCTAATGGTTAGTTTATTTTTAATAACACAACGATGTCAGCGTAAAATTTTAGATATATTTATCTCCAAATATAAGATATCATATGTTCAAGCGACAGAGGTCGTCAAATGAACGAAAGTTTTATATCCAATTAGTCAAACAAAGCTTGTTTTTGTTCTGTAGACATAATATCAAGTCAAAGTCATTATCAAAGTATTAGAGAGCAGCTTCATTAGACAGCGACGCGACTTGCTATCATAGAGATATTATACTTAAGAGTAGAAAAGACAGCCTAAAATGTGTCATATTACAATAACGAGAAATAAAGAGAAAAGTAAATGAGGACATATATCTTTTTAATGTGTGATTAGACAAAGATGAAGTATACGAGTTTCATCTTCCCTCTCATTATTGTGACACTCTTACTTACTTAGTTCCCCAACATCGATGTTTAGAACGAAACAGCCGACCAGTTAGGTTTCGTAGAGCGCTGTCTCTGTCACTCAGTCAGTCTGTGCGACAGAGACAATGCTCTATGAAGCAAAATCTAGCTGATTTTCTCTCTCTAAGCCTCGATGTGCATTATTTATTGCCGGGTACTATATATACATTGTTGACTGGTCCGAAGGCGCAGTGGTTAGTGACAATTTTTTTGGTTATTCGAGCCCGGGTGTACATTTGTATTTAAGTATTTATTAATATTATATATGTAGTATATTTAGCAGTTGCCCGTCACCCAT
Organism: Morpho deidamia; assembly: GCA_947086505.1. Classification (NCBI taxonomy): domain Eukaryota; kingdom Metazoa; phylum Arthropoda; class Insecta; order Lepidoptera; family Nymphalidae; genus Morpho; species Morpho deidamia. Next base: position 9,273,555 of record CAMTZC010000027.1, read on the forward strand.
AACATAAGTATTAAGTTATTTACTTACTGAAGATAGACGACCGTGTATGTAAGTGTTCCGTGTATAAAAAAAAACAAACGAGCCTTGTGGCTGTTAGCTTAGTGTAGCTTACTCTTTAATTAGGATTTGCTCTACTCGCGCGTTGCCAATCGCTGCTTAGTATAACCGCAATCTTACACTCACTAACAATTCATTTAACATTAACATGTTTTAGTTTCTAATAAATTGAGTTAAGTTTCATTACAAATTTTTATTTAATATTTACAAATTCGTGTATAACAAATCCGTTGGCAATCTATGCTAATATTTCACAATGCAAAAGTCTGTCTGTCTGTTACCTTGGAACTGTTACTGTTGGAACAAATATTGATGAAATGGTTCAAATTGGCTTATATACCGGGCTAGCATATAACGCACGTAATACATGATTTAGGGAATTTAAACGCTTACGATGACGCGACCATTATAAAATATATTCGTTATATTATTAGAATTTTGGCATGGGCAGCTATTTTAAGTCACGGCAAACAATAGAACAATATCATGATACAACTCTGACATCATACAGCTCCCTTAAATTTATGTATCGACAGCTTTATGAGTAGGTCAGTACTGAGGGGTTAGTATTTTACATTTGCTCAATTAAGTACAATATTTTTCTTGTTTGCAAAGGCGTAATGGAATTCGTCCTGAAAGCAAACTTTCGCATTTATATATAGACATATGTCTATATATATAAACTTATATAAGTTTTAATAGTAAAACTCATTGGTGCCTGCCCGTGAACAACGTCCCGCCCTCCCCGAAAGATACAAATGGTCTCACATCTGGGTGATCACTGCTTTTTAAGGAGAGAGAGAGAGAGAAAAAGAAATAAAGCATTATTATTAATAAAAATATTTTATTTTTACGTCTTACAAGTCGCATTTAAGAAGTTTCTATTCAAGTTCAAGGTCGTATGAGTGTCCGTATTGTCTGCTGATTAAGGATGTACACATAATTTGAATGCGACATGAATGCTCACATCGAATGTTCTACACATCTACACCAACATTAGATCCTTATATTTTGATTATATCTTTTATACAGACGGATGTTTGTAAATGTCATTTAAAATAAAAAAAATCGTTTATTTTTTATTATTTATTAAATGTATTAATAATAATACTAATTTATTTATCTCCTTCATAGAACTTTGGAGGCCATGAGCGAAACTACTTCATAAAACATAATTATGAGTTATAATATCGTTAGAATTATAAACATGTCGCTTGGGATTCCTAGGTTATTATGTCTTGTCCTATCCGCAAGTCCGAATCGGAGCCTTGTGTTTGGTCTAAGTTCCAATTAATTTCCCTTATATTATTTTACAGGGGTGTATACATTTGTAATGTTCCGTACCATAACTAAAATAACACACCTAACTTGTATATTTTTTATTTCAAAAAGAAGTATATATTCTAACTCTCGACTTCTGCATCATTTGGTGCACAACTTACAAAAGTCTACTATAGCACAAAGACTTAAATTGAGAAATTACTAAAAAGATATGCATTTGGTTCATTAAACAAAGATTTCCAAGGAAGATATGAAAGACGCGCGAGTCCAAAGGGGGGCTATCTTTATATTCCGTGAATAGTCGCCATCTATTCAAATTCTGCTACGCTCTCCTAGACATAGCTATGACAGCTAGACGATCAGACCTCTCTCGAGGAGTTCATAGAATCAAACCAAAGTGAGGCACCGATGAGTTTTCCTGCTAAAACTTATGTGTGTAATTGAAATTTAAAATTTATTAAATGCTTTTCGGTGAAGGAAACTATCGCAAGAAAACCTGAATATCTCTGGGAAATTCTTGGGATATATGATATACCAATTTGAATTAGAACAGTGTAATGAGTATAAACTCTAACTCTAGCACTCCTTTCCAAAAACGAAGAGAGCAGGCCTATCCTAGACCAAATAAAACTTATTCACACCCTGTATATAGTGTGCAATGTTATTGCTTTGTAACACATGCACGTCCAGATCGTACGTCCTTGTCGTGGTACGTAAGCACCGAAACAGTGCCAACTCGGGGGTCACCACTGTCCCTTATATATATTGTCAGGATACATCAGCATAGCCAGTGTTCAACGGACAATCAATACAAACAACTAAAATGTTCAAATTCGTAAGTACAGTGGTGCATTTGTTGTTCAATTTTTTAAGATCGGTTGGCTCATTAAACAAAGTTACAAGTTATTTCGCAAATTAACTCTATCAAAGCTATTTACTATAAATATTGCAATTATAAATATAATAAAACTATATATGCATTCGTTATTTTTTTAATGTTAAAGACATATCGCATGCAAAAAATATATATTTTATTGTTTTAAATAATTTTAAAGTTGTTCAGTGAATACTTATTGTGTTACTATTGTCCGATAAAATCCTGCTATTTTAGGATAATATTTTCATAGTAAGATCTTAAAAATGGCAATAAACTTTATTTGTATATTAAAATATATAGTAGATATGCGCTTAAAAGTGTAAAATATAGTTCTTTATCAATAATTAGATAATCTGTAATTATATTAATGATATGACAAATAATCTTCTAATATAACTTTTATTAGAAATTATAATATAATTACTTATGTAAGAAATACATAAGTAATTATATCATAATTACTTATAAAATAAATAAAGGCCAAAGAGTAAGCAATTTTTTTAGTTTTTATATTATTATACACGATTACAGTTCATTTTCTAGAAACAAACAAGTATTTGATTGAAATAATCGTAAGAATATATATTTTTTTCAGAACCAACATTTACCTTTCGTTTTTTTTCAGTTGATCTTCTTCGCTCTCGTGGCCTTCGCCGTAGCAAAGCCCTTGTTGTACACGGCTCCCTATGCAGCATATACTGCTCCCGTCGCCGCAGCGTACACAGCACCCGTAGCGTACTCAGCGTACAGCGCGTACTCTCCCGTCGCTTACTCAGCCTACACGTACGCCTCTCCGTACTCTTACTACATTTAAAAATAACGTATTATTAGGAACGGCATGAGATTATGAAAATGACAAGGACCCTATGTATTTATTATTTATAATTCCTCAATAAAACGGACTAAGCTACCAAAGGTTTTTTTTGTTCCCATTATCTATACTAATATTATAAACAGGAAAGATTTGTATGTTTGTTATATTTTCACGCAAAAACTACTGGACCAATTTCAAAAATTATTTCACCAGTGGAAAGCTGCTTCACTGAGCAACATAGGCTATATGACATTTTCAAAAAAAAATAGGGATCCCTAATATAATTGTAATAAGTCGTGAAAAATTTAGTCGTAAACATCTTTGCGCTGCGGAAACTATTGAGGATAGAACGAATGTTCTACAGTATTATAGAACATATCAATATCCACAAAAAAGTCCGCAATACCATATGTCTAACTATTATAGTTATACCAATATAACTACTGTTTCACATTATTAAAGTTGATAAAATTGCCGACAATAATCAAACCATTTTGTTCATATCTCTGTATTAATCCTTATCCAATTAAATGTAATATTATTAATATTTAAAAACTAATATTAATAATATTTTATTAAAAACTATTTCAATATCAGTAAAATACTTTTTAAATTATCAAAATCCGACGTCCCAATCGATTTTCCCAAAGTCCCAAAAGATATTACGAATTTAAGAATACAAATCGAAAGAAAATAATGCCATAACAAATTCATTGTAGCGATCGTTATAACAGGTCCTGCATTTGGTGAGTTAACTCTTATTCCAAGAATACTAATGATATCCATTTTTTTATAATTAAATAATCTACAAAGAAATCTATAGTCCGACTTCATAGACTTTCCACTACCACGGGATCGGTATGGACGCGGGTGAAACCGCGGGGCATTGCTAGTTATAAGAATATTTTTAAATGCTTATTTATGTGCTCTAAAAATATTTAAGTATTTTTTTATAGTTTCCAAGGCACTACATATTAATATTTTATTACCAATGATATTAGATATGAGAAATTAAATGAGAGCTGCACTATTCTTGTAATGGAAGTCTTATATTAAAATAACAAGTTAGTGTAAAAAAACGATCACTTTAGAAAATATAACAAATACTAATGTGATTTGATAGGAATTTTAAGAAATTACGTTACCTAATAGAGGGTCACCCAGTTATAAACATGCAATCGTAAACGTCGAATTTTTTCAACACTCCTTAACGAATTGTATTTAAAAATGATCAAAGGCAAAACATTACATTTCTTTACAATTAAAGCTAATTTTGAATTATTTAGTTAGAACCAGGAAAATATCAAAAACAAAATGTCATATTAATTATGCAGTTATTTATTGTAATCGACATCTCGCCTTAGTGACAAACAGCAATTGCCATATTATATTAATACAACAATGTATATAAACTATACGTCAAGAACGTATAATTAAATTTATAGTTTACCTATATTAATATTAATAGTTATGGCCTCGATCATAACGCTTACTATACTCATACATAAATTCATATTCTATCTCTATTAAACATAAAGCTCAAGTAATCTTTCTGTATCTATTATTAAAATTTAAAATATGCTATATCCAAGTAAGCATGTAATCAAGTGCTTTTGGATCGTCAACTCTACTGCAACGTCGACTAAACTGTTCATCTAAAGAAGTAAGAGAATGAAATATCGCACTACTGGATTTGTCCAGTAGTGCGATATTTAAAATATAATATTTGTATTATATTTTAAATCCATCACCAAGTTCTGCAGATAGCAGTTTAGACGTGGAAGACCGCATAATAAATTGTAAACATTACTGAAGTTCATAAGTTTTTTATTTATAAAAAATTGGTTAATATGATTTATAGAAGCAAGCGTTACTTTGCGGAATTCAATAGCCTATACTCCTGATGATGCTTCGGTTTCGGAGCGAAACGATCGTCAAGATTGTGGTGGTGGTTGTGTGTGCTGCTTGTGTGCATTGTTGCTGGTGGAGGCGCCTTGGGGTGCGTGTGGATGCTTGTCCTGCATGTATAAGGTGCGTAAATTTTGCCTGCTTCATACACATTAGCTTTGCATGCATTCGCTTGACCCGTGCGGATTATAGCAAGGTTATAGTGTTTGCAAATTGGTTTATATTTACTTTGCATGGAAAAACGTCACGTTTACTCAAAATTCGATTCACTACTTACTATTTAATCTTTTATTAAGTATTATAATTTTTTTCGCATGAACCTTGATTTGTTGAGTCTAACGTTTAGTTTGAAAAGTGTTTAAGCTTGCTAACGGCATACGAACAACCGCATTTTATACTACTCTATGGTAATATTTGTTTCATGCCTAAAAATGAAACGAGTTTAGGAGATTCATTTCACGAGCACGTTATTCTGCGTTGTGATTACACATTTTGCCCTGTAGCTATTAAGCTACAGAGCAAAATGTAGTTTTAATGTCATAGAGACTTTGGTTAATATTTATGGAGTTTATATAAGTTTTAGTATACAGTTACTGTCCTTATACTGAGAATAGTAATAAAAAAATCACTTCATTTTATATTAAATCAGCAATATTATATGCCCATAACCTATATAATTTAACTAATAAATTAACAAAACTAATTAAAAAGAAATTAAAAAAAATTATAAACTATTATATAAAATTATAATAGTTTATGGGTTGGACTAGGATAATAATTTTATATAATATTTTTATATATGGGACTGAGTTCTGGTACTGAAACAGCAATCTAACTTACTTTAACGATTTATTTGACAGCTACATATTTATGGAGTGAGCTAAAAGAAATCTAAGCAATGTGCTCCACTAAATGCATAATCTGATATTACATATTTTATTCAAACAAGAGATCCGGTACATTGTCTTATAACTCACTACTCACGTATTCAAATATTCGTCGTTCTTTGTGTCTCAAGGATGTGGCGTCACTTAGAGGCTGATGTAAAAAAATGTATTTAGACGTATGTTAGTTAAATTTTCTTTATTATGCATTCTTTTGTTTCATGAAAACTATTCAAAGGAACCTTGACAATAATATTTGAAGCGGCAATTATGGCTTACATTCAAGTATCCATCGGTCACTTTGTTACTATTTGGTGTTTCAAATAAATAGGCTACAAAATTCGTGTAATATTCAGTCATTTCTCAAGTTGATAGTAAGAAACAAGTAAACTGAAAAAAATGAAATGTCTATTGGTAAGTGAAATATTTCAGTGTAAAATAAATAAAATTGCGACTTAACGTAATTTTGAAACTTTAATTTGCTCACGCCGTTTATAAAATTAAAGCGTCAATGAAGTTTGAGTAAAGAACGTTATTACTAATTTAAATTTAATGGAACGGAAAAAACAACTAAATCTTATACAGCGTGATGTAACATCATTTTTTTGATTATATATTTAATCTGCTAAAAATTGTTTTAATATGCAATACTTAGCTACAATAGTACCCAATATCTAAAGTAAGATAAAAGTAAGGAACCGAACCTTTGATTATTATCCCAAATTACATAGACTTCAAGAGCTGTGATAGCCCAGTGGTGAAACAGTTTCAGTCTTTCGTTGGGGTGGAGAGGCACTAATGAGTCTGTTAAAACTTCTGTATAGAATAAATAATAAATATCTAATACTTGAAAATTGTAATTTATCACACGATTTTCGGTGAAAGAAAACATCTTGAGGAAACTTGCTTATCTCCAGAGAATTCTGGGGATATGCGTAAGCTAGCAATCCGCATTAGAGCAGCTTGATAGATCTTACCTCTAACGCCCTTCTCTTCAAAAATAGGGAGGAAGCCTATGCTCAGCAGTGTGGCATTAACAGACGTTACTTTACATCTACATTTCTTTCTTGACTAAAAAAAAAATTCTTCTTTATTTTTTATTTATAATTACATTATGTTTCATATTTTTATCTCTACATTCAATTTCTCTTTTTTACAGATAATTGTAATGGCCATAATTACAGCTGTATTAGCAGATCCAGCTGTTCTACTGAGCGGTGGATTTTTGTCGTCGCCATTTAGTTCTGCGGCCCTGTTATCGCCAGTCTCACCGCAAGTAATTGCACCAGCACCTACATATGCTCAACTGCCTTCATATTCCGCCGTTGCCCCAGTTCTATCAGATTACAGATATGCCTATGGTTCATCTTATAATTACCAAGACTCTCTACCAGTGGTTAATTCAGCACTGACCTTACCTTATAGTCTTCCTTACGCTTATGCTGCCGATTGGTTCTATCGTAAATAAGTGTTAATATGAAATAAACTTTTCATAACCGAATATTAATATAATTTTCTGTGATTATTTATTGTATTGAAGATTATTGCACTATAAAATAAAATATTGTTGCAAGTCAAACACTTTTATTCAAAATTCAAAATTCAAATTCAAAATATTCTTTATTCAAGTAAACTTGTAAACAAGTGCTTTTGCATCGTCAAAATCTACGGCTGGTTCGGGAAGCTGTTTCTACCAAGAAGAGCCAGCGAGAAACTCGGTGGTTGCTCCTTTCAAATAAAATTCTTATAACTAGTTACATTTGGTTATTACTATCTTGTACAGGGTATAGAGGAGTAGCTAAATCAACGCATTTTTATCATCTATATAATCCTCAATAGTATAGTAGGTTTTATCAGCCTCCCTTTAACAGCGTTTTTAAACTGCTGTAGTGGTAAAGATAAAAATCGATTGCGAGATTTCATCCAAACCCACAAATGAATTATTTACTTTTGCAAGGCGCAAAGCAGGAACCGCATGCTTATGTCGGTTCCTACTTTGTTTATTATATACAAGTCATTATTTATCTTGAATTTTTACCATAGTCATATAAATTGCCTATGCTCCGAGCGACCATTTTATACTTATCCTGGGCGTACTTAATAAAGTTATGTAAATTTTTCATATACATACTTCACTATATAAAAATTTCGCCCATCTAGATTTTATCATATTAACAGATGTTCATCATAATTTCGTAACGGGATGACGCGAAAAATAGGATAACGTGAATAACATAACTCGAATGTTGCCGATAATATTCTGCTATGGGATTATACATGAATATTTATCTTTTAATAACTGCAACAACAATACTTAGTGTCTTCCATTGGTATACACTTTAAATGTTTACACAATATTACATCTATATTAAGGAAATATGAAAGCCAAACGTTTTTAAAATTACGGATTATGGTATTACAATTACGAAAGATATGATCTGCAATATATTTGAATATTATGTTTGCTCAATCTCGGAAGGAACCAGGAAACTTGTAAACAAATTTTATAATGAGAATATTACCTAGATGAAAAGAGAATCAATTTAATGTTTTAGAAATTCAGATATTTAAATATTGTTAAGGACCTATTTATTTTATCAAACCAATAGAGAAATAAAACTGAAAAGTATGCAAAAATGTTTTATTTACACATAGGACATATCGATATCAATTTCTAGCGATGGTCAGTTTTTTAGCAAGCCAGCGTAATTGAGCAGTGTTGTCTTCATCGATAGTAGTATCCATTGTAGGCGTAGGGCACGGCAGCGGCGTAAGGTGCGTACAGACCATTGTAATAGTACGGGTAGCCAGCTGGATACGCTGCGGCATTGTAAGCGACGACTTGGGGTTCAGGCTTGGGGCTGGCAAATGCCACAGCCACCAGAGCGAGGAAAGCAAACTGCGAAACACAAAAGCAATGATAAATAAGCTTTCTCTCACATGACCTATGTATATAACGTCTGATTACCGAATTTAAGAGTTGATTTTAATTTTTGAACGAATACCAATATTTTTTAACATCTGCTTTAAATAGCTAACAAGCCATCACCGTCAAACTTAGTGCAAAAGAGTGAGGAGAACTGACCCCAAATAATGGGAACAGGGTTGGACAAAGAAGAAGAGATCTGTTTTCCAACAAAACCAAATGCATTGATAAATTACTGTTTCAGAAGTAGGATGAGTTGATACGAATAGTTGAATAGGCAATGTTCGGTCGTTATTAATCTCGCCTATTTGCCGTCTGAGCAAATTGACATTAGATTTTTATAGAGGGCAATCGGACAATACCGCAAAAGTCATCGTACTAACCGATATTCGAAAAAACGGCTAAGCCATCTGTAAATCCTTAGAAAGCAAACTACGAGACAAATTAAAATATGCTTATTCAACGTAATTGGATTTCTCCGTAAATTCGTAAACAAGTTCTAGATAAAATTCTAATTTTCAATCATTGCTTTTTCAGCTTCGATAAACCTACCACTCGAAACTAACCTACTTGAATTAAAAAGATTTTGCAAATCTTACGTATATTTTTTAAAATATTATTTGAATTTCTTGAGATTAATTTTCTGCTAACTAATATTAAGTGGATGAAACTGTATTTTTCGCAGTATATCAAGTGCTTACAACACATATATTCAAATTCTTTTCTGTACAGTACTGAAATGCTCTGCCTGAACAAATTAGCACGCACATACTAAAGATTCTTTTAAACGACAGGTGAAAGACTGGCTTTTAAAAATAGTGGTGTAGTATATTCTTACTATTTAATTAATTTTATTATATATATATATATAACCTATAATTCTTATTTTACGTTTTTAATGCCATTATTGATTCTCACACTCATATGTACACATGACTTATATATAAATATTGTTTTAGTTTATATATATATATATATTGCATATATAGTAATCCGAACGGGTAAGGAGGCTCTACAAAGAAATTAAAAGCTCTCCCAGTTATAAAGCTTCTACCATCTACTATTGCAACCATCTAGCATTACTACACACAGCGGGATAGTACATTATCTCATGATTAGAGAGAATCGGCTAAAGCATATAAAATCGGCATAACCTTACTTTCGTTTCCATATAAAAAATAATAATATCTATCATGTGAGTGGGAAATCGGACCAAGATGGCCTCCCTAATAATCAAAATTGCAGCAAAATCTCAATACAATTTACTAACGAAACGTGGGAATTCGTCTTGGGAAAACTCAAATATCAGCGACCAATAGGAAACGATTCTATGTATTATGAAGTCTAAAAGGGTTTTGTTTTGAGATAGAGATATCAGACAAGGTCTTTCAGAACTAAAATTTTGAATATCTGAAACTTTTTATTTATAACCAACAGACTTACATTACTTTGTAAGATCGGTATAAACTTTCAGCAGATTCCTTATACTGTTTCTAGTTCAAATTAATATTAAAAAATATATTATTTTATTTCAATAAATATTATTTTAACTTACCAGCTTGTACAGCATTGTAATGGTTTCTCTTGGGAGTGTTTTCTCAAGTGATATCAAAACAGCGAATGCTCAGATTTATATACAATAACGCCGACCACGCCTCGATCACTTGTCGTTCCATGATAAAAGCCGTCCTTGATCTTCAAAGAAGTAATGTATTCTTTGTATTATTGTGTAATAGATACACTATTAATATGTGAATAACTGACATCCGTGTTAGGCTGGGATGGTCTTAGGGTAGCATTACATGCAGATTTTGCATCCATCGATTAGATTGTTGCCTCTTCTATTCCTTATATACTTTTTAATTAGGTTAGTTTTAGGCCTTTGAAGTTTGAGTAGTAACATAATTTTATATTTTTACTACTTGACCTGAAACATTATTTTGCTATATAAATTACTAGCAATGCCCCGCGGTTTCACCCGCGTCCATACCGATCTCATGGTAGTGGAAAGTCTATGAAGTCGGTCTATAGATTTATTTGTAGATTATTTAATTACAAAAATTGATAATGATACCGAAATGGTATTCTTGGAATAAGAGCTAAATCACCAAATGCAGGCCCTGTTACAACGGTCGCTACAATGAATTTGTTATGGCATTATTTTCTTTCGATATGTATTCTTAAATTCGTAATATCATTTGATTGGGACGTCGGATTTTGATAGTTTAAAAAGTATTTTACAGATATTGAAATAGTTTTAAATAAAATATCATTTAATGTGATAAGGATTAATACAGAGATATGAATAAAATGGTTTGATTATTGTCAGCAATTTTATTAACTTTTACAATGTGAAAAAGTTGTTATATTGGTATAACTATAATAGTACATATGGTATCCCGGACTTTTTTGTGGATATTGACATGTCCCATAATACTGTAGAACATTCGTTCTATCCTCAATAATTTCCGCAGCGCACGCGATGAAAGATGTTTACGACTAAACTTTTCACAATTTATTACAATTTTATTAGGGATCCCTATGTTTTTTGAAAATGTCATATAGCCTATGTTGCTCAGTGAAGAAGCAGCTTTTCAATGGTCAAAAAGAATGTTTGAGATCTGTCCAGTAGGTTTTGCGTCAAAACATTACAAACATACACACATATACAAACAAACATACAAATCTTTCCTCTTTATAATATTAGTATAGATTTCTATGGTGGACGACCCTTATCACTTAGGGAAATAAAAAATAGATAGTAGCCGATTCTCAGACCTACTGAATATGCACATAAAATTTCATAAAATTCGTTCAAACTGGTTCGGGGTAGTTTGGTAACTAATATTGTGATACGAGATTTTTGTATGTAATATTTTTATTTTATAATTTAAAAAATTTATTCATCATTACCATCTAATCACGCTTCAAAAAACAACTGTATTATTATGCAAAAATGATAGAAAAACGAAAAAATCTTTATTTACCAAAACCCTTAAAAATAATTGGAACTGCCCGTAGGAACTCACACTAGGTAATCCTACGCTCTGTGAGTTATCTTTTAGGATTTAACATTACAATTTTTTGAATTGTGCTCGGTTTTTACTCTTATGGAATTAGTAAGCTTCAAAAGAAACCATTAAATAATATAAGATACGAAAAAAAATCGTACAGTTGTGTCATAATTTAACGAGGTCAGACAAGAAAATATTTTGGTTTTGGCTACTCTGACAGAACAATGTGATATTCGAGTAGACATAGGTAGGCCTATAAGTGACAATGACAAAAAATAATGAGATGAAGATGACAATCATATACTTCTTTGTCTAATCATACATAGAAAGAGTGACAAATAGATCATCCTCATTTTCTTTCTCTTTATTGCTATATGCTACTTTAGGTTTGCTCCCCTACTTTAACCATATTAACTATGCTTATGTCACACGCGCGGGCTACTTAAAAATAAATTTAGTTCTTAGTCATTTTCGTTAATAAATAAAAATCACAAAACAGGCCAATACTATCTGAGACTTTATAAAACCGAAAAGTATTATTATTGAATTATGATACATATTTTTATAAAATAATGTCGATGTAGGATATAGTAAAACTGAAGTAAAGGTGTATAGCAAAACTTTTTAAATCTTGATACTTTTCTTCTTCTTTTACGTTTGAAACTTCAAATATTTAAAAGATAATTTTTAAAGTTAACTATTAATTAATGTTTTAATGTGAATGCGTTTGCATTCACATTAAAACTTCTTACATGTCTTTATTTTATAAATCCTAAGCAAGTACATTGCACTTGCAAATAAGTTATATAGAGGTTATTCAATTTAGAACAATGCTGTCAATAATGTTGTCAATTTGAAACAAATATCAATTGTGTGATTTACAACACGACAGACACTACAAGACTTCTGACGCTATTGTCAACTCGCGCAAAAGAGACTTGATGAGGACATTAGACTTAGCGCAAAAGACTTAATTTTACGTTATGCAGATAAAATTACGTGAACGTATTTTTAATTTGTTTAACAATTACATAAGTTATATAAATTTAACTTAAATTAAACCACTAAGATTTGTTAGTAATTCACCTCACATTTAAATTAGGTTCTTACAAATTCACATTGAAATTATAATTTATTCAAGTAAACTTGTAAACAAATACTTTTGAATCGTCAACTCTACTGCTGGTTCGGAAAGTTGTTTGTACCGAGAAGAGCCATCAAGAAACTCGGCGGTTGCTGTTTTCAAAATATAATTTTTATAACTTGTTACTATATTGTACAGGGTCGGAGAGTAGCTATATCCACGCAATCTTATCTATGTAATATGTAATGTTACGAACATGCGAAAAGAGTTCGTAATGCATATGTCATAGAATTCGAATTTGACGGTGGCAATGTTACGAACATGCGATAAGAGTTTGTAATGCATACATATATTATAAAGTTCAAATTAAACGAGGCAGTTTACAAACATGCAAAAACGGTTCGCAATCCATATTCATAGAGTTCAAATTCGCTTAACGCTAATTCTCTGGAACATTCGACGTGTATCAAAACATGTTATTGGTAAACATGTTTACGATCGTTTCAAGACTATTGAATGTTCTCGAAATTGGTTCGTTCGATATATAAGCAGACGTATCGTGCGCCTCCACATTCAGTTTGTGAATAGCGATCAAGTGCGAATAATCAAGTGAAAATAAAATTGAATTATTAGTGACCTCGGCATTCGTATTGGACAACGGACTGTGCAGAGACTGTAAGTAATAAGTTTGTGATAAAAAATTGAATAAAGTGTTTTAACGAGTCACCAGGTATTTTCATCCAAATCTACGAACGCCAGTACGTAACAGTAAAGTAGGCTTTCTGTATCAGTCTCCTTTCAAGTAATGGTAAAGCTAAAATTGAAACCAAAATAAAACAAAAAACATACGTATAGATATTACAAGCATGAACTACATATTATATACCTAGTAGGAACTTAGTAGGTATTTAGCATGAGTTCTAGTTTATTTTTAGATTTTCTAAGTAAGACTTTAAATTAATTTTGATGTTTTTATATCGCTTCTACAGCTCTTTATCACATTAAACTACATTTATATTCTATTCATCATAAATCCTAATAAGTGTACCTACTCTGTATATAATTAATGCTTTGTGTATACAGCACCAATTAACATACCTACGTTTCCGTAGCATTACTTATATAGGCAATATGAATAAATAAAGATTAATTTAGATATTGGTTAAATGGTTGCTTACAATGTTGCAAGATATGAATTGTAAATGCGCGGTATATAGTTGAAAGTACTTAATAACCAAGTAGAACTTGTGATTCAAGGCATAAGTGGATTAAATGTCAAATCTCTTGATGACGTACTTGCTCAAAAGTCAATCTAAGTATTTCGGTACAGGCCAAACAGATATTCGGTGTTTTATGTATTTATATATGTAATTTATCACTCACATTTCTTACTACAATACTTCGCTGTCAAGAAAGGTACATACCTACGTCACTTTGAAAACCTAATATCCATAAACATCAACATCCTCCTGCCCTTATCCCACTCTAAGTGCGGTCGGCACACCATGTTACAAACATATTGTCTCATGATTTGGCTTCATATTTTACAAAGGGCCGCCTGCCTAACGTCAACTTACCTTAGTCGTCTTTTACGACACCTCGGTAAGAAATTGAGGGCGGTCTATTCTACTCAGCCGGATACCACACGGCATATCCATAATAATTAATATCAAAATTGAAATAATGTATATTTGGGCTAGTCATTTTATAATCTAACACATGAACAATCGCGTTGACTTTAATTTTAAATAACCTCAATAACGTTTTTTTTCTGTTCACGAAGGAAAAGCGGGAATTCGTTTATCTTTTACTCCGGTATAAACGCTTCAGTTGCAGTAAATTTCAAGTCAATTTGGCCTAGCTGCGAAAGCGTAATAGACAATCGGAAAGACAGTCAGACTTTCGCATTTTTAATGTCAGTAAGTATAGACACTATATTGATTATTGGTAAGGTTGAACACCTAATTTAAATCACTTTATTTTTTTTAGTATTTTAATTGGCACGTCCTGCTATCTGCTCCGCGTGTCGTGGGTTGGTTTCCCGGCGAGAGCTAACATTTTATAAATACAATTTTTTGGTTAGGTAATGTAAAGGATATATGTACTCAAAATCTTATACTTTAAATGTTTAATATTTTATTTTATTAATTTATGTACATGAACACAAACAACGTTAGTAAAACATTAGTATTAAAAAAAGTGTACAAAGACCAACTTATGTATCCCTTTCACAGAGATATCTGCCAGCTGATCTACGAAGTGAAACTTTACAGTAAAGCAGTGATTGTTACAATCTCATAAGCCGCCAAAATCTCTTTTAAATTCAATAAACAATGGAATAAATTTTTTTTTTTAAACCTAAGCATTAAACACATTTCTAATAGTCTTATAAAAACTTCATTCAAATATTTAAATTAAATTTGACCAGCTAAAGCCATTGGCTGATATTTATAGACCAGGGAATGACGTAATAACATGTTATGTAATCCAATTAATATACTCAGTTACATGTTATCTTAAGCCTTCCCCTGAGTAATAACCCATGAAACATTGAACTTCACTCAAGACGTAGATATACGAGTAATTATTTGACTAAACTATTGGCGCAGGTGGCACTAACCCTGTCTTCGGCTATGCAGGTCGCGAGTTCGATTCCCGCCGACGGTCAACATTTTCTCTAAAACAATTAGTTGGATTTTGACTATTGGGTTATTTATTCAAATTTCAAATTCAAATTCAAAATATTATTTATTCAAGTAAACTCGGTGGTTGCTCTTTTTAAAATATAATTCTTATAACTAGTTACATTTAGTCATTACTGTTTTTTTCTTTAATTACAGGATAGAAGTCCAGGTATTCTTCTGTATAATATAGAAAAGTGATGTTTTTAGACTTTCTCAGGCAATTTTTTTAGTTTCTTTTTGTCTCTAAGAACCATCCTCGTTCTTTAAGGAATATTATAAAAAAGAATTAGCGAAATCGGTTCACCTGCTCTCGAGATTTGTGCTAAGCAAGACATTCAGCGATTCATTTTTAAATTATAGATTTTCTTAAATAAAACAATCAATTTAAACACTTGAAGAACAATTATAATTGAACCCAATCAAGTTATTGTATACTCGCCGCGCGTTAAGCTATAATTTTAAAAGACCTGTTATACATTAAACGATCTTGCATGAAGTTTTCCAGAATAAACGTTAGATGATCCCTTCTATACGTAACATTTACTTAAGCTATTACGCGATGAACCACGTAACTTCGTCTACAACCATGTTTATGTTTATAGAAATTATATGATAGAACACAACTAGAATGTAAACTTTGTATTAAATGATGAGAAGCTCTTGTTAAGTTGCCCGCAAGAAAACAAATTTTTAATACTATTATAAATAATATAATATTACTATTAAATAAGTTTTCTAGCACATTCCCTTTGAAAGTTCATAATATTTATAATTATATTTAACGAGGAAAAATTTAGCTGTGTGGTATCCGGCAGAATAGAATAAACGACCCTCCTTTCTTACCGAGGTGTCGTAAGAGGCGACTAAGGTAAGTGCCGTGTGGTATCCGGCTGCGTGGAATAGACCACCCTTATCTCTTACCGAGGTGTCGTAAAAGGCGACTAAAGTAAGTTGACGTCAGGCAAGCGGCCGGACGTAAAATACGTAGCCAAATCATGTGGCAACATGTTTGTAACATGTGCCGACCCCACTTAGAGTGGGATAAGGGCAGGAGAATGATGATGATCATTTAATGAGGAAAAATTCTTTATTTTTTTATGTATTTGGGGTTTCTGTAACAATTGGGCCCAAATCTGGCAACCTCCTTTAGTACAATGGTTTAATGGAATATGAATTAGATCTCTGGTGAGATATCGGGACTGTACAATCTTTAAGTAGCCGTTTGTATGCTATTTGTAATTTGTTTGCAGCAGTTATGAAAAATAATGTATTGTGGATTATATAAAAATGAATGTTCTTCATCTGTCTGTATGTCCTTTTTAAACTCCGAAACGGCTCGACTGATATTAATGAATTTTTCAGACAATCTTTAGAATGACCCAGCAAATGTTACTGTAAATTTTGGTGACGATAGGAGCAATATTTTTGTACTGTTAAATTTAAATTAAGCCCAGCGAAGCGGGCTCGACATACTAGTAAATTATAAAATAAAAACAAGCACACATTAAAATTTTATTACCATTTAATAACATAAATATACAAAGTTTTTGAAATATGATAGATCATATTTTCTTTAATAAAATATGTTTATGGATATATATCTCAATTTTTTGTATATCAATACGATATATATTATTGTATTAAATTTGACATTATGTCCTTATTTATTAAAGTACATCTCAGTAATATCCGTATCCGTAATTGTAAGGGTAACCAGAATAAGAACCATATCCGGAATAACTTACAGGGTTCGAATAACCGGAATAACCGTAAGCGGGATAAGAACCAGGGTACCCATTGTATCCATAACCTGAGTATAACTGCGGCCTCGCTAATGCCAACGCAAAGATGCCAAAAAGAAAAATCTGGAATTAAAAAGTAATATTCGGGTTAAAGATAATTTATTTTCTCAAAAGAACTACTGTCCACTTAAATGAGAATTAAAATTCAACATAACATTTGCGTACACGCATGCACCACTTATTCTTAAGACCTTAAATAATCTTATTTACTAATATATGTATATATTTAGAAACAAAAAAAATAAACATTAACTTAAAATATACATACATACATACAAGCGTTGATAATTTATATTTTTGATATTACTTTTCCAAAATTCAGGATCTTAGCATTTTTTTAACAAAATAATATTATTTATGTCCTTTAAACTATTTGGCAAATTATTTTATAGTTGTGCTCCTTCAATATTAACACCTTTTTCTGATCATACTAAAATACCTATTACCCATCAATTATTAAGTATCTTAAGTTTAATGTATTTATTTAATACTTTCATTTCATTAAAATGTTTATCAAAAGGTATGAGTACGCGATCGATCATTGTTTTCCATAGGGATTCTTAAATCGAAATATATACAAACAATTTATTAAAAAAAACAAGCTATACTACAAGAAGCACCAAGTTTTTGATAAAATTGTAAATAGTTTTTAATTCAACTATTGAATGAAGTAATTACAAATTTAATTATCTTACCGTCCGATATATAAGTTTCAAGTGTATACCAAATTTTGTTAATATTGGTCCAGTGGATTAGCCGTGAAAGCGTAACAAGCAGACTGACAGACATACTTTGGTGTTTATAATATTGGTGCGTTAAATTTTCAAATAAATTAAAAGACAATTTTTAGAATATTGCGATCACAAGCATACAAAATCTGCATTTTTAT
The DNA here is from genome assembly GCA_947086505.1 of Morpho deidamia. Taxonomy (NCBI): domain Eukaryota; kingdom Metazoa; phylum Arthropoda; class Insecta; order Lepidoptera; family Nymphalidae; genus Morpho; species Morpho deidamia. The sequence continues at coordinate 9,291,775 of CAMTZC010000027.1, forward strand.
GGATAAGAGATAATATAAAGGAAACTCCACTAAAATCTTAAAACAAACTCATCCTCGACTTTATCGACATCATCTTAGTATAAGAAAAGAGAAACATACATATAATGAGATTTCTTGCAGTCTTATCTCTCTCTACGCTTAAAAGGATACGGTTTTGTATATTCTAAAAGGGGTGAATGATAAAGAAGTAATTTTAAGATATAAATTGGTCCATGTATTATAATTTAATATGCTAAATCCTTTATTAACGCCACGTACGGACGAGCGTAAAAAATACGTCGCGTTAAAATTGCGTAATAGGCGTTATAAGCAGTTTCGTATGGTATATTCAGCTTAACGCCTTCGCCCTAACGACTAAAATGGAACACTGCACGATAAAATACGTCGCGATTTAAATACGCTGTCGTGTGAACAGATACCTGGATACCCATTTGTTTCAATTCGAGGTAATTTTAACGCACGATAAAAATCCTCTCGTGCGTACGAGAACATAACACATATTGCAAAATAAACGGAAAAGTCACTTACCAATTTAGCAAACATTTTGTTTGATATTCTCAAGTATATTGTAAAGATCCTTCCACCCTTACCTCTTGCAATCAAACTGATTTACTTTATTATTGGACTGGAATTTATATACATTGGTTGTCCTTGAATTCTTGGACCATAACGGAAAACTATACAAAGAACAACTGGAGCTAAATGTAAATTATGAATACAGAAAAACGTACTGACTACGAGCACTACATCTAAAATAAGGTACCCTTTGTTTGACTTAAGCGTTTGTAAGAACATGAGTCGAATATGGTATCATATCATTTATTTTTATTACCATTATATTATATACCTTAGGTTTTAGACGAATAAGCATATGCCGTTGTCATTTATGCTATCCATAACGAATGTGGCTAATTTTTTAAATTTATTTAACAAAAATTAAAGAGCACATAAATGTTCTTCGGTAATTACAATTTACAGCAGCGTTTCTTACATTTTGTTCCGCGGAACCCCAGGATGATCACTCAGGGGTTCCACGAAAGTTACATACTTGGTACCATTTGTAGACAGAAACTGACATACTAGAACAGACTTGATACCGAACCTAACTGGGAATTCAACTTTCATTAGTTAAGCTTAATATTAAGTATATTTGTAATATTAAAAAATAATATCACTTGTCCCATTGAAATTAAATTTAAAACTCATGTAAATGTAAATTTAAGTTGTTTTCGAAACTTTTCTTTTATTGCTTACTGCAGAAAATATTTAATTTATAACAATTATAAATAAATGAATTATATTAAGTGTAATGGTTTTGAAATATTTGTATTTTTTTTTGTTTAACATCCATTTACGGAATGTTGCATTAAAAGTATACTCTGGAAGCAAACCAGTGGTTCCTCAATAAAAGTAGCTACTAAAAAGGGTCACACTTATCAAAGAGATTAAGAAACGCTGCTATACTGATATTATCATAATGTACTTATGTCTTCATGACACTATGAACTATTAATATCAAGGTTGAAATGTGTATAATCGTCCTTTAATTATGCTAGACACGTACACTATACTATATGCGCAAATCTTTTTTGCAGTTTTTGTATCAGACGACGTAGTATCGGCTGGTAGATTTGTATATTACAATTAAAAAATATATTACATAAATAAATTTGACTAAAGTTTTAAAAATTTTTAATGACCAAAAATTTTGTAATTTCACCAAAATACAAATTAAGGACAACCCCGTAACAAAAATAGCGATGTCATCAAGATGTCAGCCTAATCTATGGTAAATTAATATGTCAATTAAAACCCCCTTTTTAAGTATAATATCAAAGACATCAACTTATTTTAAGTATGTATTTCGTTAAATCTCGCTCCCTAGCTATCAGTACAAAATCGGTATAAATCTAATTCTAAAAATAAAAGTTGTTTGATACTAAAATGAATTTACATCATTTATAACAAACGATTAAATCAAGGCCATTATTAAGTAAAGCAAAGATTTTCGCTATTCCTTTCTCTATAGAAGCAGGGATAGACTAATATTGTATGTACATATGTTAATACCATGTACTTATTGTTAATGCTTATATGCAATTACACGTACTCGTAGTTACTAGATATCGCTACTCTAAGGCAGTGTCTCCCAATCTTTTTTATGCTATGCCCCACCTTATCACTTCTATCATTCTTATGCCCCCTATGTAATATGAACTCGTACCTAACTACAACATTTAAAAAATAATTGTTTTAAATTAAAATTAAATTAGTGTTTTTAAAATTAGCCATCAAATTGCCCGCCCTCTTTTGGGGTGTGAGCTCCACGTTGGGAAATACTGCTCTAGGGTATGGTGCATAAAGTATCAGAAATATCCAAAGGGCGCAAAAAATACATGTAACATTGGGAGTTACATATATGTATTTGAGACAGAGAATAATTTTGCATGTGCAAGCAATAATCAAAAAAATATAAATTGTAAAATTCAATCTAAATACATAACGATTTGCCCACAATAGTATCGACAACCTAACTTATTATCTAAGGAGGAAAACTTTTTAAAGGTTAGAAGATGACTTTACATAAAGTATTTAAACTTTTGAAGTGATCAGTTGACACCGTCTGAAATAAATTTTCTGACAGTTTCTGTGATATTTATATATATATAAATAAGGAGACAATTATTTTATAATCATTAAAGTATCTTATTACGTCATCAAAATATTTACACAATATACAAATGACATATTTTTTCTGGTTATGTTAACTTGTGAAGTTTAAGTACCGAAGACGTTTTCTTATTAAATATAAGCGTTATACAAAACAAAATTATTTAACGATCACTGAACTGTAAATCTGAGACAGTGTTTCTTTACGTTTAACGTAAGAGAAGTCATCAAGGAAGTTTTTTAAACTAACCATATCAACGCAAACAAGTTTTCAATACATGAAAAATTTACCAAGGATACGTGGCTTCTCCATTTTATTGCACAGTGTTACTTACTTGAATAAGTATCAAATACAAAGTGATGGGCACGTTCCACCAATATTTGAATGAATACGCCTATTTATTAATTCAGTCGTAGATCAAACTAAGAGCCAATAATTCCGACATCTTATAGGTATAGGTATAGGCACGAGATGAGATGTTTTTGCGTTTTGAAACTTTCATACGCTAGTTTCTTTTGTAGATCTAGTACCTACTATTAGTTTTGATAAGTGAGAAATAATTTAAATTTCAATAAAAAATGAGGAATTAAAAAACGCAATAAAAGGTACAAAATAATTGTATCATTTATTTTCTTCACTTGACTCTAGTATGAATCTTTTTTAATTCAATCTTGTATTTCGCGGCACTACCATTCGCCATCCGTCTACCACATACCGTCATTGTCTAATCTATCACAACATTTATGATAAACAAATGAAATATATCAAAATATTTGTGTGCAGACCCACTTATAGTCACGCATTCAACTGCTAGGTCGTGGAGAAATAAATAAAAAGTAAATTGTATAAAATAATTAAGCAATGGCATGCAATATGCTTGGGGTCTTGCAGTTTTTAGGCCAACTATTGCAAACAATGCATGCGGCCTGGTCCTCTGGAAGGCATGCATAGAATATTTAAGTATTTCAACCACAATTCCGTCACAGGTATGTATTGGTACAATCAACGATGATCTTTATCTATAATCGAACCATTTTTGAATGGTTAAGTAGTATTTTTTATATTCCTTTGATGAACAACCTCAGAATAAGCATTCGTTCATTTCATCCAATAGCATACTGACGCCTGCATACGATCGAACAAGATAGTTTTGTTTTTTTAATTATTACTTATACATGACTGATTGATGGAAGGACGTCCTCTCATAAAACACCTTCAGGAATATTTGTATTCTGCCAATGCAAAGCAGAGTGGTAAGTTTAAGCTCAAATCTTTACTTTCAAACGACGAAACCTGTGCCCAGAAGTGGAATGGTAAAAGGACACTAAGTTGTAACATTATGATAGACCTTTTAAACTGTTTAACAAATTTAAAATATTTGCTTCTGAATACTTCTCCGAGAACAATTGATTCTATGAGTACCTATTATGTCCGAGTAAATCAACGTAGCTCACCAAATAGGCTGTGTATGACATAAGATAATTAGAATTATAAAGCTGAGGTTTCAACTACACCGAAGCGCGGATTATCCAAGTGTACATAAATAAACGCAAGGTATAAGCTATGGCTATTGTTTTTTTAATATATTGATAAACCTACATTAAAAGCGTCATAATAAAAGATTATATAAAGTTCGTCATATTATTGATTCGGGCATCAACACAGCTTACAAAAATGTGTCAAAGTTTACATTTTGGAAAATGAGAAAAAAGACTATAACACGTCTAACCCGATAGTTATATAACGAAAAAAGTCCAAATATGTGAAATAGATATCTATTAAAAATAATCTGAGCATAAAAATTTTTCATTTCGATCTCAAATACAATCGCATCAATACAACAATTAGCCTTTTACAAAAATGACGTTTACTCAATAAATTAATATTCATTTATAGAATTAGGCGTTACTTTGCGGAGATCCATAATACAAAAGTAATAATAAAATTATTTTGCTATAATCCGCGATACATTATCCGCGATTGTATCGCGGATTATAGCAAAATAATTTTATTATTACTTTTAAATTAATATTCATTATTCTCCTGTTCTAATCCCACTCTAGGGTCAAGTACAGTCGACACAACATGTTTCATTATTTGACTAGTTATTATACGATGGGTCGTCGGCCTGACATCAACTTATCTTAGTCACCTTTTACGACACCTCGGTAAGAAATGAGGGCGGTCTATTCTACTCAGCCGTATGGCGGTATTTATTAAATGAATATTGTAAATTATTATTAACTTAAAACATATTTTCGAAATATCTTTATATAAGATTCTTCTAAACAAGTAAAAGGGAAATTGACAACGAAAATAATTTTAATGTGTTCTCGGCTCAATACGTTGCATTTAACAATTGTGTTATTGTCTCTTATATAACAATGTATTATCCTCAGGCTATTAATACGTCTAGTGTCCGTAATAAAGCTATTTTGTTGGCTAAAGTAATATAACAAAGGGGTCGATCATTACACAAACTTGCCTGTGACCTTTATATAAACCTACATAATAAAATTAATACTGAGCATACTCGCATCGACGTCATTGTTTGTGTTATTATTAACAAGAAGTACACAAGCTAGTATTTTTCTCAGTTAAGTATACCGCTAGTAGAAAAGTTGTATTGAGTGCACATTGGAGACTCATATTGGTAAAACCTAATCTTCATATCTTCAGTATAATTTCGTCACCGGTACAAAGATTCGCAGCCATTAAACACAAGTTTTTGGTAATTTTTCTGCTTTTTGTGCTATCTACGTCATCTGCTATATAATAATACTAGCAATACCCCGCGGTTTCACCCGCGTCCATACTGATCTCGTGGTAGTGGAAAGTCTACGAAGTCGGACTATAGATTTATTTTGTAGATTATTTAATTATAAAAATGGGTATCATTAGCATTCTTAGGCATACGGTATCATTGATATCCGGCAGAATAGAATAGACCACCCTCCTTTCTGACCTTTTACGACAGTAAAAGGCGACTAAGGTAAGTTGACGTCAGGCAGGCGGCTGGTCGTAAAATACGTAGCCAAATCATGTAACAACATGTTTAAACATGTTGTGCCGACCCCACTTAGAGTGGGATAAGGGCAGGAGAATGATGATGGGTATCATTAGTATTCTTGGAATAAGAGCTAACTAACCAATGCAGGCTCTGCTATAACGGTCGCTACGATGAATTTGTTATGGCATTATTTACTTTCGATTAGGATGGATGGATGATTTATTTAGGACGGATGGATGATTTACTTTCGATTTACATTCTTAAATTCGCAATATCTTTTGATTGGGATGTCGGATTTTAATAATTTAATAAGTATTTTAAAGGTTTTGAAACAGCTTTCATTAAATAACATTTAATGGGATAAGGGTTCATAAAAAGATATGAATAAAATGGTTTGACTATTGTCGGCAATTTTATCAACTTTTACAATGTAAAAAAGTAGTTATATGGCATAACTATAATAGTTAGACATACGTTATCGCGGACTTTTTTGTGGATAATGATAGGTTCTATAATATTGTACAACATTTTTTTGTTCTATCCTCAATAGTTTCCACAACGCACGCGATGATTTTTACGACTTAATTTTTCACACCTTATTACAATTTTATTAGGGATCCCTATTGTTTTTTGAAAATTTAATATTGCCTATGTTGCTCTGTGGAGAAGCAGCTTTCCAATGGTGAAAGAATTTTTGAATCGGTCCAGTAGTTTTTGCGTGAAAACATTACAAACATACACACATACAAACAAACATACAAATCTTTCCTCTTTATAATATTAGTACAGATATAGAAGTATAGATAGTTTATTTTTTAGGTATATCACACAAACAAGGAGAAAAATATATTAAGCTTATTACATTATAATATTTATTTATTACTTTTATTATAATTATTTTATGGAAATGAGAACAAGGCTGGAATCAGTTTTTTTGTTGTGCAAATTCAGCCATTATATAATGTGTACAGAAACGTCGGGAGAACAAAAATCTAATGAAGTGCTAATATAAAAGAGCCGAATGAAGGCTTTTAGTCTAGATACTATGTAAACTTCAAAAAATTTCGCCTTTCCATAAAGCGCATAATAAATTGTTGATATCAATTGGGCACTTTCATTTAATAAAATGTTTATATTACATATTAAGGCAAATTGGTGACTTGCACGTTAATAATCTGTAACCATTGATTTAGAAAGGGAAATTTAGAAGAACAACTAGCACTTGGCAATGAAATGATGCACATCTTACCAAACAGCAGGACTCACAAATCTAAATAATCTGATGTAGAGATATGAGGATTTTTTGTAGCTTTTTGTAGATCTAAAATTCTCTAGTACATTAATTTAGTGTATCTTTGCTGGTCTACGCAGCTCACGCGAGTAAAGCAGCTGGTTATGAAAAAACATCTAGTAGGAAGCAGGTGCGTTTTGTTAAAACCGAGCGAACTCCTTAACACATTTTACATAAAACGATAATGTACTATATAATATATACCTTCAGTAAATTAGAAGAAAATCGATCACAGTCAACAATCAAAAAGACAGTAAATAATTAACTAATAATTGATCCTTGACGATTCAAAAGTACTTGTAAAAAGCTAGCTTAAATAAAGAATATTTTGAATTGATTAGATTCGATTAAGATGTAACCTTCGAATGTATAATTTGATTTAGGCATAAACATATAAGAATATGTTTATACCTAACCTATAAAATTAGGCGTTACTTTGCGGAGATCCATAATACAAAAGTAATAATAAAATTATTTTGCTATAATCCGCGATACAGTAAATAGAAAATATATATAGTGTTAAATGTATAGTGGACTATCCGTTTTTTCATACCCGATACATGCAGGATTCGTAAAAACACATGCACAAACCTCCACCACTTCCACCACAATACACAAGCACTACACACCTTCGCTATCACAAACTCAACAATCGTTTCGCCCCGCAACCGAAGCATCATCAGGACATAGACTCCACGACAAAATCGCAAAGCGAAAAGGAAGTGGTGGAGGTTTATGAATGTGTTTTTACGAATCCTGCATGTATCGGGTGCGAAAAAACGGATAGTCCACTATACATTTAACACTATACATATTTTCTATTAACTGTATCGCGGATTATAGAAAAATAATTTTATTATTTCTTTTGTATAAACATATTCCTTATACTTAATTTAAACTTGGATTATGTGATAGAGGAAATAGTTCACTCTATGTAGTGGAGTGATGATACACATCAAATAAGAAAAAACTACAAAAAAATAATACCTACGACTGTAATTTTCCTACGAATATACTACGGCTGTAGTTTTCCTAAGAAAACAATCATATAAACGTAAACTTCTTCACGTGGAATTCCGTCCGAGTCTAATTTTGTAGGAAAGTGTCACGTGTAACTGCTCACGCGACAAGCGCCCTTGGATTTTACCTTAACGGTCTTATTGTAACTTATAACTGATTAATATATAGATTTGGTAAATGTTTAACAGTACTTACGTATTAACGCCACCGCGGCTCCTGATTTGATACTATATATACCAAATCAAAATTGTTTTATTTATATATGAAAAAAATGAATCACCGAATGTTTGTACGCTCATAAATTCCAAACGACTGCGTCAAATTGGATAAATCTTTTTAATGCATTCGTTATTGTCAAGAGAAGATTTAATTAAATAAAAAAAATTAAAAACTATATATTCCCAAAATTAAATCTCTCTCTAAAATAGCAGGGGAAGAGGAATAGACACATCAACGTATTGCCGGGTCTGCTAAAAAAAACATTATTTATTACAATTTAAAAAAACAACCTTAACCTAATAAATATAAACTTTTAACTGTAAATAAGATGGAATGCGTATTTATTGGGTTAAGTTTTTTTTACTATATTAAATTAAAAGGGTTTCATTTTATATTTTTTCATCAATAATATTGATTTAGATTGTCCATATTTGCTAACCATTAAATTTTAACCGCGGTGGCGTTACATCTACACCAATAAAACTAACTATATGGCATTAAATAGTAATTGTTAATGTTTATTTAACAGATATCTTGGTACGTAAATACATTACTTACATGTATTTTATTGTTAATTCTAAGGCGTTTTATGAGTCGCAATAAATTGATATTGCTATTCTACACCAATAAAAAAGGTCAATAAAGGATTACGCAGATTGTCCTAATATACAGGTTGTCGGTATAGAATGACTAATAAACCCTTTTACCTAAATTAATAGTGTTTGAATTTGCAAAATATACTCGTATATTTTAAACTTAGTTTTTGGCACTGATGGAAAACATATGTCAAAATCATTACGGTCATTCAAATTTCATTTCATAAATACTGTTTTTACAAATTGTCTCACCCTATTCTGCCATAGTTTTGTCTTTTGCAAAATTTAATGCGAAATGTTATCAAAAACTAGAATATTTTTTTTTAATTTTTAATGTTATTGATATTCCTTTTGTAAGAATTTGTCATACGACTTCGAAGTATTCAACATTTGCATTTGAAAATGGATGGTACTGTGTAGAATCAGTAGAACGTGCCTAACAACGTGGGGAACGGAATCGATACAAAAATAGATTCTGAACTTGTCAATGATCGTGGGACATCTTAATGGTGAAGCTGGAAATGTTATAGTAAAATGCGGTACCTGTACTGATAATATACATAATATTCTATAAAAGTCTTGATCGAGTGAAGTCTATTTATTTACTGTTTATTATCTTTATGGTGCATATATATTTAAAAAAAAATAAAAAAATAGTTCAAAAAAATAGGATGTGGGCTTGCAAATTGGACTTATAAAAAAGAGGTATCTAAGAATTAACCTTTAAATGACATAATAAGACTTAATTATTTTAAGTTTTTCCATAATTACATTTTTCTTTTGTAAATATGAAAGTCAGTCAATTCAAATTTTTTCGTTTATTCTTATAATTTACAATGAACTTATATCTGTAAAAATTCTTGTAAAAAAAAATGATTTCAACAATCGAAAAAAAGCTTCAAGTAGGATAAAGACACTAAATAGCATTACTGTACTCGCTGTTTTGCACGAAATTAATTTATGGGTATATTACAGTTGAACTATAAGTAAAAAAAATACAAACAAATAGGTAAAACTAATATTTTTTTAACGATTCGCAATATTTTACAAGGGGCGTGTAGAGGCCTGGCGATGACAGGCTGGCGTCTACGTGAAAGTAGCATGGTTAACCACGCTACTTTCCGCGCATGCGTCGAATTACCTTTATAAGGTTTGCTCATACCCCATTAGTGCCAGTTTGCAACTCACATTCGGGAAGCTAACATTACGATCCTCATCAATTACTTTACGTCTTATACCGTAGTACGATCTTCGGAAAAGTTTTCATAAATATAAATATTTACATAAATTATTTTCATTAGCCTTTCACGGCTAGTTCATCATGAAGAGTAAGTTAGGAATTGACTATACATCAAGTGAAAAATTCGACAACGCTTTGCCGACGAATATGCTTGGCCACACACCGAAAACAACGCCGCGCCGCGAATCTGCAGCCCCGAAAATTATAGTGTGCCCACCAGCAGAGGAATCGACAGAGCCGATGACAGAAACTCGTGGTACGCGTTTATTAAAAGCTCTGAGTAAACGTCTCTCTCGGAGATCCGCTGATGGTGACTCCTTAGGCAGTTCTAGCAGCAACGATAGTATGTCATGTGAAACAGCACGAACAGATGATCCCTCGTCGAGCTCATCGAGTGATTCAGGCAGCGATAGCTCGGAGCGTCATCGCCGACATCGATCAACAGTCTCTTTGCGACGAGTATTCCAAAACCTTAACCTGACGACTCGTTCGCAGTCCTGTTTGCCAACTGAACGTCAACGACAGCCTAAAAAACAATCACAACCAAAACGAATCCTACGCCCACCCGTGACTTACACCTATGTCAGAGGATTATCCGGTTTACCAACTCAAAGAGTACCACGACATGCAGTGGCTCCTTTAGGACTAAATCGGTAAAGAATGCGCCATTAAACGCATTGGAAGATCAAGCGAAGAGGAGATAAAGACTGGTTAAATTTAATGAGTCAGTATTAAAAACGCTAGTGAACAGTTATCGTCATATCAATAGAATCAAATGGTTATGGTCGTATACAAATTATAACATCGATAATAGTAGGAATACCTACAATGAAATATCTGTTAATGTTACAGCGTACACTGAACTAATATGAGAATTTTAAAAGACTGCTTCGATACGATTTTTTGGGATACTAGGAAACAAATATCATATTCCTAAATATAAATCAAGATCGTTTAAGATATTATATTGTATACAATAATAAAGTAGTGTGTGGATAAGGGTTAAACTTATAAGTTCAACCTAAGAATTCTTATTTCCCGTAAAGAAAATAGTGCCTTTCCATTTAAAAATTGTAGTTATAATGTAAAGCGTATACAATTATATATCTAGCAATATATTTATATATGATTGAATTTTAAAATTTGCTCACATAACACAATCGCATTTTATCGTATTATTCTTTAAATTCTATTTATGAAACTAACACATCACTGCTGACAAATCTATTACAAATTGTTATAAATAATTTAAATGGATTAACATTGTGCACCTCTAAAATTTATTAATAGATATAATGTAGATAGAATAATTAATTAGCTATAAGGAATTTTTAATATGTAGATTTTGGTATCAACAATAAAAAACCTGAAATTTATACGATATTATTTTTTACCCCAACCTATCCAAAATATGACATTTTAAATCTTTATCTGAAACTAGAATAAAAAACTTAAATTGAAATTAAATAAAGCAAAGAATGATTAACTCTTTTATTTTGATCGATTTAAAATGTCTCCTGGAAATGTCCGTCAAAATATCAAGTAAGAAATTTTACTATAAATATTAGTTAATACTAGCCAACATACCTGACGGAATTCGTTTTGTTCAAATTTTTCAGATAGAAACAACACATAAATTTTCTAATATTCGGAAATATATTCTAAATTTTTTTCATAAAAAAATCTTATTCAGAGTGTTACTTTTATAAAAAAATATATGAAGTGGGTCAGCCCTGATGCTGCTCTTGCGACAAAAAGTATATGTATTTGTTATTTGTCACATATCAGACAACAATAACATTCTCTAAACTTACATTAATTTAGTAGTAGAGGATAAATCTCCTACCTCAGTTTCTTCGCCCACGATAAAACGTCAAACCTATGTCACCAGCACGTGACTGAGACCGAGAAAATATTCCACCGGTATAAACAATGCATTTGCCGGCTTTCTTATAAAACTCGATTCAATAAGCTGGAATTGCGCAGACAGGTCAATTAATTGGTTTTTTCAACAGCCGAAGGTTAACATCAATGGGCTTTCCGTAAGCGAACCTCAGTAATTAAGTTATGACTAATACACATTTCTTTTTTTGTACATGTGAAAACTATTAGATTCCGTACTACTATATACTAAGCGGGGCGAAAGATTAAGAACAGATCAAATTTATTCTTAACTACTATTTAAAATGTAATGTAATGTATTTTTATGTATACATAAAAATATGTACTACCTGAAAGCATTATTTCTTCAAAAACAAGATAAAAACAACTGAATAAAATTAATTTTAAAAACAAAACGTTATTTAGTTCTCCAGTATTATTTTCCTAATATTGCGAGAAGACAGACAACCTAAAATCTGAAATAGGTTGAACAACGTCCAGAATATTTAATGCGCCACTTTATATGGGTCTGAAACAATGAAACCGTTACACTCAGCGTGTGATTAGTAAGTTATAAATATATAAAATTTAAATACAGTTTGTACGATGGAAGTAAAAGAAGAAATTTAGTTAATGGAAAGAGCGGTATTTATTGTCCAACTGCTGGGAGAAGGTCGCCTAACTTTTTGGACAGAAGGAATGGTCGACCTACCCAGTTGTTGCAATGCAAATTGACAGGTACCTACGAGTATATGCTTGAAATGTTTCCTACATATTAAAGCACATCATTTTGTATTGTATTAGTCACACAAGGTTTTATTTAAAAAAACGCAATGGAGCCTGCTCAGAACTTTATGGCCTTGAACCCTTAATTACAGTACTGTAGTATTTACTTAAATTATATCAGTTATTATAATTAATTTAAGTATATTAGTAATTAGTAACACTTGGCTGTAAAGAGCACATCAACCTCAGCAACATAATCCCTCATATTTAATAAAAGGTTTTCAATGTTCTCCCCTTTTATTTATAGCTTTTGTTATGCCTAACAGAAAAGACCTCGACGATTGAAGGTTGAAGGGGAGGTGGCATTGGTACACAGTAACAAATCACACACAGATGTAAGTACAGGCCTTTCCGTAGACACATCCATTGAAAACGAAAAGTACAACCTTACTAAAAGTTTTGATATCACATCACGGCAATACTAAGCTTCAAAGTCATAGCTCTTCTAGAGGCTGTACTGTATACGTCACTTGTAACCATTTTGGGTTAGTAGGTCACTAGAGGGGTATGCAGTTGTTGCGGAGCGGGGTTATGATTTTTAAACCCCAGTGACGTCATCCTTTTGGGCCTTGGACCCCTCCTCCCTGAATGATGAATGAATAGGTCGATTGGTACTTAATAACGCCAAGTAGGTCAAAATGCATTTTAGCAAGCATGTATAGATGCTTCTTGCTGTTAGTTAAGTCAATATAATTTTACTAGATGTGCTAGGCGCGGGGCAAATGTACTGTAAAAAGTAATAATAACAATAATAATTGCGAGGACCCTCGACCAACATCTTAGGAGGCTTACGGTTAAAAGTAGGATCAAGAGTCGAATGCAGAGGGCAGTATTACTTGAAACGGAACTAACTTCTTGCATCCGTTGAATGAACTGATACACATCTATACCGATTACAACAATATATATTTTATGATTTAGTATTAATAAATGTTATTAATTTAAAAAAAAAAGAAAAAAAACCTTCAACATGTTGTGCCGACCCCACTTAGAGTGGGATAATAAAGTTAACCTTGGAAAAGCAAGAAAGTTTGTTTTACATACACCATATTAAATATCTAATACAGATTGTAACTCTCTCAACTTTTTATGTTTATGGAACAAGTAACATTGGTGTATAAAGTACAAGGAATGCAAAGTAATTTGCAGAGGTAATATAAATACTATTTTAATAACCATACTTTGCTATACAATATCATATTGAAAATTCTAGTTCTAAATAATTATATTGGTTATAAAGTTGTAACCTGCACGCTTAATTAAATCGTTCACGTGACTGCCCACACATTATTGAAAATGTCAACGTGAGTAACTCATATTCAAGTTTCAACGGGAATGAGCTTATAATAGTACTAAAATAAGTTGCTAACTCCTGCCTCACTTCACTTATTTATTAAAATTCGCTTATATCTATGCAATAATATAATACGCAATTCATATTAAAAAAACATTAAACATTAAAGTTTTTGATGTTGATGTTTGGAAATTTTTGTTGGAAATTAGTGATAACAAAACAAAGGTCTTATTGTTATGGTTTATCTTAAATAACGTATCAAAAAATAGAAATTATTACTAGAAAATGAATTTAGGAAGTCAAAAATGGATACATTAAAGAAATAACAGTACGTGCGTTGATAGAAATTGATATTTATGCCGACCCAAGTGGGGTGGGTACAACACATTTCTTTAGTTCCATTCTCTTCTATTATACGTCAACTCTGGCGCTACTCCTTCTATATTTAATTCCTTTTTTTTTCGGACTCCCTCTAGTCACATATCTATCCTCATTCATATTTAACACTCGTTTGGTCGCATGATTTTCATCCCTCCCCGTTATATGTCCATGCCATGTTAATCTTGCACTTCTCGTCTTTTCTATAATGGGCACAAAATCCAGACTTCTCTTTATATACTCACTAGCTGTGCCAGCGGCTTCGCCCGCGTGGAAATCAGCGTGTCACAATTTTTTTTCTAGACTTCAAATTCTAAACATAAAAGTAGTTATTGGGAGTTAACCATAACAGATAGAGACATGCTATTCCGAACTTTTTTGTATTATTTTTATAGATCTACAATTCTCTACTACATGACTTTAGCGTATATCTGCTGGTTTACGCAGCGCACGCGACTAAAGCTCCCAGCAAGCAAGTTTTTTAACAACTGCTCGATCTCTTCAACACAATTTACATAATACCGATATGTACTATTTACCTAAACCATCCGGAAGTATTTTACTGTCTTCTGGTGGAAACAAAAATCCGTTCAGTACATTTTGACAAAATCGATTACATACAGACAGACAGCTTTTTGGGACTTTGTTTTGAGTATAGTTTTCATATTTATTACAGTCTTGTCACATCACACATCCGCCTTTTTCTTTCATCCATCTTTTTCTTTGCATATACTCGTATGTGAAACCTTTTCATCATCATCATCACGACACGGTGGGTCAACTTACCGTAGTCGCCTTTTACGACACCTCGGTAAGAAATGAGGTAGGTCTATTCAGCCGGATACCACACATTCCCGCCGGTATGTGAAACCTTTTATCGAACAAAAATATTTACCAAAAGTCTTCGTCATAATGCAGTTACATTAGTAATGAATAGTACTGAATTCGCAGTTTCATAGCTTTGAACAGTAGGATTATAAAAATTAGTGGGGAATTAACAGGTGTTTATCACGGTCGTAATCACGAGATCGGCCACGCTTTGTACCATGATTAACTTTTCTCGTAATAATGAAATTGGCAAAAGCAAGGTTTCCCTGTGACGCACGGATCATTTTCTGTAACGCTAAAAATGTGACTCGGATACTTTGCGTAACACTGCCAAGCTTAGTTTTGTTCCTTGATTAATTTAGCTTAATCTCAAAAGTTTCCAAGTGAAAGTGTAAAAATAAATAATAATTATATAAAACGTAAAATACAAAAGTTATATCAGCAGAAGCAGAATTTATACGTAATACCTAAGTAATTATATGTATTCGATATTAAGTAAAGCATCATGAATAAAACTGCGTGTTTGACACGCAGTTTTATTCATGATGACATATACGAGTAACTTAACAATTCGCGACCGAGCAGCGTGGTTCAAATTCGTCTTGAATGACGACAATGATGATGACCGATCACGCATATTGATGATAAGCATAACCTGATGCTGCCAGAGTTGGCATGAAGCGAGAGAACTCCTCAACGGTTAACAGTAGGAACATCAAATCTCTGAAAAGATTTTTTTTCTTGTCGGAAAACGTCAGAAATTATCATTTTTGTAGTGATTTCAATAAAATACGTACACAATAAACTGATACACAGAAAAAAATAGTGATATTAGGTTCTGATTTCCTTCTATAATCTCATGACTATATTTTTTATTAATATTATATAATTAGTTAACTAAGGAAATCTCCATGAATATTATGGTACTAAATAAAATCTTCGCCTTTTGTCCTTATTTCTAAAGGCTCAATTATTAAGTAATTGGGATGGACACCCGCTGAGTCCGCGACCTATAGGTTCAAGGTACCAAGGTTAACAGAGGTTGAAACGTGAACCTTTGTATGTTTTAAATCTATTCTATAAAAAAGTCAAATCAAAGAGTGAAAAGGTCAACTAAGAAAAAACAATCTTTCTCATTTCAGAATATTTGTAAATTCTGTATGCTTACCGATCATATGAACATATTACGTGTTAAGAAAACCGAGCATGTCATCGTTTCAACTCAACGTCAGGTTATTGCCTCGACCACGAATATTTATCATCAGGTAGGGCCAAATTTCAACATGATAACTAAAAGCTGTTTTAGTATTTATAATGAGGTATTTATCGTGTATCAGTAAACTTAAGATTCAAACGTGCAGGAAGAATGTAAAAAAAAAAAGTTTTGGCATATGTTAAAGTAATACTTAGTATTTTATAATTATATCAGTAAAAAGAACGTATTTTACATTTTGCTTTTTTTTTCTCCAAAAAAAGGGTCAAGGTTTGCCTTCAATGCATACATGCTCCTTTTAGTGTGATAAGTTTTTGTTATATTTTTGATATAGTTCGTTACCAACTGCTCTAATAATAAATAATAATAATGCTTCAACAGTTTTTTGGGGTTTTATATTACTTAAAAAAAATGGTTTTCATAAATTCTCGCTTAATGTGATTATGCATGTTTCTGCCCTTATAATAGACACAATCTAAATTATAATATCGAAAAATCCAGATAGCGTCGAGATTAATACAATATAATTTAATAAATAACTTTTTAAATCTTAAAATCTGGCTCCAACCTTACTAATTTTTACTTACTAAATTGACCACCGCTGGCGTTATTTACTGTACTGAATACATGCAAACATTTTTTCTAACAAAAACGTTGAATATTTCAACAAGTATTCATAAAAATATTTGTAGCACACAATTAGATTACAAATTTACATGATCTACATTTTTTTTGTGATTTAAAGACAAAATTTTTAATTCATGGCTAATTAATGAAAAAAAAATCGAAAATATATCAAGAGGTCTTTTTATTATTTATATTCTTCCTTTCTTCCTGGTCGCTACACTCTTGGCAGAGCGGTCGTGGTCGTCAGTTGCGGGTTAGTGGCACGCTTCACAATTCGATGCCATTCTTTTCGGACGGCTGCCTTCCTGGTACATTTATGAAGAGGCTCGTCAAAGGCAGCCTTCACTTGGTCCGTCCATCGCATCGGTGATCTGCCGCGCGGTCTTGTGCCTTCTATATTCCCCTGAACTACAAGGCGTTCTATAGAGGCATCTCCCCGACGAGACACGTGTCCGAAAAAAGTAAGAATGCGACCCTGAACGATGGAGGATAGACGCTGCTTGATGCCGAGTTCTCGAAGGATGGACTCGTTGGTTCCAAATTCATTATTTATATACACTCTACATTATCCAGTACATATATTTTCTTTTATCGCGAATTATAGCAAAACATTATATTAAAATTACTTTTGTATTATATTTGTAACTTCTGCAAAGTAACGCCCATTTCTGTAAATTAAAGTTACACTTAATTACTGCTATACATAGTGCAAAAAAAATTAGTAAGAAATATATTACAGCCTCCTCCGGCTGTAATATATTACCTGAAAATATCTCCTAAGAAAATTACTTTTAATGTTTGAATTATTAACCTTGTTTACATACAAAATGTATACGTATAAGTTATAGTACTTCGACCTTCCGGCTTCTAAACCTAACCAAACTTTACGTAATCTCTGTTTGTTTTATGTTACGTAACACATGAATACTACCCCTACCCTTAGCTAATACCCTTAGCTTTGTGATGTTCTTCAAATTTAAGTAATGTAATTTGAAGACATCATTAATAACACATATGACAACGCGAGTCTACGGCGTAGAAAAAGTCTCTACGACGTAAGTAATGTGTAGGCGAGAGTTCAACAGGTCGTACAATCATTTTATAAACTTCGATCATTAGTAGTTTCTTTTTCAAAATATATTTATAAGATTATATAATGTTTCTAAGTCGTGAAATAGTAACAATGAGAACATCTTGTCCTGACATGATCGCAGGTTGGAACTCATGGCCGGTTCCTATAAGATATTTTTTTTTTAATTTTTAATTAATTGATATTTACAATTAATTGTAATAAAACTCCCTTTACTTCACACTTTTTGACAATTACTCTTATCAGCTAATCCGATATGGAAAACTTCCACCATCATAGATCATACTACCATCTCTCTACGTTTTCTTCTTCGACTATTGTATTTGAAAGTAATACCGACATAAAAGTAAAAAGTAAACTGCCTGTTACTATCCCACTGCTGGGCTAAGGCCTCCTCTCTCCGTTTTCGGAGAGAAGGATAGGAGCTAAGACCTACCACGCTGCTCCCATGCGGATTGGTAGGTTACACATATCCCTAGAATTCTCTAAAGATATGCAGGTTTCCTCACGATGTTTTCATTCACCGTAAAACGTGTGATAAATTGCAATGATCAATTAGACACATAAGTTTTAATAGAAAAACTCATTGGCGCCTGCCCGGGGTTTGAACCCATGATCGTCTCTAGAGAGTCGCACGGTCTCACCGCTGGGCTACCACAGCTTTGAATACGACTTGATACCATACAATACAATACCAACATATAGAACTATAATTTGAGACAACAATTTATAATAATTATAAACAATATCATATTTACCAACATTAAAGACCTAACATAACCAAGAAAAACATAGTAACGAAAACAGCATTCTGACATGTGACAGATTGATATATAACAGATTGATCTACCATACTATTTGAAAATACACATAATAAGAGATTTTTCAATTTATTCAATCAATTGCTAGATCTTTACTCTATATATATTTAAAAATCTCCAGATATACACAAATTAACTCACGATGTTTTTCTTCACCGAAAAACGTGAATATTTTCTTGTATAAAACGCAAGCCGAAATTTCGAAATCTCAATCGAGTCTTATTGCAAATGATTAGAAACGCGCAAAAGAATGTGCCGGTTATTTTTATACCACGCGGGCTCCAACGTGACTAAACGTAGACGCTGTAGAACTTAACCCGTGCTTCATGTTTTGTTTTCTTATTTTTTTGATACTTGAAAAAATCTGCGACTTCGTTTACTTAATAATATTTATTTACTTAATACATATAATTTTAAAAAAGGGCATCACCATCATCCTCCTGCCCTTGTCCCACTGTAACTGGGATCGGAACAACATGTTACAAATACGTTATCACATGATTTGGCTACGTATTTTACGACCAGCGGCCTGCCTGACGTCACTTACCTTAGCCGTATTATACGACCCCTCGGTAAGAAAGAGGGTGATCTATTCTACTCATCCGGATACCACACGGTGGGTAAAATTACCGTAGTCACCTGTTACGACACCTTGGTAAGAAATGAGGGTGGTCTATTCTACTCAGCCGGATACCACACGGCGGTTTTAAAAAGGGAATAATGAAGTGAAATATATCCTGTTTATATTGTAAATACCTCTTACATCGTAGATACACTCACTTCGACAATGGTTTCAATATAGAATTAGCGGAATATACTAGTACCGCAAGAATTGATAATTCTGGTGATAAAATATATATAAAAATCTGTAAAAGATCCCATTTCACCCACGTTTTTTATTAATATGCAATTCAACCCCATGGTACAATAGATTTATAATGTTTTCAACAAAAGAGGGAAAAGCCACATTATTAGATTTAGATGATTGTGGGATTTCTTTCACTTAAACTTAATCAAACCGTCTGCCATAATTCTTTCGTCTAACTGATGAAACTCTATAAGTCGAATATAGTAGTACAAATATACAAAGTTAAAAAAAATTACATTAAAAAAATAGACCTGCAAACCTTAAACCTTATAACCTTTATGAATTATTATTTCATTTGTAAAGGTCATAAGTTTGGAACCATTAAAAAAAACAATATTAATCAATGCACGTTTATTTGTAAATACGAGATTACGATGATTAATTTCAATCATCAGCAAATAATTTTAACGAAAAAAAAATTTGGTTACAAATTTTTTAATATTTCTATTCCCTTTAAATAGACTCCTGCAAGAATGACTCAAGTATACACCGTATTAGTGGCTAATTCATTTCTGTTTTCATGTTATATTACTTCATAGGCGACATTAGGTCCACAGCTGCAAAGGAAGTGTCGTGCACACACACACACGATGTTATAATCAAGGAACAAAATTTTTTCACTCTAAGTACGTCGCGAAAGGGTGCGACGTCGTACAACTAACCAGTTGTTTGCAATCGGCTATCTTCGTATTGGTAGATAATCCACAGCCGTAGCCCTCAAATTGTGCATCCGAAAGGATGTTATAAATAATTCTAATTATAAAATAAATCGTTTCTAGTACGTAGTAGTAAATAGACTAAGATAGAGAACTTAGTAAGACTTAGAAGATTAGTAAGAAATCACTTTTCTATTTAACGCTATAAACTCAGCACGCCTTTAAGGCAATTGAAGAAATGTCATTGTAATCAGTAAGCTTTAATGTACATGCCATAACAGAGATGTAGGGCTAGGTCGTGTCACAGCCTTAGAAGCTTTTAAATTTTAGTACCCGGCATTGAAGTCCACATGACCCAAATACGTGCTTCGTGAGTCTTGTCTGAGATTAATGAACCAGAAACTGTTGAGCATTGTAAAACATATATATACACTATAAATTGATGCTTAATTATAGAATATAAACAAAAATCGTACACAAGTAGAGCCAAAATAATGTATGAAGACAATGAAGTTGAAACAATAGACCGTCGCATCGCGTTAAGGTCATGAAATTTCACTACTAATTATTAATACTAATCTAAACTTATTATAAAACAAAATCTACAAAAACTGTCTGTATGTTATCGATTTTCTCAAAATCTACTTAACGGATTTTTGTACGTTTTGACTAAAATATAGTGCAATTCTCACGGAAGGTTCAGGTCAATTACGGTTTTAATCGGTGGTAAATTGTGTTAGAGTTCGCGCAGTTGTAAAAAAGCTTGCCTGCTGGGAGCTTTAGTCGCCTTGGACAAACCAACAGAAATACACTAAAGTAATGCTGGAGAATGTAGATCTACAAAAATAATACCAAAAAATGCGTGAAAGCATGACTCTATCTCGTATAGTTTATTCAAAATAACCACCTAGATTTTTTTAAATTTGTGACACACTGATTTCCAGGCGGGTGAAGCCACTGGCACAGCTAGTAACTAATAATTATTGATAGTAATTATACAGAGAGTTATACGGAACCAAGTAAGTTGTAAACAAAATAACTCAATAGCCTTAGCATAGCGTTTATTGGCAATGAAAATATTTCTTCTATTATAAAAATATTAACAATTGCTAACGTTTATTTCATTAGATCTTTATGCATTATTAAATCATTGTTAGATTTATTATGTTGAGTATGCTTCATTAAAGTCATAAAATATATATTTTTAATATTAGGCTATATTTAAGAACTATTTTGTATTATTTAATTTATTTGCTAAAAGACTTAGTAGATGTATTAATATACTTGATACCTAATTTATGTGTTTATAAAATATATTAGCATAGAGGGGTCGTTATAACCTAGTGTATATGGAAAACTGGCTTTTCTCACCGAAATTTATATAGGCGTTTGATTCATTTCTTTTGTCAGTTAAGAATAATTTGAACTTTTTAAATTGTAACAGTCCACTTGGCCTTTAAAGGACATGGCCCTCACTTCAATATTTGTGTCAAGGACGTGACTTAAATAGAAGTTTCATTTCCTATCGAGTTTTACCTCAGTAATACCTATTGAAATAGATTTTAGTTGTTTAGCTTAAAGGGGACGAATTCTCATTATTTTTTATCACTATAGGTAGCTTAACAATTGATTGATTGATATTTCACAAGAGTTAAACGATCTGTTCTTTCAATCAGTCAAAAAATATTGCAAGAATCTTTCATATATATATATTATAAATTCTCAATATAACTTTGGTGTATATGACTTTTAACTCCCGAGTTACACTGATACATAAGCAAACTCTGAACTCAAAGTGAAGCATTTTGTATATTATAACAGGATATATATATACAACTTACTTATACTGATAAATATTATTATTACTTCTAATTGTATAGTTTTATTAATACTGATACCATGTACTCGTACTCAAAAATACGATTTTAATTCATAACTAATGGAATATTAGTATCTATACTGAATAATATATACTGAAATATACGATCTTATTTGTTAGCCCGGTAATATTTCCTAGAAGTGCTAGGCAAAGAATTTCTCTCTTTTAGTATAGATGATATGCCGCGTAGATAGACGAGTACTACAAGGCCTTAACGTAGATTGCCAGGTTACAGATACCCCTAAGATTCTCCTAAAATCTAATATATATGTTATATAGCAAAAGATAATAGATATAGAAGATGTACCGCTTCTATTCATACCAGACCTGTCTATAGAAAGGTTTTTTACAGAATTAAGAATGTCTTCAGAATTAAGTGTAAGAAATATGCTTATACGTAAAGGATGTTACAAAATTACAGATTATTTGAATGACAAAAATTGCAAGACTACAGTTTAATAATGTTAACTTGAAAATGTTTAAAAGATCGACCGCCGAGGTTCTTGCTGGTTCTACTTACTAAGAGCAACGTTCCGAACTAGTTGTAGCTTCATTAATTATATTGCTCCTTGACTATTCAAAAGTGCTTGAAAGTGAAGAGAAGTGAAGTTGAAGTGATTATTTGAATAAAAATTATGTTGATTTCATTTGATACATATTTCGCTTTTATAAATAACTCGCTAATAGGATCGAAAACTTGATTGTATTAATGACGGATAAATGGCTGCTATGTGTAATATCGGAATAAGTTATGTACAAGTTTTCAGGGGTTTACAGAGCCATACTGGTGGTTATAAATTTTTAAACAGAAATAACTGTATACGTTAAGTGAAGTCTATTTAAGAACCTCAGTCATCATTCTTCCCTTATCCCACTCTAAGTGGGGTAGGCACATGTTTACGCATGTTGTAACATGATTTGACTATATATTTTACGACCGGCAGCTTCCTGACGTCAACTTACCTTAGTGGCCTTTTTCGAAATAAGGGTGGTCTATTCTACTCAGCCGCAAACCGATCGATACTTAGCTTAGTTATCTTTAACAACATCTTGGTAAGAAATGAGGGTAGACCATCCTAATTTTACTCAGCTGGATTCCACATTTAAGACCCTCAATATCTAAGTTATGTTAGTACTAATAGTATGAAAATCTTTACGCTATACTTGATTTCGTTCTTAGCTGCACGAAATTGATGTATACATAATAAACATATAATGATAGGTTTCTGGAATATTTATTTATATAAATTAAGTAAACGTGAAATAAGACAATGAATATTAATTTAAATTCACAAAAGACATCAAAACTAATTTATAAAATAAACACATAAGTACCTAGCAATGCCAAATGGCCTTCCGGCTACCAATGTTTCCTGTGACCTTTCTGGATATAAATATAGAAATGACCTCAAGCATAACAGTATTCCTACAACCTCACTTTCAGGTAAGGCAGAGAGGTGAGGCATACGAGGGGTTGATCTAGTTTTGAATGGAGCTGCGGAGAGCCCAAGTGACGTCGTGGGGGCGTATCTGTGACGTCAGCACGGAAAACTAGGCCGCGCGGTCAAAGACCCCCAGCTGCGCTGCAGTCGTAGCGCATGACTGTGTCCCTGAGCCGATTTAGAAGCGGCCTAACGTGTCTTAAAAATAATATGCAACAAAAACTAATATTAAAAAATATAAAAAATACAAAATGTTTCTAATTGGTTTTTAGGATATAATATAATTCTGGAGTTCGACATACATATATTAAATAGCTAATTAATTTTTTTTCATTATTTTGAATTTCGAACCAGTAACCGTCTAATCAGGGATGGGCAGAAATGAATAATGATTTCGTTATTTATTACCAGATGTTTGAAATTTTAAACATAGTGTCAGAGGAAAAAACCTTTACTTGTTATGTAATATAATTTATAATTTTCTGTTATTTTTTATAGCTATAAAATACCAGAATTCATTGTATTACCGCAATGTCATATCAATGTATTGTCTGTACACAAGCAAATTTAAAAAAAAATAGGTGTTTCATGGTTGTCACTGTTTACAGCTGCTGAAGAAGAGGCTTATTTCATTGAACGTACAAACTAGGTCAAAGCTTACTGCAATCCCGGGACCGATCAATGTGGTCGCATCAATTGCTTCGAGGTAAGCCTCTCAAGATAAAAATAGCTTTAAATAATTTAGCTTGTAACGACCACATCTATCATAGACTTTTTACTACAAGCTTCTTTTACTACAAGACAAAATAAGTTTTGTTTTTTTCTTAAAACCATCTAATACCAAAGTTCATCAATCGACTGTTCCATAGATTCTAAATGCATTATGGGATTATTATCGAATATAATGTAGAGCTAACGTAGATTCTTGGTAATTAATAACATAAAAGAATTAATATTTAACTTGAAAACTTTAAAACATGTGACAAATTAAGAGAAAAATAGTTTTATTTGTTATGTATTTTTAATTTTTCTCATTTCGTTTAGTTTTTTATTTCTTACCTCTACCTGTTTGATTGATATAAATCATATAAATGACGATATAAATCGATGATTTCGATATTAAAGATGATGTTCAGTTTGAAAGGTCTGCTTGGTCTTATCGCTTTTTTTTTTTCTTTTTTTTCGGACACTAACTAATGCTGTTAGCCCAAATGGCTCTTACAGCGTCACCGGGAGAGGGGGCGAGCGCAGAAGCATCGCCGGGGGTGTGAGCTGGGAAAGCGAGTCTCGAACGAGGCTCGCAGCATCTGGAGCGTCGCCTTAAGGGTGCCTCCTGTGAGGCCGGACCTCGGCTTAAAGCGACGCGCTGTGGGAGACTGTATCGGACTCACAGCCTTATCTCGAATACTACGCCATCTTTGTCTGTCATCAGCTCTTCTCAGGGCAATTGTGATTTAGTTATCTGTAAGTATCTTAATACGGACTAATATCGCTCATAATAATAAAGACTTTCTTTAGAATATTTCTCGCTTAAATATTTTGACCGAATGGCTGAGGTATCAAGTTTTATTACAGATTGCACGGCGGGAATTAACTAGTGCGGCTTTTTTTTATAAGGGTTTTCTGACGACGTGAAAACTAATCACAGTCATACCATTAGCCCTCCACGACACGTCGCCCTAAGTCGTAGTCCGGCCCAAAGATGACACCTTCAATGCGATGTTCCCCGATTCTAGTAGAGGCTCAGCGCTCTTCCTTTATTTTGTAACCTCGACGATACCTCTGCTATCGCCCATCCCACCCGTTAGGGCTTGATAATAAAGAAAATTCTAAGAGTTGATAACATTTCAAAAAGGATATAAAACTGCTAATTAAATATTGTCATTACATTTTGTCCGATAAGGCTTTTTATAAAAGGCAGCATAAAAGTTCTTTAATTGTTGAGGGGCAACGCATAGCAAAAGACTCTAAAGTAATTACTTATTGCTGCCATTTATCAGGTAACATTATAATAAAAGCAGGTACTAAGATTTACATCAATCACGGCAAATGATTAAAGATTTTGCATTATATTCCTAAAGCTAAAATACTTGCCACAAACGTCGTTAAACGATATTCGAGAATAAAGAGCTGGGTTTAATAACCTTACTATAACCTCACAAGAATAGACTGAAGTACACAATATTATATATGTAAATAGAAATATAAGTATGACGTCATTAATTTGTGGAAACAAGTTATTAACATAATCGCTATGAATGTTAATTTCAGTAGCAACAGGTATAATATTCTTGTATTCGTTTTTTTATTATTAAACACTTTTATCAAATCGTTACCGCGTGCCTCACGTCAACTTACTTTAGTTGCCTTCTACGACACCTCGGTAAGAAATGAGGGTGGTCTATTCTACTCAGCCGGATACCACTCGGCGGAATACTTTTATCAAATGGTAAAATATAAAGATTAGTAAAAGCTGTAATGTATATAAATTTATTTTTGTTATATTATAAAATAAATTATCATATTTGGATAGACCTACCTACAAAGCAACGAACAGCACCTCATTAAAATAAATGAGTTATTTATTAAGAAAGATTTATGATTGAGTTTTTTATCGGCTTATTTTCTATAATTATCGGCGTAGAATGATCAGCAGAATAGTTCGGTAGCTTTGTAAAAACATATTTAAAAAAAAACATAGCAACCCCATTGTTACATAAACTTTGTTTGTTTTTTTTTGTTTTTTTATTTAACAATTTAAACAATTTGTTAACAAACGTTACTTCATCATCATTCGCCTGCCCTTATCCCACTCTAAGTGGAGTCGGCACTACATGTTGCAAACATGCTGTCATATGATTTGGCTACGTATTTTACGACCGACCGCCTGCCTGACGTCAACTTATCTTTGTCGCCTTTTACTACACCTCGGAAGAAATGAAGGTGGTCTATTCTATGCAGCCGGATACCACACGGCATTAGTAACAAACGTTACTTAACACTATAAAAAACCACAGAGGTTTATGCTTAGGGCTAATGTCGTATATATTACATCATAATATATACTACAGTATTACTCAGTTGTATCTATTTTTTATTTACTTTTTAATTTTTAAATGAAATAGGCAAGTACCGTTATATTTTAATAACCAATTAATATAAATTTTAGTCATTTTAAAAAAGTATTCTTAGTTGTTATTGTGTAAACAAGATCGCGCGGTAGTTTATTAATTAAACGAGGAACAAGTTGTTAGGCTTGCACCGTTTGTAAACAATTTTTTATAATTGCTCGTGTTTGTATAAATATTACTATTACACTGAAATTTAAGTATATAAGATTTTATATTATAATTATATTATATACTTAAAGCGAAAATAATAAACTAGTTTTCATAAATCTTATCGATAAAAAATCCAAACAAATTGGGCGCCAATCTGATAAATCTAGCTATGAGAAAAAAGGATGTTTCGCCGTGTTCTTAAAAATGGACAATGCTCTCTGATTGCTTTTATAAATAACGATTTTCACAAAATTTATCTCCACAGCGTTTTGGGGAAAATACAACCAGGTGATCGACCTTTAATATGAAACGACTTCCTGATAGCGAATGATAATTAAATAATAGAATTTGAGCATATGCTTTATTAAACACTAAAAAACATTAGCTTCGCGATAACATTATTCAGTCTAACAAAACACGAACATATTTTTATCTAGCATCAGCGAAACACTTAACGAGGTAAAGCTAAGCTAAATAAGATATATATAATAAGAGCTTATTATCTAGGACAGGAAGGGGTTACCTCTAATCTTAAACTTTTAAGAAGTTTAATTAAGAGAGATACATTACATTTTGGTAATGTAGAAAACAATTTGGTACACTATACGCTGGTTGGTGAAACCTTGATTATTGTTATGAGAAACAAATGTAGACATACTTATTAGGTAGCTTCCAGACCTAGATTTGTATCCCCTCAAAAATCTAAATATTTTCTTCACCAACAATAAATGTAAGTTATTATTATAAAATGATTTATTGTATTCAACGGCAATTTTTATAACAAAAAATATGGTATACAAATATGATATAATTATTATATACTAAATAACATGCTCTAAAAAAGGAAGGTCAAAAATTCGTACATCCCACCCCCACTTCTTGTCGGACCTTAATATATATGTCGGAATTTAATATCAGATACATCAATACTCCTCGTATTGATGTATCTGATATTAAATTCATGCTGATATACCGTACACCTGCTTGTGCTGATACGTACATGTTTACTGTGTTTGACAATCACGGAAAATGGTCTGAAAAAACGCATTTTGCAATAAGTTGTTTAGCAATTTACGAGAGATCCGAAATACGAGTATACGGATAACTTAACGCTCATGATGAATTAATGAATATCAATTAAGCACTTTTTTAAATATCTTTGCAGCTTGCAGTTGTTACCATACTTGTACTGATATGATAATAAATATTAAATATATGGGACACTTACACACACGGTCGTCAATCCCCAAAGTAAGTAACTTAATACTTGTGATATGTAACGGACAACTGGTAGGTATACTACATATATAATTTTAAATACATACTTAAATCCAGGCTCGAAGAACCAACAAAACCCTAGTTGTGCTTTAGTATTGCCCCTGTCCAGCTTAGCGTTAACGAAGCCGACGCTGACAGCATTTATGGGTTTTTTTATGTTACAAAAAAGAGCCATTGGTGATATTTACAATTTAAGTCCGAGTGATTCCTTGCGAGATAAGTTTAAGGTAATAGATAGTCTTACATTTACTTCACAGTATATTTTAAGCAATTTAATTTTTAGGTATAAAAATATAAAGAAATATAAAACAATAGGTGATGTATATAATAGACAAAGAAGGAACCCGACATAAGCTTGCGGCTCCTGCTTTGCGTCTTGCAAAAGTACGTAAGTCTTTTCTAGATTTGGGTATAATAAAATTCCGCAAACAATTTTAGCTTTGTCAATAAAGCAGTTTACAAAAACGGTTAAAAGGAGGCTGATACAAAAAGCATAGTATATTGTTGAGGATTACTTAGATGATAAGAATTCGAGTATATAGCTACTCTTCGACCTTATACAAGATATTAATAACTAAATGTAACTAATGTAAGTTATAGTATTATTTTGAAAAGAGCAACCGCCAAGTTTCTTGCTTAGCTCTTCTCAATGTCAACATCTTTCCGAACCAGCACTAGAGTTGACGATTCAAAAGCACTTTTTTGCAAGTTTACTTGAATAAAGAATATTTTGAATTTGAATTTGGAATGGATTTTATACCTAATGTAATTTAGGAATTTATATCTACTTATAAATATTTATCTATTCTAATATATTATATAGTATATTTTAGTTATATTTTATATAGTTTATAAGCTGAATATAATTTTTATATTAATAAGCTGAATTTTTTTTTTCTGAAAAATTAATAGTTTTCTGCTATAAGTAAGAACGCTCTTCACTTTTCACCACAAGGTCTCTCGTCAAGTCGTCATAATCTAATGTTAACTGATGGAAGTCCGGTGCTTGACATAGATATCTCTGCAATGCTTTTTTATATAACGATCTTATATCGCTTGGATCCAGGGGATCCATTAGGCGATTTTTTGAGGTCGTCTATCCACCTTATCTTGTAAAGGCATCTCAAAGAGTAAATCTTGTGTGTGTGCTTAAAAATATTTGCACTTGGAGAAATTTTCATTGGATCACTGGCCTATTCTGTACTGTATGAACTGGTCCTTTTATGTAACAGCCTATCAGAGTTATAAATATACAATCTGGACTCGCGACTCCGTTCGTAACTTAAATTTTAAAATACACACATTAATGTATCGTGTGACACATAACTTAGCCAGATATGTAAGCTTCAAGTTTCAACCAAATTTTATCAATATTGCTTGGTTGGATAAGCTGTGAAAAGGTTACAGACAGACTTACGCATCTATAATATTAGTATGGATATGCTTTTATACATATATATTTACACAATCGTTTCTCATTCAGGGTATGTTCTCCAAAACTAGTTTAAATTCGTTATTAGTCAGACCAGTTTCACTGTCGCAATACGTAACTCCGATACGCGTCCCGAATGTTTGACCAATGATATCAAGTAACACTTCAGAGACGACTTGCCCAAGGCGAATTCCAAACTTTGTTTAAAAGATATCGCACCTTAAGGAAATGTTAAATATCAATACATCTTGGACTATCACACCAACCGACAAATTGTAACATTACCATTTTCGCAATTGTGGTACCTTCAACTTCAATCACGCATACGTAAGCTTTTAAGTATCCTAAAAATGCTTAAATTTGTCCGTTTTCCCGAAAAAAAGGGTTTTTTTATTCTGCGTTAATAAGCTTTAATTGTGACAAATTTTATCGATATTAGTCCAGTGGATAATCCGTGAAAACGTAGCAGACAGACAGGCGGACAGATTCGCATTTATAATATCAGTAAGGATACGCATTATCACCGTTTCAACTATATGTTACGTATATAGAAATGAATTATTAGTCGAATAAATATATGAATTTGTTCAAAACATGTTACAGATCGTTTTCCTAACTGTCATCGCCATAAACGCTGCTAACTTAGGAACTTATGTTATACACCATATTGCTAATAAAAATCCAAATTACATAATACATTCAAAAAATTCTAAAATAACGCCTAGCATTATCACATACTCATGCTCACAATGTTATAGAGTTCGCAAAAAAATGCACACATCCCGACGATCTTGGATTAACACCATCTAGTATCACCACATTACACCATACAGACGCAAAAGCATAGCTACTAAAACTCTACGAAATGTTAAAGTTCAAAGTACGCTGGAAGAACGCCATCTTGTATTGCCATACCATATCAAATTGCTACGTTACAC
Organism: Morpho deidamia; assembly: GCA_947086505.1. Taxonomy (NCBI): domain Eukaryota; kingdom Metazoa; phylum Arthropoda; class Insecta; order Lepidoptera; family Nymphalidae; genus Morpho; species Morpho deidamia. The sequence continues at coordinate 9,322,514 of CAMTZC010000027.1, forward strand.
TCATATAGTTATTAATACTAGAGTATTGTAAGCAGCCTAAATTGTACTCTATTACAATAAAAAGAAAGCAGATAACAGTGTATCCATCTATCTCTTTTTTTAAAGTGTGATTAGAGAGATGATAAGCTCTAAATGCGGGTAAATGCGCTGATATTGAGAAAATTTTTGTATTGCAAAAAAGAGCCATACGTGGTATTTATAATTTGAGTCCGCGTAAGTCCCTGGGAGAGAAGTTTAAGGAAACACAGTAATTTTTAGCAATTTGATTTTTGTGCATAAATATATACATCATTATAAAAAGATTGTCGATGTATATAATAGACAAAGTAGGAACCGACATAAGCTTGCGGCTCCTGCTTTGCGCCTTGTAAGAGTACGTAAGTCGTTTGTGGGTTTGGGTATAAGATTCTATAACAAAATTCCACAATCAATTTTAACTTTGCCATTACAGCAATTTAAAAATACTGTTAAAAAGAGGCTGATACAGAAAGCCTATTATACCGTGGAGGCTTACATTGATGATAAGAATGCGTGGATATAGCTGCTCTTTGACCTTGTGCAGGATAGCTATGACAAAATGTAATTAGTATTAAGAATCTTCTTTTTTAAAAGAGCTCCACCGAGTTTCTTGCTGGCTCTTCTCGGTAGGACGGCTTTCCGAACCAGCAGTAAAGTTGACGATTCAAAAGCACTTGTTTACAAGTTTATTTGAATAAAGAATATTTTGAATTTGAATTTGAATTTATGGTCGCATAGGGGCGATAAATTTTGAATAGACCGCCTTTGAATCATAGAATGTACTCAACATGGCTAAGCTGCCTCTTCCCTCTCTTTGGAGCCTACCATGCTGCTTTGTTAATAAATACACGTTTCATAATACGCTATTTGAATTGCACAGCTAAAATACTGTATACTGTGTATTTGGCCCACAAAAGATTTTTATCCGTTTCGCCCACCCGTTAAATATATTTGGCACGCTTGATCTGATGTATTTAGGTCTCACGTGCATTCAATCGCATCGGTAAAATGAAGTTAGAATTAGAGCGCGTTCTATTAACCAGCAATCTTGCCAATAACTAGTAATGCTATGAAACTTACTGTGTATATTTATCTACATATTATGCTTACTGTGTATATTTTCTGCAAATTCATCATTTTTATAGGGTTCAATTCAATTCAAAATGGAAATTCAATTTAAATTTCCAACTACTTTATAAATATATTTACATATTTTTTAATTTTAAATAGCCAATTAGTCGAGAACTTAGAATAAATTTGTGTATATTAACATTGTCTGTTCATGTTATATGTTCGTAAAACAACATATAACATATAGTATATATTTACAGTTCGTAATTCGTGAACCACTCATTTACTAAATCTGTATCCAATGAGAAAAGTTAGAATTAGGCGATATGTCCGTATGTACATGGTAACGATAGTATAGCTTACACTGCAATTAACACATTCGTAGTAACCATATCTAATTTTTGGTTATCACTCGTTAAGGTTTTTACCTTTTTTTAACTCGATAAGGTTTGTTTGTACGTCTAATCTCTCCACGATCACAAACTATGCTTGGCAAAGCAACTTTTGACAGTGCTTATACTACTAATTAAACCATAAATTGAAAAAGCCTTCGTATTTTGCTTCATGTATATTGAATTGATAACAATAACTATAGATTAATGAATACTTACTTCTCATTATTCTTATTACATAAAAAATTTAATTATGATATGATGTTTTAATATGAATTTTGAACCTTAACTTTAACATTCGTTAAAATTTTGACTAAAGAAAATATTAACAATCATAAATAAAAATACATAATTTAAACAATCAAAACATATTATTGAACTGGAATATCACAATACTTTGATTTTAATTGTAGTGTTAAATAATCAAGTGGTATCCGGTAAAATAAAAGTTAAATCATTTCTAATTGAAGGATGCTTCTTGTGCCCAATATCACCAGACAACAATTGAACATTAGAAAAGAGGCAAATTTTAAATTTTAAATATTATTATGCGCATTATAATGCAAATTGTTTTGATTAATCAAAGTCAGTTTTTTATTGTTTAAAAAACAAAATTTAACGCTTGTATCGCTTTCAATAAGTAGACACGATAAAGTTAATGATGCGATTAGTTGTCATTTGGAGCAACAAGACCTAGACAAACTAATTCAGCTGAAATATTGTATGCAACTATGGTTAATTTCTATTTTTTTTTAACGACATCATTCGGTAAATTGACAATGAAGTCAAATGAAGTCAAGTGAATTTGTGGAAATGGATACAAAATTTAAGTAGATTTGATTATTTTTAAAACATCTACAAGTACGTTCCCAACTTTTTGGAACTTGATCATTTGACAGAGGTTCCTCTAGGCTCAAACATGTAACACTGATGATGGGCACTTCCAAGCACGCCGGTGAAGAGTGGTTCGTAATTGTAGATTAAATAACTATTTTCTTCGGCAGCGCTTGCAAACGAGTGCATACTTTTCCGACATTCATTTACGAAAAAGTCCATAAAGTAACGATTTGCCTTTACAGCAGCGAACGAATGTGGATAGTTCTTTGAAAGTTTCCATTCAAATGAGCTTTTTTCCGGGTGGAACTGGACTGCATAGAAAGGATACCTGCAGATTGTTATTGCAATTAAATACACACAAAAAGAAACGGTTTCAGTTACGTATATATATAAGATGAGATTATATTCATACGAATTAATATATTGTAAGACAAATCATAATCGACCCTAATGATAGTTACTTTATATAAGATTAGTTAACGTAACTCCAACCCGCTTAAATATCGTAAATCTTTTACCGTGGTGAAAGACATGAAAATATATATCAGTGAGATAATAAAACAGAATGAGAAATTAAAACATATTTTTCGATGTAAAATCACCGGAGTCGACTAATTTATTAAATTCTATTCATATTGAAAACATTGAGAGGTTTTACCTAGCTGGTCAAAACAATTCTAGTAAACGAATATGCATTTCGCTAGGACGATATATTATACATTGTTTAGAAGTTTATGTAAAATTCTAATTCATTGAATTCATTAAACTAACTGTAAAACGAAGGTCTGCCATTAAACGTAATATTATGGGATTAAAATAAATAAGTGTTAAGACCATTTTTTTTATGACCGATTTGAATTTTAATGAAATATTGTTAAGTTCAAGTGAGCGTGCGGTTATTCGAGATAATCCGACTGCACAAATTATTTACGTATCCTCATAATATGTCCTTTCACATTTAGGCACATAAACTACGCAAGAAAACTCACAGAAGTCGTGCTGGTGCCCGGCTTTTCGTGAGAAAATGCTTCAATCATGAGGCGATCACAAAAAAAATGTCACTATGATTATAGATTTTACCCTTTATTCTCAAAGAGAATTTGACAAATTATAAACAAAAAAAATCGTTACACAATTACGTCAAAAATCATTACTGGCTTATTTCGCTTCAGATACTATCGGTATAGTATCTGAAGCAAAATAAGCCAGATAAGTTGATATCTGTCTGCATCATTTTACTATCTTATAAATTCAATACACGCGAAGCCGACTAGATTAACTGACCCATGATACACTGATATGCTGTATCATCTATGATGATACAGCATTAGTCGTATATATGTTTGGTTTTAAATATCATACCTTCTGTGCTCATAGCTTGCGATGAATTCTACATCATATTCATCATTGCTGTGAGACGTTGCACGCCAATCGTTTGTGAGATTATGAGATGTAAAGCTCTGAAACATAAAGATTGTAGTGTAAGTTCTCTAAACAAACATTTATAAAACTACAATCATTCTTTAATCACAATATCGGATCGAATAATCGACCGCTGGCCGGTCTACTAAGCGTGAAAACTATTGGTATAATACACTTTAGCAACCTCAAAAGACGTTCAGTGCTTCAGTAGTGATTTGCATGTCTGTACTAAGAATGCAAGCATTTGTTACATATTAAGGTTTTCACTATAAAATCAATTAACAGGAGGGTCGGGGATCTCACCTTTACAAATGCGCAAAATAGTCGTACCGTTGTCAATCAATGGTGGTCATTAAACAAGGTGCATTATGTGCAAGTGTAGGTAAAACTTTCAAACTAAACTTTATTATTAACTTCCGCTTGACTTTCAATTAATCAATACATTTAAAAGATTACCAAAGCACCGCGATAGCGCGGCATAATGTAACGCCATATTTTAAATAACGAAACTTCAATACTACGTGCGTATACCGCGTTACATTGTGTTTCAGTCCTGAATTAAATGAACTGTACATTTAAAAACCAGATAAAAATTAATGAAAGCGATAGCAAAAGTAACAAGTGACATAATTTATATATTTAAAAATATACAAATATATTATGATATATCAATAAAAAAAGCTTACTTCATCGACTACGCAGAACTGATGAATATTTGCTGTTACGGGTTCATTTTTTAAAATATCGACTATGTCGTTCGGAGCGTACCTGAACATTTTGCTTTCGCGATAATCTGTAAAAAAAAAATGTTTTTTTTATTGAATTATTGTCTAAAATTGAACTGATACTTTTTGCACTAACTTACCATTATATAATTTCGCTTTAATTAGTTGGATTATATACCACTATATTATCGAAATAAATCATTTTATGATTAATGAATTGGTAAGTATGAATTTCCTTATACAGTATTCCTTGCTGATTAGGCGATCTCCACTGCGAAACGTATGTAACTGTAATTAACACCGCGAGCTAATTGCATATCCTCCTCATTCTTAGAAACCTCATAGATAATTTTGGGAGGGATCTCTTCATATTAGTTATTAAAATTAATCATCGGTATCCACATTTATAAATAGCTTGTCGTCAGCATCGAAGGAACGAGTAAAAATAAGACCGAAAGAGACTAGCCGAATAAATCGGTTAATTGTACTTAGTTAATTGTAAATTAAGTTGTCAAGAGCACGAAAAGCGCAAAGTTATTATGAGAACTTCTCATCAACTGAAAAGAATTCAAATTCAAGAATCGTAATTACATTTTAATAACATCACACATCATCGTCATCATCACACGTCATCATCATCATTCTCCTGCCCTTATCCCACTCTTAGTGGGGTCGGCACAACATATTACAAACATGTTGTCACATGGTTTGGCTACGTATTTTACGACCGACCGCCTGCCTGACGTCAACTTACCTTAGTCGCCTTTTACGACACCTCGGTAAGAAGTGAGGGTGGTCTATTTTATGCAGCCGGATACCACACAGCACATACCTTAGTCGCCTCTTACGACACCTCGGTAAGAAGGGAGGGTGATCTATTCTAGTCTGTTGGATACCACACGGCATTGTATCATGTAGGTATAATCATACAAAGTCCCATATAAGTTGTTCCACTGTACAAAATCAATAGCGCAATTATACGCTAAAATATTTACAGTGCCCTCGAATTAAAATCGTAATTGCGCCTACAAATAACGGATGCTTAGTGACTTTCATATTTAAATTGTCATACTTATTCACAACAAAAACTAAATAATCATGACGATATAAATATCGGTAATCCGCTATGTGATAACGTTAAAATTTAAGCTAAGCTAATAAAAGTGTCATCAAAAATAACAACACAGTCATTTTTTCTTGTTTGAATTTAAATAATCATACCTTCTGTAAAATTCAGCGCAAGATTTTCATAAGAACTGCATTGGATTCTATTTTCCTTCGGGCCGCGACCTGAAGCTAATATTACAAGTAGTTGAAAGCCTAGACAGGTTCCAAAGATTGGAAAATAATCCCCAGCGTCGTTCATTTCTTGAGCGATTTCGTAAATGTGCTGACCAGCATCTGCGTATCCATTTGATTGATTGAAATATGTAGCACCTCCGGGGAAAAGGACCCTAGAAAAATAAAGTGACAGTCTTATTATTTTTATTAATTACAGTTGTTTGTAATAATATACCTTGGAGTATATAATACATGTATTATATACTACAAGGCTTTAACTTTGCTTTATAATACGTAAGTATATAATACGTATAATACTAAAACGCTATTAAACGGATTATCATCCGGTTACACGATGTCTTTTCTCATAACAGTCGGTGTCCGTTAAGGTACGTCTCGTTCCCCGACTTAAGTAGAGCTTCTGCGCTCTACTCTCTGCATTTTGCAACCTCAACGAGGCTTCTGGCGCTCGCTCCTCCCGCCCGGTGACGCTGTGGAAACCATTAGGGCTAACAGCATAGTCAGTACGAAAAAAAAATTAGGTACGTCTTAGAACCCATGTTTATTTAATGTTTTTCTCGGTGTCACAACTAATAATTTTCTGGATTTGATAAACTTGGCGAAATAAGTATTAATAATATAAGGGTAATTTGGTTTATTTTATTATTTAGTATTCAGGCTATTATATTAAAGGTCAACACTAGTTTACACCTATTTCTTGGGGTGTGCTCCAGGGCTCACACCACGGTCCCTTTTTATTTAATTTATTACGATACAAAAATTTTTTTTTAAGCACTTATCTAATCTGTTACTGACATGTGTAACATGACATGAAAAGACATTGAAAAAAAATTACCCGTTAATCTTTCCCATGATTTCTTTGTAGTACGAGCGATTTTTACCGATTCTGGAATGGAAACAAGGTTATTAGAATTCTTCAATCCGAAATATTTTTTGTTCAACTAATGTAATAGAATATTTTACTTAATTTAAATGATTAAAATAAAAGATAAACGTCTTTAAATAACTGCTAGGTATATTCCATGAATTTAAAAAATAATGTAAAATTTAATAATAATATTCTAGTAAAAAAAACCTTTTGAAATATATTTTTAAATATTCTAAAGTAAATATACTTACAAAATCGGTACGACTCGTGCTCCAGACTTCTCAACATCTTTTACGTAAGACGACGCTATATAGCTTGTATAATTTTCTTCGGGAAACTTCGAGTGGAGGTATAAAGATTGTTCTTGTGATAATATACCAAGTATAGGACGGTCATTTAATGTTTCAATGTCTATCCCTACAGCACCTTCACATAGTGCAAAATATACCGCGGTTAAAAGTAACAGACCTATAGCCATGGCTGTTTCGATCCCAATAATTGACTTCTAGTTTTCAATTACGTAGTATTATAGTCTTATCTTATTCATCAGCTACAGATAATGATATCGCTTTGTAATTTCTCAAGAAAAAAAAATATAATTAATTTATTTTATATTCAGCACTAGCAGAAGCTACATGTGCAATAAAACGACAAATAAAAATTAAATGTTTCTTAATATGTACTTGAATTCATAATTCCTTATAATGCTAAACTATTTTTTTTCAGTATACTTTCACAAAAATGTGTAGAGAAGAAACACTAAACATATCAAATAACTGTTACATTGGATATAATAATCGTTTTATAATCAAAATGTTACTCTACTTATCTTTTTCTCCATTTTTATTGTCCCAATCCTGGTGTTCAATTATTTCGGACTAATTAAACTTTTATGTTCAAAACCTTTTCATAGTGACTACCGATCACAGTTATTTTTGTACTATTATCAAAACTGATAAAAAATTATGCCGAGAGCAAATTATATTTGTCAAAAAAGGCTACTTAGTTATGAAATTAAACGCAAATACATAAATTATTCTTTAATATAAATTTACTTATTAAATATAGGTGAGTTAATAATACAAGAAAAACTAAGTTTTGTGAAACAGCTTTAATATACAGAAGTTATAATAGAATTATTTTGCTATAATCCGCGTTTGTTAAAACAATCAAATTAATGATAAAGTGGGCTGCAGATCGAGAGCTAAGCTAATTTAGTTTTGCTCGTGTAGCTAACGCAGTTTTTCATACGTGTGTGCACACTGCAAACTATTCAAACTAAGCTATGTGAGCTAACTAAAACATGCGATGCTAAATTAGTTGTTTTATATTATAATATGCCGATGGGTAGCTACGAGAACTAAGCTAAGCCCTTTACGCATACCCGCACTCCCTTCGGTCATCCTTTGCCAGTTCAATGCCGTGCCGGTCATTTTGTAACGAATACGCAGCAATTTATTGAAATATTTAAACAATTTCCTATACGCTACGCAGTAGAAGGATCACAAACTTAAATAAATAAGACTGAGCTTTCGCTTAGTGTGCACGAGACATATTTGAGTATATCTTAGTTTAGCTTAGCGAAGCTGGCTTAGTTTAGCTTCAGAGTAGCTTAGCTTTCGGTCTGCAACCCTCACAAGTGTAAGAAGCACACAACGTTCACATACATGTAGGAACAGTCACCACACGTATCACCAAGCGCTGCCACCGAAATCACACCACACAAGCACCACACACAATCTATACAATATCTACGATCGTTTCACCCCATAACCGAAGCATCGTCAGGAGGATAGGTTTTCCAAAATCGTACGACAACATTACGATTTTATCGTAGAGCCTATGGAGGCATGCAGTTACCTTTGCGTGTACGGGAAGCGTAGAGAAGCGGTAGGGTGGGTCGTCCTTCTGAACGGATTTTGTACGGTGCAAACCAAGTTCTATGTACTTAGCAATCCAACCAACCGAAATATATTAATAATATTAATGTACGACACAGTGCAAAACTGTGTGTGATATAAGATTTGCAAATAGACATATTTAAACGAGTTGACAAAACGAAGTACAGTAAACTCAGTTCAGCAGCCTATGCTATTTGAAAGATAAGACAGTTTACAGACGTCGAAACAGCAAAACTAGTTTATTTTGCTTACTTCCATAGCATTATGTCTTATGGAATAATGTTATGGGGTAAATGCGCTGCTATTGAGAAAATTTTTGTATTGCAAAAAAGAGCCATACGTGGCATTTATAATTTGAATTCGCGTGAGTCCCTGCGAGAGAAGTTTAAGGAAACAGGTATTCTTACGTTAGCTTCACAGTATATTTTTAGCAATTTGATTTTTGTGCATAAAAATATACATAATTATAAAAAGATTGGCGATGTATATAATAGACAAAGTAGGAACCGACATAAGCTTGCGGCTCCTGCTTTGCGCCTTGTAAGAGTACGTAAGTCGTTTGTGGGTTTGGGTATAAGATTCTATAACAAAATTCCACAATCAATTTTAACTTTGCCATTACAGCAATTTAAAAATACTGTTAAAAAGAGGCTGATACAGAAAGCCTATTATACCGTGGAGGCTTACTTTGATGATAAGAATGCGTGGATATAGCTGCTCTTTGACCTTGTGCAGGATAGCTATGACAAAATGTAATTAGTATTAAGAATCTTATTTTTTAAAAGAGCTCCACCGAGTTTCTTGCTGGCTCTTCTCGGTAGGACGGCTTTCCGAACCAGCAGTAAAGTTAACGATTCAAAAGCACTTGTTTACAAGTTTACTTGAATAAAGAATATTTTGAATTTGAATTTGAAGTAATCGCTCCTGATTGCCGACGCGGCTAATTTTCCGTTGCGTGGTGCTATAAATCATGATGCGACAAATATTTCCTGCCGCAGACGCTTTTGTAAGTACGCTCTTATTACAATAGCCATATATGCAAGTTGACATTGCAACAGCACACAGAACGCATTATGGAACGCACCACTTATCACAAGTATTAAAAATTGCGGCCTTTTTTGATGTCTTATCTTTTATTCGGCGGTGTCGTGATTGATTTGTAGATGTTAATCGTAATTTTAAGTACATTTGACTATCATCGATGTGTATATTCGCAATGATTAATCACGAAGGTATATATTAAAATATTCACCAGTTCTCCATCGCCCATAGCAAAAGTATAGTACCCGCCAATAACTAATGCACATCGAGGCTTAGAGAGAGAAATCGGCTAGATTTCTGCTTCATAGAGCATCGTCTCTGTCGCACAGACTGACGAACCCGTGTGTGACAGTGACAGCGCTCTACGAAACCGAACTGGCCGGCTGTTGCGTTGTAAACATCGATGTGCATTATTTAATGCCGGGTACTATATTTACTTCCTTTGGGAATGGACAGCCGTGTATGTAATTGTCCAATATGTACATTCTAAGTTTTTGACTTCATATCTGTTTAACAACAGTACCTCTTGGTTCGAACATGTAACATTGATGATAGGCACTACCAAGCACGCCTGTGAAACGTGGTTCGTAATTGTAAATTAAATAACTATTTTCTTCGGCTGCGTTTGAAAATGCGTGCATACTTTTCCGACATTCATTAACAAAAAAGTCCATAAAGTAACGATTTGCTCTCACAGCATCGAACGAATGTTCATAGTTCTTTGAGAGTTTCCATTCAAATGAGCTTTTTTCTGGGTGGAACTGGATTGCGTAGAATGGATACCTGAAGATTTTTGCAATTATCATTCAACGAACATAATAACTTAAAATAACAAAGATTAAGAAATAATCACTATTATCCTCATTAGCCTCATTTTTCAACATTAATCTATGTATCATATAGTGTTTCCTTCTTTTTCTTTTCTTCCTTTCTTTTTTCATCATCCATATTTCCCTTCTTGTCCTATTCTTTCTGTTACTCAAAGCAAAAGTAATAATAAAATTATTTTGCTATAATCCGCGATACAGTAAATAGAAAAAATATATAGTGCTAAATGTATAGTGGACTATACGTTTTTTTCATACCCGTTACATGCAGGATTCGTAAAAACATATGCACAAACCTCCACCACTTCCACCACAATACACAAGCACTACACAGGTTCACTATCACAAACTCAACAATCGTTTCGCCCCGCAACCGAAGCATCATCAGGAGATAGACTCCACGACAAAATCGCAAAGCGAAGTGTTATGCAAACAAGCATTGTTATATAGTAATCGGTTCATCCCCACCTTTACCTCTGAACACGTGCAACAAGCTTGAACTTGAAACATTTATCTGATCGTTAATGAGGGTGCCATTGTTATGCTTAATGATTTCTAATTGTTCCAAAATATTCAATTTTAAGCTTTTTTCACAGGTGTGCAGTATTTCGAAACAATGGTCATTAGGAACTTTATGACCGCTTTCTAACAAATGTTTCGCGAAATGTGAATTTAGTGGCTTATTATTCCTGAAAGCGGCCATATGTTCTTTAAAATTCGAAGATTTTTTCGAAATTCGAAGATTCTTTAAATTTCGAAACCCGTTTTAAAGAACATATGGCCGCTTTCAGGAATAATAAGCCACTAAATTCACATTTCGCGAAACATTTGTTAGAAAGCGGTCATAAAGTTCCTAATGACCATTGTTTCGAAATACTGCACACCTGTGAAAAAAGCTTAAAATTGAATATTTTGGAACAATTAGAAATCATTAAGCATAACAATGGCACCCTCATTAACGATCAGATAAATGTTTCAAGTTCAAGCTTGTTGCACGTGTTCAGAGGTAAAGGTGGGGATGAACCGATTACTATATAACAATGCTTGTTTGCATAACGCTTCGCTTTGCGATTTTGTCGTGGAGTCTATCTCCTGATGATGCTTCGGTTGCGAGGCGAAACGATTGTTGAGTTTGTGATAGTGAACCTGTGTAGTGCTTGTGTATTGTGGTGGAAGTGGTGGAGGTTTGTGCATATGTTTTTACGAATCCTGCATGTAACGGGTATGAAAAAAACGTATAATCCACTATACATTTAGCACTATATATTTTTTCTATTTACTGTATCGCGGATTATAGCAAAATAATTTTATTATTACTTTTGTATTATGGATCTCCGCAAAGTAACGCCTAATTCTATAAATTGTTACTCAAAGGTTGAAATCCGTCTTTGTAACATATGCTATTTTTTTATAATATTATGTATGTACAATAAAGAAATAAGAAAAACTAAAAGTAGCGGCCTGTTACAATCCCACTGCTGGGAATAGACCTCCTCTCTCCGTTTCTGTAGAGAGGGGTTGGAGCTAAGACCTACCACGCTGCTCCAATGTGGATTGGTAGCTTACAAATATCTCCAGAATTCTCTAGAGATATGCAGGTTTCCTCACGATGTTTTCCTTCACCGAAAAGCGTGTGATAAATTGCAATTATCAATTAGACACACGAGTTTTAATAGAAAAACTCATTGGTGCCTGCCCGGGTTTGAACTCATGTTTCCCTCGAAAGAGTCGCACGGACTTGCCGCTGGGCTATCACAGCTTCGTGAAACTACTTCCTTTAAAGTAAAGTAATAATTTCAAAAAAATATTTTGTTTAGGAGTCGTCACGTGATTTAACTAAGCTATGCTGAGCTGTGATGAGCGGTGTGCTGGGCTATCACAGCTCTGAAAAAAAAAAGTATATTTTTAAATTTTATTAATGACAAATGAAAAAATCATATAAAATAAAATATTATTTGTTTAATATTATTTGTCAAAATATGTCATGTATGTATTTCTTATACTAAGCCAGATGAGCGGATATCTTTCTGAATCATTCAACTACCTATCTCATAAACTAATAGCCCATGTGGAGCCCACGGATTTATTCTCATACCTATATTAACAGGACCAATAACATTTGTGTATGGTTTTCTTTTAAATATCATACCTTCTGTGTTCAACGCTTGCAATAAATTCTACGCCAAATTCGTCATTACTATGAGACGTGACGTGCCAGTCTTTTGAGAGATTATGCGAGTTTAAGTTCTGAAATACAAAGACTCGATTGTACTTCATTTATTTTCATGGGACATTTTATAAAAGTCATTATTACTAGTTTTCCTGATAGAATTATGATTAATATAGAATATTTAAAGAGAGACAAAGCTCGCCTTCCCATCTTGGCTTGCTTGTTGTGCATCATGGCCATGAGACGAATATTGGCGGTATAACCATAAGTGCGACCCGCCTGCTAAAGGTGGAGATTATCGACATTCACTTTTATATTCTCTAAGGACAAAAGTAATAATAAAATTATTTTACTATAATCCACTATAATATAATTATTACTTTTCTATTATGAATCTCTGCAAAGTAACGTCCAATACTATAAATCTCTAAGGATATCAACTGCTATTTATAATAATTATTTATTATTAAGAAGGCAACCTTCACATATTTTATACATGCAGGACAAGTCACGACAGGTATCCTAAAACACTGCCACCAGCAACACTCCACACAAGCACGACACACACTACTACAATCTCTACAAATACTTTGGCTTCGCCCCGAAACAATAATCAGAAGGATAGATTCCATGAAAAAATCGTAATGCGTGTCGAATCGCGTTACGATTTTGTTCGAGATATATTTTTAAATACCACAACAAACGTATGATGTTCCAATGAAAAAGACTTACATCATCAACCACACAGAACTGATGAACGTTTGCTGTCACAGGTTTATTCCTCAAAATATTAACGACGTCGTTTGGAGCATGCCGAAACATTTTACTTTTGCGGTAATCTGAAAAAATCGCTGTACTTAACTTTCAATATTATTTACTATTAATTAAAATTTAATTATATCTTTGCCTTATACTTTCACTTTAAAAACGATTTTTGATTTAAATGCGTTTTTATTTTTTAATGGCGGATATAGGGTATAGGAATGAGTGATATAGTCGCTTTAGCTACAAGAATGCAGTTGATTGGAACATGAAATATATTACCATTTTATGCCTTGTTGTCTAGATCTGGGTTGTTGTATTTCTAGCCGACAAGACAAGATGATAGGTTTTAGTTTTTCGTCATTAACATAACGAGGTTAACGTTATTTAATTCAAATAATTTTAGTCATTATTCTCGATAAAAATTAAAAAATACATTGAGTTTGTTTACCAGTCATCTCAATGAGCGATTCGTTGGTTCTGATGTTTCACATATAACTCTGAATATCTGAATTCCCCTTACATACACAATAACAAACAAAAATCTAAATATAGAACAGAATAAGAGATAAATCTCAATAACTTAAATTGGGTCACCAGCAGGCCTACCATAAACTCTTATTGCGACTGAATTGAAGACGTAAACTAAATTGTTCTGCTTTTTCATATCATGACGTCTTAAAGACGCACACTTTAAATCGTTGCCGATTGAGCGTTCGGAATGCGTCCTAAAACATGAGTAAAAGAGACAGACTTATCTATAGTTCATATAAAGTTATCCTTTTCAAACAATGCAATCCACACTTCATGGTACGAAAAGAAAGCGGTTAATTTAGGTACTGACTTTGAATTGAATCGTTATCTAAAAGTTCATGGCAGGCCTGCAGTAATGCCCGCGTCACGCGCTCGCTTGCCATACCGATTTTGCACCCCACTACACTTTCCCATCGGACGTCTTACCAATTATCTTATTTTATTTCGCGACTACCTAAATTCGAGACACAGATCTGTAAGAGTGTAGCAACAAAGAATAAGAGAGAGAAGATGGAATTCATATACTTATGTTTGTCTAATCACACATAAAAAAGAGAAACAGATAATAAGTCTCAGTTGCTCTTTATTTTCGATGGACGCAATTTAGGTTACCTCTCCTAATCTAATATAATAACTATATGTTAACGACCCGTCAATAATGACGAAAAATCCTAAATAATTACAGTATATAATTAACAACATAATATCATCAAAAACATGACTAAATAATCAAATCAATTTTAATTTTATTTAAAATTAATTAATGCTACCTTGTGTAAAATTAAGAGGAAGATTTTGATATGATTGACACTTGACTCGATTTTCCTTCGGACCGCGACCAGAAGCTAATATTATAAGGAGTTCAAATCCTAGACAGGTTCCAAAGACTGGAAAGTAATCTCCAGCATCGTTCATTTCTTGAGCGATTTCGTATATATGTTGACCGGCATCTGCATATCCATTGGACTGATTGAAATATGTAGCACCTCCGGGAAAAAGGACTCTGGACAAAAAATTTCATGGTTGTCTATTTCTATCAGAGATCTTCATATTCTTACGACTGCATTCTCTATTAAATTAATAATCAAAACTTGGAGTAATGTTAGTAAAAAAAATGTTGATGTAATATCAATATCAATCATATAGCTAATACTGATTAGAGCTACTGTAGAACACGCAATCATCAGATAGTCGCTATCGCATCTGGGATACGTGACGTTACCCTTGTGAAGCGATAAAAATAAAGTAATTACAAGATAAATTTGGTATACTAGATGCAAAGTAGATGTAGAGATTAAAGCCAAAATTTTACCCGTTTATCTTTTTCATGAGATCTCTGTAGTATGAGCGATTTTTACCGATTCTGAAATAGAAAAGATATAATTACGATTTTCATTTGAAATAACATATTTTTTGCAACTTATGTCTATATTACTTTAACAAGACAAAGACAATGAAAATGTTTGTAAAGAATTTAAAGCCGGTGTAAATATTTTTTCTTATTTGTACTTACAAAATCGGTATTACTCTTGCTCCGGATTTTTCAACATCTTTCACGTATGACGCTGCTATATAACTCGTATAGTTTTCTTCGGGAAACTTCGAGTGAAAATACAAAGATTGTTCTTGTGATAATATACCTACTATGGGACGGTCGTTTAGGGTTTCGGCGGTTATCTCTGCAGCACTTTTATAGTTTACGAGGAACACCGCAGTCAAAAATAGCACAACCATCGCCATGGCTATTTCGAACCAATACCCAATAATTGGAAAATTGTTTCCGATCACCTTAAGTAATGAATATCTTATATATCGACTTCAGACAGTTGTGTCACCTTGTCATTTATCAGAATATTTCCTTTTTTTTCAATACTAATAGGAACTGCATTTACAATATATAAAGAGCACAAAAAATAGTATAAGTATAATCACTTGTATTAATAAATTTTAACACCAATATGAGGAGGTATATCTAAAAATAAACTAAAAGACGAAGTGCCAAGAGTTGCCCACTGCAAATTTGTTTACATGCACCAAGTGTAGGTTGCTTATATAAAACTAACATTGTTTCTGGTTTCTAGAACAATTTTTTTACTAGCTCAGGTATAGCCAACCTGCGGCTCGTGAATCACACGCAAATCAAATCGAAATAATCTTTATTCAAATAAACCATTTCAGGCACTTTCGAATCGTCAAGCATCAATATGATTAATGAAGCTACAACTGGTTCGGAATGTTGCTCTTACCGAGAAGAACCAGCAAGAAACTCGGCGGTCAATCTTTTAAATATTTTCAATTATACATTATTAAACCGCTGTCTTGTATGAAGCTGAAAGGATTTTTAAATCCAGGCTTTCTTATATTTATCCGTACAAATAGAATATTACTATATATACGCAGTTCCTTCGAAGTAAAGTTGCGGCTCTCCAGTTCCGTAACCAAAAAATAATGAAAAATTTTTACACCAATCGTCACATTTATTAAAATGTGACCATTGGCAGGCATTATCGGATTTAAATCCAATTACTTAATCGCCACAAATTAAGTAATTGGTTAGCATCAAGGCAGAAAATTTGGAGACTTAACGAACGCTGAATTCCGAAGAATACCCGCCAAATATTTGCTCGCACAAGGGATTGAGAATGATATATTGTTACGAAATGTTTCAAATACAACCTGCTTCAAATAGTTAAGTAATATGAAAAAAAACATTGTCCTTGTCATTGTATGGCGTTGTGAAAAACGATTTAATAAGCTGACTTTTGAGAGAATAGCTTCTTATTTATCGAACACACTTGTAAAGGAAAAATATTGTTATTATAATATGCTTCGAATTCTCAGATTTAGTAGATAAAATATTAAGTTTCAAATATTGCGCCCTATGAACTTTTAAATCAGATGCCCTGTATATTTTTATAATATAAATCAATTTTCTTTAGAATTATGATGAACCATAATATGTTAAATAACGCCTATACACTTGTGGTACACTGTCAACGCTATGAGAATGAGCGCCAACATTTACGGCAATTAGGTTGGCACTCCGTTCCTAAGTTGGCACTACTGCGGCGCAAAACTATTGGCGGTAATTTAAGTTGTGGCAATGGCGTCTTGAGTGAGTCTTCTACTTGAGTGAGGACCAAGACTACAGTGCATGGTGAGTACTGAGGACTTTCTGGGTAACCTCCGAAATGACGGCGTCTAAGAGCTAAGTTTTTTTGTAATATTTAGACAGTTTAGGTTTACTTCAAAGATTTAACCGATTATATATTAATAAGATAGTGATTATGTTTACTGAATAAAGTGATAGCTGAATTGTGTTTAGTTAGACATGTAGATTTGTTCATAGTTATATTTCGTCAAACAGTAACCAAGAGTACAATTTTGTGAAAGTTAATGAGCCTGTGATAAGTTTAAATACGGCTTGCCGATACGTTTAGTTATTGTCAGTTAATATCTGTGGTCAACAGATTAAAAGGGATAAAATATTGTGATATCTCTCTGCGTGTGTTTTTAACACGTGTAATATAAGTATTAAACAATTGAATCAATATTAAAGAGCACATACGTCCATTTAGGAAGTGAAATTTTCTAGGGGTTATTATCTACGCTTAACTCAATGACATCTTTACCTACCTAAATACATTAACTATATCTTGATTATAATGCTAATCATTGTCGACATCAAAAATAAAATTAAGTACATTTAAATTAACTGTAAATTTTTTATTTATTTGCTTGATATTATAGCAACATATTTTACTATCAGACCACTATGTCACTTTACCGATCATTAAATATCAATAAAGTTAAAATTGACTTTAATGGTCAATCATGCATTCGATAATATGGTAACAGGAGTTTTAAACTTATAAGATACATGTGGTGTTATAACAGTAACATCGGCAATTGGTATAGCGAAAATTTTTACCCTCATTTAACCTTTATTTACAATTACAATTTTAATGTCAAACATCTTTCGAGTTTATTTCCGTTACAATCGCATTGTGCTTATGTCATACATCCTTGAAGCATAAGTCTTGAAATCTTATAAACATGTCACAATTTTGAAAAACTAAGTGCAAAATATACTTATGAGTAATACTAATGAGCAAACTTGTTGTAACACCAAAGGATTCCTTTTTCTGATTTGTTTGATATTAATTATTAGTCAATAAGGTATTTGTTTAAAGGTAAATAAGCATAATTAGATATAAATCTTATAATAGATAAGATTAGCACTAATTTTTTGGTAGAACACTGTTTGTTATCTTATACAGTAGGGGAGCCATAGGTATGCCAGCAACCCTGTGAATGTATGTGAGTGTTGCAACAAATAATGCGAAAAGAAACTTATATATTATTCTTTCTTAGTGAAACATAAAAAAGAGGGACAGATAATAAGTTTCATTTGCTTTCTTTTTAATTTTGATTGATACATTTTAGGTTGGAACCCCTACATTAGTTTTTTTTTTCTTTATGGCCTGAACAGTGCAAATAAGACATGCTTTATATTTTTTTGTCTCTCAAGACTAGGTTCTTAATAAAACTATTTGCTGATGCTTATAAAAACTGCACACGGATTCACCCAATACTTTTAACTCAATCTCTACAAATGTTCTCAAATTTGTATTAGTGCATAAGTTTACCGAATTTAATAGCCAGAATAGAAGTATCTATGGACAGATCTGCTTTACTACTAGGAACATGTACAATATAGTTCCGGTTCCGGTACTCTTACTATAAACACGTATATTAATGGCTCCGAAAACAATTTTCGATAACTGTGAAAAAAGTGTTGTGATAGATCTTTCGTAACGTGATTTGAGCACGACGAGTGTCGGGAAAAAGTTTTACGAACTGAACACTGTGCACAAAATAAGTTTTGGTGACTTTATCCACTTCGAAAATTTCGGCATTATAACCTAAAAAGTGAAATTAGTCATATTTGTCAATATACAAAAAGAGCTGTCAACATTTAAAAACTGAACTGACACATTTGACAAGTGACATCCGCTTTACCATAGTGTTTATTTTGAATAAGTTTCACAGTACAGCCAAAACGAAAAATACAATAAAATGGAAAAAGCATGGAAATGTTATTAGCAAAGCTAGATGAAAAATTAAAACAACAAACTATACTCATAACAACCTCCGTCACCAAAATCGTGATGGAGGCCTTAGATGCAAGAATGAAAATAATAACAGAGGAAAATAATCTCCTAAAAATTAAAGTTTCTCAACTAGAGCAAAAAATTGATAACATAGAAAAACATAATAGAAAGAAAAATTTAGTTTTCTTCGGGATTGAGGAAGTAGGGAAAACAGAAGCTGAACTAGTCGACTGCATCAAAGATGCAATATTGGAAACAGGGCTGTACTTAGACAGTCACGAAATTACAAATGCATATAGGATTGGACAGAAGACTAACCAAAATCGCCCTGTCATAGTCACTCTTACAACAATATGGAAGAAACATTTAATACTCAAAAATAAGTCCAAATTTCCATCTGGAATATATGTGAAAGAAGATTTTTCCAAAGAAGTATTGGAGAAAAGAAAACAGCTACAACCGAAAGTCGAAGGAGAAAGGAAGAAAGGAAATATAGCATATTTGAAACAAGACAAATTAGTGGTGATAAAGCCAAAAGACAACATTCGAGAAAAAAGAAAGAGAGGGGATTCTAGTTCGTCTACTTCTTTAAACCAAAAGAAAGCCATTATTGAAACCAACAAGCCAGTGCAGTCATCATCGAAAACTTTATCAAAAGATATATTAAAACCAAATAAACTGAATTTCCTAGAAAGAGGAAGATCATTATCACTGTCAGAAACTACAAAAAACTAATAGCGGGTATTAATACCCGGAACCGAACACAAAACATAACTTTGGGACTTCGCTTGCGTTGGCTGTGGTTGACACACGTGTCGCGGCCATTTTCTTTATCTAATTTGTTTGTTTAAAGGGAAATAGTCAGTGTTTGTGTATTTTATTTGTTAATTAATTGGTGGTGGTAAGTGTATTCTGTGTTTTTGTTATCGTTCTCATAATGGAGATCGATAAACCGCCTGATCCCGGTGGTTCTACACGTAAACGACATGTTGAAGACGCCATTTCCGATCCTACACCTAAAAAGACAATAATTATTCCGGCCCAGGCCTCTCCTTCGGTGCAAACAATTTACGTTCATTCTTCTTTTGCTGAAGGTCCAAAAGCATACACCGAAGATGACAAGGGTCCTTTCATAATCCACGTCTCCAGAGAAATATCGGATCCTTCTGCTGGTACGACCATCCGAGCTATATCATTCGGTCAATTTCTGCATAAAAACAAAATAAACAATATTGTTAACGATGGTATAAAAAATTTAGGTCGCAATAAAATCAGTGTAGAATTCACAACTGTATGTGATGCTAATAGTTTTTTAAACAATCAGATTCTATCATTGTCTAAATATAAAGCAGTTATTCCTACTTATAACATAACTCGGATGGGCTTAATTAAAGGTGTACCGGTGGATTGGTCTATGGAGGAGTTGGTGGACTCATTAGACCTACCTGCTGGTTGTGGTCAGGTTTTAAAGGCCAGGCGACTTAATAGGAAAACTTATAAAGATGATGTAGTCGCCTGGGTACCTACACAGTCAGTAGTTTTAACCTTTAGGGGTCAGATGCTTCCCTCAAAGGTATATTCCTTTCATACATCTCTACCTGTGGAAACCTACCACTTTCCTACGATACAGTGCCTTGGTTGCTGTAGGTTTGGTCACATTAAAGCGCAGTGCAGATCCAAGCCTAGATGTTTTAAATGCAGTCAGTCTCATACAGGAGAATCATGTGAGGTCAGCAACGATAAATCTACTTGCCTTCATTGCTCTGGCTCACATTACGCTTCAGATAAGAGTTGCCCAGAATTTTCGCGTCAGCAGTCAATAAAACTTGTAATGTCACAAGAAAATATTCCATATATAGAAGCAGCATCTCGTTTCCCTCCCGTCCGCAGATCCTATGCAGAGATGGCAAGAGAGATGTTTTCTATCCCTACTTACAATAATTCATTGCCTAAAATAACTTCTCCCACTAAATCATATACTAAAACTGTTTACCGTAACCCCCGTCCCCGAGCACCAGTTGCAAAGGGATATGACACGGATACTCATCGAACCATTATTTCCACTCCCTCCTCTTCTCTAGCTAATGGCAGTGCTTTAAAGCTTGCACAAAATGATTCCTCTATGTCACAGAATAAGCTATTGGAATCCCTTTCCGAATTCCTCTTAAGTATTGTCCTACCATGTAGTGATATTCCTTTACCGCCCAACGTTGCCCACAATTTAAACCAACTTTTCCAAATCCTAAATAATGGACCCAATAGTTCTACTTCAATGGAACTGCCAAAGTCTTCTCAGTAAAAAACAAAATCTTATTTCCCTTATCAATATGCATAATCCAATCATTTTGGCCATCTCGGAAACATGGCTTAAACCTGGTTCCCGATTTCGGATTCCAGGTTTCTCCTGTTTGCGGGATGATAGAAGTGATGGTTATGCAGGAAGTGCCATTTTTATTCGGCACTCTCTTCCCTTTTCTACTATCTCACTCCCCCCTCATAGCCCTCAGCTTAACGCTGTTGCTGTGAGAGCTTTTAACATCTCCTTTCTTTCCTTGTATGTACCTCATCCTTCCGTGTCTCTAATCCCAGAATTAAAATCTATTATAGCTTCTCTTCCCAGTCCTATAATAATAATGGGTGACTTTAACGCCCATCACACTTTGTGGGGGTGTTACTTTTGTGATGTATTTGCGTCTTTGTTGGTTGACATTTTTGAGGATCATAACTTATGCATCCTTAATGATGGCTCTCCAACCCGCAGAGTTCATCCGTCTCAGAATCCTAAGTCTGCAGTGGACCTTTCCCTATCTTCTCCTTCTTTTGCCTCCACATTATCATGGAAAGTGCTTGCAAGTACCCATGGCAGTGACCACTTTCCCATTGTCCTCTCATTGAATAATAGAGCCATTCCAAAATTAAATCACAGACCTTTATTAAAATACAAATTACAAAAGGCAAATTGGTCAGGCTATGCACAAACAGTTGATGATTTGATTGATGCTAACCCGGATTTTGAAAGTGATGGGAATGTTTTGTTATACTACCATCAATTCATGACTTCTCTTTTACTTTCGGCCGATTCCCATATCCCCTCTAAGCGCATCAAACGTAACCAGTTGCCTCCCTCTCCCTGGTGGGATGAGGAATGCAATGAGTTATATAAGCAAAGAGAGTTAGCAGAAAAATTATATTCATCATGTATGTCTTTTGAAAATTTTATGAAATATCAACAGATTAATGCCAAAATAAAAAGGTGTGTCACTAAAAAGAAAAAAGTTAGTTGGACTAATTTTTGTGAGTCCCTAAATCCCAGATCACCTTCCTCAACTGTCTGGAAAAAAATCAAAAGTTTTCGTCGTTCTCTTGAATATGTTGATCCTATTTCTAATAACCCATCTGATTGGCTTGAGGATTTTGCTGACAAAATTGCCCCCCCCAACTGTCCCTTATGTTGACTCTTTTCCTTCCTTTACAACAACATCTATTGTAGGCGAAATGGATGCCCCTTTTTCTTTTGCAGAGCTTGAAACTGCTCTCAATGGCTTAAAAGATTCAAGTCCAGGGGAAGATGGAGTGCCTTACTCTTTCCTTTTTAATTTGAACTATAAAGCAAAATTTTTCCTGCTTGGCTTATATAATAAATTTTTTGAAACTAGTGTCATTCCTGATTCTTGGAGATCCCAAATCATTATTCCGATTATAAAGCCTGGTAAAAACCCGTCAAGCCCAAGTTCATATAGACCTATAGCGTTATCATCTACGTTAGCAAAGGTTATTGAAATCTTGATAAAAAATCGCCTGGAATGGGTACTAGAGAGTAGAGGGATTTTGGCTCCTTCCCAATTCGGATTTCGAAAAGGCTTGAGTACTACAGACAGCCTCAGCATACTCACTACAGACATTCGAATAGCCTTTGGTAAGGGGGAGTACCTCATGGGAGTCTTTCTTGATATTGCTTCTGCATATGACAATGTACTTCTTCCGGTGCTCAGGCATAAAATGCAACAGCTGAGTTTACCTCCGAGGATAGTACATTTCATATGCAATCTGTTATCTGGCAGAACAGTACTGGTTAAACACCAGTCTCTCAGTATTTCCCCCAGAACTGTCTGGAAGGGTCTTCCCCAAGGCTCCATCCTTAGTCCCTTACTGTACAGTATATACACTTATGATCTCGAATTGTCTGTAAATAACTTTTGTAACATCTTACAGTATGCTGATGATATAGTCATATATACTAGCTCAAATTCAGTAGAGGAATCATCATGTCGTCTGAATTCTGCTCTCTATTACTTAGGCCAGTGGCTTTCTAATCATGGTTTATCTTTGGCTGTAGATAAGTGTCAAGCAGTGATCTTTACCAGAAAAAGAACCCCTCCTTTCATTAATCTCTTGTATGAGGGTAAGCATATTAATTTTGTGCATAAGGTTAAGTTCCTTGGTGTTGTTCTCGATAACCGGCTGAACGGATGCGCTCATATTGAGCACTTAATTAAAAAATGTGAAAAAGGCATTAACGCGTTACGTGCAGTCTCTGGGGTTTGGTGGGGTGCGCATCCTTATTCTTTAAAATTACTTTATAATGCTTTAGTTCGTAGTTACATGGATTACGCCACCTTTGTTTTAGACCCTATGAATAAAGCTGCCTCTGAAACACTTAGTAAAATTCAGTATAAAAGTCTCAGAATCATTCTGGGAGCCATGAAATCATCCCCAACAAATGCACTTCAAGTAGAATGTGTTGACCCACCTTTACACATTCGTCGTCAATATCTATCTGATCGTTTTGTCGGCAAAATGTTACAGCTGTCGTCCCATCCCCTTTGGCCGCGATTAGTCCAGTTGGCTCAAGTTGTCCGTCCTCGTAATCCATCATCCTATTTGCTAAATAGTTTTAAAAAATTTACAAACCTTCCTTATCCTCTATCTGTCTTTCTAATTAACCCTCTGTATAATATTCCTTTTAAAGCTCTTGTATTTAACCCACCTATACTCACAGACATTGGTTTGATTAAAGGAGCTCCTGACACAACTGTAAAATTTAATAGTTATATTTATCAGAATTGGAAAAATTTTCTTCAAATCTACACTGATGCCTCAAAGTTAACTTCGGAAAGCTTTGTTGGAGCAGCCTGTTGGATACCTAAATACAAAATATCTTTACAGTTTAAATGTCCTCCACAAACATCAGTTTTTACAGGAGAGGCCATTGCTTTGTTAGAAGCAATCCTGTACACTGATTCCCATAATCTACAACAGACTGTTATATTTACTGACTCGCTTAGTTGCTTATTCGCCATTAAGGAAAATCCTTTTAGGAGTAAAACAAGACATCCTATTATTTTGAGAATTAGGGAGGCATTGTTCTCATGTCAACAAAAGGGTATAGCAATTTTTTTGGTCTGGATCCCAGGCCACTCTGGCATTCCTGGTAATGAAACTGCGGATTCATTTGCCAAGGCAGCTGCTAATGTAGGTTCCTTAGAATACTTTAAAAACTCAGCCCAGGACATTACTGCTCTTGCGAGAACCCATTTGTCAAACTCTTGGAATACAAATTGGAATGCAACAAAATGCATTAAAGGTAAATATTATGCCTCAATCCAGACTGACATACCAAGACGTCCCTGGTTTTTCTTTCAGAGATATGCAAATAGGTGGGTTGCATCCACAATCTCACGGCTTCGTCTTGGTCATAATTGTTCCCCCCATCATTTGGCTAAACTTAGGATAAGGGATCACTCAATATGTGAATGTGGCTTGGATGAAGGCACTGTGTCTCATGTTTTATTTTCCTGCCCCAAACTCCTTTACTCCCCCTTTGATGTCATCCCATACAAAATCCCTCGTCCCTTAAATGTTGAGTTTTTGTTAACCCTTGTGTTTAGTCCTTATTGTAAATATTTGTGTAAATACATAAAAATAAATAAAATAAAGTTGTAATAGCTGATTAACTTCTGTAGTATACTAACACTTATAATTATAATATATGGTACAATTAGTTTTGGTTTTGGGTTATATGTTGTGCTGTCTGTATTGTTTTAGGTGAAGGCATAACAAGAAATTCTGGCTATTATCACATCCGCAAAATTGAACCGATCAATCAATTTGGAACTGGTTAACTCTTATTACCGTGATTCTTCCATTCCACGTGACATTGGCGAAGTAATTAGTGTCGTGTGACGCTCCTAAAAGCCATTACAAAAAAAAAAAAAAAAAACATAACTTTGTTTAAACCAACATTCACAAAATACATCCCAATCCGGCCGGTCACCGTGGGGGAAGAAGACCATAACCCTCCAACTGAACCACCTCAACAGCATCCACAAATGCTCCACAAACCAATTTGTAAAAATAATGAAATTATCTATATTGCTACATACAATACTCTTACTTTGAGAACAGATGAAAATCTGGCTGAATTAATTTTAGCGCTAGGAAAAATTAATTGTTCGATATTGGGACTAAGTGAAGTTCGTCGTCTTGGTGAAAGCATAGAGGATCATAGCGACTTCATCTTTTACTTTAAAGGAGACACACCAGGACAATATGGAACAGGATTCCTAATCAAAAACGATTTACGGCATTTTATTAATGAATTTATTGGAATCTCTGAACGCATTTCCATACTTAACTTGAAATTTCCAGCCAATAATGAAATATGGTCCATCGTACAAATCTATTCCCCAACTGAACAATCTAGCGAGACTGAAATTAACTCTTTCTGCTGCTTGCTTGGAGATGCAATAAGAAACCATACTTATAAGAAATTAATAGTAATGGGCGATTTTAATGCAAGAATTGGATGCAGATAAGAAGGAGAAGACATGATACTGGGACCATACTACTTAGGAAAGAGAACAAGGAATGGTGAAAAGCTTATCCAATTTGCTTATAAAAACAACCTCAAAATACTTAATAGTTTATATAAAAAGCGAAAAGCAAATAGATGGACATGGATATCTCCAGATGGATGTTATAAAAATGAGATAAGACTATATTGTAACTAATAAAAGCAACTATTTTTAAGACTGTACAGTACTAAATAACTTTAACTTTAATAGTAACCACAGAATGGTTAGAGCTAAATTTAAACTAAAAAACTTCAAAACAAAAAGACCATTCATTTCAAGGCGAACCAATATTACAATAATAAATGATGATAAATTATCTAGAAAATTAGAAGATTTCACAAAAATAACAAAAAACTTAAACCTTCAAAAAAAATACAACAACTTTGAAAGAATCTTAACCACAACGGTAAAAAATAACTCACATGATAATGAAAAGGGGAGAACAAAATGGCTAACAGAAAAAACTAAAGAACTATTGAGACAAAGAGCAGAGTTGATATCAACGACAAACAAAACGAAGGATATAAGACAAAGTATATCAAAACTGAGCAAGGAAATCAAAGTTAACATAAGAAAAGATCGTCAAACACACAGGCTAGATATAGTAGAAAGATCTATACAAAAAACAGGTGGTGTCAAAAATGCGATCAAAACATTAAAACAACAAACAGAGTGGATGCCTAACATAAAAGACAGAAACTGCAAAAACAAAACAAGGCGTACAGAAATAGTGTCCGTAGCAACAGAGTTTTTCCGAGACCTGTATGCAAAAAATAATATTAGTCAACCAACAGATCTAACAGGTGAAGATGATATACCAGATATAATGTTTTCAGAAGTGCATAACGCTATAAAGTCTCAAAAAAGAAATAAAGCGCCGGGTTCCGACGGTATTAGCAATGAACTTCTAATTCAAAACATAAACCATCTTGTGCCTTTTCTCACCCAAATCTTTAACGAGGTGCTGGAAAGTGAAAACATACCACAGCAATGGGCAAAATCGACCATAACACTCCTACACAAGAAAGGTGATAAAAGTAACATAAATAACTATAGGCCAATAAGCCTAATGTCAAATATCTACAAAGTTTTTGCAAAGGTAATCCTCTGTAGACTTACAAAAACGCTTGATTACAACCAGCCACTCGAGCAAGCGGGATTCAGATGTGGCTACTCCACTATAGACCACATATTTGTCGTAAAGCAGCTCTTTGAAAAATGTAAAGAGTTCAATATTATATTCTACTGCTGTTTTATCGACTACAGCAAAGCCTTTGACTCACTGGAACATGAAGAGATCTGGAAAGCGCTAAAGAACCAAGGAGTAGAGAATAAGTATATCCGAATTTTAAGGAACATCTACAAAAACAGCAAAACTAGAGTCAAACTGGATAGAGAAGGCAATGAAATAAACATCTACAGAGGTGTACGCCAGGGGGATCCTATGTCACCCAAACTATTCACTTCTGTACTGGAAGAGGTCTTTCGTTCCTTTAACTGGGAAAATTGTGGGATACTAATTAATGGTGAAAGCTTGACGCACCTAAGATTCGCAGACGACTTGATCATTTTTTCCCAGTCTAAGGAGGAACTACAGGCAATGTTAAATGACCTGGATAGAGAAAGCCGTAAAGTAGGATTATGCATGAACCCGGAAAAGACTAAAGTCATGACAAACGGAGATAAAGAACCAATAATTGTTAACAACAACACAATTGACTATGTAAACGACTATATCTATTTAGGCCAAGTAATCTCGACAACAGAAACAGTGGAAAAAGAAATAGACAGATGCATTGGAAATGCATGGAAGCAATATTGGAGCTTAAAAGACATCATGAAAAACAGACAGATGAAGATGTCAATAAAAAGACAACTGTTTGATACATGTATACTACCAGTGCTCACATATGGGAGCCAAACCTGGGCTACAACAAAAGCGCAAGATAAGAAACTTATAGTATGTCAAAATGCCATGGATAGAAGTATGCTAGGCAAAAAACTATTTGATGAAGTAAGAACTTCCACTATAAAAAAAAATATACTAAAACTAAGGCTGTAATTAGAACCATCAGGAAGTTAAAATGGCAAATGGGCTGGCCATACAATAAGAGGAGATGAGAGGTGGTCGAAAAATTAATGTTCTGTTATACAAAACACCAGAAAAGAAAGAGAGGCAGACCACCCCTAAGATGGGTGGATGACATTTTGACTGTGGCAGGGCCAAAATGGACTAGGCTTGCTGCAAATAGAAGTATCTGGTCACAGTTGGAGGAGGCCTTTGTCTGTAGACAAACAGACATAATTGATGAAAAAAAAAAACCTTATTTTAAATCAGTATCTAACAAATGTCTGAATAAAGAAGGCTTAAATAAAAAAAATAAAGACTAGGTTCTTAATAAAACTATTTGCTGATGCTTATAAAAACTGCACACGGATTCACCCAATACTTTTAACTCAATCTCTACAAATGTTCTCAAATTTGTATTAGTGCATAAGTTTACCGAATTTAATAGCCAGAATAGAAGTATCTATGGACAGATCTGCTTTCAAATTCAAATTCAAATTCAAAATATTCTTTATTCAAGTAAACTTGTAAACAAGTGCTTTTGAATCGTCAACTTTACTGCTGGTTCGGAAAGCTGTTCCTGCCGAGAAGAGCCAGCAAGAAACTCGGCGGTTGCTCTTTTTAAAATATAAATCTTCGAACTAGTTACATTTATTTATTACTGTCTTGTACAGGGTAGAAGTGCACCTATATCCACACATCCTTATCATCAATGTAAGCCTCCACGGTATAACAGGCTTTCTGTATCAGCCTCTTTTTAACAGTATTTTTAAATTGCTGTAATGGCAAAGTTAAAATTGATTGTGGAATTTTGTTATAGAATCTTATACCCAAACCCACAAACGACTTACGTACTCTTACAAGGCGCAAAGCAGGAGCCGCAAGCTTATGTCGGTTCCTACTTTGTCTATTATAAAAGGCTTTACTACTAGGAACATGTACAATATATGGCCATGATCGAGGCTAGATTAACTACAAGTGTCTCCAGAAGGATTTATATACATAGACAGAATCGGACAGATTGCTAAAGGTAGGATCAAGAATAGTTTTTTTAATACTAGAAATAAAATTCTCATCATCACCGTTGCCGTTCAGTTTCAGTTCAATCATGGTATTTTCTTGAAACACCTAGCTACAACTACCATTAGAATATGTAATTATAAAGAAATATAATTACAAAATAGCAAACTTACCGACGAAATATATACAACTTTTATCTATTATACATACACTGAATATATGAAGAAATCAACATAAATAGATGAGATGGAATACCAAAATCGAATCAAATTTAAACCCAAAATCTTTTAAACGTGTGTAAAGTGTAAACCACAAAGAACGCGATGACCCCGATAAAAATATACTTGTGTCCTATATGAATATGTAAGCATCAATTCAATCAGTCACGAAAGCTTTTTTTTCACTATCAGAATTCAGATCAGCCGTAACTTCAAAGAAAAAATCCCCTACACTTGTAAATAACTCTATGTATTTTCTATATTTTTGTACAAAGGCGGGCTTTGACATTTGTGTCCATAGATAATTTTGTGTCGTAATCCTTACTTTTGCTTTGTTCGTTGCCATAGGTTAAATGCAATTTTTAAATACCCTAAATAAATCTTATCACATTTAAAATATTATGAATGACATAAAGTAATGCAAATATTATTTTCATTACTTTTTGTATTATGAACCTCCGCAAAATAACACCTAAGTCTATAAATTATATTATTCATGTGAAATTAATATTTTGTTAATAGTCACTAAAATACAAACTTTTGTATATATATAAGTGATGACAGTTTTACTTAACTTGAGAAGTGAGTTCTTGTACATTTATATAAGCAAATTGTTTAAATTGATTTTTAAACGTAATATAGTTAGGTAGTTTAGGAAAAATTGAATTTTCATGAAAGGAAAAAGATATGATTCCAGGCCGTTAAATAAACTAAAAAAATATATAAAAATATGTAACTATTCGCCTCCGCAACTCTTTGAAAAGAAGTAGATGTCATTGGGCCAAAATAATTTATGCATCGATTAACTAAATCAATAAATTAAAAAATTATACTGTCAACAATCCGAATTTCTGGGATATCGATCTTTCTGTAATACTAAATACCATCACTTCACATTTACCTCTACCAGTATACCCTACCATGCGTCACATGAGCCGTAACCCTCGTACGCACGTTTTAAACTAAGCACGTTTTAGACGTAAAATTACGTCGCGTTCCGCAAGAAGCGTTATAAGAAGTTTCGTATGGTATTCGGCTTAACGCCTTACGCCCCAAGGCCTAAAATGGAACACTGCGCGATAAAAATACGTCACGTATTAAATGCGCTGTCGTGTAAACACTGAACAGACACCAAGAAACCCATTTGTTTCCTTTCTGAGTATTTTTAACGCACGGTAAAAAGCCTCTCGTGCTAACTAGGGGTAATAGTAATAACAATTTTATATAATTAGAATTCAGTACATTCCTACAAAATACATAAATGGAAACTTTAAAACTGCAATCGGTAGTCTCAAGAATAAATTATACCTTATAGGGATTGATTCGCTTAACTTAAACATTGACTTGTTGGTACCTAAACATTGGACATTTATGATTTGACATAGGTTATTTGGAACTTCGAAAAACTCGAATTTGCCTATGTATATTTAATCTGTACTTCTGTTATATTTTTACATTGGGTAACATTCCAGATACCTCGTCAAAAAGAAAAATGCCGCTGCAAAAAAGAAACGTAATTTTAAAGGTACTTTAATAATATTTTCGTTACCATTTACTTTACAAAGTATGTTATTAATTTGTGAAAAAAGTGAAGTGACATTTTTCAGAGTAATAAGAAGAATTGTTATGTGCCTCACTTTTAATATTTAAGGCAAATGAAATATACGTTGTGTTCTAGGTTGGTTTCCTGCGTTGACAAGAGAATTCGCGTATTTTCTTTTATAATCCAGGTTTATTGAAATAAAATGTTCGAAATGGTAAGAAACATCATTATTGTTATTAATTGTGAATTTATTTGACAAACAAGTCATATCAAATAACATTTACAACTCATCTTTGTTCTTCTTTTAGAATACGGCGGAACCTATGCAAGTGGATGTTCCACTTGAAGACAATGAGAACAATGAAACAGAATGCTATGTTGTCGAAAATCCTACACTGGATTTGGAAACATATGCTGCTTCATATATTGGCTTTGCTAAATTGTACAGATTAATATTTGTAGCAGACCATTGTCCTTCTCTACGATTAGAAGCTCTTAAAATGGCTATATCATATGTCATGACTACCTATAATGTAAGCCTATATCAAACACTTCATAAGAAACTTAATGAAGCCATTACCGCTGCTGGTCTGCCAGATGTAGCAGTTCAAATGGGTTCTCAGGACATTCCTGTACTTGACTTATTGTGGGTTGAATCAAAAACGAAAAAAGCTGCCATAAAGTTGGAAAAATTAGATACAGATCTTAAGAACTATAAAACAAATTCTATCAAAGAAAGTATTAGAAGGGGACATGATGATCTTGGTGACCATTACCTTGACTGTGGTGATCTGACCAGTGCTTTGAAGTGCTATTCCAGAGCAAGGGATTACTGCACAAGTGGCAAGCATATAATAATGATGTGTCTCAATGTAGTTAAAGTGTCTGTGTATTTACAGAACTGGGCCCATGTTCTGAATTATGTTTCGAAAGCAGAAGGGACACCAGATTTTAATGAAGTGCCAGGGAAAGACTCTAATCAGTCTATACTGACTCGCTTAAAATGTGCAGCTGGTCTGGCTGAGTTAGCAACAAAAAAATACAAGTCTGCAGCAAAACACTTTTTAGCAGCAAGCATTGATCATTGTGACTACCCAGAACTGCTTAGCAGCAATAATGTTGCAGTGTATGGTGGACTTTGTGCACTAGCAACATTTGATCGTTCTGAACTTCAAAAACAAGTAATAGTTAGCAGTTCTTTTAAATTATTCTTAGAACTAGAACCGCAATTACGAGACATAATTTTTAAATTTTATGAATCTAAGTATGCTTCGTGCTTAAGGTTACTGGATGAAATTCGAGACAACCTTCTTCTAGATATGTATTTAGCACCACACCTTAATTCTTTGTATATGCAGATACGCAATAGAGCATTAATTCAGTACTTTAGTCCATATCTATCAGCTGACATGCGCTTAATGGCAGCAGCATTTAATCGTACAGTAAATGCCCTTGAAGATGAATTAATGCAACTGATACTTGATGGACAAATTCAAGCTCGGATTGATTCACACAATAAAATACTCTATGCTAAAGATGTGGACCAGAGAAGTACCACTTTTGAAAGAAGCTTAGCTATGGGTAAAGAATACCAACGACGAACTTCAATGTTAATATTACGTGCTGCAATGCTCAAAAATCAAATACATGTTAAGGTAGATAAAGTTAACATTACTTTCTTGCCTACTTTGTATTAAACTCTGAATATTTAAACTGAGATATTAGTCGTTTTTGTAAATATTTTAAATACATACAGACCAGAGTCTAGTATTGACAACTAGCTAGAAAAAATCATAATTTTTTTAATATGTATAATCTGTAGCAAATTCGTTCTATACCTTTGAAACCAGTATCTTAGATGTGTCAATAATGAATCTGTATTTAGTTTTATATAGTTGTGTATATTTTTATAGATACGAAAGACATACCTAGCCTGATTAAATATTTTGTTGTTAATATATTAGAATATTGAACCTTTGCATTTATTTTTGTTATTGTATATCAGGTATAGATATTTAATTTTTACTTACTTTCTTAAAATAATCTTTCTAAATAGATAACTCATATTATTTACAATTAATTACAGAATGTTGGCCGTGAAACAGGACCGCAGAGTGGTGAAGCACCTGGATCCAGTACTAGCCTCACAACACGCACTTTTGACACTGTGCCCTTGTGATAAATTACCTCATAAGATAGTCAACCCAGTCTAATTTGTAAATGGCATTTCAAGTGATTAATACAAACAACTGTATTTGATAAATGAAACTACACGTAATTTTTAAACCTAAATTAACTTTGCAATTACTTGTTTATGTAAAATTTGCCATTGTTTATTCAAAAAAACTTTTTATGTATTGTTTTACACCTGCTGTCATTTTTGGTTCCGTTTAGGTAAATAGGACTGAGCTATTTCAGCAAGTTTGCTGATATAATAAGTAAAATGTATTGCCTAATGCCCTGAGAAACTGGTGTGTTGATTTGGCACAACATTGTTTATACAGAATTATTCTATGTAACCACAAAATATTATGTCTACGTAATTTTATTAATATAAAAAGTAAACATAAAAGATTTTCAATTCACTGTATAAATTTCTATTTATATCACTTAAATATCTAACATTTGCAGTGACCGACAATAAGTGCTAAGGAGATATTTTGGAAACGAAAAAGTTGCAAAGTTCTCAAAGTGCTGAGCAACCAAGTTTAGATCTGTGAAAAGTATCTAAATAAAATTAATGAAAAAATAATTGTAATGATTCCTTGATTACACAAAGTAATTTACTATCTGCTTCCTATTACAATCCACTCATATATTTACAACTAATCTTTCACCCTTATAAGACTTCAGAGTACTCAGGGATTACTATCAATAGGATTGGAACCGCGTTATTTAAAAGTTCTTGTATTCAAACCCCAGCAAATAACTTACAATAAATTAAGATATTTTTAGCAATTTATTATAACGGTTACATTGACCTATTTTTTTTATGTACCTTTTTTTAATTAGATTATAGTCCATATGGAATTAATGAGGTGAAACACTTGAGGGGAATAGAAAATATCTAAAAAAGCATAAATGCTGTTGTCTTTTTTCTTTGAAATAAAAATTTGATATAAAACAAGTCTAATCCATTTGAATATGACTTATGCAGTCAATGAAAAATATATATTTAAATTCTAAATTATTACTGACGTAATTCATATGCTAAAAAATAAGTTTCCACTATTTCTTGTCTGTTACTCCTAGAGAGTAAACGAGACTGAAGCATATGTATACTGCTAATCTTTGGACTGAAGATATGGTAGCTATATTATTGACTTATTATAATCGTGAATAGTTCATTACTCATGAAGAAATCAGCCGCCATATTTATAATATTCAGATAAGGCCAATTTAGTAACTGAATAGTTTCTTTAGGGCTATTAACTTTTCACTTTTTTAGAATATTAAATAATTTTTAAATGAAGAAAAACGTCATTTAAATTAAAAAAAAGGGCTATAATATGCCATGTTCTTCAACAACTTTTGGCCTGAGAGCAACAACAACATGTATAAACATGTGTTGCTGCTCTCTATTCTCTTGATAAAAAAAACTGATCTTAAGTTGAGGGTGGAAGGTCAGCGTTGTGACGATTGTGCCAAATTTCACCAACATGTGTCCAATGGATTAGCCGGTATAGTATAAAAGTAACACACAGACAGACATACATTGTATATATATTTATTTATAATATTAGTGTGAATTTGTAAAAAAATATCTTTCGTTATTTCAATAATGACATTTTTATGAGGGTTTTACATCACACTTAC
This sequence comes from Morpho deidamia, assembly GCA_947086505.1. Lineage (NCBI taxonomy): Eukaryota > Metazoa > Arthropoda > Insecta > Lepidoptera > Nymphalidae > Morpho > Morpho deidamia. The sequence goes on from CAMTZC010000027.1 coordinate 9,357,017, forward strand.
GTCGATTTTATATGAGGGTACTATACAAAAATAAGAAACGGCAATTTTATTAACCTTTATTTTAGTCTCTATTTAATTATCTCTCTCACTGCATGAAATTGGTTGAAGGCAAGTTGGACATTTGCCATTGGCCACACCAAAAGGAGGCAAACAACCACCTTCGCTTGCAACCAGCCACTGAAAAAGAATTGTTTCATTTAATTTGTTAATTAAAATTAAGAATAACATACACTATTCACATCGGTCAATAATTCCCGAAGCAAATGGAAAAAACTCTTTTTTTAAAATTAAGTTTTATTCATCAACATAGTTCGCCCACTCTTCGAGAGTGATACATTCAGTCTAATGTCTTTCTAACATTTTAATAACTATTTTGCAAAATAATTTTTAAAACACATCTCACATTTGATGATCACTTCGTTGTTGGAATGAAATTTTCTCCTAGCCAGCCATATTTTAGGTGTTGCAAACAGCCAATAGTCGGCCTGATCGGCCTAGGGGCCTGATCTGGAGAATATGGTGGGTTGGGAACACCCCTAGCCTGATTGGAATAATATTTCAATTTAATTACTGGCCATTTGTAATATGATATAATATACCTGGAATAAGCAGCTTTTATGAAAATACACATCACAGTTTGGATTTTGACACAACGGTTGTGGCACTCCACAACAGCCTTCAAATTCCAGGCAAAAACAAATACCACAGGAAGGTCTTTCAGTATCTAACTGATCAGGCAATTTGTCTGTATTGAATAATCCTTCATTCGAGTGAACATTCTTTAGATCTGTAAAAAAAGGGTAAGCCCATAGATTAAGGCAAGTGTGCCTAATACAACTATTTCTACAACATTATTATAATAAAGTTTAATAATAATTCTATTTCTACTCTTATTTTCTAAGATTGACAGTGTAATAATTTAAGGTCAACCATGTTTTTTAGGATATTCATTTACACCATCGGTTGTCAATTCTTATACATAATATTATACTAAAAGGTATGTGATGCAATTTAGAATCGCTCAACTTTCGTCCACTTCATATAAAATTTTCATATAGGTGTAAGATATTTTCACTCTGCCAAATTTTATGCAGATCTGTACATTTCTTAGAAAGATAGAATCTTGTGCCTTTGAATTTTATCACATTAGAATGGATTTCTAATTTAATAAAGAACACTAGATAAAGCTCCTTGACATTACATAACTATGTGCGGTAAGGTAAATAATGAACTACTGATTTATATTAAACCAGCAACATACAAAAAAACATAGAAATTAAACAACTTACTTAATCCACAATGGATGAATCTTGCACAATGGTCAGGTAGACTGAATAAGTGTGGAAAATAGCCCGAAGAGAAAAAAGAGCTTACCAAATATACAATTAATATTTTCCACAATACTTCTATCATGGTCCCAAGTTAGTAATTTGTTATGTAATATATCATTCCACTGTTCAGACTGTCTGATAAGATGTATGTTTCTTGCTGCACCATCAGGACTAACTTCAATGTGTAACCAATTTTTTTTATCTGTAAATTAAGAAATGAATCGGAGCTGGCACTAACTCTGTTAATTTACTAGAGGACTAATTGGTGCTAGAAATGTAAGCTCAACATTAAGAAAATCAAGTTTGAGTATTGCAATGTTTTTGACATAATTAACTATGTATATATTTATATACAAAGTTCCTACAAATTATTAATAATGTTAGTTGTTCACTATACTGCATGTGCTAAAGATGAAAAAATTTAAATAAGGTTTTTAAACTAACCAAGTAATATTCGCCTAAAATCATCTTTAAAAGTAGGATTTATAGGCTCCATCACGGTGTACTGACTATCAATGTCTTCCAATTCTTGAAAGTATGTACTTAAACTGTTAATGTAATTTCGAAACACTGTTACAATTTCTTCCAGTGATGAATAATATCTCTCTTGTAATAATGAATTTGGCAGCTTCACATCAATAACTTGAAACTTACGACTCCCTAGGTGTTTTATAAATATTTCATGTTCTCTTAGACCTTGATCATCTGATATATTACATTTCAGATCCCTTAATGTCTGGCCAAATGATATTGTACACATATTCGCTGAAAGATTTTTTATTTCTTCTACAACTTCTTTGTCAATTAGATCTGCTGTTATGATTTGTGTCGATATAGTATCATTTTCAGAATAACGGTTATTAAGAATATGCATTAATCTTGACAAAGAATCGCAGCTTTTTCTATTTCGGAGATCTTGTATTATTTCCATTACAAAAAATATCCTTAATAGTACTTAATTAGCCACAATTAGAATTAGCCAATTACATTTTACGGTTGCATATACTGCTTAAATGAACAGTATAGCAAATGAAAATACATTTATTTTTTACCATTGAAATGGGTTACTAAAAAGAATGTACTATACCAGTACAACACGGAACACCATCTAGCGGATTATTATGGTAGCGTTGTAGGTGACATCTCTGAGATGAGAAGTAAAACAAGTTCCTCTCGTACTCTAATAAAATGAAGAATTTTATAATTTATTTTATATGTTGTTTACATACAATACATCAATAAACTAATTAAAATATAATAGGTACTATGATTATTTTTTTAAATTCACAGCAAACTCACAGATAAAGAATATGTATAAACGAGTTATTATCATACTACCATATACTACTATACCACTAAAACTAAAATAGATTTTATACTCTCTATGGCGCGTACACGATACTGAATAACGCCTCGTACGCATGGGCATATAAAATACGTCGCGTTAAAATTCCGCAATAGGCGTTATAAAAAGTTTCGTATAGTATATTCGGCTTAACGCCCTACGCCTAATGCCTAAAATGGAACACTGAAGAGTGAAGTGGAGTGAAATAATAGATTCGATCGATTTTTCTTCGTTCAATAAATAGATTTATAAAAAAAAAATTCGTATCGTCTTCGTTAATAATTATTTCTATAACACTTCAAAGTTCTTTTTTAATATTGATACTTGATTAGAATAAAGACTAAATATGGTGGACTAGTACCAATAAAAATTACTGTTTTTGTTGGGCTGTTTGCGAAATTCGATCAAAATTTTTAGTTTCCTACTAGTAGTTTAGTGTCATCTAGGATTGCATATCTTATAAAACAAAATAGGGGGTAACAAAATTAAGAAAAAGATAAATTGAAATAATCGGTTTTTAAATATCGATTCATAATTTTTAGAAAATCGTTAAATAAAGAAATTTATTATAACAAAAAATAATGTGTTAATAATTAATATAAAAATTGATTATTTTAACATACTTTACCGGTATTATTTTAGTTAGAAATCTATGATACTTATTACTTAGTGCTATCTATTGAAATTATTGTTAAAGATAAGACAAAAATAATTAAGTTTAAATTATGACAGAAGAGCAAGTCGATTTTCTAACGCAAGCTTCTTTTGCGATATCATCAATTGGGAATAATAAGACTAGACAAATTTTAAAGAGCTACTACTTGTGAGTTGTTTGAGTTCAATGACTGCGTTTCTATAACTTTAACAGACCCGATTAAAGTTAGCCTTTACAACTTCATACTATACAAGAATTCTTTGTCTCTTGATTAGATTGAAATGCCGCCGATTGGCAAGAGGCTCTGGTTTACCACAAAAACATTTCTCAGAAGCAATAAGATGTTCGCATTGCCTTATTGAATGGAAAAAAGGAACGAAAGCAACGGTAAATGAAATTTAGTAATAAAATTAATTATCTCAAAACTATGTCCATTAATTTAAAGTGAAATATTTTCAGTTGAAGACCATAGAATTAAGCAAAAGGCAAAGAAAGAGAATCAAATCTAAGGCAAAGCTTCAGAATAAATCTGTCAATAAGGAATATTTACTTCACAGTAATGTATTGGTAATAAAGGATATCACCTATTAATGTTTTATGTATATTATTAGTTACTCTATACATTCTTTCATTTACAGGAAAAAAATTGTTCATTTTGTAATCATAAAACAAAAAGGATAGTACTTAAACCAAGTTCTTCATACACACAAATTTTAGAAGATAATACAAGTATCAAAAACATAAAAGATACAAAGAAGCAAACAATAGAGGCAATTAAATCAAACAACAAACAGGTTTATCAATCTAATGTCTATTGTAAATCAAAAGTAGCCTTTTGTTTGAGTAAACAGACCAATTCTTTGTCTAATATTAATAAAGAATCACAAAAAATAATAAAAAATAACAAGAAAAAGAAAGACAAATATGCTGGCTTGTGTCAAGTTGCTGTAAGAGCTGCTATGAAGGTAAAAGAAGTTAAGGGAGAAAAAAATGTGTTGAACCTTTTCTTAAAACCTGCAACATAGAATATGTGTATTACAAAAAAATTACTGTTGTGTGTATAACATTAGCCACAATGTAAATCCACAAGGTGACACACATGGTTACAATTTTGTTTTAAAGATGTATAAATATGTTATAATGTTATAAATTAATTACTATATTAGTATAAAATACATGTATTTTTTGTAACAATTAAATGAATGTCTATAAGTTCCCCATTCTTAAATTGTTTATAAAAATTATAAGAATCATTGTTATTAATGTAATGATGAATTTCAATATTTGCTTTATTACAGTCAGAAATAAGATTGATATATCCAATTGCTCCAGCTGCATCAGTAGGTCCATCAATACCATCAGTACCAGCATATAAAATATAAACATCGTGATTGCTCAATTCCTTACTAAAATCATGAATAAGTATTGAAAATTCCAAGTACAGCTGGTTCCTGCCTCCTACTCCTGTACCAGCAACTTGTACAGTAGTCTCGCCACCAAGAATTAAGCACACATCTTTGTATTTGATATCATTTTCATTTTCTAAAATCATTTATTTTTAATGCTTAGAGCATTTAGTTTTTTGCCAAGTTCAATAATATTTAAAATGCCCTTTTTATATTCAATAATTGATCTTACAATTTGCACATACTTTGTAGCAATATCATAAGTATTACCAGTAACAGTATTAGATATTCCTATAGGACAATAATCAAGTTTTGCAGTTTCAGAAGTAGCAGCTTGAATTTTCAATTTATTAGATCCAATTATGACATTATGTACATTATCTACAGGAAATAATGTATTATGCCTATCAATTAGGATCAGTTTTATTGACTCAGGTAATTCTTGGATTAAATTATATTTATTAATTACTAGCTTTTACCCGCGACTTCGTCCACGTGGACCGTAGTCGTGCAATACTCAGTAGCTTCTATCGTTATCCAACCCTGCAAATATCTCCATCACAAAAATCAGATCGATCCGGGGGGTTAAATAGCAGTTCCTATTGCATTTATTACGCTACTCGAAAGTCCATTAAATCTGATTTCCTTCATGCCATTACTGAAGGACATTACATTTGGAGTCCATGTCTGTCCATGTCCCATTACATTACATTAAGGAGCCTAGCAAGGGGTTGCCACGATGCTAAGTGTCTTGCATTGTCTGACGTTATTTTTAATATTATTCTGAAGGTAATACCAAAAAATCGCACTTTATAATTTGACGAAATCAGATCAGTATTTTACACACCTTGAGTACTTTTATCCCCCAAAGCCACGATGATCCAAATTTCATAATGTAACATCGTTCTTACTTAATTGGGAGCATGCGCTGACAATCTCAGCTTTTTGAAAATAAAGTCATGTTCATGAGTCCTCGCTCTATTAATATTATGACATCAAATTAGTTATTTATGCGTACGTTACTTATTAAAAATAATTAAAGCGTTGATCTGTGGTACAATATAATACAATCTAACTAAAAATAATCTGATTGTATATAATAAAAAAGGTATAATTTATAAAAATTTATTGCTATACCATAGTATTACCGTCTACACACTGTTTGAGCACATTACCAAATAATATAAAATCAATAAAATTAATTGTACATTAATTGTTACATACAGACTGTAATAAATAAACTGTGCGATACATCATAAGCGCAATCCTTCTTTAGAAGCTTTGTGACTATAACAATATTATGCAATGGTTCGATGCGAGATGGCTGTTGGGAGATTAAGCTTGTGTTTTGGAAATTCACTACGAGCAGGACAACTTTTGAATTAAGCTTGTCAACAAACGCATAGAAAAAATAACTAAAACAGATATAAATAATTTACAGAATTAGGCTTTCCTTTGCGGAGAATCCATAATATAATCCGCGATAAGGTTAAAAGAAAATAAATATAATGCTAAAATATATAGTGGACTATCCGTTTTTTCATACCCGGCACAAGCATTATTGCTGGTGGACGCTTGTTTGCATGCATGTGTAATGTCATGAACTTTGCTTGTTTCATACATATTAGCTTTACATGGATTCGCTTAACCCGCGCGGATTATAGCAAAGTAGTTCTGTTATAGTTTCTGTAAATTTGTAAGAAAATAACAGTTGCTTTTTGCGATGTTTCTTGTCATTCATAAAAGAATGGAATAATTTTAAAAAAATTACAAGCTACTTTTCGGAATTCAATAACAAATATATAGTGATACCATTATTTCGTTATAATCCTTGGTCGAACTAAAAGTATGCTAACAAAATTTAGAGTGCAATGTCAGTTTTCATATATCAAAGCAAACAAAAAAAAACTCTCTGATTTGGTTACGTTGTCTGTTGTGATCATGCTTAATTAATGGGGCAAAACAATTGCTGAGATTGTCTTAACGAATGTGTGCAGTGCTAGTGTTGTGTGGTGACCATGGCAGTACGTGCACTTAACTTATCCTGCATGCATAAGCTACGTATACTAAAAAGCGGTTTCTTTCACAGCATACTATAAATTTAAAAAAAAGATTATAAAACTTTCATACGAAATATGTCATGAAATTCTAGATTACACCTTTAAAGATCTGTGACAGGGTTTCAAACATTTTAAATTTAATCATAATTATTAAATAAAATTTAGGTAATAAACAACAATAATGACTATTTACTATATAAAGTACGAGTCAATACAACTCAAGTCAATTCAGTCGAAAAAAATAAAAAACATTAATGTCCTCACTTAGCGCATCAATGTTGGTATTCCCTAAAATACCATATTACATAAAATTTTAAATTGACAAGACACTACACTACTCTAGAACTGTAATTACTAAATTTCATTGTTAAGCAATAATATTACATAAAAATAACTATTTAATATTTACATTAAAATAATTTAAGACCACTCATCATAAATGGAAAATTTTCTAAATGTGTAAAATTTTTAAGACAAAATTTAATTCTTTTTAAAGCATTCTATTCGTAATAGCAAATATAGCTTTGATTTTAGTATTGTGTTTTGTACATTGATTGTATCTCTTATTGTTATTAGTTAAGCTACAATATTGTATAAGATTAGATATAACTGTCGCCTAAGAGACATTAAAAGTTCCGCGAAAAAATTTAAAACGGCCCGCATTGGGTCCATCCAGATAGCCCATTAAGCTATAATTAATCTGTGGCGCAAAATGCATTTTTTCTATGATTATGGTGGCCCTCCTCTAGAATTTCTTATCCAACTTTTAGGTTCGGATTAAAAAAGTTTGCCCATCATTGATCTACACTAAACGTACAGATAACCTCGATAAGTTGAAAACCTTCAACTACTTAAAAAAAAAAATCTGCTCCCTTCCCTTCAGACCCCAAAACCTATGTAAATTAAAATTCGCAACTTCTTTTAATTGGAATCCATACTGTAAAACTGTGACGATGTAAAACAAAAAAAGAGTATGTATTATTTTCAAACAAAGTATAGAATTAGGCGTTACTTTGCGGAGATCCATAATACAAAAGTAATAATATCCACGACAAAATCGCAAAGCTTTGCGATATTCCTGATCTGAGTCTATCTCCTGATGATGCTTCGCTTGCGGGGCGAAACGATTGTTGAGTTTGTGATAGTGAACGTGTGTAGTGCTTGTGTATTGTGGTGGCAGTGGTGGTTTGTGCATGTGTTTTTACGAATCCTGCATGTATCGAGTATGAAAAAACGGATAGTGCACTATACATTTAGCACTATATATTTTATTTATTTACTCTATCGCGGATTATAGCAAAATAATTTTATTATTACTTTTGTATTATTTTCAACTCAAGACCCCCCCTCTGCTCTCTAACACAAACACTTGATAAGTTAAAGATTCTGTAACTTAAATTATTCACTTGTATTTTATTATAGAGGGTCCACTTTAGCAGAATATTATACATGTGAACGATCTGAAATATAATGGAACAATGTAGGACGACATGTTAGGTTACTAATAGGCATCTGCGAATTGTTAATGTATCAAATTTTTTTTATAAATGAAATGTTTCATTATTAACAACAATGATCTAATCAATATTGACAATTATCATCACATAAAAAATTACATTTAAAAATATTTATTACATAAAATGATTTATAAAGATTCATAAAACTTTCATTTAAAATTGTTGAATATTCATTATAAAAATAGCAAATGTCTGATAAAAGGAATAGGTAAATTTGATACCATAAAATCCATTAAAATTATTAACTTCATAAGAAAAAGTCTTACGAAATGAAAATTTTTAGTTCTTATAATGTTTAGGTTAACTGGGTAAACCTAGAACAAAATCACCATAATATACAAACAGCTTTATGTACTTTCTTTGTCAAAAAATTAAAACTAGTTTTGAAATGTATGAAATTGTTTGAAATTTGAATTGTTTGAAATTTGAATGTTTGAAAATTGAATAAAATTAACTATTGTGGTCTTACAAGCTTAGTCTCTACTTTCACCATGTCATCGCCTTTGTACATTTCCACTTGCAAAGTTGAAAAAATTTCAATAACTTGTTTCACAGGAGGAAAATTTACAGTTTTCTTCCATAGCACTTCCATTTTTGATAATTTGTTACCTGCATCATTTTTTATGCATTTGAATTCACCTGGAAAATCCTATAACACAGAATAACTGACATTTAGCTATATTTATAGATATATTTTCTGACCCGACAAACATTGTTTTGCCATATAATTTATTTCCAGGGAATTTCTAGTGTAAAAATAAAAAAAATATACCTTACCTTATCACCTAGGAGTATGCAAATGTATAGTAACCGATTCTTAATCGATATTTGCGTTTCATGAATATCCATAGGGTATTCTGAGAATATTTGTAACCTACCATACTATATTGGAGAAGCATGACGGGTCTAAGCTCTCTTGTCCCCAAAGAGTGGAAGCCTTCCATAAAATCATGAGATAATAAACCTTTATACAAGAAATTAATTATTGCAGAAGTTAAGCTAGAAATATTTTGATATAATCCAAGTTTGTTAAGAAAATCTATGTAATAACCAGCAACACATCACACAAGCGCTACACACACTCACTACTACAATCTCCACGATCGTTTCGGAAACGAAAACATCATCACGAAGGCATCCACGACAAAATCATAATGCATTACGATATTGTCGTGGCCTTTTGTGATACGTGTGGTGACTTGTCCTGCATGTATAAGGTATGTGAACGTTGCCTGCTTCATACACTTAGCATTACATAGATTCTCTTTTCTAACATGGATTATAGCAAAATAATTCTTTTGTAAGTTCTGTACTATGGATTCCATGAGGCTTGCTTCTATAAATCATTTTTTTTAAATTATTAAATAAATAATGATAAAAATCTTACACTATTGAAGAAAATTCTCCTATTTAATCCCATCACAACAATTATTACATCAATATACTTGTCTCTGATTTCGACAACAACAGCTTCAGTGACAACAGGTGAATTGAGTTCTATGTATTTTAGTGTATACAACTCAGCGGACAACTCGCCTGCTTTTTTAGCATTATATTTTTGTTTATTGCACTGTGCTGCTATCATGCGAACTTTATCAATATGCCAATTTGGAATGTCTGTATACTTCAAACTAGCAGCTAGTAATCTGTAAAGAAAAATCACATTACATAGCATTTAAATCAACGAAATCATATTTTATCTATAAAATTGTAACACAAATTTATTTAAAACTAGTATGTCCAGCCCGCTTATCACGGATATAAGAATTACAGTACTACATTAAAAAAATGCTAGGACCGCAACCCAACTTTACTGAAACATCCGCTAGTAAAATCTTTGATTTGGAAGAAGATTGTCTGAAAGTTTCATCAAAATCGGTCCAACGGTTTAGGAGGAAAAGGGGACATACAGACACATTCATTTTTATATATATAAATTTCTTAGCAATAAATTATATTGTTGAATGATTTAACCGTTTGTGTAATTACACACAATTTGGTACCTGTGTACTGCGTATATTAGATGTTTTTAAAGTGGCTCTATGACTATAAATATGGCAATATATTTTTAAGTGTGGTTATTCAAATAAAAATAATAAAAATTAGCATTTTAAATTTAGTATATTTAATTTAAAAACAGTTTTATTATCGTAAAATGAAAACTGCAATGTTTATTTATACTTAAATAAAATAATAAAATCTTAATAAATGAATTAAGTTTAATTATACTTGACTGGGCGTTGGCGCAGTGGATAGTAACCCTGGCTACAGCTCCGCGGGTCGCGGGGTCGATTCCGGCCGAATGCCAACATTTTTCTATAAACAATTTGTTGGTTCTTCGAGCCTGAGTGGGTATTTGTATGTATATAAAATTATATAAGTAGTATATTTACCAGTTGTCCGTCACCCATTACACAAGTACTAAGTTTAACCATGTGTGTGCGTGTGTAAGTGTCCCATATATTTATTTATTTATTTATATTTATAACAAAGTTGTGATAACCCAGCGGTGATACCGAGCGTCTCTTCCGAAAGGGCCATGCGCTCAAACTCCTGGCAGCACCAATGAGTTTTTCTTTTAAAAACTTGTCTAATTGATATTTGTAATTTCTCACATGCCTTTCGATAAAAGAAAAAATGGTGAGGAAACCTGTATGTTACTACATAATACTTGGTATATGTGTAACCTATTAATGGAGCAGCATGGTGGGTCTTAGCTCCAGAAATGGAGAGAGGAGCCTCAGTGCGATAGTGACAGGCAGTTACTTTCATATTTGTATTATTTTTTCCTAGAATAACTTTCATTACAAATTTATTTTACTTAACAAAAAATCTAGAGCTTTCAAGAAATTATTTATAAAAGCAATTATGAAAAAGGTTTAAGCATTAGTATGAATAAAATTACCTATGAACCACAATGTCAGCATAACGTCTAATTGGACTTGTAAAATGTGTATAAACTGGGATATTGAGTGCATAATGATGAAAGTCGTCATCAGAATCATAGGTTCCAGCACAAAAATATTTGGCTCTAGTCATTGGTTTAGCACACAGCATGTTAAGAACCATAGCTTTACCCACATCAATGTTATTTGAATTCACATATGGTAATAGAGATTTATGTAAAGCACCAGCAGATGTAATTTGAATATCAATGCCTATAGGTTTTAATGATTTAACAAGTTGATTGAGCATATAAGTACTAGGTGGTGGATGACATCTTAGGAAGGCTAATTGAGGATGATCATCATGAATTCTTTTAGCAACAGTCACATTTGCAAGAAGCATAAACTCTTCAATAAGTTGGTGGCTCTCTTTGTTTTCATAGATATGAAAGGAATCAGGCAAACCATTTTCAGGATTCAAATGGAAGGAAATTTTTGGCTGGTCAATACTTAATGCCCCATCATCAAACCTTTTTTTTCTTAATATTGCAGATATTTTGCCCAGAATCTGTATTGTATTATTAATATCTTGATAATTGAATCCATTAAATATCTCTGGAAAAGATTCTTCATTTTGACTAAGATTTTCAAGTATATTTTGAGCATGATCATAAGATAACTGACAACAAGAGTTAATGACAGTCTTTGAAAACCTATGACTTATAATTTGAGCATCCTCTGTAACCTCCCAAAATACAGAAAATGCAAGTTTGTCAACACCAGGAAAAAGAGAACATAACATGCATAATTCATCTGGTAGCATATGATATGCTCTCTCTACCATGTATATTGTTGTGGCTTTTTCAGCAACTTTTTCATCCAACAGTGTATCTTCTGTCAGAAAGTGAGCAACATCTGATATGTGTACCCCAATTTCATAGTTTCCATTTTTAAGTTTTTTACATGAAACAGCATCATCAATGTCACGACAATTAGCTGGATCAATGCTAAAGATACACAATTTCCTACAATCCTCTCTGAGTTGTATTTCCTTATTAGAAATAGTATAATCAAGTTGAGGATATAAATGCCTCACATCAGGTCCAAAAGGTGTGATATCTAAATCTGTTTGTGCAAGAATAGCTTTTGTTTCTGATTGCATATCACCAGACAGTCCTATATTACGCACAATGTTACCTAAAGCATATCTCACATCAGACCATTCATTAATTTTTACTAAAAACAATGTATTCTCATAACTTTTTGAGTCGTCATAAAAGTGATCTGGCCAATCGGTGAATGGTATGTTAATACGGGGTATTCTGCTATCTCTCGGCACAAATAGAGCTTTTTGTCTATTTTTATCAGACATCAACTTCAACACTCCAATGCATGTCCTATTGTGATTTTTTTCTTTTATATATACAACCTTACCTTTCTTCTGTAAAGTATCTTGATTTTCTACAATATCACTATCAATATACTTTACTATAACAACATCACCCTCCAAAGCACGGTTTCTGTTTTTAATTCCATCAATTAAAATATCTTGTTCATTCCTATCTGTACTTGATATGTATGCGTGTTGAAATTGTTTAGGATTTATTCTTAGAACTCCCTTGAGCAGTGAATTGTTTTTTAAACCAATCTCTACATCTTCTGCAGTAATATAAGGATCAAAGTTTTTTACTTCATTTGGGTCATTTTTATTTTGTTTTTTTTTCTGACATGGTGAGTTAGAGGGTTTATTTACAGGAGCTTTATGCTTGGAAGGATGAAAAGCATGATTTTGAGTAAAATTGTTATGATTGAAATTTATGTAACTTTGACTCAAAAGTGGATGCTGATAAACATTTTGTATAAATTTAGGAATATACTGATTTTGTAACATAGCAGCTGGATGAGGATAGCCTTGGACTCTGGAATTATGAGATTGCTGCAACAGAGGAGTACTAGGTAGAGTTGCTGAAAAATACCTATATTGATGCATATCCCTAAAGTACAATGTTTGCATCATTTGTAAATGAGCGTTATGTGAACCGTCTTCTAAGAACCTTGAACTTGTACTTGCATATAGTGGAGATACTTGCTTCGAAAAAAACTCGTGCATCGATTGTTCAGTGCGTATAGGAGCTGTCGGTAGTCGAGTTGCGTTTTGTTCGAATGGAGATATTTGCAATTTTAGGTTTCTTACCCTTTCCTTTTTTATGGCGTTTTTTCTTTTAGTACTTGTATTACCATTATCTTCTTTATTAATATTTAAACCATCACTTTGTCCCGATAAACAATTATCATTAGCAGAGTTAGTAAATGGTACCGTCAACATCTGATTTTGATTCTGCGGAGCAGACAATTCAAAATGTTTTTCTGTTTTGTTTACTTTATTTTTGCTATTGTGCGAATTTTTGGGTTGTAATAATGGAGACTCGGACAACTGTGACGTGGATGGTGTATTCATTTTAACCTTTATTTGAAGATTCTCACTTCTTGTAATATTATTAAATGGTCGAACGTTTTTACTTTTATTTGTGCCTAGAGAAAACATGCATTTTAGAATAAATGTTAAAAGCTTATTTATATTACATCCTAGCAAAGACAAAAAAACAAAGCACTGCAGGTAAAGCCCTAAGTCATAGAGTTATTATTAGGGATGCAAAAAAAAAATATTTATATTAATCAGATATTTTATCGCAATAAATTATTTTAAATAGTCGATTATTTATACATTATAAATAGTTTTAAAAAAATCGATGATATTTATAACACTCTTTTTACTCTTTATTTTTTTAACCTCACTTTACTTATAAGTTACATCCCTAGTTATCATAGCGACATAGTCGCTAATTTTGCCCGGTTTTTTAAATAAAATTCCAATTGTAATTTCAATTTTTATCAATTCTCTTATCTATTATCTATTTTCAAAAAAATAGATACGAACTAATCGATATAAAACTCGATTATTATTTATCGATTTCTTACTACTTCAAAAGTTGCTTTTTGTAATATTTATAATTATAGAGAATAATAACTAACTAAAGTGTATAGTATTCTTAAAAAACAAGAAAATGAGAGTAATAAAATGGAGAAAAAGCGCAATGAATATTTTAAAAAATCGATTATAATAATAAAGCAATTAATTATTATAAAAATCTAACTTTTTTGACATCCCTAAACCTTATAGGTTAATAAATAAAAATTGCTTGTTTATATTTATTATCATAGACTTAATATTTATATAACAAGAGATTTTTTTGGATCAGATTGGCTTTTCTTAAGATTAAAGTCCTATACCACATTCCTATAAATATACTTTACAAACAAAGGTGTTTAAAAGACAAATTGAAAATTAGATTCAGTAATTATTATAGCTCGATTAAATTTTTGAAACTATTCAGCTAGAATAGTTTACCATTAAATTAATTTATAGTTTAGTGGTTACCATTATTACTATCTAGTCTAGCGGGCTAGAATCGACAACAATGAAGCTTATAACTCATAATATGCTCACATCTAAATGTTTAAAGGGTGTTCTCACAGGTTATCCCCTTGCTATAAATGCTACAGATGTAAAGGTGAATGAAGTTGACTTTAACCCAGAGTTTATTACCCGAATTATTCCAAAACTGGATTGGGAGGTATTATGGCGTGCTGCAGATAGTTTAGGTTATAGCGAAGGACTACCGCAAATTGTGGATGCACATTATGAAGATAACCAAGAATTTTTGAAAAAAGTGCATAAAGTATTGCTAGAAGTTGAAGTTGAAGAAGGACATTTAACATGCCCTGAATCAGGAAGACAATTTCCGATAACAAAAGGCATACCAAACATGTTACTAACTGAAGCTGAAGTGCAATAAAATAGCTATGAGAAACTGTATTTTCTTTAATACAATAGTTTATTTAATTCTAAAGTTTTCCATATATACTTTTGCTAGTAGTTATGATAGTTCACATTGGTAATTCATTATAACTAGTTTGCACAAAATAAGCTAAGTAAATAATATGTATACAAAGTAATTTGTCATTTATTCAATTTTTTTTATAATCTAAGAAGATTGAATTGTCAGTAACCTTAGCTTTCTTGTCCTAATTTAAGTTCTATGTGAATTTGTTGCTATTACATCACATCTAAAATATGAATGCCTGAAGACTGTTTTATATAAAATAGATGTTCAATACACAAACTGAACAATACAGTGTCTAATCTAAGATGAAGTCCTCAATGTCTAATATAAGTTTGCTACGGCTTCACCACCAGCTATAACAGTTGTTACTAACTAGTCACCTTAATTAATTATTTATTTTTCATTCTATATACTTATAGAATGAAAAATAAGGTTTGTCTTCACAACTACTTAACTAAGTGCCAGTGAACTCCAGACCTATGTTATTTTATAAAAGCTGAAAGTTTGTCAGCGTATCACTTCTTAGTTTCTGGACAAAGTTGGTATCGAGACCATGGATTGGCCGTCATTCAGCCCCGATCTCAATCCTATTGAATACATATGGGATGAGCTGAAACGCAGGCTCCGGACCAGAAATCCAGAGCCTGCAGACATTGTAGAACTTATAAAAAAGATTAAATAAATCATATATTTGTTTATGATATTATATATATGTACATTACAGGATTTATATATATATATATCTTAATGTAGAAAAATTGTCTAATTATTTCAATGTATATAAAGACACGTCTTTCTGTTCGCGTTAAATCACAGATTAGTAGTACGATAACATCTAACGGTATAATCGCGTATTCAATTCAATTTTAAATGAATGGCATTCAGAAGTGCCATACTGGCGCAGATTACCTACTATTGATTTTATTATGGGGAGTGATCGTAAGCAAGGTTTTTTTAGTTATATAGTTTGTTACGATTTGAGTAAATTTGGTTGAAATATGACTATAATTGTACAAAAGTTCAAACTTAATTGGAGATTCCATGATTCATCAAACACGCTGTCTTATCAATTTCAGATATAATAAAATAATATATGATCGAGCTATTTCTCTTTTATAATACAATGGTTAAATAAAATAAAAATTGATATGTTGTATGTGTTATTTTTATTGTTTGGAAACCTATTCTCAGGGATACATTATTAATCTTTATTAAGTTAAACAAAGTTAAAACGTACTTCACAATATTAAGAGGTGAAGTAAAAATCAAACAGCCATAGCAAACCGTATCTGTGTATCTGGACTATTCCAAATCTGGGTCTGCTAGTCGACACTAATATTAATTTTTAGTCGGTCAGTCGAAACTTAAGTACTTTAGCATATAAAATAAAAAAACTTTTTTACAAAAAGAAAACCTTATTGAGGGTATTCAAAAATTGAAGGTGATGCGAGCAACGCAGGTAAAACTAGTTTAAAATATTGTGATCTACAATTATAATTAAATATAAGAATGCAATAAATAAAACACAAATAGTGTATGTAATTTTATTCAGCTATAATAAATTAAAATTAAGCAACATTTGATACATTGATGATTTTCTAATAGATATTCTATCTAGATAGAACTCTTGTCTGGTGAAAGTACTTTTTGAGGCCTTATAATTCATCAACATAAGGAACGAACGCTAGATTTCCAGCTGCGCCCATAGAAACTTTTGTCTTTACAGCATTTGAAAGTGTCTGGAAAAAATACGTTTGTGACTTTAATACCAGCACTTTCGTGGCTTTTTAATCTATATAGTAAATATTTATGTACTGCAAATGCTGTTACAACAATATTGATTATACACGATTATTGTAGAAAAGATGAGAAATACGAGATTAATTGGTATGGTCATGTAATGAGTTGGAATGAAATTTATATGACCGATGGAATTTTTAATATGAATGAGGATGGATATATTTGCCGTGTGGTATCCGGCTGAGTAGAATAGAAGGTGATTAAGGTAAGTTTACCTACTGTGTGGTATCTAACCTCTTTCTTGCCGAGGGGTCGTAAAATACGACTAAGGTAAGTTAACGTCAGGCAGATGGTCGTATAATACGTAGCCAAATCAACATGTTTGTACCATGTTGTGCCGACCTCAGTGGGATAATGGCAGGAGGACGATGAATGAGGATGGATATATGACTGAATTGACTATGGGAGGCCGACGATAAGGTGGATCGATTGTGTGAAGAGAGATGCATTTAAAAGGAGATGACGAATGATAGAGAAGAATGGAAGATGAAGACATATCACCTCTTTACAAGAACAACATGATATCTAACTTATAGAATTAGGCGTTACTTTGTGGAGATTTTTTGAAACATGATATCTGTCAAACCACAACTTTACAGTAGAGCAATTTCAAACATTTAAACGTTGATAAATTTAAAAATATTGATAATTTTAGTATGAAAAAACCATCAAATTGTTGTGCGGTAATTAATGTGCTTTCTCAAAATAATCAAGAAAGATATTAAAAAAAGAAATAACAAAAAAAAACGTTTTTTATGAGATGTCACATTGTTCTTGTAAAGAGGCAATATGTAAGAATGATAACTTTGTAACAAATTGAGTCATAATTAATCTCCTGCCCTTATTCCACTCTAAGTAGTGTCGGCACAATATGTCCTTATCTTCCATTCTGTCCTACTTCGTCAACTCTGGCACTACTCCTTTTATATGCATGTCATACTTCAAAAAATCCGACAATCTCTTTTTAAAACTCTTACTAGACACATATCCATTTACTCATTACACACTGTTTTGGTTGCATGATTTTCATCTCTCCTAACTGGTCCATATAATCTTAATTTTGCACTTTTCTTCTCTATAATGGGCGCAACTTTCAGATTTCCCCCGATGATAAAGCATTAAAAATCCACTGATCATTTGTACATAATAGATAACTTTGGCATAATTCAATCTTCTTAAATATTGTTGAAAACAATGTGTTTTCGAAGAAAGTAAATATAATATAATTAATATCTAGCTTTGTTAGTAATGATTGATTGACCAGTTCAATAACATTTTTATATTTTGTCTCTGGCACCAGTAAAATTTAGTGTTTTGGTCAAGGTTATTTTTCGTTTCTTGTGTAATAGTAATAGGATATGGTCATTGATCTCTATCATATCTCGTGTTTGTTTTTTTTAAAACGTAAAATAATTGCTGTGGCTAAAATATTTCGCTAAATTAACTGGTGTAAATTATATATGGTGCTGAAGTGTGGAGGTAACTAAAATGTAAACTCATTTCGTATTCTATTCAGTCTTGTCACACATATCATCATAGGTTAAAATCCTCATCTCATTTGCATGCTCTTTTCTATTTTTTCATTGCCTAGAATTCTGATCCATACAAATATGGTCTTATGACAATTTTATAAATTTTTCCCAATCACATATCGTTCATGACCTACTTCTAATTGACAAACTTATAACAAATTGAGTTACGTCAATCAATTTACCTGCGAGATATCGCTGTGGGAAAGTTTTTCGATGTCACTTGCAATATCAATTGGTGACTTTACCGCTCCAGAATATAGACCTTGGGCGGCTAGGGACTCTGCAAGTGTAGTGCCATCCTCTGCTTCCGACAGTATTTGAACCTTTAGTTGATTCTTGCCAGCCTTAATTGCATCAGCGCTTAGATTACCACTCTTCAATAATTTAGCGGCGGCTTTCACTGCCTGCAAAGTAATAAAAATAGCCATTGTATTTTTTATACTGAAATACATTTTTTCATATTCTATTTTTGGGTATGTAAAAATTGCTTATAAAATAAACTAAAAACTTAAGCTAATATATAGCTACTATAGATTTATGACAAGATTTTGAAGCATTTAATTATTAAATTTTTTATTGCTTTTATATGATCGATTGATGCAAAATAGTTAAATATTTTTGGAATAATTTCATGGCACTCTTTTGAGTTCTAATGGGTTTACCATATAGTGTTTCTAGAATATCGTAACTTGGTACAAAAATGTATATAATCACAATGTTTTTTCTAGTTTTAATTCAGTGTGATCTTAAATAATAAAATAATTAATATATAATATAATTAATAATGTTTAATACTTATGTTATGGGTGATAGACAAGATACTTATGGTTTATAAATACTGACTTGAAGGACCAATGAATTGTTTTTAGAGAATGTTGGTACTCAGCGGGATTCGAACCAACGTTACTAAAGGCAGGATCAATGCCACCTACGCCAACCGATCAGTCGAACAGTCAGTGTTATAATTGGGCAAAATCTACATTTGTGAAAAACGGAACGAAACAGTTATTAGACGAAAAGAAACGGTTTCAAAAACAGTTATTGAAAAACGCTTTAGAACTATATCCTATACTTATACTTAACACACCATAAAAGTTAAATATCGAATACACTTTATTTACAATTAATATCTTCTCAAAAAACACTCATTTTTTGCACTATATTTTCTTAACTTATAATTTATTAACAGCGACCAAAACAATAATAATTATTTTTTCTTTGATTTGAATGACCTATGACACTAACCGGTTCCATAGATCCGATGAAGAACTGCTAAACTAAAGAAACTGGTCTATAAAGCTACGTATATTGTCAAAGAAATATCAGTTTTATTTTCATATGTCCAAGGTATATTTAATAAGTAAGTTTCTTGAAACTGTTTATTGAAATGACTTTTGAGAGTGATCGCTCCGTTTCGCTCATTAGAACAGTATTTATGGAAGATGTGAGCGAGATAAGGGGAAATTTGTTAACGTATCGTTGCGTGCTTGTCTTTCGATATATATGACGGCCCAAAGAGACGACCACAACTAGTTTTTTAGAAACGGTTTCTGTTGTAGACAAAAAACCGTTTGTTCGTTACGCAGTAAGAAAGCGTTTTTATAACGGTTTAGGGATAAACGCCCAGCTCTAGTCAGTGTTGATAAAATGTTACAAAAACATACTTACAGAGGTCGCCTCATCCTTGGCAACTGAGAGCACAACTCCAAACAGGCCATTGTCAGAATATGAGACATTGAATCCTGCTGCTGCAAATGGTCCAACATTGCCAATCGCCTTTGCCAGGGGGGTGTTGTCGGTCCCCCATTTTGTTACCGGTCCATTACCTAGAGCTATTTACAAAACGATAACGTAAATAGAAAATATATATCTCTCCTGATGATGCTTCGGTTGCGGGGCGAAACGATTGTTGTGTTTGTGAATGTGTGTAGTGCTTGTGTTTTTGGGATCTCTGCATGTATCAGGTATGAAAAGATTGTCCACTCTACATTAAACATATTATATACTCTATTTACTTTGTCGCGGATTATAGCTAAATAATTTTATTAGATAGATAGATAGATAGATAGAACACTCTTTACTGTACACCACAGAATTTACGATATACTAAAAATACAAAAATCACAATATGAACTACGTGATACAGTGAGGCGGCCTTATCGCTATCACGCGATCTCTTCCAGGCCACCTTTAGGATTAGAACTTATCAACTCAAGGAAAGAAGGTAGGTGGTGCAATACATACACATATTAAAGTAAAGTAACAGCCTGTTATTATGCCCACTGCTGGGCTAAGGCCTCCTATCTCCGTTTTGGAGAGAATGATTGGAGCTAAGACCTACCACGCTGCTCCAATGCGGATTGGTAGGTTACACATATCCCTAGAATTCTCTAGAGATATGCAGATTTCTTTACTATGGTTTCCTTCACCGAAAAGCGTGTGATAAATTGCAATTATCAAATAGACACAAAAGTTTTAATAGAAAAACTCATTGGTGCCTGCCCGGAGTTCAAACCCATGATTGTCCGTAGAGAGTCACACAGTCTCACCGCTAGGCTATCACAGCTATATACACATATTAATATTATATATTTAAAATATATGAATCTACACATTTACTCATAAATAAAGTATACACATACCGTAATAAATACAATATAGATGTACATTATTAATTTTCAAATAGGGTTTCTTGTTATTCTTACATAAAGAAACATAATTTTGACTTATTAAGCTCTGATAATCCAATAGAATACTATAAAAACACATTAAAAGAAAACGGATACACCATTGTTAATAATATCCACCCAAATTTCTGCACACGTGAAACTAACACCAAAAAGAGTTTATTAGATCACGTTTTAACAAATGTAAAAGACAACCAATTTCATTTAGCTATTATAGAATCTTCAATATCAGACCATAAACAGATCTATTTCGAAGTAAAAAAGTATGAACCGAAATGTAAACAGAAAATAAAATATGATGCCATAGATTACGTGAAACTGAGCAAGAGTATAAAGGAGATGGAAATAGATAAGGATAATGATGACTATGCTAAATTTGAAAATAAATTGTTAGAAAGCCTAGAAATGAGTAAGATAATAAAAGTTAAAATTTTGAATCCACCAAGACAAGACTGGATAGATAAAACTATATTAAATAAAATAAACAAAAAAAATGCTCTCTGGTATAAGTATAAAAGAAACCTGCAAAATGTCAATATAGAAAAAGAATTTATAACGCAGAGAAATATGGTCACGGAAGATATTCAAAGAATGAAAAAGGAGTACTATTTTAAACACTTTTCCCAGAGCAAAAACAAGCCAAGAAAAATGTGGAAGCTAATAGATAACCTAACTCATAATAGGGTAAAGGAAGTACTGGTACCAGGTAAATTACAAAAAGGCGATAGTATAATAACTAATGAAAAGGATATCTGTGAATATTTCAATGAATTTTTTTCAACTATTGGATCAAAACTTGCACAGGCAATACCTCTAAAGTATCATAATGACAAAATCTATACCTCCGCAGATGTTGATGCTAATCAAAGCAATTTCGGTTTAAAGACACTAAAATTAGCTACAAACGACGAAATAAGCAAAATTATTAATAAGTTGGATTCTAATTCTAGTTCAGGCATTGATAACATAAATACTAAATCCATAAAATGCATACAACATTCAATAGTTGAACAGCTTACGCGATGTATAAACGTTTGTTTGAAGCAAGGTCAATTTCCCGAAAATCTCAAAACTGCAAAAGTTACTCCTATATATAAATCAGGAAACAGATGTGATCCTAGCAACTATCGTCCTATATCTGTACTTCCTGTAATGTCCAAAATATTTGAAAAGCTCATATACTATCGTCTTGAGGCATACTTAAATTCTATTAATTTTATTTATTCGAAACAATACGGCTTTAGACCCAAATCTAACTCACTATCTGCAACTGTAGACCTAGTAACTAAAATAAAAAATAATATTGATGAAAAGAAAATTGTTCTCGGTGTATTTATAGACTTAAAAAAAGCCTTTGATACAGTTAGTCACGAAATACTATTAACAAAACTAAAGTGCATTGGCATAGCAGGAACTGCCTACAAGGTTTTTGAGTCATACCTAAAGAATCGTTTCCAAATAGTCAAGACTAAAGAACATCAAAGTTCCCCGAAATTAATAACATACGGAATCCCTCAAGGGTCCATCCTTGGATCTTTACTATTTCTGGTATATATTAATGGTATCAGTAAGCTTAACCTAAAAGGAGAATTATCACTTTATGCTGATGACACTAGCTTATTTTATTTTGGCCATAAATTAGAATCAATAGTACAGGATGCACAAGATGACTTAAACTTACTTAATGTCTGGTTTCAATGTAATTTATTAACACTTAATGT
This sequence comes from Morpho deidamia, assembly GCA_947086505.1. Classification (NCBI taxonomy): domain Eukaryota; kingdom Metazoa; phylum Arthropoda; class Insecta; order Lepidoptera; family Nymphalidae; genus Morpho; species Morpho deidamia. The sequence goes on from CAMTZC010000027.1 coordinate 9,379,861, forward strand.
CGACAAGACACACTACGTAATATTTGCAGCTAAAAATAAAAAAATCCCACATTTTGAACCATTACAAATTAATAAAACAATAATTACTAGATCTTATTCAGAAAAATATTTAGGTCTAATTTTAGATGATAAACTTACATGGAAGTCACATATACAGAAAATACAGTTAAAATTGATCTCGCTTACAGGAGCACTTCGAAACATTGTCCGCTTCCTACCAGAACGTGTACGTTATATAATATATAACTCATTAATTAAACCCCATATTGACTACCTAATTGAAATCTGGGGATCTGCCGCTAAAACTAATCTTAACAAAATACAAATAGCCCAAAACAAATTACTAAAAATTTTATTTCATTATGATTATTTAACACCGACCATAAAACTATATAAAGAAATTAAACTAATGGATATATCAAAAACATTCAAATATTACACATGTATTTTAATCAGGAAGATATTAACAAAACAAATACATACAAATATAAGATTCTCTACTAAAAACGAGTACTCGCACTTAAAAAGACTTAGAAGCTCGAGTAACATAATACTCCGCCCACCAAGGACCAACTATGGGAAACATAATATAACATTTCAAAGCGCTCAACTTTATAATAAATTACCCAAATATATCAAAGACGCTAAAAACATACATACATTTAAAAAAATGCTAAAAAAATATCTTTTACAATAAAAGTAAATACTATTCTTAATCTTATTTCATATTATATACTGATTACTCGTAAAAAAATGCTTTAATATTAAAAAAATTAGCTTGAAATAAAATATTTATACTTGCAGAACGTATAAAAAGTTAAGTTTATATTAGTACGATATTGCCACATCTAGGGACTTTAATTCATTAGCAAAGTGTATGATAGAATATTTTATTTTTCATTTTACCCACAAATGTATTATTTTATTTTGTTAGTAGTATTTGCTTATGACATTTTATGTTACGATATTAGTTTATTGTTTAGCGCGCTCTTACATGTGAAAATTGTACTTATTTAAGTTTTATTTTTAAGTTCTCATTTAAGTGAATGTAATTCTTATGAGAATAAAATTTTCTTAAACCGTAAGAAACACAATCTTAATTTACCTTTAGCAGCCACCGCCAGAGCGAGGCTTTGAGGTGATCCAGCTGGAGCACCCTGTACCGCTAAAGCTACGTGTGCTAAATCACCACCCATCTCTTTTCTGCAAACATTTTGAACATTTTAAAAATCTCATACGTGCATCATACATGACACGAAATCAAAGAATTCTTTTATAATAGCACTAGCAAAGCCCCGCGGTTTCACCCGCGTCCATACAGATCTCGTGGTAGTGGAAAGTCTACGAAATGGGACTATAGATTTATTTTGTAGATTATTAATTTATAAAAAATGGGTTTCATTAGTATTCTTGGTTTAAGACTTAACTCACCAAGTGTAGGCCCTGCTATAACGGTAGGTTAGGTTTGTTATGGCATTATTTGATTTCGATTTACATTCTTAAATTCGTAAAATCTTTTGATTGGGATGTCGGATTTTAATAATTTAAAAAGTATTTTACAGGTATTCAAACAGTTATTAATAAAATATCATGTAATGGGATAAGGATTAATACAGAATATATGAATAAAATGGTTTGATTATTGTCGGCACTTTTACCAACTTTTACAATGTAAAAAAGTAGTTATATTGGCATAACTATAATAGTTAGACATATGGTATCGCGGACTTTTTTGTGGATATTGATACGTTCTATAATACTGTAGAACATTTTTTTGTTCTATCATCAATAGTTTCCGCAGCGCACGCGAAGATAGATGTTTACGACTAAATTTTTACCAAGTTATAACAATTTTATTAGGGATCCCTATTTTTTTTGAAAATGACATATAGCCTATGTTGCTCAGTGAAAAAGCAGCTTTCCAATGGTGAAAGAATTTTTGAAATCGGTGCAGTAGTTTTTGCGTGAAAATGTAACAAACATACATACAAACAAACAAACAAACATACAAATCTTTCCTCTTTATAATATCAGTATAGACTAGCTGTGCCAGCGGCTTCGCCCGCGTAGAAATCAGCGTGTCACAATTTTTTTCTAGAATTCATATTTTAAACATAAAAGTAGTTATTGTGAGTTAATCATAATAGATAGAGAAATGCTATCGCGGACTTTTTTGTAGTAGTATTAAAGATCTACAATTCTCTAGTACATTACTTTAGCGTATCTCTGCTTGTATACACAGCGCACACGACTAAAGTTCCCAGCAAGCAAGTTTTTTAACAACTACGCGATCTCTTCAACGCAATTCACATAATACCGATATGTGCTATTTTACCTGAACCATCCGGAAGTATTTCACTATCTTTTGGTGAAAACCGTACAAAAATTCGTTCAGTACATTTTGAGATAATCGATTACATACAGACAGACAGCTTTTTGGGACTTTGTTTTATAATAAGTATAGATATTATGACGTCTAAAAATTTCCCGCAACTGTTTTAAAGTCTCTTCTCTCATTGGAAATGAGATCGGAAATCAGATGTTTTAAAGATATCTCTTATTTAGGACTGATGGGCGTTACCTATCAATTCTTCTACTACGTGAAACTCCGGAAAAGTGCAAAGTTCCGAAAAATCTAATACAGTATTCTTTTGATTGTCTATACAATATACTGATCTTACTGGCATTATTTGAACTATGTATTATTTGTAATTAAATTTATTGACACAACCATACCTAAGATTACAATATATTAAAATTATCTAGTTAATGAAAAAGCTATCAATTTCGGATTTACTACATTTACCTAATTTTGCTACGTGCCCAATAGTTAATAACCGATAAGTTAGTAGAAATCATAGTTTGTATATAGAAATCGGCTATACCAACCTCTTATTCTATCGGGTCAACCTGATTAGTTTGAAACAGAAATCAAACTAGCAGATGTCGTTTGAAATAAACCCTTGAACTAAACAATGTTAACATGAAGGCACTGAGACATAGTATAGTATGGTAAATATTTACCTTAGTTCTCCACCAAAGTATGTGCTCGCATCGCCTTTAGCTTCACCTCCAGATGGTAGCTGTAGATTCTGAGCTATCAAAGCTGCTTGTTCCTAAAATATTATATTATTGAAAATAATGGAAACAAATATTGAATATAAAATGTGTGTCTACTAGGGGTACTCGACAATTTGAATGTTTAAGTTCCCTCAGTAATGGAACATGTGTTTTTATTTGTTCTCGAAAAACATGAATTTTTTATCCTATAATGTTACCCCAGTGTACAAGATTTAATTGTGTTATCGATATTGGTTATGCAGCTTAGCCGTGAAAGCTCGACAGACAATATAAATAAATAAATACATCGGACACTTAGACACACGGTAGTCCGACCCCAAAGTAAGTAACTTAGTACTTGTGTTATGGGTGACGGACAACTGGTAGATATAAAGAATTTATTGGGTGTATATTTGTATTTAAGTATGTATTTAAAATTATATATGTAGTATATCTACCAGTTGTCCGTCAACCATAACACAAGTATTAAGTTACTTACTTTGGGGTCGGACTACCGTGTGTGTAAGTGTCCCGCATTTAATAAATTCCAATTCAAATTATTTTTTATTCAAGTTGGATTTTACAAACTCTTTCGAAACGCCAAATATTAATAAAGCTACCACTGTTTCGTAGAGGTGCATAAATAAATACCTGGCTACTTCCAACAACAGTTATGGCACAGCGTCCCTGTGTCAAAGTACCAGATGCAAAGTGCTGGAGGGACTCGGAGCTGATGTTGCCGATTCTCTTGGGTGAGATGAAGAGAGAGTTGCCAAGCCCCCGGCGGTAAGCTGCTTTGTGAAGCAAGTCTACTGCGCGAACCTGTTAAAAAGTTACGTTAATAGAAAAATAAGAAATATATATATGGGACACTTATATATATTTCTCGCGTTCACTCTTGACAGAGTGGTCGCGATTAATGATGTTTTGCGTCCGTTATTGTAGTTCTTGCAATGAGTCCTCATATTTGGTCTTCAAAATCTCTAGCACATTGGAGTACGGATTGTTGATATATATACGAGTCACATCGCGACTAAATCGACTTATAGTAGCCGCTATAAATAATGCACATCGAGGCTTAGAGAGAGAAAATCGGCTAGATTCTGCTTCATAGAGCATTTTCTCTGTCGCACTGACTGACGAACCCGTGCGAAACGTCACATACTAACTGAGTGACAGTGACAGCGCTCTACGAAACCGAACTGGCCGGCTGTTTCGTTCTAAACATCGATGTGCGTTATTTAATGCCGGGTTCTATACCTTTGTCTCTACCGAACTCTACCGCTCTGATCTGCAAATCTGCCGAAAAGTCGAACCTTATACTCAACTTAGTCGCAACGTGACCCGTATTTTTACAGATTAATAAATATGATTCGACAAAGTTTATAATATACCACGGATAGTTGAGTTGATGATCGTATCAGGTCCGTCCAACGCGTGGGGGACCTCTTGCCTTCAACATGCACCTAGACGAGTCATTCCATAGAATGTTCGTTTCGTTTAGAGAAAAATTATAATGAACTTATTTTTCTATAATCCGCGATTAAGTCAATAGAAAAAATATATAATGCCAAATGTAGAGTGAACTATCCAATTTCATACTTGCAGAATACGTAAAAACACCTGCACAAACCTCCATCGCCGCCATCACAATACATAAGCACAACACATGTTCATTATCACAAACTCAACAATCATTTCGGCCCGCAACCGAGGCATCATCAAATCGCAAAGGCGAAGCAAAATAATTTCCTTATTAGATTTGTATTATGGATGTCCAAAAAATAACGCCTAATTCTTTATATTATTTATTTAAGCCATTAAATTACCAATCATGTGATATTCTAATGCATTTGTTTCGCAACATGGGGTCCACGCCTCTTAGGTGGCAATTTGATTGTTAAAGGTGAAAATGACATTAGTTTAAACTAGACTCTAGGCCATTACAATACAATGCTAAATTTCAATGTAAAACTTAACGAAATGAGTAAATTCTTCTTCCTAAAACCTATCATTTAAGTTTCGTAGGTCAACAATTCAATTTTTTAATATTAAAAGTTATGTTACCTACATAGGGAAGCATAACAACTGTAGAAAGGTAATTTATTTATAGTATTTATTCCATAGAACTACCCAAAGTTCACGTGTAATTAGAGTATAACATAGTTCTACTTCATAGGGTTCCTAATAGTACATAATAAAACAATACATAATACATACACAATTATACATCATAATACATAATGCTAATAAAAGGTAATGATTGTACAATAACTGACTAAGTCATTTTTCTAATGTATTTATGACGCTTACATAGAATTTAGTTTTTTAGGATCTTAATTAAATCAAAATTGGTCGATATGGCGAGGATGTAATTAAACTCTTGAATGTGAACTATGTATATTGTAATAATTATATAGTATTATATAAAATATAGGACGGAAGGCTTGGAGCTAAGACATACAACATTACTTGTATGTGGATTGGTAGGTTAAACATATACCTAGAATTTTCGAGAGATGTTCAGGTTTCGTCGCGATGTTTTCCTTCACCAAAAAGCTTGTGATAAATTGCAAATATCGATTAGACACATGAGTTTTAACAGAAAAACTCATTGGTGCCTGCCCGGGATTTGTACCCTTGACCGCTCGAAAGATTCGATCTCACCGCTAGGTTATCACAGCCGCCTATTTCTAACGAAATTATTAAGTGTTAATTCATCATCCTCTTGCCCTTATCCCACTCTAACTGGTGCCGGCACGACATGTTTTCACATGATTTGGTATATTATGCTACCTTGATATTATACTACCATCTGCCTGACGTCAACTTGCCTTAGACGTAATTTAAGACCCCTCGGTAAGAAAGAGATTGGACTATTCTACTCAAGCGGATACAACACCGTGGGTCAACTAACCTTAGTCGCCTTTTACGAAACCTAGGTAAGAAATGAGGGGGGTCAACTCAGGCGGATACCACACGGCGAATTATTAAGTGTTAATTATGTGACATAATATCAGTTAATGTAATATGTTCCCTGTCCAATAAAAACATCATTAGATTTCTTTGAGAACTTTTCCAGTCATATTTACTAGCATACCTTAAAAAAATGCAAAATGTTATTCATTCAATCTGTTTGTAGAGGCACTACAAAACAAGTTATCCAATTGTCCTAAGAATTATGAACTATCTCCTTTATCATTGCTTACAGAAGCTGCATTTCTGTTTCTTAAATTTTTTTTTAAGAAATTACTTACTTGTGGAGGAATAGAAACAAGGTCAAACTTCAGGCGTGGAACATTGTCACTTAGCTCCCATGGTCTGAATTCCTGGTTTGACACAAGATTGTTTAAGTACTCAACAGCTTCATTTAAATTGTCTTGAGTAGTCTGAAAAATAAAGCAACAATTATAAAAAAGATTATACCAACACAAAAAATGGGATGAAAAAAAATGTTTCCAAATAATACAAAAAAAGGGCAAAATATGTCAACAATAATATGATAATTTTCATTTATGTACAAGCTATTCACTATAAATTATAATAGTTTCTTCATTAAAATAAAGAAATATATTTGTTAATTAATATGTCTATAGACCTTGTATTAAAACTTAGTCACTTAGCAGACATTGGAAAGTTCTATGAATGAAGTATCTGTTTATTAAGATTGAAATCTGCTCTATCATGAATGCTGCTCGAAAGGACTGGGAATGATGTTCCCATGTTGATGTTATAATGATGTTATAACTGTTAAGTTCTTTGGATGGGCAATTTTACACTCAAAGATACATTTTGTTCAGTCCAAAGTCAGAGTCAGAGTTTCCAATTTTATTGTTACCAGGTAACAATTCTAAAATCGACTAAACATGAACCCTCAGCTCCAGGCCTTTTAAATGCAATGCTAGATTTCAGTGCAAAATTTAATGAAAAAAGGAAATTCTTCGTCCTAAACCAATCATTCAAATTTTTATTGAATTTTTTATTATTAAAATTTATTATATTGCTTAAAATAATTTTAAAGGGCATTACATAAAAAAGATTGGGAAACACTTGTTTCGTCTTTTCTCTGGATGAAAATACAAACATGTACAAAACTAGGTAAATCACTACAAATTTGTGTTGGATGTCACCTAAATCAAAATATGTTTACATATCAGTTAACAAGGAGTTTAATTATACAGTATAAAGGGAGTGTGAATTCAATTCGAGTGAGTACAGCAGTCATACATACTTCCAAGGTGTGGAAAATAAATTCACGGTCTCCAGAAGCTGTGACAGATGCTCCAACTTGTGCAAGTTGTCGGGAAATCATGAAAGCACTAGCATTTTTGGTAGTAAGACCTGCTGCAGAACGGAGTGCATGGGAAATGCCAAGCTCTGTTTGGGGCTCATAACGAGATCCTGCTCTGTAAAAGATAGTTGCTCATATAATCTTTTAATTAATTGAACTTAAATTGTTGTTTAAATTTTCATTCAAACACAAAGTAAAAAGAAGAGTAAAAACTAGAGTATGACATCAAAATTTTAAAATGATATTCATAAATCTTCATCACAGTAAATCTCCATAGTATTTTTTTTTTATTGTCTTACAACATATTGCAAAGTTAATATCATTAGCACAATTATGTTTGTAAATATATTCTACAAACTTTGTGATTTATAATAAGTACCATATTATCCTTCGCTATCACCTAGAAAGACCTATCAAGATTGTCTCTATGTTTGTAATGTTATAACAGACCACCTACTAAACTTATAAGTATTAATAAGATTATTAATACCAGTCAGTTAGTAATTCAATTTTATTATTAATTAATTTGTAATTAATTCTTCTTTTACTGTATTAATAATATATATCATAAAAACATCTGATGATATTTAAAATAATGTTCAACAGCAGCATAGCAGGATTTCTTATTTGTATAGCCAAATTTATATATTGGTGAAATATTATATAATTTTTCATAACTAATTGAATTATCACTAATTGTTATTAATTTAAAATTTGCAAGTGAGTGCAATTAACATTTATTGCATTTAGAGACAGACAAGTGGAATTGTCATTTACAAAATAATCTACAGTTACTTACTTGAAAGCGATAGTTACTCGTGTAATTGGCGAGCCATTGTCTAAAGCAGCAACAAATGTTTTATTGCCTAGGACACTGGATTGAATCCTTACATCTTTTTTGACGGCTGGTGCAGCTTGAGCGTAACCTCTGATCTGTAAGAATTTTTTTAAGGGAAATGAATAGTACAGTTAGTTAATTAATCTATATTGTTATAAAATAATTAATTTTTTTCCCAATTATTAAAATACCCAATTCTTAATTATCCTAAACTATCTTTACTTACTTCATAGCAACTATTCTGGAAGCATATGGGAAAATAGTTATGAACTGAGTGTGTTTGTAATTGTTTTGCACTAAAGCTTTATATTAGGACGCATTTTATAATAAAAAAGGGGGTTTATTTTTCCTCAAGCTTTTACATAACAGCCCTTTGACATAAGGGTATTATTTTTGAATGTTTGTCTAATATAAATTATTTACCTTAATATTGCGAATAATGGGGTTCACAAGCGCCTTTGACGACATTTTTCTATAAATTTGGCAACTTTAAATATTTTAAGCACCCTGTTTCGGAATAGCAATGGCCTTCAAAATTGACTATTTGATAATTGATTGACTTATGTAGTTTTACCAACTATTATTAAGAAAGTACCTTGTCTATGCTAAGAATATAATCGATATTTAAATACCTAGTACCAAAGAATACTAAGTAAAATACCAAATGCCTTACTAGTCTATGCTTATGTAATATCAGACAAATGAACCTGATAAATTCAAAATATCTTGTATTAAATGGTTTATTGTTTCACAGATAAAAAGTAATAAATACAAAGAGTTTTGGTATTAAAAAGATACAAAACTCTTTGCTTATAATATTTTTATGCTGTCACAAAAACACACATTTTATTAGATTTTTATAAATGTTCAGCTAAAAGTTAGTGCATGTAGTACAGTGATTCAAGCCAACCAGTAACTGGATCCTTAAATATCTTTTTTTCGGAGAGAACGATAAATTTATTTGTTGTGCTCGGTATTACAAACATTTGATACCTTGGAAATTGGGGAGGTCACTTGTTTGGGACATGCGTAGACACGTTGGCAGCATCCCATATTCAAGGGACCTCTACTATGGCGGGAGCGGCAGCTAGCAGTGCAGAACATGCCAAAAGGCGCAAAGATAAAGACATAGACAGAAGCTTCTTTTTTGTGCCTTTTGGTGTGGAAACCTTGGGTCCATGGGGCCCGGACGCTCATATCTTCTTCAATGAGCTGTCGAGAAGGCTCGCAGAGCGGACCGGGGACCCGATAGCTGGCAGCTACCTTACGTTACCTTTGAATGGCCAAACTTATTCGTTGGCCAAGGCAAGTTTGGTCATTCAAAGGGGTAATGCTGCCAGTATTTTGGGAACCTTACCCACTGCAATGGGATCGACGGTTTTGATTTAGTGTAAATAGATGTAAATATGTATATATAAGGTAGAGCTGTGATCGCCCAGCGGTGAGACCGTGCGATTCTTACGAGGGGAACACGAGTTCAAACCCGGGCAGGCACCACTGAGTTTTTCTATTAAAATTCATGTGTTTAATTGATAATTGCAATTTATCACACGCTTTTCGGTGAAGGAAAACATCGTGAGGAAACCTGCATATCTCTAGAGAATTCTGGAGATATGTGTAACCTACCAATCCGCATTGGAGCAGCGTGGTAGGTCTTAGCTCCAACCCTTCTCTCCAGAAACGGTGAGAGGAGACTAATCCCAGTGGTGGAATGTAACAGGCCGCTACTATGTATATATAATTTTTGTTTTCTTTTTTTTTAATTTTTTGTATTATTGGTTATAATTTTGTTTTAAGTTTTTATATGCTAATTATAATTCCACCTTTGTTTATTTATTGAAATAAATTTGATAAAAATTAGTCACGAAAAGTATCATTTTACTTGTTAACTTTTTATTAGTTGATAGTGTTTAAAGCTGATTATTACAGTGTATAATTTAAATGAATGTCTTAGGAATCATCGCAAAATAAAAAAATATTCACATTTAATTAAGAGAAAATGTAATTAAGCGCGGGTTACTTTTGCTTTGCTCTATGTCCGTGTGAAGTCAGATGAGTTACTCAACCTAACTCGTATAGTAAAGTGTCCTATGAATATTTCGACTAATTTACGTTTAATATGTTGATTTACATTTTTTATTCATGCTGTATGAGTGGATCTGCTATTTCAAGGTAGCATAGACCATATAAACCATAGATTACCAACTTAATTAACCATAGATTACAAAGATATAGTTTATTTCAATTAGCAGTCTATGACGGGTACCATAGACTGATAACTAAATTGGTATCAATTGGCATAGACTACCTACTAGCTGAATGAAATGGTATTTGGTACATTAATCAAATAAATCAATAATCTATGCATTAATCTGACATCTATGTCTGTCATGTCAATAGGCGCCAATTTTTATTGATGTAAATTTTACAAAAATTCATACATAACTTGCTATAATTGTGATTAATCATTTAGAGTAAAACGCAATATCTTCCCTGGTTCATCGATATCCTATGCTATGATACCTATGTAAATAAATGTGCAAAATAGATAGATAAAGTATGCAGGGTTGGTATATGAATTTCAGAGACGACTTCATATATGAAATTACTTTATTTACATTTAAATTTGAATCTGTAATCTTAATGTTTGCAGGATAGTGATGCCCAAATCGTTGAACACTGTCGTAAATGAGGTAATATCAGATAAAGCGTGGTTCTCGCCTAAAAATAAACACCAACGCGTGCTGAAATCAAAAGAAAATATATTGAAGTCCAAATGCAATAGAGAACTTAAGAAGAAGCTAAAAAAATACAAGTTAAGAAGAGATGGAATAGAGGATCCTGATATTTTAGATGTGTCCAAAACCTTAATAGAATTTTTAAGAATTAAATCACCAAGTAATCAGGGTGTCAAAGATCTAAACGAAAGTGAAGGAATAAATCCAGGAAATTATCTAATGAGAATGGTCAGAAGAAAAAAATCCTGTCTGTCTGAACCATCTATGATAAATAATGACATGGGAAAAAATCAAGAAACTGTGGTGTCCATTTTGCAAGATGAAGTAAATGATCCGAAAAATATGGATGCATTTAAGGTTATGATGGATGCTAGAAATAAAAGTATTGGTAGTAACTCACCAGGCAAGGAAAAAATAGAAGTACCTGAATTGCAAGAATTAATAGACAGAAAAGTAAATAGGGCTAAAAGAGTTCTGACACTTCAAAAATTGGCTGTATCTAAAGGTTCTTTAAAAAATAAAGAAATTGAAGAACATAGAGATGTATGTGTGCAAAAGAAAATGGGTAAAAGAGCACAAAGACTTAAAGCTATGATAACAGGAACTGATAACAAAGATAAAAGCAAAATTGATAATAATTGTGCTGATATGATATCACTCACAAATAATAATGAATTTTCAATAAAACCAACACTAAAGAAGTCTTTGAAGTTTTGCAACATATTTGATAATGCAATGGAAGTTATTGATCACACTGATCAACGTGAAAGCTTACCTGTAGAAGATATTGAATTTTTAAAAAAATTATCACCATCTATCAGGAAAAAAGAAAATATGCTGAGTTATTTTAATAAAGTTTGTCAAGATGATTTAGAATATGATAAGAACAACTGCCTTACTAAAATTAATGATATGTCTGTAATAAAAGTTAAATTCAATGCAAAAAATAAAAAGAAAACTAAAAAAATAACACAAGCAGTTGAAAGTTTACATGTTTCACCTAAAATTTTAGATAACAATACTGGTACAAACTGTAACTCAAGTAGGCCGCCTAATAATTACAAGAGGTGTAAACGGAAACATTTAAATATTGATGAAGGAACCCCTGGAATGTCACCCTTAGAAACACATGATGCTGTAAATCTGGTTAGTGAAAACAGACCAAAAAGGAATGTCAAAAAACCTATTAAGTATTCAGAAGATACACAAATATTTAGTTCTGATGAAGAATTTCATATATTCACACCGAAAAAGAAAAAGAATGAAAAGAATTTAAAATCTACAGCAGTTGAGGATAAAAAGAAAAATAAGATTACTAATGGAACAGACATTTTAGAATTGACAAGTAAAGATGAAAGAAGGCAAGTAAAATGTAAAAAAGCGTTAGTGATAAGTAAAAAAAAAACAGTCATCAATAATTCCTCAAAATCAATAAAATTAACTGACAAAAAAGATGTGAAATTGGCACCAATCTTTTTGGCAAAAATGCAACTTTCTCCTGCAGATATTGAGGCTAAACAAAAGTTTTTGAATAGTGGAGTCCCAGATAAGCTGAAAAAGAAGGTACAAGAAACTCCTAGTGTTATGAATTTTGATATATTTCCACTTGTAGTTCATATTCAACAGAATAAGTTTGATGTAAATTCTTCTCAGCATAAAACAAAGGATTGGTGTAATATTTTTAATAATGAACATTTTAGTGGTATACAGAACAATTACTTATTTAAAGACCTGCTAACATTAAAAGAAAATGATGTTGTTATTACTCCTGTTGTCAAAGTGTTAAAACCTGAACAAATATTAAAAAGTATGAAAAATTCATATCCAAAGTTTCCTGTTTATCGTACATATAATTTGCTACAAGGAAAAAGCAAAGGGGAATTTACAGATTGTAGTTATCAAGACGTAGATAATAGTATTGAAATAGTTAATGGTTGTATAGATCCAATTAATGAAAATCCTGACCAATTAAATTGGTGCGATAAGTATAAACCCACATCTTCAAAACAAATTATTGGTAATTTTGAGAGTATAAAAGAATTGAAAAAATGGCTTGAAACTTGGACTGAAAATCTATCTAAAGCAAAACAACCAACAAGTGACAGTTCTGATTTTTCTGATTTCTATCACTCAGATACAGATAGTAGAGATACAGTAAAAAATTCTAATAATGTAATTATATTGACAGGGCAGACAGGGTCTGGTAAAACTAGCAGTGTTTATGCTGTAGCTACTGAGCTAGCTATTAAAGTTATCGAAGTAAATGCTAGTAGTAAAAGAACAGGTAAGATAATGTTGCAAGATCTTCAGGAAGCCACACAGTCACACAAGGTGGATAGGGGGAAGAGTGGATCTGAAAGCTCTCAAAAATACCAGGAAGAAAAGTCAGTAAAAATAAAAAAGGTTGGCAGGCCTAAAACAGTACACAATGGTGAACAGAGTAAAAGAGTGAAACTGAAAAAGGTAAATCAGAAGTCAAACAATATATACCAAACACAAACACTAAGTCAAGAAAGTGGCAGAACTGGGATGTCACTTATTTTAGTAGATGATGCTGATATAATTTTTGAACAAGATGATGGATTTTGTTCAGCTATTTCACAATTAATTCAATCGTCCAAACGACCTGTGATCTTAATAACGTCTGCCTTGTCTTGTCCACATTTGCAGAAATTTTTACACAATGGAAAAGTTCTCCATATGCAGGCATACCTGCCTAGAATGCTTGGCACTTGGTTAGATATTATGTGCTTAACAGATGTTGGTAAATGTTGCAATGGGTTAGGGGCAAAATTTTTAGACTTTTTTAAGGGTGATATAAGAAAAACAATTAATTGTTTACAGTTTTATATGAGTTCATCCAGACATTCAGACCAAGATGATGAACTTACCCATGTTAAATATAACATTGAAGATGAAAACTCTAGCATGTCTTGGGCATATCAAGAGTATGAAAGTGAAATGCCTATCTCTGAAAATATTAAAGCTGAAACTATGATTGATAAATACATGCAACTATTACATTTTGATGGTGCTTTTAACAGTTTTAATGTTTGGTGGAATTTGAATAATCATTATAATGATTGCAACATTAATATTGAAAAAGGCATAAATGAAGACATTGTAAAGGAGAAAAACACTGCAGAAATGAGTAAAACATTTCATATATTAGATACACTATCTATGATCGATTATTTCGACCATAACTACTATGGGGACACAAATATCACTACAACTCCATGGTATAAATCTGAGACACCCAGTTTATCAGAGAAAGAGAATTTTGACTATTACAATAAGTCATCCTCTCTTGGAAAAGAAATTGCTGATATATTATTAGCAAAGACTACAGCTCTAAATCTAAACAAATATGAGAAGAGATTTAAATTTGAGCCACCTAGTTTGAGTATACAACGGTTAGTAGTGTTAGTCATCACTTTCATTTTACTTAACTATCATTTAGATGTATAGACTTACAGCTTCACTCAGTCCTCGCCTGCGGGGAGACAAGGGCGGAGGTAGGATCGCCTTTCTCGGCGATTGAAGACAACAGGTTACAATTGCACAATATATTAATTTATATACTAAGTAACACTTATAATCTAATTGCAGCCCTTAAGGTGAAGCACAGCAATTAATTAGGTATTAAAACTAACAATGAATTTTGGAATTATCAAAACGTTAATGATCATTAATGGTCGTTATTGAATTTTACGTTTTTAATGCAACTTAAATAATATAGCAAGTTGTGAATAAAATTGTTGCAAGATTTCATTGTACTGCAGACACATTTTTATAATAGGGTTGTAATATGAGATGTTATTTTTAAAACTTTATTTATTCTCTTTATTAGCATTTTAAAAAATTGTTTTATATATTCAGCTTGTTATATTTAATATAATAATATATTTTCCAGGAATAGAGACAAGTTGGTTGCTCGGCACAACAAGTTATCTACTTACCTCAACACATCATCAGTATTAGACCATCGCGCATTAGCATTAGATTATTGGTCAGCTTGTAGGTCTATTTGCAGGATTGAGAAAAACAAAACTGATTCTAACATTAAAAGGAACAATCGTTTCTGTCACTACTTGAAGTCATTAAATATACTCTGCAAAAATGATTTTTTTGATAGTCTTGCAGATAGTCTTAGCTAGTGTTGTATGATTTTAGTGTAGTGAAGGTATATTAGATCAATTTAGAAAAAAAAATTTTTTTTCGTCATTAGTAACGGTTAAAAGAGAAAAAAATTAAAATGTTGAAATGTTAAATGACAGTGGTGGTGATTAGACAGGATTTAGTTAAAACTTCATTTTTCAATTAGCGGCCTTTTATTATCTTACGGTTGGACGAAGATCAATTCTCGACTTGATAAAATAAATATATGAGATATTTACACACACGGTCGTCCGTACCCAAAGTAACTTAATACTTGTGTTATGGGTGACGGACAACTGGTAAATATACTACATATATATATTTAAATAGATACTTAAATACAAATAAACACCAGGCTCGAAGAACCAACAAATTGTTTATAGATAATGTTGGCCCTCGGCGGGAATTGAACCCGCGACCTGCGGAGCAGGGTCACTACCCACTGCGCCAACGGGAAAACCTTTTGTTTTTTTTTAATATTGCGCCCTAGACGTGTTTCCGTTTCTCTTATAGACTCTTTTCTCGCTCTCTTAAACTTTATTTTCATAATTTCTGTCTATATTTAGTTGAAAATTAAGAAAATTCGCTAATTAGTTAAATGGCCCTAATTTAGACAAAATACATAAAACGTTGTTATTCAAATCAACGCATTTTTGCAGCAAACTAAACTTTTTCATATTTATATTTTATCAGTTTTATCTTTTTCGTTTGTTAGAGCCTTTTTATCGATTGACGTTTTGATACACTGTTTGAAAAGGGAAATATTAAAACATAAAAATAATATACAAATGAGTGTCGTCCAAAATTATGGAATTGGTGGCAAACACTTTTAAATAAGTAACTTAAATAAGTTTTTAATTTTACCTAAAAAAATAATTGATAATTGAAAGATTGAGATTCATACGACGGTAGAGAAATTGGAGAAAAGAAAAAAAGGTATATCATTGGTGGGTAGTGTAATTTAAATTACTGCAATGATCTTGTACATTTACTTGTAGTAATTAATTGTAATAAATTTTTAGCTATAACTTAATTGTATTTAATTTTGTGTCACATTTTTATATTGTAAAATTTTACTTTAATCGGTAATAGCGTAGTCAAGTAAAAAAAAAGGGTAAGGGTATTTTGATTGCGTTAAAAATCTGTTGTTAAAAATTGTAGCAAGTATTTAATGCATTAAGTTATGCATTGATCATTCATATGTATTATTTTATTATTAAAATAAATTTTCTATTGTAGGTATTGACTATGTGAAACACTTAAGCTATGATCTTTATTTCCTTCTGCTTCTGCTTCTTGAGAACGTTATGACATTAATGCTTTACCTATATCGCCTCTGAATTAATTCAACGAAATTAATCCCAATAGAAAAAAGAGATAAATATAAGATATGTATAACAAACATAAAAAGTTATTAATGAAGAATTATAATCGTATAATAATTATTTTTGTTTATCGAACAACACGTCTAGATTTGGATATAATGATATTATTTCATATTATGTATACTGTGCCCCATTGTCCATGCACCAGTAAAGGGTACGTATTAGATAGACATATACAGCACCAAAATTTGGAACTTGTCTGAATGCAATCTCGTCGGGAGTTATCGATATTGCAATTATCCATGATAATTGAAATATCGACAATAAAAATTCAATCAATACTCTGTATGTAGCTCATACAACTAACATGAACTATAATTGTAGCATATAATTTCTGAATATTCTCTACAAATTTGTAATTTGTCTACTAAGAAACAAATATCTTTCACGATTTCTCGTTCATACAGAAGAGTTCGTTTGTTAATTTATCTATTGACTACTATCATGTTATATATTGCAATTTTAGGTTAAAAAAATGTATTATGAATTCACCTAATATAGGATTGTCAGAATAAAACATTGTCATAAAATGGTACCTATTTTCTACCTTTACTTTATATCTTTACTGATTGACTCATCGTGACATACTGTAAAACGAAATTCCCCTCCGCATTCGCCCGTCTGTTCGCGATAAACTGTAAAACTACTGAACTGTTTTTTATGTGGCTCACACCAATAGACCGAGTTTTTTAAGATGAAGGGTTTCGTGTATAGTGTGTGTACATAACAATATTATATACACTATATAACTTAAATATTCATCTTCATTATCATTATCGCAAAAAAAAACCTGGATTTAGTTTCAGGAATACTCTACCTTCTGGGGCGCATTGCTAATAAGTATTTAATAAATAGTACAACAGGAAATAAAATCTTTTTCTTTATTTCATTTAGACTTAAATTGTATTGTCTATGTATGCAATTCAAGTCAAAATTAAATTTAACTTTCATTTTTAACTTAAGACGCATTGGATTTGCTTTAGATTGGGTAAATTGTATATAAATGAAATGCCGTAATAAATTCCAAATTTCAAAAACACATCCGACGATGTGATTATTGACGATAAATCATCATTTCTTTTATCCCCGTCAACCGGATCTCTTCATGGGATCTCCACACGATTTTGTGCCATTGCTAGAGCTGGAAATAGCGAGGCTGCCGGAGACTAGGAGCTTTGGTTAATTGTGTGTGACCATGAAAGCTTATTATGTTTGCACAAGCAAACCGTAATTACAAAATTACCGCTCTTGGCATGCGGTTTGGCGATCGAAGTACTGACCATGTCGAACCGACAGTGCTGCTGGCCACTGTCGGTCTGTTAGTATTTGGGTCAGCTACATGGTTAATGATTATACCGCCATTACTCGGTCGTCAGAGCCTCGTTGGTCTATCTGCTGGATGCACCAAGAGCAGGTGAAGTTGTCACTTGAAGAGACTTAATGGGACGAGCCTCCCCCTTACACCCCATTTAACTACGTTATTTTAACAAATTAATATTTAACTAGAAGATAACTTACTAAGTTAAATGACCTCTTATCTATTCGATAATTACAACTTCATTAGATTATATAAAGAAAAACACTGGTCATTTGTTAAAATATTTTAAAAACAACATTTGCCCGTGACTGCTTACGCGGCGGGTAAATAAGATTTAAAAAAATCAGCTTTTCTTTTTCAACCAATGGATATTCACTTCTGGACAAAGACGTGTCTTTACGGGATCTCCACACCCCTCGATCTTGTGTCGCTTGGATCCTGCGGCACATTATTTTATTTTACATTTATGTATTTATTTTATTAAAATATGTTTTCTTCTTAGTCTTTTGTTAAATAACAAGGTGAAACCGCTACGGAATTGAACCGATATCTCCACAATGCAATAACGTTAAAACCTTTAATGTCCTTAATTTGCTTATGATGTTTAGCAACTGTTCCAATTATGAAAACAATTCTAGTTTGTCAAAATTGTTTGCCGAGAATTACCAATAGTGTTGTCCAAAATTCAGTACAAAACAAAATCCATAAAAAATCCTGTTAGTGCAAATTTTCAACTCTAGATTTACAATTCTATTAAAGTTTTTAAATTTTGGCCTAATTTAAACGAAGAAGGACAAGATAGAATGTGAATGTTTGGATAGAATGTACTTTCATGAATGATTTACAATATAAAGGGGTTACAATAATTAATCTAGATCATAACTAAAAGAAGCCTAAGCCAGCTGAATTCTGAGTACACGTGACTCTGATTTTTCTTTGTATAGGTATTAACCTCAAGAGTAATTGGATAATTTGTTGCTTATCAAACGTTGTCATATATTTTTCACGATAAAAATTTCTGGTAGTTGGAATTTACTTAATTCATGTAACCTTTATACTTTTAGATAATTATAAATTCCCGAGTTAACCGGTATCAGCCGAATTATTTATCAAGAGAGTGAAAACATCTGTAAAATATTACAAGAGAAACAATTCTATTTATATATTACATCAGTTTAATATCAGCTATATACATAGTGATATTTTCCTCGACGAAGTTGCCAGTATCTAAGTTTTTTTATATAGACTCTTAATTTAAATTGCTATAATCTGCGTAATTATATATCTCTGTTGCTAACTGAAAGATTGTGTATTTGTCTTGGATTATTTTTCTTGTACATCTTAGTTTAAAAAAAATTAAATATTATGGGCCCCAAATTATTCGATAACCGATCGGTTCTGGTATGGCTTGCACGCCTTGCAGTATTAATCTCTTCACCTACTCTTTGTATGCGTTTCCAAAAGTTGCTTACATTTGGGATAGTTTTTTAAAATCATTTCTTTCAGAGACCCCCAGACTAACAGGCATTTAGTTCAAAATAATGTAGTCGCAAGGGCCTAACGTCTCACAGTGTTGTCTGGAGGCATTATTGACTCAACCGTCTTGTCATCAGTACCAGTACTTAAGGAACATCTGGTAGGGTTTTATAAATAGCATTGTCTTGTTTGTGCCTTGTCGTTGATAACGAGAACATCAGGAATCCGTACTCGACCAATCCACATTTTCCAGAATCTACCAATCTATCTGTGGATGTAGAAGATTGCTTTATGTATCTTTTTTACTTTGTTATTTTATGCGATGGCATATTAAAAACGATTAATTTAAGCCATCGCTTATCGATACCTAAATAATTAATCAATTAATCGCAAATGTTTTTTTCTTTTATATTTTCCATCTCGTTGATCAGAATAGACCACCCTCATCTTTTACCGAGGTGTCTTAAAAGGCGACTAACATAAATTGACCCTTCGTGTGGTAACCGGTTGAGTAAAATGGACCACCCCCTTTCTTACCAAGGGTTCGTAAAAGACGACTAAGGTAAGTTGACGACACGCAGGCGGCCGGTCGTAAAATACGTGTAACAACATGTTTGTAACATGTTGCGGCGACCTCACTTAGATTGGGATAAGGGCAGGAGGATGATGATGTTTTTTCTTTCATGCTTGACTTGTTTTGCACTATAACATGAGTAAAATTGGTCATTGGTCTTTCTATTGAGTTATAATACTATAGTAGGGGCGCTATAGGCAGGCCTGTTGGTGATAGTGACACAATAACTAATGGAAGGAAGATGATACTCGTATACTTCATCTTTGTTTAATCACTCATCAAAAAGAGAGACAGATATACTCTCATTTGCTTTCTTTTACATTTTGGGCTATCTTTCCTCATCTAATTATAATAACTGTAAGTAAAAATTACGATTGAAATACAGTCCACAGACAACTTTGTTCATTCTTTAACAATAAACGCTTCTAATGTGACTAAATAGCATGAAAAAAAATTGTTTAGTATTGGTATCGAAGCTGTGCCTCGGAATTTAATGATTATCTAAAAGTATACCATAAACTACTAACTATTAACCATTAACATTGATCAAATGGTGATAAAGAGTATAATTTTTGCTTGTATTTAGGTTTGTAAATAGACGTGGGAATGAGATAATTAAATGATTATTTTACACTATAATGCGCATTCAAACGTTTAATGAGGTTGCCTAGCCGGTAATTACTAGTGTCGATCTAGAACAATATTGACGTTATCAAGAATAAAATACAGCAATTTCCATGTTAGAATTAGTAGGTATTGTATATTATAGATATAATATTTTTCAATGAATGCCATTAATTCAAATAAGGTGCTTGTTGAGAAACACAAAATCGAAAAAAAATTTATGACTTAAAGTAAATTATATAACAAAAGTCCTGATAGAATTATTTTGTATGATGGATCTCCGCAAAGTAACACCTAGTTCCATAAATTAAATTATATAAATCAACAAGCTCTACCCGCACACAAAAGTAATGATAAAAATCCGCATTTAGACAAAAATTAAAGGCTAAATAAATACTTTACTCATTGTACTATCCGTGTTTATACATTATACATGCAGGATTCGTGATCGATATGCATTATCAACCACCATCGCCATCACCGCACTTAGCTCCACAAACCTGAAGCTTAGCTTTGCGATTTTGTCGTTAGGTCTATCTCCTGATGATGCTTCGGTTCTGGGGCGAAACGATTGTTGAGATTGTGGTCGTGAATGTGTGCAGTGGAATAGTTATCGGAGGGCTAAACGGGGCAATGCTCCAATAGGCAACAGCTAAAATAATAAATGAAGAATTAGTAATTATCATGTACGGAGTTACCAGAATAATTAGTTTTTCCGAATGTTCCTTTTCAACCTGTCCTTAATAGATTTCATGTGGTAAAAGTAATTAACAATATTTCACCTGGTACTAGCTTCCGCAGATTATCAGTAACGTACCATTTTTTAGTTAAGTGGATGGAGATCTCTCAGATACATATATTATTTCTTGTGTAAGTGTGTGAGAACTTAAGAGTAATTTAGTTAATTATCCTTTTCCAAGAGGAGTAAAATGGTTTACAAGCATATTAATGTAAATATTTATCATAGAATACTGCTAGTAATTAATTAACTGGTACCTACTACACTATTAATTTTAAAATATTATATACCTAGCATATTAATATGTAATGCTGCTAGAGATCCGAATAAATAAATAGAACACAATTTGACCGTGTGTAGTTAATATCGGTTAATATATTTGTGGCATTTTTAGTAATTTTTATTTCCTGTCTTGATTTGTGACGTAAATATGAAAACGCCTGGAAACGCCGTGTTTATTATATTCTTCGTTGTTATTTGTCACAACAAGATAGGGGCACTATTATGAAAAACATTAATTATCTTTTCAGACAAAAATAGAATATGTAGTTACATACAATGTATTTTTTTTTCATTTATTTTAACATTAATTAAAACTTAAGATTGCGTCTGTCAAGTAAGAATAATTTATAGGAGTTAATTGTTTTTATTGTCAATAACAATCTATTTTATATATAACCTATTGCACTTTAAAATATATTATAGCCATTTAAAGCTCGTAGCGATTTCCAGAACGATAACGTAATGTACCTAATGGCTAACTGCGTTTTCTAGTACCGCGAAGAAGAAATTTTTTAAAGGCCGTAGCTAAGCGGTCGCTAACACTGGCGCCGGCCTGGGGTTATCGGCAGGCGCGTGCTGTATGCCTGTCGTCGACGCCGCGACGTACATAAATATACCGTAAGGAGTAATCACACATTAGTGTGTAAAGTGCGTCAACATTCAACAGACGAAATGGTCAGAAGTAGTATTCGAGGCGATATTTGCGGTTATTGCAACGCTTGTGTCCGTATACGATTATGTACGGCGAGAGGCCGGAGCCCGGAGCCACTAGAATGCGCTTACAAGCACATTTTGGAATCTTATGGTAAAGAAAAACCTGGGAAAGAATTGTACGAAACGCCGAAACCAGTGTGTGCTTCTTGTAGATGGACTTCCGATGCTCAATTTCCGGAAACTCCGCCTTCTTCAAGTGATCTTAGCTTAGAATGGAGTTCCCAATCTACACATAGACCTCGTACGCGACGACGCAAGAGGTAGTTTCTTATGTAGAATATTTTTGGATTTAATTCACCATAACTGAAAATGAAGTCAGATATGTAACTTTATGGGAGTCGTAGCAGTTACGTCTTCCAATTTGCTAGTCACAATTTTGTATACTGGTGGCCGATTTATGTAAATAGTATATTAATTTTATTGAATAAATTATCTTTTACAATACCTATATTGTGTATATTCTTTTAAATTAGGTCAATATATAATAGCTTTACGTATAAAACAATATATACTTTCACAAAGTTACTATTTCATATAATTTTGTTATTAGGTACTAGCAGCAGTGTGTCAATTATATTATATAAAAATTAAATACTGCAGAGATATGCAATATAAAAAAAATAATGTTTATATATTAATATAATACAATTAAAGTCCTTAATTTTTTAGATAAATAAATATCTTAATTTATTACAATAATTGTTATTGTTTTATATATATAATAATATTTCACTTTAATTTGATACTATTATAAAGGTTGAATTGCTAAGACAGTGGTCTAAGCAGTCTCAAATAAATAAATATACCTTTTTGATATAATTTATTACGTTATATTTTTTCAAATTTTTGTCTTACTCTTATTTATTCGTGTCGATATTTCTAATTGTTTTGATCCAAGACATTATTTTAAATGGCATCAATATTGCATCATCATTTATTCAAATCCCCTAATAAGCCAATTTAATGTAGGGAATATTCTTAAGTTGCCAAATTTTTTGCTAACAAAGGAATTTGTACAAAGAAATTAATCACTACTAAATTATATTGTTTTACTTACTACTAGCAGTGCCAGAGGCTTAGCCCACGTATAAGTCAGTGTATCACAAAACGGAACCCGAATTCAAATTTTGAACATAAAAGTAGTTACTTATAGTGAATTAGCCATAAGAGAGAGTAAAGGGATGCTTTGGCCAAGTTTTTTGTAGTATTTTTGTAGATCTACAATTCTCTCGTACATTACTTTTTTGTATCTCTGTTGGTTTACACTGCGCACACGAGTAAAGCTCCCAGCAGGCGAGTTTTTTACAACTGCGCGGCCTTTTTAACACAAATTATAAAGCGATAATATTATTAACCTAAATCTTTCGGAAGAATTGCACTACCGTTTAATAAAAACCGTACAAAAATCAGTTCAGTAGAATTCGAGAAAATAGATCACATACAAACAGGCTGCTTTTCGGAATTTTGTCCCATAATAAGTACAGATATAAAAATTGACAATTGACATTGTGTCCATCTAGATACGCCCGGCGGCATTACCTGTGTTTAAGAGAAAGATGGATAAGTAGATTATACAAGAAAATCAGTTTTTTCATTTTATAATGTTCCGCTAAGTTTTGAAAAATTAATTTCTTGAGGACCCCTCTCTTAACATTAATCTACACAAAAAAGGAATTCTGGTAATTGTTCCATCCATTCACGTGTCTTGAGACAAAGGGAAATAGAGCTTCATTTTTATATAAGTATATAGATAGAATTAACTTATATAATATAGGAGACGATAAATTGGGCATAGCTTAATAAAACACATATCAGGAGTTTTTCTTCAGAGGGTTTCAGTATTAATATGATACGCTCGTTAGTCCTAATCACAGTTCCATTTTATATTTCACTCTACTTATTGGGTATATGCGGAATCGGGATGAGCATCTTATATAACATCTATTATAATAAGTAATTAATTTAATCATTGGTATTTATTAAAAGAACGATTCATGACCCGTAAAATGATATGGTTCTGTTTATATAACAGAATCACGTGCCGATTCCCATAAAATTTTAATACGTAATTCTTTTGTTTGAGTTTTGTCTAGCTAATACTAATTCATAAATCGTTAATTTATGAGTTAGTATTAGCTAGGGTTTAAACCATCATCATTCCGGCCCTTATCCCACTCTAAGTGGGGTCGGCACAACATGTTTTAAACGTGTTGTAACATGATTTGGCTAGGTATTTTACGACCGGCCCCTGCATGACGTCAACTTACCTTAGTCGCCTTTTACGACACCTCGGTGAGAAATGAGGAAGGTCTATTCTACTCAGCCGGATACCACACGGCGGGTAACCATGTGTAACCATGGGTATTTACTAGCGTGTGTAATTTTTTTTTAAATCTGCATTAAATAACATCAATTAATTGTAAATATTTCATTGATAAAAATTTCTATTTAGCCAATTGTTCTATTGTATTCTATTGCTTAATATGTTAAGCAATACTTTAATATTGCTTAAAATATATTCAGTAATATTAAAATTTTTGCATAAATATATAGGCTTCACAACACACTTAAATGAAGTTAACGTCTGATTTGAGAGAGCTGTAAAACTTTGTAAATACTCTCGTTTGTTTCTGATCATCCAATTAATACTAACCACGTTATAAAAAAACGTCTTTCACGTGATCTATTGAGTATTGACTTCGTCACATGTTTCATTTATCACAATACGAATGCATTTGATTGTATCTATTGTACTAATTAGAAAATATAACAACTGTTTTGATTGTCATTGTCAATAATTATATCGTATCATTAAATTAATTATTCTATGTAATAAAAATTATATTTTCGCATGTACGGAAATTCAGCAGCGTTTTTACGAAACGTTGAACATGGATTTATATAAAACCTTGAGCGCGGGTTTTATGATAAAAAAATTAAGGTTACTTATAGGAAAAATGTAAGTAATTTGTTATATATTTTATCTTAAACAATAAATGAAATAGTTTACTAATTTCCATAAAATATTGTATTTGTTTCTTCGCACCAAACTGATTTACTGACATAATGACAAAACGGCATAGAAAAATGGAGAATATATATTCTTAACTTGATTTTTAAACGCACACCAGTGGAGGTCCGGAGGCTAATAGTATTAAGGTTTACTATGTGGCCCAAAAAATACTTTTTTTCTCCTTCGGCACCAAATCGGCGGTCATGAGCTCTTTTAATTGTCTGCTTGTTCATAGTGATTATATATTTTTTAAAGTTATTAAGTACACTAAAAATATTTAATTCTAATTACCGCGATTACTATGAAAAGACAAGTAGTCATGACAAGCACAAATAACAAGCACACACTCAGTCACACACGCACGCACGCTCACACACACACACACACACACGCTGACACACTATAACTACGTTTGCACATACACGTTGTGAATATTTATATTTTTATTTTTATTTACAATTTTTATGTCTAGTTTTATCTTTTATATCAACTTTGTTCTATTACTTAACATATCTATATCTTGCTTACTCTGTTAATGTAAATAATCTGTTTATAAATTCTGTAATCTTGTTATGGCCTTATTGTATAGTCTTAAAATTTCTAAATAAGTATTATCTGTAACGCTGTTGATTACGTAATAAATAAATAAATGACAGACCTTACTATTTTAATTGTTAAATTCAATAATTGTTAATGATTTTGTATTTATACTAGTAGTAGTGAGCATTTATCACAAAATACTACAACTACAAGATAAATGCACTATTAATAACCTTATTTACGCAAAGAGAGAAAGTTGTTTATGAATGACAGCATTCATAAGTATTTTATATCTATTGTGGAGATTTCTGATTGACGTACTTGGACTGATATTTATGATGATATCAATTTATAATTTGTAAAAGGTACCTATTAATAATTGGTAGTCCGGTCAGGAAGGTCTTACAGTAGGAAAGGGGTCAGACGCTGAAAATTAACTATGGAATTAGACGTTACTTTGCGAAGATCCATAAAAAAGAAATAATATATATTTTTTTCTATAATTCCCGTGAAAAGAAATCAGAAAGGATATGTAATGCTAAATGTACTATCAATTTTCATAGCTAATACAAGCAGTATTATGGTAAACGCATGCAGAACAAACCTCCACCACCACCAACACATTACACAAGCACTTCACACATTCACAACTACAATCTCAACAATTGTTTCGCTCTGTAACCGGAATGTCATCATAAGACTCTACTACAATATCGTAAGGCGACGCATCAGCTAAAGAACATAATTATTTAGTATTTGGTATAACCCCATGCTTTATTTTATCTCGGAAAACATGTAACAAGCTGTAACTAGGAACTGTTGAACTGAAAGAATATTTCGATTCCTCAATGGATTAAAATAGGTAAGTATTTTCAATTTAATTATAAATTAAACCATGCAAAATGTAATGTATTTAAAATGTATTTGATTTTTGTCATATTTTTGGAAAGTAATAGTAAAAGAAGTTGCCATGAAATGAATTTTATTTGTTGTAGTAACGTACTCTGGTGATCTAATTCTGGTGCCGCTAATTCGCAACTATAAATATATTTACTAAATTATATATATATATATATATTACAACAATCTGCATATAAAGAATTAAAGTGAACTATTTTAGATATTCTCGATACAGTCGTAGTTTGTTTTGTAAAAATTATTTCAGGATATTTGTAATTATTATATTACGTAAAAAACCAATTGTTGACAATATTCCATTAAATACTAAAGTGCACTAACCACTAGGCCTTATCTTATAAAATACTTAAATGAATATAATAAAAACAGTTGTTATTTATAGCGACATGTCAATAGTGTTCGCATGTGATATATGTTATAAGAACATGTTCATGTGATAAGAACATTGTATCAACTGGCCCGAACAATAGTGAATCAGCAGGTTGAGCAGAGAAGACCTTGATAAGAAACATAACATGTTTAGTCTCAAATAGCCGTGTTAGAAGGGACCAGCCAACATTTAGTAAGATAGCCACGTGTGTTTACGTATAACATTATATTTATATTGAAACTTTCTGCTACTATACTAGTATCAAAGACTCGCTGCCCGCGGTGCTAGAAAGAATCGGTGCAATGCGGTTGTCAATAACTGAGGAGAATTCTAATGAGAATGAATAATAAATAAATAAATATATGGGACACACACGTCCATCCCAGAACTAAGTAAGTTAATACTTGTGTTATGGGTGACAGACTACTGGTAAATATACTACATATATATAGTTTTAAATACATACTTAAATACAAATATACACCCAGGCTCGACGAATCAACAAATTGTTTATGGAAGGCAGGGTCACTACCCACTGCGCCAATGGGCCGGTTAACAAAAGCATGCTTTGTACTATGTATTGAAGAATAGTATGTATTGCATGCCGTGGTAAGCTATTATTAGGACTACATTTGAAAGTTTTGTTGGTTATCCTAAATAAATAAATAAAATACATATGCTGGCGCAGTAGTTTGTCAATTAAGGCTGGTAATTTAAGTATATTATAGTCCTTTAATGAGTATCAGTAATTTAATAATTAGTTTGCAAGAGTTATTGAATAATGATAACTTATCTTAAGTTTTGAAGGTATAGATACATGTTTTAACGTGCTTCTATATAGTCATTTGACATTTTGACGTTGCTAATTAATGTTAAAGTTAAGTTAAAATGGACGCATTTTTGGAATGCAATATTAAATTAAACACCTTGGAACTAATATTCATCCTCAAGTGCGTATTGTTGTTAACAATATACTAGCATTTTAAAAGGAAGTAAAATACTCGTAGGATCCAGAAAAAAATTGACACGTCAGTGGTGGCATAGCGACGACTATACCTGCCGTCACACCCATAAGTGCGACAAAGAGCGCAATAGACGGCGTCCTGTTTTCACACTTTATTACCCCGCGGGCAGCCAGTCTTTAATGCAATAAACCTGTTTGTCCGTTATTCAAAATAGCTGACCTATTTGTTTGTTTTAAATCCATTCTCCTTGATTCGAATGCCCAAAGAATATTAATGGATGAACAAGAGACAGGAGCTAGTTTAAGCTTTTTCTTCTAATTTAGAGAAATATTTAAAATAACAATAAAATAAAAATGGATGTGTTAATTATATTTTTACATTATATATATAATGTACAAACACATATTCATTTTGTTACATAATATACATTATTTATATATTCAAAAGAATATTTTATACATTAAGTACGATCCCAAGGAAAAATGTTAGCTTAACACATAAAAACGTGTAATAGTCTGCAATAATAATATAAAGAAAATAAATACAAAAACTTTTATATAAAGATTTCTGTCATAATACAAAAATATATACACTTCAAAAGAAGTATGCTTGTAAATAATTTAGAGTAGTAGCTATGAGAATAATGAGAACTTAAATATTTTGCGCCACCTTCATAGAGTTATTATACCTCGGGTAGGGGGTAAACATATAAGCGATAGTGACATAGTATAGTAAAGTAATGAGAAGGAAGCTGAAATTCGTATACTTTATGTTTGTCTAATCACACATAATAAAGGGAGACAGATAGATCACGTTCATTTGATTTCTCTTTATTGTAATATATTAATTAGGTCCTTACATATGAAATTGGCGTTTTCTATGGGAGGAACATAAAGTCGTTTTTTTTTAATGAAATATATTTAATTAATCAAAGTACATACCATTGCTATGTATGCACTTTTGCCATCTCATAGGTAGTTAATTGATCCCCTTACTAAAAAAACCATTCGGGCGGGAATCAATAAAATCTTTGAAGGCGGTTTGGACTGCCCCATCGGAGTTGAATTTTTTTCCTTGCAAGTAGTTATCCAAATTGCGAAAAAAATGGTAATCTGTTGGAGCAAGGTCCGGAGAGTACGGTGGATGTCTAAGACATTCTAATTGAAGCTCCTCTGATTTGGTAGCCGTCTGTTGTGCAGTGTGTTGTCTAGCGTTGTCCTGAAGCAGCAGTGGCCTAGAGCGATTGACCAGCCTCGGTTGTTTAGCAGCTAGCTTTTCCTCATGGTTTGCAGTTGCTGACAATAGATATCTGCCGTAATCGTCTGGCCAGATTTAAGAAAGCTGTAGTGAACGACACCGGCACTAGTCACCAAACACTTACAAGCAACTTTTTTTTAGTCAATTTTCGATTAGGGCAGGATTTGGCTGGTTCGCCAGGGTTCAGCCATTGCGATGAGCGCTTCCGATTATCGTAGAGGATCCACTTTTCATCACAGGTAATGATTGGATTTAAAATTCCTTCATTATTGTGCCAGTTGAGTAACGTAACGCAGCAGTCGACGCGCGTTTGTCGGTTTGCTTCAATTCATGAGGTACCCACCTTTCAGGCTTTTTCACCTTCCCAATTTGCTTCAAGTGGATTAGAATAGTTTTATCACTAACACCGGAGCCTGCAGCTAACTCGGACGTGGTTTGCGATGGATCCGCTTCCACAATAGCCTTCAATTCTTCATTATCAACTTTGGTCTCCGGCCGTCCACGAGGCTCGTTCTGCAGGTCGAAATTTCCAGAACGAAAACGTTGGAACCAAAAACGCACTGTGTTTTCTTTTGCGACACCGTCACCATACACATCATTAATCCTTCGAGCCGTTTCTGCAGCACTGGTGCCACGGTGGAACTCATACTCGTAAATAACGCGATATTTCATGTTTTCCATTTTGTAAACAGAGTGACACAAAGAAAAAAACAAAAGAAGAAAAAACAAATGAATTAGGGGGTTTGAAACACAAATGCATGAGTAAATAGCTGTATGAATTTGAATTTGGAATTCCTAACCATAAAGGTAATATTTGAGATCAAAGTGGCCAGTACGACAAAACGCCAATTTCATATGTAAGGACCTAATATCACATTTTAGACTGCTATAAGTATCCTTGGCCACCTTAGAACATTATAGCGTAAAATATTAGTAAGTGACATATAATATTTAAGTTTGTAAAGTAAATTTTCTATTGTTTGATTTATTAATAACATATTGTGAAGTAAAATATACAAATTAGTATTTCACTATTTCACTACTGAATTACATATTTAATTTCATTTAGTTTTTGTCTCTACATTATACTAATTATATTTGATATGATCACAGATTTAATAAACATTGCGTCATATTTTTTAATAATTGAATTCATACACTATTACGATAAAATTACCTTTCTAAACTATCTACTTAATCTACTTTGAGTTGACTTACTAATATGAAACACGTTACAGCTTTCAGACAAGCGTCCGATTTAGGTTTGGTTGCATTAAAAAATTAAAAATCTCTGAATGGACATGTGAATCTTACATACGTTTGTTAAAATTATAAAATTCTTAAAATGTATTTATCTATTTTTATCGTAATAATAAACTTACTTTAAGCACAAAATAAAAAAAATGGTTTATTTAGTTATGTATTCAGTATTCTACGAAACAATGACTTTTCTTTTCATTTAGAAAAGATTAAATCTTCTTATAAACCTTAGATAGTGTATATTTTACCGTTTTAATCATTATTCGTGTAAGACATCCTTGTTTCCCTGCTATTAAAATATTTCATTAATATGTTGGTTAATAGTTTGAATAAAATATAATCGCTCTTAAAAATTTTTGATTCGAGCTCTACTTTAAATTGAAAAACAAACTCTTCCCTTCTAGAATTAATTCAGAAAATGCTCTGCATTTGAAACGACACAATGATCAACTCCAGTCATGTAATTCCGTAATAATGGTGATACTGTCGCAAAACATTTCGTCAACCTTTTGCTTTTAACATTTTAATCATATTAAAACGGAATTTCTTTATAAAATCCCGTAGCAGCTTTTAATTTTCAGTATCAGCTGTAGGACGTACTTTTTCTTTAAGGATTTGAATAATTTTTTCAAGGTTTCCTCCAAGTACTTAAAGTTACAGAAAGTATACAATATCTAAGGGTATTTTATTTTCGAATAAAGCCAATGCCTACTCTATACATATAAGGGAAACTTTAGAACGACCAACCTATGTCATTGATTTTTCTGACAAGAGCATTGGTGGGCAAAATTTTTTTTTATCGGGAGCCACGAAGTTAGAGAAATTCTAGAGGAGGGCCAGAATTATACAAAAAATGCGTGTCAAAACGTAATTATAGCTAATTACGGCCCGCCGAGGGTCCATCGACATGGATAGTAGGTTAAATGATTCGCAGGCCAGAGTTGCTAGCAGGCCGTACTTTGACGTACTGAACAAGAGCAATTTTCAACGGAGTTTTTTAATGTACAGCAGCCAATACAAGTGTTGTGTTTCCGCCGTTGGCAGGTATAACAGGTTGAGTAGGTAAAACAGGTGTGGGATATGTGCGACACATATCTGCTGGCTCACCTAACATGCTCAGCAATAGATAGGAAACTAAAGAACCCGACAGCAATCCGCCGTTGTAGGAAAGTGTCATCATGTTACCTGGAAGGATAAAAACATAAAATAGTATTTCATATTGTTGTTTCAGTTGATGATCTTATAGCAGATATATCGACCAAATCTGCAAAGACTTTCGCTTGTTCTGTAGAAGACAGTATTGAAACACCTACGAAACCTTGCAGAATAACTTACCGTTTCTCAATCACGGCACGGCAAGAATAAAACGATTGTTAACTGTGAAATGATTCTGTATGAAAAAGATTCAGACTGTATCATAATTTTAACCGCATATTATCATTTTAATTTTTATTACTATATCTATGTAAAAAAACAAGATATCTTTTTCTTGTCGCATATTTGGCACACTTTGTTTATTTTTGCTGAGCTACACATATGAGAAGGGAAAATTAAAGACAAAGACGCGCTATTTTGTGAGACTATTTTATTTTAAAATCGAGTTTAAACAGATTATCGAACTAAACATTTCAAGTTATGATAATAGTAGACTAATAAATCGTCAAAGCGATGGTTTTAACGAGTTATATAGTTGTTGTTTTTTTTTTTTTCGAACTGACTGTATGCTGTTAGCCCTAATGGCTTTTACAGCGTCACCGGGCGGGACGGGCGAGCGCAGAAGCATCGCCGAGGTTGCAAAATGCAGGGAGTAGAGCGCAGAAGCTCTACTTAAGTCGGGGAACGTCGTCCTAAGGGTGCCTCCTGTGAGGCCGGACCACGGCTTAGGGCGACGTGTAGTGGAGGGTTGATGGTATGACTTAGATTAGTCATTGCGGCGTCGGAAGGGTGGCGAGAAGCCACGACCGACCGACGTCAGAAAACTGGGACCTCGTCTTCGCCGGCGAAGACGCTGTGTGTGTGTATTACGTGTATCTGTGTTGGCGATCGTTATTTGATCGTCGGGGTCATACAAGACGCTTTTTGGACGCCTATATTTTCGATGGTCTGACCTAACTGGGATGTAGGTAGAAACAACTGAAATAAGGGGGTTCGGGTGTACCTCAGATTTCTCGAAGTAAGATTTCGAAAATCGTTTAAAGAGGTGAGTAATATAGTAAGTAGGAGATCGAGGTCTCTATGGAGATCAACGTTCCGCATGAACCACGGACACCCAGGGGCTGTCCGCATAAATCGATTCTGAAGTCTTTGGAGCCTTAGCAATCTGACCTTTGAAACGTGCGCGAACGCAACGCTCGCATAGGACATTATTTGACTTATGCAAGTTTTGTAGAGTAACACTTTGTTGCGGAGCGACATCTTACTTTTCTTGCATAACATCGGATAAAGTCGTCCCATGACATACGCAGCCTTATTGCAGACTATGTGTATGTGCTCGTGGAAGGTCATGGAAGGTTGATAGTTGTTGTTAAAACAATTTGTAAAAGTTACCTGCAATCTCTCGGTGTTCCCTCCCAACCCGCGATGGAGCCATTATCATCGGAACGGATCCAAATAGACCATTCGAGAAGCCCAGTACAATAGAAAACATTATTGGATAAACCTGAAAATTTAGCAATATGTATGTATCTCTTTGTAATGTTATCGCGAGGCAAATTAAAAAGTAATTCACTTACGTCGCCTACGATATGGGGTGAATGTCTAGGTGCAGCGCATAACAACAGTAGAGGTACCAATAGAAGGCGAACTCCACTGGCCATCAGCAATTGACTGCGACTCCATTCGTAAGGCCAAGCCGCTGCTATCTGTTCCAGAGACAAACTTAATAAAACCCAGGTTATACTACTCGCACGACTTCGTTTGGACTTCAATATCGTAAAAATTATAACATTTGGTAATCAAAGTTTTTGCGTTATTGAGTATTAAATATTCCAAACATATTAACTTCCTTACATAACATAAGTAGGGTTATATGTTGATTGATTAGATATCGCTTCCCGTCTCTAGACATTGACGCCTTGAATAACAAAGTGCAGATGAGGATTGTCAAGGTTGCACAAATTTGAATGTAGCGACGGATTAGAAAAAACTACGTATGTTTATAACATTTATTATCATGCTATAATCATATAATCTCATTTACCTTCCCGATGAAGTCAAAGCAGTTGAACGCAGACATGAGTACAATAGGCATCCAAGATCCGAGTCGACATGAAGGAACTTCTGACGCGATGCCAGGGTATAAGCTTAGCGTCGTGAAGTACACTAGTCCAATGGATACCATGTACGGGTAAATAGCTCTAGCAACGGCCCAACGAGCACAAACACCTCCTAAGATCAATAAATTGAAAAGCATGGGATTGCTGAACTTTATTCTGTGTACGGTGAAATCCCAAAAAGTAACGTGTATAAATTATAGAAAAAAATAGATTACAGATAGAAAAAAAACGCCGATTACAGCAAAATATTTTCAACGTTACTTTTGTATTTTTAAACATGTTCATATATCTAAAACTTTTAAATATACTTGACTAAAACGTTGAAGCTGTGATAGCCTAGCGGTGAGACCGTGCGACTCTCTAGAGACGACAAGAGTTCAAACCCCGGGCAGGCACCAATGAGTTTTTGTATTAAAACTTATGTGTCTAATTGAGAATTGCAATTTATCACATGCTTTTCGGTGAAGGAAAACATTGCGAGGAAACCTGCAGATCTCGAGAGAATTTTAGGGATACGTGTAACCTACCAATCCGCATTGGAGCAGCGTGGTAGGTCTTAGCTTCAATCCTTCTCTCCAGAAACGGAGAAAGAGGCCTTAGCCCAGCAGTGGGCACAGTAACAGGCCGTTAATTTAAAAGGTTGTAAAGCATAAAATCTTATCCTATAAAAGAAATATCCATATGTATAAGACGAAATTTGATGTACATCATAGACATACAAGAGGCTACAATAAGCTTATGATTCCTGTGTCGCGACTCAGCAGAGTTAGCAAGTCATTCTTCAGTCTTTAGAAACATGAGTTTCTGCGTTGATCACGTAGGTTAAATAAGCAATGCTGCTATAATTCTACCTCGGTTGACAAGATTCCAAGATTCTTGGAGCTTGGGACTCTAGAGACTTAGTACGCTGCTCAAATGTGGATCGGTACAATACACATATCCTAGAAATTCTTTTAAGATAGGAAAGGGTTCCTAAGATTGGTTTCCTTTACTGAAAAGCGCGTGATAAATTGTTAATAGTATTTAGGTACGTAAGTTATTTCGTTAAAAAAAATATTGTCGCCTGCCCGGGCTGTGACCCCGTAGCCTCCTCGTAAGGGTCACACGTTGCCCCAATCGTCTCTTTTTCGGTACACACAAAAAATTATTACTGATTCATTTAGTAAATTCTCTGTGTAATTCAGTATAATTTCGATTCAGATATTTACTTTTTTTCTTATGCCAACAAGTTTAATTATACATATATTTTAAAATAAATTATAAACTGACGAAAATATTAATATCTTTGGCCTTTAATTCTTTATCGTCGGTGTTTAGAGACTAAACAATAATATTATGTTTAAATTTTTTGTTAGTATATGTACATTATATTTTGATATAACGATAATATAGGATTAAAATTGGATTTATATTAGCAGAATTAATTGCTACTTGTGAAAAATTTGTTGTCTGTAAGTATGAACTGTTTTTTTATTACCTTTTTCCATTGACTTCTCATAGAGAGTCGGACTTTACTAATTAATGAAATTGGTTGTTCTTCATGGTACATAAATTAGATTAGGACATAATTTCATAAAGTAAAGTGACGTTAGGTTGAGTTTTATAGTATCAATTCATTCAACGATAATGTATCGAAAAAGTGTTACATTATAAGCACAAGTTAAAGTATAGAAATAAAGTATACTATTCAAGTATTAATTGTACCTACAACAATTAGACGAGGCATTTACTTGTAATGGGGTATTAGATCTATCACAGAACTAGGATCAATACCTCGTGCCTGTACAACTGAACTAGCCTACTTTTCTTGAAGAATGTACGAATGATCTACATTTATAACTTTAAATAAAAAGACCTACGTTTGAACGCTTTCCATGAAGTGGGTCGCTCTGGTGTCCCAAATACAACATCTTCCACCTTGTAAGACGGTCTTGGTGTTCGCAAAGCGGCCGGCGGGGAGGCCGATGGTTCGGACACACTTGGAGGTGGTGAAACGAGTGGGACAGGTGCTGTTGCCGTGGGCGAGTACACAGGATTTGCAAAGCTGAATGTGTTCTCAGTTTCACCTGTAAATAATATAAATTCATTTATTTAAAAATATAAATCCCCGCAGGAAATCACAAAATTTCTAATTTAAAGCTCTAATACAATCATATTTTCTATAACTATAATCAATCATATTTGCTTTCGGCTTCCATTTTTACAAAATTATATAAATCGTTTGTGGGTTCTGTATATTCATATGAAACATTCAAATAATTCTTTATTCTACTTGGCCTTTACAAGTGCCGAATCATCAAATTACAATGAAGCCGAAAAAACTCGGCGGGCACTCTTTTCAAAAATAAATATTTCAATATTGTATTTGTATCGATTCTAGCTTTAAAAAGCTAATTATATAGATAACTTATTATAGTGTTGAAAATTATTTAAATGACAAAAATATTAGTCTGAATTATACTATTTATAGTATATTTCAGACTAATATTCAAATTCAATCGCTCAAAAGAATGCATCAGGAAAATTTAATAAGTAATAAGAATTATATTTCGATAAGAGAGACTATCAAGTTCTTCTTTATATTGCACCAAGAATTTCCAAACCAGCAAATAGAATTTTCCGAATCAGCATTGAAATTACGAATTCAAAAGCACAAGCTTACTTACTAACTTATTTGATATAAAGAATATTTTTATAATTGAGTTTTTAAGTATAGAATAAAGTCATGGCGATTTGAATCGATTCAATGCCATTGTAAATATAATGTGAAATAAAATTGAAAAATAAAATCAATTTCTAATGTTACATTTACCAATTCCAGAAGATGGAGCGGGACTCTGCAGTTTTAATACTCCATAGCTAGGTTCCCCAGCCTCAGTCTCCATCTGCAGTATTAGTTTACAGAATACATCCTTTGCTTGCTTTTAAGTACCTTCCCTACTGATTAATATAAATACTTAGTGAAATATACTGACTAGTATAATTAATAGACTAATTTAATTATGAAGCATTAATATGGAGACTTACTTATGTAACAAAAATTGTAAGCAAATCTTAAATTTTAATAAATGTCGATGTAAAGTATAGAAATATGAAACTTATGTATAGAGTTATACATATATATTTATGACAATTTTTTTTTTACGAAAGCTTCAATTTTGATAATTGTGGATGTTGATAGTTATGGAATTATGGAACATTAATATAAAGTTAAATAGATTATAATAAATAATAAAAAATGGAAACAAATGATTGTTGCCGAAATAAATACATACCAGAGTGGCATCTTCTGTGGGATTCAAGTGAAGCTGTATACGGCGTCGTTGCCATGATTCATTTGTCAGGCGTAAATAATGTTGCACTAGTGGATTCCTCATCATAACATGGTGGAGTATTGAGTGACCAAGCAGGATTAGTATAGAAAACACGAAGAACATAAACGTGCTCCGTTGTGGTTGACGAAATCCGTACTTTGTAACAATTCTATCCAAAGATACCCAGAATCCAGCTGCGCCTGATTAAAATATATTAGCAAATTATAATCAAATTAAAAAGACTAATAGAGTATAGGTCGAATCCAAAGCATACTAACAAAACGGACTTTCATGTTACTTTTTAAACAATACGATGTTTATGTCATAAGAAATATTGCATATTTGAGAAGTCTAGTAAAATGCTATAACATAAGTTATCAGCCTAACATGAGTATCAATAACAGTCGTATAGTTATGACTTATTGTAGTAACCTTATATTAAAACTGTTTAATTCAAGATCTTCAAATTGTTTTTGTAATATATTTACAAGGTGTGTAATATATTTTTATGTCTCATTATTTGATAGAGGATTTGATAAACTAGCATTGGCTTTGAGATCATTGCATATTCTGCAAAAAAGTTGTGTTTAGTTTTTGTAAAGATAACGTTAAATCCTTTGTTCGTTTATTACTTACTTTCTCCCGCCATAACAGCTTGCGTATACCTAGGTGGTAGGCATCCCGTGAAACCATAGTACGACGCTTGCTGGATTGTGCATCCAAAGGCTACCACTCCGATGGCTATTAGGTTAATGTTGTACGACGCTCTCAAAGAAAAGCCGTCAAAACCGATGTTGCAGATAGCTACGAAGAGCATTGTTGCGATGGATAATAATATACCTGTAAAACGAGTGATAATGAAGTTAGTAAGATGTTTATAACAACTAGATTTCTTTCGTCAAATTACCATACTTTTATACAATGAAAATAAACGATGTATTTTCCAGTTATTGCAAAATGAGTGTCATCATTATTATAACATTCGTAAAAAGTCTTTGTTCTAATCTACTTGAACGGAAACTTCTGGCTTGATCAGCAGTTACTGTCAATAGAACTTCAGAGTTTAGACCATTATGTATACTGTAATTTACTGTACTTTACTGTACTTTGGTTTAGACTAGAGTCTAAAAAGAACCCAATCGAAGAAGGTTTTATAAACTATATCGGAAAAAGACTATTCGTACCGTTTCGAGGACTAAAATACCGTTGGCAAAGATGCATTTTATCGAAAGGGGATAACTTTGAAGGGAATGAAATTGATTTGGAAGAAAAAATAAAGAATTTATAAACAAATTCTACTTAGTTTTTATAACAGTATTACAATGGAGTATTAGGGGTCAAATCTTTACTTATCTGCCTATTAAGAAGTCTAGATTAAAAAATTACTTAATTGTAAGCGCGAACAAAAGAAAATAGTAAAATACCTTGATATAATCCAATAGCAATAATATATGAGCGAAAGGGAAACTACTGTTAATATTACTTTCTTTGTTGTTTCGCTAATAATTACCTTGTTTACCTAATCTTAAGAAAGGTTTCATATAAAAATATATATTTCACCAAAAAAATTAGCAAACAATTCCTTCAAAAGTGCGGCCTGCCACTTTATATGACTTTCGATTATCCTCAAGTTATATAGACCTATTAGCCATTACATTTTTCATACCGCGAACGTAGGACCATAAGATTGTAAATTTACTTCTATGATTTTTTACGTTTATAGTTAAGTAACTTTTAACAGAGTGGATAGCATTATACAGAACTAGCCTATAGATGGCTGCTTTATGTAAGTTTCTTTCCAGAAAGTACGATTCCATATAGTTAAAATGCGTGCGAAACAAAAACTAACAATAACTTAACTAGTAGAAGATAATAATTTAATTAGCGTAATACATGTAAATGTAAAACCGTAATTTTGTTTGGTAAAGTAAATTATCAAAATTGAATATTCAAACAGAATCGCCTTGAGCATATGATATATAAATAGACTTTTAAGAAGCGATACAAAGTGTTACGAATCTAATTACAGATTTAAAACTTATCTTTAAAACTTTTCAAACAATGGGTCTTATTTAATATATGTTACGACGTGTTTTAAATACAAGCTCCTTCATATAGTTGGTCAGTAAAAAAAAAGAAAAGCGTTGTCGCTGTCATTATGTGTTGAGTTGTTGAAAGAGATTAAATGGGTTGACTTTTGGAAAATTGCTTCTCATTTATTAATAAGTCTAAAGGAAAAATATTGTTGTCGTTATATATATGATTTTTAGCTAACGGGTGCATACCAAAAGTAATCCTGGTGTGGTAAGTAAAAAAGTCAAGCAAAATATTGTTGGTGATGACAGCAACACACGCTGATATGATGTACACAGTTGACATGTCGAACATTATTGTTGTCTGTGGAAATCGTTCCTGGAAGTAGTCCACTGCCATTATGAAACTGTGAAATAAAATAAAAAAATAAGATACATAAATCAAATTTAAATCGACTTCTATATGTTCTACGATTAAAATATAAATATTTTTTCTTTTCTAATCGTTTAATATGCTGTAACGGCGTAATCGATACTGCGAGAGCTTTTGTAGTATTGTCTTATAGGTGCCTTCTATGAGGCTATGTTATAAGTTATGGTGACGCGTATAGGTTGATTTGTGTTTAACTTAGGCTGATGATAACGTTGTCTTTCGTATATATATAGCATATATACGTTGCTATATATAGCAGGAAACTATGGCACCTATGTATATTTTAAATAGTAACGACCTGTTACTGTCTCACAGCTGGGCATAGTCCTCCTCTCTCCGTTGTTGGAGAGAAGGGTTGGAGTTAAGACTCACCTCGCTGTTCCAATGCGGATTGGTAGATTACACATATCCCCAGAATTCTTTACAAATATACAGGGTATTATGGATTTTTAGGGTATTTTCGTTCACCGAAAAGCGTGTGGTAAATTGCAAGTATCAATTAGGCACATACGTTTTAACAGAAAAACTCATTGGCGGCTGCCCAGGATTTTAACACGTGCATCTCTCGAAAGAATCGCTCTGTCTCGCCGCTGGACTATCACAGCTCTATTTTATGAGTATACATCCATATTATATACGTATATAATCTCTATATTTTGGGTATAATGATCTAATAGGAGTATACGTAAGTAAGTAGGTAAAATAAGCTGGTTCGGTTAATATGGATGGTGTTGCGCTACACAAATTCAATCAGTAGGTACGCTTTGAACTAACATCAAATATTTTCCACCTCGTCTACTCTACCGTCATTAAAGAGTTAACGATGTATTATATAAATACTAATTAAGCAATTATATTATTATAAATCCTTTTTTCCACATGTTCTAAATTTACATCTGTAGGAAACTTGTTAGAAAAACGAGATTTTTTGCGGTTATATTTTTATTTTAAATAGTTTAGCTTGTGTGGCAAGCACATAGTATGAAGAAGCGATAATCTTGGAGGTTTTTAGGTTTCCAGGGAATCACGGTCTCGGTTAACCCAGTAGGTGACACAGCAGGTAAAAAGGAAAAGGGAGCAGCTGGATTCATGTGGTAATAGATACCTCACTTGAAGTTCAAAATGTCTGACAGTAGTGGTTTATCGGTCGATAGAGAAGTTTACAAACATAGTCAATACACTGATAGATAAATTTTTTGTGTAGTTGATCGATCGCAATTATGACCAGTAATTATTTTACCAATTGTAGTTGTTATTGACGTTATGATTTATACAGGATCAACGATTGGAAATTTGCAGTTCCGACTAAAATGATGACAATAGCATAATTTTCCTTGGAGTTGTGTGTATTGAATTAAACAAGGTATTTTTTTAATTCACTCTTTTTATTCTCTTTATATACAACCAGTACTTTATAAAATTAAAAAAAATACATAGTCACTGCTGTACTATTTAATAATAAATTATAAGAATTATTTTTATTTATAAATTATCTTCGTTTAGATTGAAATATATTGTCAATATTTATCATTCAAGCGTACTGCTCAAGTAAGCTGTAATGATTCACGACGAAGTGATTATTTTAAAGTCAAACAATTTTTATTACAAGACAACATTATACACCATAAGGAAAAATATGTTATAAAACTTCATTGAGCAAAGATATAACGTGGTTTGATTATGCTGATTACTAATATAGGATTGCGGTATTTAATTTTACTTACCTATTAAATGGCAGTAGGAATGCAGCGCCTGCCACAAATAGTGTCAAATATACAGAGTTGTATCTGTCCGGGGGCGGTACACCGGGTTCTGGCATAGTTGGGGCTTCTCCGCGTGCTGCTCGTATTGCTTCGATGCGGGCGTACCCGCGGCCTAACGTTTCATTCATAGTTTTTATAATATCACTTTTTCTTTTTACGGTCTATCTTCAGACACTGCACCATTTTTGAACTCCTATTGTATAATTTTACAAGTAAACTCTAAATTTCGAAACTTTAGTATAATAATTAAAGGAAAATATTCATTATGTGGTATTCAATATATGGTTTTAAAGTCAATATTAACAGCCACCACTTTTACGCATTTATAATTTTATCATATCCTTATTTATATATATATACCGTTTTTTACTTGATTGAACCTATTATTTTACTGTGTGTAACTGTGTTATAATTATGAAAGCACTTAATTGAACACTACTAATGTATTTCTATTGCAAGTTTTTTTAATCATTTTCTTCGCAATAATAACATTACTCGTCCTGTTCAGTTGACACAAAAGGTTTATATTTTCTAAGAATGCTGACGCATGCGTGAGGGTGATCGATTTTTAGTGAAGAGAAATCTAGACAAAGGAAGAAGGGAAGCGTTCAGTTACACCAACAGCTCTTGCAATATAAGCAACTATAATTGATATCAATATTAGTAGTAACTTTTTTTGTAACATATATAATATAACTGCATAGGTTTAAATTGTTTTTTTTTCATCTCTATTCATCCGGACCGAAATTTTAATTTAAATTATATGCTTAGTTTTGACCATAGATACTGATTTAAGCAAAAACGTATTTGCTGTAATAAAATATTAACAGTTGGAGTCTCTTAGAACATTTTATCGAACATTTTAACCCAAGAGGTAAATGCCATAAAGAACAGATCAAGTCGTAATTGACTTGATCTGTTCAAGTTCAAACAAGCAACAAGGTAGAGCTAATAAAAGAAAGAGCTCTACCTTGTTGCTTGTTCAAAATAACAGTAAATCACAGAGACCACAGATGGAGTGTTATTGATTATATAGCTTTCTCGTATCCTATTTATATATTTATCATTTCAAAAATTGTCTGTCTGTGTGTAACCGATTTTGTCAATATCTACTGAACGGGTTTTTGTGCGGTTTTTCTTAAAGGTAGAGCAGTCTTTCCAGAAGGTTTAGGTAAACAGTACATAAAGGTGTAAATCTTGTTGAAGATGGGAGCTTCAGTCGCTTGCGTCGCGTTAAACAGCAGGCATAAACTAAAATATTGTTATAGGATAATTGTAGATCTACAAAAAGCATGTCACTATTTGTTATGCCATGGTCGCCATTGAAAACCAGCGTTGAGGTACCTACTCCTCAACTTAAGCTGAATAGTGTTCCAATTCGTAACGTCACATATCTGTATATATATTTATTTTTTATTATTATCTTTCCTGTTGTCAACTTTACTGTGAAGTTATTAATAAAAAGCTCTGATTTGATTTGATTTATGGTTAACTCACAATAACTATATATTTTATGTTCAAAATTTCAATTAAATACCTACACTGATTTGCACGCGGGCGAAGCCGCAAGCACAGCTAGTCTGTTATAAAATAATAAAACTGTTTCAAGTGTAACCCATATTCCTTGTACGAAGTTTAATTACAATAACGTTCTAATATAATGAAAATAAAAATGTATAATAATATAATATACTTCGTAAGCTTTACAATAATTGGACTTTTTTAATATTTATTTTATCGACTTTGTGACAATGTATATTATCCAAAGCAACTTTAAGTTATCTGTGAATGAATCGAGGATATATTTGCTATCAATTTACGTTAAAAATAATTGACCTACATAGTAATCGCCACTGACGTATAATAAGAAAAACAAGAGAATATAAAGGAAATATTTATTGTTTATCGAACGAATAATAAGAAACGAACGTCTAATACACACACATATGTATACATATGTCACGTACATATAACAATCATCATTCTCCTGCCCTTATCCCACGCTAAGTGGGGTCGATAAAACATATTTTAAACATGTCGTTAATATAATTTGGCTAGTTATTTTACGACTAGCCACCTGCTTGACGTCGACTTTCCTCAGTCGCCTTTTACAACACCTCTGATATCACACAGCGGACAGTGACATATAAAAATGAAAACTAAAGTAATTAAGTTAAGTATTATAATTAAATAATGTTACATCAAGTTGTATAGTTAAATTGTTTTGGTTCTGATTTTGTGTATACTTTTTAGGTCTGCAATTGAATGGTTCTTTTCTGTTCAATTTTTTAAAACTATTGGGATAAACTTCCCCTTAAACCCA
This sequence comes from Morpho deidamia, assembly GCA_947086505.1. NCBI lineage: Eukaryota > Metazoa > Arthropoda > Insecta > Lepidoptera > Nymphalidae > Morpho > Morpho deidamia. The sequence continues at coordinate 9,423,525 of CAMTZC010000027.1, forward strand.
TTAAATTTCTAAAAATAATAGAATATAACAACCAATAGCTATGTATGCGAATGTATAATACGAGTACGCTATCACCATTAGGATGTCACGCCTTCAACTTGACATAATCATAATAAATAAACACAAGACGTTTTTTACCATCACCGTTTTATTTCCAATCGCACATAATAATAATAATTGTTATTATTTGTTTCTCCTTATTGGAAAAATAATTTGTACGTATAATTAAAACAAATTAATAAATAACTAATAAAATTATTTTAAATATTTCTTTATACATAAAAAAATTAGTTAATGTTGTTTACGTGGTTCGAAAATAATTCTAAACTCTTTTGCGGATAGAGTGACTCCACCAATAGGTTCAGTCGATGGGAGGCAGTCATCTTCAGGGAGTTTGAGGTTAAAACTCTGCAGAATATATGTCAAAAACATAAACAGTTCCGAGCGGGCTAATCCCTCACCAATACATCTTCTCTTACCTGTTAGCAGAAAAAAGTATAAGTAACACTTCGTATACAGCCAATGCTTTTAAAATTTAATTTCATTGAACTGAAATTTCATTTGAGTTTTTGTTCGTTTTAGCACTTACATATAATTCGAATTTATATCATTTAAAATCGATTGCTTCCCAAACTGGGGCCCTCACCCCATAGGTGGGCAATTTGATTGTTAAGGGCTTCAATTGATGTGGTTTCGACACTTGATTAACCCTTTCGCTCCGGGCCATTTAAAAGCAATGATTTTGGTGCCAAATTTAACGAAGAAAGAAAATTCTTTCTTAAACCTATCCTTTAAGTTTAGAGGGGACAATTACATTTTTTAATATTAAAAAATATCCATGTTACACACGCCGCATTAGAATTTTAGAAAGGCTGAGGTGGTCATTGAACAAAAAGGGTTGAGGGACGTTGATCTAAACTAAATTGTAAAGTATAAGAATTTTTTTAGCGCAATAGTTGTATATATTTGTTTGAGCAAGATAAACCAAAAGATAAATCATCAAATACCCGTTTGAGTAGTCGCAGAAGACTGTTAAAATGTGTTCTGTTGCGCCGGCATCATCCACCGCTATTTATTTTAATGTATTAAACATTAATATTGTTCCAATGGTTCATGCGTGAAAGCATAACAGGCAGGCAGACAAATTTTCGCATTACAATATTAGTATGGCTGTTATGTATATATTCATGGAATAAGTAGGGATGTAGGAATAATCATTACATTAATTCTATTTACCACTACCATTTTTTGGAGGTCAAACACGTGTGACGAACTTAAACCGTGTGTCAAATACTACTGGGTAACTGTATTACTGATTTGCATAAGGCATTATTTCTTATATTAAATTAGAAAAGAAATATCTTACAATGCAAATTTTTGCAATAGCTATAAATGTTTGTAGTTCCACCTTGGTTTACCGTTGCTCGGTCCTTGGCAACTTATTCATTAGAATTTAATTTTTATTCCCAAAACGACTTATAAAGATTATCTAGTTATTATAATTATGTTAACAAACCCAAAAAAATTAAAATATTCCTTAATCAAGTAGGAAACAAGTGCTTTTGATTCGTCTCGAACAACTTTACTTCTGATTCGGAAAATTGCTCCTGTCGAAAAGAGCAGGCAAGAAATTAAAAAAAAATGTTGCTCTTTCAAACTAAAATTCTTGTAATTACTTAGATTTCCTCATTCTTATCTTGTGCCAGGTCGAAGAGTAGCTAAATACAAGCGTTTTTCATTTATTTATTTGATCCTCAATAGTTTTCAGTAGACTTTCTGATAGACCTTCTTTGGATAGGTATTTTAAACGGTTGTACGAGAAATTACTAGGCTAAAATTATTCGTGGAATTTTATTATAGAATCATATACCAAAACCCTAAAGTTAAAAATGTTTGTTCTAAAGTTTGTTTCTGCTCTGACATTGTTTTAATATTTACATCGACAATTTTTTTATAACCGTGTGTAAAATATAATACGCATAAAAAGTATGTAAACTATAATGTGAAGTTAATGTTAAAATACTTATTTCCTTAAACTTTTCTCGCAGGAAATCAAGGACTTAAATTGTAAATGCCATTCTCTACACAATTAATAATTCTCATAAGAGTATTTTCCATACGACATAATGGAACTAAGCAAAATAAACAATTTGCGAGAGTTGTTCTGTCTGTCACTATATAATATACTTTTATTATTATTAGCATTCAAGTCGAATAAACATCGAACTTGATTGTTGATAAGAGCGATTTTAAAGTGAAATAAACCATTAACCTTGACAACGACGTTGATTTCTTTTAACAAGTTCAATACATCGACATATAATGAATTTTTTTCATCAATCTAAATATATTATTATATTTTTTTATCAATCTACACATATTAAGTATTCACAGGTTTAAAATTCTGGATCAATATGATTAGTGTGAAGCTAATGAGTGTCGAATAATAAGTGAAATTTATAACTTAAATTTAGACCTCAAACCAATATTGCCTTATATGCAGGTATTCTTCTACGATAGGCAATACACCAATAATATTAAACTAGTAGCTGTGCTAACAACGGCTTCGCCCGCGTGGAATTCAGTGATTTATTAAACTTTTCCGGAATTTTTGAAATATTGAACATAAAAATAGTTATTCTGGGTTAACCGTGCGTGATAGAGACGTATTTTTATAGATCTACAATTCTCTACTACATTACTTTAGCGTGTCAACGCTGGTTTACGCAGCGCAATCGACTAAATCTCCCAGCAAGCAAGTTTTGTAACAACTGCGCGATCTCTTCAACACAATTTACATAATACCGATATATTTACCTAAACTATCAGGAAGTATTGCACAATCTTATGGTGAAAACCGTACAAAGATCCGTTCAGTAGATTTTGAGAAAATCGATTACATACAGACAGACAGCTTTTGGAACTTTGTTTTATAATAAGTATAGATTTTGTTACCAATTCCAAAAGGCATGAGCCATTCATCTTGTATCAAGTTCCCATCTTTTGTTATGAATCGTTCGGGTCGAAATGTAAGTGGGTCCTTCCAGTATTCACCGTTATGGAGATCGTAGATGGCGAGCAAAAGAACTGTGTCCTGCAATACAAAATTTTAATAAATAAGGTTTAACTAACTAAACACGCTTTGGACAATTTAATATTTTAGTATTAGATAAAAGTTATATGATACATAAGGGGGCATAAGAATGTTAGAAGAGATAAGAGGCACATCACATATAAGGTTGGCAGATACTGGGCTAGGATGAATGTCTACACTGGCAACTAGTCATTATGCCCTCGGTTAATTGATACATTTTAGGCGTTATTGGTTACGATTTTTTTTGTTATGATTCATATGTTTTATTTTGAGGGTTTCGCTTCGCTAATATAAAAACTCATAATTTAAATCTGGCAAATTTTAACCTTTGGTATCACGTAGTCCCCAAGACTGGCATTTTCAAGTGCCATGTGCGGTATACCGACAGCAGCCACACTTGATATTCGCAACGATTCAAGAAGCACTGCTTCTGTGTAAACCAATCTGAAAATTGGCATGTCCAATGTTGTTCAATGATTTCTTTAATAAAGTAAAAAAAGTTGTTCTGCAAAAGCAGATTATGACGCTAAAATCGGGCAATTAAATGTTAAAAGGGTATTAAAACGTAGTCTCTTAGTTTTTAATGGAGCAACCAATGTTAATTTAAAATTACAAACTGATATTAGCAAGAGAAGCTAGATGAAACTTAAATAAGAAAATAAAAATGTATACTTGGATCTATCATTTAGAGTAGGTCGTCTAGAAGATCCGATTTCAACGTCAATTTCGTTTTGCAGTTTCATTTGTACTTCCTGATTTCTCATAATGTGAAGGAGCATAAACACTGCTGTGTTATTGACCGTTTCTACACCTGCTTCAAGTAGATCAAGACATATCACAAGAAGTTCTTCGGTTGTAACTAAAAATTAAGTAACAGAATAATATCAATAGCTTTCTCTATAGTCTATTTGATAACTTATACTTTGAAAATATTACTGTTTTATTTTATTAAAATCAATTATTTTAGTGTAATTATATTGTTCTCAGTGTTTAGGTTACTCCTTCATTTATTTACAAATTAAGTAACATTTTTAAATATTTTCTAATACAAACAGAAAAAAACATTTAAAAATAAAATAAAAATTGTCATCCACCGAGAGCGGAGAAAGGACCCAAGCTGCCGGTGGTTAGGACTACAGAATGAGGAACCTCGTAACAATACGTACCGTCTCAAGCATCACTGCCATTTGTATCGTACCCTTAATAGTAGAGATGTTAGTCAGTAGAGCTGACGATGCAAAAGCACTTGCTTACAAGTTTACTCGAATAAAGAATATTCTGAATTTGGACAACTAAGCGAGATGCCACTTGAGATGTCGAGCCCCTTTGCTAGTAAATCGTTTAAGGTTACAACAACAATAGCAAGAATTATTGTTTATTCAATATTCCTCATGGCGGTAATCTCATGAGTTAGATCCAAATATTTAGTTAATTTTTCTTGTTTAGCTTTTATGAGATGATCATCAAGTGATACAGTGATATCTATAATAATTGCCCGACGCGCTGACCGATCTTTCAGAACTATATCAGGTTTATTGAAGGCAATATACCTATTTACACCTTTATTGTTTATAACATACTCGAATGGTAAGTCGCGTAAGCCATTTATCGATCAAGATTTAACAACACTGACATTAATCAAGGTCATAAACAGACTAATTGGATTTTTTACTTTAGATCCATTACTTTCAAAGCAGTCTCAGTGCTTATTCAAGGAACTGTAAACGTAATAGGGTCGATTACATAATTATACAGTCATATTTGTGTAGGAGAGCTTAGACCATCTCTTGAAGAGTAATAGCTCGAATTCTTGTTTATAAACTAAAGGTAGACTGCAAATAAAAATGTCGTGTTAAAAGTATCAATCAGGGCTGATCTAAAGTTTTTCAACGTATTCGTTGTTGAGTCGTTTACCCTATTTAGAAAGAACAGACTAATCTTTAATTTATCACCCGATTGTTCGTTTAATGACGTGTTAATATCTTTGGAACCTTTTTTGAGTTTTCCAAACTAATAGAACCCTACCTCAAATATAGTATCTTATTTGTATTTACTTTCTTTCCTTTATTATCTATTAAGATGATTAGGTCAACCGCTGAACCTCGAGTCCTTAGATATCCCCTGAATCTGTTTTTTTTTTCAAACAGTTACAATTATAAATAGATTATAAATAATAAATAAATAAATATAAGGGACATTTACACACACGGTCGTCCATCCCCAAAGTAAGCAACTTAATACCTGTGTTATGGGTGACAGAAACTGGTAAATATACTACATATATAATTTTAAATGTATACTTAAATACAAATACACACCCAGGCCCGAAGAACCAACAAATCGTTAATAGAAAATGTTGGCCCTCGGCGAAGGTAGGGTCACTACTCACTGCGCCAACGGGCCAGTCAATGTTTCAGGTTTTCACGGCTTCCACTTATGTATAATCCTGGATTCCCAGACTGGGTGTGGACGAAATAACAAAAATTAGAGGATGCATGCCCTTCACTAGGTACTGAGTCTTTCCGTAGTAATTTCAAGCATTTTTTTTTCAAAATGCAGATTTTTTTTTCTTAAACGGTATTTTATTTACATACGTGAATTACAATAAAAATTATAGTTTTGTTCTTGAATCAAAAAACACAAATATCTCACACACAGTTTGTGAGTTGTCGTAGTGACAAAAAAACTGGAAATATTACAGTCGGCTGACATATTATCTAAATTACTAAATCTCGTTTGCATTAAAATTAGAATAAACTTTGAGAGCTACGAGAATAACAATGTGGTAATGGACACTAGAAATTCATAAGAATGATTTAATTAAAACAAAAGACAGAAAGTTATTCGTGTGGAAAATTTGAATACGTACAAGAGTCAATTTGCGGTGTCGACATCTCAATTAAAAACATGTCTATAACATCCCTCGGTTTCTTTATATCGATCGTGTTTTTATGTTCTTGTATTGTATGCTGAAATTTATTTATTTATTTATTGATAAGGCCTACCAAATAGAAATCATATACATTAATAAACTGATATAAACATTCAATATATCAATTCATCATGAAAAAAATCAATCATTCAATATGAAAAAAAAAATATACACTTGAAAAAAAAGAGTTTTATTTTATAAAAAAGGTTAAAACATAAAGTTAAATTTAAAGATTTTCCAGAATACACTTTGTGAAACATTGTAATGCATCAAAATAGATCATCATCATACTCCTGCTCTTATACCACTCTAAGTGGGGTCGGCACAACATGTTTCAAACATGCTGTCATATGATTTGGCTGGGTACGTATTTTACGACCGGCTGCCTGCCTGACGTCAACTTACCTTAGTCTCCTTTTACGACACCTCGGTAAGAAATGAGGGTGTTCTATTCTATGCAGCCGGATACCACACGGCATGTAATGTATCAAAATATATATCAACAATTTTTACAATTACAATACTTCATATCGAAACATTTTAATTGTATACAAATAATAAATACCAATTTCAGAGAACTAGCGATATTCAAATCCATATTCCCCAATCGAAAATCACGATCATTAAACTACGTAATATAATGAGAAATGTTTAAGAAAATTTACAAAACGTAATAATGTCAAAATATGTTTCTGATTAATCAATGAATAATTAACCCATCTCAAAGTGAAAAATATTTATTCAATTAAAATAGAAGTGATAGCTAAAATTCGGCGGTTAGTTTTTCAAAATCAAGTTCTTATTGATACACATAGAGCTATTATATTAGACTAGGGAAGCGATCTCAAAATGTGCCATATTATTGTAAAATAAAGAGATATTCAGAAAAAGCAAATGAGGGGTGTTCTTTTGTCTGTGTCTCTTTTTTATGTGTAATTAGAGAAAGATGAAGTATACGAGTTTCATCTTCCCTCTAATTATTTTATTATGTCACTATCACTTATAGGCCTTCCTATGGCTTCTCTACTTTAGGTTAATAATTTTTTTGATACATCTATTGTATTCACTTTGTATCTCGCCTTAATCCTTAAAGCAATTCCCACAGATATTGAAATATTCCATCGCATATATTCAAGATAATTTTTATATCCATGATGACCAGGATATGTATTATTCATAAACATAATACATATTTTTTTATATATTTTTTTTTTAATATTTAAGCACTGTATCGTTTGAACTAAATTAGCATAAAACAACGCCTATTTACATTATACGGAAAACCTTAATGTGTTAAAGAATGTTATATAAGTTATATTTATTTTTACACATCTGATTTGAATTATGAATTGTGATCCGCAATGAACGCACCATTATTTAATGACTAGCTGAAACGAATGGAATTATTTATGTAGAAAATTAAATATGTTTTCTCCTTGTAATAAATATTATAAATGTGATGAATAGGCTTATTTTCGTCATCATATTCTTGACCCGATTATATGATATTTATTTTAGCTTATCTTCATTACCTCGAGTAGCCAACAAAAGGTGTTATAATTATTATTCATTGTTTTCGTACGCTTTAAAAATGTATTGTAAACATATTAATTTGTATAATTTCGGTCGTGTGGTATCCGGCAGAATAGAATAGACCACCCTCCTTTCTTACCAAGGTATCGTAATAGGCGACTAAGATATGTGCCGTGTGGTATCCTGCTGCATAGAATAGAACAACCTTATTTCTTACCGTGGTGTCGTAAAAGGCGACTAAGGTAAGTTGACGTCAGGCAGGCGGCCGGTCGTAAAATACGTAGCCAAACCATGTGACAACATGTTTGTAACATATTGTGCCGACCCCACTTAGAGTGGAATAAGGGCAGGAGAATGAATGTATGTATGTATTAATTTGTATAATTTGTGCACATTAAGGACATTACATAAGGACGTCAGGAGAAAAAAAATTGTAAATGAGGTAAGCATAAAGCAATTAAAGTGATAACTTCGTAAGTCTGTTAGAATAATTTTGGTACGAGTTACAGCGATTACTTTAACCACTTATTGTTAAATATAGATTAGGAATATAAGAAAACCTAAATATTACATGAGTTAGTAATTCTCATATTATTTATAGTATTGTTAAAAATCTTTGAAACATATACTATTGTATTTATACTTTATAAGATAAGCTTTCAACTTTATAAGAATAAATTCAACACTTACACGTAAGAAATCATATAACAAGTCATGTATTTCTGTTAGTTCCGTATATCCAATCAAATTTGGTATTACGTGCCTCAAGAAGGGCAAAAAATTTAAAATACCACCACTCATGTCAACCACCTTGAAGGATTTTGTTATCAGATTACATAAAGTTGCTAGTTGTTTATCTTTCAAATCGTACCTAAAAATAAAAAAAAAATACTATTCTCGTAAAATTATGTAAAAAAGAATTAATAGTTAACATGCTTCATAGAATAAAAAATGCTTTATGGAGACGCATAATGCAAAAGTAATGATAATAATAATCAATGATTTACAAAATGAAGTGGCAAAGTCACGTATTACTGAGAGCATCTTTTATTTATTTATTTATTTTATTTAATTTTTTTTGTCAGGAAAACCCGTTATGACCCCATCTACGCCCGACGGGGATAAGCGGCGGGTATGTCGGACTCGCACCGACTAAAAATCTGACAGTGCTCCACCACGCTGCTCGTGGTGGCGGGGACAGGGTACCGTTGTACACATTGCCCCCATCCCCGCCAGCAGCAACTCTGAAACCCTGAGTGCGCCACCTCTTCGTCGGGACCTCTCCCAAAGTGGCCCTACCCTCAGTCGGCTAATCGATCGACCCCCTCAGGGACCTAACTCCAGCGAACGTCCGATAAACCCCATGCGACGAACTTCGGCGAGACGCCTGCGCCCCGGATCGGATCCAAAGCCTCGAATTCCCGGATCCGTACCGCAACCTCCTTCCGCAAGATAACATACTCGCAGAAGGAGACCATCGCTGCCCACGATCCCTCCCTTTCCACCATGACACGAACCACAGTGAGCAGGGAGAGATCGTGCCCCACCTCTGCTACGAGCTTCGCCCGCTTTAACGTCCAAGCGGGACAGTCTGCGAGCGTGTGCAGCTTTTACTGAGAGCATTGAGGTCTTAGGATATAAACAACTGCATACGAAGAGTTCTTCATTTGGTGAACAGAATACCTTTAACAAGTCGTACTGGGTACAAGCTCATAGAGTTGTATAATGACTCTTTTTTCGAGCTGCACAAAATTATATGAAATAAAAATACTAAAAGAACTAAATCGGCATAAAGACTTTCTATCAAGTTTCTAATGCTCTCATTCACAGTGAAGTGTTAAAATTTTTACCTGATCATTGCTTTTATAATGTAAGGTTAAATATTGAAAATATTAAATATTTTATAATGCTTAATAATTATTAATGCTTCTTCTAAATCCTTAGTGCAAATTCTGTCACAGAGCTATAGCTACTACTTTACAGTCACTTAGCCATTGTTACATATTAAATTTAATGTTTATAGTGGGAACACGTTCTCTTGCCAAATAAGCTAGACCTTCACAGAATTGACTAATTCATTGTAATAACTTTTAGATAATATGATTTTTTATTCCTATAGAGCTTTGAGTCAATTGTTAAATGATACTATAAATAAACAGTTAAATTAATCTCCCTATTATGGTATGCTGTTCAAATTATGGGTATTGCATATGGTTCATTTTAAAATAAAGTTTTTAACCAGTTTAATAAAAAAAATGTTTTGTACATCTTAAATGAATAAAATCGGAAACTTCACCTTATAAAATTTTGAAAAAAATTGTATTTATCATATTAAATATTATTTAAAAGACCTAAGGCCTAACCTAATACATTAATCACAAATAAATTAGTGTCGAAGTACAATAAAGCATATAAATAGCTCATCAATAATTGGTAAGCGCAATTGTGCTTTTGCGTCATTATTGATCATGAAATGACATTGGTAAAGCGTAATAACAGTACTACTGTGCTCGCTCGATAGACAGTGTGTCAAAAAGTTTTTCTCGTGTAAATCCCGACCTAGGATAAAAGTCTTTATGTTGCCCCACAACCTCCTCTACCTTCCAGTCAGTCTCATCAAAATCAGCTAAGCCGTTTCAAGGAATGTACTATTATCCTAAACCTTCCTTACTATTCTCTAGTATATCTTCTTATATTATCTTATTCTCTTATATTATTTCTATTATATATTATATTATCTCTTATTATCTTATATAATCTTTAAGAAAATACCTTTAAAAAAATCCGTTTAGTATATTTTGACTAAATTAATCACATGCAGACAGCTTTTGGGGACATTGTTTTATAATAAGTATAGACAATAAAGATAAATTAATATTAAAGATACCTTTTGCCAGCCACTAACTTCCACAAGATATTGACCACACATATGTCAAACATGTGGTTCACTACTATAGGTTTTCGAGCGTCTGTCATTCGCAAGTCAATGAGAGCTTCACATTCTTCACTTATATTAGACTCCATGCTACGTGAAGTATAACCAAACTGTTTAAGGCATTTTAGGACCATGACTCTTGTTTTATGCCACAAAGGTCCATCAGAAAATATAATACCTGTAATATTATAACACAATAACTTGCACGGGAAAAACAAGATTATTCGTATACGTTAAAATTGGAAATATTTTTTTTGAACCGAAAACAAGGTACAAATTAAGTTTTATATTTATTACTTCGATATAACCGTCATTATACTTTTTAGATCTATCAATCATAACGTTACAAGAAGGTAAATTATTGTTTAAAAAAACAATGATAATTAGCCGTGATTTCTTTTGTATTGGTGTATGACAAACCCATATGTGAGCTTTTGAAGCGAATCTTGTATTTCATCACTCTTAGAAAACTTATTTTGGAAAAGTTTTTAGCATCCTTGATACGACACAGCGAAGGAATATTTATTTAAAATGTCATTTTATTTATTTTTTATTCTACAAAATCATAACATTAGTACACATTATACTGAGAATTTTTTTGAATTAATTGCTAAAAAACTTTAAAAGCTTGAAACTAACGCACAAATAGAGTTTGGATTTATACATTTGCCGCAAAATCTCTGAAATATTTTTTTTGAACATAAAAATGGTTATATTAGTAATTTCGGATTTTTGAGTTTATGATCCGTTCTGGGTATTCTAAAATTTATTTAAGGTTAATTATCGATGCAATGTTATTTTAGAAATCTACTTTCCCCTGCCCATCCCATTATCCCTTAAGTGGGGTCGGCAGAACATGTTTTTCTCTTCCATACTCTCCTATCATTTGTCAACTCTAGCCATGTTATTTTATAAGTACATGCAGGAAATCAAAGCTATTATGCTCTGATAAACAAAGTTAACTTACCAATTTTTTTATTGAAAGATCTCATCAAATAAAAAAAGCCATTCGGCCTCCCGTTGAAAACATCGCGGGAATAGACTTCTCTAATCATATCTCTACCAGAAACAACCACAACATTTTTATACCCGAGACGAAGACCAATTAAGTTCCCATATTTCTCCGACCAGGTCTGCCAAATGCGATGATGGTATTTGAGCTTCTTTAAACTGCACCAAATTGATAACAAATTTCCTATTACTGGCACCAAAGGTGGACCTAAAATCACAAAAAATAACGATGTATATTTATTTATAATCATAAATTAATATACAACATCATAAAAACAAATCGACCTGGAGGATATGATGAAGGTTTCTCTATAGATTTTTTTAATATGAGCAGAAGTAATATAAAAATTATAAGAGCCCACATCTTACTTTTGAAAATGAAATAACACTAATGAGACCGCTTATAATCGTTTCCTACACAGTTTTTCAAGATATGATCGGAAAAGCTTACGTAATAACATTAGTTATTCAAATGTGCCGCAGAAGTAAGTTATCTAGATGTTACAAACAAGGATTAAATTGTAATTGGGATTTTATGAACTTTGTATGATTACTATTGTAACTGACGGAAACCAAAAAGATATTCGGTATATATGTGAACGGTTAAAAACCTATTGTTCGTACAAATGGAATTATATAAAATCAGATTTACCTACCTACATTTAATAAACAACTATTCTGATTAACATATTGCGATGTCATGATGTCATCTTTTTTTTTCCAGTTATTGATGTCCACCGTTAGACGTTGATATTTTTAAGAAAACGGCAAAGAATTTCATGCCATGATCTAGGATCCATGATATGATTAGACTTTAAAATTATAATAGGTGTCTTTTTTTAACATTTTTTACCTCTATATTGTATTTCTTATAGTGTATACATTATGATCTCTTATTCTAAAAGTGCACGCCCCTCCAATGTCTTTACTCACATACATAAAACTTATGTACAGACGAAATACACGCAAACTTGTAATTCTAATTGGTTATTCAGTTGCCGGACAGACACGAACGTAGGAGTATGTGTCGATTATTGCCAAAAGTACAGTCAGCATGTCACAAAAAAAAAACAACTCCGGAGTCAGATAAATATTATTTCTTTAATAGAAAAATATGGAGAATTAAAAAAACTATGTAGCAAAAAAAAACGGGCAAAACTTAACATCTTTCATTATTCCATCATTAAAGCCATTGCTTTAATTACGGAATGAAATGACATTATTAATATAAATATGTGGGAAAATACGTGTCGAAATCTGAATGATATTGAGATAGAATATATGAAAAATTTTGACATGTATTTTGAATTTATAAATTAATGTTGAGTCTGAATGTGAAGATAGCGACGTGAGTGAATAGCATTAAAATCGTAAATATTTATTGCGATTTAATTTTTTTCTTTTTTTACTAATAAAATAAATGAACAGACTTCTGTACATTACGTTTTATTTATCATTCTAATAGTTACATAATGATATGATCTTTATTAAATTAAGTTGGCAAGCTAGCTCTTGATTGCGAATTCACCTGATGGATGCCGATGTAGTTTAAGATGAAAGTGGGCTAACTTAAAAGGGTTTCGAGATTAAACGTCAGGTTTTTACACGACATCGTACCTGAACGCTTGGTGGTACGTCTTTGTTAGAAGGTTACGTCGGAAGTATCTATCTAGTCAAGACCAGGGATAAATTTTAGAAATATACTAATATGTTATTTCTGGTATTCGAATGCGGAACTTCCCGTTTCCAATCCACCGCGCTTACTATTACTCCAGGGAAACGTTAAAAACTTACTTTTTGTTCTGAAGAATTTTCAACATAAATTTGATTATAAATATGAAATTAATTTTGTTTCTATGCAAACGGTACTCGTAATCACTGTAACCGGATAGGTTGGTCAACCAGTGCACAAATGATAGGAACGCGTGACAGAATAGACGTGTTGGCTCATACAAAGCGTGCATTCTCCGCCATATAAATGCTTGACTTATACACATTAAAATAATGTAAGTTGGTGGAGGGGCGTGCACTTTTAGAATGAAAGATCTCTACCACTATGTAGTATCAGTACCCTTTCCCTTGCTACTACTATTTTATTTTTAATTTTATTGCTTATCCAGAATCTGGTCATCATCATTGATGTTCACTAAGAAAAATTCATTGTGTGCAGTTTATAAAATAAATTACGTATGTTAACAACCGTAATTTTTAATTCTCCCTTAATTTTAACCAAAAGCGTTTTTCTTCTCTATTTCAATTCATTAAATGGAATTTATCCGATTTTGATAATGGGAATGTCGATTTTACCAAGCTCAGTTGTTACCTGTAGCTTTATAAAATCAACATTCTATGTTTTGTAGGTACTCGCAGATGAGATTGTGAAAGATACTATCTAGCCGAGAAAGTTGATATAGTTTCCGTTCATTCTTGTGCTCGCTTTTTTTTTACGTAGAATTAACAAAAAGATTAATAAAATGCAGAAGTTATGACAGAAATATTTTGCTATAATCCGCGTTTGTTAAGACACTCTATGTAATGTCAAGTTTATATATGCAGGACTGGTCCTGCATATATAAACTATGTGTAGTTTTGTGATACCAGTATCAACACTACACACACTCACTAAGACAATCTCGCCACGTATCCGAAGCATCATCGGGAGGATAGGTTCCATTACAAATTCATAATGCATCACTACTGTAATATATGGAATTCCGAAAAGTAAAGCTTGCTTCTATAAATTATTAAAAAAGAAATAGCATCTAAAATTATGTGTCACATTCTGAAATCTTGTCCTCCATATTTGATTTTATTGTTTATTTATAGTTCCTTGTTTCAGAAATCAAAAATGCGATTTTTGATGTTAAAAGGCCGGAAAGTAATTTTTTTATTCTTAATTCCAAGTAAAAACCATTGAATATTATAAAGATGTTATCTTGTCTTTAATCTGACAAATCAAATTGCAAATAAAACCCTATATGAGACGGGATTATTTCATATAATATTAATTTGGGGCATTCTTGGAAATCTAAACATTATCGTCGTTAATAGTATCAAATCTGACAGATTATACTAACTTTAAAATTGAAATTGTATTATAACAATAATGTTTATTTATATGTACAGATGGTCTATATAGAAGAACATTACGCAATATATTTTATAATTGGGTGATTAAAACTGGTCTTTTAACCATAACAAAAATTAATGTTAATAATTTTTTTGTATTGATCATATTTCCGACATATTGTCTAACAATTGGGGGCTTATGCTACTTTAGTTTGATCGATACATTAATTAATTCATTTGATCGAATAAAGAGTTCAGGACAAATAAACGTATATGTATTTATATAAAACACTATTATCTTACTTTTATATTGTACTTGTATTCCTCTTTCTCTTTCTACCCAATTCTAGATTTTTGTAACGAAACGAAAGCTATACTGGGCCTAGTAATTGCTATATTAACTTGCGTGGTCACTGCCAATATGAGAAGCGTTGTATAGAAAATGTATGAATTAGTCATGAGCGTTGATTAAATTACTTATCTTTTTTGTGTAATACTACTTTAATACAAATGCTTATGCAAAGCGGATAGTGGATAATATTGTGCAAATTATAGAAATATCTGTAATTCATTATTCTTATTATATTTAACATAAATTAATAAACATTTCACCTCGTTTAGTCAAACTTCTTAAATTAATAGTGTTTTAGAAAACTGTAAGATTCCTTCAATCATTGTCATGGTCGTGGTGCTTGCAAATTAAACGTTTGTTCTGTAACCTTAAAGTATATAATATATACTAAGAGATAATGATGATATGTCTATATTTATGTTCAGTAATAGAACAGACTTCAAGAACAAGTTAACTATGTAATCTATATTTGGACTTCCTTATACATGTTAATTTCTTTTAATACACAGTATATAAATATATACTACGCTCTGAGGTAATTTTAAATATCTACGTTATTTGATCTGATAAAAATTTAATATAGTTTAATTAAAAATATTTTTTCCTTTATTGAAGTTACAATTACTACTGTTTTAAATTAATACGTTATACTTATCAAATGCCATATTACAATAAAGAGAAAGCAAATGAGGGTGTATCTATTTGTCTCTCTTTTTTATGTGTAACTGGACAAAGATGAAGAATTCGAGTTTCATCTTTCCTCATTATTTATTGTGAAACTCTTACTTACAGGCTTGCCTGTTGCTCTCCTTCTCTAAGTGTAATAACTCTATAGAAATATACTTAATGAGATACATTTAATCCGCCTAAACGCAGCTTTAAGAGTCTCATATTTCATACATGGTTTCTGTATGAATGTATGTAATGTCGCCTTTAATCGAAAAGCAATTCGCCCAACAGATAAATATTAACTCATTGTTCTCCGGCCCTTATCCCACTCTAAGTGGAATTGGCACAACATATTTCTCACTACCGTTCTCTCTATTAACTATTTTTAGTCAAAACTGGTCCTATCATTCGTCAAAATTCAGTTTCTTATGTATGTCATACTTCCCACAACGCAACAAGCTCTTTTTCGGTCTCCCTCTAATCGCATATCTATCCGTATTTAAATTTAATACTCGTTTTGTCACATGATTTTCATTCCTCCTCAATACATGACCAAATCATCTTAATCTTGAAATTCTCGTCTTTTCTATTGGGCTCAACTTTACGACTTTCCCGTATATACTAACTTCGTATTTTATCCATACCACACATCCACCTTAACATTCTCGTTTCATTTGCATGCACTTTTCTTTCATCTATCTTTTTCATGACCAACATTCTGATCAATATTGTTGTATAAAGTTTCCCCTTTACTTTAAGCGGCATTCGGGGGCTTCACCCAGCTTTCATTCATGATTGAATGTTGGCTACTAACTATCAGGTTATATTTAACCTGGATAAATTATTCTTATCGAGTACTCGTTAATCGTTTATAAAATATGAAAACATTTTGTAATATTAAATTCTGATTACAGAACAGATATTTTATTAAGCCCTATCAATTTTTAACGATGAACTATGAACATATGACTAATGAGTATACCTTTAACCAAAACCTCTAGTTAGGTATACGCTAAGCTTGTACAATAGGTCAATGGACTTATTCTTATATCTAAGAATTAGTCCATTGCTTATTGTCTCTGATGTAACAGATCGGTTACAATTGTCATGTAGCACTTGCAAGTCATTTAATAAGTTTTCTTTTGAATCGTCTCACTTAGTCCGACGTCCGTGACGTCAAGTACATGAATAACCCGATGATGTGAGGCTCATGTTATGGTGAAGCTGATGTTAGTATATTTTGTCATATTTTATTGACGAATCCTACCAAGAAGCTTTTAGAAGGCTCCTAAGTACATTATTGTAATCTTTGTGTAGTTGTTATGTTACTCTTTTTGGTACATCGCCCATAGTTTTATATGGTTTGTGATTAATGGAAACCACGTCTACTATATAATTATTCTTTGGGATTTCTTTTTTCAGCCGATGGACTTTCATCGCTGCGTTCACATAGGTCTATCAAATGGATTTCATGTCAATATATCTAGTTTCTGTGTATATTCTGATATCTTCCATCCATTTCGTGGGGTAATAAAAAAAAATCTTATGATTTTTGAAACATTTAATTTCAGAATATTTTGAATCAAAACAATGTCTTTATTTATTAGTATTTATTTCATTAGTTCAAATAGTTCTAGTTCAATAGTCTTCATGGTTGTTCGTCATGTAATAAAAAACAACGCTGACTGTGATTTTTAATTGTCAATATAGCAACCTGTAAATCACAAAACAAGCGATTAATGCAATTTTTTTCAATATTAATTAAAAAGCAGTAAGGTCTTAATGAAAATTACATTATGAAATAAAAGAAGGCAATTAGTTCATTTGTTTCTGTAGAAAATATGTGACGTAATGTGATAAGAGTTCAAAAATCCATAACATAGCGAAACTAAACCAAATCGTTCGACTTGTTATTGCCTGCTATACATGCAGCTGATTAAGCACTATAAAACAATCCGAGAGTCCATTTTACCGCATTTATTAATGTGTTATCGGACACTCAAGACCTCTCCGATAGTAATATAATTTTCTTGTCGATATAAGTTTCATTTTGTGCAGTGATGGCTCCAATTAATGCAGACATTATAAATGGGAGCAAGGCCACTTCACTCCCGAAAACAACTTTACCCGAAGATGAAACAGAAAACAATGGAAACAAACAGTAGGTGTCATTATGTTATTGAGTTTTCTAAAATGGCTTATTTAATTATTTTAGTTTTGGCCAAATTCGCATTATCCGGTATACAGTTGAAGCTCGTGTTTGGCCGCGAATTATTATTTTGCATGTATATTTGAAATTCTAAATTTCATAGGTCACTATCATCTGTGGTTGACAACAAATCTTCGCATGAATTGAGATATATTATAATAGAACACAAAAATATGTACGATAAAGATTATATACTTTTTCACTCCTAACACAAGTATTTTTATACTTAAAATTATGTGTGTATATTTTTTAACTTCTTCTAAATCTAATTTAAAGATTTCATCATCTGGACTTGACTTACAGTCAGGTTATTGTTCAAAATTATTATGAAATGAAAATAACTTTAATATATATTCCTTAGTCATCGCAAACTTAAGATCGACTCTGTATCAATCTGCTTAATTGTCTCTCGGACCACAACTTTCTTAATTGGCGATAATCAATTGTCAAAATATACATAGCAACAGTATAGATGTTGATAAACTTACTGACAGTAAAGCGAAACACGTATATAGTAGTAATGACGACATGCAATATAAGAATTGCGTACAAATTGAGACTCAACTGGGGTTAATTGCGTGTATTTTCTATAGTGCTTCATAAAGTTCTATTAATGTTGATAGATATTTCTTTTATAATATTATCAGTCCACCAGGTTATAAGTTAATTATACAAATAATGATACTCATTATTTATCTTTATTTATATTACTTGTCATATGAAAATTTCGATAGTGGTTAATTAATTTACTATTGTGTACCAATGGAAGTATATAATAAAATAGTAGTACAATACTTGACGTCCTTAATTCATACCTGCTTTATGTATGTTTTGCACGAAGCCTTGCAAAAAACGTTATTACTACATTCACCATGTGCGAATTTACATTTAGAGTTCCTTTATTCTTGATTATTTTAGATTTCAATTTTTTCCAAATATTATTAAAAAAGCGTACAAAATGTCTGCTAAAACTATTAAGTTGTATCAATATTCCAAAGTCCGACTTTAAATTATATATTATAATCAAATTATATCGAATATTAATACAAGAAACAAGGTTAATGCGTGGGAACTTTTTTCAAATATTGGGTAAAATTATTGATTACGATATATTTTATTTTTGTTTAGATCATTTTGTTACCTTTTTGTCTTAGAAATTGCTTTAGAAAAGCTACGGAATTCTTAGCTCTACTTGCCAAAGCACACGTAGCCGGAATATATTTTTTTGCGTGGGCAGTATCAACAGCTATTGTAAATATTCGCAGCCCTTCACCAACTAAGATATGTAAATATGTAGTATTGAATAATTGTATGTTGAATTTTACAAATTAAAATAAGGATTGTCTATAAGAATAACGTGTAATTTCATATTAAAAAAAAATGAATTGTTTAATTTTTGAGACTGGTTTTCTTATCTCTATCAACTTTTAATTTTGTCCCATTCTGTGGTATATGATCAGAATACTTTACAAAATAATTCCTATACGTAGTTGTCGTTATTCTTTATTTACTTTCGAAATTTGGAGTCCGTTTATCGTTGAGGAGTTCCTTCGTTTGGAACCAAACCTGGCAGCACCATCAGCTTGTCATCGAGATTGGATCAGTATCTAAAATTGCGGGTCAATTGGGAAGTGGGTCAAATTTAATTTGCAAAATTCAACCTTCACATACATACGGCAAGTTAAATAAAGGCTTTTAATCCTATACATACCGATATCCTCTACAGTTCATCTTTTATTCCTTAAAATTGAAATAAATAATACAAGCAATAGACACCTCTATATAGATTATAGATATATTGCAAATTGTCGCAGATATTTTTAATAAGAATATGGAAACATATTAAGATGGTTATGTACATACGACATAAAGAAAATATAAAACCTTTATATCTGTCGAGGTTAAATATTCTTAAACAAAGAATCAAAGTATTTCAACTAATTCACTTTTCGGTTCGATTCGATTTTGTAAAAAACTTTTTGTTGTTATTTAAGCGTTGGACAATGTAGGTTTACACGTCAACTTTACTGAGTTATGTTGCTTAGATAAGATGTAACAAGACTAAGTGCGGTATCTGCTAATAAAAGCAAAAATACCTAAAATAATTATTTTATAAAATGAGTACTACGGATACATAAATGGTATTTAATAATTTTAATTTACAATTCAATAAAAAGAGAGACCTTTACCACCGATTAAATTATTTGTTTTACTGTTATCTGTAAAAAAACTTTATAATAATTCAAAGCTCTACTATTATTCATGGTATATGCTATGTAATATATGCATGGTGTATATGCAAGTAAAACTTTGTATGTTGGGGCTCGCGGTGACAGCTTGGACAACCACTTCACAGATAGGCATTAAATAACAAACGCATCTTGAACTTAAAAAGAACTCAGGCTCTTCAGTGAACCTGCTGGTCCGCAAAAGATGTTTGGTCATTAATTTCGAATGTGGAAAATCTCATTTTAATCCTAGTAGTTTCTTATAAGTGGGAAGATGGTGGTGATAAGACGCTATAACAGTTAACAGTTCAATTTATAGTTAATTTTGCATGCTACCACAAATCATAGACCTATTAAATGTAGAGAAACTGTGAGTGCGAGTTTCCAACAAATAATAGAAGAGGTACATGAGAGACATATAGACATGCGTAGAGAAATATTCATGTTGCATTTTTTATTTCAATATGTAGTCACCTTCAAAATGTTTATGCGTTTTTTTTTACGCAAAAGCAAAATTAGTTTGAATTCTTCCAACATCCAATTTGATTTGAAAACTAACCCAATTCAATCTTCAAAAATGCCAAAATATATATATATATATAAGTGATCTCATTTCTTTTTTTTTTGAGGGAAAAATTTTGTTCAGGATCCCCTACTCTAGTATAATAACTCTATGCCACAAGTACTTGATCCTTTTCAGTAGGCATACTTAGCCTGGCCTTCAACTGTATTGTCGTTTTGTTTCAGATACTCATATGAGATGCTATTAGAAACTGCCAACTTCCTCTTATCAAGAATTTCCGTGAGACCTATAATTGGTGTAATATGCGGTTCTGGGATGGGTTCGTATTGGAACGAGGGTATATATTGCTTACTACACTATAATCATAATATCGCGAGGTCATTGCTTTTATAATTACGCTGTTGTTTATAACTTTATGATCTAACATTTGCCTGATAAATAAATAATTTATGTTCTCATTTCACTTGTTTTCATGCTTTCGAAGGTTGAGGATCGTCAGAATTCTCCTTTAAGGATAGTTTTTATTATTTATTTTTAAACGTCTGCTTGGATTATAGTTATGTATGCGAATATACAAACATTGTAGTCCATTTATTTATAGCGATTTAATATCCACATCTGAGTTTTATAATTTAGGCAAATAAGTAGCTTATATTTAACATACTAAACGTATTTTTTATAATACTTACAATTTCTGGCTTTGTAATATGAATCACAGTTGAAGATATGCGTAAATGTATTTTAGAGCGTTTTTTTTCTGTGACGTTCATGAACGTAGGCCGATTTCCTGATTTCGATACTATTATACCATTACAATATAACAGTGGGTATAGTAACAGGCTGTTACTATACCATTACAAGAACCATCAAGCTCCTTCGACTTTGTCTAACTTAAATATATGTATGTTATACAGGTTCCTTGGCCGAAAATATAGTGGATTCAGAATGTATCCCATATGAGGAGATTCCTAATTTCCCAGTGAGCACAGTTGAAGGACACCATGGAAAGCTGGTGTTTGGACACCTTAATAATATCCCAGTGGTTGCTATGCAGGGTCGCTTTCACTATTATGAGGGATACCCCTTGTGGAAGGTGAGTTCGATTTGTGACTGTGGCTCAATCCGATTCGAGTTTTCGAAACAATACTGTCTTTGATATTTAATAGAAAGCTCCGAAATCTACCAAACTTTACAGCATTATCCGCTGGGTGGGTCTCCAGATTGACTGAAAATTTCTTTAAAATCGATCCATCGATCGAAAACAAAATTAATTTAAATGGTTAGGTATGGTTTTGAACGTACTGATATCTTGAGAAATATAATCACATAAGTTTTTGACATAAATTGTTACAATTACTACTTTCTCACTTTCTGGTACTAGTTTCCGTGAAATTATAATTCACTATCGTTTTAGATTTCGATTATTATTTGACTTCGTGACTTGAAAAATTATTCCTGTAATTAGTAGAAACAGTAGTGATCTAGTTTTAGTGTTTGACATGATTAGATTAGATTAGTTTTTTTATGCGCAAAAAAGATTAACTGGTAACTATCTCATGCCCTATGTCACTTTCAAGACCTTCAATTATTTCCATTTCAAAAATCACATCGATCTATTACGTCGTAATTGTCAGAAACAAATAGACACTACTTTAGATTTATAATATTGAGTATGTATGGATTTTACACTACAATGAAATGTTGATTATTATTATAATTTCGAAATTCATGCAATTTAGTGTCACGTAATATCCGAAATTTAAAGAATAAATAAACAATGTGAATATTATAAAAATCTATACTTATTATGAAATAAAGTCCCCAAAGCTGTCTATCTGTATGTACTCGATTTTCTCCAAATCTACTGAACGGATTTTTATACGGTTTTTACTAAAAGGTACTGCAATTCCTCCTAAAGGTTTAGGTTAATAGCACATAACGGTTTCATGTAAATTGAGTTGAAGAGGTCGTTTTACAACAATTTTAAGTGGGGGTAGTAACGAACCGGTGTCGATTGTAGTTTAGAGGGGGGAATAGGTATAAAAAGCGGTGTAGGGTATCAGAGAGTCTGTGTCATATGCCGACACTTGAGCGACTGTAACATGCTGAACCCTGAATTTCGCGCGGGCGAAACCGCATATATTTCTAGTTATATTATAAAACAGCAATGGACCAAATCACAAAAAACAGTCAAAAACAGTATTTTAAACCTGTTGGTTTAAAATGTAGGTTTGTAGAATCATCTAGATTGACTGATGTAAGGGGCTTGAGCACTTGAACCCAAGTCGAAAGGTTATCTTATACCTCCTTCAGTGAATAGTAAATGACGCATTACGATACGATATACGATAACTCTAAACCTAGTCTCTTTAATATTCATCAATAACAATTTAAAAAATATAGATATGAGGTGAATTAACAATAGAAGCAAGCGGATTCGTTAGTGAACATGAACACTGAATTCATCAAAGAATATATAAAAATGATGTCAGTAAATTTTATAATTTATTATTATTTTTAAGATTTTGCGCGGAGATAGTTGAATGTTTGTATAGTCACAAAAGATATTTTTATCACGAAAATCATGTAGACGCAAGTAAACTTTACAATTGGTACTGATTAAGAAGGAAAGAAATTTTTCAAAGCGCATTTTTCTTATCCTCGCTTTAATTTTAGAAATTCTATGAACACTGAATGATCGATTTTATATAGACACCTTTACCAAAATATATTTTAAATACTTTTTTTACTGAACGTTCTGTCTAGTGTTATTCGTAACCAGTTTCAGACATTTAAATTATGATGCATACGGTATACATTTAGTATTCGACAATCTAACATTTATAAGTATAAGACGTAAATCTTTTATAGAAGCAGGCGTTACTTTGCGGAGTTCCATATTAAAGGCACTATAACAAAACTACTTCGCTTAACCCGTGCGGATTATAGCGAAGTAGTTTTGTTATAGTGCCTGACGTAAATCTATTCAAGACGCTCAATCTGAGTTGAATCTATTAAGTAAAGAACTCTTCAGTTTCCCCAAAACAGTGCTCCAAAGGATACCTGGCACTGACACGGTCTGATCTATAAACCAACTAAACTAAAGTAAAAAACTTTCATGATTTTTAAGTTATTTCGAGAAATATAAATTTTTCTAAATTCACATTGTAACCATTGCAGTTATAAGATTGGTATAAAATCGTGCCCCCGGATCCTTAACCGGTTACATAGGCCAGAAATAGCCGACCGGAATAAAATTGAATATTGTGTCATATAAGATTCTCCGTGACGTACTGTTGTTATATGGGTCGATCATAGTAACTTTAAGATTTCCATAAGTTATGCGAATTAAATGGAAGTTATACGTTGAAGGGAGTAATCATTCAAATATCTGTCGACATTCCAATCAATCGTACAAATAACTTATACATTTGTTCGTAGGCATTATAAAAAACTTGATCCTGCGAGTCTACTTAGTAGTCCGGTTTCTTACATTATTATATTTTTTATTGTTAACCGCGTTCCAATGAACAGACTCGTAGAGTTGCACGGAAAAGACATATTTTTTAAATATGCAATACAGTCGGAGTATTAATATCAACCAATTTAATTTTATCTTATCTACGTAGTGTTTTGTGAAATCGTGGAAAGTAAGCAAAATTGAAAATAGCTTTATTTTTAATAGATTTATTTTCTGAATGACGCTGGACTGCGAGAAATGTGGTCTTGTAAAATTAGGATATATTAATTCGAGACCTCTATAAATTAAATTTCCAATGGACGCTTGTATTGATTTTATTTATCAATAAATGTAAATGAAACGCTGGCACGTTTGGCAGTTGTGTAGGTGATTGTAGTCGTAACGTTGCTGAATATTATTCCTTAGGTGTAGTTTGGATCAACGACATTCAATTCTAACACAGAAACTTATCAGTTCATCAGCAAGGGTCATCGCGAGATAAACTATGCTGACGAACTTCCTTCATACACACCCGTTATTTGCCTTATTTTATCTTTGGTTTATATAGTTAGAGATCTTTCATTCTAAAAGTGCACGCCCCTCCAATGTCTTTACTCACACACAAAAAACTTATGTACAGACGAAATACACGCAAACTTGTTATTCTAATTGGTTACTCAGTTGCCGGACAGACACGAAAGTAGGAGCACGCATCGATTATTGCCAAAAGTACAGTTAGCATGTCATAAAAAAAGAGGATAAATATTTTTTATTTTAAATAATAATTAGATAATTTTTTTCTTTAATAGAAAAATATGGAGAATTTTATAAAACTATGTGGCGAAAAAAAAACGGGCAAACTTAACATCTATCATTATTTCATCATTAAAGCCATTGCTTTAATTAAGGAACGAATTGACATGATTGATAGAAATATGTGGGAAAATACGTGTCGAAATGTGAATGATATTGAGATAGAATATATGAAAAATTTTGAATTTATAATTAATGTTGAGTCTGAATCTAAAGATAGCGACGTGAGCGAATAGCTTTAAAATAGTAAATATTTATTGCGGTTTAATTTTTTTCTTTTTTTACTAATAAAATAAATGAACAGACTTCTGTACATTACGTTTTAGTTATTATTCTAATAGTTGCATAATGAATATATGATATGATCTTTATTAAATTAAGTCGCCGAGCTAGCTCTTGATTGCGAATTCACCTGATGGATGCCGATGTAGTTTAAGTTTCTTGAAAGGGTTTGGAGATTAAACGTGTAACCATTCAGGGTTTTTACACGACATCGTACCTGAACGCTTGGTGGTACGTCATTGTTAGAAGGTTACGTCGGAAGTATCTATCTAGTCAAGACCAGGGATAAATTTTAGAAATATACTAATATGTTCTTTCTAGGATTCGAATGCGGAACTTCCCGTTTACAATTTACAAGCGCTTCCTATTACTCCAGAGAAACGTTAAAAACTTACTTTTTATTCTAAAGAATTTTCAACATAAATTTGATTATAAATATGAAATTAATTTTATTTTTATGCAAACGTTACTCGTAATCCGTGTAACCGGATAGGTTGGTCAGCCAGTGCACAAATGATAGGAACGCGTGACAGAATAGACGTGTTGGCTCATACAAAGCGTGCATTCTCCGCCATATAAATGCTTGACTTATACCAGTCGACCAATTAGTAGTCGACCAATTGTGCGCGAATGAGTCGAGTCAACTTTGAAATTGCTGCGCGCACACAAATAAACTCGTACAGTCAATATTTTCTCTTACACATTAAAATAATGTAATTTGGTGGAGGGGCGTGCACTTTTAGAATGAAAGACCTCTACTACGTAGTTTATACAAATTTCGATAACAACCGAAAATCGAATTACGAAAACAATAATTAATACTTGTAATTCTAATACTATAAAACTTTTGTGTGTACAATTATTATATTGCTAGCTGTAAGTGCATTAAATGATAGCTTCAAACATTGATATATTGGGGGTAAACATTCAATCCTACAAGATCCACCCCTAGATTATAAATATATCCCCCATCATAAACTTCTTATTAGAACAACGTCTCTTTAAAATCCACAATATCAGTTTAATCAGGCATATAAAAATTTCGCCGAATACGCCCAATCATGATAATCATTAGTAATCCTTAAACTAAACTTAATATTTTAGTGCTGCTTACCAGTCCGAGTGATGAAGCTTCTCGGAGTGAAAACACTTATAGCTACAAATGCAGCCGGTGGTTTAAACCCTAACTACAAAATAGGCGATGTGATGATCGTCAAAGACCACATAAATATGATGGGTTTCGCTGGTAATAATCCACTACATGGACCGAACGATGAAAGGTTTGGACCACGCTTTCCACCAATGAACAAGGCCTATAATTACGAATATAGGAAGATTGCAAAAGAGGTAAGAGAATAAAAAATTAATAGTGGATAACCGAACTTTATTCGATATTTTTTTGTTGTAGATATTGTGTTTTTTGAAAATTATATTTAGACACGAATTTTAATAGATTTTTGCACAAAAGACAGTATTAGAAAATTGAAAAATAATCAGACTGGAGATAGCTGTACTCGAACTGGGGTTCGAGTACAGCTATCTCCAGTCTGATTATTTTTCAATTTTCAAAAAGTATCGGATGGTGGCGAAATTTGCCTTCATATTATAATGATATTGTAGTAATCATTCATCGGCTGAAAACACGAAAAAAACGACGTTTTATAAAATAAAAACTAGCCCCCTTTTTTTCGCCTCCTAGACCCCTACATACTCTTCATGAAAATTGTTAGTGCACTTTCATATACGAGTCTATAGTTGTCGTTCAAAAGTATTAGATGTAACTAGCTCACTGTGAGCGTTGTTTTGCCATATAAATTACTTGTAGGGAATTTCTAATGTATTAAAAACAAAATAAATTGTTCATAAAATAAAACCTAAAAATGTTAGGGCTGAACAACCCTTATCACTTTATGTATATTATAGGTTTCGTAGATTATTATGCCATAACGCATATATACTTAAAAACAAGGGTCACATGGATTTAAATAAATAGTTCTACAACCCTTATATATTTTTGACTATAGCTTTCCGTCTTGTGATTTGCAGTAAACACCCCGATAATATATGTAGTCCTTGACTATTTTTAAACATCCTTTTTGAAATGAAAACGTTTGCAGTCATTGGAGATCAGTGTATCGTGTGAAGATTAGCATAGCCATTGTTATCCCAAAGTATCCATATTTATTTTAAGATTAGGTTATCGCGGGGTCGAAACTGACGTGAACAGTGACGTTCTTAAATAATAATAACATCTATACATTAGACATACATGTATCTATTATACATAATTGTCGTTCTGTATGTTCGTTCGCAATGAACTTTGAAACTTCTTATCCGATTTTTCCTGTCGGATAAAATCATATTTGTGGAACCTAAATTGTATCATTTTTCCAATCGCTACGGCAATAATATCTTGTTAAACAAGAGGGCTGGTTGTAGAATTCGGAAAATTACTATATTTTGACAATTCTGTTGATTTATAATTCAGGTATAGTATTTTTATTATGTCCTCGGCATCATATTTTATGTTTTTGCAGATAGCTAAGGAACTTAATATAGACAATATAGTAAGAGAGGGCGTATACACATGTTTGGGAGGTCCTAATTTCGAAACTGTTGCTGAAATCAACATGCTTAAATTGGTGGGAGTCGATGCTGTAGGAATGTCTACTGTACACGAGGTAAAGTATAATTTAAACTATAACAAATTAATTTTTAACTTAAAACCACGTAAGTCTATGTAACTACTAGGTAAACTACGACAAATTTACGTAAAGCCTACTCAAGAAAATTTACTTGAAAATGGACCTTCAATAACTATTTATGAAAATGTAAAAAAAATCTCTTTTTGCTCTTAATTAAAACCCATTCACAATAACTGAAAAAATGTTTTACAAAATATATTACGATTTACATAAAAATTATAGCCAGCTTATAGATACACGAAAATATTAATACAAATTTCGAACTTGGTTGCAATTTTATGCATAAAGATATTGGAATATTGTTGTTAGGCGAATCTAGTATAAATAAGTAATAACGGAATACTTTTATTTTTATTTGACCTCTATACTTCACCTTACAATCTTGTTTGTTTAAAAATTGTAAAAAATTTTTATTTGGATTCCGTTCTTTATGATATATAAATTGTTATAAAAACTGAGCAATAAAACTTAAATGTGAACGCTATAAGTTAATCTACTGCCAATTTCAGGTACAATATATATCGAAAAAAAGGAGATTATTTAACTTTATTTCTTAGTCTTATGCGACATGCAACTAATTTAAAGGGAACAAATAATTAGAAGGGATGTTGTTGGGTTAACGATTATTATCAGATATTAGTGATATAATAAGATAACAAAAGATTGACTATACGGAACGGAACGATCTGATATCAGCTTAATTATACTTTTCAGGTTATAACTGCAAGGCATTGTGATATGAACGTATTTGCATTATCTCTAATCACTAACGAATGTATAACCAGCTACGATCATGACTCTGAAGCTAACCACGAGGAAGTCTTGGACGTTGGACGTATGCGACAGGAAATACTAAGAAAATATGTATCGAAACTCGTTGATAGGTTTGCGTCATTATTAGGGGGAGGTAGCCCTTGAAACCAATTGAATCGAAGATGGACCCACTGCTACTTGTAGTAAAGATGTACTTTAAACTTCCCTTTAAAAGAAGTTTTGTCCGACCATAATAAATTAAGTAGTAGGATTTAAATAAATAAATGATAATTATCAATGTATATTTTAATAACTGGAATACAATTATTATGTAAATTTTGTAAAAAAAAATCCTTGTTCTGAAACTAATATTAATACAATACCTTAAGGTTGAAGAAATATTAACCTTCAATTTTCCACTAATTAGCTGATGTGCTATAAAATTTTAAATCACTTAATTACTTCCTTGATTAAATTAATTCAGTCTGGTAGAATAATAACTCGAAAAACCGCAGGTACGTTTAATTTATTTTAAAAACATAACATTTAAGCAACAAAAAAAATGGACTCAGCATAAATAATATTCGTATCTGCTTATATGCCACTGCATTATCTGTAATTATGTTAATTTTAAGTAGTACCTACCTAATGTAATAATACCAATGAAAATTTAATATTAAAAAGTTCTTATAAAATATTAATTCTAATATGAAGTTTCAATTTCGTATCCTCGTGTATCTTCAATGGGATTAAATCGTTTAGCATGTCGATCTACGTAATGACATTTAACAGAAAGACAGTTTTGCAAAGATTTGGTATACATTATACATTCATACGAGAGAGAAATAGCGATGCTCCCAAAAAGAAAATAAAAAACATTATTAAACCCTCAGCTAAAGGTTATCTGTTATTTATTTCTCAATAATGATTGATTAATAATTGTTACTTCAAGAATTTATCAATGATAGAAATTTTGGCGGCTTTGATTAGTTTTATCCTAATATGTACCGAATGTAAACGTAAGTTGTGAACGTTGAGATCAAAAATTATAATTTAAAAAATTAAGCGCCATTTTGCGTTCCATTATAAGAGAAAATATCGTATAGTAAGCATGAGGTATGAAAACTGATATAACTGATAGATTGCATAGGTTTTCTCTAATTGCGTGTTATAGCAAAAAATCTATTATTTGTTATATCAAACAATATCTATATTATTTGTTATATCAAACAATATCTAATTAAAATCTGGCATTCACGCTCTCTTGAGCTAACATCTCATTCTGGTAAAATCAAGTAGTAAACCAGTTTTGTTATGTGGTGGGTACGCTGACATAAGCAAAAACGGTGTTATAACTGTATATTAATTTCCTATAAATCGATTGCCTTCGACCAATACAACTGACATGCAACATCGAAAACGCTACTGTGTGTTTATAGTTTCTTTAATATTTTTTTTTTACTTTATCTTCTTAGAGAAAAGAAATTCAAAGTATCGTTATCTACATACATACGGGAATCTATGCTTTTGGGTCGTACCTGGTAAAAAAATCAATCTTGGTGTGTGTGACTAGAAATGGCAATTTTAAAAATTAATTACATTAATGGAAGTAAAATAAAAAAACTTTTCACAACATTTAAATCAATAATTTATTTTAAAACATTTGTTACAGCTTAAAAACCTTAATTGACTCTATATTTACAATACATTCTATAAGAGTACTCGTCACTTTTTTTTTTAAATTACATAATATCCAGATTTCACTGACGCAATGAAACCTGTAAAGTTCCGTGTAAAATAATCACTAGTATTGGTAAGGGAATATGTAATTTAAAAAAACTTTCATAATACTTAAATGATGAGTAATTCAGTCTGTATACCTGAAAAACCTTTATTGAAAAGAAAAAAGTAAATTACTTACGAAATATAATATCACACTAGTATAGCCCGGTGAGAGCAATGAAATCAGTCCAGAAGAGTGTAAAAAAACTTACTCACTATTTCGATAATTATAATTTACATTTATCATTTGTAAATTGTGTAAATTAAAAATTATCTATGACTTTATATGTGAAATGAAACGAAAAACAATTTGTGATTTATATAGCAAGAAAAATCGTTAAATTTAAACTATCTTTAGTAGTATTCATAGTTAATGGGTAGAAACCGGGTATACTCACGTCTTATGTTTGTTGGACGTGAGTATAGCCGGTCTCTGTAACTAAGCCAAATCTTATGCATGTTGTATTGCCCACATAATATAAAACCCATTACAATATTGTGGAGCTGTTTAGAAAAAAGAAACGAAACCAGATGTTTTTATATATGTTAAAACATTCATAGAGTTTATAAATCAGACAGATCAATGTAAATCAGAGACAATTAGATAGGGTTGGTAAACATTAGTCACTAATGAGCCAATGGTGCTGCTGTGGTGTTCCAATGCGGATTGGTAGGTACATATCTCCAGACATCTCCAGAGATATGGTTTCCTCACGATAGTTTTTCTTCATCGCAAAGCGTATAAATTGCAAATATAAATTGCAAAGTTTTAACTGCTGTTAAATTAAAATTGTATACCATAACAAATTAATTCTTTGGAAAGAGATGTGCACATTCTGCGCAAGCGGCGTCTATATTCGGATACTTAAACTTGAAACCGTAGTCAAGGGTCCGTTTTGGAGAGACGTATTGGCCTTTTGTTAACATCATCGCTCTTTCTTCTTGGAGAAGGAAGTTCAGTAAAAACTCTGGCACTGGGAAGATTGCTGGTCTGGAGAGCGCCTTAGCAAATGACTGAAAGTAAAGCGATAATATCACTTCATTTAATAGGGAAAGCAACTGCCTAGAAAAAACAATGATTATATAATAATTTTTATATGGTTTCTATACTAATATCATATATGTATATTCCTATACGCAGAATAATAATTACGAAATAAATTTTATTATTCATTTAGCTATTTTAATAAAGTGTGACGACACCTGTGTGGGCATCACAGAAAAAATAAATTTGAATGTTTTCTTCTAAGTATTATTCCATAAGATAAAAAGTCTACGTAATATATTGCAACGGCAGGAAAAAGAGGAGAGCGGAAATAGTAATATAGAGTGTATATATATGGGATTAAATAAATATATGGGACATTTACACACTGTTGTCCATCCCCAAAGTAAGTAACTTAATGCTTGTGTTATGGGTGACGGACAGATGGTAGATATACGATTAAATACATACTTAAATAGAAATGTACACCCAGGCTCGAAGAACCAAAACATGGTGTAACAGAAAATGTTGGACCTCGGCGGGAATCAAACCCGCGACCCGCGGAGGTGAATTTGGAGTTACTACCCACTGCGCCAACGGGCCATTCAAACGTGAAGATAGCTATCGCTATAGCTATCTTCACGTTGGGTGTGGTGTGGTGACAGGAGGAAAAGCGCGGTGCGACGCGGAGAGGCGCGGTGCGGAGAGGTGCGGAGGAGAGCGAGTTAAAAGAGCAAGTATTGACTTTCTTGCCGATTTTTCTCAGTACAATCGGCATTCCAAATTAGTGGTAGTGTCATTCCCAGGGGTTTAGCTCATTAGATTTGCAGGGTCGCAAATGCTGTTAGGATAGTCGACTGTTACAACGTGCAAAAGTAATAATGAAGTTATTTTGTTATAAGCCGCGATAAAGTAAATAGAAAATATATATAATGCTAAGGCAAAACCATTGGCCAAAGGCTTTGCGAGTCGTGTAGTCTATCTCCTGATGATGCTTCGGTTGCGGGGCGAAACGATTGTTGAGTTTGTGATAGTGAAAGTGCATGTATTTTTACGAATCCTGCATGTATCGGGTATGAAAAAACGGATAGTCCACTATACATTTAGCATTATATATATTTTCTATGTACTTTATCGCGGATTAAAAAATGACTTCATAATTACTTTTGTACTATGGATCTCCGCAAAGTAACGCCTAATTCTATAAATTATTGTTACAACGTGTTTCAAATACAACCTCCTTCAAATAGTCCATAATGCAAAAAAAAAAACATTGTGGCTATCATTGTGTGAGAGATTGTTGAAAAATAATAAACGAGCTGACTTTGGCGAAATGTTTTTCTTATTTACTGTATAAGTGTAAAGGAAAAATATAGTCGTTATAATATATTACATTCAACACATATCCAAATACATATGTATAAATACATTAATAGGAATACATTCACTTAACATATCATAAAATTCAATTAAATATTATACATATACATACAGAACTATACCTTTGTAAATTCTGCATTTGTGATAACTTGAGGAGCGACTCCATTCAATATGCCTTTAACTTTGTCACACTCTATAGAAAAGTGTATTAATCTTATGAGGTCTTCAATATGTATCCATGGTAGATATTGTTTCCCAGATGCGATTGGTCCGCCCAGTCCTAAATAAAAAGGCAGGAACATATTTTTGATGATTCCTCCCTCTCGACCAATTACGACACCCGACCTTATGATTACCTAAAATATAAAATATAATTCAGATTTCACATTGGTGTCAAAACCTAAAGGTTGTAGTAAAATTCATATTAATAAAAAATGGTCTCATACAGTATTTGGAAAGCTTTTCTTATCACCACATTATTAATCTTTACAAATTTAAATAGATTAGTTTTTAAGTATTTCAAGCTTAAAATTATGATCTTTTTTTCCTCTGCTGGAAGAAGTTATTTCTAAGGGAACTCCACAACAAGGGAGTAGCCAGAATTCTATACAAAGGGGGGACAAAAATCTTAGAGAATATTTTTTAATCATTAAGATATAAATAGCTCACATTGGTATTGTAGGTGAGGTACATTATAGGCCTTATAATTTGTCAAGCCTTACAAAGTGTCACTATGTTGTTTGTTGTTACATTCCCAATGTTTCAATTTTTAGTGTAAGGGGGGCAGCTCCCCCCCCCCCTTGCCCGAACCTCACTACGCCCATGCTCCACACAATAAGATCCTGTGCTGCTTCCAGGGGCTCGCCCTTGTCATTTTGAGATCTTCAGCCCAATTTTTAAAGGGGTTTACCAAAGCTACACTTTCCAATGAGAGGTCTCCTTTTCAGCATTTTCGTCATCAGAGCCCAATGCTCATCGGCTCTACGTACTACGTGCCCGTTCTTTGCTACTTCGCGCACACACTGAGCTATGTCGGCAACTTTGATTATTCTACGAAAGAACAATACACGGGCGGGTCATAAAGTACCCGTTGCAGATAAGTACATACCGGCTCCTTTGCCCGCCACTAATCCGTGGCATAAAAACAAACAAACCGCAGCTGTTGTTACCCCCGTCATTACACCCCACCCCCCTCAGGTAGTGGCGAATAAACCTAATCCCACACAGGTGGTCGCCAAGTCGGCAAACAATGCGACAAATAACTTCGCAGAAGATATGAAGTTAATTAGTTCCATTGTTGCGCTTATCGACGTTAATGAGCTATCTATATTGGCTAATAAACTGAGGAATAATCCTCAAAACCGTCTCTCCGCACTTTTGGAGCATGCTAGCCTAATTGAGGCAGTAAAAAACATTAACGCTTAATATGGATAGTACATTAAAAGGCAGACTCAAACCGACTCAACTTTCTATAGGTCTGTTCAACGCAGACGGTCTTTGGGAACAGATTCACGAAGTACGCGAATTTTTGGCTGCGCACCCGATTGACATCCTTTTAGTGCAAGAGACATTCCTGAAGCCTTGCAATCGCGATCCTAAAATAGCAAACTTTGTCCTAATTAGAAACGACCGACTTACAGGCCCTCTTGGAGGCACAGCAGTCTACTACAGAAAGTCTCTTCACTGCACCCCTCTAGATCCCCCTCGACTTACTAACATCGAGGCCTCAGTATGTCAGTTAGGTATGACCGGCCATCAGCCGATTATAATTGCGTCAATCTATCTCAGTCCATCTAAATCTCTCCTGGAGAGCGACATTAGGACGCTTTTAGGACTTGGAGATGCCGTCTTACTAGGCGGTGATTTCAATTCAAAACATAGTCAATGGAACCGATCGTCTCCAAATGCCAATGGCAATCTATTACATAGATTGAACAATTCCCCGTTCCTTAACTTTGAGATTCTAGCTCCAGACGAGCCCACACGGTACTCTCGCCCCACCCACCCCATTCAGACAGCCAGTACAATTGACATGGCACTAATAAAAAACATTACCCTTCAGCTTCATAGCATACAAGTTGTTCACGACCTAGATTCCGACCACCGCCCGGTCTTACTACAGCTAGGACCCCCTCTAACCGCGTCGGTTCAAAGTAAAACTATAATCGATTGGAAAAAACTTAGTGAGCGTCTCCACTTTGTTGATTCAGAGCACCTCAAACAAATTCCTGACCGTATAGATTCAGTGGAAACTGCCAAAGCAGCGACCGCTCATCTCACAGCCCACTTATGTAATACTCTCAAGGATTGCTCTAGGGAAATTCCCGACAACTTCCGTTGTCGAGAACTACCAGATGATCTGCGAGAATTAATAACTAAAAAACGTGCTGCCACTAGGGCACGCGATAGATATCCGACTCGAGAGAATCGTAATAGGCTTAATAGATTGCAGAAAGAGGTTAAACAAAAACTAGCTTCTTTTCACAATACTTCCTGGGATAGAAAGCTCTCGGAGATTAAGCCGGGACACCAGGCTTACTGGCGCCTGGCGAAATCTCTAAAAGCGGATGGGTACGCAGCCACCCCACCTCTACTTCGTCCGAATCTCCCACCTGCGTTTGACGACGCTGAAAAGGCCGAATGCTTGGCGGACAGCTTGGAAGAACAATGTTCCCCCAACCCCAGTAGACCCGAACTCACCGAATTCCACTCTAGAGTGGTAAAGGTAGTAGCTGATCTATCTGTGACGACTCCCGAAAGCGAGCCGTTGCTTCCCACTACCGGAGAAGAAGTCCGCACCATTATTAAAAACCTACACTCCAAAAAAGCCCCAGGACCTGATTCCATCTCCAACAGAGCACTAAAGTGCCTTCCTAACCAAATCATCCACTTACTGGTACTGATTTTCAATGCCCTCCTTGTCGGATGCTCCTTTCCTGATGAGTGGAAAGAAGCTACAGTGATAGGTATCCCTAAACCGGGAAAGCCCCGAAACGTCCCGACTAGCTATCGTCCCATTAGCCTACTAAACAGCTTAGGGAAAATATACGAACGAATCATCCTCGCCCGATTAAAATCCGTAGTTGATAGCCAAAATCTTATTCCGAACGAACAGTTCGGATTTCGTCCAAAACACACCTGTGTTCAACAAGTGCACCGCCTCACGGAGCACATTTTGCAAGGTTTACAAACCAAGCAGTTTACAGGTGTCATATTCTTCGATGTCGCCAAAGCCTTCGATAAGGTCTGGCACGCAGGCTTAATTTACAAGCTGCTCCAACTAAATATACCAGACCGACTTGTACTCGTCTTACGAGAGTACCTGACTAATCGCACCTTTCGGTATCGCATAGACGGCACTTTATCGTCTCGCCGCACAATTCGTGCTGGCGTCCCTCAAGGATCTGTACTGGCACCCTTATTGTACTCGCTCTACACGAGTGACATTCCACGGGCGCCTATCAAAGAGCGTACACATCTTGCCCTTTTCGCGGATGACACCGCTGTATTTACCACATCCCGCCGACCTCAAGTTATAACTAGACGTCTCCAGAAAGCGGTAGACAGCCTCGGACGCTGGTTCCGCCAATGGAGAATCGAAATAAACCCGGATAAAAGTGCAGCCATGCACTTTATCGGTAATCGCTTTCGATCTCACATAGACACACCTACGGAAATATCCCTTTACAATACACCGATTCACTGGCAACAGAAAGTCAAGTACCTAGGTGTCACCTTTCAACCTTCCATGACCTTCCACGAGCACATACACATAGTCTGCAATAAGGCTGCGTATGTCATGGGACGACTTTATCCGATGTTATGCAAGAAAAGTAAGATGTCGCTCCGCAACAAAGTGACACTCTACAAAACTTGCATAAGACCAATAATGTCCTATGCGAGCGTTGCGTTTGCGCACGTTTCAAAGGTCAGATTGCTCAGGCTCCAAAGACTCCAGAACCGATTTATGCGGACAGCCACAGGGTGTCCGTGGTTCATGCGGAACGTTGACCTCCATAGAGACCTCGATATCCCTACCATTACTCACCTCTTTAAACGTTTTTCGAAATCTTACTTCGAGAAATCTGAGGTACACTCGAACCCCCTTATTTCAGTTGCTTCTACCTACATCCCAGTTAGGTCCGACCATCGAAAATATAGGCGTCCAAAAAGCGTCTTGTATGACCCCGACGATCAAATAACGATCGCCAACACAGATACACGTAATACACGCACACAGCGTCTTCGCCGGCGAAGACGAGGTCCCAGTTTTCTGACGTCGGTCGGTCGTGGCTTCTCGCCACCCTTCCGACGCCGCAATGACTAATCTAAGTCATACCATCAACCCTCCACTACACGTCGCCCTAAGCCGTGGTCCGGCCTCACAGGAGGCACCCTTAGGACGACGTTCCCCTACTTAAGTAGAGCTTCTGCGCTCTACTCCCTGCATTTCGCAACTTCGGCGATGCTTCTGCGCTCGCCCGTCCCGCCCGGTGACGCTGTAAAAGCCATTAGGGCTAACAGCATACAGTCAGTTCGAAAAAAAAAAAAAAAAATGATTATTCTACAGATCTCCTCATTCCTGGTTTTATAGCGTGGAGATAGTTCAAACATAGTTCACTCCATCTCGTGACTCTGACCTTTCTTATGAGGCCCGTAAGAAAACTTAGAAGTTGCAGCAAAATTATAATGAACAAGTACCTAAATATAAGAATGGAACTCGAAAAATGACACATCGACAAATCGCCAGTTCTTTGAGTAATAATAAAGTAATAAAAAATTAAAAATGAAGTAATAAATGAATAAATAAAAATAGATAATAAAGTAAAAACACATATACTCACAAGACGTACAGGTGGATCTACACAAGCTGCCTTTTCCCATTCAATGAGCAGTTTAGAAAAGAAATCTTGACCAGTAGTGGGACTGGTTTCATCATATTTATTAGTTTCAGATGGCTCATAAGCACCAACACCAGTGACTAACACAAAAACCTTTGGTTTTACTTGGCTTTTATTAATAGCTGTAGCTAATGCTTTGGTTGTGAATACCCTTGAATTTAACACATTTTGCTTAAAGCTGGAAAATAACAGTTACTTTTATCAATGGTGGCAAATTTAGTTTTCTAAATATAAAGCAGTATTATAATTAAATAGATTATTTTTATAGTACTTATATAGAAATTGGCAGACAACATAAACTTTTAAAAAACGATAATAAGTTAGTACCTAAATTGAATTGTTTTCTTTTCATACTATGAAGTGTTATGAACTGAGTTTCATCTGGATTGCACACCTTTGTAGGTGTTGCACCTATTTGTATAAGTATGAGTGAATGAAATACGTTTGCAATTAATTTTAGGATTTCATACAGTAAAGACTTAAACTGTGTGTCATGTCGTGGCACAAGAAAGCAAAAGAAGTCAGATGAGGTCTTCAATTGAGTCGCAATAAGAGTTCATGGTAAGCCTGCTGGCCACAAATATTTTATAGTCTTATAAAAAGGGATGGATTCTTCAGATTTATTCCAGAAGGCACTAAGTTTTAATTAAAAACTAATAATGTGATATGTTAGTTTAATTTCCCACAGTTCACAACAAAGTGAATCTAAATGATAAAAAACTGATTATAATACTTAACGATTAGAATTTAAGGATAGAGTATAAGATACACACATTGTATCAGATTATATTTGAACATATTCTTATTTTTAAAAGAATTAAAAGAAATTACCAATTAAGTAAATAAATATAATTTTTTACTCATTTGAATTGCACCTTTTTGTACAGCTTTCATTATTACGTTAATTAAAAGAGTGTTATACTGACCCTGGTGTCCAAGATTTTGTGAAGTCCATAAATTGTTGCCCAGCAAGATTAACCACAGCACTTGTGTCTGGTGGCAAACCAGAATTCTCTAGGTTTGTCCAGGATATATTGGTAGTAGCAGGCATTCGTGACACTTTAACAACATGGTAGCTGGTGGCTTTTAAAAGCTTACTTAAGCGTGTCCCAACGAATCCTGTGCCACCACCTATTGTTTTTAAAAAATATAAATGTATAAGTACAATAAAATTATTACCTGATATTGTCTGGAGTTTTACCATAGTTTGTTCTGATTTTTTGCAATAAAAATGTCCTGAGAATATTAACTTGGTTGCCAAAAAATGTAAGTTCTTATTTTTTATAGAATTTAATAGAATTAATACTTACTGATTAAACTGCATTCCTCGTATAATCTTAAGATATTTCGATTAAAACAAATGTAACATTTCAGATACACTACTCATATCTTACTATATTATACTTAATTTTTAAAATCAATAAATAAACTAACGAATTACACTACACATCCAAATTAACATTCTCATTTCATTTGGTTTCATCCTCTTCTTCTCCCAATATATAAGCTTGAATTGTACCAAAATTTTATCTGCATTGCTCCAGCGGACTAGTGGTGGAGCGTAACAGCCTTGGGGGGGGGGGTCTGGACGAGTGTTGCTCTTTGTGTCGTGGGATGCTGGGTCTAGAGGGCTTCTTGTGATACATAAAATTTAAATTGTAGCTCACCAATTAGTACTTTTGCAGTTGCCATTCCAATTACGATTATATAATCTTTGAATTGCGAAAGTGTTATGTATGTATCAGTATATATTGTTTATTAATTCATAAACATAATATTTGTCATATACAACTATTTCATAATTTTCTTAACATCGCACATCTTGATATTGAATTTTCAGGCTTTGAAAATCGCTGTCAAAAACATAGGCCGAAAACATTTGTTTACAACCATGGACTATTACCCTACAATACTGTAATTTTTGCCCTACATCAACACAGGTATAATATTTACACGACATCGTACCTGAATGCTAAACCGCTTGGTGGTACGTCTTTGTTAGAAGGGTACGTAGGAAGTATCTATCTAGTCCAGACCAGGGATAAATTTTAGAAATATACTAATATGTTTTTTCTAGGATTCGAATGCGGAACTTCCCGTTTACAATCCACAGGCGCTTACTATTACTCCAGGGAAACGTTAAAAACTTACTTTTTATTCTAAAGAATTTTCAACATAAATTTGATTATAAATATGAAATTAATTTTATTTTTATGCAAACGTTACTCGTAATCGGTGTAACCGGATAGGTTGTAGCCTTGGGCGTAATCGTTCGCAGCTGGGAATGATTCTTTTGATTCTTCGCGCCTAAACGAACTAGGTGATTCCTTTCGTTCGTTCGTTCGCGATTCGTGTGTCGTTACAAATTCTCGACTCTTCACCGCAGGAGCCGTTTTATAATTAGCGAACGATCTGCCTAATATTGAAATCGCTTGTTTTATATTGCTCTTGCTATGACAAGATTCTTGAAGGCTGTAAATTTAATTAAAATTATAGCACTAAAAATAGCATAAAGCTATGAATTTTCATAAAATATGTTTTTTAGGTAGTGATTAAAAGGACTAGAAGAAGGCTAAGGCTTCAGAAAGTACGTAGATCGTTTGTGGGCTTCGGTATACTTTTTTATAATAAAATTCCTCAATCAATTTTGGACTTGCCTTTACACAAGTTCAAAAAAGCAATTAAAGAGACTCTCATTAATAAAGCTTACTATAATGTTGAAGACTATGTCAATGATAAGAAAGCTTGGAACTAAATTGCGACCAGCTATGTACTAGACGATATTATAATCTAAGTTTGTTAACAATAGTCAATACAAAACTGTAATATTTATTTTTTAAAAGAGTGACCGCCGAGTTTCTTGCTGGTTCTTCTCGGTTAGAGCACCTTTCCGAACCAGTTGTAGCTTCAATTTAATTTTAATTTGACGATTCAAAAGTGCTTGTAATAGGTCAATTTGAATAAAGACTTATTTGAATTTGACCCTTTTATATTTTTTATTTAATTTGGAAAATAATCAAGTAACTTTATATATTTATTTATATATTTAACATAATATCAATTCTATATATATATATCATACGTAAAATAAAATAATCCAAATTGTTTTTAGAAGAATATATAAGATACGAATTTAAGGACCTTTATATTCTAATTATATTGTAGCAGTTTTTCAGAGCCAAGAATAAAATGTTTTCTAATAATAAAACTTAGCTAGATCGATTAACAAATAATCGAATTTCTTCTTTCAAAATAAATCGATTTGTAAATCTATTAACTCGAAAGGAAATAATTTATTATTTAATAGTCCTTTTTTTCTGACTTATTAAAAATTTGCTTTTTTTAAAGAATAATTAGAGTAAAGACTAATTAAAGTGGACAACTACGAATAAAAATTAATAGATGCGCTGTTTGCGAAATTCGATTAATATGTGTTTTGGCTACTTTGGTTTCATCCAACACCGCATTTCCAATCTTAAAAAACAAGAAAAAGGGGGTCATTCAAAGAATAAAATGAGCGTAATTAGCAAAATCCATTTTAAAAATCTATTTTTAATGTTTAAAGATTTCTTATTAAAGAACAATTATTTTGATTAAATAATCTATTATATTTTGATATCCCTAACAGTAAGTAGTCACGGCATACAATTCGATGAGCGAGCGGCAGATACGAGTTCCTTGCGATTGTGAGCGAGACAACATGAGTTCGGTTGACGTCACCTTTCTTGATTCTGTACCAAATCACGGCTCATGAATCACGAACTAACGAACGATGAAGCGGGAAATATGGGACTCGATTCCCGTCGTTCGTCTGTGGGAGTGATTCTTTCGAACTAGTTCGTTCGCGAACGACACAAGTCTAATAGGTTGGTCAGCCAGTGCACAAATGATAGGAACGCGTGACAGAATAGACGTGTTGTCTCATACAAAGCGTGCATTCTCCGCCATATAAATGCTTGACTTATACCAGTCGAGCAATTAGTTGACCGCGAATTTAAGTGCGCGAATGAGTCGAGTCAACTTTGAAATTGCTGCGCGCACACATATAAAATAGTACAGTTAATATTTTCTCTCACACATTAAAATAATGTAATTTGGTGGAGGGGTGCGTGCACTTTTAGAATGAAAGATCTCTACTATTTATAATTAAAACATCTTTGATTTAAACACTACCGTGTGCTACCCTGGAGGGTGTTTTTGTTGTACTACTACCTACTTGTCTTTTTATATAAATAAGTGTAGTCGGTACTTTTTGGAATTCCATATCTTTAAATTATTATATATTGTTGTTTATAAAGCAAAATAATTTAATTTAACGTAAATAAAGGTCGTTGAGATGCAGCAATAGATGTCCGTTAGTTAAAGAAGAAGATATCAAACTTTCAGAAAATTTCTCAATTAGAAAATCACACAAATATACCTAATGGAATTAAATATTTTTTACAACTATTTTGGATTGTGGTAAAGTTACTCTAAACGTGCATAATTAATTACCTAGTACACTGCGCTTTTAATTCTATACCAACCATAGAGTTCATATTCCAACACAGACTATTTTGTATTCCAATTCCCAGAGGCCAGAGCCCAAAATGAGAATACAGATTACAGTTCAGATTTAATCAAAACAAAACAAAGAGGATTAAATTGGGAACCTAAATTAACGATTAAATATAGAGAATTTTAATTATTGTATTTAATTATATTAAACAGTTTGTTCAGTAATTCATAAAACCAAAATATCAATCAATCAATCGCGGATCATATTGTCTTTTTCTTCTTCATGTATATATTAAGTAAAAAAAAATCTAAAATACAAATTTAAACACAAATCAACATACCTATAACGATTACCTATGATACCTTTGTTCGTAAACGATGGCATAGCATATGTCTGGAATGCTAATGGTATGTAATTGCAAAACGTAATAATTTTTTATTGGATGTAATATTTACAGTTTTCTTATTTATAATACAATTTTAGATTGGCATAATCTTCGTGTGAATCATCGAATATGTGGCTCTTTAATTGGATCGGTCCCATCTTTTCCACGGCAGAATGAATTTCTCGGTATGTACCTAAAGGTGACAATGATCCTGCCTTTAGCTCCGCGGGTCGCGCGTTCGATTACCGCCGAGGGCCAACATTTTGTACAAATAATGCATTAGTTTTTTTAGACTGTGTATATAACCTTTTATTAAACTTATTTAATTTTAATAATGAATTCTAAGTTTTTTGAATAACCATTTACCCAACTAAAAATTCTCTATTTATCCAACCTATTTTTTTTATCAACATATCTTTTTGTACTTAGTATACATATACTTATGTTTATTTGTTTTTATTTATATATTACATATATATAGAATACATTTATTAACAATTTGTGATTTTTTGTGTTATAGGATTGCCAATGGCTCTTATGTCAGAGGAAGCAGCGTTGTTAACTGAGAAGGGAATTTGCGAACTGATAGAATTTCCAAATATAAATAAAGACCTTTCAGAAGAACAAAAAGAGCAGATACAAAAATTTAATGACAAGTATATAATTCTCGTTTTTTCTTGTAATTGATTATTTTCATAAACCTTATAAGATCTCACTCTATATTGTAATCTCAGTTATAAAATTGATTCACAGTAATTTGGCCTGAATTCCTTTACAAAATTAGTGATGAGTGTTTTTTTTTAACTCAATTGTATATAATAAATATTTCAGATAGTTTTAGATTTCAATGTTATGATTTTTTAGGATAATAGCTGAACAAGCAGAAGCCTTACGTAAAAGAAAAATTGAACAATTATCCCAAAAATTAGATGTTATTGTAGCAGGCAAAAAGCAAAAGATGATGTCAAAAGGAATAACCGGTAAGTAAAG
This sequence comes from Morpho deidamia, assembly GCA_947086505.1. Classification (NCBI taxonomy): domain Eukaryota; kingdom Metazoa; phylum Arthropoda; class Insecta; order Lepidoptera; family Nymphalidae; genus Morpho; species Morpho deidamia. The sequence continues at coordinate 9,467,014 of CAMTZC010000027.1, forward strand.
TTTATATTATTTATTGTTATTATATTTTTATATTATACATAGTTTAAATTTTTGTTCACAGATGTTAAAATAGATAAGGATGCTTTATTGCAAGAAGAAATAAATAGAATAACAAATTTGGCACCTGCTCATGTTCTTATTCATTTGCCGACTGAACATTTCATAGCAACAGGTTTAATACATTTTACCCTCATAAATAATAAATAATATACACCATAAATAATAATTACTTTGTGTGTTCAACTATGAATGAATTAACAGATAATTATAAAATTTTTTACACATTAAAAATATCTTCATAATTTATGTTTTTGTAGAAAGGAAAAAAGTTCCAATAGCTACTTTAAGACCTAGTGTATTAGATACAAAAGGATGTACTCGTTATGCTATTTTTAAAGACTTGTGGCAACAAGGATATCATATAACAGCAGGATCAAAGTTTGGAGCTGATTTTCTTGTATATCCAGGTAAATGGAGGTAGACTTGACTTAAAAAAAACAAATTTAATAATATCAAAGACTTGAAATTATTTTATTTGGTTATTCTGACAACATGAATATAGACATGAAATGAAAGTAAGTTAGGATACAGCTTATAGTAAAGCATGCTGACTAAGATAATACCAAATTCGTAGTCACTTTAGTTGCCTGTAAAATATATTTTTGAGAAATAGGTTACCAAATAATCCTTTAAATGTATATGTGAAACAAATTTGAGTATTTTATGTTAGCAGGCTAGTTTTAAACTAGCATATAGAAATAAACAGAACTGGTAACTGTGTTCTGTGAGCTTCTATTGAATAAAAAGGATGTTTTCACATACCAGTTGCAAAATGGGATGTTTATAACTGTACTAAGGTTATAAAGAAATATGTATAGGCACACAATAGAATGATTTAAAATAAATATGTCTTATAAATAAATATAAATAAATATATGGGACATTTACACACACAGTCGTCCATCCCCAAAGTAAGTAACTTAATACTTGTGTTATGGGTGAGAGACAACTGGTAAATATATACATATATAGTTTTAAATACATACTTAAATACATATATACACCCAGACTCGAAGAACCAACAAATTCTAAATAGAAAATGTTGGTTCTCGGCGGGAATCGAACCCGCGACCCACGGAGCCGAAGACAGGGTTACTGCCAACTACGCCAACGGGCCATAAATATAAGATTTCAAAAATCTGTTTAGATATATATATTTCTCCTTTTTTACCCATGTGTGACCTCTTCTATACTTTTGTTATATCAGGGACTGTAGTCTAGTTATTTGTTATAGCTGTCGGGAATACTTTTGAATAGCAACAATAGGCGGCAGTATTAATACAGCAATGTGATCATCACCACACTATCAAATATTTGTAAATCTTGGAAATAAGTTAATTATTTACTAATTTAATAAATTTTAAATTAAGAGAAACATATTTGTAATTTATTTGAATTTTATAAGTATCTGATTATATTTATGATGATATTATTATTTCAGGTGATCCAGTTAAATTCCACGCTATGTACATGTTGCGATGTGTAAGCGACCAAGCTAAAATGTTTAGACCAGCGAATTTAGTTGCTTTTGGAAGATTATCCGTGGCAGTAAATAAATTAGTTGTACTAGCATTTTGTAATACTTATGGCAATATTGAGTATCAAACGCTTCAGTGGCAAGGTTGTGAGAACAGTTAAAATAAATTCTTGTCACTGTTTGGAACTATTTGCACAATTTTTGTAAACAATAAAAATTAATACATAACATAATAAATATTTTTTTTATTACTTTACTAATGGAGATCTTTGATCTTATCATGTAGAACAAAATGAGGGTAGAATGAAGTTTTATTTACTTGACTTCTGTTTCCGAAGTTAGTTCTATAAATGGATCCTTCGGGTTTGTTCGTGAATATCTATATTCTTATTTTTGTAGCATATTTTTGGACGATTTGTTTCGTAAATTAGTATTTTTTCCTTGTTTTCTGTATAAAGGCTACCTACATTCTAGAATAATTCATAAACATAATTACATTTAATTTATGACGATTCCTAATTTCAAGACTAATTCTGTTTAATCCGTTAATTTTGTATACAAGTCTATGCTGTATACCGACGTTCTAAATATTTTATACTTTGTTTGTCTTTGGCTTGTGGTGATGCCACCATAGATAATACACTATGATGCCACTTCGGCAAGTGTCAAGTTTTGTTCATGGTTTTCTTTAGTTCAGACCTCGGTTGTTAATTTATCTTTTTTTAATATAAATAATACATAAATATTTCTTTTAAATTACAATGGCTGATCCAGAATTGGAAAAAATTAGACAACAGCGTTTAGCGCAGTTGCAGGCGCAACATGGGGTAAGATCTTTGAGATGAGGTTATGTTCACCTAGGTATTGCTATGATTGATTAGTCATTTGTATTTAACATTATTTATTTTTATTTAAAAATACAACTAACTAGATATGTAGTACAGTAGAGAGAATAAAGAATCAGTATCTTTTAAATAGTTACTATAGCACTTTTGCGATATTAAAGTTGTGGTTAATTCAGTGATTTATAAATAACAATAATTTATAAATATTTTTTTTCCCTTAGCATCAATGATATCGAAAGTCGAACTTCGTGCAAACATATGGAACCACTACAACCATAACATTTTTTTAATTTATATTTTTGAATTTTTCAAAAAATTAAAAACCTATTTAGAAATTTTGATTCCATACGAAAATTATCAATTGGAATCTTATTTCAAACTTAAAATTAATGAATAATCTAGAAGTAAATAATTGTTTTTAGGGAGGAGATCCAAATCAAGCAAAGGCAAAGGAAGAAAGAATGCAAGCGATGGAAGAGGCAAAACATACAATACTATCACAAGCCCTTAGTCAAGATGCCAGAGCCAGATGTAATTTTTTTATTATGAATGGATTTTTTAACAGAATGTATTTAGGCAATTATGTACAAAGGAATTTAATTTTAAACTTAATTCAATCAATTTTTTTAAAGTTAAGCATAGCCATAGAATAGATTACATAGACCATCAGCTTTCCTAATGTAAAACAAGTACTGAATCTTGAATAGATAGTAGATACTTTTGATAGTATTTGAAATGGTTGTCTATATAATAAATAAGGCAACATTCCTCAAGTACATATAATTCTATTGCAATATAGTAAAGTTTTCTTCATATATTGTAGTTCTATTTTGTGGTAATAGATTTTGTTATTTAAGGATTTACAATTATTTATTAACTATACAAAATTTAAATTTTTAATCCTTTGTTTGATTGATACTTAAATTTTTTTCAATGTCATAAACTGTTACTTTTTATTTTACAGTAAACACAATCAAATTAAGTAAGCCTGAAAAAGGTGCAATGGTGGAAAACATGATCTGTAGAATGGCTCAAACGGGCCAACTTAGCACTAAGATATCTGAGAAAGAATTAATTCAACTGCTTGAATCATTAAATCAACAGATGCCAAAATCAACAAGTACAGTAAAATTTGACAGAAGGAGAGCAGCACTAGATTCTGATGATGATGATTTCTAGCACCTACTCAAAAATGGCATTGCTAATTCTACTTCATCTATCTCATGGGAGAGCTTTCGACTTATCAAATGATTAAGAATAAACAGATTTAACTATTATAATGAACAGATGACTAGTTGATGATCATTGATTTGGATAGTTGAGAAAAAAAATGTTTATTTTTAGTTTTCTTAAGTCTTATTTATTTAGAGCACATCAGATTTATGCTTAAATAATTTTCATCATATCATTTGGCTAACAAATTCATTTACGATCTATCACTATATTAGGAGAAAAATTTATAAGGCTATAACAGAATTTCTTAATATCTTTTCTTTATTAACATATTGTTGAACTAGCATGCTTTTGATCCCTCTAAGAAGTATTTATTATATGAAACATTTATAAAAAGCAAGGTTGTATTTGAGAGTTCAATATACTTCAACATGTTAGAATGTGTGGCATTGAAATTAAATTTGCATTATGAAATCTAGAATGTATTAATAAATATTTCATTATAGGGAAAATACAAAAACCAGCAAAATTCTTGCATTTATATGACTGAAAAATAGTATTAGCAGATTTAATATGTTTTCATTTAAACAATTTAAAAAATTTCTGTGAATTGTATCCAGGAACTGAAATAGCATAGAGTGTAATCCACAATTACAAAAATCTCAATGTATGGATATTTGCTTTTATTTCATTAAAGTGCTTTTTGTACAATACACAACAATGATATACATATTTTATTTTTACTTAATTCACCTTTTCTTCGCTTGATATTTAGGAAATCTTGTGCTCATAAAGCCTTGAGTTTAAATAGCTTGTTGTAAATTATTCATTTCTTTGAATTACACTTGCACTTAGGATCCAACATAAATTTAGATAAAGATTAATCAGATCTGAAATTTTTGAATTTAAATTATCGTAAGTGGTATTCATAATTAATTTTTACTTTGTATGCTATACTCAGACCCGTGGGCTTGAAACTATTCGGCTCGGTATAGCCGGTCCCTAAACATTAATTATAAATCTGAAATTATTTTTAGATCGTTACTTGTATGTTATTACTGGCAAATACGCCCATAAATATAAATTAAAATAAAAAAATAAGAGGATCAGACTAAAAGGTCAATTCGTGGTCACACCTAGTGGGCTCAATGTTTTACCAGTATTCGCAAGTGATGTTATTGAATGTTAACTTCAATTAAAGTTGTGGGTTCTTATTTATTTCAGAGGATTTTTTGATCTTTCGGGTAAGGTTCCCGCGCGCCACAAATGTGGTGCCTTTTTTTCGTAATTCCGTGTTTCCTCTCTCACATTCGCTCCTTTAATTTTAAATGGATAACACGCACGCACATTCGATAATCCTAATTGCATCGCACGCGCATCACAATCGCTCCTTTATGGTGTGGCTCCTTTGATGCAACGCGCTCCTATTTTATACAACCTATTTTCCTCTCCGCTTCCCATTCTTAGTGTTATACTGTGGGCTTCCGCATGCTAGCCTGAAGCAGTCAGCAGCCTTCGGGAAGTGGTGTTTTCAATGATATATCACTTGTCGATAGTTTTAGACTTGAACCCACAGTGCCGCCATGCATATTTTCATCAGTTACGATCCCGCTGGTCAGTGGCTATTTACAGGCCACGCCAATTCGTTTTATTGGCAGTCTAAGTCTACCTTTTTTAAAAATATTGCCGTAGTATGTCAACTTAATTCTTATTAGGATTTAATGAATGCTGAATCAGTGGCATAGCCCTTCGGTAGCTTCGCCATAGGGTGGAATAATTTAAGGTTGTCGTCCTAAAAATGACTTGTAGTGGTATATAAATAGAATATGTTTAGTGTAAGAAAGTAGTAATAAAAGAACATTGGTCATGGATAGTCGTCTATTATTTACATATCCCACCGCATCATTGCAACTATAACATGACACACTACAGACTCATCACTTGCACTAAGTGCCTAATGTGCTAATATAGCAACTGGTATAATAGCAAAAAAGTCTGACGAGAGGAAGAAAGGTGATTTTTCATTCTGCAACTTTCTATATTACCAGGAAGGAGTCAAGGTATTACGTCAATTACGTCATCCGCGGTCATGGGTAAATTCTTATCAGAATTATCTTACGGTATTGAAAGTTATACAAGTTTTCGTATGGAAGTTTATATTTAGAACTATGTTTTTTATTCGGAATTCGAAAGGCTTTGACAGCGTCATCGGGAGGATGGGCGAGCGCAAAAGCATCACTGGATGTTGAAAAATTGAGAGCGAGTTTTAAGCGAGGCTCGCAGCATCCTTGGAGGCTGGCTGGAGCGACGTACAGTGGAGGACTATATCGGATTTAAAACTATTGATACCTGTAACGCCTCATACAATATTGTTAGCAAATTAGAATGTAACGGTAGATAAACAAAGCGGCACTGAAAACGATCATTGTGGAGTTTTAATGGTTCTAAGAATTTGATGTAATCTTTGTCTTGTTGATTAAGCGGTATAAATTCAATGATATATCTCTGTTCAATACCCTGCAAGTAGGAAGTGAATATAATAACAAGAGTTTGAAACTGTTAAATTCTATGCTCCGGCCTATTTATGCTCATATCCAAATTCATAAAAGTTTTTAAGTCGATTTGTCTTTTGATCTGTCTTTAGACCGGTGCCGACAGCCTCATTTTGTGTCGATCTAACATTTCGATCCATCCAAAGATTAAAGTTCTATGTATAGTATCATAGAAGATGTACCTTTATTTTTCGGATGACGCGATTTTTAGAGATTATGCGCACACTTATGAAGTTGGAAATTACGAATAATGCACCTGAAATTAACACGTCATATCAATAAAATAAATGTCATCGGTACGAAATCAGCAAAAATTTTCGTCGCAAATTGATTGAGTATGCAATTATCCATCTCTTTGATTACTGATATGATTAACGATTATGCTGAATAGCTTGTCTGCAACTATATAATTATGCATAGCTTAAGGAACATTCAGTCGAAAAAAAGGAACAATGTTGTTAGGCCTTATTTTTTGGGTTAGTGTTTTGTCGGTTTCAGGCGAGCGCTCTCCTAATGTTGATTATAACACCGAACAGATTATTAAAAACAATGGATTCGGAGATCGAATATCCGATAATATTATACGGGACGCTTTATTAGACTTGGTGAGTGTCATTGATGTTAAGTTACAAGAGCTTTCACTAAATTAAGTGACGTTATCCTACTTATCTGACTTTGTATTGATTGAAATCCTAAATGTATAAATACTAAAACATTGTAATACTTACTTAAGAAATAGATTACATTATGCATAGTATTCACTACTAGAATAATATTTTTACTTCGTTCTGCGACGATCGTCAATATTTCATATGAAGGCAGGGCGCCTGTTAAATTTTAAAGTGCGAGGACAATGTTTTTTTCTTCACATGAAAGAACAGAATGGGTTCAAAAAACTGGTAGTTATATCTGTAAGAGACATCAGATTCGTACTATCAGTTAGTGAAAACGTTACTCGTTGCTCCCAAAATTTGACATCATCTGATTTAGGTTTATTTAAATTCCTTCCTTGTTTTACCTAATTACTAAAAGTAAACAGTAACGGCCTGTAATTATCCCACTGTTGGGCATAGGCGTCCTCTCTTAGTTTTCGGAGAGATTGTTGGGTTCATAGACCCACCACGCTGCTCCAATGCTGATTAGAAGGTTTTACATATCCCCAGAATTCTCTAGAGATATACAGGCGTCCTCACGATGATTGCTAAACAGAACATCGCATGATGAATTAGACCCATGTTTAATAGACAAATTCATTGGTGCCTGCCTGGGGCTTGAACCCATGACACCCTCGAAAGAGTAGACGGTCTAAACATTGAGCTACAACTAACTAATTAGTGGCTTAAGAATTAAACTTAAAGGTTAACCACATCATGTAGGTAAGTAATTGAGATGTTGTCCTTTTTTCAGCCTAGTTTAGTAAGAAAATATGATTACCCGTTTGAAGAGCACTTCGTTACCACTCGTGATGGCTACATCTTAGGACTGCATCGTATCCCTCATGGCAGGGACATGAACTCAACGCCTGGTAACAAAACTGTTGTTCTGTTGATGCATGGCATATTATGCTCGTCAGCAGACTTCGTTACTATGGGTCCAGGGAGCGCTCTAGGTGAATACATAAAAACAAAATAGAAATAATAGGATTCTAAATGAAAAAATATTAAATTTTTGGCGTCGTATTTTTATCTTACGAGTAGATATTTTACCTTTATATATCTTTTAAACGAGTTACCACAATTGAATTCAAGAAAATTTTATGGGTCGTATTATGGGTACATACCCTTAATATTGTTCGCAAACATTTCGCCTCACCGGACGAATAAAATACATGTTCTATATCTACTTACCTTAATCATTTCATGACCACGGGCAGGTTGTGATTATAAGATGATTCATTTTTAATATTATTGATGACCAACTTTGACTATTCTACAATTTTATAATCTCACTTAATGCAAAATTCCTTAACGAACGCGTAGTCCGTCAGAGAAAGTACGCAAGAGGTCCGGTTTGGTATTTTGATCCAAGTTAAGTATGGGTAAAGTATAGGTAAGTATATCTTATCTTGGATCAAATTGTTCATTATCGTAGAATTTCTTAAGGGTTCGACTAAGAGGACTTTGCTAAAGTTGCGTTGTTGCGTACCAACTCGATAATTTTAAAACTTGGTGTAAAATTATCGAGTTGGTAAAGGTAAGATAAAGGCTCTGTAATTTTCTTCATACATTTGTAGCATACATCTTAGCAGAGGAAGGTTATGATGTTTGGCTGGGAAATGCACGTGGAAATTACTTTTCAAGAAGACATACACGTCTGAGACCAGACGGTTTAAATACTGCATTCTGGCAATTCTCATGGGATGAAATTGGAAATATAGATGTGCCCGCAATGATTGACTACGTACTCCAAAATACCGGAAAATCTGGATTACACTACATCGGACATTCGCAGGGTGCCACTGCTTTCTTTGTGTTGACATCTCTCCAACCGGCCTACAATAAAAGAATTATATCTATGCAAGCTATGGCACCCGTGGCGTATCTCGCGCATACTAGAAATACTTTACTCCGTGTAATGGCGCCATTTGCTAGAGACCTACAGGTACATATATATATATATATGTTTTCTTTAATTGTTTGTATTATACACTGTTCATATTTTCAACGTTTTCTTTATTATTATACTTCTTTTTTTATAGAAATTGGCTTCATTAATAGGGATAGGTGAATTGTTACCTAGAAGTGATTTGTTTACAATGTTGGGCCTTACGCTTTGTAATGACAAAGCTATCACTCAACCAATCTGTTCTAATATTTTGTTCTGGATTGTGGGACGAAATGAAGACCAACAAAATAAGGTATTTATAATTTATTATACAAAAAAATGTGATATACAATTCGTAAATGTTAGAATAAGCACACTAAACACACAATACGTAGCTTTTCGCAATAGTTAGTGTATTGTCCTATTGACGACTGGTTTGAATATAATTTATATTTCAGACTCGAATGAATTTTCGGTTTAAAAATATGTGCCTACTTGATGTTTGCAATTTATCACACGATTTTAAGTGAAGGAAAATATCCTGAGGAAACCTCACTGCATATGTCTGGAAAATTCGTGGCATATGCGTAACCTACCAAACTGCATTAGAGCCGCTTGGTAAGTCTTAGCTACAACCCTTCCCTCCAATAACAGAAAGAGGAGGCCAATACGCAGCAGCGGGATAGCAAGAGCCCGTTACTTTACTTTTGTATAAACTTTTATTGAAGAGAACGGCTCATACCGAAGTTTTTAACTTCATTTATTAAGTCCATACTCTAGACTAATCAACATTAATATATTTAGATTCCTTTCAAGATCTTTTCAGTGGCCCGTTCAGTGCCTTTTGTACAGGTAATGAAGGCCAAGGTTAGTTTTTACTAACTACGTAAGTTTTATAGAAGATGATACAGTCTAAAGTGGAACGCACACGCCTGGAAGATGCCTGACACCTATTTTATGTATTAGGAATGATAGATACCAGGAAAGAATTCTTTTGCCGTGCTAGGCGCAACAGAAATAAGGAATCGAAACGCTTCGTGTGCCTTTTTTGGGATATGTAAAATGTAGGTATGGAATCTCTCTCGGTGCCTAGCGGTGCGATAATAAAAAGGAGATGGAGGAGTAAAGTTGTGAAGTAACTAAGCACACTCTCCGAAATAAATCCAGTAGAAGACCGATAGACAAGTAACCCTGCGCCGATGTTGCAAACTGTGCAATTTGGCATTGGTTAGGGTTTTATCGCCAATAAGTCTTCTGGCACGTTTATCCACCGAGTGCATGAAGAATGATGTATGAATGATTTATGAAATCTACTTGATTTGTAAACTTTTGACATTTTAGTCCTATTTCCAGACTATGTTGCCAGTCATATTCGGCCATGCTCCCGCTGGATGCTCCGTAAAACAAATAGCGCACTATAGTCAAAGTGTAGCTAATCGAGAATTTCGGCGTTATGATTATGGTATATTGAAAAATCTTAAAATGTACGGACGGTTAAATCCGCCTAAATACGATTTATCTCAAATATCTGCTCCTGTTTTTCTCCATTATTCTGAAAATGATCCACTAGCTGACGCAAATGACGTGAATAGATTATTTAGTGAACTGGGAAATGTCATTGGTAAGTTCAGGATACCACAGGCGTCATTCAATCATGGAGATTTTATATGGGGAATCGACGCGAAGACGTTAATATATGACAGAATGATTGGGTTCATGCGAATTATGGATTCTCAAAAAAGAAAATAAAGAATTTTTAGTTAATTTGCTCGTTTTTATTTAATATAATTTAGTCTACTAAATGTTTAGAAAGATCCAAGGAGAATTATAAAGGATATAATAATTACATGTATCACTCGCTGAGTGTAGGATTGCTTCAGCAATGTTTGTGTATGTACAAATACAGATATTAATGGCATAATTTACTAACTACTAGTTTAAGGTAAGACACCTACCAATATAGGCCGGCGGTTTCACGTCGTAGAAGTTGGCTATTGAAGTTTCATGAAAAGCAGGCTCTATAGTTTAAGCGCGGCAGTCTACGAGCGTGTGCAGCGCCGTATCGAACTAGGCGCCACATTCTTGGCACTCACCAGATACTTCGCACCACCAGCACCATCACCAGATACGTGCCACCTTCCACAAATACCCCCCAAAAAGCCATCGGTTTGGATGTTAATGTAGAAATAAAACATATATGCCCGTGTATCTTACAATAAAATAATGTTTTATTGTGTCTGGTTTCGGAAATTTGAAGTTGGATTGGCTATATATTTATTTCATACATACTTAAGGTTATACGTAAGGTTATACATAATTAAACCTAGATATAAAAATATATGCGATGTATTGTATAAAGTAGGAACCGACATGAGCTTGCGGTTCCTGCTTTGTGACTTACAAAAGTAAATAAGTAGTTTGTGGGTTTGGGTATAAGACTCTATAATAAAATTGCGCCATCGATTTTAGCTTTGTCATTGCAGCAGTTTAAAAACACTCAAAAAAGGCTAATACAGAAAACTTACTATACTGTTGAGGATTACTTACACGATAATGATGCGTGACCAGAGCTACTCTTAGACCTTTTTTAAGACAGTAGTGACTAAATATAACTAGTAATAAGAATTATACTTTAAAAACAGCAAAGCAATTGTGGGGGCTTGTACTGCATGTATAAGTTGTGTAAATTTTGCCTGCTTCATACACATTAGCTTTGCATGTATTTGCTTAACCCGTGCGGATTATAGCAAGGTAGTAATGTTATAGTGCTTGTAGTATGGAATTCCTCAAAGTAACGCCTGCTTCTATAATTCGCCGTATTTCTTGTTGGCTCTTCTTGGTAGGAACAAGCTTTCCGAACCTACAGTAGAACTGATTATTCATAAGCACTTGTTTACAAGTTAACTTCAATAAAGAATAATTTGAATTTGATAACTGCAACTGGACATGGTTGTTAAAAGTAATTAAAAACAAAGGCTAAGTAAATTAGAGTTGTAATGGAACAAGAAATTTAGATTTAAATAAAATTTAATTTAAGATTTAATTAAAATTTCATAAATTCTGAGGGAAAATATTTTTAATTTTAATGATACCTATTCGTAACAATACATACAAAACAATCCAACACCGAACGCGCTTTCGATAGCGTATTAATCATATCGCGTTTAATTAATAATCACAAGATTACCAGATAGAGTATTAAAGTTATTAAGTTTTATTTTGTGAGTGGAGTTGGTTTGTGTATCCGATGTTTTCTCAACTCAAGCTAGTTGGTATCACATGTATTACTCGCAATGTGTAAGATCCTCCTTACCTAGCTCACACTAAACGATAGATACTACTAGTAATTATTATCATCTACTCTCTATCTCTTTCTCTATAGCTCTTCTTGTGTCTTTGTGATATAATGAAATACATAACAGTTTTTGAATAAAGACTGATCTATTTTAAATATGCGCTTCTAAGTTTTTAGAAAAAGTATTCATAAGACAGCATGATGTTAGAAAAGAAAGTCTTAAAACAAGGAACCAGGATGAGTCAATCTTAGGAGCACGCTTTGACATTACACCTGATTTAAAAGGTTTTCAGTCAGGTTTATTTCAGATACTATCAAATCCATTAGCGAGTAGAGTATATAAATATCTAAAATGTATTTTTAAACAAAACCTCCCAAATTTACTGAACGGATTTTTTTCTACTAAAATATAGTGCGATTCTTGAGGGAGGTCTAAGTTAACAATACATTATCTGGAAAATTTATTCGAGTTTGATGGGACTTCCATTCGAAGATAGAGGATGGATGAGAGGTTGTGGCACAACTTATAGGCTACTTTATATCCTAGAATTCCTGTGGAGTCGACATTTATGCGGGAAAACTTTGCGACACACTGAATTCTACATGGGCGTAGCCGCGGACACAGCGTGGATTCTATAAGACATTAGAATATGACAATTGTATGAAGGTAGCGAATTTGAAAATTCAGTACGTAGTTTTACTTAAGAATATATAAACGACTCGCAAACATTGGTATCTATATCTGTAAAGGTAATTTTATCGTACAAAAAATTTAAAAGTCTTCGTTACAGATTAATTTATTTAAGCTTGCTGTCATTTATTTGTTTGATTACCGATATGACTCACGATTATGCTGCACGGCTTAAACCAGCTGCTATATAAATAAGGGTATCTTAATTGAAATTCAGTTGTATATAATAAAAATATGCTGCTAGGAATTGTCTTTTGGGGTAGTTTTGTGTTGGTTTCAGGAGGGCGTTCTCCTCACGCTGATTATGTGGAAGAGCTTGTTAAAAACAATGTATTTGGTGAACCTTTTTCTGATAATATTATACGAGACGCTTTGCTAGATCTAGTAAGTACCTCATTCATTAGTATTATGATCGCTTTGTTGAATTTCCATAGAAGCACAGAAATACTTTCAAATATTTTAAAAATATTTCTAAGGATATGTACTTTAAACGAACTCTTGTGTTGTGATTGAAATTTAAATTAAACATTAGCCGAAACAGAAAAATTATTAAATCTATTTAAATTGCATTGTTTGAATAAACTATTCGGCAAACGAAATTGAAATCTATAGCTGGAGAAGTGAATGTTAAAATGGACTGCAAGAGAAATATTTAAAAAGTGATATTTTGCAGCCTAGTTTGGTAAGGAAATATAACTATCCTTTCGAAGAGCACACCGTAACTACTCATGATGGATATATCTTAGGAATGCACCGTATCCCTCATGGCAGAGATATGAATACAGAACCCGGAAACAAACCTGTTGTTTTTTTGATGCATGGATTGACATCCTCATCTGCTGACTTTATTACTATGGGTCCAGGAACTGCTCTAGGTAATAACATTAATTTATTTAGGAAATTTTTTGATTAATAATTCACATCATCATCACATTTTGGTAGAAGACGTATTTACGTAATGCATTAAGTAAATATCACGAATATTAAGAACTGAAATATTTCAATAATTACTTGGCCAGTTACTATAGTATTTTAATGAAAATATTAGTATTATGAAATACTATGAAATACTTTGAAAAAAGCCAACGCTGAGTTTTATGCTGACTCTTCTCGGTAGGAACAGTTTTCCGAAACAGCAGTAGAGTTGACGATTCAAATGCACTTGTTTACAAGTTTTAGTTTAGTATTTAAATTTTAATTTGAAAATTAATTAATATAAAAGTATATTTGTAGCTTATATCTTAGCAGAGGAAGGTTATGATGTTTGGCTGGGAAATGCTCGTGGGAACTACTTCTCAAGAAGACATACACGTCTGAGACCAGACGGTTTAAATACTGCATTTTGGCAATTCTCATGGGATGAAATTGGAAATATAGATTTGCCCACAATGATTGACTACGTGCTCCAAAAGACAGAAAACTCTGGATTACACTATATCGGACATTCGCAGGGTACAACTGCGTTCTTTGTTATGGCATCCCTTCAACCAGCTTATAATAATAAAATTATTTCTATGCATGCCTTGGGACCTGTAGCGTATCTTGCTCATAACAGAAATCGCTTATTCCGCATACTAGCACCGTTTGCTAGAGATCTACAGGTAATTGTCTATTATTCTTGGTATATTATATATATTCTGCTATTGATAACAATGTTATGTTTAATAATATTGTAAGATATTTTCTTTTAGAAATTGGCTTCATTAATAGGGATTGGCGAGTTTTTGCCAAGAAGTGCTCTATTTACAATGATGGGTTTGAAGTTTTGTAATGACAAAGCCATTACTCAACCGATTTGTTCTAATATTATATTCTTGTTTGGAGGACGAAATGAAGAGCAACATAACTCGGTAATTATAAATAAAGTACTTATTAAGAAATATTTTCGTCTAAATATACTAAAAATAAACCTGTGATAGCTCAGCGGTGAGACCACGCGACTCTTTCCAAGGGAACACGAGTTCAAACCCGGGCAGGCAACAATGAGTTTTTCTATTAAAACTCACGTGTCTAATTGATAATTGCAATTTATCAAACGGTTTTCAGTGAAGGAAAACATCGTGAGGAAACCTGTATATCACTAGAGAATTCTGGATATGTGTAACCTACTAATCCGCATTGGAGCAGCGTGGTAGGTCTTACCTCCAACCCTTCTCTCCAGAAACGGAGAGAGGAGGTCTATTCCCAGCAGTGGGATTGTAACAGGCCGCTACTTTACTTTACTTATACTAAAAATGGCAAATATTTACTCTTTTTCATGGTTAATAAGATTTTTTATTCTTTTGCCATTTAAACATTATTGACTTGTTAATGTCAGTTCACCAGCCAATGGAAAAAAGCTGATCGAGTCTTAGATAGCTCAGTCAATAATTCTTATTGACTAGTTTTTTATACGTATCAAGTGAATTAAAAATATATAATAATAATAAAATAATGAAAATAAAATTTTGCTTGATTTATTAAAATAAACTTTGGTATACTGTATACTATATATATTGTATAAACCAAGTTTGGCTTAATTTCTTTATTTTGAAATCATACTTTCGGCTCCATCGCTTTTGAGTCCTAGTTAAAAATGGTGGTAGGAAAATGAAAAAGACAGTAGACGGCCATCATCATTAGCCATCAAATATTCCCATTGATATTTCCAGACTATGTTACCAGTGAAATTGGGTCACACTCCGGCTGGTGCTTCGGTAAAACAAATTGCCCACTACGGTCAAAGTATTACTGATGGAGAGTTTAGACGTTATGATTTTGGAGCCTTGCAAAATCTTAGAGTATATGGGCGGCTAAATCCTCCTCGATATGATTTATCTAGAATATCTACACCAGTTTTCCTGCATTTTACTGAAAACGACCCTTTTGCTGATATAAATGACGTGAACAGATTATTTAATGAATTGGGAAATGCGATTGGTAAGTTCAGAGTACCACAGGCGTCATTTAGCCACGTCGACTTTATATGGGGAATCGACGCGAGAACTTTGCTCTTTGATAGAGTGATTAATTTCATGCGAATTATGGATTCTCAGTCACGAAAATAAAAAATGTTTGACTAAGCTTGCTTTTTCATTTATTTCTTAAATGCTACTGATAATGAATGTATGAAATTCGACGATACCTAATAAAGAAACGGACAACAACGGAGAAATAAGATAGAATAACATACTGAGAACAAATATCTGTAACAAAAATAGGAAAGGTATACATTTTGTATACTAATCATCAAAATCTGAATAAATAAAAAAGGTATGCGTTCCCTTTATATTTGTTCGTTCATTCGTTTAATATTTGTTCTATGGTTGACATATGACTGGTAATACACACACACACACACATACACACTCACATTCATACCCACATATATATACATACATACATAAATACACTCAGATTCGAAGAACAGACAAAATGTTGGCCCGCCCGAGCTGAAGATAGGGGCACCTGCGCCGACGGACCAATCAAAACAAAACAAACTGTAAGCAAAACTAAAGATTGTCCTAGGTCATGGACTATATCGAATGTGGTCATTGGATGTATGGACATGCAGTGTGTCGACAATTGTTAAGAATTAAAGATGAAAAAGATCGAATTCAATTAAAAAATGACATCTGGTACAACATTGTGCATCCATTTTTACATTGCATTTTTTGTTGCAAACACTATAAAGTTTACACTATTGTAAATTACTGTAAAGTTTTGAAATACTCAAGAATTATATGTATTTTTAGTGATGCTGCTTTCGGCTTGGTTATTACAAACACAGAACGCTGGTCACAAAGATAGTCAAGTATATGGTTTTGAATATAAATCAAATTTTATCTTATCAGCTTGAAAATTATAAGGCCTACGTCGTAGATTAATTGAATTAAAAATCAATTTCTTTGATTACTGATATGATTTAAGATTATGATGAGCGGCTTAGTTCTGCTGCTATATAAATATGGATACCTTTAATAAAATTTAGTCGGAAATAAGAAAATATGTTGCTAGGCTTCCTACTTTGGGGTTGTGTTGTTTTGGTGTCAAGCAGCCGTTCTCCTCATGCTGACTATGTCGAAGAGCTCAATAAAAACAATGTATTTAGTAATCGTATATCCGATAATATTATACAGGACGCTTTACTAGACTTGGTAAGTAGGCTATAAGAGTAACGCTACAACAAGCACTTCTTTCTTTGACACTGGAGAAATTTTTGGCTGACTATCGTAGGTGTTCAACATGTATTTAAAAATTTTTTACTTGTAAGAAAGTGAGTAAGTGTAGGTTTTCAGTTACTATTACTTTATTTAATGCAAGCTGTTTGATGTCGTGCTAAATTCACTTAAAACTTTCATTTTTATTGGTTTATTTGTGTATTTTCATATTTATTGGTAACTAGCTGTGCCAGCAGCTTCGCCCGCGTGGAAATCTGTGTATTACAAAATTTCAAAAATCACATAAAAGTAGTTGTTGTGAGTTAACTTTAAGAGATAGAGATTTTTAAGACATACTTTAAGAGATATTTAAGACATACTGTCGCGAACTCTTTTGTACTATTTCTGTAGATCTAAAATTCACTAGTACATTACTTTGCTCTCATATCTCTGCTGGTTTAGACGTGGCGCAAATGAGCTAAGGCTCTCAGCAGACGAGTTTTTTTTACAACGGCTCGACCTCTTTAACACAAAACATATAAAACGGTAATGTACTTCTTACCCAAACCATCCGGAAGAATTGCACTATCTTTTAGTAAAGACCGCACAAAAATCCGTTCAGTAGATTTTGAGAAAATCGATTACATACAGACAGATAGCTCTTGGAGACTTTATTTTGTAATAAGTATACATAGATTTCTTCTTTCCATAAATGTTTACTAGGATTTATTATTTATTATACTACTTAGATTTTTTTTATGCTGTACTTGAGCTATCGAGGATATGATGGGCTGATTTAAATAGATCAAACGGTTTGAATCTGTTCCCCGGAAATGGAAATAATATATTTTTCATTCCTTAATGGACGTTATCCATTCATTACAGTTACGTTAGTACATTTACTATACTTCTACAAGCAGTCGCTGTAACCATGACTTCGGGTTCTAAAACTTTCTTAGCCAATTAAAACAACCAGCTTGATTTCCCCTATGGGTGGTAAAGAAGGTTGGCTTGTTTTTCGCACAAAGAACCAGTTAAGCGAATCAACGTGGAAATGTGGCCACCATTATTGGGTCCATTGATTTATGTATTAATATGTTGTGTTAATTTGAATGATTATATAGAACATAAATATGTACAAATTAACGAAATGCTATGTTATTCTAGCCGAGTTTAGTAAAAAAATATGATTACCCTTTTGAAGAGCATTTCGTAACCACCAATGATGGATACATCTTAGGAATGCACCGTATTCCAAATGGTAGAGACATGAATACAAAGCCCGGAAACAAACCTGTTGCTTTTTTGATGCATGGATTAACGTCTTCATCTGCTGACTTTATTACTATGGGTCCAGGAACCGCTCTAGGTAGTAAAATTTACAGGATCTTATGCTCGTAAAATATTGTAATAATTACGTCACATATATATTGATCTGCAATTATGTAATTGTCAATTTCTTATTCTTTTTGGTAATAACTGTAACATATAAGATTATCGTCAAGAATCATCGGAAAAATCTGTTTAAAAAATTGTGCAATAGTTTTTGTTTTTTCAATATTAGTAAAGATAAAATCGTTAAAACATCATACAGTTATTTCACTAGTGTGTATACATACGAGATGTAATTATATTAAAGTAAAACAAAAATTTAGCCCTTAGAAAGTAATTAAGTCGAAATGATTTAAATGTGATGTCATTTTTAGTTTTTTTCGTTACGTTATCAATAACGATTTTCAATATCCAGTTTAAATTAAATTAAATTTACATTAAATTTAATTTTTTTCTTAACGTAAAATATCAAGAATTTACATTTTATTTGTAATAATAATAATAATTAATACATAATATAAAAATGATATAACTTAAATTTATTATATATTTTAAGCATACATCTTAGCTGAAGAAGGTTATGATGTTTGGCTGGGAAATGCTCGTGGGAACTACTTCTCAAGGAGACATATACGTCTCAGACCAGATGGTTTAAATACCGATTTCTGGCAATTCTCATGGGACGAAATTGGAAATATAGACTTACCTACGATGATTGACTACGTGCTTCAAAAGACGGGAAACTCTGGATTACACTATATCGGACATTCGCAGGGTACCACTGCATTTTTTGTGATGACGTCTTTACAACCAGCTTATAATGATAAAATTATTTCTATGCAGGCTATGGCACCCGTAGCGTATCTTGCTCATACCAGAAATCGTTTATTCCGTGTACTGGCACCGTTTGCTAGAGATATACAGGTATTTCTCTATCATTGTATATTATATCTATTATTATATTTATATTTTTTATATTATATATTGTATTTTAAACAATGTAATTTTTGTACATAAAAATATAATCAATTATAAAACGATAGGTGATGTATATAATAGACAAAGTAGGAACCGACATAAGCTTGCGACTCCTGATTTTGCCTAGCAAAAGTACGTAAATCGTTTGTGGGTTTGGGTATAAGATTCTATAAAAAAATTCCGAAATCAATTTTGGCCATGCCATTACAGCAGTTTAAAAACACTGTTGAAAAGAGGCTAATACAGAAAGCCTACTATACTGTTGAAGATTACTTAGACGATAAGGATGTGTGGATATAGGTGCACTTCTACCCTGTACAAGACAGTAATAAATAAATGTAACTAGTTTTAAGATTTGTATTTTAAAAAGAGCAACCGCCGAGTTTCTTGCTGGTTCTTCTCGGTAGGAACAGCTTTCCGAACCAGCAGTAAAGTTGACGATTCAAGAGCGCTTGCTTACAAGTTTACTTGAATAAAGAATATTTCAAACTATTTAAAACCATATTATGCTATTACAATTGTTTTATAATATCGCAAGGTTTTTTTTAGACATTGGCTTCACTAATAGGGATAGGAGAATTTTTGCCGCGGAGTGCTCTATTTACAATGATGGGTCTGACGCTTTGTAATGACAAGGCTATCACTCAGCTAATATGTTCTGATATTCTGTTCTGGATTGGAGGACGCAATGAAAACCAACTAAATACGGTATTTATACATTTTCTTAGGAAGTTTGAAGTTCATCAATTATATCCATAACTAAAATAAGTATATTTAATCGCCCTCTCATAATATCAAAGAATCGTAAATGTAATTCCTTGAAGTTTATACATCTTATATTGAACGACCAGTGTCTGTTTGCAATCTTGGTTGATAGAAAGCGATGTAATAGAGTAAAATAAACCATACGAGCCTAAAAAATTCGTTCCTCTTTGGACAGTATCCCTTTCAAGAAAAAATGATTGTACGTAGAGTGTGTAAAGGTGATGTGTGACTTTTTCGAAAGGGTCACGGGTTCAAACCAAATTATAAAAACTTGTGACACATTGTGATAAACCAGCTTTGAATATATTTTGTTTATTGGAATTAAAGTACACACTTGCTTATGCTTTCAGACTATGATACCCGTAAAATTGGGTCATTCTCCAGCTGGTGCTTCGGCAAAACAGTTTGCCCACTATGGTCAAAGTATTGCCGATCGAGAGTTTAAACGTTATGATTATGGTTTGTTAAAAAATCTAAGAGTGTACGGAAGGCTAACCCCGCCTCATTACGATTTGTCTAGAATATCTGCTCCCGTCTTCTTACATTATTCTGAGAACGATCCATTGGCTGATGTAATTGACGTGAATAGATTGTTTAGTGAATTGGGAAATGTGATAGGAAAGTTCAGAGTACCAGAAACGACATTCAGTCACATAGACTTCATATGGGGAATCGATGCGAGGACTTTAGTCTATGACAGAATGATGAGTTTTATGCGTATTATGGATTCTCAGAGATAAAAATAAAGCATTTTGAGTTTACCAAATTTTTTATATTTATTTAAATCAACCTTCATTACTACTTAATAATGCTACTCCTAAAGCCGAAAAAAAGGAATACATCAAATATAAACTATTTTATACAGTGGGTTTATAGTTCTGATTTTTTTTTAACCGATCTCTTTATATGAAGAACTGATATGTTGATTTTAGTCTGAAATGTTATTATGAGGAATTTGTTCCCATTAAAATTTTTTTTTTAATTTTTTTCATCTAGATTTATCGATAGTTGAATTGCTAGCTATGAAGTTTAAAATAATCTTCCATGAAATCAGTCATAGAGTATTTGGAGGGTATTAAAATCCTCCCTGTCCCAACAGTGCGGTTTCAGAAAACGACACAGCACATCAACGGTACATCATGTGGCATTTATGGTGATTGATATACTTGAGCATTACGCTCAATATAATCAAAGCTACCATACTTGTGCTTTAAGACTTTTCCCGTACATTTAATGCCATTAATATTACTCTACTATTATCTAAATTTCTATCAAAACACAGTGTCTTGGTTCGCGAGCTATTTATCAAATAGGATACAAGTCGTGAAGTTACTACTTGAGGCTAGCTGTCCTATAAAGCTCAGAGTATTTCTAAAGGCTATATATATCTTGGGACCTATTATTTCATTTTGTATTGTCCCAATGTTAATAATGTTTCCGATAACAATCAAATGTATTAAAACTGCAAATATACAAGTAGTACTGCGAAGTATTAATAAGTAGAAATAAATGAACGTTTTCTTTTATCCAAAAATATTAATCTCTCAAATTTGTTAGTTATAAGTTCCAGAGCATCAGATTCAATCAAGGGGTAAATAATTGCGGCCATGTTTATATAGAACAAATGGGTAGTGCTTTTGCAAATCCTATTGCCAAATAGGGGTCGAATAATAAAAAAAATCTTAATTTGTTATTAATAAGTGACGTAAACAGGGGATGGAGAGATTATTCGTGACTCTTCCTATTAAAATGGTGACGCTGCGACGAAGTACTTTGACGTGGCGCTTTCATTTTCAAGTTGTAACATCTTATGCACTTTTTTATGCAATAACTTTTATTTTCTAATTTATAAATCAGAACAACAGTAGTAACGTAGATTTTTTTAATACGCATTTTTTTCAATATTTATATATCCAGTTTTTCTTTAAGCATATTTTTATGAAAATACAAATTTCGCTGTTTCTATATCAGCAAACTTTAATTTTCATGTGTAGGCCATTCAGAGGCCGTGAAACAACTTTTTAAAACTCTCATCTGAAAACCTGAAAGTCTTTTCAGATGTAAATTTCCAGTTTTAGTTATGAGTTTAATGTAACAAATAATAGAAACTGTCAAAACAAGTCAAAACTGAAGTTTGAGTGTAAAACTAATATAAAATTATTTTGCCAGTTTAAACAACAAAAGCTTTTTATTCAGTCATGTTTAAATTTGTTTTTGAAATAAATAATATGTTATAATAATCTAAACTAAAAAATATGGAAAGTTATAGTTTTAATATACTAAAATAATGATGCCGAACGACGTTGTAACAGTAGGCCAGAAGCCTTATAAAAAACATGTTATTTTGGCTGATGTCAATATTCCTTACAAATTCTCCATAGATAGAAATAAAAATAAATTATTTTTTTGTATTAACGCCGACGAGTTTTCCGATCAGAGTTTCCAAAATGTCGTTTTAGATTTAAATTCTGCCTCTGTTAAGATTGTACCAAATATACAAAATGGATTTGCGACTGCGGTTGATCAAAACACTAGGTTCTGTGTTCCTCGGTGGAAGTGAAGGAATATATAAATACAATTATGAAATGCACGATATTGATAAAACAGCAATTGTAAAGGGGGTCGATGTATTTGAGATGTGCTACAGGGATTACTTATATTTTGTTGATACGGCCAACCTTGATTTGTACATTTTGAACAATAATAAGAAGTCTATTGTTTCCGCTGTAGAGGAGTATGGAATACATCACTGTATACGGTAGATGGAGGTGGCAATTTGATACTTGCTAATCCAAGCGGACTGTTTTTGTTGCCTATAGGTGCAAAGTCTCCGATAAAATTTGGTAATAATATTGAAAACATTCGGGGCATAACCACTGATGTTAAAGGAAAACCTTATTTAATATCACAAAACGGGATTTATGCAATTAATTATGAAAATAATCAGGTTTCACCAGTATTGGCATTAGAAAATGGATATGCTTTAGCTTTTGATAAAGATAATAATATTGTATATAGTGAAGAAAGATCAGTCATCAAATTAACAGTGTGCGACTGATTTTTTTTTCACGTAAAGGAGAAAACCAGTGATCATCTCGTTTCAAATAATTATATAAACATTTTGGCTCTGATATACTTTTATTTACAAGAAACAAAATATCGAAAAAGCTGTTTTTTTTTACTTAACGAAATAAAGAACTTGAATCTGGGACATTTCTTCGCTTTAATAATAAATTTCCAATGCACATATTTGTCTATTTTATAAAAGTTGGACTTCAATTAAAAATTTTTATTTTATCTAATCAAGTATAGAATAGATAAAAATATGTAAATTCCTATTTATTAGTCATATTATTCTTATCTCAAACGAGATATATTTTTATATTGATTAGATTTGAATTAAGAGTAAATGTTTGAATTTAATAAAAATGATATTTTATTAATTAAATTAGTCATGCAAGTTATTATAGTAATTGCCTGTCGTTATCTCATCCAATTTTCCTTATTGTTACAAGAAATATCGTTACGGATCATGCTGCGTTATCATCAGCTTCGATTGAAAGTTTTTTTCTGGGGTTTTATCTTTGGCTTCCAGCAGCAAGCATATGCTGTTTCGGCTAAGTTACCACCTGTGCGAATTTGGCTATTTAACATATTATGCCCTCATGGGTTCTTAAAAAAATTCATGTGCCAATAAGTTTTTCAGGATTTTTTTTTTAATAAGATAATGCAAGCGCCTGGCTGCGATCTCGCCTGATGGAAAGCGACAGATGCAGCATAAGGTGGACTTGCCAAAGTAGTGCCTATTCACTCTTTTTTGAATTTGACTAAATTGTAGGTATCCGGGAACACATATGCAGGAAGGCAATTCCATGCCTTGGCCGTACGGATGAGGAAAGATGAACCGAACCGTTTTATCTAAATTTATTCATTGTTCTTCGGTTCTTGATAACTTTAGAAAGTTTAAGTTCAATCTGTGCGTTAAAAGTGGGACAAAATTGCATTCAAAACAGTTGGTAAAATACAGACAAGCATATTTACAACTGAATTAATAAAAAAATATGTAAATAAAGAAGACGTTATCCACACAAATATGCATTTTATTGTTCTTTATTTATTGGCCAAATACAGCAAATGAAAGAACTTATCTATAGTTTTATTAAAGCTAGGTACATAAACATTGCAATATACATTAATCACATTTTAACATAACATAGACACTAACAATCTACTTCACAGTTCTATAGGGACACCAATGTTATGTCAATGGCAGCTGAAAAAACTATAATCGCAGTAATATTAAATAAGGAATAAATATAAAAGAGGACATACCTATTAGGCGTAATCGAAGGAGTATACAACATATACCTGAGCATTCTTCTTACAATTGTTTCTTCAAATAGGCTTTTACAATCATTTTAAAATCCTTTAATAATTCATTTTATAATAAGGCTACGTTTTCTTCTAAAAAATAACCAAGAAGCTTATTCCATATTTTCATAAATAATATTAAATAATTCATAAAATAATATCCATATTTTGTATTTCGAAGAAATGTACATTTATATTTTAATCTGTTATCAATCTGTAATGTAATATTATGAGACAAGAGTGGAACGACGTTATCAGAATTTCCTAAACTGGGATTGATCGTGGAAACATTTATTCAAAGAGGAGTTGTTTCCTATTTCTTTTTCTCAGGGTACTTGACCCTTTTTATAACATATGTCATATACCTTTTTATAACATATACCTTTGTAATGAGCAATATTTTGTTTCAACTGCCATGGCAATATAATGTATCTAAATATATCATTTTAAAAATACAAAGTATGTCAATAAAATTTTTGTAATTAAAAATACAATAAACGAGCAATATAAATATGCATTTAAAATATTCATTTGAGTATATCTCTTTATTATTAGAAAAATATTAGCTTATGTTCGTTTTATAAGTTTGTTAGTAGTAAAAGAAGTTTCTACAAAAGTATACGCAATACAAATTCGAAAGTAAGTTGCAATACGATCAAAAATATACTATATATTTTACATGCATGTATAAGAGTTTATATATTTATATAGACTAGTTTAAGATATAATTGACTTTTGGAATGGTCTTGATATTTTTGACAGAAGATATGATTTATTTGCCTGTTGGACATAGTGCGTAACGATCGTACAGCTGCAATTAAAAAGCGATAGAATTATTATTTTATATTCACACAGGCTTAAGACTCTATTTAAAAATTATCTTCAGGAAAATACACACGAGTATCAAAAAGCTAAACACAATGCTTTATTAAGCAGTACTACTTTTATACTACATAATATAAATATGTATGTAGAATTCCGGTCATGATCTTTAATAATAACTTTTATATTTGACAACGGACTGCTTTTTTAATTCTTAGAATAGTAGAGGAAGATTTTTATTCTGGAAATTTAGGGCTATATAGCATACAATATTTAATAAAGCTCTTTTTGTACAGAAACGAATTATATTGATAGTAAGATTCACTGATTTGGAAATGGATGGAAATAACATTTTATGAGTTACGAAAAGGTACTCAATATAAAGCCAACTATTCGAGAAAATCAATATGTTAATCTGGCAAGAGATATAGGGATTGAATTATATAAAGGGCAAGTAAGACATATTTTGAAGTATTATGGGAAATCCAAATATAAAACCGAGCTTTTTAGTTCCGTTTTTTAAACTACATATTTTGTTACACGGGTAGATTAGGAAAGCGAAAAATTTTTTAATTACTAATATCAATTTGAATTAATTAGTTCAAGAAATTATTACCAATATCAATATTTTAATGCTTCAAAATAATTTTTCACATCATCGTTGTGGTAGATAAGAGTAAAAACACTATCATTCTTGCGTTTTCTTGTATCAATATAATTTCAGATAAATTTTCAAAACAAAGGGACGACAATATTTTTTTTTTGTATTAATAATAATTTTATATAAACATCCAAGCTATACTATTAATTTTAAAACACATTTATTATAATAATAAATATATAAATTAACCATTTATTTAATAAACACCAATACATCTCCATTCATAATAAACTTGTATACACAGTGATGATTGTCACGTACATTTATAAAATTTAAAATTTTCATAATTCCTAGACATTAATTTAACTTAAAACTAACATTGAAAATCAGTCGTCACAGACAAGGTATATAGTATATAACATATACAAGTGATTGGTGAAAGACAAAAGCTCATCTTAAAGCTTTAAAACATGGCTAAAGAGGTTTATATATAACCCGTTCAGTGCCCATCACTTAGTATAGTGCGTAATTATTTACATGCCGAGTTTATCCATCAGCGTGTTATACAAGGTAGTATAAAATACTGTAAAATAGCAATATTATACTTATATTTGTGATACTGAGAAGTAAATAACGGGGTTTAATTAAGTTTATAAAATCACATAACTATGTGATGAAATCTCAAAAAAACGTTTTAAGCCTGGCAATAAAAAAACTACACTAAACGAAAATATGTATCAGAACAGGACGATTTCGATTTTTATTTAAATAAATTTATTTCAATATTTGCTACTTGTTTATTATTGTTGTATCAGTTAATTTTTACCAAAATTCTGATTAATTTAATAATGTTATTTACAAATCAAATGAGCATTTATCCGAACATTTTATACATTTATACGTCAAGAGTCAGAGTAAGTTAAGAGTGTTAAGGACAACAGGTCTACCAATTTTAGCAGAATTATAGTATGTACAGTCTATGTACAATATTATAAGGTCTTGGACGTGTCACTTTTTGATAGACTTGGTATTGGTATTTCTCTATATACTCATGTTCTTTTGTTAAAACAATAGTGATCAAATTTAAATAATAGTATATTTTTTAAATTAAGTCTTTTCTCAATATTTTTAAGTAGAAAAAAGTCTCACGAAATTATTTATCACGGACATAAAAATCAAATCGTGCCACCGGGTGATATCATTGGTTGATAGCTATGCTTTTCATGTCATTCTTAACAGCTATCACATATCAACGATATCAATTATTTCGTCACACATTTGACGTAAACCAAATATATTTCCAAAATTCATTATGATATGTAGTAATTCAGCATACCAGTTTAAGTCTTTAAATATGTTAGATCATATCTGTATGAGTCACGTAAATATGGTATGTCGTCAAAGCTAAGTACAAAGGCTTGGAGCTTTAGGTTAAATGACAGCAACGGAATAGTGCTCTCTCGGAAAAGTAAACTAAATTAGTTTACCACGCTGCCCATTTTGTTCTAGGCTACATTCAAAAAATTTCTTATCACCTATTTGATAACAATTTTGAGCAAATTAAATACGTTAACGGTCATTTTGTCATAGAAAAAATAAAACTAAAATATTATTTTTGACAAATTGTTCTGTGTCTGCATGAAGAAGTACTTTCTAGTATTTACCTCACACATACTAGAAAATATGTATAGAAAAATAATAGCTACCGACAAATCTTAAAGTATTTGGTCAGGAATTTCTAATAGAGACTAATAACTAGGGACATAAGCTCTGAAGGTGCATGCTATGCTATAGGAAAAGACGATCCCCTTGAAAGTTCATGAATTCTTTCATGAATAGAATATATACAGTCTTTGTATAATAATTTATATTAATACTGATGTGTCTGAACATCTTAATTATTAAAATATTTTTGATAATATAACTATTATTCACCTTTCAAATGAAATGTGTAATTTATATATACTGAAACCCCTAAAATATATTCCTTTCCCATAATCTTGAGATCAAAATGGACATGTGTTATATAAGTAAAGAAACAGCGAAAAGGAAGCTTTGTTCTTATAATATTAGCTTCATTTTATAGTATTAGTAGTTACTGCTCGGCAAAACGTAATTTTTGTTTTTTGACGAAATCGATGGCAAGTTTGTCCGTAGTTCGCGACTCCAATATTTGCAGGATAGGATGATCTGTAAAATTAACCTTACTTTAAACTAAATATTGTTTACTGTATAAAAATATTATTCAAGTACATTAAAGTTAAATATTGTGTAAGTCTCACTATTAGTATTTTAATTTAATAATTTTGAATTAGTTAATTCAGCTGCCCTATTAGAATTTTTAAATTCTGAGTACATTATCAATAAAGTATTTAATGTATTGTAAAGTATCAAGAAATTGTTAATTTACTGTTTGAGGTTGAGGTTTAATAGTAGTATAATGCACGTAAAATGTTTACTATCGTAAAAACTTACTGCCATTTACTGCAAAAAGCGAAAAGTTAAAAGATAATATTAGACGGCTAATAAGTAACAGGTTTTTATCACAAAAAAATATCTGTTACAATTTTTTTTAACTCACGACACTCTGTGTTGTAGCAACAACCTTTTGAACCAGTCGTAGCTTCATTATAATCTGATAATTCAAAAGTACGTATACATACGTACGTACGTATATATATGATACGCCTATTGAATATAGCAAAAGTATCATATTTGTTTGCTATAATCCACTTTAAAAGAAAATATATGTTATATACTAAATGTAAAGTGTACTATTCGTTGTCATAGCCTAAGATTCGGCACCACCCATATACGACAGCCCACCAACTCATTACACTGCACACATTCAACACTACCATCTCTACGATCGTTTCGCCCGAAAACGGAAGAATCATCAGGAGATGGACTCCAAGACAAATATACAAATATTATCGTTACTTATTTCTAAAGTGAAAAAAATTCCTTTAAAAGTAATTTTATCAGAATTTTCGACTAATATAATTTAGCAATAAAAAGGCTTTTTATTCGTTATTAAAAGTGAAGTTATAAAGACATAGTAGTAAAAGGCAACCCTTGTCACAAACTTTTCAATTGAAGTTACATAGCAGTTGTTTTTAAAGTCGTTAACAACTTTCTACTCGCCGATACAGCACTTAAATATTTAATGTGAGAGCCGTCAATTGCACTTTAATTGAAGATAGTTCTTGAGTAAAGTAAAAGAAATTCTAGAGTGTATTTCTTTTTTTTTAATATATTTGTAAACGTAATGTTGATTTGCTGTGCAACATGTAAATTATCTCCCTCGCTATGATTATTATCATATTGCTGCAAACACTGCTAATATATTTTTAACTTAATCAATCTGCGCTCCGCAGTACTCTCCGTGGCAATTTGATATTTAATAGGAATTAAGAGTAAGATGGAAATATTGAAATGTATAAAATAGAGTTATTTGATTGGATAATTTTCTTATGTTCCGCTACACTTACAATTTTATTAATAAGAACATTCTCCTGAGAAATCTACGGAATGGATTTTTGTACAGTTTTCACCAAAAGATAGTGCAATACTTCCGGATGATTTACGTAAATAGTATAAATCGGTATTATGTAAATTGTGTAAGAGATTGCGCAGTTGTTAAAAAACTTGCTTTCTGGGAGCCTTAGTAGCGTGCGCTGCGTAAACAAGAGATACGCAAGAGAAGAAGAGAGAGAGATACAACAAAAAAATCCGCGATAGCATATCTCTATCTCTCACGGTTAACTCACAATAACTACTTTTGTGTTCAAAATTTCGAAAATTCGGGAAAAGTTTCGTAAATCAGTGAATTCCACGCGGGCGAAGCCGTCGTTGGCACAGCTAGTTATATAAAATTTAAGAAGATTTTATTACTTACTTCTGTCGTGTAATTGCATCAAAGGCAATTCTATGGGTCGCAGTGGATCTGGCGGGGCGTGGCTGTTCACACCAGGTACTCGGGAGAGTGAGACAAAAGCTTCGCCTGCAAAGTCGTCTGCTGTCAGGACATCTTTATCCCAAACTGACAAAGCCAACGCCGCTTGTGTCGAGCGACATGCCTCTAGGGACACACCGAACTCGAAGCATTCATCCCAAACTGGGTTCAGTGTTTTCTGTAAATTAAAATTGCATATAATTTGAGATATTAAAAGCGCGTTATATTTAAATACTAGCAAAGCCCCGCGGTTTCACCCGCGTCCATACAGATCTCCTGGTAGTGGAAAGTCTACGAAATCGGACTATAGATTCATTTTGTAGATTATTTAATTATAAAAAATGGGTATCATTAGTATTCTTGGAATAAGACTTAACTCACCAAGTGCAGGCCCTGCTATAACGGTAGGTTAGGTTTGTAATGGCATTATTTGATTTCGATTTACATTCTTAAATTCGTAAAATCTTTTGTTTGGGATGTCGGATTTTAATAATTTAAAAAGTATTTTACAGGTATTGAAACAGTTATTCATAAAATATCATTTAATGGGATAAGGATTAATACAGAGATATGAATAAAATGGTTTGATTATTGTCGGCACTTTTACCAACTTTTACAATGAAAAAAAGTAGTTATATTGGCATAACTAGTAGACATACATAGTAGACATAATAGTTAGACATATGGTATCGCGGACTTTTTTGTGGATATTGATACGTTCTATAATACTGTAGAACATTTTTTTGTTCTATCATCAATAGTTTCCGCAGCGCACGCGATGATAGATGTTTACGACTAAATTTTTACCAAGTTATTACAATTTTATTAGGGATCCCTATTTTTTTGAAAATGACATATAGCCTATGTTGCTCAGTGAAAAAGCAGCTTTCCAATGGTGAAAGAATTTTTGAAATCGGTCCAGTAGTTTTTGCGTGAAAACGTAACAAACATACATACAAACAAACAAACATACAAATCTTTCCTCTTTATAATATTAGTATAGATATATAATAACTAACCAAATCATGTAACAACAATTTTAATACATGTTGTGCCGACTTAGAATGGGATAAGGGCAGGAGAATGATGACGGCATATTGTATTTTTAAGTTTGGTCAAGTTTGGGAGATTATAATTGTGCCGTCAAATAAAATGCATGTGCCGGCTCGACTCCCTAATTCCATTTATTAAGTAATAGCATTTTTATCTGTAAGGTCATGTAAAACTTCGGATATCGAGAAACAACAATAATTTTTACATATAAATTTAATTTTAATTTTACATATAAATTTAAGTTTTACATATAAATCGTCCCTATCATTACGGAATTTAGTGTCGTAAAAATGTTATTCGTCGTGCAAACCGGTAATATACAATATATATGTAACTATGAAAATAAAAAACATTCCGTGTTATATATTCAATCAAGAAATATGATGCAGAAAAATATTCTATAGACAGAAACAGTTTGTGAAAAAATAATATTATCTACTACTTTTTCAACAATGAATTAATAAGGAGCGATATTTCTTTGATAGAGCATTTGAGCAGTATAAGCAAAACAAAAAGCAGTAGACGGATGTACATTTTTTTTAGTAATCTGAGGGATATGTAATGACTTATTTTCTCTTAGTATCAATCGAATATTTGAGTGTTGGCTGATGTGTGTACAACCCGATTCAAGTAAATCAATTTTAACCAAATACACGTTCGAATGGAAGAAATAATGTCTTCGGTTTTGTACATGTCTTAGAGTAATGTGTTTTAATTAAGGGAGTGATCCAAAATTTACCTTCTGCACGTTCGTAATTTGTTCGTGTGTTTTTGGGAAGAGACGCTTTGGTAGCAATTCCACCACTACAAACGGATCGCTTAAGCCGTTGGGATCGAGCGGTATCACGTCCCGTGCCGATAGCACTTCGACGCATAAGGAATCATGATTGAAGTACACTCTAAAAATAAGTAATAAGATATTTAAATAATTTATAAAATTAGGCGTTACTTTGCGGAGATCCATAATACAAAAGTAATAATAAAATTACGATACAGAAAATAGAAAATATATATAGTGTTTAATGTATAGTGGACTATCAGTATTTTCATACCCGATACGTGCAGGATTCGTAAAAACACATGCACAAACCTTCACTTTTTCGCTTTGCGATTTTGTCGTGGAGTCTATCTCCTGATGATGCTTCGGTTGCGGGGCGAAACGATTGTTGAGTTTGTGATAGTGAACCTGTGTAGTGCTTGTGTATTGTGGTGGAAGTGGTGGAGGTTTGTGCATGTGTTTTTACGAATCCTGCACGTATCGGGTATGAAAATACTGATAGTCCACTATACATTAAACACTATATATATTTTCTATTTACTGTATCGCGGATTATAGCAAAATAATTTTATTATTACTTTTAGATATTTAAATTATTTCCAACTACAATTTTTACTACGTTAAAAAATATGAGATTCAAGGATATAAGGATATACGTAATTATTAGAATTATTAGAAATCCGGAAATAAGGATTTTTCCAATGACATGAAACATGTTTTTTCGTCAATGCAATTCGTTAACTAAGTTGCGATTTTCCTATAAATCGATTTATAAAGTAAAATTCTGTCACTTTAATTTTCACACAGTTACAAAAAAAATAAGTTTCAAAAACATAAAGTGAATGATCAATTAAGTCAGGTTATGTTGACCGAAATGAAATTTTCACTCTGTAACAAAAAGATTTTAACTGGAGCTTAAAATTTTAGTTTGAAAACGTATTTTTTGTTAACTTCAACAATAGAGATTGATTGAGCGTTAGATTGCGCAGTGTAATCTCTTTATAGCTCAGAAAGTATTGTTTGTGTGGTTTTTAATTTAAAAAGTAATATTTTCCCAAGTTCCAGTTTTTAGTTTTCGGGTTCAAACTACAGACAGGATTTTTGCACTTTTTTAAAATGCTTTTTTGTTTGTTAGTCGAGTGAAGAGGTAATATAGGCATATTACCTCTTGACGGAATAAACTCCTATCTTACAGGCGTAAGATAGGAGTTTATTCCTTAAAAACAGAATATACACACTAAGGCTTGTTTATTTGAACCGAAGGCAGGGGTTAAGCGGAATCGGGTTTCAATAATACCTATCAAAGTTAAGCTTACCTTATTAGAATGGATCCATAAGGCGATGGTAATGGAGTTCGTGTTTGTTCAATCAATCGGTCAGCCAACCAAAGTTCCAAGAGCTCTTCAGTTGGTGCTTGATGATATTGCAATCTTAGTTCAACACGCGTCCATTCATTATTGTGAACTTCTGACATTGGCAAACCTAATTATATAAAAATATGTTTTATTATTAGATACGCCGTTTGGTATCCGGCAGAAGAGAATAGACCACCCTCCGTTCTTACCGAGGTGTCGTAAGAGGCGACTAAGGTATGTGCCGTGTGGTATCCGGCAGAATAGAATAGACCACCCTCATTTCTTACCGAGGTGTCGTAAAAGGCGACTAAGGTAAGTTGACGTCAGGCAGGCGGCCGGTCGTAAAATACGTTTCCAAATCAAGTGACAACATGTTTGTAACATGTTGTGCCGACCCCACTTAGAGCGGGATAAGGGCAGGAGAATGTATGTATGTATGTTTTATTATTAGATCTGTGGATATTCTTCTACATAAAATTCTTGTGTTACGTTAGTTACCATATTCCTTCGAAACGGCTCGTCCGATTTTTATGAAACTTTATATGCATATACAATAGATCTGAGAATCCACTACCTATTTTTCATACCCCTAAGTTATAACGGTTGTCCACCCATAACATTTTTTAAATTTTTTTTTACAATTTTTTTTTTTTTTTAATGTGTACAAATAATTTATATGGCCAAACAACGTTTGCCGGGCTAGTTTATTAATGCTTTTTGTTACCTACTTCAAATATCTATAGGCTTGTATTTCATCTATGTTTTATACAAATATACTACACGCCATGCGTTATAGTGACTCAGTCTGGTTTTGAATTCCTCTTGAAACAAAATTAAACAGTTAAAAAAAAATTATCCGATCGCCAACAAACTTCTCAGGGCAACACCACTGGATCGTCTGAAAAATTCATTAAAATCGGTCCAGCCGTTTCGGTGTTTATAAAGGACGGAAAAACATTAATTTTATATTATATATATTATTACGAGTAAATCAATCTATAAGTTTATATTATTTGACCTTTTTAATTAAAGACCGCGTGATGAAGTTGAAAGAAATATATGATCTTATAATGAAAATATACTTTATCTATATTTTTGAAGCAAGACAATATTAAAAATGGATAATATGAATTAAGGTTTTTCTCTTTTTTTATTTACATACTCTGTTACAATTTCAAATTTTACCTAAGGGAGCACGGCAGCGACTCTTGATGTTTTGGTGTCCTTGAAAATGATAACATTCAAATAATGTGTCTTTTAGTAACAAAGTATGATATTTAGATAGAAGCATACCTTTTCCTTCGGCATGGAAGAACTCGGCTAATAGGTCAAGGGCTTCTCTAAGTCTGTGGTGATAGACCCTGGGTTTTTCCGCACCACCAGCATCAGCTTGCGAGGAAACCTCTTTAAGAACAGCACTCCAACAACCGGCAAGTGCCCGGTTGAAGGCTCTAGGTAGCAACCATGTGTTTAACGAGGAAAGATGTTGATCCAAGAACTCCAAGAGTGGGGTTATTGCCTGAACGAAGGGTTGAAAGAACAATTGAAATGAATCGTTAGCTTTAATATGTGATTTTCATATATTATTTAGGAGGTCTTTTGTTTTTTTAATACCTGTGGCGTAGGCAGAGTATCGGGTGACCAGGCGAGATGAAATACGGCTTTTCTTAAGGGTGGCCGAGCACGAGCAGCAAGTGGAGTGGCTGCTCGAGCTGATCGGGAATCCAGTGTTCCAAGAGCTCCACGCACTAGTTGGCGGGCATTATCATCGTTCGCACTAGTACCAAATTACAAACACGTATTTATATAAAAATGTGTTAATTAAATGCATCATATATTAAACTTAAAGAAAAGAACTTAAGGGCTGTAAGTTTTAAAGCAAATTTAGTTGTTCAACTTATGTCTGTCAAATATACTCGTATGAACTCGTAAAACGGTCATTCACTGTGGAAAGGCTGCCAGATTCATTAGATAAACAATAACTGTACAAATGTTTTAGTACAGTTAGTCCCAAAATGGCCTATATAATATTTATCCTATAAAGAAAATGTTAATTACACGCTAAATCACGTTAATATTCAATGAAAATCATAAGGAACACGTGAAGGAACATGGAAGGTACCCAGAAGATACCAAAAAAGCGGTAGTTGACAAGTGATTATGCTAAAAGCCGTCGCTGATCGTGGTTAGGTAACACAGTCCAGCTGCAACTAAGCCTTTCTCAGTTGATTAACGTTTCGACTGGTGCAAGAAACAAACAAAAAAAAAAAAAAAAACAAATAAAAAAAAACTGATATTGAAATAATTCAGTGTTAATAACCACATTATCTAAGCACATTCACGTAACAAGTACATACTAAGGTGAAACGTTGATTCATGGTACAAATTACTTGCTAGCTATGTTTAGCTTTGTACCTTCTTCTACTTTCTCAACCAAAGGATATCCATAGCTGGACATAGGCCTGTTTAAGGGATCAAGAGATGATCTAATGCCGCTTGGATCCAGCGCCTGCCCTCGACATTTTGAGGTCATCAGGTGACCTCGTAAGAGGTCTACTGAAGTTTGTTTTTCGTTGCGAAGTCGCTATTCCAGAACTCCAATAATAACTAGCATGTAAAACTAATGATACTAAATTGTATAATTCACTGTGTTAGCACATTATTGTATTATAGTCCAACATAAAATTATTTTACTTGGTGGATAGCTGAATACCCAACAACGTATTAACTAAATAGAAATCTTAATTAATTCAATTTAATCTTAATTTTTTTGGGGAACCATAAATTTGAACTCAGATTTTCAGTATCGCTTTCTTATTGTGTCATGATCGTGTTCTCTTTATTCGAGTCTTAGTAGTAGGTAGTGTATAATATATGAACATATTTCTATTCCGATAACAATGAGACGCTAAGTCGCTAAGAGCATAGGCTTTGGTTGGAAATTGGTGTAAGGGTTGTTTGAGGCTCCGATATGTCGATAAAACATTATTCATTCTCGAACACAATTACTTACAGCTGTGGGTTATTTAATGTCATAAGAATTTATTTCAATATATTGGTAATTAACTTGAAATTTCTTCTGCTATTTTATTAGTAGATGGATGTCCACTGGATATAGGAGACATTCATCTCTTCAAAGCTTTAACGCTTTGCGTGTTTTTCGCTTAGACCCAGCGGCCTTATCTGAGGCTTTCAGGTTATCTCTTCATCTAGGGGCCTACCACCGCTGCGTTTTCCAGTTTGGAGTTGCCACATCAGTAACTTAGGATCTCCACGTCCATTTGTTCTACACAATATGTGCTATTCCAGCTTCCTGACACCTTATGCTATATCGGAATCCGTATGACAACTAAAATAGTTCCAATACGCATTTCAAGCGTGGTGATTCTCGATAAACACCTTCTATGAGTAAGTTTAAAGGGCCACTCAAATATCGTAACAGTATTATAATATAAATCTATAATATGTAGACATAATTTTGCCTAGGTGAAAGTCTTGAACGTGTTTATTTACAAAATTAGTGATAGGCTATATCATCTTACCTAACAGAATATCGACCACTGCAGAACAGCTTTTACCACCAATCAAATATATAAGATAATAATATTTTTTTTTAATATTATATTTAATAAATATTTTAGGAGTATATTAGTTTACTGAGTACGCAATAGATAATAACAATTATCTCATCAATTTCTTTTTAATTGTAACTGAAAATAAAAAGATTCGCGCTCATCATTATAATCTATATTTTTTATCTAAGAAATTAAACGGATTCCTTGGTAAATCAAACTACATCACTAGCTCGAAGATTACTGAACTTACATGTGTTCATCGTCATATTCTGAAAGTGAGCGGCGCACATACTCCAAGTTGTTCACAATCGTGCATATCTCCTCGGTCGTTTTATTTTGCCCTGAAATGTTTGCAGATATTACAACCGGGTCAGCTATTTGCAATATAGAAATCTCTTGCTTAAATTTCTTTTCCTTTAATATAGCTTATGTTACGGTAGAACTATGTTTAAAAGTTTCTACGCATTCAAAAGTAATAATAAAATTATTTTGCTATAATCCGCAATACAGTAAATAGAAAATATATATAGTGCTAAATGTATAGTGGACTATACGTTTGCTTTGCGATTTTGTCGTGGAGTCTATCTCCTGATGATGCTTCGGTTGCGGGGCGAAACGATTGTTGAGTTTGTGATAGTGAACCTGTGTAGTGCTTGTGTATTGTGGTGGAAGTGGTGGAAGTTTGTGCATATGTTTTTTACGAATCCTGCATGTAACGGGTATGAAAAAACGTATAGTCCACTATACATTTAGCACTATATATATTTTCTATTTACTGTATCGCGGATTATAGCAAAATAATTTTATTATTACTTTTGTATTATGGATCTCCGCAAAGTAACGCCTAATTCTATAAATTATTTCTACGCATTATTAAAACGGTACAATCGTATTGCGGATGGACTTTACAAATAGTAGGCACTGTCAAAGTGTCCCCCCCCTCACGCAAATAATACTTTACATTATAAAACAAAGTAAGCTGTTGCGTCTATGTCGGTGTACAACGGAGTTTCATGCGACTTTCAATAATAGGAAGTAGATGATAAGAAATTTGCTGTCATCATCCTTCCGCCCTTATCCCACTATAAGTGGGGTCGGCACTAAATGTTAAAAACATGTTGTCACATGATTCGGCTACTTATTTACGACTGGCTACCTGCCTGTCGTTGACTTACTTTAGTCGTATTTTACGAAATCTCGGTATGAAATGAGGGTAATCTATTCTACTCCGCCGGATACCACACGGCGGGTCGACTTACCTTAGTCGCCTTTTACGTCCCAAGATCGTGTTTATTATTGTATTATGTATATTTTACTAAGCAACAAACAAACTTATCACAAAACGTTTAATACTTATTATTTTACAAGAGAAATGAGTAAACCCTAAGTATACGAGTAAACGTATGAGTATTTGCAAATGTATTGAGGTAAATTTACGTAATTGGAGTGGTCTGAAGAGGTCACTAACGGTTACTGCGCGCACTCGTCGTTACAGTTTACTGGAGTGTCGTTAGTGGAACTTTGGTTGGTTCATTTGGTTTTACTGACTGCAACGTTACATTAGTTTATTGTGCCCTGTTATTGTAATGTAAAGATAAGAACAGTATATTAAATTTTCTGAAGTTCAGTTCCATATAAGGAAGAAGACTCTGATCTACTGCATTAATCCTAGTTGTTGTAGCATAAGAAGATCTGAAGAGATGAGAGATCTATCAAATATGCAAAATTGCGAATACAATCTGCAAAGCATTTGCAATGATTTTGTATAGTATATAGATATATATACCTTGGGTTTAGGAGCGAATGACACTATACACCAAGGTGTTGATATACCAATAGGTAAGTAAGCAAGCGTAGGTCGTCTATGTTGAAGAAATTGACCTTGGATGAATTGTAAGCAAAAGCACATGTCAGCGCGAAATTTTGAGTTTATACAGCAAGATTCTTCAGGTACGTCCTGTTGCCTGTTAGGACGACGTTTAATATAGAATAGGTGATTTGGGTTTCTGTTATTCATAAACATGGAAAAACCATCTTGAAATCGTCACATTATTTCTTTTATCTTATATATTCTATTATCTACTTTGATTTCTTTGCCGATATTTTTTATGAATAATATGCCAGGATGTAGAAAAATTTTGCATACTCATCGAATATATTAAATCTGCCAGCGATTATAATGACGAAGGTAAGATACTGACGTCATCCAAATAAATTTGTTATTGAGATAGCAAAATTTTGTTATTTTCAAATGTAATGTTGTTTTTAGTGATATAAGTAATTTATCATCGTAAATTAGTTGAAAGTATTTATGGTTTATAAAAACACATTTTTAGCTTATATTTTTCATAGTCATTGGGTACTTTATTTACGAAGAAATAAAGTACATAATGACTATTTATTCCCAATTATGCAATGACATGTTCTCCTCCAAAAAAATAAACAAAATATTAATATTATCGTTAAATTTTCAATAACCAGATCTACAGTTAATATTCCTTATTTTTTTTTTCGAACTGACTGTATGCTGTTAGCCCTAACGGCTTTTACAGCGTCACCGGGCGGGATTGATTGTCTTAGAATATATCTAATCAGGATGATCTGTTACTGAAAGATATTCTTTGGAACTGTTTAAGTTCATAAATTCGTTGCCGATTAAATATAATTCTAAAAAGATATGGTGTTGACTGTTTAATTGTCTACCGATATCACTTTTAACTATAATGTTTTATTTGAGTACGTTAAATTGCTATAAAAAGTGTTTCCTAACAACAGTCGTTCGTAGTGTCCTAATATTTGCAAATGAGCGAATATTTCAGAAGAAAAAATATGAAACCTTATTTTATTACTAGCACATTTTCTGTCCTAAATCATGTGACGTGGGGCATAGACATTATCCCTTAACTTATGTAGAGGAGCCTATCGCGCCAATGCTCTATAGGAGGCAAATCTTGCACTACCTGAGTGTATCTGATATATGAATCCGATTTAAAGGGATCCTAAATAAGAAAGAAAAGAAATAAATATAATTACCGAAAATAATATGGTACTAAGAGAATTAATAAAGCTTTTCTAAAATTAGGCCCACACGTAATTACAGTAATTCACTATTAATAAAACTATAATAACTTTATAACACTAAAAAACCTTTTATTGTAAACTCCCCGCTTTTAAAATGCGTTCTACTTAGAAATATGGCAACACCCATAAGCAACAATCAATTCACCTGACATAAGAACTACATCAGTTCAGTTGAATGCAAATCTAGTGTCATTTATCATGTTGCTAATTGCCTTTTTACTCCTTTTTTAATAGTTTCAGAAATAAATACTATTTTAAATCAAAATAATAAATAAACAATTTTGTATAATTGTGTTTTTCAGCCTTAACGTGCGGGGGCGCCCTTATAAGTAAAATTACTACTATTCTACATTAAAACAGGATTGTTTTTGTTGATGTGTTGGTTTGTGCGAATGTGTCTCCAACACATTGATTGTTATGTTTGTGGTATAAATTGTTAATTATTTTCTTTTCGGTTTTGTTTTTGTTTACCGTGATTTTCGTAGAATCCTTGATCCGCGAGCGCCCCATGCACCAGATCTGCATAGTGTAGAGCGGTGGCGCACGCTGCTTCTAAGAGTCTAAGCCCTCCGCCGACAGTACTTTCTTCTGCTCCACCAATAGCTCGCCATACCATTCTCATGTGGTATAAACTAATAGAATTAAACATTTCTTATTAAAATAACGGAGAAGGGAAAACGATCTTCGTTATTAATTCATTTATATTATCGATTTATACCTTAATACACTTTTTTTTCTTTTTAATCTTTATTTTTAAGGGACTTAAGTATCTACAGATACATGTCAGCTCCATCGTAACCTAATTACATTTAAATCTAATTTTATAATTAAATCTTTATTTTATGGTCATCAACTTTTGAGAGAAGCACTAATGTGAGTTTATGAGTTTATTAAAACTCAATTGCACACAGGAAATGCTAAGATTGAATTAAAAAAAACAACATTTAAATCTAAATCAAAAATTAGTGATTCTCTCAAAATTCGGTTCTTGTCACACGCCAAAGGTAAGTGTTGAATATCTTCTTTAATACCGCAAGACTCACAGTTCGGCGAATCAATCTTTTTCATTAGATATTCAAAACTCCTTAAAGGCATATGACCAGATCTAATTCTAAATACTATAACTATTAACACACTTAAGATGACACGTAAGAGCTGTGACAGCTCAGCGGTTAGGCCGTGCGACTATTTCAAGGGGGTCACGAGTTCAAACCCGGGCATGCACCAATGAGTTTTTCTATTAAAACTTATGTGTCTAATTGATAATTGCAATTTATCACACGCTTTTCGGTGAAGGAAAACATCGTGAGGAAACCTGCATATCTCTAGAGATTTCTGAAGATATGTGTAACCTACCAACCCGCATTGGAGCAGCGTGGTAGGTCTTAGCTCCAACCCTTTTCTCCAGAAACGGAGAGAGAAGGCCTATTCCCAACAGTAGGATTGTATTAGGCCGCTACTACACATAAGATAACCAGTGTGAAAAATTTAAATAAATTAAATTCGTTGTTTAACCTAAAATGCTTTACAAGAATTTAACAAAATATATTCATATCGATTTTATCAAGGCTCTACACGATAAAACACAATAAGTTTGGTTATATGAAAACTTTTGTTACGTATAGTTAAGAGTTTGAAGTTACTTCTTTCAAATTACTTTACTAATTCACGAACTTATAGATACTACGAAAACCAGTTCGCATGTTATTCTATAATTACAAACTAAACTTTTAACATTCGCGAAACTTCTAAACCCTTTTAACTGAGAATATCTAAATCACTAAAACTGTAATTCGTTGTTTTGTTGTAAAATGCTCATTAAATAGTTAACATCAAACATGATAAAATGTATAAATTAAATGTTTTTACGCGAAGATAGGAGTTATGGTAGTTTGGTAGGTGCTAATTATAAGGAAAAATTAAATAGTCTTTTCAAGTAAACAATTATAAGGAAAAATTAAATTTCTTAAAAGTCTTTTCAAGTAAACGAAATTTTATGTAGGCATTACGGCAAACGTGCAATGAACAAGGGCTCTATAATTTTAGTTTCCCGTGCTATAATTTTTATAAAAAACCATTATTTTATGTAAATAGTATGTAATTAATTTGTTAAGTTAATTAGATCCTTTTTATTATTAATAAAATATAGTATGAGTTTTGAATGCGAACTTATAAATTTTTTTTATATTATTTCGTTTTGAGTTCATTTTGTAATGCATAAATTGCGTAAGAATATATAGGATAAATAACATGGCAAAATAAAATAAAGACGTTTAAAATTTAACAGTATTCGTGACTATGACAGTGAAATATTGGCGGTTTTTCCAAATATCGAAATATATTTCTCAAAAGTACAAAAATAAAATACAAAAACAATAAAAAATGTTTTTGTATTGTTTTGAAGAGTGTGAATTAAATGAAGATGTTTTTCACATATTTGTTATATATATGTATGTTGTTTGATTCATTGACATATTAAAAACACTTCTTTAAACTTGTTATATCTTCTATAATTACGTCACACCTTCACAATACATCTTACACCATAGCCATCTTGCGTCTTAATCCTTTCCTCTGTCCGGGAGAGAGACTCTCACACATCCTTTGTACCCTTTCAATCAACACTACGTTCCGTTCTGTATAATTACATCTTATTTTTATACATATAATAAACAATAAAAAAATTTCTTCGCCTAAATTTATACTTTGATTTTGTTTTCCTGCATCCCACATTCTAGTCAAGTAAATCTTAATCAAAGTTTGCATTTAGAAGACGAGTTACGGAAACCTATAAAATATATGTATGTATAAACGCTAATGATAAAAATATTATCTTCAATATTGAATATTTAAAGTAATAAGCCGATAAATTATACATTAAACAAACAATAAAACCCGGAACAGTTGGGACTGTAATGAAACGTTGGTATTTTATTATTACGAGCATTTAAAGGAGACGTAAAATGAGAGGAGTAAAATAAGTGAAGACTACCTGTATCATTTATACGAGGACGTATTCTTGACGGGGACCGCTTTAAGTGTAATTTATATTGGATACACCCAGAAAATTTAACAACCAAATTATGAATAAAATATTAAGGAATAATGAAGATTTCTGTCCTAGAAAGATTTCAAAGTCTCTGTTTCAATTGTCTAATCTTTTTTGCACAATTAATGACAAATAGACAAAACCTTGACTTTTTCCGATTGAAAATCATATACCCTTCATGAACATTAAACATCCATACTAAAATTATTTAATGGATACGCCACTAGTGTGCCCATAAAAAGTAAATATTTAGAATATATTATAAAATCGATCGATAATGAATATTTATAAATTCGAATCTATTTCAATGTCAGTTTTTATAACTCATCAATCCACGGACCATACCTACATTGTCATAAATCTATTCAATTTTATTACATACAGTTGATCAATATTTATTTTTTGGTATTGCAGATATAAAGACATCTATTTTATTAACATAGTTCAATAAATCCACAAAACAAATAAGTTTTTTTTTTAATATTCTTGGTAACGAAAACATTTGATTTACGTTTGACAAACTAAATAACTATGTACTTACCATGCAGCCGTATCAACAGAAGAAGTGCTATGTTTAACAATTTGTTCACCATCCACAGACCGATCTAAAATAAAAGCCAAATTATTTTGAATAATTCATCTGTATTTACTGTCTAACCCTAATAGATGAATTTACAAAGATAAAATTAAAAAGTGACCTTGAAAAATTAAACGTTTTTAAAACTAATCCCGGTAGATCATTCATGTACATATATGAATTAATATTCTCGCTCCTCTTAATAACCGGCAATTACAAAAGATTAAGCGCGAGCACGATCGTGTAGAGGGCATACTCAGTTGTACTCGCAAATCATCGTCAACGAATCAAAGGGATACTCTGGGTGATACGGATGATCTATGTATGGTATGATAATAAAGACGATCATTGTCATGGCGACTATAGACAATCACACGTTCAACGTTTAAACACCGATAGTGTAATGCAAGCATATGTCTCGCTTGTTGGCGTAGTTGACAGTGACCAGTATTGTGACTCAATTGAAGACGTAAACGACGACCGCGAACCGCTTCCTTTTTGTACCATGATGTGTGAATTGCATTGGGGTCGTAATGTTTGAAAAGGATAACGTTATATGAACTATAGATAACTCTGTCTCTTTTAGTCAAATGTTCTTAGGACGATTTCTTAACGCTCATTCGGCAACGACTTAAAGTGTGCGTCTTTAAGACGTCATTGTATGAAAAAGCAAACCAATTTCGTTTCCGTCTTCAATTGAGTCGCAATAACAGTTCATGGTAGGCCTGCAGGCCTTTAACTCCGCGGGTCGCGGATTCGATTATTATTTATATTTATTTAATCATTTATTTGCCCATAATACAAGTATTAAGTTACTTATTTTGGGAACGGACGACTGTGTTGTCCATATACCTACTCGTATTTATATTAATAT
Organism: Morpho deidamia; assembly: GCA_947086505.1. Taxonomy (NCBI): domain Eukaryota; kingdom Metazoa; phylum Arthropoda; class Insecta; order Lepidoptera; family Nymphalidae; genus Morpho; species Morpho deidamia. The sequence goes on from CAMTZC010000027.1 coordinate 9,510,956, forward strand.
AGTTTATCAAAGTAAATAACTTTGATAAACTATATCACTTATAACTATATACTTCGCTTTATTATTTTCTAGTGGTTATTCTGCATTGACGGTGAGTATTTTTAGTTAATATTTATAATATAAAAACGAAATCCAAGTTAAATATTCACAACTTTATACATAGCTTCTAGGCATTGTGCTCAGCATGACGTAAAATTATAATTGAATTATACCTATATTATCTGTTTTACCTGTTGTTACCTTTTTAAGCGTATCCATGTCTAAATCTCTTTAGCTCTATTAAACCTAATAGTCCAAGATCCCAGAGTCTCCCAGACGTTACTTATTTTCTCAGAAATAAAATGTATAGAATGATGATGTAGACATTAATGGGGATGTGGAGGATGTTGGGCCCACCCGATTGGTCTGGCTGCTTACAAAAATTATTGAATTACTATTGAAAGCTTGGTAAGTATTACCGTCACCGAAATGAATTTGGCATCATAATTTATTATGTTTGGATAATATTTTCTAAAACATTCATAAAAATCAGTAATTAAGCTGGCCGGTATGCATACACTCATAGTATATCCAAACACTACCTTATTCTATATTTCTGAGAAAATAAGTATATTATAGGGGCTCTCTAATCTTGCTCTATAAATAACGCTGAAATCTTAAGACGTATATTGTCGGACCAAAGCAGAGAAGTTATATCTATACTTATTATAAAAAACAAAGTCCCAAAAAGTTGTCTGTCTGTATGTAATAAATTTTCTCAAAATCTACTGAACATATTTTTGTACGCGTTTCACGTAAATATAGTGCAATACTTCCGGGTAGCTTATGTATATAGAACATATAGGCATTATGTAAATTGTGGGGGGAGATTTAGTCGCGTGCGCTGCGTAAACCAGCAAAGATACGCTAAAGTAATGTACAAGAGAATTGTAGATCTATAAAAATACTACAAAAAAGTTCGCGACAGCATGTTATCTATCTCTATCATCTATCTCTTATGGTTAACCCACAATAACTACTGTTATGTTTAAAATTTGAATTCTAGAAAATAATGTGACAATCTGATTTCCAACCGCCGGAGCCGCTGGCACAGCTTGTTATGAATATTGTGATGCAAATTTCCATTTGTATGAATTTAAAATAAATCATGAAAATGTTATTAATAGCGCTTTTATTTAAAAAAGTTTTCGTGTAAAATCAGTCCCACCGTGACACAAACATTTAAAAGTAGTCACTTATTTGTCCCAGGCCAATAAAAGCCGTTCGTGTTACGCCATCGTTTAGAATCCGATTCTTATCTAAATGGTGCCCTGATGCGGGGTGTGAACGTCTGGCCTTTGGCCTCGCAACAATTATGCCCTTTTATTCACAACGCATTCAAAATCGTACAAAAGAATCTTCTTCACGCTTTGCTTTTAAATAGCTAATTTCTTTAATTGTAACTATAAAATTACTTGTGCAATTATTTAAATATTCTTTTAAAAATTTTAGTTATCAGAAAACCAATTTATCTGTTTATGACACTGTTTTATTGCAGGGAAACTTTGCGTGAAATATTATTTTATTTTGTACGAGCACATGTTTTTATTACAGGTGTAAGGGAGAAGCGGAAAATAGCGGCAATGTTGCCGCTATTTTCCTATTATAATATATAATTGTTTGTAACAATAGTAAATTTATAAAACAATTGATATTATAAATAAAATAAAACCTTAATAATTAATAAACCTTAATAAACCTTTTTATAATTAATTAGAGCTTTCGCATTAACGATGAGCTTTAAATTCTATTCAACTAAAAGCTTTTTGACGATTCAATGAGTCAACCTGAATATATAATATATAATAATAATTATAGTTTGTTTTGAGTTAAAAAAAATATTTGAGATAGATGTCTCACATAAGTTAGACAGGTCAAGTTAAAGAAGTTTATTACAAAATTTCATGTCCCTACTGTCAACCGTTGAGGGATTTCCTCGTCTGGAACCAAACCTAGCAGCATCGTGTCATGCTTATCATAAACATGTATTAATAATAATAAATATATGGGACACTTACACACACGGTCGTCCATTCCCGAAGTAAGTAACTTACTCGTAATACTTGTGTTATGGGTAACGGGCAACTGGTAAATATACTACATATATAATTTTAAATACATACTTAAATACAAATATACACCCAGGCTCCAAGAACCAACAAATTGTTTATAGAAAATGTTGGCCCCCTGCGGGAATCAAACCTGCGACCCACGGAGCTGAAGGCAGCGTCACTACCCACTGCGCCAACGGGCCAGTCAAAAAGTCATGCATTGTTATTGGGACTGGATCAGTACGTAAAATTTGAGCTCAATCGGACCCCGGGAAGTAAGACCAAATTAACTTGCAAGTTTCCAACTTCACATATATACACGGCAAGGTAAATAAAAAGTTTTAAAAAAGGCGCGCGATTAATTAGGTGGTAAACGTTAAATTTAAAAAATAGGTAAAAAATTATAGTTTTATTGTTAATTTTTATGAATTGTAGTCCATGTCCATGTAGGGTAGAAACTTACTTAGTCGAAGCTAATTGACCTCCTAAGTCAGAACAACTCTTCATTTTATGACTGAGGTGTATTATAAAAAACATTTCTTAAATTTCAGGTCTATAAATGAAAATTTATTTTGATTTAATTAAGATATTACATGCTAAAACACTTTTTAAATTTCAAAGAAGTTTCGGGATCTAATAAATACACAAGTACCTTTCCAAGCGTACCTTTCTAGCTTTGTCAAACGTAATGACGCTTAAAGCTTAAGACGTATATTATCGGCTTACGCAGAGAGTTCATGTATTATGAATAAATGTGATCAAAAATTTTCCATACAGTCCTTACCCAATTCCACCGAAGCTCGTACCCTTTGTAATGCCATTGTCTTTGTTACAGCCAGCCAACGATCGATCAATGGCTCGAACCATCTGCCAGGGTAAAACCATTTATTACTGTTATATTTATTCCGACGAGAAATTATTATACATTAGGTTCTTATAATCATATAACAATGAGTGAAATATTTCATTTGAAGTTCTTACATATAAATTTTCCATTATACTTTATTCCAAAGATAAAACTTGAGTAAAACTTTTGTTTGTGTACTTTTGGTACACCTTCTTTGTTGTCTTGTTTTGGGTTATCATAAATAAGACAGTGTCAAATAAAATACACTTTAAATATCGCGAACAGTGTCATATAAAATACCCTTTAAATACGGCGATTACTACAAAGTGAAAAAAATGTAATAGTTTTTAGTTTGGCAAGATTTTTCATGCATATGCATTTTAAAGTAACTAGTCGATGAGCTTAGAATCTTACGGTTCTAATATGGCGTCGAAAGGGATGGAATCAATATTAATTCGCTTTTATGCCTCTATAATTATTTGTCACAATGATACATATTTTTAAACGTTATTTAATGCTTTAATTCTTTGTGTATAAAGTGTAAATACTATAAAGGACATATCGCTTCTGGGCTGCAATAGTAGCACAACACAGAAAATCATATTTTCAGGTAAATGGGTTTTTAATTTGCTAACTAAAATGCATAAAAATGCTTTATTTTGCTTAAAAGAACGGACTAATATTGAATTATGAGTTTTGCCGATACTGCGCTGAAAAGAATGTGTATTTTAACATTTAAACCTATTCCTAGTCCTAAAAACGTGTTTTTTGAGTTGTGGCACTATTGCAGCCAATGAGCGATATGACGGGAATAGTTTTTGTTGTGGATTCTGTCCCCAGGCCCACCTAAATAATGTAATAAATATTTATAGGTAAATTATAACAATAGGTAGATAAATTATAACAAAAGAATAAGATAATCTTAAAGCTGCAATCTATCATTACTCGAAAGTTCGATGAGTATGAGATGATCAGATACTTTATCTCTAATGTTAAAAAAGACAATGGCCAATGATTGCACGTAAGTGCATGATTGCAGGTATGTGAATGCATGTAATCACTGAATTGTTACGGTGAAAGCGACTTATCAGATGATACGTAGGTTGATGATCGTCACAGGCCTTTTACAGTTCTACGGCTAATCGACTATTGATCTTTCACAGCGTAGATTTGAATCGGTACGTTTAATGTAACATATATGTGTAACATTGCCATTATGATTTGAATATACATGAATAACGAACTTCTATATGATAGAATCGTAGGCGTCGTAGAAATCTAAATATTCAAAATTCAAAAGGCTACTGCATTCGAAATTGTATTAATGACTCAATAAACTAGAAATAATTATCCACCTGTTGCTCTTAATATGGGCCTTATATGACGAACAATGAGAAAAAGCTATCCAATAATATCTTTTCATGATGGAAGTCAGTGAGAAGGTACGGATTCATTCACATATCTCAACAACTCCTGCCAAATTAAAGAGGGGATAGATCGAAAACATTTTGATTGTGATATTGATTTAAAGTTTAATCGTCGAATCGAATCGACAATTAAATTAAACTGTCTAAACAAGCTATTTAATTGCTCTAGAATTAATCGTCAAACTACTATAGTGTCAAAATCTCCTAAAAATACTTTTTGTATTGAACATCCATACTTTGAGATGACGATGAAGCAATAATCAAAAGACATAAATAGTTATTATATTGATATTTTGTAAGTACTTAGTGTACTTAAACTATTAAAAAAAATAGTTCTGAACAGATTTCATATTAATTAGTATCTATATACCAATTAAAATATTCTTATAGCGTAAAAATATTCGTAGTCGAATTCCTGTGAAAATGAGATTTTCCCATCGCAAGATTACATTTTCGAAGAATTGACACTTTAAAGGATTATGTAAATGATTCTAAAAATAGAACGTAATTTACGTCTTTTGCTCATAATTTCTTCTAGAAAATTCAGCGTCTATATATAGGCTAAGACGCTTTGGAGGTGCCTGTATTTTCGGTGGATAGAAGTAACAAGTATCCTATAAGTAGCTGCTGCAAGAAACATAAGCAGGTTCTGTTGTAGTTAGGTTTTACAATTTACGACTTTTTTTTCGAGAATCGTCTAATGAATTGAGCTATGACGGGGAGGTGAAAATAATGTAATGTATTTTGTAAACCTCTTGGTCCATTTTTATATGCCAAAGATCGAATATCAGCATTACAATCAATTATATAAAATCAAAGCAAATCAAGATTTCACCACTACAAAAACCACGAATGAATGAAACAAATGAGTTTTATTTGTCTTAAATTAAAACTTTACTGGAGCTCTTAGATTTGTTATATTTCATCATCTTTTCCAAGTCCACTGTTGGACATTGGTCTGTCTTTTCACGAGTTCTCCACACGACACGATCTCAACCCGCTTGAATCAAGCAGCTTCTCACGACCTTTTTTAAGGTCGTCACTCGTCGGTCCATTTACGGTGCGGGGTCGACATTCCAACACCTTGAAACCCCAACGCCCATTGGTTCTCCGCACTATGTACCCCGCTCATCGCCAGTTCAGTTTTTGACACGCTGAGCTATATTAGTGACCCTGGTTTTTCCACTGTTCTCCTCACTTCATTTCATTCCAAGTCCGACATTTAATACTTGGTATTGTTTTGATTGTTTTTCTAGAACTTGTAATCACTTGGCTAGTTGTGATAAATATAAGACACTTACTGATAAGCCTCAAAGAGTTGTGGCGGTGGGTCGTGAGCAGCATGCAAAGATTGTGAAGGTGATGCCGCCGAGCAAAGTTCGCGCACCGCTGCCAGTAACTCGAATGGCAGTGTTTTTGCTGATACAACGCATACTGAAAAAAAATCTGTCAATGTCTATATTCAAATATAAATTTATTTGGGAACGAGGATAGCTGGTTTGTCTAGTCTAATCTTTCGATATATATGCGTTTATATGTGTATTCTTAATCAGCGCAAGCAAGATACGTCTTTCTTAAAAACACGCTATCGAGTTGTGTCTTAAAGTATGCGCATCTGTAAATGCCAAAATCATGGGAAGTCTTTCCGTTAGTTAATTTCATTCATTGTGAGACTAAATACGCCATAGAAAAAATCTAGAAATTTTTGGGTGTGATAAACATAATTAAAATATATAACGGACTTAAGGGTAATAAAAAAATGAACATCTTCCACATTTAGGAATGTATTCTCTGTGTTCATGTTTATCTCGCAAAGTAGACACTGTTTAATAGTACAGTGATTTCCAATAAAGCCAGATAAAGAGTGGTCTCGAAAAAATAAGTAAGGTCATAAAGGTTAAGGATAAATTTAGACAACCGTACAAAATAATGTTTGTTACATACGCGGTAACACATAAAGCAATTTCAAGTCTTTGGGTGCTCTAAACATTGCAACGTTTCAGACTATAAAGTTGAAAAGTTATTTCAACTAATATAAATATAATTAGAATGCAAAAGGCATCTTTACGTTTAAATATTTATTTAAAAGAATTTAGTAAAATATTGACTACCATAAGAAAAATGTTAAATATACAGCTCTTAATGCGAGTAAACGACGTCTATCTAGTGTTTGCATAAGTTTTGGAAACTCACGACTAACGCTCATTTGTTATTCAAAAGCGTTATCTGCTACCGAGGGCATGCAACAAGCACGTCAGGGTGTTTTATCTGTCACTTTATTTTAAGCCTTTTACTGATGTATAGCTTTCAAAGCGTTTATCAAAAAGAGTTATAGAATTTTAAAGAAGTTTAACTATATCGTGAAATAAGGCGAATGAAAAATAATAAATCGATTTTTTGCAATTTTACAGTTTACATAAATAGCCAATTTCTAACCTATTCTTGTGTGTGATTCTATTCTGTGAATACGATATTATGTATACATGCCATATACTTACATAATTCATATACATATTGCGTTTTTATTTTAAGATCCGCACATACCATTACACGGGAAAGTATTAATTACTATGAAAAATGGTGTATATTGCCGTTAAATAAATCTGATCAAGTTCACCTTTTTATTAATGAAAGCAAAACTATTAGCATAAATATACCTTACTACTAACTGAACATATGTACCTACATATTCATCAAAAATTTAGATTAGTAAAATGAGTCTAATGCTTACTTCCATTACCGTGTTCGTCAAGGATCTCTTCTTCAGCAACTCCACACCAGCCTTCAGCTACCCAATGGTCAACGCATTGTTTTACATCTTCTGATACCTATAGTAGTATATTCAATCAGATAGTTAAAAGGATAAAAAATATATTTGTATAATTTGGATATCACAAATAACGTAAATTCAACACACGAGTAAACAAGTTGTGATAGCCCAGCGGTGAGATCGTGCTACCTTCTTAAGGAGGTAAAACACCAATGAGCTTTTCTGTTAAAACTTATGTGACTCATTAAAATTTGCGCTTTCCGGTAAAGGAAAACATTGTTAGGAAACTCGCATATTTCTAAAGAATTCTGGATATGTGTTACCTACCCATCCATATTGGAACAGCATGACTTAATTTTGTATTGAATCTTTTTAGTACAAAGGAAGACAAGAAATAAATTTTTAGGAATGCTATTTTATATATCTGTAAAGTATGAATATAAATAATGCTCTATAATTAAAATATAATTAAAAATATGAAAGATTAGGTAATTAGATCAAGGGCAGTAGGCACTTTTTAGTTAATATATGTATAATTACTGTTCATACCGGAATATTTAATGGAAAAATACACACAGTACAGTTAAAAAATCCCTGCATTATTTAAAAAATATTTCTCAACCTATAAATCAAAGTAAATATACGAACAATTAATTATATGGCGAACGCTAATTTGTTACTTTAAGAGACTTTTTCTTAGTGGTTTTGCTTTTTTTTTTACAGTACACAATAAATATTTAGTAAAACAAAAACTTTAAACTTTATATTATATATTTTTTGTTTCAAAAGTACTCACCATTTTGTCTATTTGTATAAATACCACGCTGAAGTATGGGACGTTGTTAGTCCTGTAATAAAAATCTATGTTTAAAATTAAAAAATACGCAATAAATAAAAAAATAATCACAAGAAAAAAAAATAACTAGTAAAAGAATATTTTCCGTATTTTAATACCAAGATCGATGAGATTTTAATATCAAGATCAGACAGAAATGAGTTTAATTCTTCACGGATAACTTAATCAAATTATAATAGATTTTATAAAAACGATTAGTTGCTGTTCATAATCCTCTAAGAGACACATCTAGAATAACTAATCATAATAATGAATAAAAATGAATGTTTGTCTATATTTTCTTTATAGACACCGAAACGGCAGGGCCGATTTTGATGAAAATTTCAAACAATCTTTATAATGAACCAGCTCATGATCCTGTAAAGTTCAAGGAAGCGATCGGAGCATTTTTTTAACAGCAACGCATGACCGTACAGCCAGCATTACCATAAAATCAAAAAGCACTTTCCCTTTCCATTAAATATAAGGTCAAGATAAACGGTACTAAGAAAATCGCTAATTTATATCGATCTTCTCCAGTACAATAGGTATTGGCTACAGTTATCTATGTCTTTTTTTACATCATCAGAAGATACGTTTTCTTTTTTAACAGTCGATGCGATAACAACTCTATTCTCTCTATATTGCATATTTGAAGTATCGAATATCCAACAAAAATAAAGTATCGAATATCGCTATAGAAAATGTTCTAAACATTGTTACACATTACAAGCAATATAACAGAACTAACTACTTTGCTATAATCCGCACGGGTTAGGTGAATGCATGCAAAGCCAATGTGTATGAAGCAGGCAAAATCTACGTACCTTATACAAAATACAAAAAATACAAAAATATTTATTTCAAATCAATAAATCGTTTCAAAAAATACAGATTGAGACCTTCTAGTAAGCATAGAAAATACTTGTGTCAGAAGGTCTCGCTCTTCCATAACACAGGTTACAAGTATATATAATAATTATGAAAAAGGTAACTAAATTTATAGCGTAAAGTAACATAACAAAATAGAATCGCTTTTAAATTACAGCGTATGTGTTAGGGTGTGTTGTGTGTGTGCCTGTGTGTGTGTGTGTTGTGTGTATGTGGATGTGTGTATGTTGTTGTGGACTGTGTTTGTGTGTGTTTAAGATATATATTGTAATAAGACTTCCGTATCTTCATAATTGACATTATACATGCAAGACAAGCCACCACATGCACCCCAAGGCGCAATTCACCAGCAACAACGCACACAAAAGCAGCACACACACCCACCACCACAATCTCGACGATCGTTTCGCCCCGAAACCGAAGCATCATCAGGAGGATAGGCTCCACGACAAAAATCGTACTGCGCCGCGCTACCCATACAAGCAGTCTTAAATAGTTCAACTCCCACCAATCCCCTCCCCTCCGAACACATTTAGCAAAACGGAATTAGATACATTTACTTGCTCGTTAATTAAGTGACCATTGTTATTTTTTATTATCTCAAGTTGCTCTAACGTATTGAGTCGGAGTCCCTTATCACAAGTGTGGAGAATATGAAATGAATGGTCATTAGGCACTTTATGACCGCTTTCCAGCAAATGTTTTGCAAAATTAGAATTTTGTGGTTTATTATTCCTAAACGCAGCCATATGTTCCCGGAATCGAACCGCAAAACTTCGGCCAGTCTGACCTACATATGTACCGTTGCACTCAGGACAATCTATTTTATTAACCCCAGATTTTTTACCCTTATCCAATATATCTTTATTTTTACACAACAAACTACGAAGCGATTGGTTAGTTTTAAAAGAGAGTTTAGTACCCGATTTTGATTTAAATATATTTGCCACTCGATCTGTTAATTTTCCAAAGTAAGTCAGACTGGCTTTATAATTAGTTTTATTAAAAGATGGTACCGCATACAAAAGTTTAGCGACTTGAGACTTGTGTTTATTTTTAATTATGTTTTTAACCGTGTCTGCAGTGTAACCATTAGAAAGTGCTATCTGGTAAATTATTTGTAACAAATATGTGTGTGTGTGTACAAAATGTGTTCGGAGGGGAGGGTATTGGTGGGAGTTGAACTATTTAAGACTGCTTGTATGGGTAGCGCGGCGCAGTACGATTTTTGTCGTGGAGCCTAGCCTCCTGATGATGCTTCGGTTTCGGGGCGAAACGATCGTCGAGATTGTGGTGGTGGGTGTGTGTGCTGCTTTTGTGTGCGTTGTTGCTGGTGAATTGCGCCTTGGGGTGCATGTGGTGGCTTGTCCTGCATGTATAAGGTACGTAGATTTTGCCTGCTTCATACACATTGGCTTTGCATGCATTCTCCTAACCCGTGCGGATTATAGCAAAGTAGTTAGTTCTGTTATATTGCTTGTAATATGGAATTCCGCAAAGTAACGCCTGCTTCTATAAATCATTGTTACACATGTTAAATGTTCATGTATACATGTCCAACTATGAAGCAATAACTAGATTCGGTTTATTGCTATTCTTGTAATAACTTACGTCTCGAATAGTGGATGATAATATGTAAGTCCTTGCTGCAGATCAATCTGTACTAATGTGATGAGATTCACCAAGTCTTCTCCGCGTTCTGAATCTGTATCCTGTGCGCAAAGAGCTTCGTACCACTCGGCTGTGCCTTTTCTTAATGCACTAACTATTTCACTCCTATAATAAATATACTGCGTGGAATATTGTTTATAAAAAAAAATAAGTGATTGAGCCTGAAGTTTTTGGTTTAAACATTTCTCGACTCTGTCAATTAAATCTGTAATGACTGTCTCAGTACGTAATTCATTCTCCTGCCCTTATCGCACTCTAAGTGGGGTCGGCACACCATGTTAAAAACATGTTCTCACATGATTCGGCTACGTATTCCGCGACCCCTCGGTAAGAAAAAGGGTGGTCTATTCTACTCGAACGAATACCACACGGCGGTCTTAATACGTGCCTTACGGAAGTTTGTAAGAAAGTCAATCATAATAAAGTACCTTCGTGAAATCCAATTAGTATATATAATAATGACATGCAAATATATAATATATCCCTTCGTATATCTGAAAATCTATTGAGCCAATGCACCTGACTGTAATAACTACAATAATATCATATAGTAATTATATATATCATGTAAAAATGTCGTGCCGATTAGAACTCGAAATAATATGTATAGTTGGCTAAAATAAGATCAATACGCTATATGCCAGAAAGTATGTGTAAAGTTATATACATAGTATTACGTACCTAATTTCGTTATTAAATGGACAACATCGCCAGAATGCTTTCATTTGTGCCACTTGATTGAGACACCGTAGAAGAAATTCCAACCTGCAAAATGACTACGGTCATATCACTTAAAACAACTTATTTGGAATGCTATATTCGCGTATGTATTAGGGATGGACAGAATCACCAATGACTTAGTGATCATGATATGGTTCACTCGTCATATAGCATCATCTGCTATTGAATTGTAGATAACTGCTATTGCTATACAAAATCATGGATATTCCATAAAAAAGTTAAATAATATTCCAAGTGAATGAATTGGCTAGAATTGGCCAAAATTATTGTTACACGAACAAATCTAATTCTTAAATCAGATTCAATATTATATTTCGGGATGATGTGACACTTTTACGCTATTCTAATTGAAAGTATAACCTAGAAATAAAGACCGTCATGAATTTGATTTAAGAATTACGTTTGTTTGTAATAACAATAACTTTGTCCAGTGATAGCTGAAAAATATAATAGCCGGTAGCATTTTTTGCTATGTGCTATTCACGCTTTTAGCAATTCAGCGATTACTGGACTAAATGATTGCTTATACAAACAAATGTAGTCCTTATATCATATACACTGCATACTCATATAAGGCCAACATTTGTTTGTGTATACAATAGCAATCGCAATAGCAGCACGATCACCGTGGTCACCTTTGATCATATCATGGTGCGAATATGATTCTCAAATCGCAATCATACCCAAGCGTAGTATGTATTAGCATTCGTATATAGGGCAACAGCGCCCACACCTTACAGATGCGGCGGAAATTTGCACCGCTTGCCAGATTGCATAAATTTCGCACGAGGCGCAAATATGCCTATTTAATGAGGTGCTATTTGTAAATTTGTTATTGAATCCCTAAGATCGTCGTAAAAAACTTTTAATTGATGCAATATATGTGTTAGATATTGCTTTGAAGTTTAAATAAAAAAAATGTTAAAATCCATTGGTTGGAACGACTAGGAAATGATGAAGGAAAAACAAGTAATAACAAATCTTAATTCAATGACTAAATGAAATAAATGTTGTTTAATTATTAAATAGTAGTTTGTTTACTAAGAAATTAAAAAAATTCATTTAGTTGTTTAGTTATTGTTTGTACTTGTGTTTATTCACGTGTATTTAACTGAAGATGATCGACTTTGAAATTATTTCAAAGTTTACAAAATTTTCACAATTATGTGATTAATCGGAGGTATAATATGTAAGAGTTTAATAATAAATACCTTATTAAACTCAAACTATGTAACACGGGATACAAATCTCTATGTAATCTCAGTTGATGTAGAGCCCGTTCTACGAACTCGCAGAAACAACCGGAAAGCCAACGTTCTTCATCACGCGTTGCCCCTGAGCATGCTTCGCCGCTAGCGCTTCCGCTCAGGCTTGCACTAGCACACCATTCCCGCTCCAACTCCATCAGTAGTTTGTGCATGTATCTTAGAATAAAAACATTGCTTTTAATTTTTAACTTACTTAAATTATTTCAAATCTATACTTATTATGAAACAAAATCCCAATAAACTGTCTGTTTGTATGTAATCGATATTCTCAAAATGTACTGAACGGATTTTTATCCAGAGTATTGCACCAAAAATAGTGCAATACTTCCGGATGATTTAAGTAAATAGCAGGCATATCATAGCAGGGTTACGCTAAAGTAATATATTAGAGAATTTTAGATCTATAATAATATTACAAAAAAGTCTGCGATAGCATGTCTATATCTATATCTCACGGTTAATAAACAATAACTTTAATTTAACTTTTAAATTTAATTTAACTTTAATGTTCAAAACTTCGAAAATTCGGGAAAAGTTTTGTAAATCACTAAATTCCACGCGGGCGAAGCCGCTGGCACAGCTAGTACATAATAAATAAATAATTATATGGGACACTTACACATGAGTGTTATGAGCTAGTACACTCACATTTACAACTAGTAAATATGTACATATACATATAATTCGAAGTACATACTTAAATATAATATACACCCAGGCTCGAAGACGATAATCATAGACAATGTTGGCCCTCGGCAAGAAGCGAACCTGCAAGCCTTAGAGCTGCAGGCTCGGTTAATGCCTACTACGCTAACGGGCCAATTAATTACAATATAATAACTATAACTGCGACTTCGTACAGGTTGACTTATTATTAATTTAAACGTATATATCCAGTCTCCATGGGAAAAGTTATTTCTTTAATACTTGATATTATTCCAGAATAAGTATTTTATAATTTAAAAAAAAATGATTTAGTTTTACCTAATAAATTTTTTTGTGCCAAATTATTGTATTTTCGATAAAATGACTTTTTGTATCTTAAATGTTAGCCTGGTATTTAAATTTAGTTAAACAAACTGTCATTAAACTAAATATAAGTAAAATTCGTCAAATCTATAAAAAATATCACATTCAGTCTACCAAATTTCGTATATCTATAATATTACTCAGGCGTTGGATATTGAAAGGCGGTCAATATTTGTCATTTTTTAAAATACTGATATTAAGTTCAGTTTGCGCATAAATTCTAATATTCAAATTTTGGACTTAAATACTAAAGCAAAGAATAGTCCAAAAACAACCATAAATTATAAATTCTATGACCTTGAGGGTTGAAATAATAATTTTACACTCACTTTGGATCCAGTGGGACCTCGCTGTTAAGTTTACAAGCAGCTGCAAATCTCGCTATAGCCGCTTGAAGTAGACTCATATCTCCCTGCACAGCATGTTGGTGAAGCAATGTTTGTGCCGCGCCACATAATTCTCCCTCCCATTCGACGCTTTCGTTCTCCGCTCCGCCTCTCGCTCCGCTCATCGCCATATCTACCTCATGCGCTAATAGCACTCCGAAAAGGCGTTCGTGTTGACGTACCTTCACAGTCATAAATGTATAAAGTTACTTGCAATAAAGGTTTTATGTCGTACTTATAATTTCAGTCAGTTAAGACTGACTGAAATTATAAGTACGACATACTACGTACTCTTCTCTTTACTACTGCATTAAGATGCAGTAGTAAAGAGAAACATAGGAAGTGACGATTATTGTCAACATATAATTATCTTTTTAAAGAAATGTATTACTTTATAAGAGTTCATACATATAAATACGCCATACGGGCTATCTAATAATATTTTAATATTCTAAGTAATATTTTATTCGTGCGGAAAAATATCCATATGTATAAGACGAAATTTGATGTATATCATAGATATATAAAAGGTCAAAATAAGCTGGTGATTCCTGTGTCGCGACTCAGCAGAGTCAGAAACTCATTCGTTGGTCTCGGTATTAGCTTTTACAATAAAATTTCGCAATTCATACTAGACCAGTCTACAGAAAGGTTTAAATCAAAAGTAAGAGATATGCTTATACGTAAAGCATATTACAAAATTGAAGGATGATAAAGATGCCTGGATTTGAATATCCTTCCAGCTTCATACAAGACTGCGGTTTAATAATGTAAAATTGAAAATGTTTAAAAGATTGGCCGCTGCGTTTCTTGCTAGTTCTTCTCGGTCAGAGCAACATTCCGAACCGGTCGTAGCTTCATTAATCATATTGATCCTTGAAGACTCTAAAATGCTTGTAAGAGCTTACTTGAATAAAGAATATTTTGATTTGATTTGAATGAACTAGTTTCAGTTATCTCAGCCGTCCGAACTTTTTTTATGAACTCCACTTAAAGTACTTTTCTTTATACACAATCAATTTCGTGAACCCTGGTTCAAGTGCATCGATATTTGTTTAAGTGACTAAGAAATCACATCGCCTACAATTTTCTCTAAAATTGATCTGTCCTTAGATCCTCTTCGTAAATAAATATTTACCAACCTAAAGGAGGGTTGCCAGAATTGGGCCTAAATGCTACAGAAACCCCACATACATCAAAAAGTTCTTAGTTTTTTTCTGTTTAAATATCACTATAAATATTATAAACTTTCAACGTGAATATGTTAGAAAACTTATTTAATAATGATATTTATAATGGTATTAAAGTAGTAAATGCCTTAAATGGAACGTATTATTGTCAACTTGTTACTTTTTTTATTGCCTAAACAGCGCTGGATTCCAGCGTTTTTAGCATAAATAGACCAAAAAATATATAAACTTTCCTTAATTACGTTTTTGTAAACATAACAATTTAAAATATTTATGTAAAAAAAATATTCATAGCTTCATTTTATTAACAATAATTACTCTCCAGATATTAAAATGATGTTTAGAATAAAATATTTTTTCATTGGCTGTATGGCTTAAGACCTTAATTTCTGTCGGATCAAATAAAAAAAGATTGTAATATATTATGTCAATTATTAGTCATCATTTAGTACATGTTGCCATAGACTAGTAACTAAAATATACGTTGCGCTTATGAACGTGTTTTCTGGAAATGTTCGTGTTTTGAAATGTGTTTTTCTGACGACAAAAAAATAAATGATCAACTTTTACTTCAATGATGATAGCTTATTGTTATATTTTTATCACAAATGCTATCGTTTTATTATGTTCTTATGGTATTTAGCATGTACTTGTAGTTGTCCATAACCTCAGACTATAACTCTTATATTATAGTTCCCCCATAGAAATAAAATAAAATAATAATTATCCTAAGATAACAAATATTTTTTTTCTTATAATAGAAAAAATAATACTGTAACGTCTGGGCCCAAACATGTATGAAATTCTGGCACACTCCTTTGCAATTTAAAAATTATACATTTCATTCGATCACTTCGATTTGACCTGTTACTAGCACATGATAAGGTTGAATGCTATTATTAATTAACGACAGAAAAACCGCCTTGACCTAAATTCAAACGTCATAGGCATCCTCATATTAATTTCACTGCGATGCAATTATCTAGTCATGCAACGGTAGAACGTTCACTATGGGAAGCTAGACGTAGAATATGTCACCTGTCCCGTCTGTAGACCAATTATCTCTGAAATCGAATGCACGTCAAATACGTCTAATATAACATCAAGATTGAATAATGGCAATATTATTAAAAGCGATGTAAATAAATTACAAACTATGTATCAAGGACAGGCAAGAATTTAAAAAGAATTGATTTAATGTTGGAGCAAAGATAAGTTTGTTCTGAAAATGTAAAATGAAACAATGTCTACTCTAATTGTTGCAATAGATTTGTCGATGTTAATATTTGCATTAAATGAATAATGGAACAGAATTTGAAACTGGAATGTTAAAATTGTAACGTAAAAAATGCCGAGGCACAAAGTCACGACGAATGTAGGCTTCTGAAGAATAAATTGAATTTATCGTGTAATCGCAATTTTGCTTCACTCGCTAACTCACTTATTACGTGGAGCTAAATAAGTTCAATCAGTGAGTACGTTATCGTACTGAGGAGGGTCATAATCGAGATATCTTCAATATAGTTCAAATATTCGGGTCAATACTGTTTTAATAAGCGGGCCTTTTCCTAGATAATTTCGTAGTTTCATTTTTTAATCCAATAGAAACAAAAATAATATTACAAACGTATCCAAATAAATTTATGAATAAGTTTTATAATATTACACACTACTAGACTTATTTTTTTACTTTAAAAATATCTAAGTAGAATTTACTTACATAAACAACAATAATTTTATAAGGAGTTGTAAATATAATCCTAAAATTAAAAAAAATATCATGTAACAATCAGGGACATTTGTCATAATAATTTACTGAAATTGCTAATCTCGATAAGAAAGATTGCCTTTGAAAGATTGATTGATTGTATTCTCCGATTTCACATTTAAATATAAATTAGGACTTGTGGAAAAATTAGGACTTGTTCTGGCGATTCAATAATTACATACTAGTTTTCACAGTTTATATGTAATGAATTGGACAAAAAGATAATGAGTCTTTGATCTTAAAAAGATGAATACATTAATTTATCATTGAGTAATTATTAACTTTTGTATGCACATATGTATGATACCTTGTATTTAAGGTTACATTTATTACTATAGAAAATTTTTAATTTTTGACACTCAATAAAAGCATTCTTTTCATATCTATACTATTATATATATCACGTTTCTGTTATACATTCGATTATTATTTTTTGAATATTACGAGCTACTATATAGAGATATGTAATATCCTCGTGTTTTATGAAGGAATAACAATATCCAGGCCTATATTTCTAATCCGTTGAACTACTACGTGGAACATAAAACTTTTATTAGCTTTTCGCGTAAGAGCCATTAGTGCACATTCATGTCCTCATAACGATAGTTATGGCTGCCATGTTTACGTCCACTGCCAATCAACCGTGTTAATTAATATCGAAGCGGCATTAAAATGTACAACAAGTATTGCTCAGAATGATCGATTTATGTTACTGATTATCATTTGACACGAAGGGAAGCAAAGGTATTTACCGAATACGAAGCATTTTCGAGTTAAAAAAAACATTTCATATATTTGCGATATAAATGTGAGGTATTTTTATTGTAATATGAACTTTCACCTGAGGATATATTTCGAATATTAATATTTTTAAGGCTTTTCGAACACGAAGAGTTTTTTCCTCGCAAAAATAAAAATGTATGAAATAAAATATTTTTTTAATATCTTTAATAAAGAGTACATGTTACTTCAAAACCTCATATAGAGAATAATTTATAGAATCAGGCGTTACTTTGCGGAGATCCATAGTACGAAAGTAATTGCTGTAATATATTGATCGCGATTTCGGGGATTAAAGCAAAATAATTTTTCTATTACTTTTGTCATCTAAAGTATTTCAATTCAATATTATAAGATTTCGCTGGAAATGACATCCCACCATTTGTGTTTACGTATATAATCTAACCCAGTAATTGGTGTGGCTTGGCCGCATGTGGAAAATCAGTTCGTGCTTACGCATAAATAATATATTTAAAAAAATAATACCTACGGATCGTTAGTCCGAACAACCAACCTGATCAAAACATCACTGATGTGATTAACTGGGGAAACATAAGCGAAAAGAGGTTCTTCCTTTACGAACTTATTTCCGATCTTACCTGCTGCCAGTTGTCATCATCACGACGGCCGGCTTCACGTGCCGAAAGCCAGAGCCTCAGACGGATGCGTCCCTGCACTGAAGAGCGTTGAGATCGAGCTTCAAGCTTGTACCAAGTTTCCACTCCTGTTGATGGGATTTCACGCAAGGGGATATTGACGCAGCCTGTTAAAGAAACATATATGTATTACAAGTTGTATCCGCAACTTTGTTTGTGTCAACTTAAATGTTAAAATACTCTCAATCATGTGATTTAGTTTTCTTTCCATTCTCGAAAGAAAAACGGGAATTTGTTATTTCGTTATTATACGTTAATTCGGTTTATAAGTATTAAATGCAATAAATACGTATTTCTCGACCAGATAAGCCGTAAAATCATAACAGACAGACGGGCTGAAACACAAATCGTATTTGGATAAAAATTTCCAACCCTCAGAAAATGAATTCTTGTTTTGAGGATAAAAATCATAAATTAATATTGAGTTCTAATGATTCGTATAGATTTACATAAGCGGACGATTTTGTAGAGCACTCCTAAACCAAAAGTATTTACCCGAATTTAAATGCTTACGCCATTACGCCTCCATAAAATAAATATTGAAACTGCTCTCCAACATCAATCTTTTTATATCCAATTTTTCATCTGTCTTCCATTCGATTTGTGGATTTTGAATATGACAGTTTCAGGAGTTTCAAGTATAATTTGGATGAAATATTATGACTCACGCTTATTGACGTATATTGATGTTGTGATTTTTATACAGCTTTAGACTTTGTGCTATGAAAATAAATATAATTCTCTACTTGAGTACTTTTTAGAAATGAGTTCCTGATAAAACTTTTATGAAAGACCCTGTTACTTTTTAATGTTGTGTATCATTTTGAAGAAAAAAATATACCTATAAATAACTGAAAGTGCAAAGACAACGTGTTTTTGTAGAACTTAAACGTCAAAAATGATATAAGTATAAAATGAAAAAAAATCGATAGCTTTACATAAATTTATTACTTTGTAATTGAAATTCAAATTTTAGAACATTTAAACAATTAGCAGATTTGGAAACAGCGAAAAATGTTTATTTATCTTATTTGCACAGCACTATGTCATATAGACTCATGCTATGAGGTAAAGCAGCTTATATTCAAAATAATTTTGTTATACAAAAAAAATTTCGTGTTTCATATGATTCCCTTAGATATAACTTTACAGGAATAATTAATATGTAAATATGACGATTTAATTCTTTTTTTTTAAAGAGTACCCACTGTGATTTTTCTGGTTCTCTCGATAGGAACAACCTTCCAAATCAATGTAACCTTCTCGGAAATAATTTTGTCAATTCAAAAGTACAGTATAAGCGTACTTAAATAAAGTAAGTGATTTAAAGTCACAACTTTGTTATCTGTCTTTTTATATAACGATTTTAGGACAAAGTTAATTAATGTTAATAATGTAATCCAAAATTTTAGTTAAAAATTCAACACTTTATTCAAAAGTTTGCTATATGCATTTTCCCCGCCGACAAATTTAGATTATACGTACCCATTTAAATATACCTCGCAACTTTGTTTATATAAATTTGCATGCGAACAAAATTAAAATGAACGAATTTTAATTGCTTTCGAAATGTATCCGTCCGGGTAGTATGTAATAAATTGTTATTTTTATGAGATGTTTATAAATTAATATGAAGAAAATTAGGACAATTTTAAATGAATTTTTACAATCATTATAAGAGAAATAGTTATTTGCTTTAACACGTTTTATATATTGTTATTCTTTTGTATTATAATATTTAATAAAAATTTTCGTTGATAACAATGGTTGCGATGCCGTGTCACCTTATAGATTGTTTATTTATTTATATTTTATTGACAGACCCGTACACTTCGATGTGGATCAGTATTAAAAAAGTATTGTACTTATATAAGTAAAGTATAATAATACAAGTAAAGTATTTAGTATGAAAGTTATTCAGTTTTACGTTGCATTAGAACCGTTTTATTAAATAAAAGCTATAGATATATAATAATTATAAATGTACATGTTTATGAACAATTACATATTCAAATTTTTTTTTTACATATTTTAAAACTACTTTTTTAGCTTTATGTATGGAAGCAAAGGGAACGCAACACGAAATTTTATGTTTACGTCCGTCCTAAAAAAGGGAATATTTATTATCAATTCATTTGGTCTGTTTCCGATAGTACTTTTAAAAAATTAATTGATTTATTCTTAAAATTTTCGTACAGTCCTTTTACTCAATAATGTTCTATAGATAAAATATGACTCAGTTGTGTACAGCTGACAAAAATGATATGCTGTAGTAATCTCTCTTTAAAGAATAAGTTGCGTTAATAATAGACTAGTTCGAAATCAAATGTATTTTGGTTTGATTCCAAAAAAAGTCGTTATTTTGCTTGCGAAGTCACTCCGTATATATTAACGTTATAATTGAAAACACATACCAAGGAAGTCATCTTGGCTTCCTTGCCTGGCACTCTGACAGACTTGCTTAAAGAAACGGCCCAGGCCTCGAACTCCTCGCACTTCGTTCAATCGCGACACCGCATCCAGAACAGAACTTTCGTCATCATGGTCCCAGATGTCTAGGTGTAGCACGTCCGATGATATATCATCGATATCGCTAATAAATAAAAATAATTACATTAAGTATATATTTAGTTATATCTACTTTCAGTGTAAAATATATATCACAAAAAATTCTCTGCCGCCGTGTGGTATCGCGCTGAGTAGAATAGACCGCCCTCATTTCTTACTGAAGTAAGTTAAACTTTTGTTCGTAACATGTTGTCACATGATAAAGACTATGTCGTTTTTAAATTATTATTTTACAGGTTATACATTTAAGCGAAACCAGATCTAATGTCTTGAATATGTTTTAAAATAAAATTATAACACTTACTTATATTTCTAGCATAGCATTAATCACTATATGATATCTGTTTTATTAACATCCCAAGTCCTTCATATTACATACTATATTGTTTTTGGAAATAGTGATATTAATGCCAAAGTAATTAGTTTATGTAACAAGACGTAGCTTTACGAAATCCCACAAGGATTAATGGAATACGTAATTAAGTCCAGTACACACAAAGCGCTTTGTACCCATGTTTATTCCCATGGTGTTTTCGGAGCTAATAAAATCGTCAGTGTCGGATGGTAGGGGATGTAACAAAGTTATATACCCGATTACGCTAGCGCAACTGATGATGATAGTATTAAATGCAACAAATAAAGGTTATGTGATAAATAGGCTAATTCAGAAAGGCTATTATACTATTGAAGATTACCTAGACGATAAGAATGCGTGGATATAGCTTTTCTTCAACCCTGTACAAGACATTAATAACTATATGTAACTAGTGATAAGAATTATTGCTTGAAAAGAGCAATCGCCGAGTTTCTTGCTGGTTCTTCTCGGTAGGGAAAGCTTTCTTCAAGTAAACTTGTAAACACTTGTTTACAAGTTTACTTGAATAAAGAATATTTTGAAACTCAAAATAAAATAAATACAAGCGTACCACCATAATTATAAATATTTTTTCAATCAATTTTTATTATTAAAAAATTAAACTATCGACAAAGCAAGCAAAATAAAGTCATGCAATAAGTTATAGTTGATTCTACGTACAAACTCATAAACAAATAATAAAAGATCTTACAAATGATATAAGCCGCTATAAACGAAAATATACTGATATACAGAAAATATATAGATTACATATGTAATCTTTTGGATTCTGTCGGAATCTATCTCCTGATGTTGCTACGATTACGGTTTGAAACGATAGTTCCGATTGTGGCACGTGTGAATGTGTGCACAACTAGTGTAGTGTGGTGGTGGTTGCTTGTAGTTTTTTATGTAATCTGTGTATATCAAGTATGAAAACGGACAGTACAATCTACATTTAGCATTACATATATTTTACAGTACACATATTTCTTTTATCGCGGATTTAACACGATAATATTGTATTGTGTGATGGGTCTCCGTAAAGTAACTCCTAATTGTATAAATTATTTAAGTTTTAAGTTTTATAGCTGTTGTGTTTAATTTAAAGGCAAATTGTAAGAGGATATATGTACATTAACTACAAAAATACATTTTCAAGTTTATGGAATATAGAGACTCTAAAAACGTAGCAAAAGCTTTATTTTTCTTTTATATGTATTGTATAAAGGTCTCTTACTTAATAATGTAACTTTAGTTTTCATCCAATTAATTTATTATTATAGGTAATAAATATATATTATTTATATATAACCATTTGTTATTCTTATATAACAATAATAAATTGAAACACGTCGAATAAGATCTTGTAATGTTACTGAGTGTTAATGTAATGTACTAATATAATACGTATACTACATAGTTACGAATTAAGCCTGATATTAATGGCTTAATACACGGCTAAACAATCGCTATTGCGTGGGTGGGTTAATACTATCGTATAATCATATACTGGCTAATATACAATGATAATACTCGATCCCCTCCCTTCTCTATTTTAGGCTCACGTAATTAATAGACGTCCTGTTATTGTGTTAGTGTATTATTATATTTATAATCAAACTATGACAAAAGCTGTGATAGTCCAACGATGAATCGTGTGCCGCTCTCTAGGGGGACATGGGTTCAAATCGCGATCAGACATTAATGCGTTGGTTATTGAAAACTTTTAGCGAATATGTGTAACCCACCAACCCACAATGAAACAGTGTGACGGGTCTACTGAGCTCGAATGACTCCAAAAATGGAGGAGGCCTTTACATTGTATTTTGCCCACTCGTTTAATGTATAAAAGCTTATTAGTACATGCCATGGGCTTCTGCTCACTTGTGTTTAAAAAAATAAGTGATAGTACTTTGATATCAGAATATAAAACCCCTGTTAATTAGTTGTTTTCTATAACAGAAACTAAAAATGCAAAAGCGTTGTTAATTTAAATAGACATTTTTATAATACTATATCCGCCTCACTTCGTTGTGATTAAATCTAATTTTAATTATTAACGCTTGCAGACGCCTGAAATTTTTCGTTTCGTTAGAATTTAGGATTTTATATTAACATCTTTAAATAGAAACGAAAAGTTGTATAAGAATTAGACTCAAGATCAATGAAATTGCTGTTTTAAAAAAAAAATTGTTTGATAATTCGAACAAATACGTTGTAAACGTACGTAAGCCGAATTTTTATGTATATATTATAATAACAAATCACACAAAATTTCTCATCGTAAATATCATATATCTTAGTGACTTGAAAAATTTACAAAACCTAAAATTATTTTATAAATAATTTTTTGTTTAAATTTTATTAATGTATGAATTAATTCAAAATTTATTAAACTGAAACTTATACATGCCAAGTTTTATGTAATAAACTTTAAATTTAATTAAATTTATATTCTATATTGATATTAAGTCTGCAAATGTGCGCTCGGCACATACCGTTCTACGTCTTTATGATGCTTGAAAGTTAAGGGTCCTTGAAATCGTACCCAGTACGGCGTCTACTGTGTTGACATTTTCGTCAAACTGATTAAGCGATATAAAGCGTATAATGACGCGCACAAAAAAGAAACGTATGTCAATGTGTAGGCTCCCGGAAGCTTTTAAAACGATTGTGATTGATCGTTTATCAACGTTTCAAGAGTGAAGAAAAGGACAAAATTTATAAGTGTATTAGGAGCAAAGAGTTATTAAAGTAGAGTATGAGAGCCAGTCTAAATGTGCCTTACAATAAAGAAACAGCAATTGAGACTGTATTTATCTGTCTCTCTTTCTTATGTCTGATGAGACTTAGATAAGTATCTAATTCATTTTCCCTTCATTATTTGTTGTGACACTATCACTTCCGGCCTGCCTATAACTCCCCTACTCTAGTGTAATAACTCTATGGTTACTCTATTCTTGTTATCGACTTTTAAGAGACTTAATTGTCGCTTTTGTACTATTAGCGTAAATAATTCCATAATTCTTAAATCGTATGTCAGTCATAGAGTTATTATATACATAATAGGGGCGGCATATGAGTGAATGCGCAAGTAATAAGAGTGGAAAGATCCATACTTATCTTTGTATTTTGTATATTTAATTATGTATAAAAAAGATAGATACTGATAGTTATCTTACTAAACATCATAGCGGTAAACAAAAATCCTGTTTTGATAAAAAACACATAATTTTTTGCAATTAATATATATTTAAAAAATCGGTTTTATATTTTAAGAAAAAGCAAGACACGCCGAAGCCGACATTGATGGCTTACATAAGCTTATTGCTTGCTTTTAACTAAAGTTCATTAACCATAGACGATACACTAAAACATTAACATATAATGAATATAGGAATATCTGTAGTATATATTTTTGGAAATTTAATGTTAATAAGATTTAATACGTAATATAAAATAATGCTATATTCTTATTCTATTTATATGAAAGCACATGATGGGATGAAGATTCACGCGCCCTTACCATTTGGCCATCACGGTCTTAAGACCGCATACATTTCAATATATTCTATATTGAAATGTATGTTTAAATAGAAATACTTGCTTCGGGCATTCTGAAAGATTAAATTAGAAAGATTAAACCGTCCCTTTAGCAGAGATATTCAATTAATGTATATAGAACCCTACGGCTATCAGAGAGTGTTTAAATTAAAACGAATCTGTTCGAAGTGGCTGGAATGCGTTCATTTCCATAAATGTAAATTTACACTGCTGAATCGCTTGGTAAATAAGGTAAGTCTGGTGTACCATTTTAAAAATACATGCTTGAAACTATACTATTATTTATAGTTTTTCTGACTTCTGAACGATTAAAAAAAACAGCACGTTTAAAGAACGTTTAAGCACCACTTTAAGACAAGTTAATGAATTCAGACTTAATTTTTATACCTCATTTAGAGTTGTTCTGCTTTATTTTGCCAGTGAGATTTATATCGGAAGCGAAAACTATCTTATAATTATAAACACAAATGTCATGCATGCTCCATTATTGTACGGTGTCCTTTAAAATTTATTATCTTTGTTTTTGCATGACTTATATGGCTCGAAATATATCGAATATCGATTTACATATATTTTAATAAGTGAAGCGAAAACTATGTAAGCCTTTTACGAAATATTATAATTTATTTAGAGTGTTATAGTTTATATAGAGAAGATGTGCGGAATATTAATATATTTTTTAATAAAGCATTAAAAATGCATTAAATCATTACCCATATACTATGCTTTGGACATACACAGATAAATATATATACTCTTTTGTTTATGATTGAAATCTATTGTTAAATTGAGAAAAGATAATTATTGTTAGTCTGTAGCCTTATTTGAGTGTTAAATATAATCATAATTATGATGCATATGTGGTTTTGCTAGTGTTAGATCTACCGGTCCTCTGTCCGTTTTAAGAACGAAACAAAATGATATTTTTTTCATACTTTGAATAAACTTTGTTAAATAATATGATTTCGCATTATTATTTATGACTTCTTGCCAGCGTGATGGTAATTTATATATACCATTTTTAAAGAATGTCTTCTCTCGAGTGGTCAAAGATTGAACTAGGTGCTTGTTTGATGTTTTATTAGATTTTGAATTGTTTGTCCTCCAAGAAAACAAAAACGGACAGAAGTTTCCGGTAGATCTATTATATACAAATTCTAATTCTAATTCAAAATATTCTTTATTCAAGTAAACTTGTAAACAAGTGCTTTTGAATCGTTAAAATCCACGAAGCTGTTCCTACCGAGAAGAGCCAGCAAAAAACTCGGTGTTTGCTCTTTTCAAATAAAATTCTTATAACTAGTTAAATTTGGTTATTACTGTCTTTTACAGGGTAGAGGAGTAGCTAAATCCACGCATTTTTATCATCTATATAATCCTCAATAGTATAGTAGGCTCTTTGTATCAGCCTCCCTTTAACAGCATTTTTAAACTGTTGTAGTGGTAAAGATAAAATCGATTGCGGGATTCTATTATAGAATCTTATACCCAAACCCACAATTGACTTATTTACTTTTGCAAGACGAAAAGCAGGAGCCGCAAGCTTATGTCAGTTCCTACTTTGTCTTTTATATACGTCGCCAATCTTTTTATAATTATGTATATTCTTATGTAGAAAAACTAAATTACTAAAAATATTCTGTGAAGCCAATCTAAGAACTCCTGTTTCCTTGAATTTATCTCGCACAAAATTAATGTTCCACCGTAATAATTTGTGACACTTACAACTTGAAGGTCTCGTTCCACTTTGGCGATAACGTGTGCGGCCGGACGCTAGTGGCGCGAATGTAGCGAGCGGGAAGCCTGCCCAGACTATCGCGTTGTTGTCGTCCATCACGCCGCTTAAAGCTGAGCCTAAAGCCGTGCTTGCGGCCTTCATCCTCTGAGGCTCGTGGCGAAGCTGGTAACGAGGCTGGTTGAATGCCCAACATGCAGTATGGATCACTGAACCCTAAACAAAATATAAGAAAACATTTATTTTTTTGAAACAGAATCAATATTTTACTTTCAATTAACTGAATGACTGAATTAGAATGGCTCTTTGGCGCGGTAAGCATTAGCTTTAAAAAGCAAAAATTAATTTTTCCTCCTCCACAGTTTATATAAACTGATATTCAAAGAGAAGAGAAACTAAAACTTTTGATACAATAATAAATTTACTTCCAATATTCACAGATAAACATTTAAAACTACTGACCCTTCAGTTAAAGGATTTTTTAGAGGATAAGTACGATTTTGATTTCAGTGTATATATAGAATAATAGAGCATTCCATAAAAACATCTAATTAAATCATTGAGTTATTATTTTAGACCTTGTAATAAACTTTTACGAAACATAACAACATATGCTTCTACCAGCTCGCAAAGGAGCGAGTTTAATTGAATAGTGCTTGTTTACTCGTGTACAACTGTCACAACAAAGTTTCGCAACAGAATTTCGATTTTAACTTGACTTTGACACTTGTATTAAACTAACAGAGATTATGCAAATCTTATTACACGCATAAATATGAGTTGGTACACTATAGTAATATCATTTGAGCTGTGATAGCCCAGCGGTGAGATAGTGGAACTCTTTCGAGGGGAACACGAGTTCAAACCCGGGCCGGCACCAATGAGTTTTTCAATTAAAACTTATGTATCTAATTGATAATTGCAATTTATCACACGCTTTTCGGTGAAGGAAAACATCTTGAGGAAACCTGCATATCTCTAGAGCATTCTAGGGATATTTGTAACCTCCAATCCGCTTTGGAGCAGCGTGGTAGGTCTTACCTCCAATCCTTCTCTCCAAAAACGGAGAGAGGAGGCCTTCGCCCAACAGTGGGCATAGTAACAGGCCGTTACTTTACTTTACTTTAGTAATATCATTTACTATTTACGTCATGCTTGGATTTAAAAAATAGTAACCTGTTATTATCCCACAACATAGGCCTCCTCTACTGTTTTTGCAGAGAAGGATTGGAGCTATAAGACCTACCACGTTGCTCCAATGCCGATTGGTAGGTTACACATGTCCCTAGAATTCTCTAGTGATATGGAGGTTTCCTCACCATATTTTTCTTCACCGAAAAGCGTGTGATAAATTGCAATTCTCAATTAGACACAAGTGTTAATAGAAAAACTCATTGGTGCCGGCCCAGGGTTTGAACCCATGATCGTGTCTAGAGAGTCGCACGGTCTCACCGCTGGGCACAGCTAACACATAGTGCTTTGGATTATTTAAATAAAATTTACCTAATTATCATTAATCGATAGAATACTAAAACCTAATTACATATCAGATCAATATCTTTACTATTTAAGCTTATTAGTACATAATGATGCCTTATGAAATTCTCTTAAGTGGCTCGCATACAATATAGTATATTAATATTGATGGAAGATACAAATTAAGGTGAAATATCTGGATGTTTTATTTCTTTTCGAAGGTTACGTTGAAGCCGGTATTTATATAATAGACTTATAATGAAAATATTTTAGCGTCGCAAATTTTATGTTATATTTTGTAAGCAAATGGAAAAGGAAAGAGATGGGAAATAATTAATCTGAAAAAATATAATCCGAAATTATTATTATATAATTATAACAAGGCGTCGTCTATTAATATATTACATTGTTACCTTGAGTCCGTTATTGTGGAGTGGGATGATAACGAATAGCGTAGTTACATTTAGCATTGCGTGGATATTTTTTCATCACAGATTACCGAAATAACTTTATAATTACTTTTTGAGATTGTCTTAGTGAATGTGTTCTATTGTAGTTTGGTAGCGTAAACTATGAAAACCAATAGCGTAGTTACATTTAGCATTGCGTATACATTTTTTGATCGCAGAATAGACGCCAATTATATTATTACTTTTGTGACATTGTCTTAGTAAATGTGTGCGGTTCTAGTGTAGTTTGGTAACGTAAAGTGTGATCACGAATGGCGTAATTACATTTAGCATTGCGTAGATATTTTTTCATCTCAGATTCTCGAAATAATTTTATAATTAGTTTTGTGAGATTGTCTTAGTGAATGTGTGCGGTTATCATACTTTACGCTACCAAACTACAATTGGTTTGGTAGTGTAAAATATTTTTTTCACCGCAAAGCATGTGATACATCAATTATTAATTAGACACGTATATTTAAAAAAAAACTTATTGGTCGTTTACCAAACCTGCCATCGAAAAAGATCGCACAGTCTCGCCGCTTGGCTAACACAGCTGTTTGAGAGATATAATATAATACCAAGGTATTTAAATTTATCTATCTTAAAAATAAATGGACTCTTACGAGAGTTTGAATCGGTTGCGTTGAGTTTTCGATGGGTAAGCATGTTATATTTTGGCTATATTTAATTGCAAAATTATTCGCATTTCTCAATTGCACAACTCGCATTATAGTAAAGGTTTGTTATCTGTAAAAGTGCGCCAAATTATTACCTGTGAATAGATGCCGTATCATCTGCATAAGAGAACAATTTTATCGCATGAATATCGAGATTAAGAAGAGCGCTTAAGTATACAAGTGTCCAACTGTTCTGAACCTAGAACGCTTCCC
Source organism: Morpho deidamia (assembly GCA_947086505.1). Taxonomy (NCBI): domain Eukaryota; kingdom Metazoa; phylum Arthropoda; class Insecta; order Lepidoptera; family Nymphalidae; genus Morpho; species Morpho deidamia. The sequence goes on from CAMTZC010000027.1 coordinate 9,540,348, forward strand.
TGAGGAACACTAATGGTAACCCTTCTTATGTCGTCCCTGATATATTATCCAATTTTGTCCGTGTCTTCCTTCACTTGGTTTAATTTTAATCAAATGGGCCCGTGAGATGTTTTAAACCACGTATAAGTGAAATTTTAATCAACAGATTTGAGGTAAAATGCATTGTTTTTCGTTTGCTCGTTTAAGATGTCATGTCAATAAAATACTGTGGCGTAGTGGTTATTTGGTTGTTTTTGATGTTACTTCTTTAATTGAGGAGCGAAATTAAAGTAAGGCAGGTGAAGATAAATTTATTATGGATACATCTTACAAGTTTGCGTATTAACCAGCGACTGACTTAAGTTGTATCTTTTACTGATATTTGAGTTCCGCTGACTTCACGCTACAAATATATTGTATATATATAACTATTACCAATAATATTGATGATGTTATAAATAAAACAAATGACATAAGAAAATATAACGAGAAAATGAGAAAATGTAACGTGGCTATAGATGCTTATTTTTTACAACCATGTATTAAGTTTCTTTTCGTAAGTTTACTGTTACTACTAGTGAGACTACTGTGGAATGGTGGTGATATGTTGTATATGCTTTATACCTATAAATATTTTATTGCTTTGGGTCTCAATTTGAGCGATTTTAACGTTGTAAGAATAAAGTTATCTTTTACTTATGTAAAAGATATGTTGTGGCTATCCACATCTTAGTCTGGTTGCGATATAATCTTATACTCTTAATAACCGATGTACCGAGTATTTTATTTCTAACCAAACCAAATTTCGTATAATCATTTCATTATCAAGGAGAATCTAAAATAGATACAATGCTTTTATAACAGCATGTCTACTTATCTATAAATATCATTATTACACGTAATTCAATAACGACCCGCCCATACATTGTGCTGTAGACATTTATTGTTAAGCCATTTTATGTCTGACATATTCTTTTGTTTATGGGAGCATAAATAGTATTGATTCTTAAAGGTAATTTCTAGAAAATGTTACTCAATTTTCACACTTAATGGATCGGATTACCAAGCATCTGAGCTTTAATATTAACGACAGCTTAAATGTAATTTAGGTCCCTTTAAAACATTAGTAATCCCTAATTCAATCTGCTCCTAACTTTTCTTAGACGTCATGTTACATTTTCGTTTATCGTTTTTCATATATTCTTGGATTTAATATTAAGATTAAAAATATAGACATGTTGTCATGACAGAATTGTCATTTGCATTGCCAATTCTTTTATTTTATTTTATACTTTGACTCTAAAATATAATTTGTTTATTTCAGTAAAACAATATCTATTTTTACCCAAATACAGATTAGTCACCGACTAGTTTTTCTACGTAACTAACCTTCCGAAATAAACTTAAAAAAACAAACAACAATATATTTAGAACAAATTTAAACTTATATGTACATACATCGTGATACCTTCTCATGTAAACTGCGTTAAATATGCAATAGTTCCAGTAGTACAATAATTTGAACTTTCTTTATCGAAATGTAACAATGTTATTGCACCTATAAATATTTGGTAAAAATTTTCAAATATCCGCGTTTTGGAATCTCCGAGTTTCATTAAAATCGACTTTGCGCGATCCTTTTAGAAACTGGGTCCCTTTGACTCGCATTACGTATTCCGATACGTAGCAGTCAGGTAAAATGAAATATAACAACTTTGCTTTGTAAAAGTAAGGAACAGGACTATATGAAAATATTGAATTATATTGCCCTTAATACTACTTAAATTAAAATTTTCATTTCCTGACCGCTACGGTTATGGCTAGTTAGGATCTTACTAACAAAGCCATAACACTAGACGATTCAGTGTTCCGGTACGATTATGAATCGTACCATCATGCCCTCGTGCGTCTTTCGTTAAGCGCAAATCCTTACTTAAAGAAAATCTACTAAGTATGAATAAAAGCTTATTTCGTATTATTAAAAATATATATAAAGTTAAAAAAAACAAGTTATTATGTATGTTAACCAAATCTTCATAATATAGTATCGGAATATAATACTTTACTGGTACGCTGTGGCATAGCAGAATGGCAATAGGCGATTTGATATATATTCTTAAAGCAAGATAAAAGATACATTATAATTGCTTTAAAAGTCCATGCCGTCAAAATTAGCCGTGCAGATAGCCGTGGCATTTTCAGTACAGGTTTCATACTTTTTATTTGTACGAAAGTATCGAATCTCAATAACTTTATAAATATAAATAATTTACAATAAATATTTTACTAATCAACCTATCTCTTCCAGCCTTTTCCGCTATCTTGTGGATGGTATGTTTTCGCTAATGACATTTTGACAATTGTGGTATATGCTTAAATTGACAGTACTATAATAACCAAAACTAATCTTTCTCATTTTATTAGTAAAATATATGTAAAGTTACATATTACATCAATTATGTTAGTTTAAGCTAGGTACACGTTCTTGAATTACGATAATTCAATGTATCATTTAACGTTGCTTATATTACCTGTATCAAAGGTTTGCAGTTTCCAGCCCAAGACATGCATCTATGAATTTTCTAAATATAAGAGTATGTGGTTAGTTATAAAGAAACTTAACACTTAGAGTAGCAAGAAACACTTACAGTAGCGTCACAATATATACATATATAGTAATATTATTTTCGAACGAAAAAATATTCATATGTATCAAACTAAATTCGATGTGTATCATAGATATACCAGTCACAAAAAGCTTGTAACCCCTGCGTCGCGTCTCAGCAGAGTTAGCAACTCATTCGTTGGTCTCGGTACTCGCTTTTACAATAAAATACAGCAATCTGTATTAAAATTATCTACAGAAAAGTTAAAATTAAGTGTAAAAACTATGCTTATACGTAAGGCATATTACACAATTGAAGATTATTTGAATGATAAAAATGCTTGGATTTGAAAATCCTTTCAGCTCCAAACAAGACTGCAATTAAATAATGTAAATTTAAATGTTTAAAAGATTGACCGCCGAGTTTCTTGCTGGTTCTTCTCGGTAAGAGCAACATTCCGAACCAGTGTAGCTTATTAAATCTAATTATTAATTCTTGACGATTCATAAGTGCTTGTAAAAAGCCTACTTGAATAAAGATTATTTTGATTTTAATTTTGATTTTGAAAGATAAGGAGAGAGCACGCACTGTATGTTTTCTTGAAAGATGTCCTTGGTAAGAAGTGGGATAGTAACTGATTGTTCTGTTCACTAACGAAACACATAACACATTATCTTAATATCCAAGTACATTTTGTATAACCTTATGATAAACCTTAAAACATTATAATTGATTTTAACCTCTTATTTTACCTTTCAGAATATATTTATTTTTATTCATATTGGTGTATAAAAATAAATTTATTCTGAAAGTGTGTGTACTCAACAAAAGAATAACGTTATAGAGAGACTTTAATGATCCAATAAAGCTTCTATAAAGTTTGTTCAAGTTAGAAATATTGTTAATGGAAGTGAAAGATCTGATCAACTAAAGAAACTTCTGCTACTCATTTTTAAAAGATTCGTGTAGGGGATAAATCAAGATGAAAAATTGTCGCGAAGTAAATTTTATATTTGCTAAATTTATAATGAGATTAAAATTCACATTTCACAAAATTCACAATTTTCAAAAAACTATATTAAATAAAATTTTGTTGCGTTTATATATTAAACAACTTGATTGTATTTATTTAAATCTAGTTTTTTCGCGAGGCTTCGCTCGCGAGGAATTTGGTTCTACCAAAGTATCTAATTTAATTAAATTTATGATTTACAATTTTGGTCATATGTTATGGCTTCCACATAAAAGATAGTTATATGCTGTCGCGGACTTTTATTTAGAACTCTTAAAAACAAACAATACTACGGTACATCATCTTTGTGTAACTCTAATGGTTTAGCCATCGTACACCGAGTTAGCTCTCAGAGGCCAGATCTTTTCCGACGTTAATGACATGTATCGTTATATTACGTAAAATCATTGCAATTTGTAGCCTATATGTTATTCCAATGTATAACCTATATAACTGTAAAGTTTCATCCAAATCCGTCCAATAGTTTTGAATGAAAGAGTAACAAACATCCATCCATACTCACAAACTTTCGCATTTATAATATTAGTAGGACTAAGATTCTCTTCAATTGATTTGAAATTTTGGAAATAATTTTATTTGTAATTCGTGATAATGATAACATTTTTATTTCTAGAATAATATCGCTTAGGACCCGTGTTAAGAATAAACCACAGAAAACTTTAACTATGTAACTATTTACATCTCTTAATATAATACAATATACAAAAGATTATTCAATGTTTCGTATTTAACGAGACAGTAAGCTTGAATAGTTCTCACGAAATCTAGATTTATTTTCCATATTAATACTATTAACATTGATATTTGATTTAAGTTCATTACTATATTAAGTCTAAGAACAGTGAGAGTATCAAATCTATCAAAATTAATTTTGATATCAGCGACATAGTCATAACAATGATTTATGGCATTTGTATTTAATTAATTTTGAAGCCACCGTTACAAACCTGAGCAAAGCTTCTGAAACCCCGAGGTTTACATTCAAACACTGAACTAGGCGGCTTTCGTAACTGAGTACGTCGCAATCTAATATTACGTTACTTAACAAATATTAGTATACCTGATATTGAAGGACTAAAATTTTAATAATTTATTATTTAATTTACTTGCAATATAATCTTCTTATATTTTATATATAAAAATTAATGTACGCTGTTTATCCTTTATAGACTCCGAACGGCAGGTTCGATTTTATTGAAATTTTCTTTATGATGACCCAGCTAGTGGTCCTGTAAGATTTGGGGACGATCAGAGCTTTTTTTAAGCTGTCAATGACAGTTTTTTACTACTGATATCTTAAATGTAAATTTTTATCATCTTTATTTTAATAAAATTATTTCGCTAATCTGACATGATAAAATATCTACGCAATGCTAAATGTAACTACGCTATTCGTTATCATACTTTACACTACCAAACCAATTGTAGTTTGATAGCGTAAAGTATGATAGCCGCACACATCACTAAGACAATCTCACAAAACTAATTATAAAATTATTTCGCTAATCTGAGATGAAAAAATATCTACGCAATGCTAAATGTAATAACGCCATTCGTGATCATACTTTACGCTACCAAACTACAATAGAACCGCACACAGTTACTAAGACAACCTCACAAAAGTAATAATAAAATTATCGTCTAATCTGAGATGAAAAAATATCTACGCTGTCTTTTATTATCTAATTTTTAAGCTGTCAATGACATTTTTTCACTACTGATATCTTTAAATTAAGCCGAGTGAAGCTAGCTGGGTATGCTAGTTCAAATATAAAGCTTAAGTTATACAGAAGAGTTAAACGCTGATAAGCGATAACTGATTTATTGAATCATGACTGTTACACAAATTAGAAAGTACAAACTTAGAGACGATCAAAAGGTAGTTACTTGTAGAAAATAGCAGGCAAAATTAATTAAAAAAATTTATGAAATTATTGGGCGAGGAGTCATTTGATAATAGTTTAGATCCGCTTAACATGTAATTTACATTAAAATTTACCGTTGGTTTCAGGCAAGAGGTGAAGCGATCTGTTAACAGTATGAATACAATTCATATTTAATTCGTTTTACATTTTTATTTACTACTATCCTCTTCTGAAGATTTTGAAGCTCAACTTTCCTTATAATGTTAAAACGTAGTTAAATATCTTGAGGTCTTCTTTAACCACACCTTACATTTGTACAGAAGAATGGACCAAATTTATCAGCGTTCAAGTAAGCAAAAAGATGTTAAGTGTATCATTGAATAGTACTTGCTTATGTTGTTCATAGCTCAAAGTACTTTAAGTAAAACTACTAAGACTAGTAACTAAAAGTAAATAGTTTCGGATATATATATTTTTAACGTCGATTTATAATGACGATTATGTTTTACGTCATTTGAGGAAAGTACTTTAATTATAGATATAAGAATAATAGCAAAACTTGCGTAACTCGTAACGAGGTATATTACTAATAAGTTCATTTAACGTATGCTGTTTACGTATTTCATATCACATTAAGTTTAACACATACCGTTAGCGTCTTTGGCTTCAAGACCATCAGCTTCAAGGACTGCACATCCTAGAACAACTGTAGGAGGCCGTTCGCTTCCAGCCGCTCGAAGGGCGCGCATATGCACATCAGGAGGCATTCTGAACGCACGGCGAGCGTACTCAACCATCTCCTCTTTATAAGATCCAAATTGGCCGTCAGGCGCCGGCGCACCGACTGCATTTTCAATGCAGTACAACACCTAGAATGAAATAAAGTTAAAAGTTCTTTTCACTATTTTATGTACACTACTAGCAGACCTGACCACGTTGCTATGTTTGAGTCCGTTTTCGAATTCTCCTCTCGTCATATTTTAGCGTGCGTTAATTACGCGATACTTCTGAGATATATATTCAAATGTTATTGCAAATAACAGTTCGTATATCGTACACGAATATATGATTCATCGGTATATGATATATATGATACATCGCTATATGAGTACAAACGAATAAAATAAATGCAATATTATCTATATGTCACTATGACCTGAAGACCGCGACGTAATTCATAGGAAGTATTAGTATTGGTATGCGTCTATATCGAATTCCAAATACCTGATTGTACGTTACCATTTCAATAAAAGTTAGATTATAGTAACGTATCTTTAAACGAAACATTCATGCCATCGCGGATTATTTTGAAGTTCTATAAAAGGCAAATATTATTGCCATATATTGTTTTCCTAAATCTGAAACGTACAGAAGTGACGTGGACTTCTTTTTATAATATGTAAGAATTATAATAAATATTATATTATATATTATAATATATATTATAATATATATTATAATTAAGTTATCATATCAGCTATAATTGAATTATCGTTAGTGCAATATCAATCCCCCAAGGATTCATCAAACTAGAACGACTTATTTAAACAAAGTGCCAGTACCGATCGATATCCATACTTATATGCAAGGGATTATTCTCAATTAAACTTATGCTTTGAACGCTTTAACGGATTTCTAAATTGTATATGGATACTGAAATTTTTTATTTATGGATAACCTATTCTAGCAAATGTTCAAAACGTAGTAATTAGTCTGTCTTGTCAACTGTCGATATTTTTATCCTTTGTACACTCTCTTTTATTTATATTTTTATATGTACATTTCTATTATAATTATTAAAAAAATAGTAAATATATCAAAAAAAATTAATTAATTTAATTTGTACATAGCGTTATTAAAAAAACGTCAAGTATTCTCAAAGTCTACAAGTATAAAAATTGCAGGGTTTTAGTACGTTTTATTTTACATATAAAATATTATATTTAATAATACTTGCTATTACTATGCTCGTTAAAACATACATAACTACAATTGCATTAACGAATCAACCTAACTCAAGATGATATTCACATTACACTATAATTCTAGAAATAGCTTAGTCATTTACATTTATTTTCGACAAGACATTAGAATTTATTTCCAAACATTATCTTTAAAGCATGGTGGAAATTATTGTCATAGATAGAAATTATATAATCATTTGTTCTTATTTAGTAAGCGAATTCAAGCTTGTAATATATTAAAATGCAAAAATAATAGTCTTATTTTTGTTACTAGGTAAAGCTACAAACTAAAAATATTTATTGAGCGAAATCGCGTTGCATCTGAGCATAGGAACCTTTATATTATATAAAGCACAATTCAGCTCATCCCGGATCAAGCTCCCACACAAACGGGAGCAGTTGATATTGAAGTAATATCAACTGCTCCCTTTTGACCGTATATTAAGTCCGATTAGTTGATAATCCAAATTTAATTGGCACAATAAAGGCTCTAGAGCTTCGCTGAAACGTGATTATTTAGTTTTTGTATTTTATTCCCAGAGCTCTAGATAATTGGTGATCTTATCGTTTATATGACAGAGAATGTTCTTGGAAGCTTGAGTATATTAAAATTACCCACTGCTGTAAAATCAATTTCAACAACCATAACATCTTTAAGGCTGTCCGTTTATTACGTCCTCTCATAGAGACAGTCATGATAGAGTTGCGTATATGTTTGCGTTGTATGCGTTGGATAAACATATATTCCAAACTCAAAGGTAGTTGAGAAACTTTGAAAATTGGAATTTGTAATTTTTTGGTAAATTGTGAATAAACCATATATAAGCTCTATATGCAATTAATCAATCTACTTCAAGTAAATAGTTAATTATAAGAAAATTAGTTTAAAGTCATTTTACGAAATATCATTCTTGTGCAATTTTTGGTGATCAGAACCCTACATAATAAATATATTTTATAATCTATAATTAAAGTTCTATACTGAAATAGTGAAATCAAAAGATTAAAAAATGTTGTATATGTTATATTTACGCTATTTACGCTATTTTTAATCGCTACTTCTATTATAATTATGTCGTCAAGTCCATCCTATTTTGAATGATCGTTCTTTCACCGTTCAGTTTCTTGATACAGTATTTTGTATGGATATTTGCTTATCACTTGACAACTGTATTACAAAGTGAGGTTTTCTAAGATTGAAGATTACTAACACAAAACTTTCAAAAGCTTTTTCAAATGCCTTAGGGAGCCCAACGTAGTGAAATCTTTCTTCTTGGTTTCGTTTAGTTACAGAGCTTAACGTTATATTGATGTGAAGACCCATATTTAGTTAATAATATATCACCGGTAAATTAAATACCAAATTTGCACAATGATTTCAATAATGCATTCTATGTACAACAAGACTTAAATAAAAAAAATATTTTGACTTAACCAAGACAAAGTAGCTATGTCGTACTAGATGTTTGGGATGGATTAAGTAATAAATAAGGACTGACTTGAAGGTATGTAGAATTGAACGTATTTGCGTGTCCAACAGCTGTTAAGAACTGAGTGCTCGAGTCAAATAGGTATATTCAATTTGTCTACTAACATATTGTACCTGTAAAATGTACAATAATGTTCTGCATATAAAACCAAAAACGAAAAATGTTGATTCAATGACTGAGGCAAGTTAAAGTTCATCAACAGGTAAAACTTACGGACAATCTTTGGCAATTGAATGATGCTACTATATAAAACCTATACGAATCTCACCTCATTGTATAAATGTTCATGCTCTTTATGTGACAGCTGAGCAGATACACTAGGAAGCCCGAGATCTTGAGGAGCAGGCGGTGGTCTTTCAGCTCTGGCTTCAGCTAGACGTAAAGCAGCTAAACGCCTATTTTCTTGGCGCCAGGAAAGAGCTGTAAAGCTCTCGAAGTAAGAGCCATCAGTATCTTGAACCCTATAAAAAACAAATGTTGAGCATTTCGGTTCTGAACTTTATTATTTTAGAAATAATATTTTCATGTCATAAGGTTGAACGGTGCTATTTTGTCAAATATTTGTAGATTCATCAAATCAGGAGATCAACTTATTACTCAATACGTTAACCTCTCGTACTACTAAGAAGAGTTAATGTAACATGTTTGGATGTGATATATATAAGATTTTTTTATGTCTTGTTTTCACCGCTCACCAGTTCTACGATTTGTGTCAATATGTTATTTCGCTCAAAAAGGAGAAATCCTTCTTCATTTTCTCGCGCGAGACATTGGGCGACAAAGTAAACATTATTATAGGTAACAAGGAGTATAAGGTTGCGGAGGCAGGCCGAGAAAGGGAATTGAAGAAGGTGCGGGCTTTCGCCTCTTCTATATCAAGCTGCCTGCCAATAAATGAGAACAGAAGTGAGACATATAAAGTTTGGAAGGTAAAGAACTTCTCATCGGAGACGTCTCGGTAATACTCGCCAAGATATTTGCCGTGAGTCTGTATGCGATATATAAATTATCTACAAAACGATTGATTAATGTTGACAATAGATTATACGTTTTACAGTGACGGAATGAATCCTTAAAGCACATAGGGACACCATACCCATGTGCTTATAGGCCAGCTCCATAACTTGTGAACACAATACGCAATGTTGATATAATATAACTAAACCTCTTCTAAATTATGAGATAAAAAAGGTATATTATTAATTTAACTAATAGTCTAAATTGTTAAAGCTCACTACGAAAAAAAACTATATAACTCTACTATATAAGTATATTTTTCTTAAAAATACAATGATAAAAGTCGCGAGCGTTTAGTTTTTGTCTGATCCAGTCTATTATAGGTTGGTTCCTGTTCACATTGAGATTATTGTCCTTTATAAAGACAAAATGCCAAAGTTCTTTGTTCCATGCCCCTGCTCAAACATGTTGTTTGCTTTATTTATTTTCCATTCGAATAAGCGTAAATAAAAAAGATAGATTTTGTATCGAAACACTTGAGTAGAAAATATTTTTATACATTTTCGCTTACGCTTTTTGTATAACGTCTATTTAAGGAAAGCTTATAGAGATTTCATCGCAACTTAACAATAACGTTATAAAAAATTTATTAACTATAACTATACTTTAACTATATAAATAATTATATTTAAAAAACACCTTTCATAACAGTGTTTTACATAACAGCTCCAATCATCATCATTCTCCTACCCTTATTCCACTCGATGTGGGGTCGGCACAACATGTTACAAACATGTTGTCACATGATTTGGCTGCGTATTTTACGACCGGCTGCCTGCCTGCCGTCAACTTACCTTAGTCGCCTTTTACGACACCTCGTTAAGAAACAGCTAACACAAACACACACACACAACACTAATACACACACAGCTATCAAAAACAGATAACAGCTCCAAATACCAATTAATAAAATTTGAATTTAAGTCCCAAGTTAAAATACAATGAGATTAAACCGTGTAATATAATCTTTCATTAACCTAATTAGAAGTTTATCAGTAGACTTGCGAGGTTTACGTCCAAGCAATGAGGGTATGTTAATATTCTGTATAGATATATATGACTACTTCATACTTCCTCGTTCGCCTACTCTGCTTTGAGATCTTAATTCCTATACCATGTCTATTTCATGTATAATCATTATTCAAATTACTGTCATAACATGTTCTGAATATATAAATGAAGACTTAGGTAACATATATATAACAAATAATTACATGTGAGAATATCGTATGTAACATCCATAGAAAAATCATAAATACGAAAGTTTTTATCATTTTCACGGTTAAACCACTAAATAAATAATGAAATTTGGCACAGTTACACCGGGATAACATCCTATATGTGTGTACAATAAATTCTCCTTTTTTTCGGGAAGTTTAGGTTGCGCGAACTGAGTTGCGAATATCACTAATATTTTTAAACACACTGTTTATAAAGTGAGTACACATAATATAAAATTCATATATTCTGAAATGTACTTCACATATATATACTACATACACTGCGCGAAAGCCCTCTTTCAGGCCCTAGAGAATATTCAGGACCGAATAATCGCATTTCATTATATTTTCGCCACAAGCTGACTTGGAACTCTATGTATTCGTTATAGTTACTACTTTGTGCATATCTTTTGCTTTCAAAGCACGTAGTGATATATAATAATATAATTACCGTGTCCTCTTATGGTCTTACATGGCCATCAACAATTAATTTGTAGCGAAAACGCTGGATCTCTACAAATGAAAAGTGGTTCTTCAAGCAAAGGTTTACATTTGCACTGTACGCATATAAAAATTTGATAAACCATGTAAATATAAAAATATGCTTTCTTATCATCATCTTTTTCCTCAGTTTATTACCCGTAATCTCATACTCGTATATAAAAGTAATAATTTATATTTATACATCTATGCGTAAACTAAATAGCTTTTGACAACAGGGAAGATGTCGCAATTGGCCGAGTTTTGCTCGTTTTTCTTATTCAACACTGTATGTTTTTTATCTGTTCATATTTTAAAGAAACGTGTCAATTATAACAAATAATTGTATGGCCACCGGTTCTTGATAAGTGTACAAAGTTTAAATTAAAAGAATTCGTTAAAATGAATCAAAATTGAGTAAAAAAAAGTCGGTTATACGGTTCATATTAATATAAAGCGTGTAAAGTATGAATATACAAATCGTTAAGATTAATAGTATAATTTATTCTTATTTTATCCGGGCTAGCAATTCCAAAAAACGTTATCTGTAAACACAGTCGCAGCCCGCCCTCGTACCTATCTCAGCGGCTCGCATCACGCATGATGGATGCTCAAATACACCATACCTGCTCTTCACACTTAATTGATTCTTTTGTTCACACAACACTAGTTAAGTTTTATAAGTTTATTTATAGATGTCTTAGCCAATGAATTTGCTAGACATATATGTTTTCTGTGTATATACGTGTACAACAACAGAACCATTTGATTATTAAATTAATATTGTTGTTATATTGTTAAATAGATGATTTTTTTCATTATAGATGCAATTCCTTCTAAAATAAAGGTCTATTTAATATGTAAAATATACATATATAGTTGAATAGTAGCTGTGATAGCCCAGCGACGAGATCGTGCTACTCTATCGAGAAGGTCACGGTTTTAAACCCCGAGCAGGCACCACCGAGTTTTCCTGTTAAAACTTCTTTATCCGATGTTATGCAAGAAAAGTAAGATGTCGCTCCGCAACAAAGTGACACTCTACAAAACTTGCATAAGACCAATAATGTCCTATGCGACCGTTGCGTTTGCGCACGTTTCAAAGTCAGATTGCTCAGGCTCCAAAGACTACAGAACCGATTTATGCGGACAGCCACTGGTTGTCCGTGGTTCATGCGGAACGTTGACCTCCATAGAGACCTCGATCTCCCTACCATTACTCACCTCTTTAAACGTTTTTCGAAATCTTACTTCGAGAAATCTGAGGTACACCCGAACCCCCTGATTTCAGTTGCTTCTACCTACATCCCAGTTAGGTCCGACCATCGAAAATATAGGCGTCCAAAAAGCGTCCTGTATGACCCCGACGATCAAATAACGATCGCCAACACAGAAACACGTAATACACTCACACAGCGTCTTCGCCGGCGAAGACGAGGTCCCAGTTTTCTGACGTGGTTGGTCGTGGCTTCTCGCCACACTCGCAATGACTAATCTAAGTCATACCATGGACCCTCCACCACGCGTCGCCCTAAGCCGTGGTCCGGCCTCACAGGAGGCACCCTTAGGACGACGTTCCCCGACTTAAGTAGAGCTTCTGCGCTCTACTCCCTGCATTTCGCAACTTCGACGATGCTTCTGCGCTCGCCCGTCCCCCCCGGTGACGCTGTAAAAGCCATTAGGGCTAACAGCATACAGTCAGTTCGAAAAAAAAAAAACCTGTTAAATCTTGTGTTTCTAATACGATAAGTGCGATTTATCACGGTACCTAAACTGAATTTTAGTTTCTTTCTTTTCGTACTCTGAAGTGTTTTTAAGTGAGTCGCATTGGGATCGCTAACATACTTTATAAATAAGAGTGAGTAAAACACGTTTGGAATTCAGTTTAGGTTGTAATTCGGCAACGTTTTAAACTGTGCGTCTTAAACACCTCATGATATAAAAAAGGGAATAATTCAGTATAGGTCTGCAATTGAGTCGCATTAAGAGTTCATGGTAAGCCTGCTGCATGGTATCTTTGAAGAATTCTGGGGATATGTGTAACCTACCGTTTGTAGGCCGTGGTAGGTCTTAGCTCAAACATTTTTCTGCAAATACGGACAGAGGAGGCCTATGTTGGGCTGTGGCAAAGTAACATATAGCTTATAATTCTGTTTCTATAAATATAAATAGTTCTGTTATATATAGTTTCGGAGCTATCCGGTGTCCTAATTCATAAGCTCACTACGTATCGATAACCCTATGGGAACTGCGGAGAGTGCGCCAATGCGTATCTCTTTCGTAGTTCTCCAGTATCTTTCCAACTTAATAATATAAAAACCAGAAACAGTGTGAAAACATAATATTCAATGGTTGTCGTGTGTTTTGTGCTAGAAAGTCAACTAGCTTATCGTAGTATCGTAGGATAGTTTATAAGATACGATCAAAGTGTAAGTAAGTAATGTTTAAACTAAGAATGAGATCTCACCAATATTTTACATACATATATACATACATATTATATAACAAGTCAAGATAACGTAAAGGATGTCTGTCTGTATCTTATCAATTTTTTCAAAATCTACTGTACAGATTTTTGTGCGGTTTTAAGATAGTGCAATTCTCAATGAAGGTTTATGTTAATAGTACATTCTCTAGAATGCCTGACTCGATTTCGGTGTAATTTTCACTTGATAATATGGGAGGCTGTAGAGCAACATATAGGCTTTTTGTGAAATTCCCAGTTGGTGACTTACGCGGGAGAAATTTTCTGATACACTAATATCTATGCGGGCGTATCCACGGTCTCAACTAATGAAATTGTAATTTTCAAGCAAGAATAATTATTTCTTATCCGGCATTATCTGTGGATATAATATCCACTGGCTTTATCGCGGTATCAAACATGATGAAGGTTGAGATAAGTGAATATTGTCATAATATGTTACATGCCACCTGTTTCACGAGTAATTGAATATTTTGTTTACAATATACTCCACCTATCTGTATGGTAAGTACATAATAATTTACATTTTGATATAAGTGATACGGCGAATCGCTATCATGGTGTTGGTATAGATCTATATATTAGGCCCTTACATATGAAATTGGCGTTTTGTCGTACTGGCCACTTTGATCTCAAATATTACCTTTATGGTTAGGAATTCCAAATTCAAATTCATACAGCTATTTACTCATGCATTTGCGTTTCAAACATCTTAATTCATATGTTTCTTTTCTTTTGTTTTTTTCTGTGTGTCACTCTGTTTACAAAATGGAAAACATGAAATATCGCGTTATTTACGAGTATGAGTTCCACCGTGGCACCAGTGCTGCAGAAACGGCTCGAAGGATTAATGATGTGTATGGTGACGGTGTCGCAAAAGAAAACACAGTGCGTTTTTGGTTTCAACGTTTTCGTTCTGGAAATTTCGACCTGCAGAACAAGCCTCGTGGACGGCCGGAGACCAAAGTTGATAATGAAGAATTGAAGGCTATTGTGGAAGCGGATCCATCGCAAACCACGTCCGAGTTAGCTGCAGGCTCCGGTGTTAGTGATAAAACTATTCTAATCCACTTGAAGCAAATTGGGAAGGTGAAAAAGTTTGAAAGGTGGGTACCTCATGAATTGAGTGAAGCAAACCGACAAACGCGCGTCTACTGCTGCGTTACGCTACTCAACCGGCACAATAATGAAGGAATTTTAAATCGAATCATTACCTGTGATGAAAAGTGGATCCTCTACGATAATCGGAAGCGCTCATCGCAATGGCTGAATTAGCCAAATCCTGCCCTAAGCGAAAATTGACTAAAAAAAAGTTGCTTGTAGGTGTTTGGTGAACTAGTGCCGGTGTCGTTCACTACAGCTTTCTTAAATCTGGCCAGACGATTACGGCAGATATCTATTGTCAGCAACTGCAAACCATGATGGAAAAGCTAGCTGCTAAACAACCGAGGCTGGTCAATCGCTTTAGGCCACTGCTGCTTCAGGACAACGTTAGACCACACACTGCACAACAGACGGCTACCAAATCAGAGGAGCTTCAATTAGAATGTCTTAGACATCCACCATACTCTCCGGACCTTGCTGCAACAGATTACCATTTTTTTCGCAATTTGGATAACTACTTGCAAGGAAAAAAATTCAACTCCGATGGGGCAGTCCGAACCGCCTGCAAAGATTTTATTGATTCCCGCCCGAATGGTTTTTTTAGTAAGGGGATCAATGAACTACCTATGAGATGGCAAAAGTGCATACATAGCAATGGTACATACTTTGATTAATTAAATATATTTCATTAAAAAAAACGACTTTATGTTCCTCCCATAGAAAACGCCAATTTCATATGTAAGGACCTAATATTATGTTCTATATATTCCTCATGCAGTCAATATTGTCTATGGTAGAGTTTAAACATTCGTTATTTATACTTATTATTATACTCAAGTATTATACATATGTGATAGAAGAGACATATAATAACGATTCCCTAAAAATGGACCCATATTTTAATAATAATATTGATAACAAAGTCATTATAATACAGATGAAGATATAATACGAACTTAACATTTGTCTCGACCGTGTAGAGAGATTAAACTTTCTAAAAATAACAGCAAAGTATTCCAGAGTTTTAGATATACCAAACATAAAATTAAAATCATGTTACATAAACACTCGTTGCTTTGATAGATAAAAAGATCGTAAATGTTTCAACAATATTCAGGGATTGTATATATTTTATCTGTTGACGTAGCGGCGAATCGTCTGGTAAGCTATTAGTGTGGATATTCAAGGAATGTAAAAATATAAGTCGTGTGTTACTCACAAGAATATTCGCTCAAGTTGCTTAAGTCAGTAAAATCACTCAAGTTGTTTAACAGGAAAAGCATCTCCAATGACACTATTTGGTGTAGACCAGTGGGGAAATTTGATTGTTGAATATCGATGTGACACAAATATACCATTTCGAGTTACCCCTTTCGCTACGGGACGTTGTTACGCAATGGTAGATTTCGGTGCCAAATTAAACGAAAATTGTCTTAAATAAATAATTTTAATATTAAAAGTTATATATGTTACATAGGGGATATAAGAAAAGGTCAGTCAGGGGACAAAAAAGGTTAAGGGACACTATCTAGAAGAACTGGGTTTGATAAAATTTAAGTTACCCAATAGATTAATAGTTTTATAGATAACTAATTGTACGCGCGATTTCGATCTCGCGAATTAAAACGTTCAAGTACCCGTAATAACACAATACATGTTTTCCCCTGATCAGAAAAGAAAAACGGGAAATTTTTCTTTTCTTCTATATTACTTCGATGCATAAGTGTTAATTCTGGCAATATCATAAATAGGAATCCAGCGAAAACGTAGCAGCCTACTGTACTGTTGAGGATTGCATAGATGATAAGAATGCGTGGATATAGCTAGTTTTCGTGGATACAGCTACTGTAAAAGGTAGTAAGGCCTATATGTAGCTAGTAATAAGAATTATATTTTAAAAGAGCACCCGCCGATTATATTGCTTCCTCTATTCGCTAGGAACAGCTTTCCGATCCAGCAGTATAGTTGTAGATTCAAAAGCTTGTTAACAAGTTTACTTGATTAACGTATACTTTGAATTTATAATATTAGTACGATAAAGTTAAATACGGGTTTATAACAGTCAATAAAACCTCATTTCAATTTAACTTAGTCGTATATTTTATGAGCACATATGTAAACACGTACGTATTAAACTAGCCGATCTGCCCCGAACTGGATTTATTGACTCAACCCCTCTAATGAAAGCGAACTAAGTTGTAATTTTACAGTTTATAGTTTGACGAACAGTAACTCTACCGCAAGTTATTTATTTATTCATGTGTTGTATTAGAGGAACTGTATTATGTGAGATGTGCTAGCCCAGCGGTAAGACCATGTCTCATTAGAGAGGGTTCATGGTTTCAAACCCCAAGCGCGCACCAATGAATTTTTCTGTTAAAAAAAGTATGTGTCTTATCACACGTATTGTATGTGTTTTTTGATGAACTAGACACATAGTGAGGAAACTTGCATACCTGTAGATGATTCTGGGAATATATGTACCTACCAATCCGCAATGGAACAGCGTGGGCCTTATCGTGGCTCGAATTCTTCAAAACTGGGGAAAGGAGCATTACTTTAGCATATATCTGCTAGTTTACGCAGCGCAGGCGACCAAAGCTCCCAGCAAGCAAGTTTTTTAACAACTATCGATCTCTTCAACACAATTTACATAATTCCGATCTGCACTATATACCTAAACCATCCGGAAGTATTGCACTATCTTTTGGTGGAAACCGCACAAAAATCCGTTCAGTAGATTTTGAGAAAATCGATTACATACAGACAGACAGCTTTTTGGGACTTTATTTTATAATAAGTATAGATTTACTGAGCGCTTTCCGGTGAACTCTGTAAAATTCCTGAGATATGATAAGCTGCAGCATGCTGGGCCTACTTCCAACCTTTGTCTTCATAAGAAAAAGAGACCTTTGCCCACCATTAGGATGGTAATGGTAACTGTTGTATTATTTTATTTGATATGATTGATATGAGAAATATTACTTTTTACGCGCTTAATATTAGTTCCGCATGATCTACGTATGTATGATTATATAGGTGTAATAGTACGTAAAAGAAACTGACTACCCGTCTGTAGCCGACAGGCGTCCATAAACTTCAATAATAATAATGTATGTTTTTATGTAACCGCCTCCTTTGAACTCAATTTTGACCAAATTTGAGATTTCATTCAAATTTTGTACATTTAACAAGGACCGGTGAATAACGAGAAGTATTAGTATTATTGTGAACAAAGCATGGGGCATTTTATAGAAAACTTATACATGCTTCGGTAGTTTAAGCCCGTGGTCATTTGGACAACTTGTCAATCGTTGGACAGTCACAACTTTTATACTCAATAGTCTGTAAAATTTGCCAATATCGAATAATATCGAATTTACGCGAATGCTATGTTAGATGTAACTTGTTTACCGACCACAAAAGGTTTTGTCTTTTATTCCAACCTAGTATAATTCAGTTGTGACAACCGTTATCTTTGTCACGGTTGACATGTTTCACTTTAGCATAATCTGGTAGGCGACACAACTCAAAATGTAAATAATTTTTTGTTTACAATTTCATCATATTCCATTCATTTCAGAGTTACCCTAAAAGGTTTATTGTGAACAAGTTTATTTATTGGGGCATATGTAAAGCTCTACAGATCTACTATGATTACAGAAAGTATAAGGAATTATTTAAAGTTCAGCAGCAACACAATAGAATAGCAATAATAAACTAAGCTGGTCATCAGAGCACCATCAGTTCAATGTGATATGGTGTGGGTAATATTAGGATTATCATCATCCTCCTGCCCTTAGCCCATGGCACTACATGTTGTATACATTGTATTACATGTTTTGGCTAGTTATTTTACGACGGGCCGCCTGCCTAACGTCAACTTACCCTAGTCACCTTTTACGACACCTTGGTAAGAAATGGGGGTGGTCTATTCTACTCAGCGAGCCAGGATACCACACGGCGGGATATTAGGATAGGGGCCAATTATATACCATAATTATTTTTAAAAAATAAAAATTATTTGATACGTCTTAGGTTCCCCGACTGGCCTACGATTGTATTAAAAAATCGTCAAACCTCACATAAAAAAACGCATTTTAATACACACGCACGCACGCATGCACATAATCACACCGTATATAATCTAAAGATACAGAGAGAAAGGAAAAGTGGTATAGCCGAGAGCATTCCACTTTTTTTCTTGTTAAATTCTACCAATCGAACAATCTAGTTTCATCGCAACTTACGTTCAAAAACATCGTTCTAGAAGGCGTAGAAGTAGATGAGTTTAAATTTAAAAAAGACTGTCAATATTCCATTAAAAGTTAATAGTATTACATTATAGCTATCAACATTTTCATTAAACCGTAAATGCATTAACCCTGTCAAACTACACGTGTGTTAAATTTGATATGACATACTGAGGCTATACTTTATTTTATTAAGCTTGTTATTTAGGTTCAGCAATCAGGAAAGCTCTATTAGTCTTATCTATATTTTAGGACAAGTGAATGAAACAAAAGAATAGAGAATAACTATATATTTCGTTGGAACTTAATATATTTTATCTTTTAATATCTTTATAACTTTTCTATCTTTACTCGAAATGACTCTACTGCCAGTTCGGAAATGCTGTCACCTGCTGAGAAGAACTGGTAAGAAACTCAACAGTTGCTCTTTTAAGAAATGAAGATTTACAATAATATCAAAACAAAGGACTATTCTCTCTCTAAAGGTTATTTCGTTACATCAAACCAACAACATCATAATAATTCACTTATTGGAACTAAGTGAATTATACAATCCTCATTATATTCACAAACGACTCGAATAGTCACCTTAATAATATTTAACAACTCTCTTTATATTACAGTACAATAAGACATTTGAATTACGTCAGTTAATTACCATTATTTCTCAATGATTTATCTATCGACATCTATTCGACACGTGAACTAGTTCTAGGTTGATCAGAACATCACATCATTTTTAGGTATAAGTAAATAACACTATACTTATCTTAATCTCGCCACAACTACTTCACTTAAAAATGCTTATGAACAACTTTACTCGGCCAGACCTCCAGAGATACTGCCTATGTTTACAACTGTTAACTATTTTTTTCAAATCTCCCCTATTCGGTTGTGAGAAACATTTCCCTTAAAAAAACAGAATTGCCTAACGGCAATTCTCAGTAAACATACCAAAACAATAGTTTTAAAGCGAACCCTGTGCCAGTACCATTTTTTGTCTTCGTTTTTTATTTAGGCGTTTGTATTGCAACGCCGCTTTCTAAACAGATGTTTTAATTTTTATGACCCTTTACAAATAATAAAATCAAAACAGAGCCAAAATGATGTTTTGAAGTAAAAATTAACAAAGCTTGTTAATTTTTGTTAGAAATAAGAATGATATTTTTACATTAATTCCTTATATTATAACACGGCCATACTGACAAGTACTTCGTTCTCGAAGTACATAGGGAAACCCCTTAGCAGTTTGTATAGAGTCATATTACATTAAGATTAAAGATTCTTATTTTATAATTGGATAATTTAAACTTATCTCTTAAACCCGAAATGTAGATCCGTACATACATAGAGCTTAGAAATGCATTAATTACATTACATTTTCATCTCTAACTGTACTAAGATTATCAAAACATTTGTCAAAGGTATTACAAGTAATACTACTCCTTCATTATCTAATTTTATCCACAATATCAAGATACATAGAACTTATAAGCCAAATTACTTTTAGCAAACTTGTGGTATTGCAAAACAAAATATTCAGTTTTCATTAAACATTTATCAAATCGTATATAGAAATGTTTTTATCAAAACACATTAAATCCATCATCCATTACAACATGGCGAATATATTTGACCAAGTCTTCTCTTTCCAAATCTTAACAGTTTTCAATAACAGTAACGTTAACAGACATGTATTGTATTATTATTAATACTATTCCCAATTTACGACAATTTTAAACTACAAATATACTATTCCAATTTCCCCACAGTGCTACACGTGTCTTGTCAGCTCAGTCACTTAGCATCGGTGAATCTCAATCACCAGCCAGAGTAGAAAGGCTGACACTAGACATAGTTACATAAATATACATTTATTATTTATGTCTTAAAGCAACCACAGTGACAAGTACGCCAGTGTACTTCAGGAAAATCATACCTGTCTCAACAGCTTAGTCATTTCGCAGACAGTGAAACTCAATCACTCGCGACCAATGATAGGCTGACACCAGAAATACTTTACATAATCATTAAACAATAAATAGCTGCCGTAGCCGCTGGTCTCAACCACTTGCGCTAGTTAGCCCAGCTATAAACAATACAAAGTTATATAGGTACCACCATACGAGAACAATATTCACTTTTAAGTCTAAGTGAAGTCAATTACAATGTGATTGATATTATATCGTATCTAGGTGAATCTACACAAGAGTAACATTAATAAAATTCCACTGTCTTTTGATTTAATAATCAAAAGACTGGCAATATCTTCTAATGAAGATATTAACTAAAACTATAACTAAACAAAAACTATATCTTTTTGAATTATTATGAAGTTTAAAATGAACAGTAATTGTTCCGAAATTTAAAAAGAGTCATTGTATTCTATGTAACAATGGTATGTCTTTAAATAGATATATATCCCAAATTTATAAAAAAAGTATTTTCTATACTTATTATAGCCTTGTTCCTAATCTGAATTAAATTATAAATGAAATCTTTTATTCTACAAATGTGCTCACATAACAAATACGGATATAAAAAACTAAACTTAATTTTATTTATCAAAAACGTGTGTAGCACAGTGCTCAATAGATTTATAACTCAGTATAATACTGTGTTCCTAGACAATAACCACACAGCCACAAGAACTGATTTTTAGCTAAAGCCTCGTAAGTTACGTCACGAACAACAACTGATTGAACTGACTACGGCCAGTGCTACTAAGTGTCCGTTATATATTCGTTTATTTATTTATTGAAATATACTAAATGTGATTATGCTAACTTTAAATTTGTATATAAAAATAATTATGAGTAATATTATATAAAATTAACAAACTACACACTAAAAAGTAATTCGCTACTAAATTCTGAAATAGTTATTGCCTTTCCAATTCTTCAATAATTTCCTAAACGAAAGCTTAGACTTATAACATTTTATTAAATGTTATGAATATGCAAAATTTGAAAATATCATATGTCAATATGTATTTATTTATTATTGTCCACGTCTATTATGTTTTCTAACGTATTTTACTTAATATTGGTTGCAAATTATTTCCAGCAGTGGTTTTTTTTTTCATTTATATCACATAAATTACTCAACAGCACCTATACCTACATATAACAAGTAAACATGCTATGCGATACACTAGCGTTACTTTTTGCGTTACGTTACAAGCTTTGTGGCTACTATCACTTATCATTAAACGTCCATTATCATATTAAGTACTCTTTTAAATTCGACTAAGTTCTTTTCCTTTTTTCTTACATATATACTTATTTTGGATTCGATTACGAACCGCTCTCATTGTGGTAACAATTTGTCACAGCCAGTAAATTTCATAAACCATTTAACTACAATGAGCTTCAATTCAACTAACATTCATAATGTAATAGGGAATATAATACTGAATGTCCTGAAATCAACATTAGTTGATAAAAATGAGGCCTTAATACATATAATAAACCTATGAAAACCAAAACAAAACCGAAATTTACACTAAATACAAACATAAATTCAGCTATTTTTTTATAATATCAATTCACATTATAAGTTTTTTCTTTTCGTTTGTGTACCTTAAAATCATGCCTTTTTGGTCATAACATATAAAATTCTAAACAAAACATTACTCATACCTACATAACTGAACTTAAGAATATGACAATCATTTACATTCATTTATATAAATTACTATTTAACATTACCAGGTTCGTAATTCACGAACAGGTAAACAATCAATATAAGTCAATGTTACCCAAATCCATAAAAGATTTTTTCTTTTTAATAATTTTGATCTGTACTTCTCATACTCATTACTTATATATGGCGGGATTTTAGGCCATATTTCAATATCATCTACAAATCTTTTCAAATAAACAGTCAAAGAATACCTTTATTTCAATTGCTTATATAACTCGGTATTACAAAGCATCTTTTATACGTCGAAGTTTATACGGCGCTATTGCATAACTTGCAAACATTGACTATCAAAACTAATACTATAAAGAGGAAAGATTTGTATGTTTGTGTGTATGTGTGTATGTATATATGTTTGTAATGTTTTCACGCAAAAATACTATGACTATATAGAAAAAATGTTCTACAGTATTATAGAACATATCAATATCCACAAAAAGTCCGCGATACTATATGTCTAACTATTATAGTTATGCCAATATAGCTACTTTTTTTACAAGGTAAAAGCTGATACAAGTGCCGACAATATTCAAACCATTTTGTTCATATCTCTATATCTTATCACATTAAATGATAATTTATTAAAAACTGTTTCAATACCTGTACTAATACTGTACTGTAATACTTTTAAATTATTAAAATCCGACCTCCCCATCAAAAGATATAACGAATTTAGAATGTAAATCGAAAGAAAATAATGTCATAACAAATTCATTGTAGCGACCGTTATAACAGAGCCTGCATTTGGTGAGTTAGCTCTTATTCCAAGAATACTAATGATACCCATTTTTTATAATAAAATAATCTACAAATAAATCTATAGTCTGACTTCGTAGACTTTCCACGAGATCGGTATGGACCCGGGTGAAACCACGGGGCATTGCTAGTCAAGTGTAAAACAACGTCAAAGTTTTCGGTCGATTTTTGCTATTTTTTTTTTTGATGCATTTCAAATTTCGGTGTAGTTTTCACTATTCGTTCAATGTATACATTTGTGTTTCGGAATCTACCTAAAATAACTATTGCGATCAAAACTAGATTTGGTTACTGATGCTTGTCTTGATTGATTTAATGTTACTTTTTCCGTCACGTAAAAATGTACTTACATGACATTTTCTTCTTGCTCGTAACGAAAACGATATTTACGAATTTATTAATAAGTTTGAACAAAATACTGTTGTAATATTAAATTATCTTATAAAAAGTAAATTGACATTTATACTTATAAATGTCACGTCTAACAATATGTTTTCTATTTCACTCTGTTTTAAATTACTCAATGCGTTTTCTCTCCTTGCAACGCTTAATTAATATGAAACGTTAAGGATGATAAATTGGACTTTCAATAATTTTAAACATATTATTACTTTTTTTTTCGGTACAGAAATATTCAAACTTTTACTATTTCACTTACTTAAAAAAAAATATATTTATAAACTAAGATGACGATATTTTTTTTTTTTCCTAAAACTGCTAAAACTATTCCATTTCATTGAAATTTTACATCTGTGTCTACTTATTTTCTCAAACTTATTCAGAAATTCCCTTTTTTTTTTGTTCGAAACATGAAATCTGTGCAACAACAGAATCCTATGAGGAGAAAGTTTATTTAAATAAACGATGTAAATGTTGTGACATTATTTATGGCATTAATTTTTCTAATTTATCCGCTCGGTCATACTGACTTCATATTTAACATGGTTTTTAAAAAAATCTTTTCTTTTCTTTTTCTTTTATTGTAAACATTACAATCAATTTCCTTCAAATTGGCACGAGCATTTAATAAGGGATTTTGTGACATACATAGCTAAATGTATTTCCAAATATACCAATACTGGTAACCTAACAAATATTTAATTTTAAAACCTTCATATTAATCGTATCAACTATCTATATTATACTACGAAAAATTCAGATCGACCCAACCAGGTGTCAAATCCAGAACCACTAGCACAATATGAATCTTGTACTAGCCACTGAGCCACATAGTTCAAAATAATCAGAGATATTAATAGATTCAAAAAGTTTCATCTTTTAGCTCTGTACCGGAAAATGATTTAGATATTGGTAATTCCTATTGAAGTGATCACTAAACCACGGCTATTTACAGACATTTTTATACGAAAGAAGTATAAAATGATGTAAAAATATGCTGATTACAAATAACTCATCTTACGATAAATATATATATGTTTTGTTTATAAGCAAAAATGAGCTAATTATTTCGAGGTTAAAATTAAATTAGACCACTTCTTTGAAAATATTTAAAGATGCTTTGCAAAATAATTGCAATGACCACTTTCAAAACAACGTTGTAAGCATACAAAACAAATTCTTCCCACAAAAACTTAAATCAATATTAGTCGTATTATCAAATATATGACTTATTACCATATTGTGCATTTGTTACCAAATTCTTTCGCAGATTTTCTAGTGCTCTGTAATTTCTGCTACATCTCAAAATACGAAGTTCATCATTGGCATCTCACATAAACTGAAGCGGTATTTCTTTGCAGACTTCGTAAAACTCTGCAATCTCATCTGCTGCATAACATAACATCATCATCATATTAGATGAAACGGTACGCCTCACATATTCGTAGATGTGTCCTGAAACATTTTAATTAATATATTAGCTAAATTCTAGTGGGCTATTGTGGGTCATGCCACACTTCTGATGTTAAATTTGATATGACATACTGAGGCTATACTTTATTTTATTAAGCTTGTTATTTAGGTTCAGCAATCAGGAAAGCTCTATTAGTCTTATCTATATTTTAGGACAAGTGAATGAAACAAAAGAATAGAGAATAACTATATATTTCGTTGGAACTTAATATATTTTATCTTTTAATATCTTTATAACTTTTCTATCTTTACTCGAAATGACTCTACTGCCAGTTCGGAAATGCTGTCACCTGCTGAGAAGAACTGGTAAGAAACTCAACAGTTGCTCTTTTAAGAAATGAAGATTTACAATAATATCAAAACAAAGGACTATTCTCTCTCTAAAGGTTATTTCGTTACATCAAACCAACAACATCATAATAATTCACTTATTGGAACTAAGTGAATTATACAATCCTCATTATATTCACAAACGACTCGAATAGTCACCTTAATAATATTTAACAACTCTCTTTATATTACAGTACAATAAGACATTTGAATTACGTCAGTTAATTACCATTATTTCTCAATGATTTATCTATCGACATCTATTCGACACGTGAACTAGTTCTAGGTTGATCAGAACATCACATCATTTTTAGGTATAAGTAAATAACACTATACTTATCTTAATCTCGCCACAACTACTTCACTTAAAAATGCTTATGAACAACTTTACTCGGCCAGACCTCCAGAGATACTGCCTATGTTTACAACTGTTAACTATTTTTTTCAAATCTCCCCTATTCGGTTGTGAGAAACATTTCCCTTAAAAAAACAGAATTGCCTAACGGCAATTCTCAGTAAACATACCAAAACAATAGTTTTAAAGCGAACCCTGTGCCAGTACCATTTTTTGTCTTCGTTTTTTATTTAGGCGTTTGTATTGCAACGCCGCTTTCTAAACAGATGTTTTAATTTTTATGACCCTTTACAAATAATAAAATCAAAACAGAGCCAAAATGATGTTTTGAAGTAAAAATTAACAAAGCTTGTTAATTTTTGTTAGAAATAAGAATGATATTTTTACATTAATTCCTTATATTATAACACGTGCATAGATCGTAAATGTCAGAACCTTTAAATAACCATGTTATACCGCAATAACATCGTTAACGAACCGACATACGGCTTTAGTGGCTACCTGAGTGAATAAATAAACTTTATTAAGGTGGAACTGTGAAATAATTTAATTTTGCACGAGTATCATATAGTTGGAGCGGTCCCCCATAATTGTTCCTGATAGGGATATGAAGCAATCACAAAGTGTACTGTCCAGGAGCAACATAAATTTTATATAGAATCTATGAGCACGTTAGGGTCTGCGCGTACTTTGATTTAGAAATTTATTTTTAATTATTTTTAATAAATGACAATGAAATCATTAATATTCAATCAAACGATAAGTTTTCAGATATCTCTCACTTAGTGCAATATATAACATTGATTCAACTGAATTGAAGTACAGAATAATTATATTATAGTACATACCCCTAATAACCTGGCTATTTTGTGTGTGGCTATTTTTTATAATTATTTTGCTATAATCCGCGATACAGTAAATAGAAAATATATGTGTTTAATGTCCACCACTTCCACCACAATACAACAATCGTTTCGCCCCGCAAACGGGGGTTGCGTGGCGAAACAATTGTTGAGTTTGTGATAGTGAGCCTGTGTAGTGCTTGTGTATTGTTATGGAAGTGGTGGAGGTTTGTGCATGTGTTTTTACGAATCCTGCACGTATCGGGTATGAAAATACGGATAGTCCACTATACATTAAACATATATATATATTTTCTATTTACTGTATCGCGGATTATAACAAAATAATTTTATTATTACTTTAGACCAACCCCATTTTTTATCGAGGTGTCGTAAAAGCCGACTAAGATAAGTTGACGTAAGGCAGGCGGCCAGTCGTAAAATACGTAGTCACATGTTCAAACATGTCGTATGACAACATGTTTGAAGATGTCGTGCCGACCCCACTTATAGTGGGATAAGAGCAGGAGGATGATGAGTACATACCCCTAATAGATTAATAAATCGAGCGGCGAAAGAAAAATAGTCTGCTCGTGTCCTTATTTAGTAATTGAAGCGTCGACGCAGGCTTTCACAAACTTTGAGCGCTCGCTGAATTTAAATGCTTTCCCTCGTAATAAAAAAAAGACAAAAACAAAAAGTTTACGTAAACGTATTTCACTGTTCTAGGTTCGGGTATGTAAGCTATAGTAAAGGACCATCAATTGTTTTTTATAATATTAACTTGGTGATTACAAAAGAAGTTAATAATTTTCCATTAAAATGTTAACGTCGTAAAACGATTAGAAATCTTTAATCATTCGGTGAAATTAAAATGATTTAGTTCTATGTCTATTATTTGAAACAAAACCAAACCTCAAAATAAAAATGTTCTTCGTTTGTATAGTTTCTTTAGTTGCTATATATTTGATGAAGTCACTATCACTCGAGATTGGTCTGTCACAAACTTATTACACACAAAAAATATAAGGAATAATAAAAAGTATCAAACTCCAACGGACAAATTGAGTAATTTGACAATAGGCCGCCCGCTGTTCCGTATTACATTCTGTTTATCGACACCCATTAACCCAAATTAAACATTCACTTTATTGTCAATAATGTTTTGTTTTTGTTTTAACGGTAAAAAAAAGTGTCGTATACCTTGACATAAGAAGAAAGTAAATGATTTCCATAGTAGTAGTAGTTAATTAAAATTATACATTTATCGTGAATGTATCACACAAGAGCTGTGATAGCCTAGCGGTGAGACCGTGCGACTCTTTCGAGGGGAACACGAGTTCAAACCCGGGCAGGCACCAATGAGTTTTTCTATTAAAACTTATGTGTCTAATTGATAATTGCAATTTATCACACGCTTTTCGGTGAAGGAAAACATCGTGAGGAAACCTGCATATCTCCAGAGAATTCTAGGGATATGTGTAACCTACCAATCCGCATTGGAGCAGCGTGGTAGGTCTTAGCTCCAATCCTTCTCTCCAATAACGGAGAGAGGAGGCCTTAGCTCAGCAGTGGGCATAACAACGGGCTGTTACTTTACTATCCCACAGTTACGTCATGTACGAGTATGTACTTAATCCGAAGTCACTTTATGTGAAAGAAGTGTATTCACTTATTTATATTCACTTGAACGCATGGAAGTTAATTAAATAATTAGTTTATTAAATTAATTGTATTCATTGTATTAAAAATTAATTGTATTCACTTGTATTTAGTCATTTTAAGACAATAACTAGTTATTTATAGTTATCCCAATTAATGAATTGAACTAACTAAAATTCTTATTTTAAATAATAAAGCAAATATAATAATAATATAATATTCAGCGATTTGTTACTTATCAGACAAACAAACGTGAGGCGGATCCGGTTATTGACGTGTTAATACACGGGGTACGAACTTCAATTGATTTGCAATTCCCCTCAGAACAAGGCAATATCCTTCGACGACTGTAATTTCCCCCATATCATTATTTGTCCTGATAGTCTGTACTTAGGACGTCTCCTTTTAACGCATACAAAGCTTAACTTAGCGGTCTTTTGTACTAAAATTAAGAAGTAAACAGAAAAATTTCCTAAATAAGTTTATTTTATGAAATCTAAATTTTTTTGTTGCATTGCATGTCTATAAAATAATTAACAACTTTAAAATAGGTACCTTGCAATTTAACAAAGTTGTTATACTAGAGTAGGCCAACCAGTATCCTTCGAGAATAACAAGAAAAGAAATGAGACTAATTATCTGTCTCCTTCTTTTATGTATGATTGGATAAAGATAAGTATATGAGTTTTGTCTGTTTCTTTCATTATTTGTTGTGACACTCTCACTTAAAGGCCTGTCTCTACTCTATGAAATTTAACACATATGACGTATGCCATTAATGTATAAAAGTACCTACTATTTTTGTTTACAATCGCTAGGAACGATGCATAAACAAACATGAAATTAAAAGCTTATATGTTCATATATGTCTTAGATGAATATCATAGAATTATTAAATGAATATTTTCTTTAAACCAAGTACATTTGTACAACAAGCCCAAAAAAAGGTAGCAGGAAACCACAGTTGAAACTGTGGCTTCCTGCTACCTTTTTATTACGTAGCGTGGAAATTTACTGAAAAGACCCATGTTTAACAGTAGAAGTCAAGTGGTTGTGGAGAAAAGAACGTATATTGGGATCGACAACTTTATAAAAGTTCTTTACAGAAAAGAGGGAACGACAACCTTATAATGACTACATAAAATACTAAGAAAAATAAACTGCATAAGCAAGATCATATTGGAGCGGCATTTCAATCAGAGTTGCAGACATTTACAATCATCTCACTAAAAACATCAACAAAATATATTATTCACATACTCTGATGTTTTAAGAAGCTTACAAGTTGTGTTAACATACTTATATGTAATATTTATACAGCTTTCAAAGCCTTTTAAAGAAGCGTAATTGAGTAAGTTTTTTACAATTCTTTCAGAGCTACGAAATTCTACGTACAACCTTTTTGAAGAGCTTGTAAATGTAGTACTGAAATGTTTATTACTTAAAAAAACCCCTCATTGCCTTGATTCAATTTATGAATTTGATATAATGTGATCAAGTGTATTTTTACATTACTTGCTGAAAAATTTATAGAATTAGGAGTTACATAGCAGAGGTCCATAACACAAAAGTAATGAAAATTTTATTTTGCTATAATCCGCGATTAAAGAAAATATAGCTTGCCTGTTGGTGCAGTTGGTAGTTACCCTGCATTCATCTCCGTGGGTCGCGGATTTGATTCCCGCCCAGAGCCAACATTTTATGTTTACAATTTATTGCTCTTCGAGTCTTAGTGTGTGTTTTTGAATCTAAGTATGTAATATTACCATACGCTTCATATTGCCCACACGATATGTCCGACGCAGAAGCTTTCAATATCAATCGGCTCCCTGATACCCATATATGTAATGCTAAGTGTACCATTCGTTCTCATACCTGATACACGCAGAATTTGTAAAAAAATCGTGCCAATCAAATAAAAATACTCGAACACTGCGCCCCGTGACCGAAGCGTCATCAGGTGGTAGACGTGTGATGGAGTGTTGAATTATATATGTGGCGGGTAGTACATCACTTTTTACGAATTCTGCACCTATCAGGTATGAATTTTCAACTTACCCCGAATTAACGGAGTTATCTACTTCCGGCCAGGACAGGCGCCGTTTACAAAACGCCATAGTAGGCTTCTCGGGTGGTTGTTGTTGTTTGGGAACCCGTAAAGAGCCACCGCGACGAGGCGCAGCTGCCGGCGCCAAGCAGTCCAAAGTGCGACGACGTGCGTTAAGTGCTGAAGCACCTTCCGTAGGTAGAACCCGGGGAAACCCTGAAAAGTTACCAATCTTAATCTCGGGTTTAAACGATTCAAGTTACCGAACGTAAATACAAAAGAATCTACGTGAACATAAAAGAAAAAAAATGAAATAATTGATTATTAAATATATTGGTCATCAAATATTTTTAATATATATCTGTTTCTCCCATTTACTGTTAACATTGACATTAACATTTACTTGTGTTATGGATGTAAGACAACTGGTAAATAAGTAAATATATAATTTTAAATAAATACCTATATACATAAATACAGCTAGATTCAATGAACCAATGAATGTCATTTGAGAAAATCTTGGCCTTCGGCGGAAATCATACCCGCGACCAGCGAAAATGAAGTCATTGCTACCTACATTATCATGCCGATCATATTTTTAAACAGCAAAAAAAATCTTTTTGTCAAATTTATGCTTTTTCTGAAGTATCCTGGTCATACCAAGTTGATAATCGAAAATCCCTAATGAATCTCCTATTAAATTAGTATTTACATTTACCTACGTACATATGTTAGCCATAGGTGGAGTTCACACCATCCCTATTTTCCAAGAAACAGGTTCACAATAAATTAGGCAGCAATCATTTGGTTTGAAAGTGCTAAAGAAGCATATATTTTCCGTGAAAAGACTGTTAATACATCACATATATTTCCTTAAAAACTACTTATACGTCATATGATATGTATGCTAGAATAATAATTAGATCAGATCTGGTTGATTATTATAGTACGAACAAAACAAACGTAATTATAAAATCAACACCGAGCACGCATTATTTAATATTTTACGATAGTTCTTTTATACATAATAATATTATATTTTTAATGTAGCTTATGACGTTATATTATCTCGCAACGAAACTAAAGTATTAACACAAAATTTGGAAAGCTTATAAAGTGTGATATTCTATTAAATACTATTAGTAACTTGAGCAGTGAATATAATGGTTCATTTTTTTAATGAATAATAGACTATTTTCCCAAAAAAACAACGCAAACTTTCAAAACTAAGGATATATTTATATTTTTTTGCAAATTCTGGGGCATTAACTTAGTATCAACCTTGTTAATATTACATATTAACTTCCTCAACGCCCTTTCCATTACCGGTTTAATGTAGGAGATTATCCTTAGCTTTGCTGATTGTCTTCTATAAATACGATGTCCAATTCATTCTGTTATCAGTCACTTCTCATCTGAACAACACAAACGACAATGTTCAAGCTAGTAGTATTATGTGCAACGCTAGCTGCGGCGGTAGCCGACCCTTCGGCAGTGATAGCATCCCTTCCATACTCCAATAATATCATCGTTCCAGCGGCAGCACCAGCAGTATACACTAGTCAACCGAGCAGCTTGGTGTACTCGTCGCCTGTACTCTCCACGTCACTATCTTACCCTGGATATGCTCATTTAATTAAGAAACGGTCAGCCCCGGTCATCAGCAGCTACATCGCACCTTCGACCTACGTTGCATCTTCTCCTCTGGTCAGGACATACACAGCTCCTATTGCCAGCTCATATGTGGCTCCTTTGGCCACAACATACGCTGCCCCCCTGGCGGCTACCTACTCGTCACCTTTGTACACCACCGCACATCTTATTAAGAAGAGATCTGCACCGCTTATCGTGCCTTCCACTTACGTAGCACCTGCTGCTTATGCTGCTAATCCTTTCGTTGCATCAACTTACGTTGCAGCTGGTCCTATTTTATCAACTCCAATCGTTTCTACAGCTCCCATTGCCTATTCACATTTCATCAAGAAACGATCCGCTCCCTTAGCCGTATATGCCGCTCCCGGTTCCTATTCCCACCAGTCAAGATTTGACTATAGCGTCACCTCACCTGCAATTACCTACTCTTCGTATTCATCTCCCTTGATCTACTCATCTCCTGTTTCCCGGGTAATCTAAACGAATTACTACTTTCATAATGTTTGAATTGAAAATTGGCATAACATCTGTGACAAATGGGATAGAAACATTTTTGAGGAATAAAATTGATATAATGGATATCTGTTTTTTATTTTTAGTAATCATTATAGATGACTTGCGTCTTATCCTTGTAAAGTTTTTAGTTTTAATATTAACTATAATCTAAAAATACAATATGTACGGTGAATAGAATACTCACATAATGTAATCCCTGTGAAAATCTTATCACATCGATAATTCTACTTGGTTCTGCTGCTTAAACGCGATAAGCTGGGCTTTAGTGGTTAAAGCCAACTATCACCACAAGGAGGTAACATTCGTTATTAGTCATCGAAATCGTTAATCGCATCAGTGGGGCTTGGTAACAATTGTGAGGTCCATTGCGAGTAGGTAGGTCCACCAGCCGTTTAGGGGAAAGGGTCTTTTATAGATCAGCGCTTGAATAGCAATAGTGATCCGAATCCAAATCTTCCGATTATCGTATTTTTTAGATCAGATATTTTGGGTTTTGGTAAACGTTTTGGCGTCAGTCAAGTGATGTTGATGTGAGTCCTATGACTGATGTTATTGTGTCGCAGGTTTTTCACGATCAAAGTAGACTGGCCCGTTAGCGCAGTGGGTAGTGACCCTGCCTTCAGCGCCGCGGGTCGCGGGTTCGATTGCCGCGGGTCGTGGGATCGATTCCCGCGGGGGCCAACATTTTCTATAAACTTATTTTTCAATATTTGTTGGTTCTTCGGGCCTGGGTGTGTATTTGTATTAAAGTCTGTATTTAAAATTAGTTATGTAGTATATCTACCAGTTGTCCGTCAATCATAACACAAGTATTAAGTTACTTACTTTGGGGACGGACGACCGTGTGTGTAAATGTCCCATATATTTATTTATTTATTTATTATAAAAAACAAAAAAAGTATGCTTTACTCGTCTAATAATACGCTTGAAACAAAAACATACATACAAACATGTAAACCTGAATATACAGGGCACTGAATACACTGGCAACAGACATATTACTTAGGTAAGCCAAGCAGAAACGGTGTTCCCTGATTTTACTGAGAAACACTCACCTATCACACTAGATGGCGGAAAGTATTCAACATTCATTTATTCATTTTTAATTTCGATATATATATATATATATATATATTATATATATATATTATATATATATATTATATATATATATTATATATATATATATAAGAAAAGCTGTGATAGCCTAGCGGTGAGACCGTGCGACTCTCTAGAGACGACATAGATTCAAACCCCGGGCAGGCACCAATTAGTTTTTCTATTAAAACTTATGTGACTAATTAATAATTGCAATTTATCACACGCTTTTCGGTGAAGGAAAACATCGTGAGGAAACCTGCATATCTCTAGAGAATTCTAGGGATGTGTGTAACCTACCAACCCGCATTGGAGCAGCGTGGTAGGTCTTAGCTCCAATCCTTCTCTCCAAAAACGGAGAGAGGAGGCCTTAGCCCAGCAGTGGGCATAGTAACAGGCTGTTACTTTTATATATATATGTATATATATTGGTTATTTTATTGTTGAAAATATATTTTTTATTAGACAGTATTATAATGTTATTATTAAATATTTAGTGATTAAGTTTTAGAACTATTATATACATCTTGTCTATCCAAACCTTGTGAATCCAAGTACGAAAGTTAAGCTTAAGCCTTCCTCTTCAAACAAATAGGACTCTAGAGCTTAGATCGATCACGTTATTCCAGTACAGTCGACAGAGCTCAAATTCTCCCAAGACATTTAATATTTGTCACGATGTTTTCCTTCAAGTGCAGTATTAACTAAGATAGACAAGTTTTAAAATTAATCATAGAAATGATTCAAATATTTATTCTGAGACATAATTATGTTTTTATTTATAGCCACGTCACAGCTTTTTAAATTGTTTATCGTTATTCTACATTTGATATTTAGCCAGAAAAATATGGTCAATATCTTAGTAATTTATAGTTGATCTTATTTTGTATTATCGTAAAGTAAGTATCGCAAACTATCATAACAAATTTCTTTCGATGTTGGAGAAGTATAAATTGAACTTTTTAAGTTAAATAATAAAAGCTTTTTAATTGAACTTCTCTTTATTTATAATAAGGTTAAAAAAAATTATATCACTTTACTTTGAAAGCGCTTTCCTATCTGCGCTGAAATTTAACAAGTACCGTATTTTGCGAAATTGTGTATGTTTACTCAAACGAAACTTCTAAGTAGACAACAGCAATTATGCCTATCAGACTTCAACAGTCTATTCCATTAAATATTTTAAGAAACTACTTTATCCTATTTTTTCTTCAATTGGTATAATCATTAATTTAAATATTTTATGAAAGCTGGCGTATATTTTGGGGATTTCAAATACAAAAGGAACAACAATATTATTTTATGTAGGACGCATTACGTAATTTCTGCTCTCCTAGACACTTTTTCACCTTCTTTCAGCACACCTATAATATAATATTTGTTTTTCCGCTGATTATAGCAAAATAATTTTGACATTCTTTTCGTGCTGTTGATAATAATTTTAAGTATAGGCTAGATAGCTAAATATATAGATAGAAAAATAGATAGCTTGATCATGATCTAGCTCAGCCTATTTTAGTTCTCATGTAAATTAAAAATAAAGCGTTAAAACGCAAACTCATCTACAAATATGATATAATACCTCGACTACGTTAAAAAGATTGGTAGAGCCACTTTCTGTGGTGTAATGTCTCATCTGTTTGGCTCATATAATAATTGCCAATCGTGACTTTATCTTTTCGAGAAATTGAATCTCGCTTTGAAGAAGCATAAAGCGCGTAAAAGAACAGTTGTCATATGATAATTACATCCTTGACTACATATATAACAAACTTGTTATGTCCGCAACTTCGCTTCAACTTAAAGTCAACTACGTATTTTATGTTTTTCCTTTTTTCAATAGAAAATGGAAATTTTTCTGTACTGTATGTTAGCCCTGTATATTATCGTCGATCAGTGCCATAATTTCAACAATATTACTTCGAAACGAAACACTCAGTTAGAAAGACTTTCGCAATTATAATAGAAGTAAGTACGTGTTGATAATGCAACAATACTGCAAAAATTCAGTCACTGTATATATACTTGCATGATTCAAATCTTCAAAATAATTTGAAGATTTCATCTTTTCTATTAATATAATATCCTAATAAATAGAAGTTTAAAGTTTTTGTTAAATTTAAATTTGCGTTTTTCATTTTTGAGTCGTGTTTTTGATTTTTATAGCAAAAATTACATTACATTTTTGATAAAAAAAACAATTACATTTTTACAAATTAGCGTACTTTATAATCATAATCAATATATATTAGAATATACATAGAATCATAAAAGCTTTCATATTTTGTTGTATGATTTCTTTTAGATGTGTTTTAAAATATTATGTCAGCAATTATATCATTAAACTGTGAATATTTCATGGGAAAGGTAATAATGAGTGTATTAAACCGGGAGAGGAAATAAGAACAAGTAAAATCGTATTAAAATTTATTTACAGTGTTACATTGCGGTAATCTCAAAGAGTTGTTACACAAATTTATAGATTTAAAAACTGTTTACATTAATTCGTCATGATGACTTCGGAAAATACTAATGCGGAGTTACTAGTCTAGATGAAAGTATATCAAGTAGTAAGTAATGGAAGGTGAGCATTAGTTAAATCTAGACTAGTGTGCGAGCAACAAATTGGTCTTAAAGAAGAAAGATCACTTCTTGATGAAATGTGAGGTATAGGCGATGGGAGCTGTGGAGATGAACGGACTGGACACGACGGGACCAGCTGCTGCGTAAGTTGATGCTACGAAAGGAGCGGCAGCGTAAGCAGCGGGTGCTACATAAGTTGAAGGCACGATGAGCGGTGCGGATCTCTTCTTAATAAGATGTGCGGTCGTGTACACAGGTGACGAGTAGGTAGCCGCCAGGGGGGCAGCGTATGTTGTCGCCAAAGGAGCAACGTATGAGCTGGCAAAAGGAGCTGTGTATGTGCTGACCAGAGGAGAAGATGCAACGTATGTTGAAGGTGCGATATAGCTGCTGATGACGGGAGCGGACCGTTTCTTGATCAAATGAGCATATCCAGGGTAAGACAGAGACGTTGAGAGCACAGGTGACGAGTATATCAGACTGCTCGGTTGACTAGCGTACACTGCTGGTGCTGGCGCCGGGAGCACTACATTAGCGGAGTATGGTAGTGAGGCAATCACAGCTGAAGGGTCTGCTACCGCCGCAGCGAGGAAAGAACACAATACTGCTAACTTGAACATGATTGTCTGTGTTGGTCAGATGAGACTCGACTGATGATAGAACAAACTGAGTATCGTTTTTATACATCACAATGAACAAAGCTAAATATAATCTCGTTCATTAAACCGGTAATGGAAAGGCCATTCAGCAAGTTGGTATTTAATATTAACAATATCGCCGAAAAGTTTGTTCCTAAAACTTTCAGAAAATGTCATGTTGCTCAATTTTAAGCATACGTGATTAGATTAAATAATTTTTTGGAAGTTTTTTTGTGTTCTAGAAAAAAAGGTCTTATTTGCCTGAAAATCTTTGCTCGTGATCCTTACTAAAGGTTCGCGGATTCATATATCGGGCGAGCATTTTCAAAGTATATTTTCTGAAGTCAGATTATGAGCTTAATTAATATTTACAATTAATTCATGTGCGTATTGGTGCAAAATATTTTGTCCTTTACGCTCGCCTGGCAATGACCTCCTTTATACTCTCTATTGATAATAAATAAGAATCGTTATATAATTGAATAATATTTATGTCACGCTAATCATACAAACCTGTAAAAATATGGAAGTGCTATATTGCTTCATCCGAAGAATCAAGTTATATCTTCAATATAACTTTATTCTTCGAATGAGGCGATATATGTTTTTTTTAGTAAGTATATTTACTATCAAAATATTATGTTTTTTGCAGTCAGACGTATTTATTAAATATTTTAAACAATACAATTGGAGAATAATTTTTGTCCTATCGATGCTTATATTAAAAATACGATAGCGTTTGTGTATCGTTCTTTTGAGTTCGAACAGAACAGAACGGAAGAACTTCCACACCGATGTAATTTTTTGTGGAGTCAAATAGCCGGAGAGACACAGGCTTCTTTCTATGCCCATCAAAACTGCAAAGCAGATAAAGTCATAGACAGAAGCTTGTTTCGTATACTTAATATATCTTATAACGCGACTGTGATTACGAACCTGAATGTGCCGTCGCTACGATGAAGCTGTTATGAACAACTTTTCGTAGATGGTATATAATTATAACTTTAGAATATATTGTACTTGTAGTACTTTTGTATGGGAGTGAAATACGGCCAGCCTTGGCTCGAGGCAGGAGATCTCGGTCACGGAAATGAAATGCTACGGTGGATGTGCAGTGTCACAAAAAGTGATCGACTACGTAATGACTACATCCGCAGTAGGCTCAAAGTCCGTGACATCGGAGAAAAGATGCAGAATGTCCGCTATCGTTGGTATGGTCATGTAGCACGTAAGCCGCAAAGTAACGTCGGAAGAAGATCCCTCAATTTAGTAGTCTCTGGATCTAGACCCCGGCTGTCCAAAAGAGCTTTGGCTTGAGATTGTGGATGCCAACATGAGAGCCAACACAGGTCAGACGTTCAAGGTCGGGCAAAGTGAAGGCAACGGAGTAGGAAAGCGGACCCCGGGTCTTAGCCGGGATAACGCTATGAAGAAGAATATATTATATCGTAATACTACCCCAGGTAGGCACAAACGAGATTCTCTAGTAAAATGTATGAGTCTAATTGATATGTACAATGAATGCGATTTGCGATGAAGGAAGACATCGTAAGAAAATCTCGGGATCTGTGAAACCCTACTACAACAATTACACACACTGGTCCGTTGCTAAAGTAGGTAACATAATACTTGTGTTACGAAGCAAAGACAATCGAAAAATATACACATATATAAATTGTAAATAAATATAGATAGACTCGAAGAACTAACAAATTGTTTTTTTAGAACTGTTGTACCTCAGCGAAACAGAATCGATATATATATATAGCTTTGCGATTTTGTCGTGGAGTCGATCTCCTGATGATGCTTCGGTTGCGGGGCGAAACGATTGTTGAGTTTGTGATAGTGAACGTATGTAGTGCTTGTGTATTGTGGTGGCAGCGGTGGAGGTTTGTGCATGTGTTTTTATGAATCCTGCATGTATCGGGTATGAAGAAATGGATAGTCAATTTAGCACTATATATATTTTCTATTTACTGTATCGCGGATTACAGCAAAATAATTTTTATTGTTACTTTTGCTTTCTTGAACTTATGTTACGATAAGTACAAAATTAATTACGTAATGTTATTATAAAAACTTGTATCATGTATATATTATATTTTTAAGATGTATATTTTTTCGCACATAAAATTATATTCTATTATTATAAATTTTCAAAAATCTTTAGATATTTACGTAAAATTCAATGACATACGAGTAGGCATATGACATTTTGTGAAACCCTTAGGAACAAGCTTCTTGTCGGCATTGTTAAGATTAAATATCAACTTCCTGAACAGCCTTTCGATTACCGGTTTAATGAACGAGATTATACTGGACTTTGTTGATTGTTTTATATAAATACGATTCTCAATTTGTTCTATCATCAGTCAAGTCTCATCTGACCAACACAGACAATCATGTTCAAGTTAGCAGTATTGTGCGCTTTCCTCGCTGCGGCGGTAGCGGACCCCTCAGCTGTGATTGCATCGCTACCATACTCTGCTAATGTCGTACTCCCGGCGCCAGCACCAGCAGTGTACGCAAGCCCGGCGAGCAGTCTGATATACTCGTCACCTGTACTCTCTACGTCTCTGTCTTACCCTGGATATGCTCATTTGATCAAGAAACGGTCAGCTCCGATCATCAGTAGCTACATCGCACCTTCAACCTACGTTGCATCTTCTCCTCTGGTCAGGACATACACAGCTCCTATTGCCAGCTCATACGTGGCTCCTTTGGCGACAACATACGCTGCCCCCCTGGCAGCTACCTACTCGTCACCTTTGTACACGACCGCACATCTTATTAAGAAGAGGTCCGCACCGCTCATCGTGCCATCCACTTATGTAGCACCCGCTGCTTACGCTGCCGGTCCTTTCGTAGCATCAACTTACGCCGCACCCGGCCCCCTCGTGTCCAGTCCATTCATCTCCACAGCGCCTATCGCATACGCTTCACATTTCATCAAAAAGTGATACCACTACCGATCCCTAATTCGTTAAAATTCGACTATTGCCTCACGTGTTCTTACTAATTTTTGTACTTTTCTCCTCAAGTCTAAAATCCGAGCAGTGTTTCCGAACCGAACAGAACCCATTATATGTAAATCTTCACAAATTAAACAGTTGCACATGTATATATTTCCAAAATGTAAAATAACAATAAAAAACGTGTTTTGACCTATTTTACTGTGTTTTCGTCTTATTAAACACTAAATATAGAAAATTAGCGAAATGTGCTGGCTACGCACGGGTTTGGATATGCATGTGATATATTTGAGTCTCGGGTTCGATTACTTTTGTTGTTTTTTTTTAACTTAATTCCTAAAATATTCATTTGCACTATGTGGCGGTTAACGTATTTAAGTAGATAAGAATTTAAACTGCGTAAAACAAAAAAGCGACCTATATTTATTTAAGGTTTCCTTTATCTAAAAATTTAAATTAATCTATCGCCTTTTCGGGAGATATTTCTGAGTGGCAGCAATTTCGATGTAAAGTTT
This sequence comes from Morpho deidamia, assembly GCA_947086505.1. Classification (NCBI taxonomy): domain Eukaryota; kingdom Metazoa; phylum Arthropoda; class Insecta; order Lepidoptera; family Nymphalidae; genus Morpho; species Morpho deidamia. The sequence goes on from CAMTZC010000027.1 coordinate 9,581,385, forward strand.
CAGGCGGCTTGACCTTTTCTGTAATTTTAAACCATTATCATCTTATTTTAAACAATTTGCCCAAAACCTTTACAAATTATACACCTAAACCTTTATTATGAATCACTCTGTTTATTCTTATAGCACTCGGAAACTGTAAGTGTAAGTTTGTGGAAGACAACGTAATTCGTAAAACTGCAAAGTATTTATAATTTTCAATATACTTTTCATAGTTCTAGATAGTACTAAATACCAAGTGCATATAAAAAAAAATCTGCTCAACGATATTCTTGCTAATGATCAAACACGGTTCTGTTATAGAAAATCAGGGAATCGGCATCATTTGAGGAAATTAAGGATAGAGCCATCCTTAACTGAAGATGGAACAAATTAATGTAACATAGGGGTGCTAATCTGTTTAGGCTTTATTTTTGTCTTCATTATTCATTATTCTGGTCAATATCGATTCTGTTTTATATCGATTAAACAGAAACTCCGTATTTAGATTCTACTGAAGGTTAATTGGTTAACAATTCATTATCGATTTAGCAATTGCTTAAGACACAAAAAATAATTAAATCACAGAGACAGAAACCACAACTGTCTTCTGACTATGCCCAACTGCTTATTAAAACAATTAAATTAATTAAATGTTTAAATTAAACGTAGCGGCTTAAAGGGTAAAGTTAAGCGTTCAGTTTTTTTCTAGTCATGGTTTATTGATAATTCCAGTTTATCACGATTATCGACATTGCTACCAGAATATATTTTAACGTCTAACTTGCATCAGACTTGATGATGGGATTAGTTGTCACATAATTCTGTCCAACGAGAGAAGAAACATCGCGCAGTGATTGTACAATAGGCTATCAGTAGTTACCATAACTTTCGTTTAATCGGCCTTGATGAGTTCCCACCCAATGACAGTGTCACTAATCCGTACCAAGGGAGAATACCTTAACAAGTCCAAAACGCACAATTTCTATGATAACCATAAATAGGTTGACGTTTAGCATACGTATAAGAGAGTTTTTTAAATATTCACAAAAACGTATGTGCGTTAAAAAAATACTTCATATTCACCATATAAATTAAGCAATCCTAATGCATATTATGATAAAACATTTAAAAGAACGTAAGTCGACTTATCAACATATTCAAACCTGGTACTCAACCTGGTACCTCTTACGATATTGTCTATATTTTTAAACTACTAAAACAAAACTAAATTTGGTAATAAAATGTCTTATTAAAAGTTTATCCCTTTTAATGCCGAGCGAAAAAGAGGTGCGTGCCTACATGAGAATAACAGGCCTAATTTTTTTTTACTAGGGTTTGGGAAAATGTTCGTAAAAACCAAACGACAAAATTGTTTCTCGTTTGGTTTTTATATTTACATGATTCAAAAAGCAGTATACTAAGGGCAAAGTAGAGAACAAAACAGTTACACTAGTTTTTCTCTATTCATAATTTTATAAATAATAACGTTATAAATGTTCACCACCTATACAAGGCGTGGACCGATATATTGGCTCTGCCACTTCTCGACAGCGTAGCAAGAGCCGATATATCGGCTTCCGGCTCTAAAAGGAACCATAGAACATCCGCGTTAATTTACCTGTCAGTTTTTTACAGAAAATATTTTAGGGAGTGTGTTCAAATACTTTAATTATTATAACATATTTTATACAGGTAAATTTTTTCTCGTTATCAACATTCCACGAACAGGTACAAGGCCACTCACTGCTTCATTTTTATTGCTAATATCTAAAGCATCACAGCCACACGCTAGGGTGAAAGGTGTGAAACATTTTCCCAGAATTTATTTTTGTCGCTTCTTTAGCCCGTTCTACCTGAAATTACATCAATTTATGTCGTATAAATTGATTTTTGATTGATTTGTGATTTTTGAATATTATTTAAACAAAAATTAATAATGTCCACTAAGACGCTTTAAACTACTAAAGTTGTTTAATTACTTTTCGCGAATTTTTCTTTGGCGGTAGATAGCCCAACTAAAGCTTTTCATACGATAAAGGCCTAAGACAATATATAATGGTTTTGCATAAGTAACTACAAATGTTATCCTAGTACATTTTTAAAACTTTTTTTTAAATATAACCGGGTTATTATTAAGAAGATCTATAATACTATGTGTAATATTAGATATTACAAAAAATATATTTTTCATAAAATTTAGTTTTACTATCTAAACCAGGCACGGTGTCACTGTGGCTCACTCTGAAATTCGCCGTTTTAATGAAAGTTGTAAATAAAAAGTATTATTTTAAAGTATTATATATACATATAACTGTTATTTAAAAATTTGAAATGAATTTGTTAACTATATGCTTAATTTCGAAGTACAAACGGAAAACAAACATTATATAAAAAAAATAATAACCGTGCCGTATATAGCTTTAAATTATTACAGATTAATAGAGAGATACGATACTGTTTTGTACTCTACATTACTACTTTTTTACTTTTTAATACTTTAACCTTCAAAATTAAGTAATATGATACACGTTTAAATAAAATAGAATAATAAAAATGTACAAATTTTATTTCAACAATACAGAGTTTTAAAATATTGTTGTATCGAAAAACTTTTTGCGTCGTCATCATTGCTGAAATAGAAGTATCGATGCTTTTTCGTTAGACTACTTCAACAGCAGTTGGGTACACCACTGGGGAGGTGTATGAACTGTATGTAAAAGCAGGAGAAGTGGCATGATAGTCGAATCTAGACTGCTGGGAATAAGAAACTGGTGCGCTGTATGCAGCTACAGCAAGAGGGGCGGACCGCTTCTTAATGAAGTGCGAGGCAATGATAGGAGAAGTAGCCACATAAGGGCTCGTCACTACCGGTCCAGCGGCGTAGGTTGAAGTCACGAAGGGAGCGGCAGCGTAATGTGCTGGTGCTACATAGGTAGAAGGCACGACGAAAGGTGCAGCCCTCTTCTTAATAAAATGTGCTGGTGTTGACCAAAAAGGTGATGAGAAAGTGGTTGGCACAGGACCGCCGTATGTGCTGGCCAAAGGAGTAGTGTATGTGCTGGCAAACGGAGCGTTGTATGTGCTGACCAGAGGCGCAGGCGCGACGTAGCTGTTTACACCGACAACTGAACGTTTCTTGATGAAATGAGGGAATCCAGAATAAGGCACTGCTGCAGACAGTAAAGGCGATGAGTATACGTAGGGGTTGCTGGCGTAGACTTGGGCTGCTGCTGGCACCACAACATTAGCGGAGTATGACAGAGGAGCAACCACTGCTGCAGGGTCAGCTGTCACTGCAGCCACGAAAGCGCACAACACTACAAATTTGAACATCTTGTTCGCTGTATCGGATGTGAAACAACTGATGCCAATCTGAAGCCAGCTTGTATATTTATACTAACCAACGTTTTTAGCTTCCCTACCGTAGCAAGAAAGTCACTGGTATTTAAAACTGACAAGGCCACGGGAAGCTCGTACTATCGTTATTGTTCCTGGACCCGCCGATACTAAAAACCGACATTGACAACTACACTTACTTATAATTGAGATAAGATTCATACTTAAATGTCATGACAAGAGGCTAGCGGTGCCCATTCGTGTGACATTATTGATTAGGTATTTCTAATCTAGTAATATTTTATATGATAATTGGGTACAGGGTTTTTTGGGATTGTAATTAATAAAAACGTATAATGACATTAAGTTCATGCAACTTAATTTGTCATAGATGCCCGAAGAAAAGGGCTACAATAAAAATATATAAAATTATAATATTGTATATTGATGCGCCAGCAAGAATAACGAAATAAAATTAACTTACCAAAGTATTCAAATACCTTTTTTCATAAATTATATTATTACAGTGATGTCATAGCCCAATTACATATTATGCTTGAGCTTCAGAAATAAGTAAATCAGTTCTCTCTCTCTCGCTTTTCAACCAAAGTCTACTTTCCACGTTGTAACGTCTAGATCTACAACTAAAACTAAGTTTTTGGTGGGATGTCACGCGCAATATCATAAAACCTTTACTCTTATTGCTTCTTCGAAACATGATCTCTGTCCATATTCAATTTAGCAGTGCAAAACGTAAGGCTTTGACGAACTAAAATAACTTCAGTTCGTATTCTTAATTAATTAAACAAGTCATTAACTTACCCGGTGAGATTTCTGACAATCCAAAATTGGATTTGAAGTGAAGTTAAAAAGTGAAACTGAATTAACAAATATTGAATGAATGAAAGAAGTATACTCATAAATGATCGACGATATATCGACGGTACGTTAATAGCTGTAAATAAACGTTAATTTCTCTTACCTCTCATTGTAGCCCTGCAAGGCTGACGATGTTGTTGAGACTCATCTGCAGACCGGTGACGAGGCGGCGGAGCGCGACGAGGTGACAAAGCCAGTCCAGCCACACTATCCGCCACCCCCGCAACATATTGTCCCAGTGACGTGAAAAAACTCATCTTTCCTTTACACTTCACACATTTATTAATATTACACTGCGTGAAAAGGAGAGAAATACAATGTCAGTTGTAACGATGTCGAACAAATATATTAAAATTTCGCTTGTCTCATTGTTCTTTTGATGTCTTCCGCAATTATATCTGAAACAAAAAGAAAAGTTCGTTATAATTTTGCAATATTTCATCCAAGAAAAACATCGCAGGATTGAATGAAGAAGAATGGATATTGCCATAAAAAAGTATACAATTTTGTAGTTTATGCGTATATGATATTCTGTAGAACAAATAAACAGTGATATCACATTGGTTAGAAAATGGTTAACATTTTATTTGATATTTCGCTTAACATCAACAGAAAAATGTAAAGTGAAATTGTGATTAAAGAGGAGCACTACAACACAACTTAATCCTGATTAAACTCGAGATAATCGCGTAAAGATCTATCGAAATCTATAGACAATTCCTGAGATACGAGCAACTTGTAAATCAACATTGGAGCAGCGTGGTGGGTCTTACCATCAATCCTTCTATCTATAAGAGATAGGAACCACTTTTGTAATTTATAGAATTAGGCGTTACTTTGCGGAGATCCATAATACAAAAGTAATAATAAAATTATTTTGCTATAATCCGCGATACAATCTGTATCGCGGATTATAGCAAAATAATTTTATAGCCACTTTTGTATTAAATATTCAATATTTTACACAACAAATGATGATCCTTTTTTGGGTCAATAATCCATACTTATGCGACTAATACAAAGATCTGTCTGTCGCACTGTATGCTGTCTGCCTATTACGGCTTATCCATTGGAGGTACTCAAATTAATCAATATTGATTTTAAGTACATTGAAGCTTTTATCATCATCAATATCGTCCTGTCCTTGTCCAATACTAAGTGGGGTCGGCACAACATGTTACAAACTTGTCATCACATGATTTGGCTACGTATTTTACGACCGGCCGCCTGCCTAACGTCAACTTACCTTAGTCATATTTTACGACACCTCGATATGAAAGAGGGTGGTCTATTCTACTCAGCCGGATACCACATGGCATACATTGAAGCTTTTATATCGGGTTAAAATTTAGCATAAAAAGTCCCCGTTTTTCCTTCGGGAACAGTTTTAAAACACAAAGTACATAATTGAAGTAATTTTAACATTCACTTAACGCACTCGAAATCGCGGATAGAGCGCAATATTTTAAATATAGAAAATATTAACCAATTTATATACATTGGTTTATGCCTCTAAACCTTTTATATAAAATGATCTTTAAATAAATACCTCCTTAATTTTTTCTTTTATTACGATATACAATCTCGAGACATCGAAGAAGCTTTCCTTTAACTTTCGAATGCCTATCTCTAAGTGACGAAGTTCGAGCACTTTAATAATAAAGCTTGTATAAAGATCAGTAAAGTTGTTCTAAATAATTGTATGCATATCGTCACCTTTAATGAATCCAAATTACAATATCCTTGATTGATTTGCCCTATTCATTTTTTGTATGAAGACATAAATGAATTTATATCATCATAAAAACTATTTACTTAGCTACAATAATCACAAAAAGTGATTACATTTGTTTCTTTTGTACGCTTGCGAAGGTCACGGGCGCTCAATAATTAGTCCTCATAAAATGTCTATTACATTATACGTGTTTCGTGTGTGGGTAGCTGTTCAAAAAAAGTACTTGCAAAACGCCTCTCTAAAACATTATAGTAAAAACAGAAATAATGGACATATACTAAGTAGGCGCCTTCCTATATTTTCAGTTTAACTCCGTTGTAAATAACTCCTTTAAAATACTTTTACAGGGATCTCAACAGTGGTTTAATAATGTAAATTAAAAATGGTTAAAAGATTGACCGTCGAGTTTCTTGCTGGTTCTTCTCAGTAAGAGAAACACTCTGAACCGGTAGTAACTTCCATTAAATCTAAATGATCTTTAACGCTTAAAAAGTGCTTGCGAAAGCTTACTTGAATACAGATTATTTTGATTTGATTTGAAATAAAACATACCCAAACCTACACATACCTATGATATGTAGAACTTGATGGGTTTTAGAAATCATGCCAAATTTACCATAATGCGCATTTAATCATTGCGTTGCATTATTAAAATTAACGAGCCCAAATTTACGATGTATATTATGTTTAGTTTTTTAGTAGAGCAATTTAATAAGAATTAAAAGAAATCAAAAGTTAGTGTTTTTCATCAGATAAGTCGTAATTTTTTTTCATAATCAATATTTTGTAGTTTTAAATTGAATGTTAGATGAAAGAATTACTCGAGTCTATTTCCTCAACTGCCAAATGCACTACTCGGAATAGATTATGCCAGTTAAGTGATGAAGCTCAGCTGATTTGTAATGGTTAAACCCTTAATATCAACTTGTGATGCCATGAAGGTTTTGCCAATAATCACCACGTTTGGCATGCGGGTTGGTAATCGCAGTGCTGACCATTTTGCACCGACAGTGCTACTGCCCACTGTCAGTCTGGTATTAAAAGTCAGCAAAATGAAATGGTTATACCGCCATTTATCGGTCGCCAGAGCCTTGTCGGTTGATCTGCAGGGTGCACCGCGTGCAGGTGAGGTTGACAATCGAGGAGACTGACTGGGACAAGTCTCCCTCTTACACCCCAATATCAACTTACCCAAACACAACTGTCTAACAGCATCTTAATATCACCATAATCACCTACCCATCGGCTAAGTCATGGAATTACTGGAGAAACTTTCTTGCAAAAAAAATCATAGAACAGACCTATATCAAGTATAAAACATCTATACGTTAACACTTTATTAAGAAACTTTGTAGCTTACTATTTTTGTTTAAATAGCGTCCAAATATATTTTGTATAAAATCACTATCATATTAAATTTTTATTACGTGCTTTTATTTCCATATAGGTTACATCCATTAGACGTTAGCTTAGGCCAAGGATAAGTAAACAAAGCTTGGTTAATCGAAGCGCGTTGTCCGCCGACGTCCATCTTGCATTATTGTAAGAGTGAGGAACCAAGATTACTCGGGAATAGAGGCTTAATGGATTTAGACCTAGTGGTTGTCTGCTAATTGGTTTTGATATAGATCATTACAAGGTAAATATGTATAAAATGCCTTTTACCATTTGCATAATCTAGATTTAATCATAAAATATATACCTATTACCTCGTATTTAACACATGACTTCGTTTGGTTTGCAATATTCTATTCTGTGGTTCTATTTTAAAACTTGTGTCATTGTTGCTTTGAGCTTTTATCTTATTTGATTACTAGCTTTACCCGACACCGCAATTCTGTGGTTAAGTTTAATATTAATTATTAACGTGACTTTGGCTCTACATTCCAAAAAAAATCCTATTAAATCAGGTGGGTGCCCGAGATTGTTGATGAAAGAAAAAATAGTTTTTTTTTGTATTGTTTTTATAAATATATTTATCACTTGATGAAACTTATTTCAAATACTATACTAATCACAGATTGGCTAAATTTTGTTATTGTACTCTTATTTCCTAATTTGTGTACATAAATACCCTTAATTTTCCACTTCTCTCTTTTCCATTCTATTATGGACAGAGTTAGATTGACTTGAATCTGACTATATAAAAAATAACTTGTCTTTGAACACAATTTATAAAATTTAAACTGCAACTGTCAGGAACTGAAAAAAGTTAAATTTATAAATAGCAATGGCATAAATAGTTTTAATACATTTGATGTTGATATTCAGAACCTAGTTTTGATAATTGTTCATCAATAAAGGAAACTATTAAAAAAATATGTTTCTGAATCTATTTGTGTTATGTAGTTACATACATATGTACTTTATTAAGCACCTAAGGGAGCATTCTGTATCGGTTATTAATATTAATAATCAATTACAACTTGTATTATTTCTTCGAGCTTACCGAAGTTACGAGAGCATGAATTCTAAAAGGTCAGACAACAATCGTTATGTATAAATAGTTTCTTGTGTTATAATGTCGTACTTATTGAATGATGTATATAGATTGTAAAAAAACCTTTAAATTAAAAAAATATATATATGGAGATTGCATCAAGGCTGTAAAGTTAACAAGATTTAAAACAATTATGGCAAGATAAAGAAACAAAATACATTCTTAATAGTGTATTTATCGATAAATTCTAAACAAAACATCGTCGCGATATAGCAATTCTAAATTCATCAAATTACTTTATATACAACATTTTACATATAATATATTCACGCAATAATAATGAAATAATAATAAAAAGATTGCTCGCTCTTCTATATAGCATATAAGTAAAACAACATCAACAAACCATCACATGATGTTAGTAGTAAAACATCGAAAGAGGGCCGAGCGAAAGCAATAAAACCAACATCTAATTAATGGCCCTTGAGTTTTGCCATTTTCGACTGAAAATTGCGGCCGTCTAAACAGCTCAGTCTTTTTCAATATAAAGCCATGTTACATACAATAATGAAAGAAAATAATCTTTCAGTATCGTAGGAAATTAGGTTTTTAAAGTACTTTTATTCAATTGTATACGACTTTCATCTCGTTAACAATTGTGGGAGGTATTTTGATGTGGGATGTGGAATTAGGGCGAGCCCGGGATTGAAGTCGAGTGGAAAATTATATACAGCCAAGTATTTGTACTTTTGGCAGTCCTTTTTAATCTGATAATACTTAACTCAATCAAATTTTATCAAAAATACATACATAATTTGAAACATAATTTCAATTAAATTGCAAAATTTATTTCATACTGAACAACATATTAACAAATAATATACTAACTGAATTTTAAACGATTTATTTTAAAAGTTTCCTGAAACTAAGTACTATACGGTACTGAAGTACTATACGGGTTTAAATTACATATGAGCTTAAAAAACTCGTAGGCCTAAACATTATGGGCACACTTTGACCTTGTTTTTTTAAATGTTGTATCCACGACCCTCCTGCCCTTATCCCACTCTAGGTGGGGTCGGCACAACATGTTGCAAACATGTTGTCACATGATTTGGCTGCGTATTTAACGATCGGCTGCCTGCCTGACGTCAACTTACCTTAGTCGCCTTTTACGACACCTCGGTAAGAAATGAGGGTGGTCTTTTCTGCTCAGCCGGATACCACAATGAGACAACATGTTTATAACATATTGTGCCGACCCCATTTAGAGTGGCATAAGGGCAGGAGGATCATAAGTTCTTTTCCATTCTTCATGATAAACAATAACAAATTTACATAAAATCAGATATTGCATGTCTCGAACGAGACACTAATCCACCGAAACCATGCAGTGTAAATGAGATCCTCTCTCCAACAATGTAAAGATAATCGCTAAATTAAAGAAAACTTCCCTCTGAGAAATGTAAATAGTGGAAAAAGTATAAATTACTAAACTCTGTTTAATTTTAATACATGTGTTATGTAAAACGTGTAGAACACTCCACAAGCATTGTACTTGTTCAACATGAAATATAGTCAATTGATAGAATTAGGCGTTACTTTGCGGAGATCCATAATACAAAAGTAATAATAAAATTTTATTTTGCTATAATCCGCGATACAGTAAATAGAAAACATATATAGTGTTAAATGTATGTATGTAATGTGCTTTGCGATTTGGCGTGGAGTCTATCTCCTGATGATGCTTCAGTTGCGGGGCGAAACGATTGTTGAGTTTGTGATAGTTAACGTGTGTAGTGCTTGTGTATTGTGGTGGAAGTGGTGGAGGTTTGTGCATGTGTTTTTACGAATCCTGCACGTATCGGGTATAAAAATACGGATAGTCCACTATATATTTAACACTATATATATTTTCTATTTACTGTATCGCGGATTATAGCAAAATAATTTTATTATTACTTTTATAGTCAATTGTTAAAAGAGATATATCGATATTAGTATTCAAAACTTATATATGAATAAATAAGTTTTTGTAAATACATGATAGGAAACATAAAACAGAAATTTTACAAAAGATATTCGCATACTTAACAGTCATTTCGCTAAGCCCAATTTGTACCAGAAGAAAATTCATCCAGACAACAAATTTTTACTTTTTCGAGCGCCTTACGAGTAAAGATTTAATTAAGGTAGTACGGCTAATAAAAGTGCTACACCGAGGATCAAAAGTGATCCCAGACAGCTATCACAATTTAATCTTTGTTACCAGTAAATGCATACAACCAGAAATTTTACAGCATTACCACTATTCATCGCTTTACACATACGTAATGATGTCGTCTAGGCTGAAAACACGTTTCCTTAAAGAAGTACAATGTCAAAATTATGAGATGGTTACAAAGCAGTGAAAACACCATGCGTATATTTAAGTTCTCCAATCTGAGAATCATGTAACCAAACTATCATTTCTGCTTGTAAAATGAATATTTTTTTATAAGTTATATGGCGAAACATCAAATATACAATACAATACAATATACTTTATTAAACCACATAAAATTTAACAAAATAGAAAGTAAATAAATAAAAAAAACGCTTGGCGCTTTATAAAATAAGGATAACCAAAGTGTTATATATTTCAAATAAATATTATTTCAAAATATATATCCTCGATATTTAAAATTATAATGCTGTAGAGAATAAATAAAGCTCTCAAAAATTATAAACAAGAAATTTAATATAATTATTATCTAAAATTAATAAAAACATGCTTCATTGCGATTACAATATTAGAATACTTTTGGAGCGACAGATTGAAGGAATCTGATATTTCCAATTAAAATAATACTCTCTATTTTATTGAACGATTATAAACGCTAGACTTTGATTCATCATATTTCGAATGGAATAATCTATGGAACTATCCGTTTTATAGTTTTATATACGTTTAGTTTCTATCGAACTTCATAATTCAAGAACACTCTGCAAAAACGGAGAGAGGATGCTTTTGCCCAGCAGGTAATAGACGGTTCCTTGACTTTTTTACTTGTAAGACAATAAAAAACAGTAGTAATAATAAGCCTCTCTTAATTATTGAGCCACTAAAAAACTAGTATCTTCCTGTACCGCTTGAATTTTTATATAACAGTATTCAAAGCATATTTACCTAAAGGGTGGATTCACTATAATGTTACGCTGTCCATGAACCCATTTTGGCTTTGCCAAGCCTGACTTACAGTATATATTTCATATTTATAGTCATAATTACTTCTAATTGACCTTTCTAACTGTAGAATCTACATAGTAATATTAATGAAGGGTGTCTTTATTATTTAAGTTTAAGTGGTATTTTCCTAGCTCAATCAATATACTTAACAGTTGGTAATTGCAGTTTTGGTCCTTTTTACTAATGACTATTATGATTGATTAGAGTACACTTTTTGTTAAGGTTTATTGTATTTGTGTATTAACATACTATGTATCAAAGTAAACAAAAATAAACGTTTCTTTCTTTTTTTTTGCTTAACGATTTATCCCTATTCTACATTCTCAAATATTACTAGATTCTATAAAAACTAAATATGGACTGTCTAATTTTATGCTTTATACGCATTATATTATTTATCATTAATTTAATCATCATCATCCTGCCCTTATGGAATCTAAGTGGGGTCGGCGCAACATGTTACAAACATGTTGTCACGGCTACGTATTTTACGACACTTCGGTAAGAAATGAGGGTGATCTGTTCTACTTAGCTGGATACCACACGGCACTATTTTATATTATTTATATTATTTAATGTTGAGAGACCGGCTATACTCACGTCTTATTTTATCGGATGAGCCCGACTAGTTACAAGGCCATACGGGGCTCTTATTCATGAGGGCTTTACGCGGCGTTATCGCGGATCTGATTAATTGTGAATACCACTCACGATAGTTTAAATTCAAAAATTATATTATTTATTCATTATTGTAAAAACAATATTTAAAAAGTATATAATACGATCATATTTACTTCAAGTATATTAAAAGCTCACTTTTCAACCTCATTAGTCACGCAATACTCAAAATGGTTTACCTGTTGCGTCATGGGGTATTTTAAGCATATTAGATAATTCCAAGTGTTCATTCAACGTGTTGGTCTACAAAAGAGTACAGATACACCCGGTAATAATTTTAGGTTAGTTATGTGTTATTACTGTTTTGAGAATTAGAATGCACCGCATGTGTTTTTCTGATACCAAAAACTGTGCAATGTACATGAACGGAAAATTTGCTAATTATTTTCAAAAGGAAATTGACCACAGAGTGCCTTCTCCCTTTCACGTATCTCTTCATAATCGAAGGTAAATAAGCGAAGTTCTGTCTGTCTGTTACGCTTTTACGGCTAGTCAGCCGAAGCAATATTGATGAAATTCCCTGCATTGAAATCCCCGTTTTCACAAACACACACACAAAGGGTCACAAACAATCCCAGCTAAGCCAAAACCTTAAAAATATTCAAGTAGGAGATAAATTAATCTAAATAATTTAGCTACTAGGATTTAATTTGAAATTTTCTTAAAAATCAAATTCTTTAATGAAATGTACATAATCGCTAACCAAACATTTACTTCTTCAAGCATTCCGATTGTAAAATAAAATTTCAAGATAGTATGTAAAGTAAACATTATCGGCATTTAGATTACTGACGATATAATTATCTTCAAGACCGAATAATGTATGGAATACAATACCGTATATCATACCTCAATCATGACAGCGGAATACATCAATGGAATTATTATAATTATTATAATAGTAGCAATAATTAAATGTAACGTTGTTATCTTTGAGTAATCTGAAATTTTACTTAGCATACAAGACATTTAGGCTTATTAGGCGGTTTCGATCGAAAAAAGGCCAAACAGGACTGAGATGCCCGTTACAAGAAAATTTATTTTTGGCTCCAAATTTTCTCTAAAATGGAGGCATTAAGAGATTTTGTAGTGCCAATGATAATTATGGCGTCGAAATGTGATCATAATAACCATTCAAGCTAAAGGCTTTATGACAATTAATTCAGTACGTCTTAAAAATCTAAGCAAATAATGGCAGTATACTTTTACAATATGGATAATTTTGATGAGTTTAAACAGCTCATACCAATTCAATTTGAATAAAATCTCTTGTTAGCAGACAATATGATATTTGTTAGTTGATATTATATTACCACCATGATACCAAAACGGCTACTCAGATTATACTGCTGTTATGGTAATAAATATTTTCATTTTTTTTTTATAATTTCAACAATTGAATTAAAACCGAGAAATTTACTGGAATATGCTTATAAAAGCAGAAACATGTGCTATTAATAAACATAAATTATGGTATTTAATAATAGTACAAAAGGAAATTGCATCACAAAGTTCAACCAGAAGGCCAAAATAGCTTTTGCGTTTGGTTTAACTAACTTTACGTCAGCTTCAAAGTCTGACAAGCCATCAACAACAGAGAGAGTCAAAGCTTCACGAGATTTTATGCAAAATGTTATATAATGAACTCTCTGAAATGAAGATTTATAAATAAAACGTTAACCCTTTTCAGGCAGCCTATCGGACATTTTCGACACTTCCCGGCGTGACCTAAATAATATGAAAAAGACTTTTAACAAATGTGTATTTCCTGAAACCTGATAGAAAACTTTAAAGTATATCAAATACTACGTATAGTAAGTAATACCTAGGTTAGGTCACAAAAACCATTGGATGACAATTGCAGAAATGTTGCTAATTATCAAACTGCAGGAAACCTATTGCTGATTTCATATTTTAGAAGTGAGTGGAACGAAAAGGTCTAGCTCAAAATTGTACACTGCTAGGCTAACCTTTAGATGCCGAACGGCACCGAATAAAATTATTTCTGTACCTTTAAGGTTGAACATCATGAGGTTTTAAGAGTCATGCATAACTGCATTTCCGCCCCCCTTGATTTACATACAGTTCCCATGAAGTTTCCTCAGGAAAAAACAAAAGGTAGATTTACACCGTGGAAATCATACGGCTGTGGCTCATTACAGAAGCAGGTAGCATACTTAATATAGGTGCTTGTGAAATAATCAGGAGCTGATACAAAAAGTTTCTGCTATCAGCATCATCATAGTGATATAAAAATAACTACCTATTTTTATTGTGATGAATGAAAGAATGTATAAAATGATAAGGAGAAAACATTTTTTTTTATATTAATGGCTGAACGCGCAAAAAGATTAATAGCTACGATTACTTTTCTCCTTCAATTTATTTAATGACACAAATTATTTGCTTACATAATCGCTCTCTTTTATCATTACTTGATAGTTCATATCGGAACTTTTGAGTAGATCAGGCTTAGCTTAGATAAAATTTAAAAAAAAATGTAGACAATAACTATAATTCATTGATATCATTTCGATACCATTTATAGACAATTGTATTTAGCGGCATCGCGACAATGGGGTGAGATTATATGAAAGTTCAAGTGAAGCTTAAAGGTTAAATATTAAAAGATTATACTATTGATCTGTTCTTGTTCGCTATTTTTAGCTGCTGTGAAAAGATAAAGGTTTTAAAAGCGTTTATTTTTATATTTTAAAATTATGAACCCACCCGAAATCATAAATTTGAAAGATCCCCTATATTTATATAGCGGATATCATCTTTCATTCTAAATTTCATTCTTTAGAAAGGTCCATAATTTTACAATACGCATATATGTATATCTTTTAAAAATGTATTGTATTCATTTAATTATATTGCTGTTTTTGTCATCATAAAAATGTTACTATTAAGCATTGTTTTTGAATATGTGTTTGTAGTAGTACCACAACGGCACGATTTTCCGCTTATATTCTAGAAATTTTGACCTTATGAGCCCTATTACGGAACGGAATTGCAATTCGATAACAATAAAATACACGCTTTAAATATGTTAAGTAACGATGGAATTGGCAGCAGTCTTAGACATCAATGATGAACGATGTTGATTCATTTACACCAAATCGGAAAGTTAAGAAAGTTCAGGAAGTGGGTACCGTATAAACTCACTGAGTAACAACAACAAAGTTGTGTCCAAGTTTGCACTGTTAAATATGAATGAGAGTCTCCTTTTGATGAAATTCAGATTTCGTTAGACAATTGAAAATATCTATTGTGCTCTGACTAAAAACTGGCTAACCGGACAAAGTAGCGAGGCAAATGAAAAATTGTAGAAACTGCTTACAAGTGGTGAAACTCACCAACATTACAACGTTTACATACAACGTTTACATTACAACGTCTATCAAGTATAATAAGGACGTGCACATTGCAAATGATTATAGAAAAGTTATTCGTCGAAAATCTGAGACGGTATAGTCCACGTGTTTCTCAGCAATATTATATTCTTCCTGTATTCTTCCTGGTCGCTACACTCTTGGCAGAGCTATCGTGGTCGTCAGTTGAGGGTTAGCGGCATGCTTCACAATTCGACGCCATCCTTTTCGGACGGCTGCCTTCCTGGTACATTTATGAAGAGGCTCGTCAAAGGCAGCCTTCACTTGGTCCGTTCATCGCATCGGTGATCTGCCGCGCGGTCTTGTGCCTTCTATATTCCCCTGAACTACAAGGCGTTCTACAGAGGCATCTCCCCGACGAGACACGTGTCCGAAAAAGTGAGAATGCGACCCTGAACGATGGAGGATAGACGCTGCTTGATGCCGGGTTCTCGAAGGATGGACTCGTTAGTTCTAAATTCAGTCCATGAAACTCCGAGCAATCTTCTCCAGCACCACATCTCGAAAGCGTTTATCCGCTTTCACTTTCCCGTAGCGTCCACGTCTCACAAGCGTAGAGAAATATAGAAAATACTAGAGCCCTGAGTAACTTTATTTTTGTGGCCTTCATGATGTTCCTGTTCTTCCATATTTTTCTTAACTTGTCCATGGATGTTATGGTGATAGCCATGCGCTGTTTAATTTCGTCAATAGAAGTCGTGAGTATTAGAGGCCTGTTAATATCCCAATGCTCGGAAAGAGGAATCCTCCTTTTAAGGCTTAAGGATATCTCCTCATTATTTTGGAAAGCGTGAATTCTTTACTTATGCTCTCCTCTCTGAGGTTTCCGGATTCGCAGGATATACTTATCCCAGGGATTATCTATGTATATTCAGGTTTTCTGATAATAATTGCCTCCTCACCATAAAGGTCTGATATAAATATAATTTTAGCACATATTTTTAAATACCTAATACGTGCTTGCCTGGAATCTGAACTTGCAAATCACAACAGACACACAGACAGAAAACTTACGAATATCTTCATCCTACTGAATTCGATTATTGCTTAATATTAGAATTGTTATTGAAAGAATAACGAATAATTACATTTTGTACATTTTCTTATTAATATAATTCAATAAGTTCTACTACAAATCTCAGTTTTATTTATTATTTTTACGACAATAAAGGTTAAAGTGAAGAAAACGTAAAAATAGTAGCATAATTTCAAAATTTCAATCACAGTTTTAAACAAAAATTGGCACTGGACCTTAATTAGTAGGATTCTATCAGAATTTTATTCTATGTGGCGAGGAAATCCTCAAAGGATATGCAATATCCATCCATGAGTCCATGAGTGAATGCATTGGACACACAAAGCTGTACGTTAGCTCTTTCACACAACGATTATTGTCAATTTTAATTTATGTTTATATTACCAAAAATGGATTTAATGTTTTCACCGACGTTGATATGGCAAGTCTATTAGTAAAAGTTACTCATACCGTAAAACATGATCATATCCAAATAGTGTTATCATGGTATAGTTATCATAATATTCCTAGTTAGAAATTTGCATAATAATAAGTATAGAACAAACTAACTACAACTGTTTTTACTTTAAATTTTGTCTTGATTTGATTGCTTAAAATTTTTATTACAATTATTTTCAGATTTTCTACATCATTTATTTAAAAATAAGGGTATATTTTAAGACACAATTAGGTATACTTAGTAACTCTAAAATCAATAACATTTTGAAACTTTTATCTTAATCTAATAAATTAGTGTATAAATTGCTTGTGATCGCTTATAATCTTGATATAATCATCCCTGAAAATGTAAAAAATCTTAAAGTATCGCAGAGGAATTTCAATTCCATTCCCATTCTAGAAATATTCAAATATATTTTGAAAACTTACCGCGCCCCAGGCGAGAAGTCAGCAAGATGTTTTTCCGCGTTTCGCGACCAATACTATCTAAGCATTCACATCGTCTTGGGATTTTTAGTTTTAGAGACCAATATAAGAACAAAAAAGGTGTTATCAGCGCGGTACATGTACAACGCGCTTTACGCAGGACACAAGGCGGCTTGCTCTAGGGCGGTTGGGCGGCGACTGCCTTCCCCGCAAACTGCGTGTTCCTTCCAACCTCGCCCGGATCTCTTCCTGTTGATCATGTACGCGACAGGTGATCCCGACACGCTTTAATTACAACCACTGTTTGTGCTCCGTCCCATCGATCATA
The DNA here is from genome assembly GCA_947086505.1 of Morpho deidamia. Taxonomy (NCBI): domain Eukaryota; kingdom Metazoa; phylum Arthropoda; class Insecta; order Lepidoptera; family Nymphalidae; genus Morpho; species Morpho deidamia. Next base: position 9,599,284 of record CAMTZC010000027.1, read on the forward strand.
AGCTCTAATGAAATTTCATATTGCCTACCGTTAAATGCGGCATAATTGTATTTGTATTGCGTAGAAAGAATATACATTATGATTGTTGCTTTACTTACTCTACTTTGGTTATCGTAAATGTATAATTTGTTCTAGCGTTGTGAAAAGTTTTGAAACTGAATAGAAATTATTGCGAAGTTACAGCCCAAATCAAAAGAGTAAAAAAATAAGAGTAATCTTTCCAATAAATAGTGATCCATTCCAAAAATTCTTTATAATTACATCTGATATATATAGTCTCAACGATATTAAGAATAGAAAGAGAGATAAATACAACATGCGACTGTTAGCGGTGGACGACAACATACCTTAAATTTAGAAGCATTTTTAAATGTTACAGATCTAAGGAAAAGAAGTTGTGGACATAATATAAAATGTATGTAGGTATTCTTCATGTATTTTTTTTAAAGCGATCTACTGAAAAGATGATACTAAACAATAAAAGATATAGAGATAGAGTAATCTTTCCATTAAATAGTGATCCATTCCAGAAATTCTTTATAATTACATCTGATATATAAAGTCTCAAAGATATTAAGAATAGAAAGAGAGATAAATACAACATGCGACTGTTAGCGATGGACGTCAACGTACCTTAAATGTAGAAGCACTTTAAAATGTTATTGATCTAAGAAAAGAAGTTGTGGACATAATATAAAATGTATGTAGCTATTCTTCATGTATTTTTTTTAAAGCGATCTACTGAAAAGATGATACTAAACAATAAAAGATATAAAAAACAATAAGATATATAGAGCATCGCCCATCACAATTTCCTCCCCTTAATTCACTCTAAATTATGTCGGCACATATGTTTTCCTCTTCTATTCTTTTTATTGCGCTAGTCCTTTATGTATGTCATATTTCACACAATTCATCCATCTTTTTTTGGGTTCTTTCTTCTAGCCACATATCCATCCATATTTATATTTAAAACTGTTCTGGTAAACTTCTCCCCATTATATGTCTCAAATATTATTTATATTACGGTTATTAAATAAATATAAAAAATTAATACCAACAATACCACTAGAGATTAGAAAACTTTATGAGTTACGTACTTTTATTAAGATAAATTATAGATCCACTTATTCTAAGCATCTGAAATTAATAGTAAGTTCTTTGTCTTGTGGAAAAAGGTTGGCAAACTTTTCTAATCACTCTTTTGAATAGGCGGCCATTTAGAAACAAATTGCTGAGAGAACGCCCGACTGTAATATTTTTCGCCTTACGGATTTTGAGGATTTGTTTGGACAATAACAAATTATAATTTTATTAAGTAAAATTTTAAATGCATGACACATGACAATTACGATATTGCCTTATGATCATTAATGCGATTAGTGATATGACCGTGGTAGATCATTTACTTTCCTCCTGTATGTTTTGAGTTTACGTGATTTTAGTTAATTAGTGGGATCATGCGACTCTCGAGAGAGGATCACGCTTGCTTTTGTATGATGGAAAACTTCGTGAGGGAATGGGCATATCTCTAGAGAATTTTGGAGATGCGTGTTACCTACCGATCCCCATTGGTGTAGCGTGGTAGGTTTCAACTCCAACCCTTATCTCCAAAGACGGCCAGGAGACCTATGCCCAGTAGTTGGATTGTAACAGGCATTCTCTGTTGATTTCAGAAACATCTGAGTTAATGTTAATCGGAATTAAAAAATAAATAAATATAATTAGTAAAGATAGAAAAACTTATTATTCAACAAAATTAGTTTATTTAAGTCAGGTGTGGTATACATCTACATTGTAGAAATAAGAATAATTATTATGACACTACAAAAGAAATGTTAAAATTATTTTGCTATAATCCGCGATATAGTAAAAGGAAAATATATATTGTGTTAAATGTATAGTGGACTATCCGTTTTTTCATACCTGATACATGCAGAATTCGTAAAAACACATGCACAAACCTCCACGACTGCAACCACAATACACAAGTACTACACAGGTTCACTATCACAAACTCAACAATCGTTTCGCCCCGCAACCGAAGTATCATCAGGAGATAGACTCCACGACAAAATCGCAAAGCGAAGCATTATCCGAACAAGCATTGTTATATAGTAATTGGTTCATCCCCACCATTTATTTTACCCCTGAACACTTGCAACAAGCTTGAACTAGCTTGTTTTACGTGTAGCGGATTATTGCAAAATAATTTTATTATTACTTTTGTAGTATGGATCTCCGCAAAGTAACGCCTAATTCTATAAATTATTATGACACTGTACAAAACAATCATAACGAACAAAAAAAATTTTTTTTAAGCTACAGCTCTAACAGTTAGAAATTTTACGATTTTTTCACTACTTCACGTTTCTCTCGACGACTAACTAAGATACTAGTGGTCCTACGGTAAATACCTTTAAGAGTTAAGAATTTATCGACAAACTAGACCAAAGCTTATAAGAATAGATCAAATCAATTCTGTTCCATATCTTAAAATAAATAAAAGTATATGAAGGACTCAAAGATGACTACATATCGGCAAGTTTAGTTACCGTGTCTTTCGGTATATCTGCTTACAATTAACTCAAACTAAATGGGTGGTGCATTTCTCACCACTATACAGAGAAATTCATTAATTTATATACATTCATTAATTTTATAGATTTAACTATAAAATTTGCTGAATTTTTGTGTACATTAATTTAAATATGACGATAAAACCTGCTCTATCCTTTAGAAACACAACAACACAATGTTGGTATAGTGGAATGGTCCGCGATGTCGTCGTGTAGTCGTCTATAATCGGCACGACAAAGTGCAAGTGTCCACACTATCGTCCGTACCATCGTAGGACAATACGTATCACTCAGCGATTCCCTTTGATGCCTGTCCGGACAACCGACAATCCCCGGGTTGTAGGTGATACTAAACTATATGAAAAAATAATTAATAAACATATGGGACATTTACACACACGATCGTCCGTCCCCAAAGTAAGTAACTTAATACTTGTGATATGAGTGACGGACAACTGTTAGATATACTACATATTTAATTTTAAATACATACTTAAATACAAATATATAACCAGGCTCGAAGAACCAACAAATTGTTTATAGAAAATGTTGGCCCTTGGCGGGATCGAACCCGCAACCCGTGGAGCTGAAGGCAGGGTCACTACCCACTGCGCCAACGGGCCAGTCAGTCAATAGTTTTCGTAGTCGTGAAACCTGCTAGTTAAATAATAATTTATGAAATTCAGTACACATTCATAGATTAGCAGTTTATAAATTATAACATATAATATAAAAGGTAAATAAACTTTCAAATATGTTTCTAGTTCATTCAAAATTTCGTAGTGTATAGTAATGTGTATTGCTTATGTAGTTATGCTGGTCACGTACGTAATATTCAACATACAACAAGCCGTATAGAAAGTGGGGTGTGAAAACTTATCCGAAGAATTTATCGATTTCAAACGACCGGCTGTCAGACGATAACCTTTCGCTTGTGAGGACACAGCCTTGCGTCTAAAAAAATGTAAAAAATATCAAAAAAATATCTTCTTCTAAGTCTAGTGTAAAGCTTCGAAAATCGAGCATACAATTTATTGATTCTTCTCGGTTTTATAAAAAATAATTTTAAGTTAAGTTTTATAAAAAACATTTACAGTTCAAATGTTTTTTAGTTTACTTGAAGGTAAAATATTCTGAATTTAAATTTGAATTTTGAGAAATATAAGAGCATAGAACGTATACCTTGCTCTCATACAAGAGATATCAGACATATATAAGGAATTCAAAAGATATATGCCGTTACCGTTGTAACTCGTGTATATCTCTTATCATCAACGGAAAGCATTGAATAGTAAATATCAATTAAGCACATAATTATTTGATTGAACACATAGAATTTAGGGAAATCAATCCACGAATCTCTTTGAAACCGAATTTGGTACTGTTCATGCGCTGTTACCGTGGAGCCTTAATATGTTTTGACGCATATTACACGGAATACAAAATAGACGTAGAATACTTAGAATAATTTTTAGAAAAGGGAAAATACCTTATCGATAATATATGAGTAATAACGTAAAATTAACATCATTTTATCTTATCTCTTACTGTTTGTACTTGGTTCAGAGTTTCATTCCTTTAGTTTGTATTCATGAATTAGTATTATTGTTTATTTTGTTTTACTTATAACCTATATAGTAGTTGAATTTTGTAAATAATAAATAATGAATCATATGTAATCATTCCGATGTCAAGAACGTAATGACGTCAATGGTGTCACTGCAAATAATGTGAGCTATAAACATTTAAGTCCTTTAACTAAAACTCGTTAAGCTTTATTACTAGGCGGTGATAAAGCCCAATATTGAATAATAACATTTATCTCGTCAAGCGATAACACAGCAGTCGTAAACATGTTTTGAACCCAGTTCATTTTTATGACGACGAAAAATTGTATTACTCGAGTAAGTGTCGATACTTTATAGTATAGCATAGTATAGCAATAGCTTTATAGTATAGTATAGCAAGTGAAAATTCCTACAAGTAAAACTTTTTGAAACGTGAACCTACTCACGGGTAATAATAAAGTTGCAACCTACACCTTCTGTCATTTAAACTTTAGATAAATAAATACTACTAACTACTGCTTAACCCCTTTTTAAACCGAACTGCGCACACAGGCGAGCGCAATGTTTGATATAGTCAAAGTTAAAATTAAGAAGAATATCAGAACCTTTTTTATGGTTTCAGTGGAATCAAATTTTTAAAAAGCATTTGTCACGTTCGTCCTGATAATGTCAAACACGAAATATTATAGTTACACAGTTATATCACTTATGCTTCGATGTAAAATATTGATGCGTCAGACAAAGAAGGTGTAAAGAACGAACAGCAGGAATTCGAATTATACCTAACCCATACGAAATAAAATGATTTTTTTGAATTTATTAATGTGCAATTGTAATTGTACACTAATGAATAAAAACAATCAACGATTTATTTTCAAGCAATCAAAATCAATCAAAACTTTTATAATGTAGCAACAGATACTTGAGTACCTTCTATTATATATAATAAAAGCAACATGATCCTTGGCGTAGGCGCTCGAATCCCAAATAATTAATTGACAAATGAAACCGGTAAACATTCTATTCGTGTTCCTTCTTAGAAAAATGGAAACAAAACATTTATTCATCATAATATTAATATTAATAAATTTCATCAAAATTACTCAAACAACTTTTAAGAAGAGGGTTTAAAGAATAGACAAATTTAAAATGGTACATAAGAAGTAGTTCTTATGTTCTTTGCAACATAAGAGTATAATAATAATTATGTCACTATTATGTTGTACGAAAAACCACCTACATAATATAACTGTCTATACTCTGGTTTTTAAATCTGTTTTAACGACAATCGAACTATTTGTAGATTTGCAAGTTCTTTATTATAGTATGAAATAAAATAAAACAAATTAAATTAAAAAAAGCTTTTAAAACAGCCATTTCAACATGCATTTCATTTCCCTACTGTTAACAGTTGAGGTGTTCCTATTTATATACTTATCTGGACCCAATCCTTGCAACAACATTAGGTCATGCTTATCATAAACATGCATTCCCATCGGGATTAGACCAGTATGTAAAAAATAAAAAAAAATAAGCTCAATTGGATCCCAGAAAGGTCAAGTTTAACTTGCATTATTTCACCTTCACATGAATACACGGCAAGATAAATAAGAGCTTTTAAAAAGATGTACTCCTAATGCACGATCGAGTGAAGCATTTTAGGTACTTACTTTGAAATTTGTGAATGGGTTAATAAAACGAAAATGAATTTTTTTCAGAAAAATGAGGCTGGAAAATGTTTTATATTAAAAGACTTACACTCTATCGTCCCTTTTTCAATCTAAGATTATAAAAAAGTATTCGTTATAGTAGTATTGATCGAACTTATGAAGTAGAAAATAAGTTCAGCCGATCCTTTTAGTCCCAACAGACCGAAACTTGTAATGGCCACAATGAGGGACTTACGGGGTCGGTCGTAGACAGTACGGGGATTTGAGAGTAAAAGGGAGATTTGTTATAAACGTGGCTCGATCCAAAGCACTCAACTTGGGATCGGAGTGAAACAAACAAATAATAAACATCGTATTCCTTTTCAAATCCTTTGATTTTCACCTTATTTGTACTTATACACTAATAAAACTATAAAATTCGTCGTTGCTTTTCGAAGTTTCATAATATAATGGTAACGATAATATTTGCTCCAATCCACAATTGGAGAGTTAGTATAATCATTGTAATATTATTGAGTGTTTTATGATGTAACAGTTAGAGAAAAGATAGTGGTGGTCGCATTATGTAACGATAAATTTCAGATATTTTCATGATAAAAGTATTCTAAAGGAACGGCCTGTTACTATCCCACAGCTGGCCAGAGGCTTACTCTCGCCTTGATTGCAGAGAAGGCTTGGCTTAGAGCCGTCGGGACCTCCGGGTAGGTTACATACATATATCTCCAGAATTCTCTAAAGATACGCAGGTTTAGTCACGATCTTTTCTTTCATCGCAAAGCGTCAAATAAATTACAATCAATGACGCAAATAAGTTTTAACAGCAAAATTCATTGGCCCATGACCTCCTCAAAAAAGTCACATGTGTTGCAGTTCAGACGATCATGATATAATATACAATAAAAAAAGACAAGTCGCTTTAGTATAATAATCAAGTATAGTATAATATCGATATATTTAGTGCTCAATCGTCGAATAGTTGAATCTTGGTTATTCCTGGTCATTAATAAAATATGTTCATGAATAAACGGGAAACAAACATCATCTGGGTCTGGCCCAGACTAATAATTTAATTTAAAATTGTTACAATAAGTTTTAGAACTTTATATAGAATTAAAATTACAATTATAACATTGATAATTCTCATTTCAATCCAATAGGAAAATTATAAAAGATTTCGTAAAAGTGAGGTAACAAACTTTTTATTACCTACCGCGTCGTATACGTTTGAGTAGAATAGACCAGCCTCTTTCTTATCAAGGCGTCGTAAAATACGACTAAGGTAAATTGACGTCAGGCAGGCGGCCGGTCGTAAAATACGTAGCCAAATTTTGTGACAACATGTTTTTAACATTTTGTGCCGAGCCCACTTAGTGTGGGATAAGGGCAGGAGTATGTAGATAATACAATTTATATTAAGCGAATTAATTGTGATAATACCATCATATGTAAAAAGAACTTCTGAGATGTCTATAGATCACCTCACAATCAGAATTGGAGCATTGGGTGTTAGCTCCATTTTTACTCTCCAAAGAGAGAATCTTTGCCCACCGTGAAACAGTTCTACATAACTCATCACTTTTAAATGAGCACATATAAGTACCACAAAGCAAACAACAAATGACATTTTAAAGAGTACTCTCATACCCTACGGTTACCTAACTTATTATTCTTCAATAAAATGCTAAGTTCTGTACAAGAGGCAGTGTTATGAATGTCAAAGCAAATCCTAATGGCCATACCGGTGAAAGAGAGGAATATATTAATTACGTTTTTTACAATTTCTCGTGTAGAAAATTCATCCAATATTATATTATCGTAGTCTAGATAACTATTAGTCAGTTAATCACATTCAATCGGAGAATTCATGATTTTATTTATCCCTTATGAAATATTTTTAAAGGATTCTATTACTACATGCTAATATAATAGAATTAATAAGAAAGTCTGTCTATCTGAAACATTATTGATAAAATTTTATACAAATGGGCCTACATACAGGCCCAACATGTAGGATTTTAAAAAACCCCGCTATTTCTTTGTGAATAAGTCATACAGGAGAATTCAGATAAGCGGTAAAGTTTAATCGATAATTGATTGTTATACAACACTAGTATCGATCGCTTGAAAGCGGAAATGAGTGTGTCTAGTGACGGCCACTGCTTCGTTACTCGCCGCGGAATAGTTTCCTGTCTACTAACAAACTGCGACTAGACTGAAGTAATATGTTGTATCATTTATATATGTTGTTTCACAATTTATTATTTTTCAGCTTGTTATTATAAAGTGTAAATTAATATTTTATATTTTAAATATTCACTTATTTATTATATATTATATATACATTTTTAAATATTTTCTACAAAAAAATATGAAAATTTTTTAGCCAAAAATGATGCTCTCTCCGCTGAGAAAGCACCCAAGCTGGTTAGATCCCCAGACTGAGGTAAACCGTCACCACGACCATTCTCAAACAATACTGCTTCTGTATCCTTGATCCAATTATTTAAGCGTAAGATGTTCGTCGAACTTTTCGCGATTATCTTGTTTAGAAATACAGCAATTGGTACAATAATTGTTGAGTCAATATGGCAAATCGCGCGTATTGTATTAGCAATACTTATATTTTTTTACAATTTTTTTTTTATTCAGCTTCTATAAGAATGATTGTCAGACGCGCTGATTGATCCAATTACAATATAATCGGTTTATTGTGTAACAATATACCTGACAGTGATAATACATTGGTCCCAAAAGAGCAAAGCCAAAGATGGTAACTAATAGTACTAGTAGTAGTCGTAGATTTTAGAGTAGAAATACCCTCAGTTATGCATTAGCTTGTTTTTTTTTTGCCTTTTCCAGAAAGACGACCGGAATTTTTTATCCAATATGTTACATGTACATAAACAACAATCATTTCAAATTTTATGAATATCGTACAGCGGCGTAACTACGAAAGTATAACAGACATACAGAAAACAATTGTATAACAGACATACAGAAAACAATTGCATTTGTTATATTAATATCGATTTAGTACAGATTTTACAGAAAAATACACATATGTGCCTGTCCGGGTTGGAAGCTTTGTATTCTTAATTGAGGGCCACGAACACTCACCCTATGCGTATAAAACATTGCAATAGCGACCTAAGTTAATTTTAAAACATTTTAACCAGTATATATAACCAGCAAGGCAACAAAGATCCGGTGATGAAACTTCGCCATTCTGGCTTTTCTATACCAAAACGTAGGAGCTATTAACTTCACCGAGAATAAATGTTTACCTAAATAGATTTTTAATATAAAAACGTGTGTCTGATTGGATCGCCTGCGTGTATTGAGTGTGGATGAGTGTGTGTGTGTGTGTGTACTTATGCATGGGTGGGTACATACTTATATAAGATCCCCTTCTCATTATGACGTAAAGTCCCTAAGGTTGCCAGGCAAAAACCGCTTTTAAAATATTGTATATTATTTAAAGCAATCACTGTTTTTTTTTTAAAAAAGACCTTATGTTTCTTATGATTATGATATATTTATGATTTGGGTTCGGACGCAATAAATTAAAAGAGGGCTAAAATCAATCAATAAATTTTGAGTTTATTTATATTTACCATCAATCAGTACTAGATTGCACTTATCTGGTCAATTATTGTAGAATTTCTCCTTAAACCTTTCCAAAATGTCGTCTAAATCACGGATCGAAGTTAAATACGGACTAAAGGGAAATTCGGATCCCAAAGTAAACAGGAAAGTATTATGTGTAAGCGTTTTTTTTTGGCGGTCTCTCAGATGTTTGCTGGTTAAGGAGAAGGATCGTATCGGATGTTTTAACTTCGGATTTGGATGACATAAAAATTTGGTTTTTCCAGCTGAAAAAGTTTATCCTCCACGACATCTAAGCCTCTAGGCCTTTAAGTACTTCTATACCTAAAGTACCACATCGATTATGTATTCCATTCGGCCTTGCTAGAAGTGTTGCGGCATATAATTATCTGTGGCAATACGAATGATATATACCAAACCTGGACGTGTACGCATCACGTTTATGAACGACTCATACGCCACATACGTCGTTATACGCTTAAAAATTCAACTTGTCAAAAATTCGTATTCAAACATTGTGACGTATCTCCTTTTAACCTGCATTAAAATAATAGTTCACAGTATTCTAAAGGCTTTCAAACAGAGCCTCCTATAAGGCTTATCGCAAACACATACAAAAGAAAAACAAGGAAAACATATACTTTCAATATTATTTTATAAATATTAATTATATATCTGTAGGTCTGATTAAAATTTGACAATTGCATTTTAACCCATGACTTACGTTTCCAAATCGTTCATAGTTGTTTCGATTATTAAACTACCTGCCCATTATCGTCATCAACATCACGATCCCTGAAATTGTTTTGTGATAGAATTCTGTATATTAATTCATTCATCACAAAAGATGGACTCTGATTAAATTTGCTATGCTTTTGCTATGCCATCTCATTGACATAACCAACATTATCAGCCAAAATAAACTAATAATTCCAAGTCTCTCCTCCGTATGCATAAAGTTCGAAAGTCATTCGTGTGCTCAACTATATACATTTTTATAATGCAATCTTTTCGCGACTTTGCAAATATGTTTGTAATCTACACAAATTCAAAAAGGTTTTAAAACATTTTTTTTTAAAGCTGGTATTTAACTTGCAATGGATATATGTGAAGGTGGAATCTTGTAAGTTAAATTTGACGGACTTCCCGGTGTCCGATTGAGCTGAAATTTTACATACTAGTCTAATCCTGATGACATTGTGTGATTATGATAAGCATGAACTAATGCTGCTGGTAGGATTCGTTCCAAATAAGGGAACTCCTCAGTCGTTAACATTAGGGACATGACATTTTGTCAAAAGAATTTTTTAACTTAAAAAGCCTTATTATGTAAATAATGTTCATACTATAAGAAAGCTTGGATTTTAACTGCAGCCAGCTTTTTGCTGCAGCCACGCACAAGAATAAATTTTTCATAAGCAAATTTGTTATGGAAAGAGAATGTTTTGATTAGTGTGATCGTCAAGTTTCTTGAAGGTTCTTGTGGGTAAAAACTCGTTTTAGAACCTTCCTTCTGATTTGTTGATTCAAAAGTGTTTATAAAACTTAATTAGATCATGTTTTGAATTCAGGAAATCAAAATAACAATTCCAGGAGCAAATTACCTGTTTCACGCGCCAAGCAAGCTTGACCTATATTTTAAATGTATTGATCGAACTACAAACAAAGGTCGACATGCACCAGCAAAATGAAGTCAGGCATTTATCACAGCTCGTACGTGAATACCGAGAAGATCCAAAGTCTTTTGTAATTGTATGGACACAAATGATTGCCAAATTCACGACACACCAAACTTCTTTTATGAACTTTGAAATGAATGTTAAAAGATTGATATATACTTAGAAATATCAAAAATATAATTTTAAAAACTCTATATTTAGTACATATCTTTAGTATTTTATAATAATATTTTAATTGTAATTTATATTTTCGTAATATTAATATTGAGACCAACATTTCTATGAAACCAACATCATGCTTAAACAATATTTTTAGAACTTTGGACAACGTCATCGACATGCTTCTTGCAGGCTTTATAGAATTAAAAATATAGTTTACATATACAGATAATTAAAAACGGATTGGTGTCCCACAAATCCGTTTTGTTTATCTAGATGTCTAAACTAATATTACGTCTGACATTCGCGTATGGGGATTACCTGTATGGGAATTTCCTCACTTAAATTACTAACTTGTGACAGGTAGGCAAAATATTGCAAAAATCTTTATAAAATGAACTCTATAAACGGCGTGTGGCCGTTACAATAGACTTAGTGCTATAGACAATTCACATTAATTATGCATGCTCTCTGCTCCTTAGGATTTTCCCTGTATTTCATGAAGATCGGGTTAATCGAACCTATTTGCGTACTACAATAATTCTCTGTTGTTTCACATCACATCGTACACTATTGCTTAATATATTTATTATAAAATTAGATAATAAGCAAGTAATATTAGGATTATTTCATTTTTTTATTAATAAGTAATGGTAAGAACAATTCAATATCACAAAGGCAAATTTTAACTATCGAACTATACTAACTTCTAAGTTACTTACTCAGAGTACACGTTTGTGTCAAAGAAAATTGCATCAATTGCAATTCTCAAAAAAGAAAATTGCAACAAAATCTCATGAGATATAAAATAGAGTTTGTTGATAATAGTTTGTGTGTAAAATTGACTTTGTTACATAAAATAGAGAACCCTTTACTTTTAAGATACTTTGAATGTTAAAAGCTGACTATTTTCGAATATTCGTAATAAAATTAAATTTTCAAGATATTAAAAATATTATTATTAAAAATATTAGCTCACGTACACTGGGATGAACCCCAACCAATGATGAAATTTATGAAATGCTGGTCAAATAATTATTACTATATTGTTTCAGAATGATCGATAATATAATTTTAATCACTATCACGACTTGGCAGTTTTTGGAAAATTAATTAAGTCGTTAATTAATTTAGGTAATTAAGATGTCACTCAGCGTCATTATATACAAATACGTTAGTACGGTATACAAATCATTCTACGGATTAGTAGTGATAACATATCACACAGATAGACCAATAGACGAACAGACAGATAGACAGAGAGATTTCTACCGTTATAATGTAATATGGATGTGCAATACCAAATAATGGATCATAGTATTACTCAGTATCATAGTCTTATTAACAATAATCAAAAATTGGTCATTATAAAACCCATGTATATGATACACTCTTGTCATACGGAGTAGGTATAATACTTATTAACCTGGTTACCGCGGTTTTAAAATGACGTTTTAATATAGTGACGTTTCCCCACCGCAAAATTCTTCAAATCGGAATCGGATGAATAATGTTATGTTAGGTATTAATTTCCTGTTTAGTTTTTTACACGGCACACACGAGGCCAATAGCGAGGTAGTCTGTAATCGTTTCACTAGTGCTTTATACGACAAAGTAATATAAGATTTAAAAATATAAATATTTTTAATATTTCAGTGTGCTACCAAATGTTAGTGAAATCGAAAATGGAAATCGTGACCGATAGTGGTATGACCACGTCTTACGACTTTACAACACTATATACGGAAGTCTATATCAATAATACAGATATATACAATGTTTCTGAAACTGCAAATAATTTTGTGAACGTTACTTCAACTGATGATCAAAATGAAGCTTATTTTTCGAAAGTCTTCGAGTCATTCATTATTATCGAAATTGTTATGACAGCTTTGGAGCTACTTCTATCAATAACTGCTGTTTTCAAGATTTCTAGATGGAGAAACAATTTCAGAAATCAAATGTTAATGCAATTAAGTCTTGCTCGTTTTTTAAAAAGAATTATATTCTATATTCATTTTATGAAAGAAAGATTGGATATTGAGTCGTCACCGACTGCTAATACGGCGTTAACAGCATTTCAAATATACATCGACTTTGTGATAGTGATTCTAGTCTGTTTTTTTATTAAGCATATGTATGACAGTTTAATTATAGTGATAGTGAAGATAAGTAAATATAACTTGTACAGTGTTTTGTGTTGTTCCTGGTTGCTACCAGCACCTATTAGTGTAATTTGGACGGCAGTGATTGTTACACACTTACTCAAAGAATGGACAGCATATTTCGTCATTTGTCTCGTATTTAGATGGCCGCTAATTTTTTTGGGTACCGGATTATATTTAACTGTTTTATTCAACGTACTAAGAGACAAAATACGAAGTTTCGTACGAAGCCTGACTATTGTTACGTTTCTGCTTTGTTTAGTCATAAATTTTTACCTATTCTCTAAGGATATTATTAAGTTATGGTGTTTCGAATCTTTTTTAACTGTATTAATTAGCTATATCTCAGGTTTTATACTTAATTTCCTTATACTTTGTTTTTATATTTTACTAATTATCCTTAACTTTAAATGTAGTACAAAGTCGTGTAATTCCTTACCTGATTTTAGTGTAGCTCAATGTAATCAAATAAATGTAATAAAATAAGCCAATTCATGCAGTTATTTTATCTTATCATAACTAAGCCGACCAAATTGTAGGCCGACCTTCAATAAAATTATTTCTGAAGAACACGAATCATTTTTTCTTAAATTGATTTAAGCGTCTATTCAAATAGCAATGTCTGAAATACTCCATTTCTTAATTTATTCTAAACAAATAATATATCAACAGAAAAAAAAATATTCACGAAAGAAAATACTGTTACTAAAAAAAGTTGAAATCCTAAATATCTAGTCTACTATAATTCTAAATTTAAATTTTAAATTTCGTATCAATCCCCGTACAATAAAATACGGCAGTTAATAGAAAATCTATCAATGTGTGAAACAGCTTTTGCACTATTTGTTTTCTTACTTTTAAACACATAAGTAAAGACCTGTAACTCTCCTACAGCCGTCCAAATCTTATACAGGCTTTTGAGAAAAACATAAGAACCTATATACACCGAGCTGTTTCAATTCAATACATAGAACATATAGAAAACATTCGACAACAATGCAAACTGGATGGTTTTCGCCATACATTTATTAATAGTTGAATAAACGCTCAATGTTTTAAAACATTTTTACGATAAATTCTAATCTTAATAAAGGACACTGATGTTTGTTGCCTTCACTACTAACATGGCCAATATAAGTTATATTTGTAAATATATCACCGATTTGTTGCGAAAAATTGATGGCATCAAATCGTGAAATTTTCTTTCCTGTTCCTTTTCCTAACCCTTACATAGACAGCTATGCATACAGTACTTGTATGCAGAATCATTACACATGATATAATCATAGGGATTTGTATGTGCGTGCTACCGTTCATCCGATTTAGATGAAATTTTTACCGATAATTTTAGAAAGCCCTGGAACATATAGGTTTCTTTAATTAAAAAAAAAACTTATAGTTTTAAGTGGAAAGGTCGTATACCACGACACTAAGCCTTTCCGATTTACGTGAAGTGGTCTTTCTTGATAATTTTATATATTACGATATCCATGAAAAGCGCCAAATCTTTCTATGAGTAAGGCGGGGCAAATCTGATTTAATATTTTTATGAAGATTTTACACTTTCAAATCTTGTTTTTAGACACAATGTGAGATCAATGTGATATGTGAACGAAATACTGCTTCAGAATACGATAAACTTTTCCCGTTGTGACATGGCGGTCAAGCATCATAGACAATCACTTATACGTCAGTGTGATAAGCTCATAAAGAATAGTAACGATATGATTAAACTAATGTATAGTACGCGGCAATAAATAATGCACATCGAAGCTTAGAGAGAGAAAATCTGTTAGATTCTGCTTCATAGAGCATTGTCTCTGTCGCACAGACTGGCGAACCCGTTTCAATCGTCACATACTAACTGACTGACAGTGACAGCATTCTACGAACTAGCCGGCTGTTTCGTTCTAAACATCGATGTGCATTATTTAATGCCGGGTAATATATTCTTATTTTTTACGCCCCTACTTTAGAAACCTGTATATAACCCTGATATAGTTATATTTATATCTCCTTAAGTCATTTACTTGTGACTTTAAATGAATAATAAACAATATATGCTCGTATTAATGTTAAGGCGCTGAACAGAGCTGGCGCAAATTCAGATTTCGGCATATAAGCCACGCCCACAATTTCTGCGACGGCGTAACGACAAAATTAATTTTTTAACACCCATTGTAGGTGTACACTATTTTATCCAAACTTTTTTTGTACAATTTATTTAAAAAACTTATGTCTAATTAATCTTATAAAACTAAGTATGCTGAAACTATAACTAAACACCTAAAAAAAGACATATTATCAACAAGGAATAGTCACAAAAGGCGGCAGCTAGCGACACACGTCCGTATAGCAGCGCGCCTCAGCGGTCACTGTCTATATTAGTAGATGTAAAAGAGAAGCGAGACGATGACTCGTTTCAGTTTTGCTATTTTCTAAAAAATATTCAATTTGAATGAAATATCTTAATTAATTCAAAATTTAAATCTTACATTCTCTTTATATTATAATGATTTATTAGTCTTATTAACTTTATCAATTTTTGTTGATAAATATTAGAGATATTTACGATCAAAGTAAAAACCAGAGGTCTATTTACCAATTTTTTTTATCGAAAAAAAGTATCGTAATCATGTTTTGAAATCTTACATTCTCTCTGAGATATGATGTATATTAACATATATTTTTCTTTTAATCGTCATCCCTATAGCTTTTGTTAAAAACGTGTTTAAAGTCAGCCTATTTGGCTCTGTTCAGCACCTTAAACAATTTTCTCGCACTCGGGTCTTATGGGTGAATGAGTGAATAGCAAACGAGACTCTTAAGGGTATAAATTAAAATAAACGTCGAGTAGAACCATTTTTATGGACTTTTAAATCCTATTGAAACTTATTTTAATTAAATAGATACTATATTATTACTCATACGTATACGAGTAGAAGTTTTTAATTTTGTACTCTACAAACTTTATACCTTATTTCACATATTTTACGGGTAAAGGAAAGTGCCAGAATTTCATACATCTTTGGGCCCAGACGTTACAGTATTAAATTTTGTGTTGTAAGATAGAAAAATCTTTGTTATCCTAGGATCTATAAAATAAGTGTTATAGTTTGAGGTTATGGACATAAAAAATTATATGCTAAATACCATAAGAACATAATAAAAACGATAGGATTCGTTATAAAAATATAACAATAAGCTATCATCATTGAAGTGAAAGTTGATCATTCATATTTTTGTCGTCAGAAAAACGAAACATTTTGAGAAAAGACGTTCATAAGCGCAACGTATATTTTAGTTATTAGTCTATGGCAACATGTACTAAAAGATGCCTAATAATTGACATATATCGCAATATTTTTTTAAATAAATATTTTATATTATTATTTTTACAAAAACGTAATTAAGGAATCTTTATTTTGTTGGTCTATTTATACTAAAAAAGCTGGAATCCGCGCTGATTAGGCAATTAAAAAAGTAACAAGCTGACAATAATACGTTCCGTTTAAGGTATTAACTACTTTAATATCATTATAAATATCATTATTAAATAAGTTTTCTAACATATTGCCATTGAAAGTTTATAATATTTGTACTGATATTTAAACAAAAAAAAACTAAGAATTTTTTGATGTATTTGGGGTTTCTGTAACAATTAGGCCTAATTCTGGCACCCTCCTTTAATTTCCTTGAAGAGAGCGACTGCAGCTTTAGCCCAACCTATTGCATTGCTGCTCCAACAGCAAACTGTTGAATAACAGGTTTACCAGATTTCACGAATTGTCTAAAGATGTAGTTTTTTTATTTGTCATACATGATGAATACAATAACAAAAAGTACATACATGATGAAGATATGTATATATATAATTGTATAAAAACAAAAACTCTTTTTATTTCATACACCAGGACATATCAACCCAAAAATACCTGACGCTTTTCTTAAACAAACTAGCAGTCTTGCCACGCGTTGGTGTGGCTCAGTTTAGATTCGATTTCCCCGCGAAACAAAATTTCACTTGCTGTTCAAAGAAAATAGTTCGATCGCTACAAAACTTTATACGATCTGCTGGGTCAAAAGAAATCCTGAAAGTTTCATTAAAATCGGTCCAGCCGTTTGGGATTCTTTAGAGAACATACATACATACTTTCTCTTTTATTTATATAGATAAATGACATTATTTTAAAAAACATAAGTAACAAAATTTGTCTCAAATTTACTTACTTACATATTTAGATACTTGTGCTAAAATCTTATATCACCTCTAGGTAATCTTGGTAATATTGAACCCTTTTATAAGATGATCGAGTTCGGGAAAAAGCTCTGTTAAGACTTTCTCGGATACTTAAGAGAGTAAATATTTGTCGTAATAAACCCTTTGACAGCTTTACCATAAGGATTTAGTATGTATTTTAATGGAAAATTACGACATAGTAGCAGAGGATTGATTTACCTTAAATTAGCTTAATAAATTGTTGATGTAGTGTGATGCCCGATACAATTTTATAATAAGCAATGATCACCGTTGGAGATCTCATCACTTCATTTACGATATTGTCTATAGGCATGAAAAATGATGGAATATAAAAAAAGCACCGACAGGTCTGAAAAAAATACACTCATAAAAATTTCAACAACCTCTTAACCTCAAAATATTCATACCATATCAAATAACATAATTACAATAAAAACGCCTTATTTTCCATTCAATGTAAATTTGGTAATGAATTGTTCTGATTGTCTTATGTTGGCATGTTCATAAATAAAGTTAAATTCTTGGAATATGGATTATTTTTTGGGGTTGGCAGACAACCTCTTCCACGACCCTGTCTCTAAGCTCTCTAACTCTGCCTAGTGTCAGCCAACCTGCTCCTTGCTATACGTGTTATGTGATCAGTACACCGTTGGTGGGCCCGCCTGCTTTCCTTTTTCTACTGGTCCCTACCATTGCTTTGAAAATGTATAAATATACGAATTGTCTATTTCAAAAAGCCAGGTATAGTATATTTAGCAATTTAGATAAATTCAATAAAATAAACTTTAAAGCTTAATATTCCACTAATGATATTTAATACCTTGAATTATTTTATTACCACCAGGACAGAGATAGTAAGTACAAATTTTCCCCACGTTGAAAAAGATAAAGTATGACGAAGTCACTTTTTAATCCAAGCTAAGAAATGAAAGTAATTTCATGATTGCAGATAACGTCCCTTCTGCGACGGCAAGGAGCTTGTTTTTATTTTGATATAAGGGCTCATCTTGCATTTAAAATAAATTTTACAAAAGGTTGAATGTTTCATATTCAAATACTAGCTTTAGGTTATTTGAGGTTACGTGTTTCTCTTTTTTGCAAACAAAAAAATATATACAAAACAAAATTAAAATTAATATCTCCCAATCGCAACAATATGATCCATACCTTTCTTACATGGCATAGAATCTGATATATAGTCAGACGTTACAACTTTACTGCTTAAAGGGTAGTTAAAAAAAGAAACTTCTCGGATCAAAAGGTTTATGGAACAGAATTAAAACTCAAAACATATTTAAAAACTAATTAAATTTTAATTTAGGATCACAAATTAGGTAAAATTTAATTTAATGTTAGATTACAACCATAACCCACATGGATATGAAACTACGGTACGGTAAAATAAAACTAGAATATTAGATGAATACAAGATCGTATAAGCCATCACGGGCGGTTCTTTTATATGAATTCCTTAATAAAACTTAGTCATTTACTTTATACCTCCTATTTGTTTTTAATGAATGAAATAAACAATAACAAAATTTATGAAAAAACCAATACAATAACTTATGTTTATAGTGTTCACAAAATAAACAGCGATAGTTGTAGTAACAACTTTATTTACAATACCGAAACCGCATGGTTAACAAAATCTACTTTATTAGGGATGGACGGAGAAAGTCACGCACTTCGCATAGGTTGCGCCGCGATTTGTGATTTAACGCATTTAAGCGCAGCTGCAAGCGCAGCGCTTCACGCGCTTTTCACGATGCAGCAGCGAGTCGACGCTGCGCACGGAGCGGGGCTGCATGTCTGTAAAATCATAATAACAGAAAACGTAAAAAGAACCTTAGACGCATATCCTGAAAAACACTTGTTTAAGGTTTTTTATATCTTAATACGAATGTTATTAATTTACATTACTCAATAGATGAAGAAGAAAGCTGTGATAGCCCAGCGGTGAGACCGTGCGACTCTTTCGAGGGGAACACGAGTTCAAACCCGGGCAGGCACCAATGAGTTTTTCTATTAAAACTCATGTGTAATTGATAATTGCAATTTATCAGACGCTTTTCGGTGAAGGAAAACATCGTGAGGAAACCTGCATATCTCTAGAGAATTCTGGAGATATGTGTAACCTACCAATCCGCATTGGAGCAGCGTGGTAGGTCTTAGCTCCAACCCTTCTCTCCAGAAACGGAGAGAAGAGGCCTATTCCCAGCAGTGGGATTGTAACAGGCTGGTACTTATACTCAATAGATGAATAACATTCCCACGTATTAAATAATGCACATCGATGTTTAGAACGAAACAGCCGGCCAGTTCGGTTTCGTAGAGTGCTGGCACTGTCACTCAGTGAGTAAGTGACGTTTCACACGGGTTCGTCAGTCTGTGCGACAGAGACAATGCTCTATGAAGTAGAATCTAGCCGATTTTCTCTCTCTAAGCCTCGATGTGCGTTATTTATTGCCGGCTATACATAGATTATACGGTAAAAAAAGAATGACTGTCGACTTTCTTGCTGATTCTTCTCGGTAAGAGCAAAATTGGAGCCAGTGCTTTATTAATCCTATTATCCTTCACGATACAAAAAATTGTATTGATTGAAAAGCTTGTTTGAATAAAGAATAAAAAAAATTTATTGGACTTGGGAATATATATTTAAACCGACATTTTCAGGAGTATTATTTATATAGGTATTGCTATGTAAGGTATATCAATTTTTTAATTTGTGAAAAAAATTCTTACGACTAAAAAATCATAGCTTAGTTAAATCACGTGACGAATCCTAAACAAAATATTATTTTGAAATTATTACTTTACTTTAAAGGAAGTAGTTTCACGAAGCTGTGATAGCCCAGCGTCAAGATCGTGCGACCATTTCGAGGGGGTCACGGGTTCAAACCCGGGTAGGCACGAATGAGTTTTTCTGTTAAAACTTATGTATCCGATTGATAATTGCAATTTATCACACGCTTTTCGGTGAAGGAAAACATCGTGAGAGAACGTGCATATTTCTAGAGGATTCTGGAGATATGTGTAAACTACCAATCCGCATTGGAGCAGCGTGGTAGGTATTAGCTTCAAACCTCTCCAAAAACGAAGAGAGAAGGCCTGTGCCCAGCAGTGCGACAGTAGGCCGCTACTTTACTCTACATCAAAGGAAAACATTATTAAGAAACATTATAGCAAACTTTTATCTGCCGTGAATCGTTCACAGTGCGCAGTAAAATATTGAACGAATCCATTTTTAATACCAAATTAATTCAAAAGTAATAATAAAATTATTTTGCTATAATCCGCGATACAATCGATTGTATCGCGGATTATAGCAAAATAATTTTATTATTACTTTTGTATTATGGATCTCCGCAAAGTAACGCCTAATTCTATTAATTAACCAAATTAATTCATTCCGTCTTAACTAAATTTTAATATATTATTGAAAAACTAAGATTAAAATAATATTATAAATACCAACTTGAAGAATACGAACAACTCTCTAGAAATGTTTACATTCATTCATAAAGCCTTTTATTTAAGTAAAAATGTAAAACATAATTTTGATCATTATACTGTCCCTTACTAACACTCCCTGAAACCCTAAAAGGTAGCCGTAAAATGTGATGTTTATTTAATTATTTACCTATGTTGAAAGCCTTATGCCCCATTTCAGTCACTTAGATTGGTCGATAATCTTGTAACTTTAAGACCTTGTAAACCGTTTGTGACTTTTGATTTTATCGCGCGAATAAATTGGCACTTACTTTCCATAAATTACGCTGTAAGAAATTTCTGAACTAAGAATGATTTTAATTTTGTTATTTTCGTATGTTATGCTTAATTTTATATCTACAATATACTATGTAGATAGATAGTATATAATATGTAAGCGTGTGATATGTCGTGCATTACATATCGCACGCTTAGTACTAAACTGACTGAAAACGAAATAAGGCTTAATGTAGTTATACTGAATAATGCTTTATAATGCTACTAATACTTTATAATGCTTGTTTCAACTTCAACTTCTTCTTTCTTGCTTTTCCAAGTTATATCCCTTTAACACTCACGAGTTTTGTACGCGCTCTTGGCTTTATTATAATCTGTTATAAAACAACTTTTTTTAATTAGGTCACTTTAATACTAAGCTTGCGACATATTTTCTTTTAGCGTTAATTAGAACAAATATAATTAATGAAAATTTTATATACATATATAGATTATATTATATACGTCTTTTAAATATAGTATAAATAATTAAGTATAAAAATGCATATTACAGCGAAGTTATTGTCATGTTAACACAAACACGCACACACGAACACACACACACACACACACATGCACACACAAAATTATATTCATGGTGGTGGGTTTATTGTATTTTTTTAAAAATTTTTGGTTATACAGAAAGGTTTATAAGTCATTTTCCTTTTCTTTTTTCTATAATTCACTATTTATCCCTTTCATTTTTTAAAAATATAATATTATTCATATTTGTTCATATTGTCGTATCTGGCATTAAGGCGCTGAACAGAGCCAATTAGGCTGACTTTAAACACGTTTTTAACAAAAGCTTTAGGGATGACGATTAAAAGAAAAATATATGTTAATATACATCATATCTCAGAGAGAATGTAAGATTTCAAAACATGATTACGATACTTTTTTTCGATAAAAAAAATTGGTAAATAGACCTCTGATTTTTACTTTGATCGTAAATATCTCTAATATTTATAAACAAAAATTGGTAAAATTAATAAGACTAATAAATCATTATAATATAAAGAGAACGTAAGATTTAAATTTTGAATTAATTAAGATATTTCATTCAAATTAAATATTTTTTAGAAAATAGCAAAACTGAAACGAGTCATCGTCTCGCTTCTCTTTTACATCTACGAATATAGACAGTGATCGCTGAGGCGCGCTGCTATACGGACGTGTGTCGCTAGCTCCCGCCTTTTGTAACTATTCCTTGTTGATAATATGTCTTTTTTTAGGTGTTTAGTTATAGTTTCAGCATACTTAGTTTTATAAGATTAATTACACATAAGTTTTTTAAATAAATTGTACAAAAAAGTTTGGATAAAATAGTGTACACCTACAATGGGTGTTAAAAATTTAAGTGTGTCGCTACGCCGTCGCAGACATTGTGGGCGTGGCTTATATGCCGAAATCTGAATTTACGCCAGCTCTGTTCAGCGCCTTAAGCAAAATAGAAAACCTATTGACACTTGCTAGCCCTAGCACAGGCCTCGGTCTATTTGGGCTGCATATTGCTATACACCAAAAATATATAATGTTAAAGCACCAGACGCTTTTGTCTCAATTATAGGCGTAAAATGTACTTGTTAGAATTGTTCAATGAATAAATAAAAAAAATATATATATATCACCTATTTTATATTGTATGAATTACTTTATAAAGCTACACTTACAATGCGGCCTTTGGTCTACTTGCATATCCTGGGGCAATAGCAAGGTGCGAGGAGCTCGTGGCACTTGGTCTCTGTCTTGTGGTTGCGACTGTTCAGCCTCCTCAGCTGCTGCCAAAGTATTCACGATTGTCTTGACCTGGGACAAGAGGTGAAATATTTAGTTAAATATATCCTACAGACTTTTTAGAGCAGTGAAACCCGTGTCCCCTCATGGGGAAATAGGTGTAATAGTCTGTAACAAGAGAGGACCACCCATCCTGTACTGACAGGTGTCCCCGACCTTAGATTAGGTTTTTTTACCTTTCCTTTACTGTTTTCTGAAGGAAAAAGGGTTTTTTTTAATACTATAAGTTAAACCGTAAGACAAAAGTAATCATATCCACGACAAAATCGCAAAGATGGCTTTTGTCGTGGAGTCTAACTCCTGATGATGCTTCGGTCGCGGGGCGAAACGATTGTTGAGTTTGTGATAGTGCACGTGTGTAGTGCTTGTGTATTGTGGTGAAGTGGTGGAGGTTTGTGCCTGTGTTTTTACGAATCCTGCACGTATCGGGTATGAAAATACGGATAATCCACTATACCTTTAACACTATACATATTTTCTATTTACTGTATCGCGGATTATAGCAAAATAATTTTATTATTACTTTTGTATTATGGATCTCCGCAAAGTAACGCCTAATTCTATAAATTATTTAAACCGTAAGCGTAACAGACAGACAGACAAATAATATTAGTATAGATATACAATATTTAAAGAATTCACGAGTTATTCATGGTTTCCAAAAGAGAACTTTTACTAATACTGTATTCTTTTAGCATATTTGATGGATAGTTTTATAATTATTATTTTTTTAATATATTGACGTTACACACAACAGTTACCGATATATATTATTCTTCTATTCAATGGCTTGATCGTGATTTTTTAAGAATATTAAATCTATAACTAACTTTAGTCGCTAAATAATTTACATACTTATACGGTAAATACTTTCTTTGTTATCATGAATTTTTAAATATATTTTTACATTTTTAGAGCAATATATTGCAATGTCGTTAAGAGGTTATCGTGGCTGATAAATTGAACTATTTTCATAGTTCAATTTATAATCAAAGGTACTTTAATTAAAATTAATATTATCTAATCATGCCTCTTGCATATCGTTATCAATTTGTTGTTCACGACGCTGATTAGCAACGGCTTCTTGGGCGGTTCGGTGAATCATGTGAAGGTCTTCTGGAGTCAGATCCCAAGGCAGATTCATTTGAATGGGACTACCTTCCATTTGCATCTTTTGGACCTTAAAACAATAAAAACAGTAAATAGAAATAAACAAAATTACGAAAGTCGAATATCAACTGTCTTCAATTATCCTTCTTTGATCCTGTCTGTCATATTTTCGAACGGATTATAATATGTTTTAGGGCCTGATGGTATTTAATGCATCATAAATTATATATATTTAGAAGGTGTCTGTTACCCATTACATAAGTATGAAGTTACCTATTTTGGGGTCGGACGACCCTAGTGTGATCCCGTATATTTATTTATTTAACTTATTATTTAAAAATTAAATGAGATTTATCAAAATATTCTTACTTCTGGCTGTTCCATGTGCTGCGTGGGTGCTGGTTGGGGCACGAATTGGTGAAGAACTGCTTGTTGCTATAGCAAAGAGAATTTTATAATTTTATTTTCAACAATTATTTATATTCTTTTTTAAACTAGGGTTCGCAAAAAATTCAAGTACTCTTCATTTAAGTAGACTCTGGATGATGCTCAAAATAATGAGAGGCTTCTAGAGATAAGAGCGAGAAATAAAACGGGCCATTCTGATTTCACTTCACACGTTCATATACACGAGCACAAACTTTAACCACGTAGTATTCCAATTTTATCCATTAAATTATTCCATTTCAATAGCTTGTTATAGTTCTATTATCTACTTATCGAAAATCCACGTTTTTTATTATTTATTATTTTATACATTAACGATATATATGCCGTGTGGTATCCGGCTGAGTAGAATGGACCACCCTCATTTTCTTACCGAGGTGTCGTAAAAGTTGACTAAGGTAAGTAGACCCACCGTGTGGTATTCGGTTGAGTAGAATAGACCACCCTCTTTCTTACCGAGGAGTCGTAAAATACGACTAAGGTAAGTTGACGCCTGGCGGCCGCCGGCGTAAAATACGTAACCAAGTCATGTGACAACATGTTTATAAAATGTTGTGCTGACCCCTTAGAGTGGTATAAAGACAGGAGGATGATGATAACATTAACGATATATACATTAACATTACCAATACCTACACCTAACACCTAGTCCTATTATAAAATACAATTTAAAAGCGTTAACAACATTGTCTTTGGTTATTACTTGAATATATATAATTATATCAACAATCTATCAAAATTAATAAATAATTTATAGAATTAGGCGTTACTTTGCGAAGATCCAGAATATAAAAGTAATAATAAAATTATTTTGCTATAAGATTATAGCGACAAAGAATCCGCGAAATTTATCGCGGATTATAGCAAAATGATTTTATTATTATGTACTTTTATTTTTCAAAAGTTAATATTTTAAAAGCGAAATCATTAAGTATAAAAAATATTATAAAACCGTATATCTGTTTGTTAAACATTCACGGCCAATCCGCTAATGAAATTTGGTACAATTAAAGCTTACATACCTGGCTAACATATAGTAAATAAAATTCCCCTTTTTCCTTCTCTTCTGCGGAATTCTTTAGTCTAAGAACTAAGCAAACGTTACCAAAAATCTATGATCTCGTTTATTTTCTACTAAGATGTAATTAGTTATTCTATTCATATATATAAGAAAACGCTAACGCATTATTACAGTAATTATAATAATTATCAACCACATTCACACCTTACACCTATTCCAACAAGCGAAGGTCTTTGAACTCTTGGAAGAAATCGCATTAGTGCTTAATGGATAAATATGATAATAGAAATTTTAAAATAAGAATACATTTATTATATTGTCAAATCATAACACAATACAACTAAAATAGAATGTAAAATTCGAGTTCCGAATAAAGTAATAAAACATTATTATTTTACCCGTTTATACTTACTATGTATATATTTTATTTAAAAAAAGAGAATAAATCTAACTTAAACTAAAAACTGTTAAATTCAGTCGTTATAAATTAAAAATCAACTGCTATTATTGTTATATATTACATAACGTTGGATGCAAATCTCATTAGAAAACCTTAGTACCGTTCAATTCTTAACCTAACGGCAAAACAAAATTGATTTTTTACCAAGTAAAGTTTTTTGACTCCACGGTAAGGCATTGACAGACGATTAAATTATTACGGTACATACAAATCCTGTTCTGGACTCTCTGTACAGAACTTTAAATACTTTATTTTTATTCTTTATGGCTGACGCTATTGCACGTGTTCTCTGAGATTTTCGGCACATCGCAAAATATCAATATTATTTAAGAGAAACGTTTAAAAGCTTTCTAATAGTTAAATGAGTATAGCATTAAAAAATTATGGACTTTTACATTAATCAATTATTTCATTGTTATAATGATTTTGTCCTAACATAAATGACAACGGCGCCAACGGCCAGGCGGACCAGTCCAATGTAGGCAAACTATACATTTATATCGAATTATGCTTTTAAAACTTTTCGAAAAGCGAATAGTTAGAAAACAAATATATATTTTTTAATTAATCGATTATTTACAAATCAATTTTTTCCACTCTAAGTTATGGCAAAGACAAGTTAGCAAGACAAAAAACTAAATTATTATATACATAATTTTGTTTATGTACCGAAGTTTATTATGCAATTACTATTAAGGGTAAATAGCATTATGATGCTTTAAAATCTGATGTATAAAAACTTTTTTTATTTACATCTTCGTTTATCTTTTATTAAAAGTTTTTCTATAAGTAGTCCAAGATGTTATCTTACAAGAGTCATTCGAAAATTTCTACTACTTGCTATAATTTTAAAACTCTGAGATCTGAGTGTTTTATGGTTTAGTATTTTCGTTCCGCCTATATATCAATTATACTGCTGAATAAAGTACTTTAACAATGATAATAAGAAAGCAAGATCCCATATCAATAAAAATATTATTACCTCATTTTGATCTTGAGCCTGTGGTGGTGGTGGAGGTTGGAAAGCTGCCATATTCCCTAGTGCAGGTGGCATGTTGTGTTGGGCTGGAATAGCAATAACACGCATCTGGCGGGGTGCTGTCATTTCTTCAGGGTCTCGCTTTTAAAAAACAAAACAAAATGTGATTAGGTATAGGATTCTATAGCTAAATTTTACAATCAATGTTGAATAACAGCCCTGATACAAAAAACCTATAATACTACTTTACCCTCATCTACTGAACGCTGGAGGAATTAATTCTATTATAATATTAATTCTAAATATATGTTATATACTCGTAACATAACTAACATTCCCTCACAACGTATTTGTTTGTAATCTATTATACTTCGAAAATAGATTTAAAACCAGGAAACCATATTTCATATTTCGAAGTCGCAATTATTACCAAAAATTTACTAAGGATTATTTATATAAATGATAATATGCATTGATATAAATTTTCTCGGGCTAGATATATCCAAGAAAAAATGTAACTAATTAGGGACATTACATTTCGAAAAGAGCAATCGGTAAGCACGTTCCGACCCAGCAGTAGAGTTGACGATCGAAAACAACTTAACAATAATGTCAATCCATATCTCAGTAAAATAAAAAATCAATGTAATGTTATATTAAAATAACCTCATTCTCCTGAGGCTGTGGTGGTGGTGGAGGAGGTTGGAAGGGGCCCATATTCTCTGGAGCTGGAGGCATGTTGTGTGGTGATGGGATGGCAATCACACGCTGCACATGGATTCGCATCTCGCGTGGACCATTTAGCTGTTCCTCCGAAGAATCCCATGGCATCTGTTAACAATGAAAAACAATTGACTATGGATACCTTATTACAGTAAATTGCCCAATTTTAGGTCGCTCACTCTTTTTAATTATCCTTAAATATATAGTGAGAACGGCTGTCACCTACTACTTAAAGCATTTCATAGATTATAAAAAATAATTTTATAATAAATTTTATGGAATAACTATGGATTATCGCAAGGCGACTTCTGTTTCTAATTATTGGACTGCCAGTTCTTACTTATAAAGATATTCAGTGAAAATATTGGCTGGTGATGATTCTAGTCAATACCATACGCTATAAAGTACTAAAGATATTGTCTAATATAACGCCGACTTAGATGATGATTCTGTACTCACCTGCCCGATGACACTTTAAAAGCCGTTAGGAATAACGGCAAATATTCAGTGCGAAAAAAGTTCAATATGGCATATAAGTAAGATTTATAAAATGCAGAATGCGTTTCCTTATTTTTCATCGTTTTCTTTTGTATATAAAGCAGAATTATATATACTGTATACATAAATCTAAAACTATAACTTCTATGTGTGATAAACAAAAAAAAATCTAAAGAACGCAGGTATGAATCACACAGCTAATTTCTTACAGAGTAGCGCTTTGATTTGGCCAGTTCACGTGCGAAAAACAAGAAACATAGAAAGCAATGACCTGACATTTGCAAATTTCACAAAGAAATGAAACAAAATTACACGAATTGAAGAGGCAAGCCGATAAAATAATGCACTAGAAAATGTCTGTCATTCAAAGGAACCACAATTTCGTAAAAACCGTTCTTGGCTTGTGTAATTTTTTGACACCCAAGTCAAAAAAGTACAAAAAGTTTAAATCTATTAAAAATATATATAAAGTTGACTAAATTTTTCACAGAATTATAAAAAGAGCGTCAAGAATTTTAGCTGTAAAAATAAGACCAAACACTTTAATTAATTATTAAGCAATAGCATTATATTGGACTGTGATTTTACAAAACCTTGTGCAATTGCATGATGCAGATAAGAAGCTAAATTTGGAAAGCTATTGGTTTTAATACTATGCCCATAAAAACATTGATTCGACGCTATGAGTGGCAATTAATTATAATAATGTACTTAACATGGATAAAAAAACGTAGCAATTGTTACCAAAAAAGCAGTATCACATAAATCTAATTATAAGATGAGAATAACAAAGATATTAACAAGGTATCATTGTTGATATAGTTATATCAAGTATAATAATTTGTATTGGTGATGCATAGTGATTTAAATAAGCTTCATCATTAAGAGTTTATTAATATTCGATGTACGTACAAATGAATGATACGGAATCATATAAAAAAAACACGGAAGAGATATTCGCTATTATCCTTCGATCGGTGTTAGTAAGCATTGTATTACGTGCATCATAAAGGAGTCTTTGTGTCAGACTGATTTGAATTGAATTTTGATAAACGGATAGGAGCTTATCCTTGATGCTATCATGTTGACAACACTTCTTACAAATATGAAGAACATAATTATAACATAGACTTCTATCCAAATTTAAATTATTATTTATTCAAGTAAACTTGCTAACACTTACAAGTACTTTGAATCTAAATAATCGCACAAATGTCCTTTCTGCATAGACAGCTCTGGATTTATAAAGTAGAAAATTTAGAAAACGTCGAATAATTATTAGTTTTAACTTTAATTTTGCCACTTTACTTAATAATAGTCAAAAGCCATTAATTTACACATAATCTAGGAATTACAAGAACAGTAGGCCTACGATGAACTTTTGGAAAACGATTCAACAAAGTCAGTACCTAAACTCAACCGCTATCTTTTCGTACCATGAAGTGTGATTTGCATTGGGGTCGAAATGTTTGAATAGGGAAAACGTTATATGAATTATAATAATAACTTTGTCTCTTTTACCCAAATGTTTTTAGGACGCATTCCGAACAATCATTCGGCAACGACATAAAGTGTGCGTCTTTAAGACGTCATTGTATGAAAAAGCAAAACAATTTAGTTTAAGTCTTCAATTGAGTCGCGATAAAAGTTCATGGTAGGCCTGCAGGACAGCGTTGTCAATAGGGATATCTATGAAAGTAATTTATGTTTTATTTGTTGCTATATTTTGCATATCAGAAATGTAGTAAAGACAACTGCCAAATACAGATATACATAGCAACGACCTTATTGATCCTATACCGAGCATCTTTTGCAGAGGCATTTGACAAAGGTAGTATTTGACTCAGCAGCGAGCCTTTGTAAGATAATTGCTATTTAATCTCATGATCGGAACCGGCTCTGGCTACTTTTTTGTGGGTGTTCTTAAAAAAAACGACACGCTGTCTTCACATGCCGATTTTATACTTGGATAAATTCTATTACTTTTCAAAGAGAACCGTGAAGTGGAATATTTTAGAGAATTTAAGAAAGTACATACCAAACAATTACAATTGGAATTAATGTTTAAAGAAAAAAATAAAAATATATTTAGATATATATTTGAATTCTTTTTCTTTCTCATTATATTCTTCATTATATTCTCATTTAAATTCTTGGAATAAATAGCCAAAGAGTTATTATACTAGAGTGGGGAAGCCAGCCTAAAATGCGTCTATCGAAAAAAGCAGCAGAGAAAGAAAATAAGGCTACATATCTATCTCCCATCTTTTGTGTGATTAGACGAAGATAAGTGGGGGAGTCTCATATACCCGCTATTATTATTTGTTGGACATCCGCACTCAGTCGTGTCGCATGTCCATGTCTCTCCTACTGTGTACATTAACTCTATCTAAATAGCACGTGATAACATTGCTAACACCTGCGAAAGACTATATTAAAGTGATCATAGGACTTAAATCGATATTCCTCTCATCTATATAAGAGTAACTAACACATGTTTACGTAAAAAATGGTTAATTAAAAAGATATCTTTGCCTTGACTCCAACCGCTTTTCCCTCTTCAAGTTTAATATGGTTAATTAACATTTAGGCAATACTTCCGTTGGCATTAACATATTTTCGTAATACTATATGCATATGAAATTTGATTAGTGTTGTTAAGGTATCATTATTTAAAATTTTAGGTTAAGTTTCCGAAATTGATATCCAAATATTATATAATTGTTAAATGGTATCGATTTACTATTACTTTGTAGGAATTGAGTGGCCTACCTCATTCCTTCATATAAAATATGCATAAGATGCATGTATTTAAACTGTTGAAATTTTACAAAGCTATAGAATACGAATTTTGTGTTAAAATCGGTCTGTCAAATATCCAAAAGTAAATTTATAGTTGCGAATAGAGCAACGTCTAAAAATGGCAATATATGCTCGTTAGCTGTTTACCGCTTTTATTGTAAAATGTTATGAATTTCAATATGTAAATATGTTCCCAAATTTATGAAAACACGTAAGTGTGTGCATTTGCGTCGGTGTGTGGATGTCTGTGTGCGCATTTGTATGTGCGTGGGTGTCATGTGCGTGTAAGCAACGTAAATATAACCAATTCTTTCCATGTTGCCTAAATTGATGAACTAATGAAAAATGAAACCAATGAAAAAAATTGTTAGAATATTTGAAATATAACTGCAGTCATAACTGCTTATGACTGCAGTTATATTCCAAATATTCTTACAAATTTTTGTGTTATCCTTTTTTGATTACATTTAACAATGATGCTGTTGAAGCCAGACTTACAGCATATAACCAAATCGAGAAAAAATAAGACTTGTTATTATAAATATACGTGCAATAAAAAAAATTCTGTGTAACTTGTGTTTAATTTATAAATTAAGAAAATTTAAAGTTTTTAATTGCACATTGTATTACACATTGTTTAATGAATGCTTCTCAAAATACGAAATCGACTTTGCTATCCCGCTATCAAAATAAGTTATTAAAACGTGAAAATATACTTTTAGGAACAACACTCACAATGGATGCAAAGCTATTTATAAAAATAAATGCAGTTTAATTACGAAACAAATATAGTAAAAAAGATAATATCTACAACATATTATGAGGTTAACATTATGAAATATATTACTCACGATATGCCTTTTTCTTTCTACTTCAATGGCGATTGGCCATTCAAATATACCTCAAATTATCTAATTATAATTTTATAGATATTTACAAATTATCTCGATCTTTATCTTAAATAAAATACATTATTAATTACAAATGTTAATTAAGTAATTATTTATAGAAAACTCATACGGAATTCAAATCGACTCTTTCCCGTAAGCGAATCTTTTCCTACAGTGTCCAGTACATACTGATTTAAGCAAATTATTTATGGGGTCAGGATTTTAAATTTTTTTATATATATTTGTATTTTCGAATTTCAAAATATCATTTAACTTAAATAGAAAGGCGCCGCCCGCATGGTAACCACATCCCACGATCTTATGCTGTTTAGATCCAGCGACCTTTTCGAAGTCGTCAGTCATGGACTAATTACGTACTCTATGTTATACACTTATACTCATAAATTAATCAATGTTACTTACGCACTCTAATGTAATCAATATTATACTCCTTTTATTAAAAATTACTTTATTAAAAATCTTTACTGATATCTTGTTTTTATTTATATGCTACTTTTATGTTCTATAATATATTTCTTATTAATCGGTTTACAAATTAGAATTATGTGCTCTGTATAAATTATTAAATAAGTTAAAATACCATTGATATATATTATGTATCTACAATATTGTTATTATTTAAATGCAAAAGTTTTTTTTTGTTAGTCCTTCATTCATGATGGGCAATGGATCGACGTGATTTTCGGTACGAAGATAGTAGGGATGTGAGTATTGTGAGATTAAAATAGAAAAGTCGATTAATAAATAATCGATTATTTCCGACTATTTGATAAGTTACCTTTTTTTCATCTTAATAATTAATTAGAATAAAGACTAATTAAAGTGAATAAGTACGAATAAAAAATAACATGCGCTGTTTGCCAAATACGGTTAAAATGTGTAGTTGGGCTGCATTGGCTTCATCCAATGCATTTATATCGTAAAAAATAAGAAAAAAGGTGTTAATAAAGAAGACACAGAGAGTAATTAATATAATCGTTTTTTTATTAAATCGATTAATATAAAAATCGATATTTTTTTTACATCTCTAGAAGATAAATAGAGATAAGTTAAAAAATGAAAATAATACCCCGAGGTCAAAGCAAACAGAAACTAATATTTACTATTAATTATTATCAGAATAAAACTCCGATACAAAACATAATATCTCATTATCATATTATTTACATTTTCATATAGAAAACAACATTACAGATCTAATACAACTTTCTTTAAGAAATTTTGTATTTAATATACGGTCATATGAGAATGAATAGTGTTGAATATAAAATTAGAAAGTAATTGATGAGCGAGTAAAATCTATATAAATGACTAAGTTAACTTGGAAATACGCGTATAAGTATTAAGTAAAATAAACGCAAATATCTAATGTAAAAGTAATCATTAAAAACATGTAAACAAGATTTATTTCGTGAGGTCACTTTTGTCGGCCATTAGCTTCCTGTATTCTGGTTTTCTATGAACATTTTGAAGATGACCTTCTTGTCAGTTCCGCGTGATGCGGTCCGACATCAACGAATTATTCATTATGGACACACGTAGCGAGAATATTAACATCATTACAAAACCAGTAACACGTTCAGAATATTATCTACAGACAACTTATTTACCTTTATGTTACATACCGGTAAATTATGTTTGTACAAAGAAGAGTTCTAAAAATAGTTCAACTTTTCAAACGGAGGGTGATACAGATAGCCTCGTATAACTATTGATAGTTACATATATGATAAAAATGCGTGCATTTAGTTACTCTTTGAACATATATAAGATAGCTATGACAACATGCAGTGATTAGGCAGCTCTATGTTTAACTCTTACTTATATATTTTTGGTTCTGTAAAATTAATTTAAGTTAATCTAACCGTCGTTAAAAATTTAAGAACCCTCATATTAAATCATTAGTTAACACATTATGAGGGTAATTAAAAAATGATACTTATTATAAAATAATACTAATGATACATATATCATTAAATCATCCTTTTTTGTATTGGAATTAGAAAACGATCTTTCTTAAATCTGCAATGTCTTTATATGCACACTAGCAATGCCCCGCGGTTTCACCCGCGTACATACCGATCTTGTGGTAGTGGAAAGTCTACTGATTCGGACTATGGATTTATTTTCTTAAATTAGAAGTTTGGCCCTGAGTCTTATTAATAATTAAGGCAAATAAAGTGTTAACTGGAAATTGAATTCTTTAAAGAGATATAAAATGGATATAGAGCCGTGGGTATTGGTATCACTTGAATATAACTCATAATAACTCATCAGTTGCAGGTGTTGTTATAGAGGTCGCTATAATGAATTTTCCTTATCATTATTAAATTCGTTACATTTTTTGATTGGTATGTCCGATTTTAATAATTTAAAAAGTATTTTACAGGTATTGATACAGATTTTAATAAAATATAATTTACTGGGATAACGATTAATTTGGAGATATGAATAAAATGGTTCGATTATTGTTGGCACTTTCTATTAACTTTTACAATGTATTGGCGTAACTATAATAGTAAACCATATGGTATCGCGGATTTTTTGTGTATATTGATACGTTCTATAATACTGTAGAATATTTTTTTGTTCTATCATCAATAGTTTCCGCAGCGCACGCGATAAAAAATTTTTGCGACTTAATTTTTCACATCTTGTTACAATTTTATTAAGCATCCCTATATTGTTTGAAAATGTAATATTTATTATGTTGCTCAGTGAAGAAGCAGCTTTCCAATGGTGAAAGAATTTTTTAAATCGGTTCAGTAGTTTTTGCGTGAAAACGTTACAAACATACACACATACACACAAACATACAAATCTTTCGTCTTTATAATATTTGTATAGATATAATATTAGTATGGAAGTATTCATGATCACTAGTAACTAAAACGAAACGTAACTAAAACTAAACAACCCTGCCTAAATTAATTATAAAAAGTGGGGGTATGCACAACCTTAAATATGTATTGGAAGATTTAGATATTACCTATAGCGTGTATGCACTTACTAGAATATATTTAAATTATAAAATAATATTTTATATACACCACTGGTCTATGAATATGTGCATTTCAAATTAATTCTAGATGTAAATGCTAAAATTACAATATAAAATTATAATTACAATGTTGACTTTTATTGCCATTACTCACTATTATCCATTAGTAGATTAGTATTAATACGTAGTTATATACTATATAAATTAAAAATTGCCGTGGTTATAACTGCGGAATAAAACATCACACGAATTCAAATCAAAATTAGTTTAGAGTATGAACTTTCCTAAGTTAACCGAGTGATAATAATAAATTGATGCAATGAAAAGCTTACTAGTCATATTAGATTAATGGTAAATAATTAATTTTTGGATACAATGTTTGCGCATATATTCATGTTGTATAGTTTAAATCTGAAAAAACGGAAATGGATAAATATCTCAAATAGTTAGAAGTTA
Organism: Morpho deidamia; assembly: GCA_947086505.1. Lineage (NCBI taxonomy): Eukaryota > Metazoa > Arthropoda > Insecta > Lepidoptera > Nymphalidae > Morpho > Morpho deidamia. The sequence continues at coordinate 9,634,947 of CAMTZC010000027.1, forward strand.
GTAGTTTTAAATTTCTAAGTAATGCCAAATATTAATGTACATATTATCTGGACATAAAGCTAAAGTTTTTGGTGTATAAATTGCTTAGACTAAAATTTAAAATTGATAAATATGATTACTTTATTATAATAATAATAAGTAATATGCATTTACTTTAAGATAAATCAAATATTTTTTTTCTAAAATAACACAATCCTAGCCTAAGTATATGCGAAGTAGTAGATAATAAGAATCAGTAAAGCGCAGTCCAAGCGAATAGGTTTTGCGTAGTTAGTGCAAAGCAATGAAGGCAACAATTACGCAGATCACTACAATTATTTAACTAACAGTTTCACTCACGGAAGGATAAAATCAAAATACAAGGACAAGCTATTCTAATGTATGCCCATTTATGAATACAAATATAAATACGATTAAATGTACCCATTTCTCATCATCCATTGCATTGCCACAAAAAAAAAGACTATTAGGTACATATCCCATGTATCTGTTTTTTGACGCTATTAGTCCTACAATTTTTGCAAGGTCAATGTTATAAGACAAATAAGTTAATGATCAATAAAGAATAATTGAATAATAAACTGAGTTATTAAATTAAAATAATTTTATTTACACTTATACAATACTGATAGTGAGTTTTTTATAATGTTTAATAATCGCAAAAAGACGTTTAAACAAGAAACACTTAAACACATTAAAAGCACTATTCACGACCAAAACGTAAAAATATAAAAAAAAATCGCTGATCTATTACTAATGTGCCAGAAAAACTCATTTGTTTACACGTAAGAATATAAACACTAATAATTTTCATAACTTAGGAACGCTAATGCTACAACTCCACATTAGACGCCTAGTGCGATATAATCTACGCCAACCGCACCTGGGTGATGGTCACCTTGTATAAGAAGCAAGAAATAAGTGGAACAAGGTTCATGAGCGTTCATAAACTGACGCATAACATAAGTTTTTCTGTTGCAAAGAAACGCAGTGTAGGCGATAACCCAGACCGCGTCGCCCCATGGTCACGCCACGCGCTCCTTGCTGCATCTCCGATCAATTACCCTACCAAGTTCAAGAACTTCTCGTGCATAAAGAATACAAAAAATAACCACTCAAATTAAGAACGAATGGTGCCGATCGCCGCATACTTATATAAATAAAGTTGTGGGCGCGCGCGGCTCAAACATCCGACACACACCGAAACATGTACGCGTATCTCGCGCTCGCTATTGTGATTGCAGCGACCGCACTTGCTGCGCCGTCTGCTCGCGACCGTCTCGGTTACGAAAGAGAAATAGATACGAGATACAATCAAGTCCCAAAACTTTTAGACTATGTACTAAACGAAGAATACCTTAATGCACAGAAGAATAGAGCTAAACTTGTAACTAAACTACGACCGGAAGAAGCAGTTGTCGCCGATAATGTTATTTTGGAGTCTAACGTAGTAAAAATTGTGAAGCCTGCTAAGAAATTAGAGAACGGCGAACTTGTGCGAGAACGACGAGGTTACAATTTGGAAAACGTAATAGTTCCCGCTAGATATCCTTATCTACCCGTAGTGCGGTACAACCGATTCCGCCGGTGGGGCTAGTGGCATCGGGTTGCCGCACCATTAAATGTCAAGGCTATATCGAAGCTAATCAACAACGGAATATACCTCGGACGCATCTCAAAGCGTACACTGTAGCAAACAAACTTTATTGTTATGAAGTGGCTGTGACCGAATGCTGAAGTTATTTGTGGCATTTGAGAGTTCGAAAACTGACATAGTGAAAAGACAATTATTATAATTAGTGAGATATGTAGTTAAATTAAGAAGTAAATTAATAAAAATATACCCGATAATAATACAAATATTTGCTGTTATTTTACGTATAAAAATTGAAATTCAATACTTTATTAAATAATGGTTATTGTAATAAAACGTTCAATATCTATTATAGCGGTATCTAAAATTTTCGGAATACAAAATATTTAATTGCATTATAAACCAATGCTTCAATATAAATATATCTCACGAAGCAATGATACAACGTAAGGTACGAGTAAAGTGAAAAGAAGTTGCCTCGTCAACCTTGTATCAGAGATATAAAACATCTAAGTTTTCTGAATTAGCTTTTTTTAAGTTTATTGAATTATTTTGTTGTTGTATTTTTAATAAGATTCTACAGCAATTCTACAGCGAGCACAATTTTTATTCTGCTCTAATTCGTCCATAAATAAGGCAATTTAGGAATTACGTGGGCTAATTTTATTCGTTATTGGGACTTATTCTAACGTTCAATCTCTCCAACCTTTTTATCTTCGTCAAGGACCTAAATAACAAACTGAAAACGACAGCCGTGGCATTTGCAGTACACAAACGGGAATGATTATACCAATTTCAGGCACATCATGTCGGGTATTCAAGTAGGGCTAATTTAATATAAGAACTTCAAATAAGTTGTCAGTTAAATATAAAAAATGTTTTCTATATAAAAAAAATATCATTATTTATTTCCCCAGTTTTTACAAGATTTCAAACTATATTGATTTTAGTACAGTATAGAAATATAACATATAATTGTTGGAGTCTACGTTAAAAATATTTATATTAACTTTAAAGTTTTAAGAAACCAACAATCTTTAATCTATTATGTTATGTTAAAATCGCGGTCCTCATACTCATTGACAAAATGTGATTGCTGAAAACTAAAACTGTTTTTATCCTTCACAGTTTTAAAAATTAATTCACATTAACATTCAAAGACATTATTATTTAACATTTGATTATATTCAGAATGAAATATACATGTTCACTGGTGTTTTACTAACTAATTATATTCAACACAATTGAATGCGTTGCGTGTGTAGACAGGTACCTATCGGTTATTGCATTAATTAAACGTTGAAATTGGTACAATGAATTATAGTCTGCGTACCTAAATGCAGTGTCCATATCGGTGTCAAAATTAAATACTAGGTGGTAATGCTGTCTCATAATGAAAGCAGTCATCATCAAATGAGGTTTAATTAGCTTATAAAGCGTGTTCGTAGAAACGGTAATCATGGATTAGTTCATAAAACAAGCAACATATTTTACTTAACAAAATCTAGCCGGGTTAATAATTTACTAAAAGCTGTGGTAGCCTTGTGGTGAGACCGTGCGACTCTCTAAAAGGGTCACAGGTTCAACCCGGGCAGGCACCAATGAGTTTCTGTGTTAAAATTTATGTTTCTAATTGATAATTGCAATTTAATAACGTAAACATCTTAAGGAAACCTGCATATCCCTAGAGAATTCTAGGGGATATGTGTAACCTACCAATCCACATTTGAGCAGCGGTCTAAGGTCCAAAAAATGGAGAGTGGAGGCCTATGCCCAGTAGTGGTATAACAACAGGCCGTTACTATTAATAAGTTATAAGTTATCATTACTTGCGTATCGAATGTGTCATTATGTCTATAAATTAAAATACATGCTTGAAATTTAAGGATAAATTTCATGATGAAAAAAAACAGTTACTACTTAAGTTGCTGTATATGAATGCTCTGGTTATTCCAATTGAAATAAGTTCATTTAATACAAAAAACATCTTCGGACGATAATATTGTAAGAGAACTTGATTATTAGCGAAGCTCTCATCAAAATTTACGACGTAGGAGGACGAAGCAAAAACTATTAACGTCTTTTTTATCGAAACACTTTACAACGTACAAAATTTAGAATAAAATTGATACTTCGACAAAAACCAATGACCATACACTTTACCGTTACATGATTCTACGTTCCACAGTGCTTATTCTTATATATATCACATGTGAAATCGCTTACCATTCTTTGTTTCCATAAAGAAATATTAATAAAAAGTAAACAGAAATACTGAAGCATATTATAGACAGTGTTATGAAAACTTTAAAATCAATTCATAGATTGATTTAACGGAATACACAAAAGCAAATTTTTATATATATACATTTGTTGTGGTTACGATAATTAATATATCATAAAGTTCGTAATATTCTGTATAAATTAAAGAAAACCCTCGATTAAGGAAGAGAACGTCAGGTCTGAGGTAAAATGTCATCATTTTTTCAATTTTAGACAGCAAATTGGAGGTTTATTAATGATAAAAAACTTATTCATGTACGGTATTCTAAAGTTGATCAATGATGATAAACGAAAAATGTCCGTAGAAGGCTATGTAAGCACGTAATATGTACATATATATATATTTTTTTACTTCTTATTTTTACGTGATTGTTTTCATAGTAGTAGTTGGGCATTCGTTACTGCTGTTCAATTAAACCAATGTCAGAGTAGTTGAAGAACAAAATTGATGAATTAATATATATTTAACATTAATTTAAAAAATATATATTGTATTACATTAATTACTCACAGTTCACACCGACATTTCAAAAACAGTTTATAAATCAACCATAGAAAATATTAAACTAGGAAATTAAAAAATTTAAAATCAGATCTTTGAGATATCTTTGAAAAGATATTATTTTGTCTATCCATATATTACATCTATATTCTAAAATTATGAATTAATATTCATATATGACATATTGAATTGAATTTTAAAGTCAAATATTTCTGTACGGAAGTATTTTTAATTGTTTAAGTAAGAAGTTCTTGTATTTTATCCTGAATTCATTCATAGCATCGTATATTGCGTTAATTTTCGCACGTGAAAATACAACATTAGCAAAAAACTGAACGACCCCTGATGCTGCCCTATAATGTATATAGATAGCATCATAAATATTCCTAGACCGGCAATAACTTTAAAAAATGACTTTATAAGCATCAGACACGGCTTTAGAATGTACAGATAATTCTTATCCTGTGATTTTTAAAATACAGTTTTTTACTTTAAAAATTTCACTCTTTTCGCACTAGATTTAATGTGATCAAAGCTTTTTTTAAAGACTATAACAATAATAGAAATATTTTTTACTTTTCTTAAACCTAAATCCTTACATTTTTAAATATTTCTAATTATAAAAAAACTAAATAATTAGAAAATAAAAAATAAATAATAATAATAATATTTTCATAATTAATTTATAGAATTAGTCGTTACTTTGCAGAGATCCATTATACAAAAGTAATTATATCTCCTGATGATGCTACGGTTGCAGGGCGAGACGTGGAATGACGAATGTGAAAGTAATCGCAGATTATAGCAAAATAATTTTATTATTACTTGTGTATTTTTATAATTATCAAGTAAAAACCTCGAGTTTATAGAGTCAAGCTTTAAAACCTCTAGACACATATTTGCTAATTATAAATTACACGATCATAATCGTATAAAAATAGATGAATGGGTTACGGATGACATAAATATGCAAACAGTGTACAAAAACTTGTATTCATTAATATTAGCTCATTGACCTTCCGCATAAGCCGAAACTCCGAACGCTTTATCTTTTTATACTTTTTACATATTAATGTTGGATAAGACACTGATTGAGTGATTTGTAAAAATATATTAATAGAAAGGGGAAAATTTATAAATCAGTCATTAGACCTGTCGTAATGTATGGATCAGAATGTTGGGCAATGAAAAAGATGGATGAAAGAAGAGTGCATGCAAATGAGATGAGGATGTTAAGGTGGATGTGTGGTGTGACAAGACTAGATAAAATAAGAAATGAGTATATTAGGGGAAGTATGAAAGTTGCGCCCATTATGGAAAAGATGAGAGGTGCAAGATTGGGATGGTATGGACATGTAATGAGGAGGGATGAAGATCATGTGACTAAGCGAGTGTTGAATATGAATGTGGATGGATATGTGACTAGAGGGAGGCCTAAAAAGAGATGGTTGGAATGTGTGAAGTATGACATGCGTATAAAAGGAGTAGTGCCAGAGTTGACGAATGATAGAAAAGAATGGAAGAGGAAAACATGTTGTACCGACCCCACTTAGAGTGGGATAAGGGTAGGAGAAAGAAGTAGATATTAATAGAGCGTTAATGCAACTACACCAAGCCCCTTAACACATCTTAGTTACTCATTGTTCACATTGTTCTTACACCAATATATATCATACTTAGAGAAAGTGTCATTGTGAGTAGTAAGTAACCAAGTCTTTTACAAGTATTCATATAACATTAAGATATTATTTTAGTAGATTCGAGTTCCTTTTACAGTAGCACCGTATCAGCCATTTGTAAAACGACCATAAATTCTGTATAATTGTAAAATCTAATTCTCAACGAGTTGTATTTGGAAAAAGAACAATGTTACATGCTAAATCTGAGGCATATAAGACATACATATATAATCCATCCATAATAACCATACCAAGTTAGGTTTTTTCCCTCCTTAGCCTGTTAAAAATTAGTCCAAAAAATATACTCCAATAATACTTTTCAATACAGATACGGTTAATAAACGGCTAATCACCACATCAGGCTTGTGAAGTGTAATTATCTACAACACGTTATTGGTTTTTTACGTTAAGAGTATTAGAACGTTCACATATAATATTTACCACAAATCGTGGCAATTACAAGGTTATTTTTGATTCTAAGTTTACTTAATGATCGATATGCATACAAGTTTCGTTCTAAATGACAGATAACGCGAAGCACAAACTGTTCCGCTTTTATTTTTGGTCCAATTGAATTAAATCTTAAGGCTTAATAGCCTTACGGTAAAAGCATTAAGAACTTAATGTCTGCTACCCCATAACTAACTTAATATTATAAATGTGAAAGTTGTATTTTCCTTTAACAAACATGGTTTCAAATGTTTATTGGAATAGGGATAGTTCAAGAGTTGCTGAGGGAATTCTATTCTTACTTCGAACACACACGTTTTAAATAATACTTTTTTTAATTTACGGAGCATAACCTGATCGTCAAATTAAAGACTACTTTTTTTAAAGAATAAACAAAATATTTTGATACAATATTGTTTTATTCATGTTGAATGTACTGCAAGGGTATTTAGTATTACCCACTTACGTAGACTTCTAAAGAAAATGAGGCTTTCAGTCTCCGCTCTTCACCTTTAATTAGTATCAAATAACGAGCATTCAGACTATGTTGAAACATTAAGGCGATTTAAAAATTCTTTCAAAGTTACTTGATATTGGTTAGAACTATAGGATTTAGTTGTACAAGTACGTAATATAAAACTTTCATATATTTACAGGAGTTTATAAAATTGATATACTAAATAAGATAGACAGCAAATCTATTATAAATAACTTACACATATCTCATAAATGAAAAAAAAAATGAATATATAAAAGATGAAATAATATGAATACTAATCATAAACGTACTGAAAAGGCCACCCGATATATACGTATGACATATTACATTTTACAAGAAACCTTATTGGAAGGTACTCACGAAGCTATTCATTAATATATCTAATGGATATTTGTCGGTTTCTTTCTATCATACTTATCAAGGAATTTTTTTCTATATTTCAATAGCATTTACCTACTTGAATAAGAAAATTAAGCTTATTTCGTTTCAAAAGATTCATTGATGCGTATTCTTTTAACATATAATCAAAATTACTTAAAATTTAAGCCATGTTATTTCACCCGGTTTTTTTTTTCATTGTGTTCATTTGTTAAGTAGCCTTATTTTATTCTAAACATTTAATTAAATATTTTTATAATAAGAGAGGAGAGAAAGAAATTTGTAAAGCGGTAAAGGCTTTATAGACGTCTGTTATTAATAACATCTATTTAAATTAATTAATAAATAATAGCGGAGGACTGCTGTAAAAACTTCGACTAAGGTATTCTTTGGATTACGGATGCAATTATTATCATAAAGAATAATATAAATTATTAAATTAATAAATTTATACATATTAGAACTTTCCCTGAAACATAGAGAAGAATGTGTAGCATCAAATAGGCTTTCTCGTTGAATTTAGGGTCTGGAACTTACGCGGGAATAATTTTGTGACACACTGAGTTCCATGCGAGTGCAGCCGCGCATACAACTAGTATTTAATAAAAGGAAGTGATCAGTTTTGGCTGAAAACTATTTCAATAACTATATAATTATTACATTTTTAGGACAGTTTACAGTTTCACCCAATATGATGATAGAAGATAACTATTTCTACATTTTTCTGTACCAAAAATTGAAACATTATTTTTTAACTTAAAAGAGGCTGTTTAATTATAAAAGATTTATCACATATAGATAAAACATCGATCCAGTTACCCGATAGTGCAAACTAATTTAAACAATGGGACACAAAGGAAAATCAATGTCATATACAGTTACCTATAGTGAGATGAGCAATTGACTTGGCCCACTGACACGATCATTGTCTCGTGCACATTCATTACGTTGTACCGCTATTCTAGCTTAAGAAATGTTACTTATTTGTTTTATCAAGTAAGACCATGAAAATAATCAATATATAAAGCCATTTTATTTTATATTAATAAACATTAATAATTGTTACTGTTACCACGTTTCATAAGAATTGATTTTAAACAGTTCAGGCATAAAGAAAAACTGCAACCATTTGAATCTCAGTCTTGTAACTACCAAAAAATTCAGCATTAATTTCAGCGTTAAGTCCCAAAGGTAGGAGTCTTCTTCCCTTGTAGAGGAAAATAATAGTTGTAAGTGTACGCCAACGCAGTTACTATCGGGAGGTCACGCATCCTCTTTGATAATCTGATTTCATTAACATGTTTTCTTTACCATTAAACACATAATGGTTAATATCGAGTTTTAGAAAACTCATCAGTACCTGATAGTTTGTAACCCGCGAATTTGAACCCCACAATCCTTAATAGAATCAGGCGCTCTTCATATTAATCAGATTTGCGTAAAAAGAAGAGACGCCGGGCATGGCCATACATGTAAGGAAAATAGACAGAGTAATAGAGTAATTTCAATAGTTATAGTATAGTATCCCAAGAAATCACGGTCTGATGATGTTTACTCACATACCATACTCCTCCTTTTGAGTACATCATACATTTATATGAAGACCATAAAATAGACTTGTACTGATACATTAAACGAGAAAATACCTGATTGTTCGCATAAGTTAAAATATAAAACTATCATCATGTTATCTTATCTGTAAGTACTTACACTGTTTGGTCATCACTGCTTTGTAATTTCTAGCTTATTCTGACGTCAGACTAATTGTATTAATAATATTTTTTGACATATTAAAAAAAGAAATCGTATAATCGGTCCTTTTACATTGCATGTACTGAATTTTCAAATTTGTTTATTACTAATTCACTCAAAATTTAATAAAACGCCCGAAAAGGTTGCCCAGCTTGTATTTTTAAAGTATTACTTTTTAAATAACAACCACATTGTATAAATATATGTTAAATAAACATCTGACAATTTAGAAAAGTGCTATAAAAAGTGTATCGGAAAATAGAACTGGAGATAAGTAAGTACTTAAAAATCATTCATATGTATGTAGGTACATACATTAACAACCTTGGGACGACATTTTAAGAATGCTATTGATCATTGTTGTTCATGTTGTGAAATGTTGTTATATATGTCGTACTTAGTATTGTTCTTAGAACTTGAAGAGTTGGTCTCAAAATTACTATGTCTGTAATATTACTAATAAACTTTGCACATTGTATTATACTGAAGGGCTGAGAAGAGAAGAGATAATATATGCATTTGTTTGCAAGTCTTTTATTTTTTATCTTGACTAATCTATTCTGCCCATTCGTTCTAAACGCTAGCAACTCGGTAATTTTTATTAACTTATTGTAATATGATTGCAAATCCTTCATATATACATCTTGAAATGTTAAAGGCTCCTTTGTCAAAAAAATATTCATGCGTTCTAAGTATTAAAAGAATATCCAGGACAACCACCACAAACTGTACAAATTAACTCTTATTTGCATTGTAATCGGGTAAATAGCTCAATAACGGTATACACAAATCGATGTGAATCGTTTGTTTGTATAGCTCAAATACAGTATTGTACGAGTAATTTTACTACTTGAAGTTATTTTCATTACTTCTTTAAACTTTATTAAATTTCAAAACTAACAAAAATGACATTCTATACGTTTTATATTCCCAAAAAAAAAAAACATTGAGAATAACATTAAAAGTTTGCGTAAGTATAAAATTATTTCTTTTTTGTATATCTTTTACAAATACTAAGTCATTAATATATGATATTTTAAATTGATAGCTAAATACATGTTAAATGAAATTCAGTGTATAAGAACGTGGATATTTATATTATAATAGTATATTCGAACTGATTTTTAGCCTAAATGCGTCCACAAAAAAATTAAACTTTCTGTAGAGCGATACTTAATTTAATATAATAAAATAAAAAAAATTGGGCTAGAAATTTTTTTTGTTCAGTTTATAAAACCTTTATAACAACATTTTATTTCACAATTACTAAAATAGAATTTAAAAACTTGCTTGAAACTATACATAGTTCATTAAATTTCTCACATACTGATGCATTTTTTGAATTATAAATAGCTCGTATGGTTCTTTTACATAATCGAAACATGATGATACTGATTGATTTCTTTAATTTTAGTGTATGTCGCCAAAACCTCCTATCTGCCAGTAAAATTCCCCCAAAATTGGTTAGACCTGTCCGGAGAATGAACCATTAACCTAATCCTTCCGGAAGAATTGCAGTATTTTTTAGTAAAAACCATATAAAAATCTGTTAAGTAGTTTTTGAGAAAATTGATTATATACAGACAGAAAACTTTTGGGGACTTAGTTTCATAATATGTAGTTGTATACATACAATATTTAAATTTGTGTAAAAAAATGTAATTTGTAAAATGCGTTTTACTTCGGTTGTTACATTTATTACACATATTCGTCATATTAGTTTCTTAAGGTATAACTTTTTTCTACTGATTAGGTATTAACATAACTTCTATAATGGTAGTTTTATCGTTAGCCAGTCATCTGTAATATTTTAAGATATAATGTTTAATCTCTTATAACGGCTACATGAATGACTGACATAAAGTTTTATATAATTGTTAATAACGTATTTTATCTTGGCCGTCAGGAATACATGAGTAAGTATTGTGTAAAGACTGTGAGAAACTTCATGAGATAAGGCCTTTAACCTTTTGTGGTAAACAAATAAGAGCCGGTTTTGGCTTGCAGTTTTTGTTTTATTTTTCTCAGTTTGCTCTGCTCAAATATTTATATTTGCAAGTTTATTTTCCGATACCGCTTGACTCTTCTATCCTGTGAAGTAAATCTGAATACTATGATTAGGATTAATATTATCTCATGAAAAAGTAAAGTAACGGTCTGGTAATATCCCACTGCTGGGAGCTAGCTGTAGCTCCAATCTTTTTACCACGCTGCCTACCTTCAGATTGGTAGATAACACATATCCCCAGAATTCTCTAAGGATTTACAGGTTTCCTCACGATGTTTTCCTTCACCAAAACGCATGTAAGTAAAAAAAAGAAACTCATTGGTGGTCACTCGAAAGAATCAAACGGTATCACCGCTGGACTATCACTGCTTATTATTATTTCATAAGTTTTAACATTAATTAAACAAAGTTATGACTTTGGAAGATTCAAAAATACCATACTAAACCCAAATTTAATTATCAGCAAAAACAAAAACATAGACTTTTATTAATCGACTTCGTACATTAAAGTGAGCTAAAAGTTACCAGATTAATCTATATGACTTTGATTGTCCTGAACTTTAAGCGCAGTGTCATAAATTCATGAAATAAGAAATTTTAACAATATAATTAAAAATTTGCGTAAAAAAAGGAGTAAATATAAGAAACATAAAAAAGATTTTTTATTTCATATAAAAATGTCATTTCTTAATTTGCCATTAAAAATATGTATATATTATATTTAATAATATTATGTATATATTTAAATATAATATTATAAATACAAAGTCTATCTGCCTCTTCATGGCTAATCCGCTGGGCCAAAATTGATGAAATAACAATCGAAGCGGGCTAAAATAAATAATAAAAATTCCTTTCAGAACAAGCAAAAGACGCATAGAACATAATTGAGGGTATGTTAACACTCAAGTAGGTTCAAAGGAAGTCGCGATTACATCTTTCATGAATGTTTTATTACTAACGTATAATTATTGTTACAATTTATAATCAAGGGATTGTAAACTGTACGGTTGTAAAAGTTCATAACACTATAAATATGTTATCATATTTTCATCACACACAAACAATATGTTATTTCATAGGTACTTTCGAGAACGCTGTAATTATTTAAAAAAAATTGCTGGCGAAATATGTAATAAACAAAGAAAAGATTTCATGGTTGTTAATGATTTAAAAATTCTTTAAATCGTTTACATAAATTTGTAAATTACTATTCTAAAAAGAAACAATTATATTACTTCTTCTTTATCTCCCGGGATTTATAATGGGTACTGAAAGTATATGAGCGTGGTTGTTTAATTGCGTGATTGTGGTATGTGTATCTCACTCTATCTCTCTGCGTGTGTGATGTTTGTAAGACCTTTATGAAAGTTGAATCGCTTAAGGGATTTTATGAAACAATGTATATAGATAGATTTCAATTCGAAATAACTCATTGATTTGCGTCAAATAATTTTTTTTCAAAGAAAATAATGGATTCGTCCTAGCACATTCCTAAAGGTTATATTACTTTTGACATAGCCTTAGCACCTTCGGTAATACAACGATAATGAGGTTGAAAAATACATATTATAAATGTAAGATAAAACAAAGAACAGGATGTAAATATAATATTGTAGTTGTATTAAACTTCTTAATAATTCCTATTTGCAAAAATCCATAAAATCTTTTCTATATCTAGTTTTATTGATGTAAGTGTTTTACAATGTGTGAACGGTGCTATCTCGATTGCAAAACGGGCACAATCATTAAGTGTATGCGAATAAAAATAGTACAATAGCGGCCGTTTGCTAGGCAAAGGCTGCCCCTTTATTATAGAGATATATCAAAGACCTAACATTGTGGCCGAATAAAGATTGCCAATTATTCAAAGATCTGCAGATTTCCGCACGGCGATATCATTAATCGTAAACCGTACGGTGAAATGTGAATATCAAATAAACACGGCAGACATGTTTTTTCTAGAAAACTTAAATTTACCTTCCTACGCTTTAAACTTTTAATTCCAATTCAAACAAATCTATATTGTTCATGTTAAACTACAATTTTCACAAATCAAAAAATCGGGTTTATATTAAGCTGGAGGTAAAAAAAAAACCTTGTTCCTGTTAGAGACCTTCATAAAAGCTCGTTTCATATCAATAACTCTATATCTAAATTTTGACGTCAATTTTCTTAAATTTTAAGTTCACTTATATTTCATTCTTTAAATATGCAATATGCATTAAATAGAAAAAGCCATAAAAATCCAAAATTCTATAAATAAATTTAATATTTTTGTACTAATTATGTATTAATATGTATCATATACATTATTTCATACATAACAGGAAAGCCCTAGAGTCGTTTACCGTGACCTTATATCTATCAAAGTATTAAAACCTAATTAAAGCATTTCATCAGTGTATGAACTCTTCGAATACATTTATGCGTGTCCGAAAAACTATAGGTGACTGGCCAAAACCGGCTCGATATTGCATAAGCTCAAGTGCATTTGAACTGCAAAAGCCATAAAAGTACGATGACCTACCAGTGCTAACTTTTAATATAATATATTATTATAGTAAGTATTTCAAAATCCAGAATTACTATATTTATATCCAAATCCTACTAATATTATAAATGCGAAAGTTTGTGAGTATGGATGGATGTTTGTTACTCTTTCACGAAAAAACTACGGAACGGATTTGGATAAAACTTTACATTTATATAGGTTACACATCAGAATAACATATAGGCTACAATTTGTAATGATTTTATGTAATATAATGATTCATGTCAGTAAAGTTGGAAAGAATCTGGCCTCTGAGAGCTATCTTGGCGAACGCTGCCTAAACCATTCGAGTTACATAAAGATTATGTACCGCAGTATTGTTTGTCTTGAATAGTTCTAAATAAAAGTCCGCGACAGTATATATCTACCTTTTATCTGGAAGGCACTGTGACCATAATTGTGAATCATAAAGTTAATTAAATTAGATACTATTTTACAATTGCATATTTTAGTATATTTATCAAATTCTTATAAAAATCAATACATTTTTCGCTTTCAGTGTTTCATGTAGATAAACTTTGTCTTTAACACTAAGTAATAAAGTTATCGCGATATGATTGACTTAAATGGAGCGCTATAATAGAGTGTCTAATATGCGCGGCGCGCGAAAATTGTATGCAATCTTTTTGTTTTGAAGTTAGACATCTAAATAAATATAAATTTCCTAATTTTTTTTTTCATTACTTTTTTTATTTTTTAGTTACAACAAATATGTACAAGTTATATCTATCTTAAAAATTCTAATAAATTTATAATTATTTCCTAATTAAAAAAAATTATATCTTAAATGATCTGTCACGAAACTAAATGTGCCTGACCAAATTCCACGCGAGCGAAGCTTGTAGCTTGTATTTCATATTTCATTTGCGTTCATATTTTTATATACTTTTTTTGGTACAGTTATGTGTGTTATTAATTGTTTATCATTATTATAGCTTATTTATTAGGCAAACTAAACAGGTTACAATTAAATAATTTATATACCTACTAATACAACCATTAAAGTGCAAGCACAGCGTTACTAGTTGGCTTGGTTTGTTTTTAACAATGTAGCAATTAAAACACTATTAATTAATTTAAACACTTTTAATGATATTTTTATAAATGTTACTTATCATTGAATATAACCTTTTTAAGGCGGCTCGCAAATATAGCCAGTCGTGAAATAAAAGTGTCTACGTTAGAATAGTAATGTAATGTAATAGTATAATGTAAAAGTTTAGAACGACATTTGCAAATCCCCAAAACCCTAATAAAAGTCAAGCTCTCTATACCGTTCGGCCGTCAAATAACATAATATCGCTGTATTAAGTGATTATAATACCATAAATAATTAAATTATTGTACAGCGTATTTGATTTATGACTTCGAAAAACAGCGACAGGCATTTAAATATATTTGTTGCCTGTCCAAATTATATAGTAAACCAGTAGATACTGTTTAAACAATAAATAAACTTCAATAGGAGTTCAGAAACGAACTATACCAACAATTTATTTAAAGACAGATGGATACACCTCACTCTATTTGTGTTACGATTATCAATTTCATTCGACGTTCGGACAATACAGAATATAATGATATTGATTGGTCTGGTAGAGACAGCACTACCGCCTACTGATTTCCTTTTCAGTACGATGGAACACTGGAATCGCAGGAAATTTATATTTTCGACACGTTTACCATATGAAAGTGAATATGTGAATGTGGAAATACTAAACTTTCCCATAAATAAACCCGTCTAGGACATTTTAAAATAATTGATCAATTTTGGCACGTTAATAAAAATTATAAAACTGATACTAGTCTTTCGTTTAGAAGCGTCTAAATATAAATAATAATAGAAGCTATGCGTTTTAAGTCTAGAAAACCGAAAAGAATTATTGTAGGTAAACTTATTAGGTATCTTTATTTTAGCTGAAATCTTTTAGCTTTTAAAAGTGAACACAAATTAATGACATGAGATCATGCAAATTTAATATAACCCTTTTGAAATGTTTTCCTAGATACGATTATTATTTTAACCAAATGATAAAAATGTTTTTAGAACCTAGAATCAGTTCATGTCGCTAACGCCACTAAAGTTTCTATTACTTAAAAGGTCGGACGGGAAACTAAAACGTGGATCAAGGTCGAAATGTCTTTAGACTGCTGATTCAATAAAGTGCCTAGAAATTATGAGAATTAGGAGATCACGAGTACATAAGTAGCCTGTTACCATTCTTTCGTTTCGATGGAAGGATTGGAGTGTCTAAACTCCAATATATCCTACTCAGAAATAGATTAACAGATCAAACATATATAATATGCCATAAAGTGGAAAAAAATGGACTCATATCATTTTATATATAATAAAATCGAATTCCAGGCTAGAATGATTTTATAAATCGCAGGTGCATACTTAATACGTATACATACGTATGATACGTCTGTGAGGGGTAGAAAGATTAAACCCGCATCGCAAACAAACTCAAGTAATATCTATACATATTATAAAACAAAGTCCCCAAAAGCTCTCCGTCTGTATCATCATCATCATCATTCTCCTGCCCTTAACCAATTTTAAGTGGGGTCGGCACAAAATCTATTAAACATGTTATAACATGATTTGGCTACGTATTTTACGACCGGCCGCCTGCCTGACGTCAACTTACCTTAATCACCTTTTAAAACACCTCGGTAAGAAATGAGGGTGGTCTATTCTACTCAGCCGGATACCACAAAGCTCTCCGTCTGAATGTGATCGATTTTCTCAAAATCTACTCTGCTGATTTTTATATTTTTTTTATTAAATGGTTATGCAATTCTTCCGGAAGGTTAAGGTTAAAAGTGCCTTATACTTTTATGTATATTGTGTTGAAGAGGTCGCGCGGTTGTAAAAAAACCCTCGGCTGCCGAAAGCTTAGTCACATGAGCCGCGTAAATCAACAGAGATACACTAAAGTGACGTACAAGAGAATTGTATATCTACAAAAATACTTCAAAAAGTCCGCGACAGCATGTTTCTATCTCTTATGGTTAACTCACGATTACTTTTATATTCAATTAAATACACTGATTTCTACGCGGGCGAAATCACAAGCATACCAAAATTAAAGGTTCATTTGAAAAGAAATTATATAAATAACTATATTAAATATATAATGGACAAACTTTTTAGCAGGCATATTTAGTTTGCTCCATTTTTTTACCTTATCCTCCAACGCAAACAAAGCTAAACACAGAGCATAAAAGCATATACGTACTTTAGACACAAAGAGAGACTTCGATGTTTGTATTTTTTTAACGGCTTACGGGTTCGAGGATAAATCAGTCTGTATGCAAAAGTAGGTTCAATGGCAATTTTCACACGAACAAAACCCCATTCAAGGTTTAGCTTTGTCCACTCTTTTGCTCTTTCCTTTATTAAAACATTCGGTGACATTTACGACATAGTGCAGTACCAAATAATTGTGTAAAATATAACATGTGCAAACAAATAAATATGGTACAGTTGTATCATAATAGGTGCCTAAAAAGTAATGTAAGCGATCAAGTAATTTAAGGTCTAATGGTGATCTTAACATGTTAGGGCACGTTGACAAGTCGACAATAAATACAAATGTTTATGAGTAGACGATAAAGAACTGTAGGCCTACCACGAACATTTAGAAAACCATTCAATTCAAACCTAAACAGAGTCGCTTTCTTTTCGTACCATGAATTGTGTTTAACAAAGTCATATTTAAATCGCTTACTGTGAAAGAACGACAATCGTCTGTGGTTTGCATTGGTGTCGTAAAAGAAAAAGGATATTATATGAACTAGAGATAACTTTGTCTCTTTTACTCAAATGTTTTTAGGATACATTCCGAAACTAATTTTGTAAAGTCTTGAAATACTGTAAGTTTCAATCTATTTTGTAATTAATATAAGCAAAATGCATAAAAGTACACTCTGTTTTGTATAGTTTATCGATCCACCTAAAACATATTTTTATTTATTTCATTTTAGAATCAATTAATAAGTTAAATTATTTTAATAGCCAACCTCAAGTTTTAATTTTGAATGCACCTATTATACTGCTGACTCTTCTAGTTAATTTCTAGAGCGCGAATAGAAAGTTTTAATAGGAAAGGACTACAAGAGAAAGTAATAAACTAACTTTATAAGTTATAATCTAATATTAATGAAACTATTTCACAATAATGGCGTAAGTATATTGCCTTGGTATTAATATGTATCTAGTATATTTAAAATAGGTTTTCGATCCGGTCTTGGTTGTCATTCGGCAACGATTTAAAGTGTATGTATGTCTTTAAGACGTCATGGCATGAAAAAGCAAAAAAAATCAGTTTAGGTCTTCAATTGACTCGCAATAAGA
Organism: Morpho deidamia; assembly: GCA_947086505.1. Taxonomy (NCBI): domain Eukaryota; kingdom Metazoa; phylum Arthropoda; class Insecta; order Lepidoptera; family Nymphalidae; genus Morpho; species Morpho deidamia. The sequence goes on from CAMTZC010000027.1 coordinate 9,653,009, forward strand.
GTTTTGGTCTAGGTTGAATTATATTTTATTTTCTGAGCAACAAACTTTAAAGACTTAGTATGTTACAAACACTTACCGGTAACGGGAAGGGTGCAGGTCTCTGTGGCATATTAAAAGGTCCTCTTGGCTCATTACGTTCGGGAGCCGGTGCTGGTCTGATGGGTAGACGTACTGGTCCTGCCAAGGGAAATGCGAAAACTTGCGATTGTGGCTCCGGGAACATCGGCATGGGTCTGGGAAAATAAATTACATTATTATACCTATTTGTGACATACTTACATCCTTATACATCTACTTTGTGGAAATCCACAGTTTCGATCCGTCCTTATAATATGTCATTATTTTAATTATCTTGTTATTGCGATGAAAATCTACGTAGTGTTAGAGTGCACTAGGCGATTTAACATATGCAGGCTTCGCTAAATGCACAGTCTACAAATCATCACCACCACCCTACTAAGTATAGTATAGTAATACACCCTACTAGTATAGTAATACTAGCACTGCAGACATTCACTAAGACAATCTCAAAAGTCGATTTCAACCAGTAATCAAAGCATCATTTGAAAAAAGACTTCACGACAAAATGGTAACACATTAAACAATTAATTTGTCAAATAGCGCTTATAAATGTTTAAAAAAAACCTTATTATTTGTTTAATAAACACATTCTATGTACTATTTATATGATGCAATAATAGATAAGAAAACTTTGTTATTTTTCATACCATACTTCGATAACAAGCCTAGAGACCCTATTAAAAACGCATTTCCTTGGTCATGAGTATTTTCCTCTAAAGTTTGTTTTATATAACTCTAAATTCAAATTGAACAAAGTTTTAATTGGACTCGTATAATTTATACCAACGACGCCGCAAAGAAATATCGCCGTTCTATAATAATATCTATAAGAAAGTTTATTATTTTGACTATACATACCTTTCGTCACCCCCGTGGCATATGATAGCAATACGTTCAGCTTGGGCACTGCGTGGTGCGAAAGCCCCGAGGATGTTGAATGGGAACCGCCGCTCCATTGGTTCCTCATTTCGTCTCTCCACTACACAGTTCATGCGACCTCTATAACAAAGTAAGACAATTTAATTTATAGAAAAAGTACACAACAATACACAAGTACTGCACACATTAACTACCACAATCTCAACAACCGTTTCGTCCTGTAATCGAATTATCATCAAGAATCGAAAGAAATCGCAAAGACAATTTAAGTCAATCTAAATTACTTTTGCCACTGAAATACAAGTAGCCCTTAGCTAAGACACATAACTGCTATAAATACTCTAAAATAAAAGACTGTTCAAAAAATATAAACCCATATGGAACATAGAAATTTTATCTTTTATTGTTAAAAATATTTGCTTCTGCGGAATACAGAGGCAACATAAAGCAAAATCAATAATAAAATTCATCTTTGAACAGCAGAAAAACCTTTACTTCCACCTGTGAGATAATTTCCTTTCTTCAATGTGACCTATAAGGGAATTACTCATCCAAAAATCGTAGACCTTTTTAACGAAGTAAAACATGATAAACTGTATGAAATGAGGTTATTTTTACTTAAATCCAAAGAAAATCCTGGTATAATTTAATTATAATTGAATCATAAAAATTTTATGATTATATTCGTAAGTGAGCAAAGCCGGGAGGGATAGAATTTTGAAGAATAATAAAAAATATGTCATCATTTAATTTAATCATAAATAGCCAATTGTTATTATTCTTTAATAAATTTTTTAAACATCATAGTGCATGTTTCTTAATTTTTTAGCTATATAACTCAGATTACCTAATATGATATACATTGCATTTAAAATATGCCCGAAAAATAAATACAAACTTGTAATATTTTTCTTAAACCTTGACTTTTTACGCTCACTATTTCAACACAATGGACCAGCTAAATAAGGTCATATCTATTGTCAATTGTTACGGTCAGCGGCACTATACAAAATAACCAACCATACCTTTAACAGTCTACGAAGAAAATTCTAAGCACTTTTGCGTGGTATGAATTTGTAATCAACTACGTAATTCGCACAGATCCGAATTTGAATAAATTAAAATAATCCGTCGTTATTTCTATTATGAAAATAGAAATAACGCATATATTTTAATAAAGTAACTCTTTTGTTTGTTACATTTCAAGCAAAAACAGCTAAACCGATTTTGACAAATAACTGTTATAGAGATAGATTTTACCATAGTATCTTTAGATACTCAAATACTCAAATTCAAAATATTCTTTATTTAAGTATATTTTTAAACAAGTGCTGTTGAATCGTCAACTCTACTGCTGGATCGGAAAGAAGTTCCTACATCTTTTCAAAATATAATTCTTGTTACTAGTTACTTTTAGTAATTATTTTCCCAAACAACGTCGACGATCCACGCATTTTTATCATCTACTAAATAACCGGCAAACGTTGTTTTGCCACAGATTTAGTTTTACTACAGATTTGACTTGAATTGGACACATCTTGAATAAAAAAAAACTTTGATAGGTTGATATATGGCTTTTTTCAATGTCATCCTATTCCTGTAGAATTAAGATGATTTCTATAGCCTATATGTTATACCGGTGTATAAGGGATTCATTGTGTCAATTTCATCGATATTGGTTCATCTGATTATCTCTTTTCTTTATTGAATCAACCCTTCCAACCCTTCTTGGGTTGGAACTTAAACAGACAACGTATATCGATAACAAATAAACAAACTATTGACCACAAAATGCAACGACGATAGACTTATATCGACAATAAATAAACAAAATATCAAAGGCAAAGTTAACTTTCAAGAGTTTCGTCATTATCCTTGTGAAAATGGACTGCCATGTTGGCGCAGTTGACAGTGACCCTGTCTTCGGCGCTAATGGTCGCGCGGGATGGCAACATTTACTATTTCTTGGTACTTCGAGTATGGTTGTATATATGTATTTAAAACCACATATGTATATATTTACTGGTTATCTGTCAGCTATAACATAAGTATTTAGTTATCTAATATAGGGACTGTTTGGACCCATATGCGTAAATGTCCTATTTCTATATATTTATTTATATTTATATATTTAAATTATCAGGCTTCCGTCTTCATAGAGTTATTTTATTACCGGAAGGAAGCCATACGTGCGCCTATAAGTGAGAGTGTCAAAATAAATAATGAGATGGAAGATGAAACTCGTATACTTATTTTTGTCTAATCACACGGAAAAAAGAAACAGATAGATACACTTCCGTTTGCTTTCTTTTATTGTAATAAGGCACATTTTAGGCTTCCCTGCTCTTATAATATTATACAACTCTATGTTCCTGTCAGAAGCTTTCCCGCCATTTACAATGCCTTATACATCAAATACTCACTTTTGGCTGTTAGCCAAGAAAGCGCCGGCGAGTTCATCAAGATCGAACTGAATTGGCAACTTGAACATCGGCCTGATGAGATCATCGTCGTCATCCTCGCCAGAACTATCGGACTCGGCACTCTCATCGCTGCCAGTGTTCGCCGTGTCAGTCTTGTCGTCATCGATTTTCTGTAATTAAAAATATATATTTAAATCATTAATATAACTTGTACACTACTTTACAAAACATTAGGAAATAACGAAATTCTGACACAATGACGCTGTAAATGCAGGGGTAATCGAACAAAATTTCATGTCCCTACTGTTAACCCCTGAGAAGTTCCCTCGTCTAGAGTCAATCGTAGCAGCGGCATCAGGTCATGCTTAACATAAGCATGCATTGTCATCTGGACTGGACCAGTTTGTAAAATTTAAGCTCAATCGGACAACAGGAAGTGGGTCAATTTTAACTTGCTATATTGGACCTTCACATACATACACGGCAATTTAAATAAAAAGCTTTAAAAGATAATATTTTTATGTATTCTTTTGCATATCTTCATAATAAACGCCAAAAAAACCGATTCATTAATGTTCTTAAAATGTTTTTATATGATCTAATTAATTGTCAAAAAAATAGAATCCATGCATAAATATACGCTGAGAATAAACCTAAATGAATGTAATTGATAAAAAAAATTACTGCTCCATAAAAAATAGATCACATTGCTAAATTCACAAAATTAATACAAAGATTCATATAACAAATGTAGAGTGAGTACTATCCACTTACTTACTTACTTACTTACGTACTTTAGACAAAATGGATTACACGCTACATTTAGCATTCCATATATTTCTTTTATCGCGGATTAGTGCAAAATAATATTTTCATTAATTTTATATTATGGACCTCCGCAAAGTAACGCCTAATTCTATCAATGATTCACTTAAATATTAAGGCAGTATTTGTTTAACCTAAAGATGAAGAACACAAAATCTGATAGAGAATTACCATTAAATTAATCGGCTTAAGTATTTTTATATAGAATTTTCCTTCATACACACTTATCTTTCAATGTTAGCAACGTCACATTTTGCATTTTAAATTCATACCGCCATAAATAACAAGGTATCGCATGATAAAATACCACATTAAAACAGCGTATATCGCAAGATATTCAATGTTATGTTATGGTTTGGTCCATAAAAATAAACACCTGGTGGGGTATATATGCCAGATATATAGCCACTAAAGTAAAAAGAATATTCATAGTCATAGTTTATATTTTTAGCGCAGAAGCAAAGTCGATGATTACTAAGTAAAGGACTTCTGACGCACTGAAAACAAGGACGAATAATAACGAAGTCTTTAAGCTCATTAGTCACAGAAAATCCTCTTAGTTAAGATGTCTCTTATACGATGAATTGTTATTACTCTTATAAGTTTATACTATGCTTGTCTGAAGTTCGATTCTTTGTTCACTCGGTGAGGTGTAAACCAAAAAGTCTGGTCCGGTAAAAACTCACTTACTGGTGGTTTTAAATCAAATATTTATAAGGTGAACGACCGTTAAGGAAAATACTTAAAGAGTGCGCAAGCCACATATTTATGATATACCTATTGAAAAACATTTTTAAAAAGTCAAGCGTCAAACACCACTATAATATATGTAGACCTAGAAGATCGATAATAGTCTATTTTGATAGTCTTCACTCATTATGTATAATACCTTCGACAAAAATACTAGAGCTTATCTTACTTATAGAAAAAGAGTTGTGAGATCTGTCTATAATTTCAAGCAATATAACAGAGTTTGTTAGTTCTGTTATATTGCTTGTAATATGGAATTCCGCAAAGTAGCGCCAGCTTCTATAAATCATTGTCTATAATTTGTTTATTTCATGCAAATATAATAATATTTGATGAAAATCTTGTATGAAAGGAATATCGTTCTGTCCCGGTTGCCGGACACAATGCGTTCGGACATCCTGCGCGAGACAATACGTCCGCGCACCATTGTTCCACCGCCCGCCGTTCGTAAATAAATAGCCAATCATTTGATCGTATAGTAAAAATAGAAATGAAAATGTTAACCTAATTAAAGGAAAAGTCTTAAGACTTGTTAGTAATTAATAAATTTTATTGTATAGATGAACATAAAAAATTTAACGATACGATTTTATATTATTTTTTTGTTTTTTAGATTATTTAGACTATTTTTTTGCGACTAGGTTAACCAAAACCTTTTTTTTATTGTTAAAATATTCTAAATAAAGAGCATGATTGAAATACTACCGATATGTATATTCCAAGAATTCCTTAAGAGATATTCAAATTTCATCACGATGTTTATAAATGAGGCTGCTAAATACTTTCAGTATTTTACTTTACTTTATAGTAGACGAGATTCTTCACTCTAACACTGCGCATTTTTTAGCCTCAATATTTCTGCGCTCGACCGTCCAACCCTGAGATGCTGTACAATCAGTTAGGGCTAACAGCATATACTCAAGTAATAATAAAATTATTTTGCTATAATCCGCGATAAAGTAAATAGAAAATATATATAACGCTAAATGTAATACTAGACTATCCGTTTTTTCATACCCTATACATGCAGGATTCATGAAAACACATGCACAAACCTCCACCACCGCCACCACAATACACAAGCACTACACACGTTCACTATTACAAACTCAACAATCGTTTGTGGTTATAGCAGAATAATTTTATTATTGCTTTTATATTATGGATCTCCGAAAAGTAACGCCTAATTGTATAAAGCAATACTCAGTTTGATCAGAAAATATAAAGTTATCCCTCCTTGTATAAATTAAGTTCTTATAAATAACTAGATGTGCCAGCGGCTTCGCCCGCGTTGAAATCGGCGTGTCACAATTTTTTTCTAGAATTCAAATTTTAAACATAAAAGCAGTTATTGTGAGTTAACCATAAGAGATAGAGACATGCTATCGCGGACTTTTTCGTAGTAATTTTATAGATCTATAATTCTCTGGTATATTACTTTAGCGTATCTCTGCTGGTTTACGCAGAGCACGCGACTAAAGCTCCCAGCAAGCAAGTTTTTTAACAACTGCGGGATCTATTCAACACAATTTACATAATAGCGATATGTACTATTTACCTAAACCATCCGAAAGCATAGCACTATCTTTTGGTGAAAACCGTACAATAATCCGATCAGTAGATGATGAGAAAATCGATTACATACAGACAGACAGCTTTTTGGGACTTTGTTTTATAATAAGTATAGATAATCAGTTTTTACAAAAAAAAACTCATAGCTTGTCTTACCCCAGGATCAAACCCGCGGATCCTATAACACAAAATAAAGGTATACTAAACTAGAAAAATTGGCATTAGTGTTCGTTCTTGTCATAACAGGTAATACCCATTCTGTCCTACGAATATGACCATTTAAACCTACACACAATAGAGAATGTGGCGAAGTATAGCGATAACATTTCTATTGTAGTGTGTAATATAATAGTGATTTAAATAAATGGGAAAAGGGTATTTTGTTTAACTACTTTCACTTTTTAATGATTAAATTTGATTATAATATAATTATAATATCATTAAATAGAACGTTAAAATTTGTCAGCTTAGGAAATCTATTGCAATGATTGCTTAATTTACACTCTTAAAATAAATAAGTAATTAGAAAGTTGAAATCCATATGCAAATATAATAAGTTAAATGGAGCACCATTTCTATTTTGCATAGTCATTAATTTCATAGACGTTTCCTTTCTCCGTAATGTTCACATTAAACCTTTGTTTGATTAGTCTACGTTAAAGGTTAGGAATTATAAATTAAATCTTAAAAGTGATCTTCAGCAATACCACAAATATTGATATAGTTTTCATATGGCAAATTATATATATAAAACATAGTTTTACTAATACGGTAAGCATCTGTATTTTTTTTCATAGTATATTTAAACTCACCGCTGTTTTTCGTTACTTGTTTTAATTTGAATATGTTTATTTAAACATATTCAAATTAATTAGATAAGCTTAGATGTCCAATAGAATTTAATTTGAAACTAATTAATCTCAGATTTAAAATAAAATTCCAAGATTCCAAATTATATATATACATAAAAGATACAATTCCGTGTAGCGACAGGAAATATAATACCTAAACGATGACCGCTTTCCCGTGCATCGCAGCGGTAGAAAACAGACGTTGCACTGAGGGCATGGCTCAGTGAAAGCTGTGACGTCACAACTTGCAAAGCTTCGCTCCGTTGCAACACATATATATTTAAATCGCCTTTATGCATTTCATTAACGCACAAAATGACTACCAAAATGTCTTGAATGGCGTAGAGACGCCACATCCGCTATATATTATCAAACTACAATATATATATTATTTATTATCAATGTTTTATAAATAACTATACATATTAGCCATAAACAAGACGTACTATTTTTTAGACATTTATTAACCATTAGCAATTGTTTTGTATAGCGGTTTACTAAAATTATACGCATTTCTCAACTTTAAATTACCAACCCATTTATTATTTAAGCTCCGTGCTAGGTCACATATTTGAGTACTATTATGTCGCACTAATCTCAAATCTAGCCCTATGGAATAAAACAGAAATCATTCATAATTTAAATACCAACTGATCTTACTACGGCTACTGGCCTACACAATACATCAAAACAAATCGACAAGCGTCTCCAATCGACAAAATATAGATTTAATATGACGTAGTAGGAACTACGCCAATCCATCGTACAGTTAACATAGAATGTGATACTCTCTCAGGGTCAGAATTTCCTTCTCCTTCGAATTTTAGAAAGTAAATTTACTAGTTTAGAATCCTCTCGTAAAAAACCTGAAAACCATACGATTAAAGTAATGAAATTTAATACCAATCATTCACCTCAAAAGTTCAACAATTATCAAAGGAATTTCAATACGCAAGCATTTCCGGCGCACAAAAGCAATATTTCGCAACAAAGCAGAAATAATATGTGGAATTGCGTATCAGTGGTTGCTAACTGGTTAAAAAACAATCTCTTAACTTTAAATATAACTAAGACAAAATGTCTATGCTTTCACAAGACCGCTGCCTCTGCTCCTAGTGTGTTTCAAAGTTTAAAAATACATAAATGCCATAACACTAAAAGTCCTCCAAGGACTTCATGCAAATGTGAGGAGATTAGTTTAGTGGATGCGGTTAAGTACCTGGGAGTGTACATAGACCATAATCTTTCATTTAGATCCCATGTATCATTTCGCGCAGGACGTATGCGTAGTGTGATCGGTATTATGAAAAAATTACGAAATGTTGCAGACCTATCAACTCTAAGATCCGTATATTTGGCATTATGCCAGTCTTTAATCAGCTTCAGTATCTTATCGTGGGGAGGTGCTTCCAAAACAATACTTATAGAAGCAGAAAGAGCTCAGCGCTCTGTCCTTAAAGTAATGTTGAAAAAGCCTCGTAGATATTCAACCGACCAGCTTTATCAAGACTGCAAAATGCTTACAGTGCGACAAGTATTTATTCTAAAAGCTACATTACAGAAACATAAGTCTCTATTACAATCTCCAAATATAGATTTCATTTTCGCAAAAAGAGTGCTTAAGACTACAATACCAACAGTAAATACATCCTTTGCAAAACGTTTTATACCCTTTGTAGACGCACAAGTATACAACTACGTTGCAAAATTTTGTAACTTAAAATATCTCACAATGAAACAGGCTAAACATTGTATTTCAACCTGGCTCAGAAACCTGACATACGAGGAGACAGAACATATATTTACTGCAAACATTGTTTAAATTTCATTAGCTTACAATTCAACTTACTCTTTATTTATTTTACATTCTACTTATCAAGTCATCATTTATATTTAATCATAGCGTTAATTTAGTAATATAATCCTTAAATCGTCAATAGAAAATGTTATTCCCACCTAGTTCATAAAGCAAATAGAATAAATCTTTTCCTTGGCTCCGCAATACAGGTTTTCCTAGTGCGGAGTCCGCCAGTAAAATAGGTTTCCTTTAAGTTTTTAGTCATGTATACTTTAAAATAATGCTCTTAAGTAAGACCTACTCTGTACAAAAAACTGGAAATAAATGATATTATTATTATTATTATAATTTTTTTAAATGCGGTCTTTGCAAGAGCAATGCCCACTGTCTATATTACTGTCGCAAGTTTTTAAATATGACACCATATCAAAAACGCAGGACTGTAACACAGTTAAAGATATGCGAAAATTGTCTCTAATCGCATAACGGTAAGAAATGCATTTCGGAAAAAAGATGTTCCGAATGTCAGCAAAATCATAATACCCTTTTACATCAAGCATTTTCACAGTCACATGCAACAAATAATATCACACAAATATCACGGAATCCGACATCAGAATCTTCACAGCAGTTAAGCAGCAACTCTCACGTATCACTACAGAACGATATCCCTGAAATACTTTTAGCAACAGCTATCATAAAGGTTCAAAAGTATGATGGATCCTTCGTTAATATGCGCGCTCTCATTGATCAAGGTTCCCAAACATCACTTATCACGGAACGTGCAGCTCAGCTACTTGGTCAACCTCGATTAAAATGCCGGGGGGTGATATCAGGCGTAGGGGTCAGAGAAAGCAACTGTAAGGGAGTAATTTCTATCACCTGTGGGGCTATAAGTAATAATTTTGAATTTAAGACAGAAGCATATATCATGAAAACTCTTATCAAAAATTTACCGAATTACAGTTTTTGCAAACCCTCGTGGAGCTATTTAGATAACATAACTTTAGCAGATCCCGAATTTTATATCAGTCGTCCCGTAGATATACTTCTGGGGGCGGACATATACTCATCAATTTTGCTAGAGGGAATTTGTAGACCTAATGAGAATATCCCAATAGCTCAAAATACCCGTTTAGGCTGGATATTAACAGGCAACGTAAAAACTTTACAATGTAACGTAATTATCAATAATTTGGAAGAGATCCAAAAATTCTGGGAGATTGAGGATATCAGCGAGGCATCATATGATTCTTCAGAAACTCAACAGTGTGTTCAATACTATAAGTCAACAACAACGCGATGCAAAGATGGACGATATGAGGTTCGATTACCAATGCTTCCAGATTTTCAAACAAATCTGGAGACTCAAAATCAAAAGCTATAGCACAGTTTAGGTCATTAGAAAATAAATTGAACAAACATACCAACATAGGAGAACAATACAAATTATTTATCAATGATTACCGCGCGCTCGGTCATATGATTCCCGCCAATGGAAATTTGAAGCCTGAATATTTTAATACACATCATTGTGTGCAGTCTAATGACCCTATCAAGTTTAGAGTGGTATTTGATGCCTCAAGCAAAACCTCAACGGGGATGAGTTTAAACGATGTGATGGAATGTGGTCCTAATTTACAGCAACACTTACAATCTTTAATTTTAAAGTGGAGACAATATCAATTAGCTTTTACAGCTGATATAGAAAAAATGTTTAGGCAAATATGGGTACATCCTCAAGACCAAAATTTACTTAAGATCATCTGCCGCGGAACCGATCAAACAATATAAACTTACAACGGTTACGTATGGTACCAAAGCCGCGCCTTTTCTAGCTATGAGGACGCTCAAGCAGCTTGCCAATGACGAGAGAACAAACTATCAAAATAGCAAAGCAACCGAAGTTTTGGAAAATTCATTCTACATGGATGACCTTGTCCATGGCTGTCACAGCATAGAGACGGCAAACGGGTTACAATTAGACCTTATCAATTTATCAAAATCAGGCGGATCTCCATTGAGAATATTTAAGCTCCGTGCTAGGTCACATATTTGAGTACTATTATGTCGCACTAATCTCAAATCTAGCCCTATGGAATAAAACAGAAATCATTCATAATTTAAATACCAACTGATCTTACTACGGCTACTGGCCTACACAATACATCAAAATAAATCGACAAGCGTCTACAATCGACAAAATATAGATTTAATATGACGTAGTAGGAACTACGCCAATCCATCGTACAGTTAACATAGAATGTGATACTCTCTCAGGGACAGAATTTCCTGCTCCTTCGATCGACGAGTAATATCAAATAAATATAATATCTCGCTATTGAGGCAATCGCAACTTTCACATGATTTGCAACGCAGGTTACATTATTACTTTAATACATGTTATGAAAATGAATGTGTGCACTCAGCAACAAAGCGACACTGCATATACTGACTGTATACTTCACACCTTCCAGAAACTTGGACGGGGGAAGATGTGGTTCCAGACAGTTTTTTCCAACGGCCAAGTGACATGGTGTTGTATGCGTGTTATAAAATATTAAATGTAAATCATTTATTAACAGTTTATTTTAGTAGGGAAGTGGAAAATTTGTAGGCTATTAAAGTAATAAGTCATTTCCTTACAGGGTGCGGGTCGATTTCGTGGTATGCTTAAAATTATTGATAAATTATTTAATACTTACTGACCATCTCAAATATCCAGAATCTACCTGTATGCTAGTAAAGGATTGATATAGGAAATGTAGGAAGAAGAATGTAGTTTAAATGTTGCAAGCCGACGTCTGTAATATATCCGTCCATTGAAGCGTGATTCGAGAGCAAACATGGGCTAATGACACTTTCACGTGAATATATAATGACTTTGTCTCGTGCAACGATTGAACATTAAGTTTAAATCTAAATGGCATGTATTATCTGGCCATTTACATTTAATATCTAGATGATAATCAAAACAAATTACTAACAATAATAGTATTAAATTTTGTAAAAAGAAATCCATTTATAGCGTTCGTTCAGTAATTGTCATGACCAATACATGCAGGAAAATGAATCTAGCATCTTTCAAGTAAGTAAGGATAAAATCCCTACTTTTGATTCCATATATTCATATACTATTGTTTTCAAGGGATCCATGTATATACAAGCAAAACGAGCTAGAAAAAGCAGATAAAATTTATAAGTCGCTAGTTATTAATTACTGATCCTTATTTCTTCATAAGGTTCTTGTCAAGTCTTAGTAAGGTTACCTTTATTGAATTATCAATATGCTATTTACCCTTTAGTTTTAAAGCGCAGAGCGTTACCGAGCAGATGAGTTTCGGTATACTATATCGAAATTCCCTTTTAGTCCTCGATATATCATATGCTTAAATGGGTAAATTATGTTATTAATTTATCATAACAGTTATTAAGCCGTAAAAAACAGGGTATGATTTATTTAAGGCTAAGGAAGAAAGGCTTGTGTAAGAAATCATCACCTGTAATTTGTCTTCATCTACTTTAGATTCAGCGTGGTTGAGGGGTTCCTCTTTCAGCAAGCTATCTGGAGACATTGCAGCTGGCTTATGAGGTGCAGGAACAGAGGTGGTGTCTACAGCTGGTGGTGGTGGCGCATGTAGTGCATGCGCGTTTGCTATGGGTAACTCCTCCTGAAAACAAAAAAAAGTTATTATTCAATACTTTCATTAATTTGTAACTATCGATAGAAAAAAAAATACTAATAAATTATGGTATTGACTTATAAAACTAGTTCATAAGAAATAGGTATCAATGATACGTCAAAATATTAACAATCTTAATTTTTGTTTTTACATATTTACAATTTACTCATTACCGCGATTGGTACTTTATAAGGTATTTTTAACGTGATGTTTTTGTACGATGTCATCTAGAAGCTATTTTCTTTGTATCGATTTCAAATATGTTCTCTTCGTCTCTTCCTTACATTAATCTTAAAATATTTGTAAATAAAAATAATAAGCTCTTAAAATTTAAGGAATTAAAGTTTTAAATTATTAAGAAAAACTTGAAATCTATGACTGAGTGGTAACGTTAACAAAAAACTAGAAATTATTTATTAACCTGAATACCGGTTTTTTAATCAACTCTCAGGAATCCTAGAATTTTCGTTTAATGATAACTATTAAAATGAATTCTACAAATTATTGACGCAACATTCTAACAATTTATCTAATAAGGTTTGCACTATACGGGCCGGTTATATTCACCAGCCATGTCACTATAGTCACTTATTGTGTTTATTTATATAGCTCAATGTATTATATGTATAGAAATAGAACAAGCCTCTTTGAATGTATAAATCTATATGCCTATACTATGTTTCTCTACCTCATCTCTTAGTAAGACTTGTTAGTGGTAATAATCTACCATAACAACGCACGAAATCAATTCAAGGAACAAACAATTCGAAGAATGGCCTAATTTTATTCAGCAGCTGTTCTCATCAGTTTACTCGCTTCCTACAATATGTAAAATGGTTCCTATTATTGAGCTATAACAGAACATGGATCAGTCTGCCTACCATGAACTTTTAGAAAATGATTCAATTCAAAGTCAGTACCTAAACCAAACCGCTTTCTTTCGTACCACGTAGTGTGAATTGCATAGGGGTCGTAATGTTTGAAAAGTATAACGTTATATGAACTATAGATAACTCTGTCTCTTTTACCCAAATGTTTCTAGGACGCATTGCGAAAGCTCATTCGGCAACGACTTAAAGTGTGCGTCTTTAAGGCGCTGAACAGAGCTGGCACAAATTCAGATTTCGGAATATAAGCCACGCCCACAATTTCTGCGACGGCGTAGCGACAAAATTAATTTTTTAACACCCATTGTAGGTGTACACTATTTTATCCAAACTTTTTTTGTACAATTTATTTAAAAAACTTATGTCTAATTAATCTTATAAAACTAAGTATGCTGAAACTATAACTAAACACCTAAAAAAAGACATATTATCAACAAGGAATAGTCACAAAAGGCGGCAGCTAGCGACACACGTTCGTATAGCAGCGCGCCTCAGCGATCACTGTCTATATTCGTAGATGTAAAAGAGAAGCGAGACGATGACTCGTTTCAGTTTTGCTATTTTCTAAAAAATATTTAATTTGAATGAAATATCTTAATTAATTCAAAATTTAAATCTTACATTCTCTTTATATTATAATGATTTATTAGTCTTATTAATTTTACCAATTTTTGTTGATAAATATTAGAGATATTTACGATCAAAGTAAAAATCAGAGGTCTATTTACCAATTTTTTTTATCGAAAAAAAGTATCGTAATCGTGTTTTGAAATCTTACATTCTCTCTGAGATATGATGTTTATTAACATATATTTTTCTTTTAATCGTCATCCCTATAGCTTTTGTTAAAAACGTGTTTAAAGTCAGCCTATTTGGCTCTGTTCAGCGCCTTAAGACGTCATGGTATGAAAAAGCAAACAATTTAGTTTATGTCTTCAATTGAGTCGCAATAAGAGTTCGTGGTAGGCCTGCAGGTGGCCGAAATGTTTTCTACAAAAATGTCAGCGTTCGAAGACTCCTTTTCAATTCACACTACAGACTTTTAAATACTTTGTTGAAATAATTTAATACATTTAAATATTATTAAATGAATTTAAAATGTCAAATTGACCGAGTATTTAAATGTTTGGATAAGAATCAACATACGTTCATGTTTTTGGATGTGATTTTTTGGTAACCTTGCACGGAAGGGGTGTTTTTAGATGTCTTTCACTAGACACACAAAAAGTCCCAAAAATATTAGAAGAAGTCAATATGAGTATAAAGAAAAACGCAAGACTCATGTCATCCCTAAAGAGAGGACTGACTATTGAAAACAAGAAAATCAAGTTGCTTTTAGGAGAATAATAAACGGACCCTAGTAGAATATCTTGAAAGTTACACACAACAGTTGCAGAATAAAAAAAATAGTTTTAATTACAACTTACTGTACAAAGTTGTAATAAATACAGTATCAAGAAGAAACAAAAAAAGGGACAGTAATTTTAATTCCTTGGCGCAGACAAGTCAATAGAGACCTCGGAGGGATACTTAGAAACATTTGTTTTTTAAACTAGTATTTGACCAAACTTAGTACACTTCCACATTTCCTGTAAGTGTCGTTATTTAAGTGTTGTATATACATTATGTTACGAAATGAAACGTAACAGTCGAAATCAGTAATGAAATACAACAGCAGCAAATACAAACAATCGCGAGGCCGATCGTCACTAAGAGTGAAACAAAAGAATGAGATCGCCTGTTATGTAGGTAACTTATATAACAGGAATAAAAGTACTTAAATATTGTAAAATTATTTATTGACACATAAACAACAAACAAGTCTCGAACTGGTTTACTTACTATCATTAATTGCTATTGTGAACCTAGCAGGTAATTCAAAACATACTATTTATAATATTGTGAACTTCGGTCGTAAAATTGACGACTGTATAGCCCAAAGATAAAAATGCCTAAAAATTATGTTTTGTTCGGAATTAGCTTTAACAGACTAGATCACAACGGGGCCACCGAACGGTATTATTTATATGTGTTAAAGAGAAAATTAGGAAAAACTTCAACACTATTAATTTGTTTATTAAAATATTCTAAGTGACTGATGCATCAAGTGTAATTTGTGAAGAAATGAGCCGTAGTGTAGGGAATTCCCACAAGAAAAGCGAGTGAATTATGTACACCTAGAAGGTGTATAGACCGCGTCTTGGCAAACGCAGCGTAGGGCGTCCTCCGTCCCGCCGGACCGACGACATCAAAAAGGTTGTTGGGGCCAGTTGGATGCGCATTGCGGAGAATGTCTCCCCATGTCAGGCGCAGACATGGGGAGGCCTATGTCCAGCAGTGGACAGTGGATTGATGGATGGATAGAAGGTGTATTACAAATCGAACACCGTAAGCTTTAATGTAAATAATAGATTTCTTCATATTATGTATAGTTATTGTTTATAAGCAAACAATACATTGCTTTAAAATTATCTGCGGTCGTTTAACTAATCTTATGACTCGCATTTGATATAAAGAATTATGTAAAATAATGCCATAAAATACAATGAGTTTCTTTACTTCGCTAAACGATTTACGTTCAAGCTAACAAGCATGATAACGTTGCGACTATTTAATGCTACGAATGAAACTTCAAAACACGTAAAATTACCTAGATTTACATTTCAATTATGTTAGATAAGTACATCTATATATCAAATAACACTGTTTTGTCGGAAGTACTTAATTACAAACTATTTACATCACGACTGAAGCGAAACAATGAAAATGACATGGCACTTATGAATTATTCGTGCATTATTTGCCGATATATATAGAAATATACATTTGTACATCGCGCATTTATCTAAATTTAACAAAATAACCAATTAAAATAAGATATTCGTATTTCGTATTGGCATTAAAATGGTAAAAACAAGAAACGTGGAATACTCGTAGTTTATACTAGCTACTACAATAACTGATAAATAAAAAAAATCCACAAGCCGAGCAGTATATTGACGAAGGAAAATAAATAATTTTTTGACAACTAAAAACAAAATATGCAATATTGATTTTCAATATGTACACTGTAGTCTTTGATTACACCCCAGACAAATCGTTAGAAAAATAGACATTTTTAAAGTTCAGACGACTAATTCCCAAATTGAACATACATATTGTAAAGCGGTAATATATATTTAACGAGTTACACATATAACAAATCAAAAATATAAACCGTACCATATCATATAGCCTTTTATCTATTGCATGAGTAAAAATTTACAAGTATAATCTAAACCTTAAAACAACAAAGACATAAATAGATATGACTGGTCACTCCATTATCAATACTTTTGCGGTTTAACACCCAATACACATATCCACTCTAAGTACCTAGAAAAATCTGTGATTGAATTAACATTATTTCTCGCAAGGAAAAAAAACTCAAAAAGGAACTCATCTTGGAAACTTTTGAATATCACAGTTACATATAACATAAATGCAATTATCTCATTATAAAATGGTAGAATAGTATTAGTAGTAAGTGTAATTAAAACGTAAACACTTTGAAAAAAATCTAATTTTTTATTTATTAAGTAAATAAAACAATTTTATATTTCAAATAAAAACTTTGGGTGACGCTAATGGTCAATGATCATTACAAAATGGCGGCAAGCAAACATTAAATCTTACGTAAACACGTGCCTACAGTTTACTTATGGATGACTCTATAAATAAATATTGTTTTGGACGTATCATCACGTACCATCTTCTCCATTGTAGCGTTTATCCCAACATGGAACAAAGACCTAGGGGTCAGTTAAATCTATTATGAATATGTTTAGATCAATCTTATTATTACAAAAGCGGTTTTCAAACTTTAATAACAGAGTAGAGAGGACTCTACTCTGTTATTAAAGTTTGAAAACCCCTTCTTTTCAAATCTTTCTAATAATTATGCACATTAATATGTGCCTAGAGCACGATTTTCACGTTTTTGGACACAAAGCGTATGGAATTGTGAATATATCCAAACTCATCCACTATAACGAAACCTATAAATGCTAGGAAATGAAAGCCCTGGGACATACTCTATTATATTGGGACTACACAGTATGTCTCAATTCCAGGCAATTAAGTATTACTTACTGGACTTATATTCTTTAACTTTATTATCGTATTGTATTTTGGTTAAATAAAATCAAAAGATAATTATTATTAAGACAATTATTATGTATTCTCCTTTGGGATTTTCGAAATACGCCAACAAAAACACGCGCACAAAAAACTTGCAAAATTACCAATACTGTCAAGACTGTAGAAAAATAAATTTATAATAAATAAATATTATAAAAAAAATATTACAACTACATGCCGTTTGGCTGAGTAGAATAGACCACTCTTATTTCTCACCGAGGTGTCGCAAAAAGCGACTAAGGCAAGTCGACCCGCCGTGCGGTAACCGCCAGAGTAGAATAGACCACCCTCAGCTCTTACCGAGGTGTCGTCAAAAGCGACTTAGGTAAGTTGACCCGCCTGTGGTATCCGGTTGGGAAGAATAGACCACCCTCTTTCTTACCGAGGGGTCGTTATATACGACTAAGGTAAGTTGATGTCAGGCAGGCGGCAGGTCGTAAAATACGTAGCCAAATCATGTGACAACATGTAAAGGTGGACTCACTTACTCACTTAGAGTGGGATTAGGACAGGAGGATGATGATGAAAATATTACAACTACATTTAAGCACTCAGTGCTTGAACATAATATAAAAACAAACTATTATTGTACGTCACGCTTAGTTAATATTTGTTTTTCATTCAGCAACTTATATAACAGTTTCCGTTTGGCTCAAAAGATTTAGCTTTATCACATATTTAAGTATTAAAGATTTTTCAATACTGCTAACATACATTTGTGAATAATTAACGTAATATCTTTAAAACTCTTTAGTGTACTTTAATTCCGAAGTCCCACAGAACGCAAAATCCGAGCTGCTGAAAAGCGTGAACGGAATTCGCTAGTTATGAGATATGTTGTTAGCTCGGATAAAATATATACGAGTACAATGTATACGATGCACAAAAGTGCCAACAGCAACTAAACTAATATTTAAATGGATAAAAATTACACAAAGTGTGCAGGTACCGTCATTGTTTGTGTCGATTGCACAGTTCTCACAGAATAATGACAGACGACCGCATCTAAATGTTTGCGACTGTTTAAGAACATTACAAGGTTATTACAATCTTACGTATTAAACGGACTTTACTATGTCTTGGTTAGTAAAGGTAAATATGAATGTGTGGTAAAGTAATTATTTATTTGAGAACATACTCTAATTAGCCATCTTTAAATTCTCTTGCTATAATCCGCGATACAATCGCGATACATTGAATCGCGGACTATAGCAAAATAATTTTATTATTACTTTTGTATTATGGATCTCCGCAAAGTAACGCCTAATTCTATAAATTATTTAAATTCTCTGTTTGTCTTTAAATCAGAGGTGACTCTCAGTATTCTTAACTCAAGATATACGCGCTTTTAAGATTACCATAATCAGTTCAGAGCTCTATACTAATAAAGTGCGATATAATTTATAGAAAAACACAACTAAAAAACGCCTATATTTTCCATCGCGACAGTAAAGAAGAACAAGCCTTCGGCTTCACTTCTGAGGAAAGCGCGCTTCATATATTTTACTGATACGCGAGATTTTCCTTTATCAACGTCATGATAAAGATTGCTAGAACCCCGTAATAATTTCTAGCTAATCAGATGTAATCACTATTGTTATAAAAAAACTCTAAATTACTAAATAAAAAAAACACCCTAATACAGGTTTAGTTTTTCCGTGTATGTTTGTATATTTGGAAACGTGATACGCTAATCATTACGGTCATCTGTAAATTGCGCATGTATTCTAAAAGACAAAACAACTGTTATTTAAGATATAAGATATAGAAGAGGGAAAAAGAAACTAAGGCGACCTTTGTGACCATCGGATGATCGTGCTTATAATTTATTATTTACCCTACTAATATGGTAAAAGTGAAAGTGTGTGTGCGTTTTTTACCGCTTTGAACTCCCGCCACTACGATTAAACAAATTTTTTATACCAGGATTAGATACAACGAATCCTTGGTAAGGATCTCGAGCTCTAACTGTCCGGCCATCACGGTTATCTTTGAGATGGATCCGCCAAGTATCAACTTCAGGCACTTGACTCTGTGGATGGTCGCGCCAGAAGAATCATAGGCGATAGTAAGATGGCTCAAAGAAAGCTCGTCTATGCTCCAGAGTAGTGACTCTGGAGCATAGACGTGCAGTCGCATCGCTTTGTATTTTTTTTCAGGATATATTTCGGAGAGTGTGCCACAGATTTATTTGATCTGATCCCTTCCTCACCATCTTACAATCGGACAACCAGACGCCGTAAGGGGCTCCACCGCCATACAATTAATGTACCAAAAATGCGTACAAAGCGCTTTAGCTCATCCTTTCTAATGCGTACAGCTAAAGTATGGAATTCCCTTCCTGTATCTATCTTCCCGGATTCCTACGATTTGCATAGCTTCAAAAGAAGAGTGAATAGGCACTTGGTTGGCAAGCGCGGTCCACCTTAGGCTGTATCTTTCGCTTTCCATTTCGCATCCATTTTAAAATAATCATCAGGTACCGATATAATCGTCCAATTGGAGATAACACAATTAAAATCATTTACTTCAAAGAACTATCCTCATAATGGGAAGTCACTCGACGAGTCTTTATATAATCATTCTTTTGACTGATTGTCCTCATAACGCTGCAATAACGTTTATTTTATACGGCACGTACAGTGAGATAACCCAGCTGTTTTATTTTAGAACGAAACAAATAAATTATAAAACGCTTTTCAGTTGTTGCGCACAATAACTTTACACAATTTTTAAACATCACAACAAAGAACGCATCAATCATTCGCGGCTGTTTAAAACTTCTTTACTAATGCAATGACTAATACATTAGAAATACGTACTTTTTTATCATTACCAGCGACAGATGTTGAAGCATATAGCTTCAAAAGTACTTATATTTAAAATTATTTAATAAATGTTTAAGTTTAATATATGTATTTATTTATTGTATATCATAAGACTGCTATAGGAATATGAATGTATTCATCGTTAAAAACAAAGTCCATATTTTATGAATAAGACAAATTTATTCTTTATAATATAATCCGAATCTATAAAATAATTGACGTCAATATATACGTAATCTTTTGAGGTCATACTACTAACTAGCATGGGACCACTAAAATTGACTGCTAGGTTTCAAAGTCTGTGTAATCCTATACTTTTAACTTGGAAGTTATGTTACACATGGGAACACAATAAACTATGAACGGCTTGCGTGTACATTATTGTAATAGCGGGATACTACCCTATTTTATTACAATACACAACAATAATTATCTTTACGCCAAAAGTATTTCGTACGTTTATAAAAAACAATCAAACTAAAACGCACCTTCGCACATTTAAAAAATTAAATATGACATTATAGATTTACCGCGCATTTGCTATCAATGTTTAAAAACTGCAACAAATCTCAACTGTATCTTGGTATCTGTTTTACAAAACAATCCTTGGACATAAAGATTAAAAAATACAACATTGCATTAACTCTACCAAACGGGTTTTTTATTTAAAATTCGTTTCGACATTATTATTCCCTTGTTAGGCCTACATATGTACTATGTATGGCCTACATAACTGTAACCTAGATTTGTTATACTATCAGTTTTTACACGAGGCAATTGATGACTTCCGGTTGATAGAACCCGTTAAAAAAGGACGACCTCAAAGGTCAAAATAATTTCTCATAATGGCTAAATGTCATTAAACCTCAAAAGGAAATACCGTAGTAAAGGTTTGAATACCAATACAGTTTAAGGACGCTTGCAACGCTTCATATATTTTAATAGGTAAATATCTATTGCGCACCCAACGTGGATACAATAGAAACAATAAAAAGTACCATCTAAAAACAAACAATAGACGGTCTCACCATATAAAATTAGTATAGCAGCACCTCCATGTATTAAAAAATTACTGACTGATTAAGACTGACGGATCAATCATCTCTAAGAAATCAAAATAAATTTGATGTCATGGATGGTGAAAGTTTCAGCGCTAATATAATTTATTTTATTTTAATTTATTCATGTCATGTGAGATAATTTTTTTTAACTTTTTAATAGTGTTGAGTTCTATAAATGGTCAATAATCCTGTTTTCAACTTCTTCATGTTTAGCCGTAATTAGAATAGATTCTTTTAATTTTTTTTTTAATTTTCCTGAATGATCTTTAAAAATATAACATTTTTATATGGCGATTCATTCTAGTTTGAGAAGCAACGGACATTAATGACTAAAGATTATGGAACGACATGACACTACTCATAATCTCATGCTTACACGTCATAATTTCAACACTCAACATTTGGTCTGCATAGCTTAAAGTTGCCATTATGTAGTTACTCTGCGTCTCTAGTTTCAGAGAAATTACGATAGGGACTAGATTCAAACATCTGAATGACTCCTTTGTATAAATAATAGGGGAATTAGCATGCAGCATTATCCTTCCATGAATCAGTCCATAAAATCAAAAATAGCAGGATTATTATTCAGAAATACATTATACATTGTGTACAATTTATAATCGTTAAGTGCAATTGTCCACAATGACATTAAATATAATTATTTCACTATTATCAAATAAAATAAAATTTCATTGTATAATTAATATAAATGCGAAGTATGTTTATATGTTTATCATTGATATTGGTTGACATAGGTCTTTTTCTCTGTGCATGTCTGCACAGACATGCAGACGGTTGCAAGCAAAGAGCAGATAAGTATGAATGTAAACAATATTAGGGACTGAAATCAAGTGTTAGTGGCACGTGTACTGCCTGTGTAATGATTCCATTTCGACTCAAGATTTAAATCTAAAACAGAAAGGCCGCTTCAAACTGTTTTATGGTGTTTAAATATGTTATATAAAGTGTGAAGCTATTAATGTGCAGCCGAGCGTGGAGTGCGACCGCAACTGATAGAAAACGCGATTGCGTCGACGACAATTGTCGAATTGTGCACGCCCACTATACTTTTACTACTTTACGAAACGCTCTAAACAATATTGCCTATGTTATGCAGTAATACGGAAATGGATATAACACTAAAATTAATTGCTGCTTAATTAATATTCGTTACAAATTCGTACGTTTCATAAACAGTGCATGGATATTTTTAAACATGTTGATATAGATATGGTATGGGTTAACACCGTCATTCCTCGTGTATTCACTTGACAAAGATATTTAATAAAAAAAAGTTACAATATCCATTATCAACTGTGCTGTTTAGTATATTAGTACTTCCCAAAGACTATGGATAATGTACATATTTATATATCCAGAAATCCTTGGTATACTCATCCATTAAATTTTTTTTTTATTATAGTCTTTCTCCTTTTATCATAGTTATCTTATAGCTATTACTTATAAACTGTTAGTATTGATATATAAAGAGTGATATATCAATACTAACAGTATCTTCCGATGTATTACAATTTCACTTAAACCATCTAAGCAATGATTTACACATACATGTATTAATTTTTATTTCTTGTACTATCTCTCATTATGGTCACTATGGTCAAAAACCTTACATTCATCATTAATTTCGCAAACCTTCATGGAATCTTTAAAAACTACATATTCATATACCGCGCTCAGTTGCAAAAAAATATGACGTAGATTTTTATTCGAAGCCCCATGCTTATTTAAAAACTTGTTCCTCATTGATCTACGCACACAGTGTTTATATAGTGCATTTTTTTAATAACTCTTAAAATTTTCTTTATAATAATTATGAAATAAATAAATAAACACTTAAGCTATAATGGATTCTTTTCAAAGCAGGGCCCACGATTTTCAAGTTATTCTTTCGAAAAATTTGCTAAGATTTCTTTGGAACTTTCGGTCGTTGTGGTAATATAACCCTACAGTTCTTTCCCTCTCGATTCTTTTGTCATGTCGGGATCTTAAATTTCTAAGAAGTCTTTTTCCTTCACCGAAATATCTCGTATTACGTTTTGAATTTCGTGTTAGAATTTTTTATGAGTTTGACTAAGCACAATGTCCTTTTTATTTGCACTTGTTTCTTCTAGCATTGTTTAATGCGGGCACGTTTCAATGGCGTTTTAGGTTTTATCTTTCGATTTACTGTTACTGAGTCATAATCAGACGATTTACTATCTGAAGATCCACTCTATAGTAGTAGTAGTATATAGTAATTCCATGTTTTATGAATGCATATTTTTGCCATAATATACGTATACTATAAGCACAATACTTACCTACCTATGTTTTCAGTATTCAGTATAAATAAATGTTACCGGAATGTCTTATAAAAAGATAAGAATGTAATTTTACAGCATTTGTGGTTAAAAGCAATTTTTTACGTTAGTAATTATCATATATTAACAGTGACTGACGAATGATGTGCACGCGGGTGGAAAATTGTTCTTTTCCGCCCGCGAGGACCTAACCTCTGCATGAAATATGAGCTATATAATTTTCAATACATTATGAACAATTGGAAAAGTCTATTAAAGTATTTATAAAACATCGGTTGATTCTGATTACTGTCTCTTCCTTTGATGTGACAGACAAAGTCTACTGAAGTATTCTATTTCATAGAAAAGAACGGCATAAAAGTTCGTATCTAATCCTGCACTTTGGCCGCTCCCATATAAAGACAAAGGCTTTTTATATGTATTTTGTATGTAATTCCGTCTAATTATAATATACCTCATAATTAATTTATTATTTTGATTTTCTTAAAAGTTTTTGCCATAAAAACGTTTATGTTTCGTATACTTTGTTGCAAATTTTAAATTAGAATTTACTTTATAATTTTTTTGAATGCGATATCTACGTATTCACATTTTTATTTATAAAATCTATCAACACCATACTCGTATATATGCAATTAGTTATAGAGTATAAATGATTAATACCAATTCATATTTATATATTTCACCGAATCCTACTCTGTATTTTCTGCTTTTCCAATATTATTTTTATTCCTTTTTTCATCAAATAAGCTTGAGATTTTCGCGTCTTCGGGTATTTTTAAGCTTAAGCTACTGTGTTTCTGTTAAAATATTAAGAGTACTCAGCAGGCGCCCATTAATTAAGTAGGCTTAAAATGGGGACTGAATTACCCCCCTGATAAAATCTTACGTCAATTATTTGATACAATTACAATGATTGAAATAGTTTAGTGAGCGATAAATCGATCCAGCTGATTCATTTTTAGAAAACGTTTTTTTTACAATTGTTTCCGGGCACTGAGAAACTGCTATAATATTATTAATTCGAAGGTTAAATTCGTTGTCATTGACAAAGTTAAAACAGTATTAAATTTAAATACTTCTTTTATTCAGGACCTTAAATTAATACTTTGATAAACTGCTCTATTTTAAAAGTACTATTTAGATAAAATTAAATAATTTATTCCAATTTAAGGTTAATGTAATGCAAAGAAATGTTACTACGGGTAAAATAGGGTGTTTAATTTTACAATAATATTTTCGTATTTCGCACGTCTACGCAAGACTTTTGCCCTTACAGATACATACCATAGTATGTACTCTCATCGTCTCTCTCATCATCTTCCAAGGATAATTATCAGTTCTAAAGAACTGAAAATATGCATTTAATCTATTTTCTTTACCGTTTACTTTTTTAACAGATTCCATATAAGTTTTGTGTAAGGATTGCCAAAATTTATGGTTTAAGATTTTAATTTGGCCAATCAATCTTTTGTAATTTTTGAAAAAAAATCTTTAGGTAATATTATTAACGACCTATTTTTCCTATCAGTGATTTTATCTAAGTATAATTATTAAATACAATTTTGTTATAATCAATATTTTCTTCCAGTTTAAAAAAATCAAGGAAACATGTGGGCCTAAAGACAATAACACAGAGTCAGTCTTTTTTCTATATAATATAATATTACTATCAATAAAGTAAAAGTTACTGATAAAATTTTAACTACCAAGGTGATGTTAAGGTTGCACAATAATTAATTATTTATGATGACGGTACAGCAACGGTACCGTGTCGAAACGACTATAAAATTAGAGGTTCATAATTATCCGCGAACGATGCTTCCTAGAAAGTAAAATTATGTTTAGCGAAAGCCTTCACAATTAAGATATCCTAAGACGTCCTTTGTCTTTAAACATATTGATTAAGACCAAAGATGTCAATGAGTATTAAGTACTTCCGTACTTTACTTCAAGGTTTAATATGAGAAAGTAGTTGATTAGAGTACAATGCGACATTTTAAATTTACATTTATTATACCCAGGTCATTTACACAAGGTTTTGTTTTAATATGTAGGTATTGCATTAACTAAGCGGGCATTATAGACTAGAAGCATATCAAAATAACATTCTACACAGTTATGTTAGACAGTATTGTACTCTATGCTCCAAGGGCATGTAATCAACTAATAACGACAAATTTTCGACGACTAGCCCGTTGGCGCAATGGGTACCCTGCCTTTATCTCCCGGGTCGCGGGTTCGATTCCTGCCGAGACCCGACATTTTCAATAAACAATTTGTTGGTTCTTCGAGTCTGGGTATATATTTGTATCTGTATGTAATTAAAATTATATATGTAGTATATCTACCAGTTATCTCTCACCCGTCACACAAGTATTAAGTTAAATACTTTGGGGATGGACGGCCGTGTGTGTAAGTGTCCCATATATTTATATATATTTAATACGAATCAAATCCGTTTTCTTAACGCAATAATGGTTTTATTATATTAATATTTGACAACTAATTAGAAAGAACAATAGGTAGAGTTTAAACTAAGTCATATGACTATGCTTCCAATTGTTGTTATATATTATCTTATTTAACTATATCTCTATGATTTTATTTATTATATATTCTTTATATTTTTTAACTATTTACTGCATACAAGTATTAGTAAGTACTAGTAAGCGAAAAAGATTTATCGTTAATGCAGTCTTTAAAGTCTTTAATTCTCATTAGTAGTCAAATTAAACTGCATGTCTAATAATTTTTACAGATTTCTTAGGGCCAGATCAAATTTAATTGTCATTTAGGCCCAGATGAGTTCTACTAGAAATCTATAGCCGTATTAACCGCCGTAACATTCCGGTACAATGCCGTGAAGAAAAACTTTTTTGTTGAGTTAGTTCGCATTTATAAAACTAAACTTCTTATATTGATGAACTAATTATATTGATTATTTGGTGTTCTAAAGCTGTATCCTAAAACATATATTAGTCATACAGTTATCTGTTTGTTCGTCTCTGTATTACATTACTTCCTATTACTTTCTAACAACGCCGTAACAGGTCACCTAACAAGTGAGTGTTATATTCGAAACGGAGACTGCGCCGATGAGACGTACACAGAGCGGGGTCAACGACTGCACGTCAACTTTCGCAATAAACATTAGAATTACAAAATTGTGGTTTTAAACTCCACATAGTAATAATGCTTCTATTCATGCGAAACTACCAGAGATGTATCTATTATAATTTTAAAACGATCTAGGAATGCTTCTGTCCCTTATAGTCCCTGTAAAGTTATACATTCACCCTAATGACAAAAACCAATAGAATAGAGCGATTTGTAAATTACTGAGCGTCCTTAAACATCTAGAAGAATCCATGAGAGTAAAGAGGTTTTCACGCGTTTAAATCTTTAGAGTGAAAAATCACAACTAATTGTAGTTGACCAGTGAATATTATTTTTTTTTTAATGTAGTCACTATTATTATTAATTCCATAAAAATATACGTTTCATTTAAAACTAGTACTGTACATAATATAACCTTCACCATGGTTGGTTGCACTTAACTTAGTGTCTAGTAAAGTAATATCTTTAGTAGAAATATGATAATAATTAATATAATGTAACTCCTATTTTTTTATCTTGACTCCTTAATTACAAAAAAAGAAAATAACTACAAAACTATCTTCCTTTTGGGGTATGTCATGTATAAATTACATCTTTATCTATTTCCTATAATAACAATATTAACTTTAACTATAATTTATAATTTTTAACGTTAATTAAAAATATTTCCCTTATATAAATTAATCTCCTACTTCGCAGTCTATTTCACACCCGCTTAAATTATATAAATTTAAAAATATTTATAAATGACCTCATAACCGTCGATCCTATATTAATAAATATTAAAGTCGCATTATTATAACAATAGGGTACTCTAAAATTAATTAAGTGCAACGGTCTGTTCTTGCTTGAGCTTTCTTGAGAAAGGTTTGCATGATTACGTATAAATAGTTACATAAAAACACAAGATATACTAATGTAGGTAGTCGTAATGTAGTAAGTGTAAGCAGAAATTGCAATATAGTGAAAGTAGCGAAACTTTTACGTAGGTTGTTATTAATACCTACATACATACATAATATACACACACCCAAGAAATAGACATACTTTCTTTGACTTTATAATTAAACTGTTTTATTGCTAAAGTTTTCAAATAAAGAAAGAATAATAAAACTATTCTTATAATTGACCCACAATATTTAAACAACTTCAACGTACAAGACTATAAATACGTTATAATAAATATAATAGTAGAAAAATTTGTTAATCTGATCTCAATGCTGGCTACTGAAACAATAGTTACGATAATCACATCCGAGGTCGCGACCTTTTTTATCACTTACCACCAAAAATTATTCACAAAACATCCTCTGTTCCATTACAAAACGAATCATTTAATTTCCCAACCGCTCTTTGGCTGGGAATCATTAAGAACGCTCTATTAGAACCGCAGCTTTGCGTAACGAGAAGATTCAAGGTGATCCGGTGCGGCGGCGTCGCGTCGTGGCACAGCGGCCTTTGCAACGAATGTATACCTATACATATAAATTTATGTACCTACTCTACTATGCACTAAAGATACAAGATTACGTCACCAAGACGCTTTTCGTTAAAAATGATATTATAAACAAACTTATCCTTGACTTATTTCAATGAAATTCGTTAGGGGAATAGTGATATGACACAATTTTTATATGTAAGCCCAAAATATACTTCGTGTGACAAGTCAAAATTAAAACTAATGAACTTACTTCAAATCTTGCTCAAAAGACTACAAGAAGCTACTGTAAACACTACGCTATCAATTTAAACGGCATGACAGGTATCCGAGAAATAATAAAAATTTAATCTTATTGAATACTTATTTTTTTAAGTTTCTATCTATTTACTGTGGGACTGACTATGTCCCACTAGGTTAATGGGACGTTAAAAACGACAAAGTTTGACATACGATAACAATATACAAACACATTCCCACGGGTAATGCCATGTTTTGAATCTTAAAGAAATGGTAAAGTTAAGTCTACAGGTCAACAAACTTATCACATAAGCTCACACACATACACATGTAATAATATATTTTATTGATTTCGAGAATAATATTTGTTTAATAATTTCAAAAATTAATTACGTATAACAAACCTTAGAAATAACTATGTAGGTTTGGTTAACCTGTTTTCAGATCTTAAGAGATTTTTAAAAAGGCAATAAAGTGATAGCATTCCAATAACTAGATCACAATGTTATCACTTTGTGATATCAGTTCATAAAATTGTTAAAATATTTTTTATCTACAACTGTCAATATTTATAACGCAGAAAAATACCTATGTATAGTAATTATAAGTAATGTAAAGCAATTGCTAGAGTAAGTGCAAAAGTAACATAAAATTTTAAAAAATACATATTATTAAAATTTTAAATATTATTAGAAAAATATTTAAAATTTCTTATAATTGATATCACAAATCTAGAGCACACTTTTATCGACAGAAAAAGAAATGTAACAAGCAAATTATAAAAAATAGATGAGACAATAAAAAGTTCATTAATATATCTGTGTGTTTTAAAATTTATAATTAAACTAAATTACAAGTAAACCCTTTTAACTAGACTAAAACAAAATATAAAGTCAATTTTTTGATAAAGTTTCTAACGAATGCGGAACAGTCTTATGCTCGCTTATTATATAGACGTTATTTTCACAGATTTGTATTCTACCGCAGATATGGACATAATAAATCTGGGAAGACTAATGAAAGAGAGTTGTCGACTAAGGGGCGAATCCGTCATCCACCAATAAATTGCAACTGAATTTAAAGTGATGCGGCTATCATGCTGGTCACGAACGACTCGCGAGCAAAATAAGTTGTCAAAGTCCACAACCCCGTCACCACGAAGGAAATACGATACGGAAAATAACGACAGACTTCTTAGTAATACAATTTTCTTTCACACGATATATATTTTAATCTTCTAGCAAGAAACTCGTATGTAACTGGTACCTAGATGGGAAAATATTTTCCAGGCCTCAAGAAATACGATAGCTATATGTGTTTTGACTTTATTGATATCACATAATCATTAACTATGTTATGAAGAAAAAATACTTTACGACCAAAACATAAAAATATATTTATACTTTTTTTTCATGGAGTAACTATTTCAATAAATGTAATGAATGTACTTACGGGCATCAGAGCGTCGTTTCCGTATGACCTCCCTTCTAGAGCCAATTCTTTGTCGAGCATAGCATCAAGCTGTTCTAACTGATGACATGAAGAACGTGCTGCGACCCAGCTAGAAGCCAGGATGAAGGAGCCTAGGATAAACGACGACGCTACCACCGTCAGAGCAGCAATGCGGGCGATTTGTACTGACGATGACACCCTTTGACGGTATGCCTGTAAAAAAATATATATTAAACCTCAAGAAACTATGTAATAGGTATATGTGATTCAAAATACATTTAGCAAAAAGTAACGATAAAATAATATTATATAAGTCATTAGTTTCAATTTTTTAACGATAACACATAAAATAATAAGTTTGTCTAGTCCTATGAACCCTGAACATATATGTACATATATTGGTCATAACACAAAAAATACTATATAAACTGTTGTAACACCTAAATATTTTCTTATAAAAGGCATAAACACACTAATGTTAAGTTGTATTTGATACGTATATAACATACGTGACTAATTGTGATCGTTCCAATCGCATAATATATGAAATATACAACTGTATTTATTGTAGACCTAGTGCCTTTTTTGGTCGCGCTCTAGTATATACTCAATGTAGTATATACATTAAAGCAATTCGTGTGTTTGCAATTCCAAAACTTAAAAGTAGGAATATGTCTGATTTTACATTTTCTACAATGTTGTATTTATGAAAGAGTATTGTTATGAACTTGTTACAAGAACGGGAAAAAGGCGGCAAATCATTATTAGCTAAAAAATATTAATAGCCAATTTTATTAACGGCCTAAGGAGAGAGCCATTAGAAAAAAAAACTCGTATTTAGACCCAATACGCCACTCCAATTGGCAGATTCCATAGGATTATGTAGGGATGTATAGATGATGGTTTACTTCAATTCAATGGCCATGCATGATGAACTGTAAATATCAATTAAGCACATGAATTTTTAAAACACATTTGCCTGCCCTTAATTCCTTATTGGTAAGGATCACATGCTCTAAACTTTTGAGCAGCCCAGCTTAGCTAATTAAGCTTCTTTTAACTTTAAACTTTACTATTAATATTGCATTTACTTATTTATAAAGCAAAACAGGTACGGTTTATATTTTTTATACTATTTTCCCACACTCGGACAAGATACAATTTTTGTATTCGAGAGAAAGTTAAAACTAGGTGTTTCTACTACTCCATTTTAGGTTGTCGTCTCAAACATGTTATATCAAATGAATATTATCAATCATTTGACATTTAACAATATTATATCAATTATTTGAATTAAAATTTAGAACATAAATTAATTAGGGTGTATAATATCATAAGTTACACTTCCAAATTAAATTCAAAAGTTTACAAAGATTTATCTTTGGTTGCTCCGCCTTTCGATTGATCATTACTGTTCCCATAAGTATTCTTTAAAGTTTTTCTTCGATTGCTTTTCAAATCAAAGAATCTTATTTCAGATAAACTTTTACAAGTACCTTTGAATCTTCTTACATCAGTCAGATTTTAATGAAGCTGCTACGGAATACTCTACCTTTATCTAAAAGAATTAGCAATAAACTCGGCGGTCAATCTTTTGAAACTATATTTAATTTAAATAAAGCTGCAGTCGGTACGAAATTGGAAGGAACTTCATATTTAAGATATTTTTATTATTTATATTATTATATTAATATTTATAAGATACAGGTACTCGAAGGCGAAAAAAGTTCTTTTTCATTTTTCATTGTTCCTGAAACAGACTTAATTGCTGGATTTAAAAGAGGGATGCGACTTATATCACAGATATAAATATGTATGTATATAGCAAAAACAAATGCAAGGAAAAAATTGAAAAAAAAATGAATTTTAATTCGCCAACTACATGTTTTAAGTCAAAACGGATTTGTAGACATTGAGGGTGTATAGTACATATATTGATAGTGTATAGTGACGGAGAAACCAGATCAAATTGTTGCTTGCAACGCTGACCGAATATTTCATAAATACGAAAAGCATGTCGAATTCTTATCTAAGAGTGCAGAAAGCTTCACGTCATTATCATTCTTCTTATGAGCCAATGGAACTTTAAAAACTTAGAACCTTGTTATCGAAAATGATAAGTATCGAACGAAAGTTATATTCTTTAATAAAACTAACACAGGTAGTTTAAGAACATGATGTTTAAAATAAGAGAATGATACTAAATTTAATTTTCAAAGATTCAAAAGTAGTTACGAGCTGTGCAATTACTTGAAATCGGATTGCGATGCGACGTTGACGAGAATAGACTTTTCAAATACAATGGAAAATAAACTGCTATTTTAAATAAATTTCGACATATCATAGTTACTATCGTTTTTAACTATAAGTGATTTTAAATCATATAGTCATATATAGTAGTCGTTATTACAACAATTATTTCTGAAGGAATTTATACCTTTTTGGGTATCTTAAAATATCGTTAAAGGGTTAATGATTTCTAATAGTCATAAAATCATTATTTTTATTTTAAATGGATTATTTAAATTGATAGTTAGGAAAAATAATATACTAATGAAAATTTTTAATTTTACTTCTTGAAAACTAAATAATACAAAACTTTGCATTTGAGCTCTTCTTGATTGACTTCACACTTCAAATCAATCTAATCACGTTTATGATTCCAAAACCTATATAAAAAATCGATAATAAATCGAAAACAGTCTTCTTAATAACTTATAGTTTTGCTTTAAATTGTAAGTCAACAACTATAAATTCTATTAAAGGTTTATAGGAAAGGGACCTTAGTGAAAGCATCAGGATTAAGCTGGACTCTACTGGTCTTCCGTGAGGAAAACGATCTCAATTTCAATCATTGCAATTTAACGCTTAAGGAAAAGTTAAATAAAAACCATTAAACCACAAGTTTCTAAAAATATGTTTATTATAATATAATATATATCGATGGTCTATCTCTGCAAAAGAACAATTTAGCTCGTCACCTTAAGATATTTAAGCTCTTATTCGTCTTACAAGCAAAGCCTAATTTATACATAATATAAATAATATAAATTTACATAATATAAACATATCCCTAATACATTGGTTTCATTGATGACCTCATCAAAAAGACATCAACGAGCTCAAGCAATCTAATCAATATAATGATCCCAATTACGAAAATTCACTTCATTTCAAAACAAACTGTTTAAAATAACCAATCTAAAGGAATATCAGAGTTTAAACTATAAAAAATAAAAAATGCGAAGTTGTCGTGTTAAACGTTTCAAAATAACGTTAACAAGAATGTAACAAATATACTAAATGCGGAGCAAACAATACCTTATAACGAAAACAGTACAATCGTTCACGCTTTAGTGCACTTTTTATGTCACTTTCAATTACAAAAACATTGCAGCGTTTCAGTGTCATGACACCAAACAATTTACTGTAACAACATCAACCAATATCCATTGCAACTTGTGACATACATTTAACAATATTCATTCGTTTTTACAAGACTTAAAATATAATGGTAATACTAAAATGTTCTTGATTATTAATCTACCATTTTTATTTGAAAAAAACATACATCTATAAGTTTTG
Organism: Morpho deidamia; assembly: GCA_947086505.1. Taxonomy (NCBI): domain Eukaryota; kingdom Metazoa; phylum Arthropoda; class Insecta; order Lepidoptera; family Nymphalidae; genus Morpho; species Morpho deidamia. The sequence continues at coordinate 9,686,982 of CAMTZC010000027.1, forward strand.
TCTTGCTTCGACGAGTTTTAAATACAACCTCCTTCATATAGTTAGTCAGTAATAAAAAGAAAAGCATTGTCGCTGTCATTATGTGTTGAGTTGTTAAAACTTGAAAGAGATTAAATGGATTGACTTTTGGAAAATTGCTTCTTATTTATTAATAAGTGTAAAGGAAAAATATTGTCGTCGTTATGGTCTTTAACATTTTTTGTATCGTATACATCACGAATCATTAATAATTTGCAATAAAACAATTAAGATGTATTTTATCCCGCGGCCACTCGCGGTTTTGTTGCCTGCGCCTTATATATTTAAGATAATCTTTGTAAAGAAATCTTCAATCGTATTATTTTATAGCCAATCCCAAAAGATCTTAAATCTACTGATTTAATAATAAAATCGTTACAACAGATGATATACTAAGGGATATGATGATATATATGATATATGGGATATATGTTGGATGATTTAGCGTATAATGCTGTTGGAGATCCGAATAAATAAATAAATAAATAATTTTCGCATAGTTTAGTAAATCAAAATACTCTAAAAAAAAATATTACACTCGTTAATATTGAAAGGTAGTAAATAAAAAGTTAACAACGCAGCCTTTTGATATAGTTGTTACTAATTACGCTTATATAGTTGACAACCTAAACTCACAACAAAGATCGCGTCAAACTAAGTGACTAACTAACTAAACATTCAAATATTACTAGAATACCTGTATGTATGTATTATTTGCCTGTTTCAAAAGGAAAAAAGGGAATTTTTCATCCTGTATCTCAGCATATAAGTCACAATTGTTTCATATCAAACAATAATGCACCACCGGATTCGTCGTAAAAAGTTAACAGACAGACGGAAAAGCTTTACCATTTATAATAGGTTCGTTATTACAATTTACTTCTGTTCAATTAATGAACTTAAATGGAAACTGTTTATAGTAATATTGGTTGTCATTCAGAAACTTTCCCGATGAGAATAGGTATAAACTATTGTCTTTACAAGCCCTCCAATAGGACTATTTATTCGACAATGTAAACAATGTTTTTTAAAGTCACTAAAGTACAAGGATGTGACGCAAACACTATTGTGTTGATGTGACTGCTAACGCTGCTCGCCGCCAACGATTTCACTTCGCTTTGATTTTATTCTTAGTATGTATGCAGGGTTTTTCCCTACTGCTCACAAAACATTTTAATATTAATCTCATGTACGTATTTATGATAAATAGTTCATTATGGAACATTTTGATATTGTAAACACGCACAATTTTGATACTTATCTATATTTTTAAACTGTCCACAAGTTTGGCAATATTTACTATGAGGTATGATAGTCTTACATGGTAGCGTCGTTATCTGGACCAGTAATAGTGTTAGTAGACATGGGTGTAATTTAATGTGTTTCCTATACAAAAAAATATTGAATTAGACGCTACTTTTAGGAGTTTTATATAATGCAAAAGTAATGATAATAAAAGTAACGGTCTGTTAATATCCCACTGCTGGGCATAGGCCTCCTCACTCCGTTTTTGGAGAGAAGGGTTGGAGATAAAACCTAGGATGCTGCCCCACACATATTCCCAAAACTTTAGAGATATGTACGTGTCTTGACGGTATTTTTCTTCACCGAAAAGAGTTTGATAAATATAAATATCAATTAGACACATAAGTTTTAACAAAAAGCCATTGTTGCCTGTCCTGGATTTTTACCAGTGACCCAGAGGGTAACACATTTTAAAATTCGACAACCGCAATTCAGGACTGATTTTTTGCAAACAACCCTATACTACCGTGTTTGTAATAAAATTATCTTAATTTTTATGTTAGTTCCATTCATTAATCAGACCAGTGTAAGTTACTAGTTTATACTGGCCTACACAAAAGTTGTGATGGCAAATAAATAATCAAACTAACGTTTGTATATTCTATAGGTTTCATATTTACGATTGGAATGGAATTTATTCATTAACCAAGCTAGAGTAATTAAAAAAATGTTTTTCTAATTGTTAATTAATCATAATCTGGACTGAATTTTGTTAGATAACTCAATCGCAATACATTTATTGATATATTTTATTTGATAAAAAATATCTTTATTAACCAGCTCGGTGAAGGTCGTTGTATAGCGGGATCGTATACTATAAGAAGTTACTGTCTCGATTCTAAGTTAGTATAAACCCTTGCACATTAGTAATATATTGCAAATGAGAAGTGAACATGAGATAAGATGCTCTTAGATATGTGCCGTTCTAAGAAGTGTGTTGAGATATGTGCCTGTAAATGTGGGAGATTCATTGTTCTATTGTTCTTGTTCGTGATTATAATAACTATTATATAATTGCAACTGTCACGCGACATGGGGCCGAAGTCAAACGTTATTCATAAAAAAGTAGTTATGTTATTCGATTTGCATTTTTTTACATTTCTTTGTATTAATAATATATATACTCCATACTTCATCAGATTTAAATCTAATGTATGGCATACATGTATGTACTATATATAGTTTTTGGAATTGACTATTAACCTGATTTATGTATGAATAGCTGCGCCAACCAGCCAGCCACTCATGATATTCTGTTGAAACAAATTTCATCCATATTGGTCCAGCGAATTCACCGTGAAGGAGTAACATACAGACAGACTTTCAGATTCATAATATTAATATGGAAGTATGGATTAGGATTTTGAGAAGACCGACGGCTTAATTTTACTTTTGTGGGTGAAGTAAAAATGGAACTATTTTTGAAATAGAATCAAATAAATATAACTCTCCCATCCATTTACTGGCTCGGATTAATGTTGCAATAACGCAATTATATCCTTATCTTCAAAATCGTCATACTATAAACTAATTTTTATACTTAATTTTTATATTATTTATAATTTTTTATAATTTATAAAACTATAAATTAATTTCCCTTAAGTATCAAAATAATGTGTTTTTCATCTGACATTTTGCTATGTGAGATATAACTTAAAGTTCGCAAAATATAAAATATAAATATAAGATATAAGTTATAAACCAATTAAATTTTTCTTAATAGTGCCAAATCTAATTATTATAATTACAATTACATTTTACTCTGTTTTAATTTTGTATTATCGAAACAACTTTAACATTTTGAAATAATATATAGTTCTTATCAATAATAATAATTCCATATTATCTGTAGAATAATTATTTTTTTGTACTTAATTTTGTCTATAAACCAGTTTTACTAGTTAATAAAAAATATTGTGTTTCAGTTAAACTGATAAAACATTTATTGGGCGCTCCGTGACCGTTTACCTTGTACACTATAAATGTGTTAATGTAAATAAATGGTTTTAATAATTATTGTTACACATTATCGTTGCCACTGTTGTTTCGTGAATAACATTTCAACGATGTTTAAAAAGGCATGAATCATCAGAAGATTAAACAATAATATTATTGAATATTTGAACTATTAAACATAAAGTTTCTGTAAAGGAATGCGACGAATAAAAACGCATATTATTAAGTTATTAGTAACATTTGTATCTATTCTCCGTTGGTTGAATAAGATTACGAAAAGTACCGGTCAAGTTGAAACTTAAGATCCCGTGCACGTATTAGTGGTTCATCGCATGCCAACGCTATTTCTATACACTGGCATCATATGGATTGTATTTTCTAAAATATAAAGCAAGCTTCTAACTTTGTAACTTACAGAGTTTTAAACCGACATTAAAAACATAAAAAGTCAATTTTTATTCGTTTCGGCTTCACATAAATTTACTTCTGGAATTTTCCAAACAGACTCTAAAAAGAATAATAATTGCTAAACAATTAGAGTTTTGTGTATTTCAACATTTCTCAGAATCATTCAAAAACCAATACAAGCCATTAAAGGTACAGCTCAAGATTGCAAATTGTCGGCTACGCGTCAGCGGCCTGACAACCGCTAAGAGAAAGGCGCTTTCCCATCGTTTTACAATAATAACCAAACTAAGCAATCTGCAACGTAATTGCATAGCTCATTTAAGAAATATGTTTCTTTTTAAATTTTACATTTATTTATTACTTAGTAATATGACCACGGTGATATATATATTTTTATTTTTCTCAGTTAACTTAAGTACATTTATATAAGTATATCGGTCTTGTAAAAGCAAAGTTATTATTATTGAGTATTCGTTAAATTTATAAACAACTTGCAACATTAATATTTATGAACTCGTTATGGAGTCTGGAAAGAGGTGATATTGCTAATAATGAACCACTCTTACCGGTGGAGGTTCTGAAGCGCTATAAACTTCAGAGGGAGGGTATTCCGGCTTCATGGTAATAGTCGCCATCGAGTCTGGCTGGTGCTCCTTCTCCATCACGATTATACTCTTCACAATTAAAAAGATTGTTTAATATACGCGCGCGACGTCTGACGGCCAATACAAGAGTGCTTAAGTGAACGGTGGGCCGAGTGGCAAACGTAGGCGCACCGGCAGTGGTGGGGCCGTATGGACGGTGCGAGATGGTGATTGTCTTGATGGTATGACGGATGCTCATTTACCTTGCTATAAGAAGCAAATAAATATAACTATGAAGTAACATTATGAAGATGATATGCAAATTCAGTCTTCACTGACAATAACCACTAGATTGCATAAATAATTTACAGATATAGGCATTACTTTACAGAAATCCATAATACAAAAATAATTTAATTATTTCGATTTATTGCGGATTATAGCAAAAAATAATAATTATTAGTTTTATACAATTCTTTAAAGCTATTGGCTCTAAAAAATATTATAGTGCATCTTATGGACAAGTATATGCAACTTGTGACATCTAGGAAAGTCCTTATCTAATCTTTATCTTCAATCACGAGTTCCCTGTATAATCTATCTTAATCTGCAACAAAGCGAGATCGTGGTTATTCCTTACAAAAACAAAACAGCAATTACGTACATATACCCTTTTTATACTCGAGCATAAGGTCAAGTTATTAATGCTATTCTGGCAATAAAATCTAGGAAAACCTTATACTTTTCAAACAATTCAATATTTAGATGTTATAAAATATCTTAATAGTTTAGTGAAGTTAAGCTTATCGTTATGTCAACCAATATTCGATGACTCCAATCCATGATTTTGCGACACATTTTTACGTGACAAGTTCTTATAATACTTCACTGTGGTCCTCCGCTTTTCCCTTTTGAGAAAAACATCGGGTATTCCTGTTACATCTGGATGGATCATTTCTTAACAAATCTTGGTTTCCAAAAGTTTTGAATTATACATTAATTAATACGAGGTACACCTTTTTACAATTCCATCGACTACGTTTAAATAAAGAAATGAAATTGACTTACAACTTACAAAAAAGACAATTTATATAGCTTTTCATCCCAACACTGCGTATCTTCGTTATAAGCTCCTACTGTTTTAATTGAGTAGGTGAGATATATTTTACTTACTTATAAAGAGGTGATTCCTTTCCTTTTATTTCGAAAGTTCGCACGTTTCACCTTAATTACGTAAGTGGCAGGTATGGAAGATTCACGAAGGATACTAAATATACAGTAAAGCTACATATCAGTTACTTTGCTGTTCTTATTAACATACTTGTAAATTTTAAATATGGAATGAAGTGCGTCATAGTTAAAGTTTTTATTACACACGGATTTGCGTTTCAAATAAGCCAGCTGGCAACATGAAACTAAAAAACATACCTATATTATACTGTACATTTATTTATTCGTGGATCGTTTGAAGGCTTACTCATTGCTTAAAGCCAATACATCCTTGCATTATCTAATATGAACATACTCTTACATCTAACATCTTAAGCACAAAAGGTGCTCCAGCGCCCTAAACCACATAACCAAAAAGTTTGAAAATATGTTTTTTACACATTAAAAATTTATATTTAAAAAATACAGCGGGTGAAAAATATAAAAATAATAGAAATAAAATTACAAATTACATAATATATCTTGTAGCAACCTTTTACAAGGAAGCCCACTCGTTATTTGAAATAGTGCCTAATCTAGGTACCTTGTTGTTTATTCGTTCCCGCCTCGTGGATGCGTCGTTGAATTTGAGTTGAGACCAAAGACTACAGTGTACATATGTTGAGACAGACTACGCCTACGAGGACGACTTGATACAAGTCTGATTTGTTCAAATTTTCGGTTAAGTTACGGCACTGTTGTAAAAGTTGATTAGTCTCACTGTTTAATAAGATTGTAGTGTAATAGTTTTGTTCTTATATTCATTTCATAGTATACAAAGTTCTGCCAGAACTATTTTTTTTATTTTGGGAAACCGAACTAATTTTGTCACCCACCGTAAATTGTGTTGTGATATTGACTTCCAATGTGGTAGTGAACCTACCTTCAGCTCCGCGGGTCGTGGTTCGATTACCGCCAAGGGCCAACATTTTCAACATAAAAAAATTGTTGTTTCTTCGAGGCTGGGTGTGTATTTGTATTTAAGTATGTATTGGAAATTATATATGTACATATTTACATAAGTATTAAGTAACTTACTTTGGGGATGGACGACCGTGTGTCGTGCGTGTTAAATATCATGAGGTTGACATGGGATTGTATTTAGAAATTTGTATTTTTAGTCAGTAATAAACTTTCGATCAACCGATAGGGCCGATTTAAAAGGACAAGACGGAATCAGAATAAGAGAGTTCAGTTTTACAGAGTACAGAGGTTTTAACTAAGCATTACTTCTAGAAGTGCTTAAAGTGATGAGGTGTAACAGGGACGTCGAAATTTTAATTAAAGCCGACGTTCTGTATAAATCACTGTCAACTAGTGGTTGTCCTTATGGATATATTCTATAGGCTTCAGAGTATGGGCGTGAGCTTTTTAAAAAATTCGTGAATGTGACGCAGGTATGGGACATTATTGACTATAGGCAAGTTGTGTATAATGTCACTTTGTTGAGGAGTGATAACGACTTCTTTGAATATTACATAGAGTTAAGTCCATAGAGGTATTATAATAGGATAGGAGAGTCATATGCAGGCCTGTTAGTAAGAATGTCACAATAAATAATGAGACAGAAGATGAAGCTCGTATACTTTATGTTTGTATAATCCTACTAATCCTACTTCCTACTAATATTATAAATGCGAAAGTTTGTGAGTATGGATGGATGTTTGTTACTCTTTCACGAAAAACTATTGGACGGATTTGGATGAAACTTCACAGTTATATAGGTTATACATCAGAATAACATATAGGCTACAATTTGTAATGATTTTATAAAATATAACGATACATGTTAATAAAGTCGGAAAAAATCTGGCCTCTGAGACATATGTATCTCGGCGAACGCTGCCTAAACCGTTAGTTACACAATGATGACGTACCGTTGTCTTTAATAGTTCTAAATAAAAGTCCGCGACAGCATATATCTATCTTTTATGTGGAAGCCACTATGACCAAAATTGTGAATCATAAATGTAATTAAATTAGATACTGTGGCAGACCAAATTCCTCGCGAGCGAAGCCGCGGGCAAAAACTAGTCACACATAAAAAAGAGACACAGATAGATGCATCCTCATAAAGAGAAAGCAAATGAGAGTGTATATATCTGTGTCACTCTTTTTTATGTATGATAACATTAGATAAAGATGATATATAAGAGTTTCATCTTACAGGCCTACCCATGGCCCTTCTACTTTAAGTCTAGTAGAACAACTCTACGGTTAGATCGCCTCATTTTATATGCAACCCTATTGCTGACTTTTCGTATCATAGACTACTAGAGATCTTTCATTCTAAAAGTGCACGCCCCTCCACCAAATTATTTTAATGTGTGAGAGAAAATATTGACTGTACTATTTTATATGTGTGCGCGCAGCAATTTCAAAAGTTGACTCGACTCATTCGCGCACTTAAAGGTCAACAAATTGCTCGACTGGTATAAGTCAAGCATTTATATGGCGGAGAATGCACGCTTTGTATGAGGCAACACGTCTATTCTGTCACGCGTTCCTATCATTTGTGCACTGGTTGACCAACCAATCCGGTTACATGGATTACAAGTAACGTTTGCATTAAAATAAAATTAATATTATATAATATTTATAATCAAATTTATGTTGAAAATTCTTTAGAATAAAAAGTAAGTTTTTAACGTTTCCCTGGAGTAATAGTAAGCGCTGTGGATTGTAAACGGGAAGTTCCGCATTCGAATCCTAGAAAAAACATATTAGTATATTTCTAAAATTTATCCCTGGTCTTGACTAGATAGATACGTCCGACGTACCCTTCTAACAAAGACGTACCACCAAGCGGTTTAGCATTCAGGTACGATGTCATGTAAAAACCCTGAATGGTTACACGTTTAATCTCCAAACCCTTTCAAGAAACTTAAACTACATCGGCATCCATCAAGTGAATTCGCAATCAAGAGCTAGCTTGCCAACTTAATTTAATAAAGATCATATCATATATTCATTATGCAACTATTAGAATGATAAATAAAACGTAATGTACAGAAGTCTGTTCATTTATTTTAGTAGTAAAAAAAGAAAAAAATTAAACCGCAATAAATATTTACTATTTTAACGCTATTCACTTACGTCGCTATCTTCAGATTCAGACTCAACATTAATTATAAATACAAATTTTTTCATATATTCTATCTCAATATCATTCACATTTCGACACGTATTTTCCCACTTATTTCTATCAATCATGTCAATTCGTTCCTTAATTAAAGCAATGGCTTTAATGATGAAATAATGATAGATGTTAAGTTTGCCCGTTTTTTTTTCGCCACATAGTTTTATAAAATTCTCCATATTTGTCTATTAAAGAAAAAAATTATCTAATTATTATTTAAAATAAAAAATATTTATCCTCTTTTTTTATGACATGCTAACTGTACTTTTGGCAATAATCGATGCGTGCTCCTACTTTCGTGTCTGTCCGGCAACTGAGTAACCAATTAAAATAACAAGTTTGCGTGTATTTCGTCTGTACATAAGTTTTTTGTGTGTGAGACATTGGCGGGGCGTGCACTTTTAGAATGAAAGATCTCTACCTAAAATAATTCGTATGTTCTCGTCAAAGATTGTTGTTCTCTTTGTTGAAATAAAATTTATAATGAGATTTAAGTAGTTAACTCTTCTCATGTTTTCATTTTGTATGAAATAGGTTACACGATTTACATCTATTTAATAATTCATATAAATATAGTATCATTAGTATACATTAGAACATTAATAATTTAATCTTTTTTTTTCTTTAAGACCTTTCGTATGATATATAGCATATATTTTTTCCTTTATGGCCAGTAAACACTAAACATTAAAGATATTGTGTTGTCTATGATTTGTATTTTGTGACTATGCGTTTGAGGTTATTCTACGTTGAATTCACCTGAACAAAAACTTAAATTATTAAGTAAACTAACTAATCAAATATAAATAAAAATTATTAATAATAATGGCAAACTCCGGAAAAGGCACTTTCCAACCGGTCGTATAGAAGAATTAAACAAAATAAACTAAATATTCGCAACATATCTAAGACTATATTTTACTTTATTATTATTCTCCTCAGGACTCAGATGTTCATATCTCATATGAAGACCAACAAAAGATTAATAAATTCGCTCGATTTAACGCGAAAGTGGATGACTTAAAAGACGAATTAAAGGTGAAACAAAATGATATGAAAAACCTCGAGGAAGCTGTCGAAGAATTAAGTCTAGCGGACGATTCTGAAAAGATTCCTTATCTCGTTGGTGAAGTCTTCCTATGTCAGACCTTAGAAGAAACGTTAGTAAGTAATGTTATATTTCATAACTTACATATTTATCTTAAGTATAACTTATAAAGTATAACTTAAGATAAATATGTAACACAAAATATTTATAATAATTCAGTCCTCTATTTCGATTTATTGATTAAAACAATAATGTTTATGTTGGTCTCTGTGGTTATGATATAATATTTTTATAATACTTCATTGTCAACTTCTTGATTACAATAGGTAGTTGAGGAGCTATAAATATCCTGTATATTATGGAGAGAATTTTCATCATAAATTATAATATAATAATATAAATAAAATCATGTCTATTTTTCATTATCTACAATGCTCCCAGTATTTCATCAGTTTCTATTTATAATCATATCCTTCATTACATAGGTGACAGTTTATAATTTGAGCAATTTTTTTCTTATTTAGATTTATTAATAACTCAACAATAATAAAATTAATAAAAGTTTAATGAATAATTATATTTAATTAATAAACAATAATTATACTTGTGTTTATTATATATATTTATGATCACTATAGATCAAAGGTCTTTAACCTTTTATACTTCTAGGAACTCTTAAAGCTCTTCCTTTGTTTTCATGAAGGAATGTTGTTTTTCCTCCTGAACCTCATAAAGAAAATATTTGTTGACGTTTGCTCAAATATATATTCAATTTTAATAGAAACATTTCAATATGGCAATATTACTATATTGCCATATTGAAATGTATATAGTAGTAAGGTAGCAAATCAGGTTTTATTTTATTGTTTAAAATAAATATTATCAATATTATTGTCAATTATTTATTAAATCATGAAGTTGTTCTAAAATTTGAATTGTTGTATAGTCACCTAGTTGGGGACAACATTTTCAGTGATATTTTTCACTGAAATAGTGATGAGCAAAAATTATATTCTTTTTGGTTGCTATTTTTTTTTTGTTTTAGAAATCTTTGGAAGAAAATAAAACCAAGAAGCAGGATGAAATAAATGAATTAGAAGCAAAATGTGATGAATTAAAGTCACAGATGAGCGAATTGAAAGCACATCTCTATGGTAAGTTTGGAAGCCACATTAATTTGGAAAATGAAGAAGATTAAATTATCATCCCAACTATTCTTTATCAAATCTTTGCTAATTTTTAATAAATACAACTATATATAAGTGTGTGTGTTGTAAGAGTATTTATATAAAAAGCTCGGCTTAATATAAAGTCATAAGTTACTAAAAATTATATTATACCTATCATATGTAATGTCTTATTTCATATAATTCCTTAATATATTATAATATGATAGTTAATAAATAAAATCAATGTGAATAGAAAAATCTGTTTGTGTTTGTTCATTTCCTCGATAAATCATTGTGAACGAGGAATAAAAATAGCTGTACAAAAATAATGGAAAAATAGAGTAACAACTAAATTAACTCCTCTTACGAAAAAATGGATCTATACTAAGTATTATATCTCAATGGAATAAAAGAGTGTTCGAGTTTCTAGCATAATATTTAATCATAACAAATAAGGTACATCAATAATGAAACGATAAATATTGATGAATGACATGTACACACTTATAGAAAAACTGAGCAAATAAACTTAAATTTCACTAAGTAATATAAAAGGATCAAGATTGATGTAGATACTGTATTAATAGATTTAAAACTCTTTTCATAAATTTTAACTACAAAACATTTGCGATATTATATATTCATTAAAGTTACTAGGTGGCAAATACATACATAAGCGTGGATATATTGTATATATTACGTATCTATGCAGATTATAACATTAAGCAATTTTTCACATTTTCAACATAACACAAATTTCACGACCGCGAACGATAGACAAAATATTAAGTATAACCGGTGAGACGTATTACATGGAGAAAAAGAAAGGAAAAAGCTTGACATTTACAAATATAATTTTATAAAATTAATTATCCTATAACAAACGTTTTTATAGTACAGTAGTAAATACATTTACCTACCTTGTTTATTTTAAATGTCACCATTCGCTTTTGAATACGTTATTGGAAATGAATATATCGTATTCTAGTAAAGTAAGGTTTGTTTTTAAACTGAACTGGGAATGACTTAATACTTTCGTTCTTAACCTACCTAATACTATAATATTTCATGTGCGTCAATAAATTAAATTAAAAGTAGGAATTAATTACCATCACAATTTTTTTGATAATTACTATGTAATGTTAAGAGTTATCGTAAGTAAATTAAATTACGCGCTTGAAAATAAATTCTAACGCGGTTCTCACTCAAGTCTTAAAACGATTCCCGTGCACAGCCAAGGCAGCCTCGTATTGTACAACAATTTTTGTTAGTTAACAAATCATTAGCCTCACAATAAAAATGATAATGCGATACCAACAATATCTATGAAGCTTCAAGCATTTAGTAGTTGCCATTATAGTACTACAGCTTTAAGTAGCACAGTACACGTTTAGATATCACGCCGCTGGAGAGCTTTGGCACGTACAAATTTATTGCAGAGAAACCCCTATGCTAATAGATGGACGTATAACACTTTAAGAAGTGAACAGAGTAAGATGGGTTAGCAAACCTTAGATAATGCCGACATTAAGTAACAATAATAAAAAAAACAAACTACGGAGGGTTAAAGAAACTTCAATTACTTAAGTTTCAGGTTGTCAGATGTGTACTAAAAAACATATTAATTAAATTTCATAAGCAAAGCAAACACGAAATTATAAAATGTTGTAGCTTGAAATCCTGTACCATTTATTTGTTTATCTTATTTACTTACACTTGACCACGTTTATTAACGCATAATGCAGTACGGGATATCTAGCAAAAATCAATAAACAGTAAATAAGAATTGGTGCACATTTTTCGTTTTTGTTGTCTGACTTGACGTTGAGAAGTAGTTGAGTGGTGAAGATCTACAATTTATTTATTATTTATCGTTATAAAATTTGAAAACATACAATAGATATGAAACAAGAACTAGTGTAGTTAACATGAATAGCATTATATTTGTCTCCACTTAACCTGTCATGAATAATTGAATTAAAAATGGTATAATTTAAAGATACAATCAGTAGGCTTTGTATGGCTAATTGAATTAATTACCAATATAATTTCATTAACTTTAACTAAATAAGGAACATGTTTTTTTATATATTATCAACAAAAGTAACATTGAATTGAAGACGAAACTCACATGTAAAAAGTTTTAAGTCCGTCCTCAAATTGAAAGGTACTCCGATCCACAATCTCATTTAATGATAGTAAATAGATTAAGTAGCCGTTTTCTATATACAAATAATAGCAAATTATCTACCCAATGACATATTTTTACTACAGGTATTAGAATAATTTCCATAAAAATATTTCATATTGTGCCATAAAATTACTGTCTAAAAGGGAGATCGGAATTGGGTCCATGATAATTCACTTTATAATTTATTTTTTGTTTTTAGATCATCACATTATACCTTTTAGTTAGTACAAATAATAAGTAGGTATTTAACTAATTAAATCAAAAAAAAAAAGTCCCAATTTGTTGATTTAATCATTATTGGACATATGGTATTGCTATTACAAAGAAGGAATGGCGTTAAATCCATGAAATAATTCCGTTGCATGTTAACTGTTTCGAAAGTCCAAGAATTACGAAAATCATCGTCGTATTTTTATTTTTACCTTTTTATTTTTTCCTTTCCGCAAAGCGTATCAATTGTTTATATATATCAAGGTCATAAACTTCTACTCCAAACACAAATTTTAAAAAAAATTACACAGAATATTGTTTGATTTTTTTAAATAAATAAACATCATTGATTCTTTGTTTTTTTTTTAATAATCGTGGATTAGCACAAGCAGTTGCTAGCTAATGACATAATATATAATTATTTACAATACCTTATTATAATATATATGGAACATTCATAATATTGCACTAACTTATATACAAATTGCACTTAATAAACGATGTTCTAAAAGGTACAAAAATTGTCTACTCCTACTGGTTGTGTAGTTTTACTTCACCGTGACTATGACTTGTTAATCTTCTATACATATAAAAGAGGAAGTACTTATGTTCCTTATAGACTCCCAAAACGGGTAATCCGATTTTAATGGAATTTATAGACAATTTTTAGATTGGCCAAGCGAATAATCCTGTAGTTTGGTGGCGATCGGAACATCTCTTTTAACTGTCAATGACAGTTTCGAGGGTAACCCGAAACCAATCTGAGCCACAGACCGCTAATATTAATTATAACATGTATTAAAATACTTAAAAAAGTTTCAAATAATATATTAAAACAATTCTTAAAACACTTTATTACTCGTAATTTTTTTTATATTAATTACTTTTCTTCACAACAGAATGCCGCCAAAATGAATGACCCCTATCTTTTTTTAATATCCCATCAAGTTGAGGCTAATGCCAATATTGAAACTTCCTAATACACAAAATTAAATACAATAATTATTATCAATACAATATTATTATTATTATTATTATTACATAAATGTTAAAATTGCTCACACACGTTTTTCAGAATTTCGAAAATAAATACTATAAATTATAAATACTTCCTTCTTTTTACATTAATTTATAAACCATATTTCGAATCAAAAAATTGCAAAGGGATATTTTTTACAACATAATTGAGATCTATCTGTAATACATTTTGTTAGCTTAACTATATAATAATCAATCTAGACGCCCCTTTGTAGACTAGTATGGGAGTTGGATAATGAGCTCGGTTGTAAGCTTTCGTCCTCGTCAGTGTCATGGTCGTTTGAAATTCTGATAGCTTGATACCATTGATTTGTAAGATCGGTCATTTGGCTCTTGCAATCCTTCAATTCCTAAAATAATATTCGAGTGCGCAATTATACTACATTTTCGCGTGCCATAATAAACGTTACCTGAAGCCATCTATAGCCGTACACAGTCAAGTACATTACCTAAACCAAATATTTGCGTGAGCTTAAAATAGGAATCTTAGCAATCTTTATCATCCTCCTGCCCTTATTCCACTCTAAGTGGGGTCGGCACAACATGTTAAAAACATGTCACATCATTTGGCTGCTATTTTACGACCGGTCCCCTGCCTGGCGTCAGCTTACCTTAGACGCCTTTTACGACACCTCGGCAAAAAATGAGGGTGGTCTATTCTACTCAGTCGGATATCACACGATGGAGGAATCTTATCAATCTTGACCTTAAAAATAGGTAATTTAGGGATCATTGGAAATCTCTTATTAATATTTTAATTCAAAGATGATACATTATATAAATATAAATATTCCATAAAATATTGTTCTTCTATTTAAAAAAAATTCTCCATTTCATGGACAAAGAAAAATTCAGTTCAACGTTTAGTTAATTCATCAAAAATTCAACATTTACAGTAAATATACAAATTTAAAGAAGAATCGGTGATCTATAAATAAGGAACAATACAAAAAAATTTTTTGTTTATCTTATATGGCTTATCGATTACATTCAAACAACAACATTCAATTTGTGTTTCCTTATTACAAAACGTAAAACAATTAAAAAAAGGTGCTCGTTCTGCATATTATTATACAATCGAACATCAAATAAATTATTGTTATGGGATGTAAATCTAAATAAATACAACCGACCTGTCCCTACACTAAAAACTTACAGAATATAATTTGAAAAACTTATCAACGTGATTCCCACTGACCGCAGCAATCAACCGTTAAGTTGTCAAAGCCTTTTTAAGCGAAAGTATGCACTTATTTTAAATTAACGTGATGATCGTACCGGCACTATTGTAACACATGAAAATGTTTTTATATAATAAAACATAACATTTATCTATTTAATAAAATATTACCTGGTGCGTAAATCGTCTCGTAAAGAACGGTATCAAATATTTCATGTCGAGCCTTACGAATCCTTTAAGTCTCGTTGCGTGTGAGTAATTAACCTGAAAGAGTAAGTGTACATGTTCATAAACATATTTACATAATTCAACGTCGACCTTGTAAACATGAATCTTTATCCCATGTGCCATACCAAACACGTAGCTTACTGTTTCTTAACTACTGAATATCGTTATCAAACATATATAGTTAATTGGACAACCTGTGTCCATCGATACGGGTGTATGCTCCCTTTTCCGCCATTAATTTACCATATGTTTATTCGACAGCGTGTATAAGGTACGTAAGGTCGAGTAAAATCACAATACCAGACCAGTTTCTTGAGGTTTCATCACCATCTTCTTACTTATTACTACATGAAATGATCGAAATAAATGCTGCATTGTAAAAGTTAAACTGATGGACATGAATGTAGTCTATGTAACCGGGCAAAACTCTCGCCTTCTTTAACAGAAGCTTATATATAATATAAGCTAATGTTATGTAGAAACTACTTATAGAGCTTAGACCCAATATAGTGATATTCAGCCCCAATGGGGATTGGAATGTAATGTCTAGGAATAAAATGTCCTAACCATAGCCTTGAAATTTCTGTAGCCATAGACTTGCCTTTGACTTTAAGGACATACCAAATTGTAAATATCAATTGCCACATAATCTATTACATACAAAAGCGTCTAAACTTGTCGTTAACAGAACACATTTTACCGCACTCAGCTACGCACCACTGCAACGATTAACGTGTGATCAATTTATATATATTTTTTAAGTGTTCGCCTATAGTTTCTTGCTGGTTTTTCTCGATAGAACAAACTCCCGCATCAGTGGTATCTTCTTTGACAATAATGGAGAAGTGTAATTGAATGAAGAATATCTTTAATTTGATATATATTTACAACAAATAATCATAGCTTCGGTGCTTTATAGGGTATATATTTAATATAAGGCCCTTACATATGAAATTGGCGTTTTGTCGTACTGGCCACTTTGATCTCAAATATTACCTTTATGGTTAGGAATTCCAAATTCAAATTCATACAGCTATTTACTCATGCATTTGTGTTTCAAACCCCCTAATTCATTTGTTTTTTCTTCTTTTGTTTTTTTCTTTATGTCACTCTGTTTACAAAATGGAAAACATGAAATATCGCGTTATTTACGAGTATGAGTTCCACCGTGGCATCAGTGCTGCAGAAACGGCTCGAAGGATTAATGATATGTATGGTGACGGTGTCGCAAAAGAAAACACAGTACGTTTTTGGTTCCAACGTTTTCGTTCTGGAAATTTCGACCTGCAGAACAAGCCTCGTGGATGGCCGGAGACCAAAGTTGATAATGAAGAATTGAAGGCTATTGTGGAAGCGGATCCATCGCAAACCACGTCCGAGTTAGCTGCAGGCTCCGGTGTTAGTGATAAAACTATTCTAATCCACTTGAAGCAAATTGGAAAGGTGAAAAAGCTTGAAAGGTGGGTACCTCATGAATTGAGTGAAGCAAACCGACAAACGCGCGTCGACTGCTGCGTTACGTTACTCAACCGGCACAATAATGAAGGAATTTTAAATCGAATCATTACCTGTGATGAAAAGTGGATCCTCAACGATAATCGGAAGCGCAATGGCTGAACCCTGGCGAACCAGCCAAATCCTGCCCTAAGCGAAAATTGACTAAAAAAAAGTTGCTTGTAAGTGTTTGGTGGACTAGTGCCGGTGTCGTTCACTACAGCTTTCTTAAATCTGGCCAGACGATTACGGCAGATATCTATTGTCAGCAACTGCAAACCATGATGGAAAAGCTAGCTGCTAAACAACCGAGGCTGGTCAATTGCTCTAGGCCACTGCTGCTTCAGGACAACGCTAGACCACACACTGCACAACAGACGGCTACCAAATCAGAGGAGCTTCAATTAGAATGTCTTAGACATCCACCGTACTCTCCGGACCTTGCTCCAACAGATTACCATTTTTTTCGCAATTTGGATAACTACTTGCAAGGAAAAAAATTCAACTCCGATGGGGCAGTCCAAACCGCCTTCAAAGATTTTATTGATTCCCGCCCGAATGGTTTTTTTAGTAAGGGGATCAATGAATTACCTATGAGATGGCTAAAGTGCATACATAGCAATGGTACATACTTTGATTAATTAAATATATTTCATTAAAAAAAAAACGACTTTATGTTCCTCCCATAGAAAACGCCAATTTCATATGTAAGGACCTAATATATCCAGCATAAAAAGTGTTAAGACTGCACGAAATTATTGCTCTCTATGTTTTAATTGTATATTTCCTGCTATTACCTCTAATTCCTCCTCAGTTATTTCCGACAAATGTTCCGAATCAATAGCCTGACCCCACTCCTTTGTTTTCGATAAGCTTACTTCCTTCTGTTTGCGCATTGACCTTGAACGTTTCGTTTTCTTGTTAGCCTGTAACATATTTTTATTAGTCTAGTAATATTAATTGCTATTAGTAGAAAATAAAGGAGACCTACAGTTACCAGGACAGTTATTTATTTTTCATCTTTAAAAGCTATTTTAAGATAAACAGATAAAAATTATCTTTTTTAAATTTGTTGAGCTAATTTAAATTAAACGGGATCATTCCCGTTACTGCAGTTGTGTGCGTGCGTGTAACTTGCTAATATTACCTAGTAAATTAAAGCTTAAAGGAAAGTCTTGGTGGAGATCGTATTCTCGAGATCGAAAAATTATAATATCATCTCTATGGTTACCCATAGAGATGATATTATAATTTTTTTAAATCTCATTTCAGGGCAATAAATTCTATTTATTCTAATAATCTAAAAATATAATATATAAATTCAATATGTATCCAACACAATACCCGTACGTTCCATGCGAAATTGAGTAATAAGACCGTGATCCTAGGGAACTCGACAAAATTATATTATTTATTACTTACCCTCAAAAATTTCAATAAAGGCATAGTGGAACCACCGAAAAATAAAGTAGTGAACAAAACTATTATGAGAGTAGTGGTTATGATGACATGACGAGTCTCGTCTGAAAAGTCTAGATGAAGAGATAACGCGTAAGAAATGGCACCTCGTAGTCCTGAAAGTAAATATAATAAACTATTAGGTATAGTGCTTACATTAATTTGGTTTATATAGTATATCCACACAAATTTTTGACAAAATAAGTTTAAAACAAGTAAATATGAAACTATACTACTTTCGTACATACATGTGAGATGGAAAAACATAGGATAATATTTAGAAGAAGAAAAAAAGTAGTTCAGTTCATTATGAATGAAATAGAATTGCCAAGAGAGTGTTTTATTATTTTGGAGAGCTTACAATATTTCATACACCGAAACAATCTCGCATTATTAATAATTTTATTACTTATACATTTTCTCATTATTATCAACCTTGGTCATGCCATTTCTTTATCGACACTTGCTGCGGGGTGTACTTCATGCCACTGAGGGTCTTTTCCTGAACACATAATTATACATACCACTAAACCACATGATAAACATCATTTTCTTTGTTATTTTATGCTCACGAAATTTGTTGCAAAGTAAAGCGAGAGGAAATATATTTGCGGCTCTTCCCAGTAAGCACAAAACTATACTCCAAACTACCAATGCTGGTTCCACTCGGTGTTTGAAGCTGTGGAAAAATCATTTTTAATGCTCAGTACTTAAAAGCTACTTCTTTTACAAGTTTTTTTTTTTTGAAGTTATAGTATAAATATTAATTTTTTTTCGACAACCGCTATTTTGCAAGTATTTAATAGATAAGAGCTTGTATTAAGATTGCAAAAGATATTGATAACCATAATAAACGTCCTCTACTGGAATGCAGAAAAACATGGCTTAACAAGACACGATTCTCTCCAGAACCACACTTATAATAATTTCATAAACATACTTTGAAATACCGGAGGGCGATGTTGAGATCATTCATGATATGAAAGATTATTAATCATATCAACTATGCACTCCACGCTCAGTGCTTCTGATTTAAGTTTTAGCTAGGTACACTAACCGAAGGACTACTTTTTTATAGGACTGTATTATTTTCTATATTCTTTCAAAATTTGATGATGATATACATTTTTTTTTCTAAATTGCATTATGTTTGTTACCTGAAAATGGCCAATCCCAAATAAGCAAACACACATGTTTCTGCTATAAAAGCAAGGGTTCTCATTGTTTGCTGCATAGTTACTTGAGTTACAGTCGATAAATTGAAATGTGTGTAATGAGACATTACAATTCCACAAAACAAAATTGCCATTATTCCTGTAAAAAATATAAAAACCGCTTAATATATTCTAGGAAATTTATACAAAATCAGAATATACTATTTATATTAATATTTTTTTTTGCAAAACTAGCTGATGGTCACAACCTCTTCTGTAATGTGACATGAAACCTAAAGTATGTGAAAATAGCATAACATTATAAATGGTGATTTGTATGAATTTTAAATTAAATTCATTAATAATTTTCCAATAAGCTTTAACTGCCTACTTATAATGAATTTGGAAAAAAGGTTGTTTCAAAGTACCTTAGAACTTAATGTATGATATATCTAATCCCTCCAAAAATACTATATTTAAAAATTGAGTAACGGAAATATCAAAATAGGAAACTGAAAAACAAATTCATAGAAAAATAATCAGGGTCACACTTTATCAGCATACCAATATCTAAACAAAAATTAGTAATAGTGGAAAATTGTGTTTCTAAATATGTCCAAAGATAAGAAATCATTATGCAAAATATTAGGAAATAGGAGATAAAACCAAATAATATTTATTATTCCCCTACTATTCCTTACTTAGTAACAGCCTGTTACAATCCCACTGCTGGGAATAGGCCTCCTCTCTCCATTTCTGAAGAGAAGGGTTGGAGCTAAGACCTACCACGCTGCTCCAATGCGGATTGGTAGGTTACACATATCTCCAGAATTCTTTAGAGATATGCAGGTTTCCTCACGATGTTTTCCTTCACCGAAAAGCGTGTGATAAATTGCAATTATCAATTAGACACATGAGTTTTAATAGAAAAACTCATTGGTGTCTGCCCGGGTTCGAACTCGTGTTCCCCTCGAAAGAGTCGCACAGTCTCACCGCTGGGCTATCACAGCTCTATTTATATCACAGCTATATTCCTTACTTAATCATATTTAATATCATTCTTTATTTCATAAAAAACTGCTTATATCTTCTTATTTTTAAACATTGAGAATATCATGTGCAGAATAATTCAAAATTAAAAGCATGACATATTTTTAACATTGACAACAATTAGATAATTTATAGAATTAGGCGTTACTTTGCGGAGATCCATAATACAAAAGTAATAATAAAATTATTTTGCTATAATCCGCGATACAGCATTGCGCATTACTGTATCGCGGATTATAGCAAAATAATTTTATTATTACTTTTGACAACAATTAGATCTTTTAAACAACTTAAATGGGGATTAAACTACAATTATATTATATTTATAATACAAAACATTAGCGTAAAAATAGCGTCCTGTTATTGAGCCATAGCAGCAGAATAGATAAATATACCCAGGACTTCTCCAGTGCTATGGAGATTAAATCACAATATTTTACTTCATATGAATAACATAAGTTATGTATGTCTGTAGTTAGTTCTTACAATTCAATTTAAAAAACTATGATGTCAAATAATATGAAAAATTATATTACATTTATTCTATTTACATCTCATAAGTTAGTGTGCTTAACTTATTTTAGATAAAATGAGATTATTTATAAAATTATATCATGTTTAAATATTAAGAAAAAACTTACCCGATAAATGAATTCCTTCAGCAAGAACATAAGGAGCATAGGTAAATACCAACATCATACCAAATTCTAAAGATGGATTTTTACGTAGGTCTACATGTTTCAAGAGTAGAGCACTTATTAGAGCAAAAAGAACCCCTATTCCCGCAGATGCAAAGAACATCAACCAGAAACGGTTAATTGCTGACAAAATAGCTTCAGTAGTTGACATATATGGATCATTTGAATCAAGAACGGCTGTTGTAAGAACAATAGCTACAGCATCATTTAGAATGCTTTCACCAAATACCAACATGTTTAAAACTGGATCAACATCAAGAGCATGAAAGATAGCCACAGTAGCTACTGGATCAACAGCAGAAATAAGAGAGCCAAAAGCAAATGATTCTACAAAACTTAATTTGTAAACCACCTGGGCCAGACCTAATAAATATATTCCAGCACCTATTACAAATGCAGATATAGCTGTCCCAACTATAGCAAATAGTAGAATAGATCCAATATTTTGAAAGAAATTTCCTTTGTGAAGATTATATCCTGATTCAAAAATAATAGGAGGTAGCAGAACAAGGAAGAAAGCTGTTGGTGAAAATGCCTCCTCTTTTCTCCAGTTAGCTATATTTCTAATTGACATTAGATTAATAATCATACCTATTAATGCACCAAGAAATACAATAACAACACTTTCAGGTAGATAAGAAAAACCCGTTTGTAACATCAGATGAATCAAGAGAATGCCAAGAGCCAATATACATAATACAAAGAATATAGCCATTGAGCTGTTATGTTCATCTTCAGCAGAACTTTTCCCTGGAAGTGGAGCAGCATCAGATGGGCCGACCTCAGAAGCATTCGAGGCGACTGGTGATGAAATATTAACTGGGACCACCACCAATATAGATGAGTTTGAAGGTCCGACTTCATAAACAATATTATTACTTTCTGTAGATGAATTTATTATGGCGGTGGATACATTAAGGTTCGAGGTTAAAACATTTGTCTCAGTCGAGCTTGAAGCGTTTTGCAAAGTAGTTCGTTTTGACCTTGAAATTACAGCATTCCAAAAAGCGTCGTCGTCAGCTACAAGTTGACCATTCACAAACTTATATATATCATTTTCACCATATGTAACACAAAGAGAACATATGATATAAGTCCCAACACAAAATATATATTTTAAGATTAACATATTAATTTTTGCAGCTCTAAAAATCTCTGATCGTCAAGTATCTCGTTTATAGTATTATTATCACTTTTATGTAATTTACTAACTTGTTAAAATGAAGTTAAGTTACTTCTATGCATGTCTTAATAATGCTCTGGAAATTTTCTACGTACACAGTCATAATTACTTAATAACTTTCATAATAAATTGATTGCATACAAGATCGACATTATCAACTTATCAATTGTTAAATGTCATTTGTCAGCTTGACAACGGTCAGCTGATTATATGCTGATTATGGTGATGTGCCATTGGTTAAATATTTATCTGTGGAGATATTATATCATTTATCACAGACTGTGTATAATAAAAGTGAAATACTGAAAAGGTAGGTACCTAATTCCATATCTAGAGGCTTATCTTTGCAGATGATAGGCTGATTCCTCAATGAGGTACTTACAAAAAAGCGAAAGAAGCATTAGTTTTTTATAATGTTACTTAAGCGCACTGTTTTTCGATTTCTGCAGAATCATATTTAAAACATTTTAGTCTAGACATGTGGAGTGATGTAGAGGAAAGATACATCATAATGGCAAACACACACGTGCAGGCAGTTGGGAGTTTATAAAAATAAGCTTATTGGTAAGCGATACTCACTGTCACTACCAGACAGTATTCTATAGCTTTCAAGTGTTGGTCTAATGTAATCAATGTAAAATAATGTAATTTTATGATACTACAGAATTGAATTTTATTTTTAAGTAAATTTCTTAAGCAACGCTACAGAAACACTGCGGTAAAACCCCAGTAAGTACAGATTACTTGGTATTATAAGCGAGAGTAAGTTAAAATGAAAATTAATAGTAAGCCATTTCGTCTTGATAAATTTAGAATGTTGCATTTCTACATAAGTTTTTATACTTTATATGTCCAAGTTCTAACGGGAACAGGAAATTTCATACTTTGTTATAATTAAACATTATATAAGCAAATCAAGCCTGGTCCCGGCGAAATGTTAGCAGTTTAAATAGTACCATTGTTACGATCGTTCAAGCGGTTATAAAATGTTGGCGAATAAAAAATCAATCATGATTAATTAACTTTATTTCATAAATCTCTTAAATACACTATTTGGTAAATAAAAATAAATAAGAAAAAAAGGGGTAAAAAAAATACGACTTCAACTATTTACGTCTTCGACATTTTTAAGGATTTATTAGTTTTTGAAACAATGTCACAAAAAAATAAACATCTATAAGTACATGAGTATTATGGTCAACATCTTTTATTTAACTGCGGGTAAAGTTCTCTCTATAAAGGCTTTCATATCCTTGAGTTCTGATTCTGAAGAACTATGCGATAATCCTTGGTAAGTCATAAATTCAATGTTCTTCATAAATGTCTTTAGGAATGAGGCCGTCATTTGTCCCCATTTGTAGGGCACAACTGGATCACAGTCGCCATGAGCTTGGAATATCTGAAAAAAATATCGCGATCCATTATGAAGAAAGCTTAAATATGAATGTACGCTTTTAAAATTTGCACTATGAGAATTTAATGTATTGATGATAGATGTATTCACACAGCATTTGTAAGAATTTGTTTGAAACAATTTTATATTCCTTCGCGTGGACCATCACAAAAATAAGATCTATCCGTGGGGTTAAATTGAAATTTCTATTGAATGGATTCCGCTACTCGAAATGTCTACAAAATTTGGTTTCCTTTATGGTATTATTGCTAATTAGCAAAGATATATTATTTGCACTGCAAAACATTTTAACAAAACCATAAAAAAACTGTGAAACCTCTCTTAGTGAGCAGCAGCATCTTTCTGCATGTTATCTGTTAATGTGGCACTCAATGGAGACTCCTTATTTAATAAAAAAAAACATGACCCTTTATAACCATTTGCTTAAAAATTCTAAACGTTCGTAAAATATTTTTTTCGTATAGTCATTACTTTTTATATAAAATAATTCTCTTGAACCAATATCGATGATTTATAGAATCAGGCGTTACTTTGCGGAGATCCATAATACAAAAGTAATAATAAAATTATTTTGCTATAATCCGCGAATATCGATGATATTTGCCACAATGCTCATACATCAGATATAGAAATCCTGTTAATTCAACTGGAATAGAATGGAATTAAAAACGCTATCTATTATCAACATAATATTTTTTTTATTCACAATGTATCGAAGTACAGTCAATTGTTTTTATTTCTATTATTATAAGTTTATTAACGGCGTGGAATCGAGTCTTAAGGCCAAGTCAAATCGTAATTTAAAAGAGGTTTCATTTTAGAGATTCACGTTTAGAGTAATTAAAAATTTTTTTATATATTTTGGTTTCCTTTTACTTTCCTTGGATAAATTTAACTGAACTATTACAATGTATAATTAAAGTAAGTAATAGGAAAAATTAAATGCAAAAGTTTGTCTTTCTGTTACGTTTACACGGCGAATCGGGTGAACCAATCTCGATGAAATTTGGCAAAATCAATGCTTATATACCAGGGTAAAATAAATGCTATAGAAATCCTGTTATCCATTAGTAGGATTGCATTACCGTTACTTCACTTTTAGATATAATACGATATTTCGTGAATCATTTTTGGAATTGCACTCCCTACGAGAATAAGGATTGATTGGCCGTGAAAACGTAACAAACAGACAAACTGACTTTCGCATTTATAATATTAGTAAGGATATACACAGCTTTTAGTATAAATTTTTAACTAAAGTCAAACACAAAACTGAGAGAGCACGATGTATGAACAAAAGAAACTGCTAAATTACTTAACAATGCTACCAGTAGTATAGCAAAGTTAACTAATGTAGCTTTGTTTGATCGTAGATAATGTCGTAATAATAGAAAGAAACGGGAATAGATTCATCCCTTATTCATCATCAACAACATGCTTCCGTCCACTGAATGACATAGGTTTGTCCTATGGCACGCTACTGAGCTCGGTCTTCAGCTCATTTATTATCATGTTAATTGGCTCAACGACAAAGACAATAATAAAAAACTATTATTTTACATCCGTTATCTATTAAGACCTAACTCTCGACCGAAACTTTCAATCCTGATAAAAAATTGCCCCAAAATTTGAACAATTTTTTAAATAGAATAGAAGGCAAACGAGCATGCTGCATGCGGTTCACCTCAAGGAATGACCGCCGCCCACGAACTCTCGCAGAGCGAGTGTGTTGCAATTCTTTAAAAACGTGGAATACACGCTTTTTATACACACACAATATACAAATTTTATACACACAATGTCGTACCGATCCGGAAACGCCGCCAAAGGGAGATCGTCCCATAAAATGGTTGTGTGCGGAATCCACGCATCCAGATGGTGAGGATGATATTTTAAACTGTGGTGTACAGTGCGGTTATGGAATTTAGCGGCAGGAGTCCGGTAGAAACATTTTACGGTATGCATAAGAATGGAAACCATTCGGGTTTCCAAGAATATGGTAGATGTATAAGTCATCACGCCAAGGAACTATGAGATGTGTTTTGGATTCCTGTGCATGAACAGCAAACTAGTTTATTAGATAATGTATTATTAAATCAGTACAATGTCCTGAACACGTAAATGAATTATATTAACCAGAAACTATTTGCACATAAAACTTATTGAGTCATAGGTTTTGACATTATCAGCGGGTCAATTAAAATTTAAAGGCAAATTTACATTGAATCAGTTATTGATAGTCATAACAAGTCACTTACCTTAGGACTACCTTTATATCAAACAGGACAGTAAATTAATATTGGGAAAATTTCATCATTCCAACTTAAGTTTGAAAAACGTAATTTACACTAACAAGATAACATATAAACCTTTTTTTGAAATAAAGAAATAAAACTATTTTTTTTTAATTCACTACGAAAGAGATTATCAGTAAATTTAAAACAATGTTAATATCAGTAAGTAGCATATTTTAATGTTTTAAAAGTACTATCCCACAGCTGGGTACATACGACGTCCTCTACGTCTAAAGACCATGATTAATTGTAACTATTCATTAAGCACGTAAATTTTATAGAACTTGATGTGTCCGCGGTCGAAAATTTAACCTATATAGGATCAAATATAAATAACAAAGGCAGCTGTGTCCCATAGATCAAACGTAGGATAGCTATTGCTAAATATCAGATGACACGCATCCAAAATATTTGGAAAAATCAGGGTATAAGCTATAAGACCAAAGCTCGTTTAGTCTGATCCCTAATATTCCCGATCTTCCTCTATGGAGTAGAGACCTGAAGAATCCGCCCAAGGGAAAGGCAGAGAATAGATGCATTCAAAATGTGATGCTGGAGGCGAATGCTCCGAATACCCTGGACGGCTAAACACACGAATGTATATCTCTTAACTCGACATAAAAACCTGATTGTCCAGCACCTGTCTTCAACGCATACTCTCATATTTCGGCCACATAATGCAAAGAGGAGATGGCAATCTTGAAAAGCTGGTCATTATTGGCAACACAGAAGGAAAGAGACTACGAGGCCGGTCGCCAACACGATGGTCTGACCAAGTGAAAGAAGCCACCTCCTCATCCAAATTCTATCAGGCGGTGAGAGCTAGTTTAAACCGGAATAAATGGAGGCAGATCGTACGAAAAAAGGGCTCAGGTGACCACGATCCTCATTAATGAGGGACCGAATGAAGAAGTTTCCGCGCGATATCGGATTAACGATGTCACCGTTACAACAACGATGTCGGAAATATGAGGAAGAATAAAATAAGTTATGATCTATTTCCTAGGAAATCCTATTTAATTTCGTTTAAACTGTAGTCAAAGTGTATTAGAATTTTTATTATTTTATATTTTGCTGCGGTCCGGCCACCCGTTGCTGTGGGTGAGTCTGGTCTGACTTCCCCTTGAAACAAAACTGTCATTGGCAATTTCAAGAAAAATGTTCGGCTCAAAACTTTATACGATTATCCGGTCATTCTAAAGATTGTCTGAGTCTATAAGGAACACACTTCTTCTTTTATCTTATATGAAAATTCTCATGTCACAATATTAGTTACCATACTCCTCTGGAACGGCTTGAAAGCGATTTTTATGAAATTTTATATGCATATTCAGTAAGTCAGAGAATTGACTACTATCTAATTTTCATACACCCAAGTGTTATCCTATAAGGGTTTTCCAGCCCTAACATTTACTTTAGTTAACCTTTTTTTATGATGTACACTAGAAATTCCCTAGAAATAATTTATATTGCAAAACAATGTCTGCCTGGTGAGCTAGTATATTTAGAAAAGTCTGCATCACAATGAGTATAAGAGAGAGAGAAGCTAGTAGAGATATCATATTTTACATTGTTGAGACTCATAACTGCGACTTAATTCACCACAACTTAGTGTTTAACTACTAAAACCAAATTAGTCTTATTACCAATGAAAAGATACAGTAAACTTTAACTCCCTAATCAAATTCAAATAAATCTTTATTCAAGTTAACTTTTACATACACTTTTGTATCTTCATAATGAAGCTACCACTGATTCAGAAAGGTAACTAATTAGACATAAATTTTTGAATTGTAAAAAGCTAGTCTGTAGCTCATCGCTTTTTAATCCAGCTTTCTTATCATTAACAAAATTTATAAGGTTTGTTAATAAGTGTCTTATTTGCTTATTTTAGCTTGTGTAAAAGCAAGTCAAAACAGATTGTGGAATGACAAAAACATATATCCAAGCCCATAAACAATATCTATACTTATAATAAATCAGTAGAGAGGTCAATTCAGTACATGAAATATATTTCCAAAATAACTATCAGGGGGTGATTGCAATCAGTAAAATTTTCGTCTATCTGTCTGTCTGTTTGTCTCTATAACCGTTATAGAAACAAAAACTAATTGAAGGATTTTAACAAAACTTGGTACAATTACTTTTCATACTCCTGAGCTGGTTATAATATACTTTTCATCATGCTACAATCAATAGGAGCAGAGCAATGGAAGTCACTCTAAAAGATACTTACAGATAAATCTCTAGGAGCTTTCACGACATCTGGAAAATAGGAATGTCTTGGAAGCCAACATGAAAGGGCCATTGCACCAGCTAAGGGTTCAGAATATGTTAGAGCAGCATGTAAAGCCAAGGCACCTCCTTGCGAGAATCCCCCTAACAAAACACGGTTTGCCGGAATGCCAGACTAAAACAAAAACAAAAAAATTCAGGTATAAATTAAATACCAATGGTAAAAAATTTTAGAAAGTGTCAATAAATCATTCTTAATTTTTAAAAAATATTACCCATATTTTAACCATATTGAGTTACAATATGGTAACAACAACTTTATTAATTGCCATAAAATAAATTATTTTAATGCAAAAACATACAATGTTTTCTGATTTATTTATATAATGTATACTTGCTTTTACTTCTTCTTTAATTAGTCCATGAACAATGCTAGTAGCTCTAACAATACCATCCTCATCTTCAGGAGCTGTAGCATCTAATGTTCTCAAGTCAAACCAAGAAGGCATACGAAAGCCTGCGTTAAGTGTCACTGGCATAGTGGATGCCGTAGGACAGATTACCTTAACGTGAGGACCTCGGATAGAAGCGATAGTACTTGCCCAACCATGGCTGCAATTAAAAATGTACACTAGGATATTGTAACGACAAATCTATTAATCTATCTTATACGTAAACACTCACCCAGTGTCTCCAAGACCATGTAAAAATATAAGCTGAAATAATTAAAAAAATACTTGTAATATAAAAGGCATCGCATTAGTATCAATCAATGCTAAATTTCTTACCGATGCGGTTTGCCTAGCTGTAGCAGAAATAATTATAGGATTCGGTTCCATTATCAAATACAATGAAAATCGATACAAATTACAAACTATCGTCCGCAATTAACAACTTGGTCACAGTCTATGTTGGCCATAGATTACCAATAGATTACTATGTAGTATGTTGTTACTTGTTATTGGCCTCTTAAACACACCACAGACAACTTAGTACAGATCATAAACTACTGACTCTAAATATAAAAAATTACAGATTGGTACAGATACATAGTTAGCGAAATAATTTAGCTGACAAATAAACAATCCCAAAATTTAAGAACAAACCATAGTGAATCTATGGACATAGCTGAATTGCATAAAGCCGCATACCATAGATGATACACTATAATATGAGATAGATACGCCACACGGACTGCCGTACTTAATCTAGGGGTCCCCTTCACAGAAGTTGTCGATGAGTTGTCGCTACTGGCAAACACTGAAGATGTATCTATCTATCTAATGCATGTATCTATGTTAGTAGCGCCACCTATGATTATACATCGTAAACTATACTCCCGTAGGTAGCCTTAAACTTAATTTTAAAGAAAAATTTAAATAAAAGAGAGCATTCAAAATTTTAAAAACCTTTTTATTATATATACAAGGAATGAAGGCAATAGTAGACATAACAAAAGTTAATCGCCTAGGGAAATTCCATCCCTATGTCCCGTCGATTCGAAGACATCACCAGGAAATACACGAATGGGCAAAACATCACTTAAAATCACATTGAATCAAACCACAATATAAAAAAAAAATTCTTAGTGAGTGACACCCCCATGGGCATATAGACCAAGAGCTAAGCTATGTAAGTTTAGTTTAGGTCGCCTATCTAATGCAGTTTTCATACTTGTGTGCAGACTGCAAAGTGAGCTATGTGTAAGACACTGTCGAAGGACTATCACAACTTAGATAAAAAAGACAGAGCTTGCGCTTAGTTCTGGGCGTGCACGGGACGTATTTTTGAGTTACCTTAGCTAAGATGGCTTAGTTTAGCTTCAGTAGCTTAGCTTTCAGACTGCAACCCGCATAACTGTCAAATAACTGTTGTTAATTTAAATGTCAGACTTTGAATTTTTTATAAGTTCATGTGTTTTATCCAAATTATTAAACCTAGAACTATGCTTAATGTCATTGTCAGTAGAAAAGTAGAATGGTCGCACATACAAAGGATAACATAAAAAAATCCATCGGAAACATATTCATATTTTTATACTTACAAGTAATTCTCGCTGGCTCTTAGCAGCCATTTTCCTAACCAGCAATAAAGTTGAAGATTCAAAAGGACAAGTTTACTTGAATAAATATTTTATGTTAGTTTTGAGTTGGTTTCATTGCTAAGAACATTGAATTTGATGAGCCTCGAAATCCGTTCGAGTGGATTTAATTTCTATTAAAACACATTGCCTGCCCAAAACAATAATGTTGATTGCTTCACAGGTATTCATGTTGACAGAAGTTGTGCTGATAACTTGTGTAGAATGTGTAAGGGCATGGTGTTGAAAGACAAAAATAACTACATTATTAAGAAGTAGGAACAGAACGACATAGTGACTTTTGGATCGGTGGTGACGACTGACGTAGTGCATGGATGTAGAGGCAATAGTGAATAGAGCATTCAGCGATTTATAGAAGCGGGCGTTACTTTGCGGAATTCCATCTACGCACATTCCAATCTACGCACCTAGATGCGTAGATTTTGCCTGCTTCATACACATTAGCTTTGCATGCATTTGCTTAACCCGTGCGGATTATAGCAAAGTAGTTAGTTCTGTTATATTGCTTAGAGCATTCAGCATTGCACAACGAATCGATTCCATAGAGTTATTATAGTAATAAGAGAGGATAGATATATACTAATGAGTGAAGCTAAAAATCGTATACTTCCTCTTTGTATAATCACACATAATATGATAAACAGACAGACCCTCCTTTTCTTTCTGTTTATTATAATATAGAAAATTTTAGGCGGGCTTCCCTCATAGAGTAGGGAAGCTAGCTTAAAATGCGCCCTACTACAATAAGGAGAAATAATGGGAAATCTCTTTCTTTTTATGTGAGTTTACACAAAGATAAGTATATAAGTTTCATCATCCCTCTCATTGTTTATTCTAACACTATCACTTACACTCAATGCCTATGTCTCCCCTACACAAGTATAATAATAATAATTATTATTATTATTTTTATTTATAATTGTTTATCCCTTTCTCTAGTACAATAATATTAATTGTTTCTAACCCCTCGTACACAGGCGTAAAAATTACGTCGCATTAAAATTCCACAATAGGCGTTATAAGAAGTTTCGTATGGTATATTCAGCTTAACGCTCTCGCCCTAAGGACTAAAATGGAACACTGCACGATAAAATACGACGCGATATAAATACGCTGTCGTGTGAACAGATACCTGGATACCCATTTGTTTCAATTCGGCGTAATTTTTACGCGCGATAAAATTCATCCCGTGCGACGAGGGGTTAGTGTATGTACACTTACTCTATGACTACACCATCGATCATTATCGGTAATATGTATTACAAAGTATTATTTCTGATTCACTGCATTGGAAAATGAAATTACAATCGATTTAACATCTTTTTTTATCAGGATTGATCATTTTGTCTATGGTTATTTCCCGGTACATAACGTATATTTCATAGACTACTAACTAAAATAGAATATTCTATAATCTATACACAATACACATTGAGAAAATAGTAATAATAATACAATACTATTCAAAGTTTATTTGTTTATTATGTTTGATAATATTTCTATTTGATGCTTCACATTCTAAAAAATAGAGAATAAGAAAGTATACATAAATGAACTATACTTAGGTAAGGTCCAATATTTATTTTGCGCATAAACAAGATCCTTGTTTTGATAATCAGGGTTAAATAACTGACGAGTCATTGTATATATTGCTTTTTAGCCTTCTAGTTCCTTTTCTACAACCTTCCATTGTATAATTTAAGTTTTTTTTTTAACGAATCCGTTGTTACAAATACACTATTTTGTATTACACCATATAAAAAACTTATCTTCGTCATACACATAACAGTTTGCTCAATGTTCATCGAGAACAGATTACATGAAATAATAAAAAAAAGATTTATAGAAGTTACATAAAAAAATACAGGCAAAAAATCTCATGTTATCATGACTACCTTCTATCTTTAGTTTTGGTTGTATATTGAATTTTGAAACACATGGATTGCTTATTTTCTCGAAAATATATTTTACTTTTCAGACTAAAAAATGAGTACAGATGATATTTCCTTAAGAGTAGGAATGGGAAAGTTGGAAATAGAACCGATCAAGCTGGTAAAAAACATTAAAGAAGATAATCCCTTTTCAAATCCTTTACATAAAAAGATATATTCTCCTAAATCATATACGCAAAGTAATAAATGTAATTGTATGGTTCAAAAAAAGAAAAATGTTTCTATTTATAAAAAGAAATATAAGTTATTGAGAGAGCCTGTTTTAAGAATGTCATATGGAAACAGTAGTCTAAGAAATGAGTGCCAACAACTGTTTGTTCAAGATACAATGCCAGCTTGTGCAACAGACAGATTTCCATCAGGTAATTTATGTTTACATACACTAGTTAATGATTGCAACCTACTGAGTATATCGGCAAAGAAGAGTGAAGCAAATTTAAGAACAAATGAAGCAAGCAAAGTGAAATGGTGGAAATGTGAACCTTCAAGTGGAAAAAAATTCAGGGACTTAAGTTCAGACAGAAGCTCGTCTTGCTCACAACAAGCTCTTAACCCACCCTGTGACATAACAATTGATGAACTGGCAAGTTACTTTGAAACTCTGGTTCATATTCCAAAGAAAATGTCATCAATGGCTGAAATGATGTACATCTAATAATTATAGTTAGTATTGAACAGTGGTTTATTGCTCTAACATATATTTCAAATATATTTTGTTCTTCGATTTCTAGAATCCCAATGTGAATAGACCTTTGTATTCATTGTTAGGGTGGTAATATAATTATACTAAGTGTATTATTTGAATTTACAGAGTTAATTATATCATGTCAGAGGTTATGTTATATGTCTTTGCTCTGAGCTGCATAAGACCAAATGAATATGGTGAACAATATATTTCACAATATGTACCTAATTGTTGCAATTATGTCCAAATTTTTGAATGTGTTTTTGTGTATGTCTGTTTAAAATATATACATTTAAGTAATATGTACATTCTAGATTGCATTAGCCCAGTGCTAAGTTTTTCTTACATATGAGATATAGGAAGACAGAAGATATAAAGCTGATTTAATATACAACTATTCAGGGTAGTAACTATGATGTACTTGTTGGTTCAATTCAAATATTATCTCAATTTATTTTGCAGGGAAACCACTTTTTATGTATGTATTTTTGTGACCCATAGCCGAAAGAAAACAATGGATCAATAGGAAACGGTTTTCATAGTAAACTAACAAAATGTAATTCAAATGTCATGTCCTTATACCAAGGATCACTTATAATTTTGCAATGTTGTTAACTATAACAGTTCTTACAGCATCACAACTGAGCAGGCTAATGCTTGATTCATAAGTAATTCCAACTTACTGCCTTATTAAATAGTGAAGGATTTTAAACAATAACAAGTCTAGTTAAAAAAGGTGTGACTGAAATTTCATGCACATTCTGTTAACCGTTGATGAGTTTCCTGTTCTGAAATAAATCCTGGCAGCAGCATCGAGACATGCTTATCACAAACATGCATTATCATCTAGACTCAATAAGTATGTTAAATTTCAACTCAATCACACACTGGGAAAGGGGTTAAATTTAACTTGCAAGATTCCACTTTCACATACATACACGGTATGTTAGATAAATAACTAGCAGCTTTGGAACTTAATGGAATTGCAAACCTCAATTTTTACAAAATGATATACATAATAATACCTGCAGTATTATCTCCTGAATGTACAATTATTAAATAATACAATATTGTGAATGTATCAATATAAGTATGTAACAATAAATTCAAGATTTAATTTTTATAATTTTTTTTATTGCGATTGAATTATCTGAAATGTTAAATATTAAGAATTGATTAGGTTATAATTCAATTAATCATCATCATCCTCGTGCCCTTATCCCACTTTACGTGGGGTCGGCACAACATGTTACAAACATGTTGTCATATGATTTCGCTTCGTTACGACCAGCCGCCTGGCTGACGTCAACTTACATTAGTCGTATTTTACGACCCCTCGGTCAGAAAGAGGGTCGTCTATTCTACTCAACCGGATATCACACGGTGGGTCAACTCACCTTAGTCGCTTTTTACGACACCTCGGTAAGAAATGAGGTTGGTCTATTCTACTTAGCCGGATACCACACGGCGGGTCGACTTACCTTAGCCGCCTCTTACGACACCTCTGTAAGAAATGAGGTTGGTCTATTCTACTCAGCCGGATACCACGCGGCATTTATAATTCAATTATAATCATAAATATTTCTTCTGTAGTAAAATATGTCAACGATGTCTCATTGGTTCATGTTTCATATTATGTGAGTTGTAAATGTTAAACTGTGGAAGTCAATTTAATGTTTTATTTTTTATTCATATCTAATTCCATTTTAGGTCTATAAATTAACATAAAGTTGTGTCATTTTAACAAAAATACAACTCTTGCAAAATTAGCATAAAAATATATTTTGTAAGGCATTACAAATAAATACTTTCTCTAGGTATATTATGAAACTAAATGCAATTTTCAAATAACCACACATAAAATTCAGATAATTCGAGCATCCATAAATGCAAAATTTGTTTGCATATTTGAAACTCACTTGATATAGATTAGGTATAGGCCCGTTGGCGCAGTGGGTTCGATTCCCACCGAGAACCTTACCTTCAGCTCCGCGGGTCGTGGGTTCGATTCCCACCGAGAGCCAACATTTTCTACAAACAATTTGTTGGTTCTTCGAGCTTGGGTG
This sequence comes from Morpho deidamia, assembly GCA_947086505.1. NCBI lineage: Eukaryota > Metazoa > Arthropoda > Insecta > Lepidoptera > Nymphalidae > Morpho > Morpho deidamia. The sequence continues at coordinate 9,722,449 of CAMTZC010000027.1, forward strand.
TGTATTTGTATTTAAGTATGTATTTAAAATTATATATGTATATTTATCCACCCGATCTATTTATCTTTCTCCTTTTATTCGAATAAGAGAATGCTATTAGCCCTTACGGTTACACCGTAATGGGACGGGACGGACAAGCGCGGAAGCATCTTTCTCTCTGTCCATTAGATGCCCTTGTGTGAACAAGTGTAGGATAAAATTCTATGGAGACTATTTTTCAGCGTAGTAGGTATTTGACAAATACTAAACTAGTTTTCTCTATAAGGATACAACAAACTAAGCCGAACGCCATCATAAACTAATTAAAATTTAAAACTTCCTAAAACTATAGGCTTTATGAAAAAATCTTTTAAAATAGATGTCCGTGTAATTAATTCCCTTTCATCTGGTTTGCCACTTAAAGTTAAGGAAGGGAAATCGAATTATTGTCGGTAGTTCATAATAAATTTCCATAGTTACTTTTTACTTTAATTTCAATAAACTCCTGTATTTTTGTATTATTTTTTAGATATATTATACAAAAATGCTTTATCATTTACTTAAGATTTACGTGATTGCAACGACGGTATTATGCCAATGTATGGAAGATGCAGTACCTCTGAATTTAGTATTTTCTTTTGTATTAAGATAATTGTGTAAAATAATGTATATTTTTTTCAAATCAAGAAACGTATTTGATACATGATAGCTATTTATGATTTTAAACCCTAGACTACATAATGAATCTACTGAAAACATATCTTACTTCTTCCTGCCCTTATCCCACTCTAAGTGGGGTCGGCTCAACATTTAAGGCATGCATGCACAACATGCAAATCATGTAACAACAAACATATTGTCACATGCTTTGGTTACATATTTTACGACCGGCCGCCTACTTGACGTCAACTTACTTTAGTCGTATTTTACGACCCCTCGGTAAGAAAGAAGGTGGTCTATTCTACTACACCGGATACCACACGCCGAGTCAACTTACCTTAGTCGCCTTTTACAACACCTCGGTAGGAAATGAGGGTGCTCTATTCTACTCAGCCGGATACCACACCGCGAAAAGCATATAACACAAAAATAATTTTTAACATTTATAATTTTTCCACGTATGTGTATGATATCGGCTGAATAGAATAGACCACCCCCATTTCTTACCGAGGTGTCGTATAAGGCGACTAAGGTAAGTTGACGTGCCGTGTGGTATCTGGATGAGTAGAATAGACCACTCTCATTTCATACCAAGGTGTCGTAAAAAGCGACTGATACAAGTTGACGTCAGGCAGGCGGCCAGTCTTAAATAACTAGGTAGCCAAAACATGTAACAAAATGTTTATAATTGATGTGCCGATCCCACTTAGAGTGGTATAAGGGCAGGAGAATGATGATGAATTTGTCTACGTTTGACGGCCTCGTCCTACCTATGCCGAATTCTTATTGCCTACAACACTTATAGCGCATAAAAATATTATAGAAGTATATAATTATCATATGTGTAATATATACTAACTCTACGGTCTATTGGGTAAAAATTATTGCCATACTACAAATTTGTGACAGTTGTCATAAAAGAAGATTGCAATCGTTTATTGATTTCATGCATCACAATTGTTTATGAAGGCAAATAATACTGGAAATCGTTTAATTTTAAATTAAGCCATATTAACACTACATAATGAATTTTAGGTAGGACGCAAGATTATCAGCAGTACGTGTATCTTTTGTACAATGCAAAGAATAAATGTGAATTGGTGTGGTATTTTCATGGATGCTTATAAATATTCTTCAAAGTATTTAATAATTTCGTTAACTATAGTTGTTGTCTCAATTTTTTGGGTTTGGATATATGAAAAACCACAATTTTATAAGGTATTTTATTACCAAGCTAATGTATTATGCTAGTCGTTTTCTACGTTATTTGCAAGAGTCACTATTGTATTGAGCATTATATATTTGATTGTATTCTTTCTTTCTAGTTAGTAGTGTAGCCTGTATTCTTAAGTACAGACATTACAAAATGAATCTGAAGTATTAATTTGAAAAACGATAAAATTATAATATATTTGGGTATTTTTATTACATTCATAATATTTAGCAAGTTTAGTGATTTGTAACTTATTTAAATAAGTTAAGTTAAGCCGCCTTGTGGCATCCGGCTGATTAGAATAGACCACCCTCATTTCTTACCGAGGTGTCGTAAAGGGTGACTTAGGTAAGTGCCGTGTGGTATCCGGCTGAGTAGAATAGACCACCCTCATTACTTACCGAGGTTTCGTAAAAGGAGACTAAAGTTGACGTTAGGCCGGCGGCCGGGCGTAAAACATCTAGCTAAATCATTTAACATGTTTAAAACATGTTGTGCCGACTCTACATAAGAGTGGGATAAAGGCAGGAAAATATTCATAATATTTAAAATGGATTCATAGTAATATTGTAGTTCGATAACAAAAACAAAACAAATAGAAACTAGCACTCATAAAAAAGATTTTGATAGAATTATAAGCAGCATAATTGATTTTTTTATATATGTATGCACTGGAATTTTTTTGTTTTTTTATAATACTTAATCAATGGACGGGTTCGCTTCGCTATATCCACTACTTTTAGGAATATATGTAGGTATATCATTAGCCGACCAATTAGAGCTACTGCAATATACTCACAACATAAAAATCTAAGGTGAAAAATCATTCAAGCAAAAATGGTCTGCGATATGAAAATCTCATTTGTCTATGAAAAAATACAAGTCAGGGGCGAATTGACTGTTTAATGTAGTTCGCTTCTCAGCATTTTACTGCAACGTAAGGGCTTCATATATGATATATATCATGTATCTTGTCCTTCCAGCAGTAAGCGTTTTATGCCTTTGATGTCTACTGTTTCGTATAGGTCCTCTTCACGGGTATTTTAGTCTGCTTGTTTCAAAGCATACTTGCGACCTTTTAGAGCCTACAGCTATTTGCTTATATACTACACAATTTATCCCTGGAAAACAAATGCTACTAGACCTTACAATTCCTATATCTATCAGTTCAAGAGAAATGCGTTTTTTTATGTAGTTTATCTATAACAATATCAAAACTAAATTATTTATTGTTAGATTTACCTTTATAACTCTTTCAGTTAATATTTAAGAGGAGCAAACATTCAAATATTTTGAGTCCTATTCAAAGCAATGAAGATTTAGAACGCGAAGATATTTTATTTGATAGAGAAGCAACTACTGCAGTTCAGAAACGCTTAGCAGAAATATCGAAAGATAAGCTCGAAACAGAAAAAGCTTCACCAAAAATTTAACAACTTCTCATGTCACAATGAAAAAAACTCTAGCACTTTTAATGGCTTTACTTAGTAATATAATATAATGTATCCCAGAATACCAGCAATCGTATCTATATGTTTATTTTTATTGTTTCCTTTACTAGAAAGAAAATATTGGTATATATAATTTCAATACTAATTTGATAAAAAAATGAGTTCAATAAGTTGTGACTACTGGGCTACAGCGCTGAGACCGTGCCTATCTATAGAGACTATCATGGGTACAAAGTACAAACACCGGACAGACACCCTTGAGATTTTCTATTAAAACTTAATTGATCATTGCATTTTACCTGTAGAGATATTCAGGTTTCCTCACCTGCATATCTCTAGAAGATTCTAGGGATATGCGTAACCTACCAATACGCATTGAAGCAGCGTGGTAGATCTTAGCTCGGATCCTTCTATCCAAAAAACCGAGAGAGGAGGCCTAACGGCCTGTGACAATCCAATACCATAGGCCTTTGCTTTTTTTATTTTACTTTTATTATTGATTTAAATAACGATAATTAGATGCTGGGTAAACTAAGAGTGGGGTCTTTTTGCATTCCTTTCTCCCAAAATAGAAAAAGAATGAAATAATTAGTGTTTAACATTACGAAAATCATTATTCTAGTTTCTTTGCTTAAATTCCTTAAACCGTTTGTCGTAATACGCAAACCATGGCAGGAATCAAACTCGCGACCGCCGCAGCTGTAGGTAGGGTTATTACCACCTGCGCCAACGGGCCAGACGGGAAGACATGTTTCTATTTTTTTACTATTGAACCAACTACACAATTCGTCTTCCAGCAAAATAAGTACGAGGAAACTTGCATATGCTATAAGTATATCAGGGGGGCACAGTCAGAGAAGGGTGGGCAAAAAGAAATGTTAACATGCGCTCACTACGTCAAATTCAGTAAATTATATTTTAATTAAAAAAGTTAGCACTTAAAATCTATATTTAGTTTTGATTTAGGGTCCAATTGTTTCACTTATAAATACACAACTGTTAGAGGTAAAGTAGGAAAATGTCATGTAATAATTTTCCTTATTTATTTAAATCACAAGAAACCAGTGACACAAAAATGACAATGAAACTTGTCTTAGTTAATAAATTTATGTCAGTAATATTGTCTTTTACGAAAACTGTATAATAATGCCGATATAACACATAAAGACCGATTTAAAATGATACTAGCTTACATTAAATAGTGTATACAAATGTATATATGATATAACTTTAAACGCAAAATAACAATAATTTCATTTTTCTCATAATTGTCATACAGCCATATTATTTTACGACTACGTAATTAAGATACCAAAATTTTATAATCACAGTTATAGATTTTTAAATATATCAAAAACTGTTTACTGTATAGGGTATTTGATACTATTTTCGAATCCTCTTTTTGGCGTACAGAGGTTGGTATAGAATTCATTTGTGCAAAATTCCATAAAGCCATTTTCATAATTGAAATTATCAATATTTACCTTAATTGTATCAAGAAAATTACGTCATAATTCTGAACCTTTTATGTAAATCGGTTTCTATACTATAAGATTACCGCTTAAATTGAATTTAATAGGGCTTCAGAAAAGATAAAACATAAATTTTATAATTAATAAAAATTAATTAAATGAAATTTCAGAATAGGGTAGTAATTTTGCAATTATAATTAATAATATATGCCAAAATCTATCCACTAAATAGGTATATGACGATACTTGGCCACTAATTTGCGCGGATCCATGGTGATCGTACAAAGTAATATGTGACTTTTGATCGTAATAGCCAAAGTGAAATAAAACAGTCATATTAAAAAAAAAACAAATGGAGTAGTGGGTTTCTCGGTTATGCTGAAAATTATTTAAAAATCATCAAAATAAATTATTAGCAGAAACCGATTTTCCATTTCCAATTTTCGAAATAAATAAATCTGTTTTATATGTGAAAATAAAACCAATATTGAAAGATACTGTATGTAATAAATTAATCTACTTTATTTCATCTGAATTTTGCCTACCATTCTCGATCCTTGTCAAATATATAAATTTTGGCTTTCCCTAAATGTCCCATCATTTTACAATTTTGGCTTGCTTTCTTACTTACTGTATAAATTGAATTAATATTTAAATGATTATCATAAACATTACATTAAAACCAAAGTCCAGCACTATGACTCATTTGATGTTATATTAAGCTATAACTTCTATTACAAACTACTGAAGTAACTACAAATTTAACTTTTAACCGTAATATTATGTACTACAATAAAATTATATATTTATTTTTTTATATAAAGCTACCATCGATCCGGGTTCTCCGAATTTGTTCTAGTATATTCACAATCAAGATCTTACCAAATGTTATGGGATTCAACAGCTATTTTTTTATAATTACCCGAGTATTTCATTCTTTAAGTTATGTTAAATTAGATATTTGACAAACATCTAAAAAACGTTACTAAGCTGTGAAAATTATTTTAAAAAAAACTATTTTATTATTTATAAACTGGATTATATGGAAAATACTGAACTTCACCCAAATGTTCAGTACAATTTAAGTGATGGCAGCCCTATATAAGCCTAATGTGATTTCCAAACCCAAATTATTTGATGAATGAATTTAATTAAGTTTGTTGCTTCAATAAAAATAGCCATTTCGATATAATGAGTCGTCGATATTATCAATTAATTCTAGTATTTTATCGAACACAAAAAGAGAAAGTTCGAATAGCCAACTTATTCCCTAATGTACGTAACAAATATTTGAGCCTTTTTATGATTTAATCTTATTCATATAATAGATATTTTTACAAACAATTAAAGGCCCTTTAAAAAAATAGTCAAATACCCTATAATCAATATATTACATAGTGCATTTTGTTTTAGAAACCACTATATGAAGAATGAGTTAAATTTTTTTAACGTGATTGACTATAGCACCCCGAATATTGTCCAGCCAACGGTAGCTGCGGCGGGGTGTGGGAATAATATTCACAAGTCCACAGCTCACATCGCACCATTAGAAAAATAAATTATAGACATTCCTAAACAACACATCTGCTTATCTCGGCATATGTTCTCTGCATACCTAAAATAGAATCGTTCATTAGAATTAACACAAACAATCCTTTTCATAATAAATAATGAAGATAACTGATTTATAGAAGCAGGCGTTACTTTGCGAAATTCCATATTACAAGCAATATAACAGAACTACTCGAGATTGTGGTGGTGGGTGTGTGTGCGTTGTTGCTGGTGAATTGCGCCTTGGGGTACATGTGGTGGCTTGTCCTGCATGTATAAGGTAGGCGAAGATTTTGCCTGCTTCATACACATTGGCTTTGCATGCATTCACTTAACCCGTGCGGATTATAGCAAAGTAGTTAGTTCTGTTATATTGCTTGTAATGAAGATAACATTAAACAATAACGGTGTCCTAGTGACGCTATCGAATTAAATCTTTAAAATTGTTTTTCTAATAAAAGTGGCATATTGATTTATCAGCACTTTTAAGCATGTATAATGACTTTTGAAAAACTTTTCTCATTTTTGGGTTGTGCATGATCCATTAATTAAATAACGCACACACTACACACAATCATTATTTAACATACTGAATATATTAGTTGCGTAAAAAGTGCGACTATGTCTTTACAATGGATATTATTGCCAAAAAGGGTCTACTATCTCACCAGACAGTCTAAAATATAAAAGTGCATCATGGAAATGTTAGATCCCTCTAAGGTTTCTACACGTCTGAACTTAAATAACACTTATATTCTTTGAAGGTACTGTTTTTCTGGCCGAAGCCACTCCTGAGTCCAGATAAAAAAGACGACATCTCACACCGGGATTTTGAACCCAGGACTTCAAGTAATTAGGCACACCAACCGCTGTACCGAGGTTTCGTGATAATAGCACCTGTCCCGTATATATGTATATTTGATTGGTTACAAAAATAACTTTTCTCCTTCGTTTGGGCGCTAAGAAGAACTTTCTTTAAAGATTTTTTTGTTATTAAAAGTTTGATAATATCTCCAAAGCGGATTCAACCATTAAAAAGGTAAGGTGAAAATTATCTTACCGCAGTTGAGCAGGATAACGCAGCATAGTTAGCCTGGGGGTTAGGAGTAGTAGCATAAGGGTTCAACTGCATTTGCGTAGGTGGGGGGTGTGTGGCGAGAGGGGACAGGGGCGGTGCCATGCCGCTCGCGCCGCCCCCGGCTGCGTTGCTCGGACTGCCGGTCGTTGACAACCGCGAGAACGCCGCCAAGGCGTCGGGAAAGTTCGGCGGCGTCGCGGGAGTGTTGCACGGCGTCATTAGTTGCTGGAACCATAAATAATCAAATTCAAATTCAAAATATTCTTTATTCAAGTTAACTTATCAACAAGTGCTTTTGAATCGTCAACATCTACTGCTGGTTCGGAAAGCTGTCCCTACCGAGAAGAACCAGCACGAAACTCGGCGATTGCTTTTTTCCAACAATAATTCTTATCACTAGTTACAAATAGTTATAAAAGTCTTGTACAGGGTTGAAGAGAAGCTATATCCACGCATTCTTATCTTCTAGGTCATCTTCAATAATAGGCTTTCTGAATTAACCTTTTTTTAATAGTATTTTTAAACTGCTGTAAAGGTAAAGTTAATGAAGATTGTGCAATTTTATTATAGAATCTTATACCCAAACCCACAAATGAATTACGAACTTTTGCAAGGCGCAAAGCAGGAACCGCAAGCTTATGTCGATTCCTACTTTGTCTATTATATACATCGCCAATCCTTTTATAATTGTTTATATTCATATGTACAAAAATTAAATTACTAAAAATATACTGTGAAGCCAATGTTCAATGTTCCTTGTACCAATCAAATCAAACCAAAATATTCTTTATTCAAGTGAGCTCTTTCGAGCACTTTTGCATTGTCAAGGATCAATATGATGAATGAAGTTACAACTGGTTTGGAAAGTTGCTCATATCAAGAAGAATCAGCAAGAAACTTGAAGGTCACTCTTTTAAACATTTTTAATTTTACATTATTAAACTGCAGTCATATGAAGCTGAAGAGGTTTTCAAATCCAGGCATTTTTATCATCCAAATAATTTTCAATTTTGTAATATGCTTTACATATAAGCATATATATCTCTTACATTTAATTTAAACCTTTCTGTAGACTGGTCCAGTATGGATACCAATGCAAATCCAGATATCTTAATAATACATTTACCATGTGGGTACACTAAAAATTGTGACAATATAGATATTATGCACTATAAAATGTATACCTTTAAAAATTGCAATTTTGTTAAGATTGGTAATATTCATTCAAAACCTTATAAGTTATTTTTGTATCAATAGAGATTTTGTTGATTTTTGTAAACCATGTAAGTTTTTAAGTTTTATAATAACATATACTAATTGACCAAGAGAAATCTATAAAACTCATCTTTCCATCATAGACAGTTCTTGAAATAGAAGTCCTCTCTGCCTATAAAAGAATATCTATAATAGCATATCATAGAAAATAGTTCCCATTACAAAATGAAAAATACAACGAAACTTGATTATCATCTAGAATCCAAATAATCTGACTCTTAATGCCTATTCACTACATATTTGCCAAAGGTAGCAGCTAGTATTTATATAAGAAGTTCAACAGTATCAATGTCACTGAAGAGATGTAATGTATATTACAAGCAAATTGAAAAATTTGATGTATTAATATCAAATTAAAAATTATAAGTATAAAGTTGAGATATACACAGACTGTAGAAAAATAATATCATTGCATTGTATTTATTGCCTTATATGTATTTAGGGTTTTATTATATATTTTTTTTAAATTTATTGTCAAGAGGGTACCTGAGGATAGTGAGGAGCAGCTATACCATTGGCTCCAGATGGAATTGCAACTTCTTGAAAGAATATTGATAATGCTGTCTGAAAATAGATTTGTTAATATTACAAAATATTAGGAGCCACTTCCAAATATGTAAATTGTTTTATATGGGAAAGACATTTATGCAGATTTGAAAATCGAGGAACATGTTGATATGAATAGTAACAATTATTGTCATAAAAATAATTTTAACCACATTTTGTTATCAAGTTTCACAAATTTTTCATATGTACAGAAGAAGGTAATACTGGATCATTAGAAACTAAATTATAATCTGTGATCAATACATGTGAAACATCATAATGTATGATAAACTAAGATACAGCTTAAAATTAGAAAAAGACAAAATATAAATTATAGTCAACATTACATTACAAGCTTAAATCAAAATTAAACTTCACTTTCTTTCAAAAAATGATATAGCTGCTTTTCAGGTGAGCAAGATAAGTTATATATTGAATATTTTTAAAATAAAAAAAGTATTTTATTATGATCTATTATTGCATACCTCCTAAAGCATACAAAGCATTGTAAATATAATGATTATATTTTTAAAGTTGTATATTAGTAATAAACATTCACAATATTAGTCCACCACCATAACTGACTGAGATTTTTTTCAAGCTCAATTTCTATTTACTTTGCAATTTGTTACAGTTGAAATTATCATTTAGTATATTATAGTTTAAACTAGAAACAGTTTTATTATACAGCAAAGCATTTTTATCAAAGTGTTGGTAAAAAATATGTCAAAGTAGCAAATACACAAATATCATTTGCTGTTTCTAAAGTTGTTAGTTGTAATAGCATAAGTGGGGTTCTCAAGTGAGTAAGATGTTTTTAACAAATAGGGAAGGATCTTATAGATTATTTCATATTGAAATTAAGTTGTAGCAATATAATCTTACTAGGAGTTGCTAAAAGAAAAGCTTAAAAATCAAAAGTATTTATTTGCTATCAAATATAAGTTATCTATTTCATTCTTAAAGTTATCTTTTTTTAGGCAAATTTAACTTATTATCAATTAGAAATCATGTATCATGCCAATAAACTCGTATCATATGTAGGACGAAGTTAATAACAACAACAACAACAACATGAATAGGTTAAATGTCATGAAGCTAAATATTTCGATAAAATAAATTTACGTTATAATCAATGTATTTTAAGTTAAATTCTTATTTTGAAGCTTTGACTAAATATACAGCTTCAGATTTATTTACTTACTGCGTGCTTACGGTCATTATTAATATATAGTATATATATGTATACATATAGATAGATACGGTCAAGGTAATAATTGATTGTTTCACTGGTCCACTAAAGGAATTCCTTAATTGATTGTAACTACCAGTATGCTGGCGTCATGTAACTAGCAAATTAAGTTTATAAACATTGGGACAAAGAATACAGAATTTAACACAGCCATTTCAAGATTATATTGTTTGTTTACCTGAAATTTACAATTTTACCTCAAATTGCCAATGTGCTGTTTGTAATAGTTGTTTAGCTTGTTCTCGTGCACATCCAGCGACTGATACAAATTGATTTATCATGACTTGTTCACGCAAAGAATCCATTTTAAAATATGTAGTTAGTCAAAATTAAGTAAAGGAACCACAAGAAATGACCGCTTTAACAAGGCAAATAAGTGTTTATCCACGAGAAATGAGAATGCAAACGTAATATTATTATTGGCGCTAGTGGCTAGGAATCTAGTACAGGAGTAAAAGAGAAAACAATAGTTTACATAATAATCGGCCTTTTATAAGTAATAACTAAATAGAAACCATAGATAACATAGAAACAATTATTTTAATACTCTGTCGTGGAACCCAATACATGCCTTATAAATAAATAAATAAATTGGATTCAAGCTTTTTCATTATACATTTTTCTTATGATTAACTGAATTACTAAATTATATATAAACATACTATACTAATCACCGATTCACTTTACACTAATTTGTACTGAGGTAGGTATACCATAAAAAGTTATACCATTTATAAGATCTTAGACATAAAATTTAAAAAGGTTTAATATAGGTACCTAATTAGTTGTCAGTTCCATATAATTCATTATTCACCCACAAGATCTATTTCAGTTAGTACTCTATGATATTTATTATTTATGCTTTAAGATTTTTGGAATTAGTCTCATCTCATCTCATATTATGCTTTGTAGCATTGTTATGTATATCTTTATTATATTGAATTTCCTTAACATTTGTTGAATTTCCATAGTACTTTGATGATACGGTTTATATTATTTTAGATAGTAGTACATGGTGTATATAATAAATATATGATGGACAAAAATAATGCTTTAGAGCCGACTCAAAAGAAACGTCGTATTGTAAATGAATGTAAGTTGCCTATAACTTCTTATATTTTTTAATTATAAACTCATTAATGCACTGATGTGTGTGATGTGTCTTTAATATTTTTATTCCTTTATATATCTAAAAAAATTTAATAAAATTTCAGCTCAAAAAGAAACAGACGACTTAAAACTGACATTACATTCAAAAACTGAAGAGAAGCAAGCTAAAGTTCGCAAAAAACATGTACCAAAGTTTCGATTGATTACTACTGGTATAACAGCTTTATTGACTACTCCAATGAAACAAAGAGTACCTTTAACTCTTACAGACGTACAACATCTATTGCTGCATTCTTTATTAGGTAACCTCAACATAACTCAATCGCCACGCTGGTACGTATTAGACAAATGTAATCACATAAGTCAAACCACATGTTTTATAATCGAAGGAATGTCTGTAAAGCACTGGGGCATGTACAAAGATAGTTTTTCTAAAACAAATAAAATATTTGACAATTTCGTTGAAATTCTAACACCATCTGTTTACAATGGCTCTTTAGTTAAGGAGCTTGCTTTAGTACCCCTCTCTGAAGCTGAAAAAGAAAGTTTGATACAAAAATATGGCAGTATGAATTTGGCCTTAGACATTAGAAAAGACTTGATGGTCATGATGAAAGCTGTTTTTCCTATAAGTGAAGAGACAACAGAAACCTTAAATGAATCTAATTTAGAAGAAAAATTTCCAAGAACTCAGTTAATTCTTTCAGCTTGGCAATTAATTGAAGAAAATTACCCACTTCCATTAAAAGGTAAATTAAAAAGTATTTATTCAGATTATGTATTATCCAAAGAACAGTATAAACCTGTAACAGCAAAATCACCAATGTTTGGTTTAGACTGTGAAATGTGTCTTACAAGTGCTGGTTCAGAACTAACTCGGGTTTCTATAGTCAATGAAAAACATGAAACCATATATGAGTCTTTAGTACAACCATACAATAAAATAATTGATTATTTAACTAGATTTTCTGGTATAACTAAGTCATTATTAGAAAATGTATCTAAAAGACTGGGAGATGTACAGCAAGAAATAAAACAGTTGCTGCCACCTGATTCTATTTTGGTTGGACAGTCATTACAAGCAGATCTCCATGCTTTGAAGATGATGCATCCCTATATAATAGATACCAGTACAATATTTAATTTTACTGGTCATAGATCTAAAAAGCCAAAACTCAAAGCATTAGCAAAAGAATTTTTGAATATAAATATCCAGACTGGTAAGAACGGGCACTGTTCTGTTGAAGATTCTCTTGCTGCATTGAAACTTGTCCAATTGAAACTTAGTAAAAGTATGGAATTCGGAGATGCTGTACATACTAATAGACAAAAATACAAAGAAAACATTAAGAGCAACATGTGTACTCAACCACAATATGCATTATCTATCTTTAATCATATACTAGATAAAAAGAAAACTTCTTTAATTGTTGGCTGTGACAATATTACAGGTGATTATCATACTTTTTTAACACAAGCTAAAGAAAGTATAAGTGCTCAACTGAGGAAGAGTAAACCAAAAAAGGTTAAATTAAATACAGTTGATGGTATGGACGAAGTTGTTATTAATTTAGCAGATGCTGTTACTGATTATAATTTGGTTATGGGCCATTTAAAAATTGAAGCTGATAGCATTAATGTTAAATTAGTGCAAAAAATTGATGATTGGATTGATAAAGTGTGGACCAGTGTTCAGGAATCTGCACTATGTGTAGTTTTATTTGGTGGTACAACAAGCGACAATGGTGTTGCAATGGTACGGGTAAAAACTATTTTGCAAAAGAGAACACTGAGTTCAGAAATTGATGTAAGAAGTTGATTTAAGGTATATAAAAGTATACATATTACAATTTTGTCTGTATTTTTTTTATTAATTTCTAGTTTCTGCTTGTTACTTCATCTGCATATACTTTAATACTAGAATAAAAAGTAGTTTTAAGAAGTATAACCCCAACCTTCAGCTATTTCCATACAACAATCAAATGTATCTGTTGCTCTGGTATAATTTTGAAAAATACAATCAGTTTTACTTTTATAATATATGGATGTATGATTTGAAAGAAAGTCAAAATAAGTTGCATAAGATAACAACCTGGTACATACTGAGACAGATTGTGTTGAAACTGGGGATTTTAACACTTTCATTACCAATCACAATACACTTATGTATATTAAAATCCATATTTACTAAAGTAAAAAGTCTTGGTGATCAAAATGCGTACTTTAAAATTTGGAGTGATTTGATAGAACCTAGTGGCCCTTAAATCTGTACTTTCCTGTTACCCACTATATATTTACAATATAATATAGATTATACCTACTCTATAATATGAGACATATTTCCATTAATTTTTTCTGCTAAAAAGATTTTTACTTAAAGCTAATTTTTTTTACAATGAACACAATCTTATTAAGTAAACACATTTATTCCGAACCTGTGAAGTAAAAGCAATAATTTTCCCTATTTTAGAGGAAAATTAATATTTAATTTTTGGTGTTATCTATAATACGAATTAAACCAAATATATATTTTTTTTGTATGACGATCTTTTGCAATATTTATAAATTAAACAAGCTAACTAAATCAATTCACGCAAGTCGTGCAGTAGGTCCGAATACTCGTTGGAATATGAAAGCGATCGGCTTAGTTTTGTATGTCACTGCGTTTTTTAAAATTGTGGAAATATTAGGTCCTTACATATGAAATTAGCGTTTTCTACGGGAGGAAAATAAAGTCGATTTTTTTTTAATGAAATATATTTAATTAATCAAAGCATGTACCATTGCTATGTATGCACTTTTGCCATCTCATAGGTAGTTCATTGATCCCCTTACTAAAAAAACCATTCGGGCGGGAATCAATAAAATCTTTGAAGGCGGTTTGGACTGCCCCATCGGAGTTGAATTTTTTTCCTTGCAAGTAGTTATCCAAATTGCGAAAAAAATGGTAATCTGTTGGAGCAAGGTCCGGAGAGTACGGTGGATGTCTAAAACATTCTAATTGAAGCTCCTTTGATTTGGTAGCCGTCTGTTGTGCAGTGTGTGGTCTAGCGTTGTCCTGAAGCAGCAGTGGCCTAGAGCGATTGACCAGCCTCGGTTGTTTAGCAGCTAGCGTTTCCATCATGGTTTGCAGTTGCTGACAATAGATATCTGCCGTAATCATCTGGCCAGATTTAAGAAAGCTGTAGTGAACGACACTGGCACTAGTCCACCAAACACTTACAAGCAACTTTTTTTTAGACAATTTTCGCTTAGGGCAGGATTTGGCTGGTTCGCCAGGGTGCAGCCATTGCGATGAGCGCTTCCGATTATCGTAGAGGATCCACTTTTCATCACAGGTAATGATTCGTTTTAAAATTCCTTCATTATTGTGCCGGTTGAATAACGTAACGTAGCAGTCGACGCGCGTTTCTCGGTTTGCTTCTTCAATTCATGAGGTACCCACCTTTCGAGCTTTTTCACCTTCCCAATTTGCTTCAAGTGGATTAGAATAGTTTTATCACTAACACCGGAGCCTGCAGCTAACTCGGACGTGGTTTGCGATGGATTCGCTTCCACAATAGCCTTCAATTCTTCATTATCAACTTTGATCTCCGGCCGTCCACGAGGCTTGTTCTGCAGGTCGAAATTTCCAGAACGAAAACGTTGGAACCAAAAACGCACTGTGTTTTCTTTTGCGACACCGTCACCATACACATCATTAATCCTTCGAGCCGTTTCTGCAGCATTGGTGCCACGGTGGAACTCATACTCGTAAATAACGCGATATTTGATGTCTTCCATTTTGTAAACAGAGTGACACAAAGAAAAAAACAAAAGAAGAAAAAACAAATGAATTAGGGGGTTTGAAACACAAATGCATGAGTAAATAGCTGTATGAATTTGAATTTGGAATTCCTAACCATAAAGGTAATATTTGAGATCAAAGTGGCCAGTACGACAAAACGCCAATTTCATATGTAAGGACCTAATAGAAGGATAGATTCTTCACTCTCTGTCATTCGAAAAGACAAAGATTCGGAGTAAGATCTAGATAGATTTTATGTGAATATACAATACTCTAGCTATATGAATAAAAAAGGAAAAAAGATTTCATTACTTTTAATGGAATATAACTTGCTTAATATCCTAAAGTTAATATTACTGTTTTTTTATTTTAAACAAACAACGATAGAGATTACAGTTTGATAAGAGGTAATGATGACAGAAAAATTGTTCCTTAATGGAAAATACATCTTATTCTGTATCCAAAAATATTTGATTCTTTCGAAACTAATAAACCAGATTAGAGCATCAGTAGCAATGTCAAAAAGCCTGATACAAAAATTAATTATTAATATAATAAAAAAATATAACGATTCTTATATTAATGTGTTTATCGGTTGTATAAACAACGAACACATACAACTTATAGACGAATTTGAAAATTGATAGAAAGTTGACAATCTTATTTTTTAGTTACTATCTAACCGTCCGTTAGGACATCTACTATACATATGCTGCAAAAACAGCAAATAGGCTCTCTATAAATAATGTACCACTGAAAACAGAAAATACAAATGTATTTTTGGGAGTGACCTTGGATTCAAAACTCCAATGGAGCACACACATAAAAACTCTTGCAGGGAAACTTAGTTCAGCAGCCTACGCTGTTTGAAAGATAAGACAATTTACAGATGTCGAAACAGCAAAACTTGTTTATTTTGCTTACTTCCATAGCATTATGTCTTATGGATTATTGCTGTGGGGTAAATGCGCGGATAGTGAAAAAATTTTCGTATTACAAAAAAGAGCCATACGTGGCATCTACAATTTAAGTCCGCGTGATTCCCTGCGAGAGAAGTTTAAGGAAGTAGGTATTCTTACTTTTGCGTCACAGTATATTTTAAACAATGTAATTTTTGTACATAAAAATATAAAGAAATATAAAACGATAGGTGATGTATATAATAGGCTTGCGACTCCTGCTTTGCGCCTAGCAAAAGTACGTAAATCGTTTGTGGGTATGGGTATAAGATTCTATAATAAAATTCCGAAATCAATTTTGGTCATGCCATTACAGCAGTTTAAAACCACTGTTAAAAAGAGGCTGATACAGAAAGCCTACTATACTGTTGAAGATTACTTAGATGATAAGGATGTGTGGATATAGGTGCACTTCTACCCTGTACAAGACAAAAATAAATGTAACTAGTTCTAAGATTTATATTTTAAAAAGAGCAACCGCCAAGTTTCTTGCTGGCTCTTCTCGGTAGGAACAGCTTTCCGAACCAGCAGTAAAGTTGACGATTCAAAAGCACTTGTTTACAAGTTTACTTGAATAAAGAATATTTTGAATTTGAATTTGAATATAACTGTAGTTTCTATATGAATTTTTGCTATATAAAATCGTAAAAGCATACGTTAATCAGTTTGTCTACATAATACTACTTACTTTTTCAGAATTATTTGTTGTTAAACTTATATTTTATGAAGACTATCGTATTAAATTTTAATTTGTATCAAATTCTCTGCTATATGGGCAGTTACAAATATCAGCAAATGAAATAATGTTTTTAGCGACTTCAGTATGAGTGTAACTAGTAGAGCTTCTGTGAGACAATATTAAGAACTTTCAGAATCAAATAAAAAAAATGTTAGTTGATAGGAAGTAAAATAATTTGGAGTATTGTCAGTGTTTTTGCGAGTTCGTTATACGTTTAGTTGTTATTTAATTAGAAGCAAATAGAATTCTCGTAAGATCAACTTTTCGAAAATTCTGTCCATTAATTGCCCTCAGTTTTTAAAAACATAACTTCGTTTGTACATAAAATCGCCGAACTCGCTTTGTATGCGAACCGACAGCGTGGGGCGAGTCGCATCAAGCGAGTCTCGTAATCAGTGTGAGGCCTATGCTTAAACTCGCAAGATATTTATCAAATTGTGTGGTGTTAAGGATCATAATGTTAAAAATGAAATGATTTAAAAAAAAAGATATATAGTCATCGCGGACTTTATAATTACACTATACATCGTATTCTTATATCTCAAAGGGGTTAGACAACTTTTCCTATGAGACCGTTTCGTCTCATTTCTACCAATTGACACAAAACCGTAATCATTCACCTTAACTTATTAATCACTCTTACTATTATTTTAAACCAGATGACATCCGTTATGTAATTTTGAGTTTATCGCGAACAGAACAGATAGGACATGGAGATCTTTGTATTCTATGGTTTTTTCGTGAATTTGTTCTTTAAACTTTACATATTATTATGGTCGGTTTAAGTAGTTGTGTATAGTTTTGGTGTCATTTATTTTACAATGCTAGAATCTCCCATCATTCGGAATTCTAGTGCACGACGATTACAAATTATTTAGTGAGAGAATAAATTTGGCCTGTAACAGGATCTACAGCAAGTGAAGGTGGTAATTCTGCTGCAATGTCAGCAAGAGCTTCCCAGCGCGTTGACCTATTAGATTGACTCGGGCTTGCGGATTCTTCTATATTATCCTCGTCACTGCAAAAGAGATGTTTTAAATATTCAATTTCTGCTATTAAGTTGCACTTGTAAGTTAACAATAACAGAAACTTAATATCAGAGAAATATTCACTTTGTATCTTCCACTCCATCAGTAATCGAATCTTCTATTGGCTCAGTTACTTTTTCTTCGACCATAGCTTTTTCATCTTCATAACTCGGTTTCTCCTGATATAGTGTGGGTGCATTATTCACGTCCTCCAGAATATTTTTGACAAGAACTTGGTCTGCCACCTGTTTTAATGTAGCAAGTTGTTTTTCTTCAGGTTGTTGTTCACTTTCTAAGTCTTCATTATTTACGTCCTTAGTCAACGTAATTTCTGAAATGTTAATTGTTAATAAATGTTATTATAATATATAAAATAATTTATTATAAAATAAGTAAGATAAAGATAATTCAAAAATCTTGTTTTTACGCTGAGGAACATTATGAGAACGCAACTACAATTATATCTAATGATATAGATTTATTTTATATCAAATTTTGGGCACATGAAAATTATATTATACTAGTAGTAGTTTGTTTATCTTCTTTACAAAATATGTTATACATACATATGTTTGATAATATTTTCGTATAGAAGATAAACTACGCATGCGACGTATGCGTAATGTATCTTATATGACAAAGTTTTCTGATTAGCCTTCAATCTATCTCTGTGATGATTAAATATTTGTATCTTACAAATATTTAATCCAAAAAAATTTTGCGTTACAAAATTTCACATTTATACATATTATAAAACAAAGTGTCCAAAAGCTGTTTGTCTGTATGTGATCGATTTTCTAAAAATCTACCGAACGGATTTTTGTACAGTTTTTACTAAAAGCTAGTGCATGTGTTCCGTAAGTTAAGATTAGGCAACTACCTATTTAGCAAATGGCTCTTTTATATTTGTAAGATTAGGAAGGTTTGGAGCTTAGGCTTACCACGAATATTAAAATATTGAACTTCTGAGAGTTAATTTGAGCCGGGCAGGATCGACTTGTCCTAGAAATTATCTATAAATATGTAGGTTTTGTTCTGAATATTAACGCATGTTTTCCTTTACCACAGTCGTTCCCAACCTTTCTTGTGGCATGCCCCACCTTAGCCTTTCTAAAAACTCTTATGCCCCCCCCCCCCTGTGTTGCATACATAACTTGTAAAAAAATGTTTTGTTCACTAAAGTAGTAAAGGTATGTTAAATTGACTTTATACTTAACTAGCTCCCTCCCCCATTCACCGTAAGGTTCATTCTAAAGATAGTCTGATAATTTCATTAAAATTAGTCCACCGTTTCGGAGACTATATAAGATATACAGACAAACATTCGTTTTTATATATTAAGATAACTAGCTGTCCGGCCACGCGTTGCTGTGGCTCTGTCTGGTTTCGACATCCCCTCGAAATAGAACTCAACAGTTTAAAAAAAATACTCCGATCGGCATCAAACTTCACAAGATCCGCTGGATACAAAGATTGTATGAAAATTACATTTAAATCGGTCCAGTCGTTTCAGAGTCTATAAAGGAGATACAGACAAACATTCATTTTTATATATTATGATTATATACTATAATTATTCAACAATTTCCTTTTATCGTTAAATTTGGCACGGAATTTAGTATCGTAACAAAAGAGTTAAACTTGTGATGAGTCCATTTTACGAATTGCCCCCCTGTGGGGCGTGGGCCCACGTTGGCTAAAGCAGTGTGCTTTACCCCAAAAGGCATGATAAATTTTTAATGTAAAATAAGCACAAGAGTATGTAGAAAACTTCCGCGACACACGCGTCATCGCAAGATAAAATACTAGAAAATAGTTTACTATTTACTATTAGTTACAAAACCATATTTTGACGGGTATCGTATATTAATATTATATACTTACAAACTTCTCATACATCTTTTGAACATCAGCTTTGTAATTCATTTCGTAAATGTTTCTTGAATGCTCGATAGTTGAAGAAAGTGCTAAAGTGATAGAATAGTAAGGTTTGTGCAGTATAACAAAAGTAATCAAAAGTTAAAAATAAAATAAATACAAACAACTATATAAAAAATTGATGATACTGCTGTAGTTTACTTTTTTTTTTAATTTAAATGAACCACCGACATAGGATATTAAGTAGTTTGAATTTAAACTATTGTGAGTAGTATTCATAATTTATGTATAGAAACCGGCTGTACTGTCTTATTCTGTAAAAAGAGCTCCTGAATAAGGGCTTATGGACTCGATACTAGTCGGGCTAGCCCGATAGAATTATTTATCGGACGGCTTTTCGAACAGGTCCCGACGGCAGTCGATTCATCTGGTGCTCCTGATGCACCGATAAGCGAGGCTCCGACCCAGAGGTGGCGCACTCTGGGGTTTAGAGTTGCTGCTGCGGTGATGGGGGCAATGTGTTCAACGGTACCCTGTCCCCGCGACCTGCACCGTGGTGGTGCACTCAGGTTACTTTATTCGGCGCGAACCCGACACCCGCAAGGGCTTTTTTCTTGATTTAAAATAAGTCCAATAGAATGAGACGTGAGTATAGCCGGTTTCTATACATAAAATATTTAGTACCGTAAATAATTAAACAAAATATCCTGTATATTACAAGAATACATTTTTGATGTCCCAAGCAGAACGAACGGTGTACTAGGTTTAACATGCACAACTGTGTATTTTTTATGTAAGTCTGTTGTATTAAAGCTCTGGATAGGACGACTGATCAAATCGATTAATTTTAAGCGAAGTCTTTATCTTGTTGGTTGGTGTATTTGATAAAAATAGAAACAATCTGCAAAATTTCATTTAAAAATGTAACAGGACCTCGGGCAATAATGGATTTAACAATTTTGGTAGTATGCTTGTAGTTATTTTACGTATTTATTTACTAGCTGTTCAGTTTTTCGTTGCTGTGGCTCAGTCTGGTTTTGATTCCCCTCTAAACAGAAGTCAACAGTTAAAAAATTGCTCCGATCGTCACCTAACTTTACCGGAACATCCGCCGGGTCAAGCTTATCTGAAAATGTCGTCAAAATCGGACCAGCCGTCGGAGTCTACAAGGGACATACAGACAAACATTCATTTTTATACATAAGATATCTCGTGTATGTCATACACATCAAAGGCTAATTGCTTAGTATAACACAGTTCTAAAGTCGGTTCTCATTACGAAATCTTTAATAAACACATGCTTATTTATAAGGTATTACAATGCTAGTAATAGCAAAGTGACCCTTGCATATTATTTACATAGATAAGTATTTTAAAATGTCAACCACCACCACATTTTCCTGCAAGAGTTTCGTTTCAACAAATATTATAATGACCTATGATTTTTCTACATCTTACCGAGCTTTATCAGTGAAGTCATTAGGTGATAGAGGATAACAATTTTAAACTATTTACTATGTACACGTTAATGTTAAAATTAGCAAATATTAAAGGCGCATGAATTAATGTGCATAAAAATTAAGTAATGTTTGTCAAAATATCAACTATTAAAACAAAGACTTCATGAACCAAACCAACAACACTACAAGGCTTTGAAGACTTTGTGTATACCAACCATGTTGTTCATTATTCATATTTGGAAAATAATTATTATTTCTAGCTAATTGTATATTTTCATCTAAACTATCACATGTAGGAAGCACTTCAATTTCGCTAACTTTTTCGTAACTTGATTCGCTTTCATTTCTAGATATCGGAACATCCCTTTCTTTCATATCTCCCGTGTTAACGTTTTCATCGTTTTCAGTTATCTCTGTAATGTTAAAATTATACAACTCTGTTAAAAATTGTTTTAATTATATTATATATGCAATAATCTTTCGAATATCATACAAAAGTATTCCACATTTTACAAAAGCTTTTGGTGGTTAATGGAGTAGCACTAAAGAAACTTTTTATCTTGAACACTCATATTACTTCGAGTTTCACTCTATAGAATAGTCTCCTTATACCAAACTACAGTAATACAGTAGTAAAATTAAGATTTTTTAACATAAAACTTCCAAAAGATGTCAGATAATGTCAATTTCAGAAAAAAACTTTCGTATAAATAATAATACAGTAATTAAAAAATAACATCTCTCTATCTACCACTTTTTTATTCTACCTCGAAATATCGTAAATGACGATTAGTTATTTTTTTATTATTTGAGTTCACTCCAAAAGTCCGTTACCCGCTTTCACAGCTAATCTGATCTGAATAATATTTACGAAACAATGCAATTAGTCGGAAACAAGAAGAAAAGGTTAAAACTTAATTGAGGGTATTTAAACACCTATGTTGATACGATCAAATTCGCGGGTACAGCATGTGCCACATAATTTAAAATCTTATACGTTCATATTAGTTTTTTATACCGCCAATACCGCGAAATTTTATACTAGTCAACTCAGTTTATTCTACATTGCGATCGGTCTGGATAAGAAACAAAAGAATTTACTCACAGCTAATTTATCATGTACCTAATCTAAAATGCTAATATAGTAAATACTAGGAAATACCAAATTGACGCTTTCTTAAATTTATTTTTAAATATAAATATTGTATTATAAAAAAATGATTTTTAAATTAATTAGTTTAATCACTTAAATCCGATAATATAAGTTTTAATTTTACCAAATTTCAACAGTACCTCCAGAAGATAAGCCGTGAAAGAAAAACAGACAGACAGACTTATGTGTGAGCATACATGATTTAACCCTGTATCCTATAAATAACTAAACATACATGAGAAATCTATATATAATAGATTCGATTTATTTTTACCTTCTTAGAACAAGTTTTAAGTAAAGTCAGATTCTTGTTCTCAGGATTTTATTAGACGAAAGTTACATAGTCATAGTTATAAATCCTAAACTTTCCTTCTAGGTAGGTCATTATTTAACAAAGCAAGAGCTATGAATTAAAATTTCCAGATTCGTTTTCACAATAATTAATACAAAGCTAAAGACTAATTACTCATACCACCTTTAACATTGACCTCCAGTTACTGAGTAAACATAGTCGTACAACCCTGTATAAATGTTTGTTTTACACCGGCAGCCTATAAAACAAAGCATGTTAAACGACTTAAAAAGCCTATTCACCAAGCACTTACATTTAAGTAATTTATCTAAAAATAGAACCGACGAAGTAACAAGTTTAGTTTCTTTTCGATTTGCTAAATTAATAATAGCACGCGAGTGTCAACAAGTAAGCAGTAAGCACCTACTTACCCGCTGTATTTGTAAGTATCTCTGGCATATTTGGAGTGCTGCTGGTGCAGCCCATCATGTACAGATTCTAAACGTTAGCCATTCGTTAAATTTTTTTTTTAAATCTTGCAAAAACTACGCTTTGACTTTGACCAGCCGGCTACAACTACTAGGCTCGACTGCGCGCTCTATGAGATTGTATCGTACCTATTACGGGAGGCGGTTGCCTACTCAGTTGACCTCGCACCCCCTTCGCGTTTTTCAAATTAAACGAGTGTAAAGCATTCTTCCACATTGACGCAATTACAGTGCTTAGGTAGACCTTAAACTATTTTTTTTTATTCATTCGTAGTTATAATGATATTATAACTACGTATTAATTTTTTTATTTAACTTTAATAATAAAGATAGATATGAATGAATGAAATAACCATAGGTCAACTTTAGATAAAGATTAACACAGCATTTTATTAATACATAAACAGAGGGCAAGGGCCTCATAATATTGGCAGTGGCCCTCGCGTGTTTCAGCTACACGTTAGCTACCATAAAAATTGATGGTGGAGTCTAATTTTAAGTACCATAGTCCATTGATCCAAATCCGCCGTCATCGACCTAAGTCATCGACTGAAACAACTCCAACAAAATATGTGGGTGGGTATATAATTGTGGGTATTTTTAACTAACTACATTAGATAACGTGTTTGATTGGTAAGAAAATTTACATTTCAGATGCTGATTGGGCTATGATCAAAATGTAGTATCTAATGATGAGAAAAAATTTTCGTATATCCTACCCATAAAATTAATAACTATATGTATATATATAAACGAAATAAGAATATTATTAAATCAGCAAAATCGCAACACCAAGACGCAATAGGAAGAAGCTAAATACATGATTTTGAATAATTTATAGAATTAGGCGTTACGTTGCGGAGATCCATAATACAAAAATAATATATATTAATAATACAAATTTAGATATTTCGTCGCCGAGTTTTTTGCTGGTTCTTCTCGGTAAGAACGACCTTCCGGACTTGTGGTAGCTTCATTAAATCTAATTGATCCTTGACGATTCAATGGTGCTCGCCAAAGCTTACTTAAATAAAGATTATTTTGTTTTAATATAAAAGATAATCATTTTTCTTATAAGTATTTTTTATTCTTTTGATTAGCATAACCTCATTTTTCTTGGTATAGCCGTTCTTATTTATAAAGCAAAATATCATTCAACACCAAGTCATTGACTCATTTTTAAGACAACTCCATAGAATTTTTTTTTTAACCATTTTTAGCAATATTCACTTTTATTTATAACATAAGTAAAGAATTTTATTCTAAATCCGAGCACAAGGACACGATCCCGCTTCTGTTACGACTAAATCCCCGCTCAATGCAATTGCTTCAATCTCAACTGCCGCTCCTAAGGGAAGTTTGCTCTCCTGATAGGTTGCACGCGCCGGACTGTCTTTAGGAAAGTCTGAAACAAGTTATTTGCATAAAGAAAATTAACCGAGAAATACCGGCTGTTGATAAAAGTAGACCTTGCGTGCCGGCGTATGTTATATGATTTCATTAAAAATGAAGAAAATTTGCACAGGATTATTTTCAGATATTTCTGTACATTTTGTTCTTTAAATTAAATTTAAAGTCTTTATACTATTATCTTTAAAGATAGAATAGATAGAAAGATAGATGAAAACTCCCAGGCAGCTTCACTTTTCCGAAATTTTAAAAATTATCGTTATATTTCAACAAATTATAAACTAATCTCCGTGAATCTGTCTACTGCTGAACTTGAAAATCAGATTAGCAGTTTTGAGTTTATCGCAAACAGACGAGCGACAGAAGGGACTTTTTTTTGTACAATATGTAAGGTTTATCTATATTCTCCTACAAAGTCAATATAGACTTTTATTTACGACGGTAACGATATCATTTTCTTAAATTCGTTCCTATGCAAACATTACGTAATAATTAGAGTTATTTTAAAATATAACGTTAACATAAAGTCGCTGGGCCAACTATTAAATAAAAAAATATTTTACAACCTTTTTGAATTTAGACTATCGTGAATGATATTCATGGTTAATGTATAGAAACCGGCTATACTCACATCATCAGGCTTGAAACACGGACAAGCCTGTGGAGTTATTCATTAGTAGCCGTTATTCATTTTCTTCTTCTCTTTATGCGGCGTTATCGCGTCGGTAATGATTTCAATTCCGTATAGGTATCATATAAACTATTTTACTATCATAATTCACAAGCGAAATCGCTGTGGGACTTTATGGCATAATAGTTGTTTTATGTAGCAACCATCTACCGATCGCCAAAACTCTCTTGCGTATCAAATTTTGTTGCCATTTATACAGAAAGCAGAAATTAAAAACCAATGAAATGAAATAGAAATGCAACTCACATTGGGCGTAAACTTTATTTACAACTTGGAAATCATCCATATTGACCAGCAAGATGGTTGTTTTCACTACAGCCTCCAGAGAAGAGCCACCTGCTTCCAAAACGTGTTTCAAATTGTCAAGAACTTGTATCGCCTGTACCTCTGCACCACCGCACACTAACTGTGCTTGAGCGTCCAACCCTATTATTCCCGACACATACAGTGTCTTGTCTACCAGAATAGCTTGGCTATGAACAATGAAAAAATATGAAGCACAATATGCACACAATTTTTAGTCTTGTTGGCATCATAAACGTAAAATATATAACTATGAATGGCTTAAAAGCAAGGATAAAATCGTTAATTTCGGAGGTATAGGAATTCTTCTTTTAACAGAAGTTTAAAGTGGCTACTTAACTCTAAACTTGATCGTTGTCAACAGTTTTTGTAAAGTTTTATACAATAATTAACTGTTTAAAGAATCTAGAACACGGCAACACAAAGGGCATGTTGCAATATAATATTTAATTTCATATAATTTCCTATACAGTCAGTTCAGTGGTTTATCAAGTCGGTATATAAAGAACAGATAAAAATATAGTGTCAAAAGGATTATTATACGTATTTGTTATGTGAATACATATTTATTCTAGTTTTTGTACGTTTAAAACTTACCTGTATGGTCCAACAGGTTTATAGATGTGCGGTGAAGTGACAATGGTTTTTGTCACTTTGTTCCCGGACTTGGTATTTGTTTTAGACATGTTGGTTTTAGACAAGACGTTTGCTTGTTGCACGTGTTACGTCTACTCAGCGATTGCCGCTTTCCCAGACTTCACTCGACACCGGAGGTGTAGTGTTCCACGCCTGGGAAAGAAACTTCGCGTCACCTCGCCTTTCCCTACCTAACTTCGGTGGGATCGGACGCCGTTAGTATTTAAGATTTTAGCATAGTACATAGGATAAGAAACATTATAATTAATTACTTGTAAATAAATAGATTTATTTGGATAGTGAGTTTTGTGTACCCAACAGTCGCCACCCATAATATAATTGGCGCAGTCTGGGTGCGGTACTTAACATCGAAACAGTATTTGTGGAAAAAATACGTCGCTTCGTGTTTGGTGCCGAAATAAGAACCTACGGAGGCTGACTGTTGGAGAAACCCACGTACGGATCTCGTTCGTCCAAAAATCGATGAATACGCCGATCGTGATGTTTTTGTAAGTACACTACTCTGATAGTTTAGACACTATTCCTATGAATCCTATCCTAATTAAATATATAAAAAAATAATATAAAAATAATTAAAAAAACTAAATTGCTAATTTAAGTAGAATAAGGAATAGGAATATAAGCGATCGCAAACTTGCATTGGGCAAATTGATGCGAATCGAAATTCTAGTTTAGATATAGATAATAAATAGTATAGAATTAAATATGACCGCTCCTTCTCAGCCCACTTTAAACATGGAACAAATATTAAGATTTATAAAATTGTTCGAATCATATGTTAGCATTCAAAATAAATTCTCTTATCTCGAACCGCAACGTAAACAGAGAGTCCGAGATGCAATATGAGCCGAATAAAGACGTGTACATACGTATTCCGCTTATTATAAGACAAAAACTTGCACCTCAGGCCATTCAGGATTAAGTAATTAGTAACCAACCAATTCATATTACACATCTAACTTTCGCGGACTTGTTGCAAAATCACATTTCAAACGAAAAAAAAAATTGTTTTAGGTACTTTCATTTCCTTTTAGGTTTATAACATATATATAACAATAATATATTTTTTATTTCCTTTATTTTCATAAATAAACAGAAATTACACAGAGCTCTTACTTTATTCGAAAAATACGACTTCTAAAGATATAGAGCGATTAAAATACTTCACTTTGCTTGGGCAAATTTTCGCCATGTTGACCGAAAAATGCGCAAGACCTTCAGAGTGAAATTATTAGTATTGAAGACATATTAGCTTATTATTTTTACTACTTAGTTATTTTAGACTCCAAAATTTTCATAATTATTAAATTACCTGTAGATACTATTTACAACAACCTAGTACCTTTTCCGACTTCTTCCTGTTCCTAATAAAGAAATTATTGTAATATTGCCTCCTTCCCCGTATATAGTTACTAACTTGAAAGAGTATGTGCACATGGAAGCTGAATGCTCGAAGTTTAGTTATATTTTCGAAAACAAGCTGAAGATGATTATACTCGAACAAAATTTTACTGTATCAACAAATTAAAACTTATACAGAAGATCGATCATTATTGCACATTCTCGTCTGGCCAACATTATATTCCATTTTGAACTCGAAATCTCACTAAAGTGCAGCTCACTTGCAAATTGCAACGATATCATATGTTGCAAGGCAGCTATCTCGTGACAATACCACAATGCGACAGTAGCTGCCATCAGTGAAGAAGAACACCATACCGCAACATTTGGTGTTAACATTACTGCCACCAAATAGTTACTTTTCTGGAAGGGGAGGTGTTACGTCTACTCAGCGATTGCCGCTTTCCCAGACTTCACTCGACACCGGAGGTGTAGTGTTCCACGCCTGGGAAAGAAACTTCGCGTCACCTCGCCTTTCCCTACCTAACTTCGGTGGGATCGGACGCCGTTAGTATTTAAGATTTTAGCATAGTACATAGGATAAGAAACATTATAATTAATTACTTGTAAATAAATAGATTTATTTGGATAGTGAGTTTTGTGTACCCAACAGTCGCCACCCATAATATAATTCACGCTCACTATCGGTATTGAACTCATTGTAACGCTTACTACGTTATCATGGGTTAAAAGACCACACTTAATTCTTTTACAACTGATAAGTGATCTGAGCACTCTTATACCAACCTTTTTTACGTTTACATCTGTTTGATTTGATTAAAATATTACATTCTCAGGATTAAATACAAGCCGAACAGCTAAAGATGATTTAACGTTTAGCAATATTTTTTCATTCCGTACACTGTAATCTTTGTATTAGGTAGTTTACTTATTATTATCTATAATTACGATAGAAATTCTACTGTCATCATTTGTTACGAAGGTTCCATTTCGTAAGAATTTACATTTCGCCCACATTCAAAATAAATCACATAAATAAAAATATATGGCTAAAAGAACCATTACCAATTATAGTTTATGTCAAGATGTGCGTTCATAACTTTGTTACTATAAAGAAATACAATAATTCTATTTTTTTAGTAGAACGATGTTAAAATGCCTACAAAAGACAATCTTATCTTTATATATACTGCAGAGTCGTCTATATTCTTAGTAATCATATTTAGCCTATGGAAAATCTTCTGTGTTAAAAAGTTTTGTTAGACGATCAATTTAATTTCTTCAAGTCACAATATTTTAAGAATACTGAAACTTGGTTTTTGTTTAACTGTTTTATTGAAATAAATAACACACCACCAGAGTAACATACGTTAAAATACTCCACTTATTGACTGTATTTCCTGTATTATCTTGTTCGCGAAAGAAAAGCGGGATTTTTTGTATACCATATGTTGGCCCGATATATAAGGTTCGCTTGCAGCATGTCATTAAAATTAAACCATCAGTTTAGTCATGAGAGCTTTACATGCATAGTGACCGATTTTTACATATGTAATATAAGTATAGAAGTATGGTATAAACGTAGCGCCGGTAAACCTCCTACGAGTTGAACTGATGACTCGAAAATGTTGCTGGGCGCCACTGCATCCATGCGGCACAAGATCGTGTGGTGTGGAGATCCTGTAACTACTAACGAGACCTATGTCCAGTAAGCTTGGGCATGATTGCGATTTGAGAATCATATTCGTACCATGATATGATCAAAGGTGACCACGGTGATCGTGCTGCTGTTGCGATTGCTATTGTGTACAAAAACAAATTTAGGCCTTATATACGTATGCAATGTATAGGATATAAAGGCTACATTTGTTAGTATAAGCAATAATCTAGTCCAGTAATCGCTGAATCGCTAAAAGCGTAAATAACAAATAGCAAAAAAAGGCTATCGGCTATTATGTTATTCAGCTATCACTGGACAAAGTTATCGTTATTACAAACAAACGTTATTCTAAAATCATATTCAATACGGTCTTTATTTCTAGGTTAAACTTTCAGTTAGAATAACGTAAAAGTGTCACATCATCCCGAAATATCAACCACATTGAATCAGATATAAGAATTAGGTTTGACTGTGTAACAATAATTTTGTCCAATTCTAGGTAATACATTCACTTGGAATATTGTAAAAGTGCAACATAACCTCGATACATAAGATATAATGACAACATTTCTTTGTAATATTATTTTACTTTTTATGGAGTATCCATAATTTTGTATACCAATAGCAGTTATCTAAAATTCAATAGCAGATGATGCTATATGATAAGTGAATATCATATCATGATCACTAAGTGATTGGTGATTCTGTTCATCCCTAATGTCCAGCCCTGGACGTCTATCGGTCGAAAGAGAGAGAGATAGAGGTATGAATAGCTAGCTGATCGTTACTTTTCGTGCGCATGCAATGTCTTAATTGCAGCCATTGGAAATCAGCCTTAGGATTAACACCTTAGCTTAGAGCTACCTTAAAAGTTCTTTTTATATTTATAGTTTTTTTCGTGTTTGTTTCATTTGATTTCATTATTGCTCCTTTCGACAAAGCTGACTAAACTCAGAAGTCACCTTTTTATACAAATGCAATAATGAAATATTCTAAATAAACTTAAGTTTTTTTTGAATATTTAATACTTATGTATTAAATATTCAATAAAAACTCTTGCTAGCTTAAGTCATGTTCAGTTTTAAAAATAGAGAAAGAAATATATTGGATACTGTAATCTAAAATGTTATTAAAAAAGACACATCAACGAAGATGGATTGATAAAACTTTCAATGCCTTGTGCATGATTTAATATATCCCTTTTTTTTGTTTCGTTTCCAAAATTTTTTTCATGAATATGTAAAAGATAAATTTTTGCCTGTGAATAATAATAAAAATGAATGAAGTTGAATGTAAAAATCTACACAATTTAAATATATAATAATGATGATCAGGGACTTAAACCAAAAAATACCAAAGCTCCATACGAATTAAAAATACTCCTTATTTTTATATTTATTATTATATAAGGTAATTATATATATATATGTATATTGTTATTGGCGCCAGCATTATTTCTCAAGTTCATTTATTCCAAATCAAAAATAAAATTTATATTGCCAATACTATAATCATTTCCAAACTATAATATCAATAAAACAATTTTTGTAACCATGGGCTTAACCTATAGTGCAGGGTGTGCACTGTGCAATGCACACGGGCGTCGCCGTCTCAGGAAGCGCCGCGGCGGTCCCTGAGACAGCTTCTCATGCGCACAGGCGTAAAAAATACGACGCGTTAAAATTCCGCAATGGCGTTATAAGAAGTTTCGTATGGTATATTAAACTTAACGCCCTACGCTCTAACGCCTAAAATGGAACACTGCGCGATAAAAATACGTCGCGTTTTAAATGTGAACAGGATACCTGGATACCCATTTATTTCATTTCGACGAATTTTTAACGCACGGTAAGAATCTGCCTTGCGAACGAGGGCTCATGGTGCAACAATGATATGCCAGAAGCGGCCAGTCAACGTGGCAGTTATCAATCGCGAACACCCTATGGGCGAACATTTCGAACGTTTTGTTTCAACTCGAAATAAACCTTACTTCACTTATTTAAACTTTAGAGGCGGCCAGACATAATTAAATTTTATGCTCGCGCGAGGCTGCATTGCTATCTAAAGCACGTGCCGACGTCCGCACGCGTTTGATCAACAAGCCGACAATCATTGCGAATTCGGATTTATTACAATGCAATGTTATAATTTTCAATTGCAATTGACACAGGTGGCATATTTTCAAAACAATATTTTGTAATTCGCCTTTTGTTTTAGTCTAATTGATATAAAAGGATTAGGTGATCAGCTTCAGCTATACACGACGATACTTCTGCGCTCGCCCACTCTCTCCGTGACGCTGTGAAGGCCATTAGGGCTGAAGAAACCTCAACAAAAGTGGTGGAGGTTTGTGCATGTGTTTTTACGAATACTGCATGTAACGGGTATGAAAAAAAAGGATAGTCCACTTTACATTTAGCACTATATATATTTTCTCTTTACTGTGTCGCGGATTATAGCAAAATAATTTTATTATTACTTTTGTATTATGGATCTCCGAGTGAATAACAGTGAGTGTTATTCTGCTGTCATAAGAAAAAAGCTTGTAACTAATACCATGCTGTAAGCTATACCTACTTGTAAAATAGCTTGTTGGAATATGAAAAAACATTCTTGTTACTACAGTAAAGTTGATAGCTAAAGCCGCGGGGGGAAGGCGGTCAGGCCTAGGAGCGCCAGGGTTTTATTGCACATGGGCGCTACACGAGTTAGAGCATCTCTCCTACCTGTTTGTGATTCTTAAAATATCTAGACAATTTAGTAACACTTTTTGATCTTAGGTCTTAATAGGTTACCACCTAATCTTGGACTTCAACCACTACTTTACTACTTACATAATCTGCTATATAAAAATTGTGTTCAAATGTGTCAATTTACAATAACAAGTTTACAATTAAGTAAAATCAACCTTCACTTCATGTTTGGGGTGCCCATGTAATATTAGATGGCAGATAGCAGATAAGGATATCAAGTAAATACACCCTTAGGAGGAATAATCACCAGTCTGATAGTCATAGATAGACATTCTCTAATTTATAAAATACAGCTACAGACATTTAAAGTATATGCAAATTTATTTATGTTTAAAATTTGTTGTTTTTTTATTCTATCTATACATAAGTATAATTATTTATAATAATAATATTGGTATATGAATGTTTTAATAAAACATTTTAAGTAACTCTGTCATAATTTTAAACAACAGTATAAAAATAATTAATAAAACTCATTTCGCTTCAAATTATTTATTGCTTTTAACTAATATTCTAGTTATTAAATCTGATCTATATTATAAATATATTATTCACAATTACCATGGTCTAATTTTACTCTGGCTAGCGTGGGTCAGTATCCAAGTATTATGTGGCTTTGGTTTTCTTGCCATTTGTTTATGTCTAGGATGCTCAGGACATATTATATAAAGTCTTTCATCTCTCGTTACAAAGTAGCAAGATTTACAACGTCTTCGCACCTTACCTTTTACTTTAAAGCCAGAAATTGGATTTAGTATTGGTGTGTATACTGGTAACAGTTTATCTTTTATCCCATTTCGAAATAAACTGAAATTTACTGTAATTCTGTTTAAGCTTGTAGAAATATTTGTTCCTAGAAACAACTTAGTAGCCCCGATAATTCTCTGCATAGTCTGAAAAGTTAGATAGACTACTTATTAGCATTTGAGAGTTATAAAATTTAAACTAAAATATTTGTGACATCTGTTGGTCGTCACTCATAACAATTCTGTCTAGCTTTACCAAAAAAAATCTATGTTTTGAATACAGACCAACTTTGAACCAGATAAATTGAACGATAAATTGGTTTTAAATAATAATAATATTCGTTTTTTAACTAATAATATAGTAGATCATTTTTCCTTTGAAATAGATAGAAAAAAGGTTATTTTTATAAAGAGTTACAACAAAGCTTTAAATAACTTACTTATACACTTGTGAAAACTCTACTAATAAGACTCGTGAGAAGTTTAACTAAACTAATTCGCCAAAAAATATTTTTTACATTAATTACATTTACACTCATAAACCCATATCATATAATTATTTATCCATGGTTTCAGAATACATACACCTTTTAAGATACTTATTTATAATATCTCTATGACTTATAACGACTCTGTGGTTGATATTCTAGCCACAGATAATACTTGCATCATAGATTAACTTGCACGCTCTAGAATGGTGTGTTCTATGGTAGTGTGTAGCTCAAACCATAGATTAGCTTAAATATTCAGGCAATTACCCCTCGTACGCACGGCCGTAAAAATTACGTCGCGTTAAAATTCAGCGTACGCCCCTTAAGCACGGGCGTAAAAATTACGTCACATTGAAATTCAGCGTAGGCGTAGTGGGTAGTGACCCTGCATTCATCTCCGCGGGTCGCGGGCTCGATTCCCGCCGAGAGCCAACATTTTCTATAAAACTTAAATTTGTTGATTCGTCGAGCCTGGGTGTATTTAAGTATGTATTTAAAATTACATATTAGTATATTTACCAGTTTTATTCACCCATAACACAAGTATTAAGTTACTTATTTTGAGGATGTACGACTGTGTGTGTAAGTGTTCTTTATATTTATTTATATTATCATATATTTCTTTATATGTTTATTTTTTTTACCAATAAGCTTATTTTCTTTTTTTTCAATTTACAGTTTAACCACTGTTTGTCATTTTTAACTCATGCTGAGTTAGCCTATAAGTGAGATATACGGGTACTACTAAGATAATTGTGTCTATACATTATTATTATTATTTTTTTAAAACAGCCTGTTACTATGCCCACTGCTGGGCTAAGGCCTCCTCTCTCCGTTTTTGGAGAGAAGGATTGGAGCTAAGACCTACCACGCTGCTCCAATGCGGATTGGTAGGTTACACATATCCCTAGAATTCTCTAGAGATATGCAGGTTTCCTCACGATGTTTTCCTTCACCGAAAAGCGTGTGATAAATTGCAATTATCAATTAGACACATAAGTTTTAATAGAAAAACCCATTGGTGTCTGCCCGGGTTTGAACCTATGTCGTCTCTAGAGAGTCGCACGGTCTCACCGCTAGGCTATCACAGCTTTGTATACATTATATTGTAAACTATATATTGCGTTGACTTCCTATTCAAAAAAATAAATGTAATAATATAAGATAAATAAAATAGAATAAGATCATTTGATAATTTTATGGAAATATTGGTCCCAGGATAACACATTTCAAGCCACTGATATGCGTTCAGCAAAAATAAAATGTAGGACTGACTTTAGTCCTAAAGTAAGGACAATAATAACGAAATTACTGAATGATCGTGCTTTGCTCTACTGGGACCGATCCATTATTACTGACAGGTATATTGTTGCCATTAAACCTGATATAGTTTTAGTGGATCGGTCAGCGCGTCGGGCAATTATTGTTGATATCACTGTCCCGCCACGCCTCAGCTACTATCATGAATAATGCTGACCAATCTGCGTCTATGACTGGAATAGCAATCGTGCAGCATGTCAACTCGCAAAATCGATCGAAAATCATGAATTCAATTACATTCTTGTATTTAATTTCTAAGCATTGGAGGGTAATAATATAATTATTTTTCTATAATCCTCGATAATATTTTTCCACGATTTATCGCGGATTATGGCCAAATAATTTTATTACTTTTATATTATGGATCTCCACAAATTCACGCCTAATTCTGTAAATCATTGGAGAGTAAACTCTATAACAGGATTGAATCATTTTAATGAAACAACATTTATAAAACTATTTAACAGTATATTTAACATTAGTATCATTCTCTTTGCTTAATTTATTATTCAAGGAATTAAAAAAATATTTAATTTTTATTAACAATTTTTTTTTTTGGATAAAATGTACAAGTACATTTAAAAATAATCTCATTTTAATAATGCATGCATATAACTTTGAG
The DNA here is from genome assembly GCA_947086505.1 of Morpho deidamia. NCBI lineage: Eukaryota > Metazoa > Arthropoda > Insecta > Lepidoptera > Nymphalidae > Morpho > Morpho deidamia. The sequence goes on from CAMTZC010000027.1 coordinate 9,757,835, forward strand.
ATAAAGACATTCTCAAATTCAGTACTTTGGAAAGACTCAGTTGATTAGTAAATGCAAACTTCCTTATTTATGGTTTTCAAACAAAAAAAACTGTAGCAATGGCAATGGTAGCTTATTAACCGAGCTTCATTTATCGTTTTATCTTATTAATGCCTTTCTTTACGCCTTCTATAATAACATATCCATTCCATCCATTCTATTACACTGCTTTGATATTTCACATTTCTTATTAAGAGACCGGAATACCCAAAAACTGGTAGTATTTAAAAATAACCTTCTTGGTAGCATCATGCAATGAGCGCAATGTCGAAATAATGTATGGGCAACGTTTGGTTACAGGACCCCATAGCTATATGTAGATCGCGACATAAACATCATTAACTTGCATCATTAATCTCAACGCCTCTTCTAATTAGTAAATTTAACTTCCAATTTAAAATCCATTGGCAACATGACTCTATAAGTTATTTAAGTTCTTCATATATCCTCTGCCGAATCTTGTAAGCCAACATCATCAGTATTTGTTGAAAGCATTTCTCGTTGCAGGTCAATCTGACTAAAATGAATAAATATTTTTGTTACGATATAACAAAATAATAATATTAATAGTTTTTAAAGTAGGTTTCAAATATACCTATATATAAATATTTATAGTTCACTTAGTTGTCGAGGGTTGGTACGATATTTTAATGTCTTTCCAAGTTATAATTTTCAATATTGAAGAAATAATAATTTTTTTAAAATAAGATTATAATGTTGTTAAGCCAGAAGCCCAAAAATAAAATAACTAACCATATTATTATTAAACAGCATATTATTATAAAATAACTAACCATATTAGTATTATTACCTATATTAAACTAACCGATATAAAAACTTTGTTTTAGAATCATGTCTTTTTACCTAACATAATAGATAATTACCTCAAGCTATCACTGAGATCTTCAATCATATGGACAGACTGAACAGATATTGTAGTAATATCTGGAGTGATATTAGTATCAACACTTGATAATACTGTTATATCACTTCTATTGTCTCTGTTAGCAATATTTTCTAAATCCTCTGTTTGTTGTGTATTTATACTTTTGATGCCAGCAATGCCTGTCAAATTAATGCCATTAATGAATTCAACACATATAAAAATCAAATACTAAGTTTGTATATGCCAGATTGCTGAGCTAGTTTAAATTGCTCCGCTACTTAGTTACGCCTTACAGGTATAAGCTGTAACTCAGCTAGATATCTCACATAGGAATACGAGAAATTAATTTAAAATTAATAAAAAAAAAATTATATAAAAAAAGTAATATAAAATCTTTACCTTTAGAAGGCAAGGAAGGTACATCTCTTTTTACTTTTCGACGTTTTGTAGGATCACTGCGGCGAAATTGTACCATATTTTGAAAATCCACACAATATAAAGTGCCAGCTAACAGCAGTAAGCATTCTGATTCAGTTGAATTGTAAGCATTTTCAAGATCAATATTACTTCGCTCATCATACTTCCACCAACCTGATAAGAAAATTTTTATAACATTTTGTATTTATTCTTTTGGATAGCAAAAATTACATATTATTGAATTCTATTTAAATAGTTCACTTTGTTATTTATTTTGGAAGTACAACTCATTTTCAAGATCACACACTCACACTCATTATACACTGTCCATTATATTAACCATCTTTTGACAGATTGACGATTTACATATTTAGTGATGTCCTAAAGATTCTCGTATGCGATACCATTCCGATTATAGTACCTACTATCATTAATCGAATTACGTACCTAAGTAATTCGATTAATGATAACCTACGTAAACTAATAACAGATATAGAAATCAACATTTTGATTTAATATTGCCTTAGTTTTTTGAAAATAAATGTTAATCCGTGTGTATTTATTATAATCATAAAAAATATATTATACATCAACTGGCAACATCAACAGACCTTCCGCTCGGCCGCCATTTTGACGTGATCTGTCACTCTCAACGAAACGCCCGTGATAGTCACACGCATTTACGTTCGCTGAGTGTTCTCTCGCATCTGTTACACCTTGAGTTAAGTAGCTTTATTCCTCGGAAAAACTTTTGTGAAACTTATATTAATTGATCGTGAAAATGCCGAAAGGACGTGTGTTGAAAGCATAATCGAGACAGTTAGTGTTAAAACTTCATGAGTATTTTGAGCAAGAAAATCAAAATGGCGGACCTCTTATACCTATCACGCAAGTCCGAAACCGTGTTGCAGCCGCGTTGGGGATCAGTCTATCAACTGTGACTAAAATCACTACTGATGCCTACGGCAGGAGCGGCTTGGAGCAAAACAAACCATCTACACCAAAAAGAAAGTGCCGGGCTCATAAGGTGACAGCTGTTGATGACTTTGACGCTGACGCTATTCGTCGTCATGTATATGATTACTACTTGAGAAAAGAAATTCCAACTTTGAGAAAACTTATTGTTTCTTTGAAAAGAAGTGGTCTATTTCATGGTGAAAAATCTTCTTTGGTCAAAGTTTTGAACACAATTGGCTTTTCATATAAAAAGTTAAATAAAAGAAAATTATTAATGGAACGCACAGATATAGCTATAGCACGTTGTGATTTTTTAAGAGAGGCAAAGAAAATACAAGATTGGGCAAATATTGTTTTCACGGATGAAACATGGCTCAACGCTAACCACACACTATCTCGTTTCTGGACTGATGATACTGCTGATTCCACTTCCTCAGTACCAATGGGAAAAGGTGAGCGCCTAATCATTTGCCATGCAGGTACAGCAAAAGGATTTGTACAAGACGCACTGTTGGCATTTAAATCGAAGAAATCAAATGACTACCACGAAGAGATGAATGCAAATGTGTATGAAGAGTGGTTCAAAAAAATGCTCATTTCATTGGAAGAACCATCAATAATTTTTATTGATAATGCGCCCTACCACTCCCGTCAAATTGACAAAATGCCAACACAGGCTAATAAAAAGCATGAAATAATTAATTGGCTTCGGGACAATGGAGAAAATGTGGACGACTCAATGTTAAAAGTTGAATTAATAAAAATATTAAAAACCAAAAAGAGAGCAAAACGCTATGTAATCAATGAAATGGCAGCAGAATATGGCCATACTGTTCTTCGGATTCCTCCATACCACTGCCAGTACAACGCAATAGAACTTATATGGGCACAAGTAAAAGGGCATGCTGCGAGATGCAATACAAGCCCCCCATTCACAGCGAATAAAATGTTGCAATTGCTAAAAAATGCTTGCACCCACGTAACGGCCGAGAACTGGGCAAGTGTGGTGGAAAGAACTAAAAGAGTAATATTCTCTGATTGGGAACGTGATATTGCGTTTGATAATATATTATCTACACAAGAGCTAATAATGACTGCTACTGAAGACTCCTCATCGGAGGAGTCTAGTGTTGATTATCATTCCGACGACTCGTGCTAATAAAATAAATTAAAATATCCTGATTGTTTTATTTGTATTCATGTATTAACTAAGAAGAAAGTAAAACTTTATATAATGTTATTAAATGTCTTTTAATACTCGTAACATCGATTTCTACCGATTATTTTTAATCTGTGGCATAATCGTAGTAACCATTATGTGTGACATCACTAAGTGGGCGGTACCCATCCATAAAGTACAAATATTATTTGTATGATATTTGTACGTAAGCAATACAAAACTTAATGAGCGTGAGCTGTCAAAAGACTGATAATATGATGGACGCAGTATAACAACTTTCCTAATTGCCATTGTCAACTTTATATGACAACATCCAGGCCAACATTCACAATATAAATATCGATGAAATATTTAATAAGTTTAGTTGAAAGTTGAAGTAGAATATTTCAAACATTCCAAGTTACAAATTGACAATAATATTTCTAGAGATACACAAATCATACCATTCCGTCCTTCATAATACCAATGATATTTTTCACTTTCAGGTGCTAAAATTTCTTCAGCCATCAGATTTTCCAATAATACTGGATGATCAAAGTAATCTGATGGTATTTGTGAACGACATATAGCACATTTTTTGCTCAGTATTGCAATTCCCTGAAAAAGTTAATAATTTGTTTATTTTAATTTCATAAAAAAAGGATATCTCAAATTATATTGGTGTACAGCTTACTGTAAAATTTTAAATCCCCTACTTTGTAAGGTATTTAAAATTTTGACAAACATTGTGTTAATGCATTCTTCTCCAAATTTATTGTAGATAACCTAATTTCTAAATTTACTTCATAACAAACAAACATTTTAAGTTTGACAATTAAGCCTTCAGTACAAAATGATTTTATTTATATATTTTTATTATTGTTAATCAGTATCTGTTGAGGTTCATTACTATCTCACCTTTACACAAAGAAAGCAGAAAATATGACTGCATGGCAACTGAGTAGGATGATGAAATTTTTGTAAACAGATAGCACAGTCTGTAATAAAAATAAATTTTTTAATGTCTGTAACTACAAATGAAAGCTTCAATTGTTAACCGTAATTAGTATACAAGCCAATCTTCTAAACTAAAGTCAAATATACAAACATCATAAAGATCTATTTTTCAAAAGGGGTATGTTATTAAGCACTTCATATTAATAAAGACAGTTTTTACTGTCTTAAATGTGTTTGCATTTTAAGTTATGCAGGTTCTATTATTAAAATAGATACATATAAAACATCAGGCCAGTTGAAACTTACTTTTATGAAAGTTAACTATTACTTATTACATGATAAAATCCTGCATAGAAAGAATATGACATACATGTGATATATTATAAAAAAAACAAACCAATATCTAATTGCAACATCGTTTTTTTTCATGTTGGTCACTGGAAAAGGTATGCAAAATGTTCTACACAAAGTGTTAAAATGTACGACTAAATTCGATTCTTCTGCATTGATATATAGGCTAGTCACTAGAGTAATCAAAATAATGACTGTAACCCTCAACATGCAGATATAATAGACATAAGCTTATGACATAAGTTATTCTTGGTTATTCAGAATTTATATATGGTACCTTGGTCATCTCTGTCCATGCTTTTATTTAATAGTTGAACAAGAAAAATTTACATTGGGTAATGCTATTTTCAAAAGAATTGTGAAAACGTTCCAATTTTTCATTGACATTTATTGACGTTTGAATTTTGATTGATGAATATTGAATCGTATTATCTTAATATCTATGGATGAATCTACAGATCATAGGCTACTAACTAATAATGAATATGACTGTACCCTAGTAAAAGAAGGATCTTGTAACCAGAATCAGAAGAATCTAAATAATGTTTAATGGGCCACTACTACACCTGAAATATTTTCTTGCCGTGGAGGGACTTCAGAATTATATACGTATTTTATTTAAATATAAAGTTAAAGTAGAAAGAACTACCTATCTATGAAAAAATCCAGGGATATGTTAAACTTTCCAATCAGCATTGGGCCAGGATGGTTGGCCTAAGGTTCAGATCTTCTCTCCACAATCTAAAAAGGACATAATAATTTATTATCAAAAATGGAATTTCATTCGCAAAGGTAGTAAAATAAATTTACTCGACTCATACGTTGTCTATGAATTTTGTCTTTGTAATCTCGCTAAAATTGAAAAATTAAGGTGTGCCTACTGCCTTGATGTAGATTTCCCGTAAAAATTTAAAAAGGGATGATTGAAACTTTTTGTTCAAAAATTTTACTTTGATCCGATGATTTTAAAATTTTTGAAATCATGTATTATATTATATATTATGAAACTTTAACAAGCGGACCTGGCCACACTATGCTGTTTTTTTTCTATTTACCGTATGTTAGTTTTAACGGGTTCGATTCCCGCCGAGGGTCAACATTTTCTATAACCCATTTGTTGGTTCTTCAAGCCTTGGTGTATATTTGTATTTAAAAGTATATATGTATATATTTACCAGTTGTCTGTCACCCATAACGCAAATATTAAGTTACTTTGGGGACGGACGACCGTGTGTGTAAGTGTCCCATATATCTATTTATTTATTGGTAGTGTTGGGGTTTTTCTGAATCAAAAAGGCTTTACAATAGCTCACTCTGACGTTTTTGAATTCCCTTAATATATTCGATTGAAAAATATATAAAACACTCACGTAAGGTGTTCATTTTTGTAATTTTATTATGCGTTCTTCGGTGATGTTAAACAAATTTAACGATACCTGCATTTTTCTAGAATATAACTCAATTCTTTTATTTGTAACCAGACAACAACAGATTGTAACAGTGAGATGGAGCGATATGTTTTTCGGGAATAGGTTTTGAACATAATCCAAAGATATTCATGAGTATGAAATGCTTAAGGTAATTGAAATACTGAGGCTGATAAGGTGTAATAGACTGAACAGTCTAAATGGATTTCCAAATACCACATTGTTGGTACTCTGAAATGATACGATATATTTCATCTTTAAGGTCTTTGTAGTGATATAAAAGAAAAATATTTTCACATTACATTGTTTTGTTACTTTAAACGGACTAAGCAACATTTGAAAGCTTGTCTTTTTCCGAAACTTTTAACATTTTTATCATCATGTTTCAACTAATTTACACAAAATTAACAACTTCAATTCAATTTTATACGTTTTCGCGAAGAGACATCCAGACAAACTCGGGGCAATTTTTGATTAGTGAGTAACTTTCCTTTCCATATTTCAAACAGAAATTTGCATATTTCTTTTTTATATACATCTATTGTTCAGTACTCATTCAGAATTTCAAGTAAAGTAGTAGATAAAATCGTTACTTTCATCTCACCTATAAATGTAGTGAACATTTATAGGTGAGATGGTTGAAATAATTTTTTATAAATTTTTGATTAGTGAGTAACTTTCCTTTCCATATTTCAAACAGAAATTTGCATTTTTCTTTTTTATATACATCTATTGTTCAGTACTCATTCAGAATTTCAAGTAAAGTAGTAGATAAAATCGTTACTTTCATCTCACCTATAAATGTAGTGAACATTTATAGGCGAGATGGTTGAAATAATTTTTTATAAATATAAAATGCTATTCCTATTATTTTGATTCTCATACATATCGTAATATACTCACTGAAAATGAAATCCAGCATTAGATTGCAAAAGAAACAGTGAATAATGAAAAAAAATGTGGTAACTATAATAGTATTGTGGTTTTTTAACTTTAAAATGTGAATTTAAACTTAATTTGGTGACCTATTAAAATAAAATATAATTCATCTTTGTCAGGCTTTCTACTAAATTTCAGTAAGAAGAGCATACAAATCTGATGAGCAGTTTCTTTGATTAGCATGCACAAATGCACAACCAAAAAATCTTAACTAGTTTCAAGATGATAACGAATTTTTCTTGAAAATATTACATTTATAAAGGTAACATCTTTAGAGTCTAATTATTTGTATGGCTAGGTACTTACATTATGCATTATGAAATTATTCACAAATACAACTAAACTAACATCTTTTATCATATGAAATATGAATTGTCCTAATGTTATGTTAGATTTCATCATTTACATATAATAATATATCATTGATATGCATAACTTTATGCATACCATTGCAAAATTATATACAGTTTGAGTAGAATAAAACATGACTTTTACTTTATTGAACATTTAATCCCCATTTTTATAAAATGAATACAAAGTAAACTGGAATGAAGTGCCAAAAAAAGATTTTATTTTCATACATTTGATAGACTTATCTAATTGAAATAAGTAAATAATTCACAATTTACTTGTCTCTTACTTTGATAAGATCATTAAGATCTAATGCTACACATATTTCCTTAGAGTCTGTACGAGGATTTCTGTCCAATATTTCTGTAATGGGATAGTAATTGTCCCGGTTGTCAACATTCCATCCGGAGTACTGGAAATTAAAAATATTAATAAATATTATAGGACAAATATTAGAAAATTAGCATATTCAATGATAAAATACTGACAACACATGTGCACTTGTGTAATATTCTTCCTTCTGATTCCATTGGTATGAATTTTTGTAATAAAGCTTTTCCATCTATTTTCCACAAATTTAATTCATCCAACTTTGAAATCACAGTGTCTCCATCCCATTTGACATCAGATTTTAACAAAACAAAGTTTCCAGACTGAAATATAATTAAAACTATTTGAATACTCATTTAAGACAAAATGAGAAACAAAATTACAAATATAGATAGTTTAATGTGCTTAGAACAGAACATTTCTAATTATTATTTAAACATTCAACATGAATATAATGTATATTCTATTAATATTTATTTTAATATACAATTTTTAGAAAAGAATAATTAACATTAAAAAAAAATTCACTATCTATCAAGTAAACTATAATATTTTGGTTAATGCATGGAAACACAAAATAATATAGAATAATAGTCTTACATGAAAATGCTTTGGTATGTCCTTTGACTGACTTGAGTCAGACTTATTCCCATCAGAACCATTTTTTTCCTCATCTGAACCTTCTTCCTCATCTAATTCACCCTCTTCGTCTTCACCTTCTTCATCTTCTTCAGCATCATCTTCACTTTCCTCAGTTGTTGAGTTTTTACGTTTCTTTTTAGAGTTATTGAAGGATGCTCTTGGTGCACGTTTCCTCCCTCCACGTGCAGGTTGTTCAACCTAAATAAACAAAATTATTGTTTGCAAATGCAGTTTTTACACCTCGCATCCTACTACAAAGGGAAATCTGTTATCACTGCAGATTCTGCACTGCATACAACGAATGACGATTATGAGCTATGTTTTTATGAGATTCATAATCCTTAGTCAGAAGTTTAAGTCGGCGGCAAATCTTGTTTACACTTTTTTTACGAAGTTGGACTTAATTCGGTATCAATAAATGATAGTGTTTCCTAAAACATATATTTATCTACCATATGACAAAACATAAACACAAGTTATAAATAGTTAATTTAATGTTGAGACCAAATTTAATGAACTAAAACAAGTTTCTACGGTGAAATTTGCGAATTACACAGTAACATAACCTGTAGTTAATACCTACAAAAATCATTGACAAAAGCACGCGCCATTTATATTTGACAAACAAACGTAATAATGTTAACAGGTACAAATTAGCTTTGTTAAAATAAGTTTATAAGAATTGATTACTGATACACAACATACCGTGTCGGCATCCGGCGTCCAATCTTCTCCTGAATCTTGAAATTCTTCGGGTTCAGCCCCAGGTTCGGAAGCGTCGGATTCATCTTCGGCTTTCTTGAGTGACTTTCTTTTGCGCATTTTGTATTATATCTTTTACGCAATTACAATTATGATAAAAACAAAGCAAAATTGAGTTTTACAATGCTACAAAATGCAAAAATAAACGAATAGAATGCTTCTACTTGTTTCTTCGTGTAGCAAAGCTAGAAGCCTTTCAGTGTTGCCAGATGGTTGCCAGGAATGGCTATTTCATCGTTACCATTATTTTAGTTAGTAATCTATGGTTACCACCAGGGCAGTTTTACTACGGGCGCCAATACAAGAGATCTTGCATCCCTCTTGCACATGCACGTTTTTATGAATGAATCGTATGAAAATAGTCTCAGCTGCATCTCGCTCCACTCCGCCATACATATTAATTACGCACTCATTCTTATTTTGACAGTGTATAATATAACAAGAAAATTTATCAATGAAAGTATGGGAGCCATTTTAAATTTTTTAAACTTCCCGTTGAAAACTTTAACTACTTTAATTTTAACAAAAATTGATAATTTTATTGTAATTTAGTTAGAAATATACTTAAAACAAATATTGCTTATTACAATTTAAATGTATAAAGTCTTATTTCACTAATATCTGTTGAGATATTTCTTAAATATGTACTAATGAAATAAAATTGTGTGTTAACACGTGGAAAAACAATACGAAGAGGATTTACTTAATTTTAATGTAAGTATTGAGTTTTAATGAATTTTGTGCATTTCTATAATAGTAAGAGCATTCTTAAAATTTATATTCTCACATTCCAAATATAATAACCTAATTCCTTGCAAGCTGAAATTGTATTTCAAAACTATTACTACAGTAAAATTTTTAACAACTGTTTGATTCAATTATCGTAATATGAAAATTGCGCGGTTTATAGCAAAATAATTTTATTATTACTGTTGTACGTTACGCACATTAATTTAGATTGACGACCTGTATTAAATATTAATATATTATGTCCTGCAATTTTATATTAAAGGGTCTAGTGGTCTTGTTGCTCTATAAACGATCAATAATGTAGCATTAAAGTCTTAAGTTAGTTTATTAGAAGCTGTTTTAAATGGTTTTAAAGGTGAATATTAGTTATTAATAATGTGAACAGAATTAAAATGGTTTTGAAAAATGGAGTTCGCTGTCATAGCATAACATGTAAAAATATTTTCAGATCCGCTTGCTCATTGGAAATCATTGTGTACCTCTTATACCTTAATTTTATAGATAGCTTAGAAACCAATACTTGTGAACTGTGTGAACATAAAGTTACATTCTTTACAGTATTTTTGATTGAAGTAACATGTAATATATTAACATGTAATTTAAAACTTATTGTCAGGTTTTTAAAAATGACACTCAGATAAAAAACGAGTAAATAGTATAATAGAGAAAGTTTATTCTGTATAAAGCAATAGAGTATATTGCTTTATATAAAACTATTGTTGGTTTGTAATTAAAAAGCCAAAGCAAATTTTAAGACTGTTTAAACAGATGTACAGAAAGTCAAATCCCAGGATTCTTGAATCAATTGCATATTCTGTAATATATAAGCAACTCAAAATAAATTTATGTAATTTTTGTCTAAATTTGATTATCACATGATCTGATTTGTGGTTTAAGATATATTTACATTTACAGTGCTGATAAACAATATAGTGCTATGTGTACTGAATGAAAGAATAATAGCAATTTAGAAAGACTGTTCAATAATACTACAAAAGAATAATTATTTTGTTTAATTAATCACTTATATATGCTACTGTTTGTACTTAACAGAATTTATTCTCAATTTTGCCAAAAATATTTTCAGAAATTTAAGACTAGACTGTATGACTAAAGGCTATAAATATATACAGTTATATTTGTGAAAAAGATGACACTCAAGCTACCTACCATCTTATCTAACAATTTCTACACATACCTGCGACAACAAGATTAAGTATGTAAGTCTTTTTTTTATTACAAATCATTCAAGTAATAACTTTAACCCTTTGACTGACAAGAAGCAGGAGGGTGTACTAATTTTTTACCTTAATTTTTAGATCATGTTATTACTATATGTATAATAATTATACTTATAATTGATATACCAATTTCTTTGTTATAAAATTCCCCATTGAATACAATAAATCATTTTATAATAACTTTTTTTGCTGGTGATGAAAACATTTGGATTTTTCAATCTGTTTTAATATGTTTCTATGGTGTTAGGCAGGGACCTCAAAGCTGATCCTCAAAGATCTTTTTTTTTATTCGACATACTAATATTATAAAATTTAATCTTAAAATAAAATATACAAAATTGTTAAAACATTTCCTTTCATAATAATATTTATTATGTGTTCATTGAATCGAATCTTAACCAATATCAGTTATATCCTATGTTTAAAGTATTTATTTATTGATAGTTTATTATTTTTTCTGTAAGAGAAAATATATTATAGACAATCTTTAATTCTTTAATAATAATAATAAAATTGAGTTATGGCTGACGGACAACTGGTAGATATACTACATATATAATTTTAAATGCATATTTAAATACAAATATATACCCAGGCTCGAAGAACCAACAAATTGTTTATAAAAGATGTTGGCCTTCGGATGGAATCGAACCCGCGACCAGCGGAACTGAAGGCGGGGTCACTACCCACTGCGCCAAAGGGCCAGTCATATATAAAGTTATTTCGATACTATCGATGTTCCATGTTTATTGAAATCTTTGTGTAATATTTTTCAGACCAACCTTGTAATTGCCAAAGAGAGTACTCAGTGGGATGACGTCCTAGGCTATGCTGATGCTTTGTGGGATGAAGCAAATGATTAGCCCAATTTTTATGACAAGATGAAGGCAAGTAAATATTAATTCAATGCCTGTATGTCTGTCTGGCTATTTCACTTTCACTTAAAATTAGGTACATCTGAAGCTGATATATATAGTGGGCCATTCGATTTGAGATATAATAAAATACTGTATAAATCAATTATTTCTCTTTTAGAGTGATATAAGTATGTGCTATAAGAACAGAGGTAAAGATATGTTAGTGATAATTATTCTAACTTTTTTTTGTCATGTGACAATGATGCTGAGTTACAGTATTTGGAAAGCTTCTTATTTAAAACCTGGTTTGCTAACAGTACATAATCAAAGATATTTAAGTTACAAAGAGACACAGATATACCTACTATTTTATTAATTTTAAAATATACTGCAGCCATTTGTAGGAAGGATCTGCCAAATACCAATTGGATGCTTTGGACTCGTTGGATCGACGTGCCAGGAACTCATAGGTGATGAGACCCTGACAAATGCCAAATTGCAGAGTCCGCAATACCGGCGCAGAGTTGCCTGTTTATCGGTTTTCTACAAGATATATTTCGGAGAGTGTGCCCAGGTACTTCATGAACTTATTTCACCTTCGCCGTTCAATCATCGCACCGCTAGGCACCAGGAGAAGTTCCACCCTTATGTCATCGACATTCCACGTAGACGCACACAACGCTTCGCTTCGTCTTTTTTGTTGCACACAGCAAGGGAATGGAATTCTCTCCTGGCATCTATCTTTCCCAATACTTACAATATGGGTACCTTTAAGGCAAGAGTGAATAGGCATCTTCTAGGTAAGCGTGCTCCATCTTAAACTGTATCATTGCTTACCATGAGGCATGATTACAGTCAAGCGCTCGCCTATTTAACAACAAAAAAATATATATATTTATAGTGTCTATATAAAACTGGCAAAGTAAGACATCTAGACATCACTTGTAGAGATTTTACCTAAATATCAGAACTCTAGACACAGTCAAGTCTGTTAGTTAAAGACCAATATAAAAATATTTTGAGGACACTATTTAAGAGCAGGAATATATTTTTAAATATAGAATCTATCTTTCTGTCTGTTATTTGTTAAAGCATCACACACAATACACAACAATTGAAGCTTATATACTAACAGATAGGGTTAAAGAGTTCAATTTTCTTTCAGGAACAGGAAAATATTATATATATTTTTAGGAGTGTTCTAATGTACACAAGCCACTCTCTATTTATTTATTAAATAAAACTCACAAAATAGACATTTATAACTCGCTGTAACATTAAGTATGCAAGCAACCCTGTTATTCTTATGAGAACAGGATAAAATGCAGATCGTAATTCTAATTATTATAAAATGTCTTATTAAAGTTCTTGGTTTATTTAAATAATACTAGATTAATAATATTGGTACAGTTTATAATAACAAATTGTATATTTAAACATTTCTATTATAATACTTTATTTCCTGTAAATTTTCTAAGATTAAGAATAATTTTCATAAAAGGAAAATTCTTAATTGTTATACGTAGTATTTATTTCTACATAAAATTGCGCAAGTTTATTATTGTTTTGCATCTACCAAAATATTGTCAATTCTATATGCCAAGATTGTCTGTAAGATTGCTTTTGCAATCACTATTTTTAGTATCATAACATTATTTAAACAATACATATGCATTACAGGATCAGTAGCTGCACAATCCTCCGCCGGGAAGTATCTACCAGCCACATGATGCAGATGAAGATATATGAAGAGCTTCAGTTGGATCACAATTATTTAGCACCAATATTAATAATAATTTGGCATAAAATACCTGTTCTGATTATAGTAGTGGACATCTAAAATTTCTCTTTGTCAGTAAATTCAAACCATTCTGAATTTTGAAGTTCAGCTGTAAAAGTCAATGCGATTTGATGCTTGAGACTCAAGAAAAAGCAAACCAATGTCTATAAAATTGTATTCATAATATTAAAATTGACAAACAATATAAAGTTTGAAGGATGTTAACTAGGAGCCCATGGATTTTTTTCTCATAATCATAGATAAGGTAGCTGACATACTAGCACTGATCGTAATTTTGTTGTTTTGTTACTTTAAAACATTATTGGTTAATAATATTAGTACCAGTAAATCTTTGTATGCTAATGTGCCGATGATAGGGATAAAATGTTAGGAATTCTCAGTGATAGGCAGAAGTTTGATAGTTACAGAACCTAATATTCCATCAGAAATATGTTCCAAATCTAATCCGTATATTTCCGGTGCGGTACATCGATATATCGCAAAAAATTATATTTTGAGACTGGTTGATTGAGATCTTTTGAAATGGGTTTATAGTTTTTGTTGCTAAGGAAAATGTATTAAAAATTGTTATAGTTTGAAACGACGGCCTAATATTGAACCATGAGTTCTTCTTGTGTTGGTGCTGAATAGAATGTGTACTTTAACATTTACACATTTTATTCCTATTCCGATAGACGTGTTTTTTAATAGTGCCACTATTGCATTCCACAAGCGATATATTTTATTGAATGAAAAATTTGAATTTTGTAAATTTTGAAATTTTTATAAGTACGCTGTTTTCTAATAAAATTGGAAGATTAAATTGCTTTAATAAAAAATAGAGAATATATTGCCAGTGACATCACATGTGTGAAATTATATTATCCATCACAGAAACTTATGTCTTTTGAACAGTATTATATATGTTTAAGAAAAGACTTATTTAGTCAACGATTTGTTTAGTCTACTTGAAAAATTATATTATTATTTTTACTAGAAGAATTTACAGATAGCTGAAAAAAGGGAATTGAAATGTAAATTTTTTATCAGAAGTAGGGTTATTTGAAATACATGAGGCAAAAGTAGCAAACTGAAATTCCTATTCTTAACATTTGTAAAGCGATATAGTTTTCTTGTTGGATAAATTTTATTATTTTTATATTCCATAAGTAGATACTTCACTTAATGTAAACAAACAAAACCATGTCATTACAATAATATAATTGACAAATGAAGAAATACAAATTGAACTGAAGTTGTCAAAATAATATCTTTAATGAATATTTATTTTATAAAATTGAATATTTGTACCTTGTATTTTATATATATTTTGCCGTATTAAAGTATAGCAAAACATAAATATATACGTATGTAACATAATATCAATATTCTATGAATTAACTCTGTGATACTGTAATACTTTATTAATATACTTGAAAATGTTTAAAATACTTTATGTTTAGGTTTTTATAAGTTGATATTAAATAATACTTATTTATTTGCTTCAAAGTTTAAAAAAAATATTGATAGCAATCACGCCATAATCAAATAGTGCGAAAATTATAACTAAGTTTATATATTGTTGTTATATATTAGATATTTGTATGGTTTAATGGTAAAATAATGTGTTTTGTGCCTACTACTACAAAGTACTTTTTTACATGTTTCCATTTAGTTAAATAAGTTATGGAGCATACTTCGTTTAAGCGTGATAATTATTTCAAATAATACTATAATTTCGTGATTTCATTCTTTCTTAACTATGTATTAATCTCAGGTGTTAATTGATTTGATTGTAAATAATATAAGTAGAGATAAGACCCGTTCATTACCATAAGTGATATGCGATTGCACATACATTCTCACTCTAATATTTATAATTTACCAAAAGCGACATCTATCGTTTCAAATATTGATCAAGTAAATTGTTTAGAGTGAATGTTTAAAATTCCTTTTTTTTTGTTAATAAGTTACAAATCCAATTTAAAGATACATGATCGCTTACGTGTCTATGTTTGAGGCCTGTGAAATCTCTGTTTGAATAACTTTTTGTCGGCTTATTCTGTTTTCTATGTACAAATTATATTTGTTTTTTTGTTATACTTTTAGCGTGTTTAGGAAAAAAAAATTTTTAGCACGTATGCTGAGTTAAATTTTTTGCATCTCTATGCGCTGTTTTTAAAACATTTTTTTAGTTCAATAATAAATTTAATAAAGAAGTTACTAAAATATTTTGTTTTATTTAAATTTAAAGATTAATATTAGTATGTAGAAGAAAACCGGTAACTGAAATAATCGGTAACAGAAAAATACGAATCGATAAAACTTTGGAATCACTAGTTACGGTTTTAGCACAACAAGAACATCACTAATTTTACTACGAATTTACGTCATTCGTTATATATATTACGCGTAGTAAATTTCCATGTGTTAGAGAGAGTCAGAGCTGAGACTATTTCCGGATTTATGAATGAAACGGGTGAGAGGCAGATACATTTCTATGAATGACTATAATTAGTACCTATAGTACGTATCCGCACCTCCCACCATCTCCCACTCTTCCTAATATTCTAACGCGCCAAAGTATGAAACATTGTCGTCTTTATTTTAGTTAGTAGTCTATGGTTACCACTTACCACTTTACCAGTAGAATGGTAATATCAATAATAGAATCTTATCTTTACCTGTGGTATGAAAAGAACTATGATTATTTAAATAATTATAGGCGCTGACTTATCAGTACTCATTATTCTTTAAAGATCGACAAAAGTGTTATAAAAGGTTCGTAAATTTATTTCAATGATTATATTTATGAGTATCGATTTATATAATTATGGCAACCTCTATACTGATTATTTTTATTTATCAACTGCCAAATTTCTTTTTTTCAAAATTCATTTTTTAATTTTCATATAAATAAGTAAATTAGACATATTGATTATCAACCAATATTTTTTACTTCTGTTGAATAAGTTGGTAAAATAGAAGTGATTAAGTTGTTGTTTATGTTTCTGAAACAATAACATAGTTTGCATTCATTCCAAATTGATAAATAGGTTAGGCTTTTACTTTCAGTCATACCTCCTTCCCTGCTTTACACGACACCTTATACCTTAGTCCGACTTCCCAGGACATTTACGGAAAGGTTTCAGAAACTAGTCAGTCTTAACGTTGTAAAAGCCCTTATATTTAACTGTGTATCACTCAATCAATAATTGCCATCATTTTTACTTACATTAACAGGTAAACAATTATTTTGGTTTGTAGCAATCAAACGTATAACGAGGAAGCCCGCTCGTTGTGTAGATTAATACCTAGTTTTAGTACCTAGTTGTCTAATCATACCGGCTACGCGCATCCGTTGTTGAATTGTGACTTACTACGCATGCGCGGAGTGCGAACGAGTTAATATAAGTTGGGAGGTCTCTACCATAGAGTTATACTTACGCCTCGTTCGCACGAGAGGATTTTATCGCGCGTAAAAATTACGTCGAATTGTAACAAATGGGTGTCCAGGTATCTGTTCAAACGACAGCGTATTTAAATCGCGACGTATTTTATCGTGCAGTGTTCTTATTACGTCTTAAACTTCTTATTGAAACTTCTTATTACGTCTATTGTGGAATTTTAACGCGACGTAATTTTTACGCTCGTGCGTACGGGGCCTTAGAGTAGGTGTGCCCAAAGACTACGGTGTGCCACAGGCAAACCTTTAAGTGAGAATGTCGTAACAATTAATAAAACCCCTATCCTTATCTATGTCTAATCACACATAAAAAATAAAGACACACAATAAGTCTCATTTGCTTTCTTTTTATTGCTGATGGACACCATAGACTACTAACTAAAATAATGAACATATTTTAAGCTGGCTCCCCTACTCTAGTGTAATAACTCTATGTTAATATATATATTCTTTGTCTAAGTTTCATCCATAGAGATCAAGTAGGTATATATTCTATTCGTAATATATAAATATTTTATATTCTGTTAAATGTATTCACGGATCAAGTAATTATCTTTGTGTATTTGTCATATCAGCTGATTGCGTCATTGCATTTTAAAACAATAAACGCAAAAACAAAAAACAAGTCGTAATAATCTGTTTGGAATTTAACTTCGTCCTTGTGCAAATTATAGTGACTAAATCCCGGAAAAATGAAATTTCAATATAAGGAGGAGCATTCTTTCGAGAAAAGAAAGACTGAAGGCGAAAAAATACGCAGAAAATATCCCGATCGTGTGCCAGTTATTGTCGAGAAGGCTCCCAAAGCTAGACTTGGAGATCTCGACAAAAAGAAATATTTGGTACCATCTGATTTAACGGTGGGCCAATTTTACTTTTTGATTCGTAAGCGAATTCATCTACGCCCAGAAGACGCGTTGTTCTTTTTTGTGAACAACGTAATTCCTCCCACTTCTGCAACAATGGGTTCTCTCTACCAAGAACATCATGACGAAGACTTTTTCTTATACATTGCGTTTTCTGACGAAAATGTTTATGGATATATATAATATTTCTTGTTAATAAATTGCACTATATAAAAACCATGTGTTAAATTTTCTATCCATATGGTTTTATTTAGTTATAAGGCTTGGGCATTATTGATGTATTATGTTTTTAAAGGTAAATAATTGAGTTTGCGTTTTAATTTCACAACTTTGTAAATGCAATTTTATTATAGTTTTAGAAAAACGTCAAGTATATGGGTGAAAGGATTCCATTTTTCATTTATTTTTTTATTTGGTTAAGAGTGTAACAATTTCTGCATTAATAAATATTTAAAAAATTCATTGTATTTTTATTCACTAATATTTTTTTATTCCTTGAAATTATAGCCATATAAGTACCATAAAAATAATTTCAAATAATATCAATTTTGTTATCGAATAAACTATAAATATCTGGTTCAAAAATTCTATATGCTTGTAGAGACTATCTGCTGAACTGTGTTCAGTGATGTGAAAACTAAGCATTTACCTCATAAAAAAGAATATAATTCCCTGTTAGCACTACATTATAATACATGTACCTACCCAATGTAAGTTGTGTTAAATTCATAAAAAAAAGGTATAGTACATAACAATAATACTTCACAGTTGCCTACTGATAGCAACATTATTTGTAAACTGCGATCATCAACCTATCTGCCAATAGCGATAACTGGTGAGAAACTTTCTAACTTTTTAAAAACTATTTATCTGATTCTTTGCTATTCTTGCTCTACCAGGTCTATTATCTACAACGTCTAAGACATCGCAGACAATAATAGCTTTATATATATTATAAATTGAAATTATGTGTAATAGGTAATATAAATTGAATTTTTTCAAAGAGTCCTTGTGTAATAAACATCCTTACTGGTAGTTAGCACTTCTATTTAAGATTTAGATACATTTATTTTAACCTAACTTAGATTTTTTATATATACCTACCTACTTTTAAATTTTTAAATATAATTATATTTTGTAATTCTATCAATCTATGTACAATAATACAAAGTATAGTAATTTTTATGGTGTTCTCGTAAATTTATTTTAGAATTTCACCAAGCTGTGCGGCGCTGTGACTCATGACCTCGAAAACGTGTATTTATATTATCATTATAATTTTCTACAGTTATTCAGGTATGTTAACCTGTATACATAAGCTGTGGCGATAAACTTAACAAAAATACATTCATGTGTTTAATGTTCTGCTTTGCACGGCCTGCAACAACAATTTTAAAGTAATTTTTTTATGCTACGCAGTTGTGAAGCAATTAATATCAAGGTTTTACGTATACATATATTTATTAGATTCTTGACTTCATAGTCTAAATACAATATAATGGATATTTTTTTTTCTGTAAATCGGTATTATGAAACAATGAAATGCGTAACAATAGGATACGTCGTACGCATGCGATTTCTACTAGGTAATCGATTACCTTTCGCTAGAATCTAGGCCACATTTTCGTGTAGAATGTATAATTTTTTCTATTATCAGTACGAATTGTATTCTTTATCCATATTCATGTCTTGAGTAAATTCGTGGGATATGTGTAGACTAGCATCGGCGCTGGAGCAGCGTGGTGAGTTTCAAGGTCAAAACTTTCTCATGTAAGAAAATTACGGGAGGCCCTTTATGCTAGTAAAGACTAGCAATGGGATGATAACAGATACTTTAGACTTCTTTATAGCAACAAAGACTTATGACCTAAGAAATGAAGTTATTATAACATATATCATCAGTATCATCGCTAGCATTGTACAAGAAAAATTGAAATTGTACCATAATGAAATTTTTATTTCATTTCATACATGTTGGATCCATGAAATCGATAGAAGTTTTTAGAAGAAATACTTAATATATGAATAAAGCAAAAAATAGTCGGACTAGATACATTTAGGCCTGAACAGGTTTCTTCTGATTTCGGGACCGACCGATTTCTCATCTGAGCTATTATAACCCGGTGCTGGCGAAATTTACCTTCGTATTCTTATGATAGTGTAGCAGTTTACATTGCCTGAGAACACTAATAATACACCGTTGTCTAAAAATTAAACTTGACTAGATCGATTTACCGATCACGAAACCCCTTATGAAAATAATTGTTTAAATGGATACATAGTGTTATAGTTTCTAAGAAATAAATGAAAGACATCGTAATTCAGTTTGTTCTTGCTATACATATTATAAAATTGCTTAATCATTACAAAGGTCATTGGCTGATAGGTTTAGGTTTAGGCATGAAGCACTTGTCTCCATTTGATTAGACCAGATAAGAAATTTCCTATGTATTTATGGAATACATTGTCAAGTTGTTTGTGAACTGTTGATTCTGTTTAATTTTTGTTTTTTAAATATTGGTCTTAATCTTTTTAAATTATTTTGTATAGTTAAAGACTAAGAACGGTATAAATTATGTATATATAAATTAAAATAAATTATAACAAAAATAAATATTGCTTATGTTACTACTTTTAGATCAGAGTCAGGAATCAATCCTTTTGGTGTGCCTCAGGGCAGTATATTAGGGCCGCTTCTTTTTCTGCTATATATTAATGATCTGCCAAATTGCACCCAACATAAATGTATAATGTATGCAGATGATGTATCAGTTGTCATACCATGTAAGAAGAATAGTGACAATTCTGGTTCAATAAATAAAACATTACATGACATCAATAAATGGCTAATTAATAACAATCTATGTTTAAGTTTAAACAAAACGAAATATATTATATTTAAAAATAGAAAAATGAGTGTTCTTAAACGCACAGTGACATGTTCCAATGAAATTATAGAGCAATTACAAACAATGACATTCTTAGGTATAACCGTTGACGAATACTGCACGTGGAGTTTTAATATTAAGAATATTTGCAATAAAATAAACAAATTCGTTTACGTGTTAAGAAGGATTTCGAAAATAACTGATTTAAAAACAGCTTTAATAGCATATCACGGATACGTAGCATCTGTAATTCGGTATTATACTATGGGGAAATGCTAGTGATAGCAATAGAGCATTTATAATCCAAAAAAAGTGCATTCGTGCTATATGCAATACTGACCCAACACAGTCCTGTAGACCATTGTTTCGGAACCTCAAAGTATTACCGCTGCCATGCATATACATCTATGAGATAGCATGCTTTGTTAAACAATATAGGACGGAATTCTTTGAAGTGTGCTCTAACATTGTTTCATTTAACACGCGATATCCCAACAAGTTACATTATCCGTTTTGTAAAACCGCTCTCAGTTCTAAAAGTTGCCATCATATGATGATTCGGATATATAATAAATTGCCGCAACCAATTAAGGATATGCCTTTGCCTTTGTTTAAAAAACAAATACATTCCTGGTTAGTCGATAAATGTTTTTACTCGGTGGAAGAGTTTCTTGAATTTAATATTCATTCAAATATATAATATAAATAAAATATTATAATCATTATGACATTACAATTAGATTGACATAAAATAATTCATAATAATAAAATAATAAAATATAATAATAAGTTAATAAAATTTGCATGTCAGATATATGACTAAACATGTTGATACTAAATGTTGCTAATATCTTGTTCCACCTGTTGTTACCATGTTTTTGGCAAATAAACTAATTTGAATTTGAATTTTATATGAAAATATTTCTAAAGAAATAGCAACTATTTAAAAAATCCAGTTAACCAATATCAAAGTACATGATTAATACTACATAACATGAAGGCAAAATAAAAAACTTGTTAAAGTTGTAAGTAACTTTATTTATAATTATACATAATGAAATTAATAATTAAAGTATGGAAATGTTTGACCTTACGGACTAAAATAATTAAAATTAAAAATGTATGTCTTAGGATTTTTTACATAAAAACAATTGGACAAAATTCTGGTGGCTTTGTTAAAATTATAATTGATCGATAATGATACAAAGGCAACAACTACGAGTCATAATCCGACGTTAAAATAGAGCTACGGCCTTTACTATTTACTTTATCTAGAGCATAATTTTTAGTGAGAATTTTGGCCCGAGATACGCTTGACGAGTTTACTGACACAAGGATAAGTAGAAGTAGGGATTTAATAGGAACTGAAGACATTGTTTTAAAAGGATGCGGTTAACTGAAAATTATATTTGCTAATACTGAAAATTGATAATGCCGAGGAAAAGGCTCTTCTGTCGTCAGTAGCGGATAGAATCGCCTTGTCTCTGCCTAATACAAAATTCGCACTTTCTATTGAGACTGAAATATTCATACGTACGTATCGTGTTCATCGTACGATGAACGATAATAAAGAAACGAATTTGCAATAACTTACAATTATAATTCGTACAAACTTGAAACGATAGCATGTTGAAACTATAACGATTTGTTGGAAATATGAATGACTAATGTTCAAAATTTGTGACAAATTGTAGGTTGGACCATTTAAAGGACAAAGTAATGGCGACAGCAGATGTATTTCGACATTTTATAGTGATATTAACGTAGGAAATCAAGCATGTAACTCAATAACTCTAAAACGCGATCAGCATACATCACTAACTAACTCCCTATTGGCATACTTTAACTTATACTATTACGTGGAAAATGTTAGGGAACGTTGCATGAAAACTTATGAAAATACAGCTTATGATGCAAGTTACAGCAGAAGGACTCAACGTTGTTCGAGTTATAGTTAATAAAGATACCGGCTATACTCACGTCTAATTTTATCGGATTAGCCCGACTAGTTTCGAACCCGTCCGGGGCACTTATTCATGAGCTCTTTACACGACGTTATCGCGGCGGCAACTGCGTGCAGCAGCTCGCTGCACGCAGTTCATGAATAAGTGCCCCGGACGGGTTCGAAACTAGTCGGGCTAATCCGATAAAATTAGACGTGAGTATAGCCGGTATCTTTATTAACTATGAATACTACTCACGATAGTTTAAATTTAAAAAGTTGTTAGAGTTATTTATTATTTAAATAAATACAACGTCAAGTTTATCTCAAGCCTAAAAATATATCTAAAAACGTTCACCACTTACCTATTCCCTTAAATTATAATATAATTAAAAGTATGTATTCGCACCATGGTAAATTATAATATAATTAAAAGTATGTATTTTAAAAAGTTACTATAAGGTATAATAATGATAATCAACATAAAATTCACATCAATTAAGCGAGAAAACAGTCTCTAATAAATTGCCTTAAAAGGCTTTTATAGCTTAGAATCTAGTATAGTTGTGCGAGCGCCGCGCAGGTCGGCCTCTGGGACGCATTCCGCGACCGCGCGGGCCACTCTCGCTATCTGTAATAATAGCTGTACAATATATTCTCTGTATTGTATTAATTAAATAAATAAATTCATAATGACTGGCACGTTGGCGTAGATAGCATTGACCCCTCGTCTCTGGGGATCGCGGGTTCGATTTTCGCCAAGGGTCAACATTTTCTAAACACAATTGGTTGGTTCTTCGAGTCTGCGTGTATTTATTAAAAATTATTTGTTTTTAATTTACCAGTTCTCCATCATAGTGATTATTTAAAATTTTAGTTAATTTATAGATTGATTTCGATAAAATAAATACATGATGTAGATGCTACTAAATTTAATTTGAATTACTTGAGACAAATATTTTCTAGTCTGCAAATTAAATGCTGATAGGGAAGGAGATATCGACTGTGATAACCGGCAATATGTCCTATCTCAATTTTAAGGCAAATCACTTTTTAACGGCATTAGGTACTACTGCCCATCATTTACCATATCAACATGTATTATTTACTAGAAAATTTGTATATAAATAAACATATTTCAAGTCAACTGGCTTTTTATTACATAAAAATTAATCCGAATTTATTAATAATCACGTTTTTTCGTCTTCCTGAAAAGTTGTCAAAAATTAGATAGGACAATTTGCCAGTTCACAGTCGATATGCGGATTGATATCGGTAAATCATTTCAAAGCTTTATATTGTGAATGCTAAATGATATCGAGTAAGTCAGTGTTTTCAGGGAAAGCAAGATCTAACGTCTAACTTATCAACTCAAGGATAACTAAGTACCGGCGGCACGCATCCAGCGATGATGTGGGGAGTGCGGGGTGTGCGGCGCGAGGGGCGAGGGCGCGGGCCGGCGGGGCGCGGCGCTCGCTTCGGCCTCGCGACCCTCCTCGGCAACCTAAACAATAACCCCATGAAAATAATCTATGTACAATTATACAAAGCTTGGGTATGATTGAGATTTGAGAATCATATTCGCACCATGGTACGATCAAAGGTGACCACGGTGATAGTGCTGCTATTGCTATAGCTATTGTATATACAAACAAATGTAGGCCTTATATGCAATGTGTAGGATATAAGGTCTACATTTGTTTGTATAAGCAATCATTTAGTCCAGTA
The DNA here is from genome assembly GCA_947086505.1 of Morpho deidamia. Lineage (NCBI taxonomy): Eukaryota > Metazoa > Arthropoda > Insecta > Lepidoptera > Nymphalidae > Morpho > Morpho deidamia. The sequence goes on from CAMTZC010000027.1 coordinate 9,782,570, forward strand.
ATCGCTGAATCGCTAAAGGCGTAAATAGCAAATAGCAAAAAATGCTATCGGCTATTATATTATTCAGCTATCACTGGATAAAGTTATTGTTATTAAAAACAAACGTAATTCTTAAATCATATTCAATTCAATATCTTAAATCAAATTCTAGGTAATACATTCACTTGGAATATCGTAAAAGTGCCACATAACCTTGATACACATGATATAATGATAACATTTCTTTGTAATATTATTTTAGTTTTTTATGGAATATCCATAATTTTGTATAGCAATAGCAGTTATCTAAAATTCAATAGCAGATGATGCTATATTATGAGTGAATCATATCATGATCACTAAGTGATTGGTGATTCTGTCCATCCCTAACAATTAGTAATAATTGAACAGGAACTTTAGAGCTGTGATAGCCCAGCGGTGAGACCGTGTGACTGCTTCGATACGGTCACGGGTTCGAACCCCAGGCCCAATGAGTTTTTCTTTTAAAACTTATGTGTCTAATTGATAATTGCAATTTATCACACGCTTTTCAATGAAGGAAAACATCGTTAGGAAATTTGTATAACCCTAGAGAATTCCTGGGGATATGTGTAACCTATCAATCCGTTATCCGTAATCCGTTATGACACCTATCAATTATATATGAACTAAATATTTATTTTTAAAAAGAGTGACCGCCGCGTTTCTTGCTGGTTCTTCTGGGTAAGAGGACGTTTCCGAATCAGTTGTAGCTTCATTGTAATTTGAAGATTCAAAAGTGCTTGTTAAAACCAACTTGAATAAAGGATTATTTGAATTTGAATGGTGACAATGTGAGCCTATACAGGTCAGCCATGACTTTGCCGCCTTAATGACTATGTAATTCTAAGGGTTTATAGATTTATAGAAATTTGAAGAAAAACAACTGTTCCTGAGTCCTTTTGTATGTTACTTACCTGATGCGGAGATGACGGTTCACTGCCCTGTGAGCTGACAGCAGCAGCTTCCTCTTCGCCACGGGATTCCTCCCATTCTCTTGACTCACCACCCTCTGCTCCTATTTAATTTAAAAAATATGTACTTTCTGATATTTCTTTTTATATTTACGTTATGATATGATGACAACTATTTTCATCAAAACATTATTACAATTAATAAATATTCATTTTATTTTAAATATCAATATGAATAAATAAATAAACATATTGGACACTTACACACAAAGTTGTCCATCCCCAAAGTAACTTAATACTTGCATTATTGGCGACAACTGGTAAATATGTACATATACATAGTTTTAAATACATACTTAAATACAATTATTAATAGTAATTATATATTTACCTTTGTCCTTTTATTACATTAATTTTATATACTTTTTTATGTTGTCCTACTGACGTTACTTACTGATTGACATTGACGTGTTGATGTATGTGCATGTGATGTGTTACGATTTACGCAATACTATTGTGATTGCTTTCGACACTTTCTATTCGATACCATTTCGCTAAGTGTGTCTAAAGAGCTGTGGTAGCCCAGCGGTGAGATCGTGCGACTCTTTCGAGGGGAACACGAGTTCAAGCCCGAGCAGGCACCGATGAGTTTTTCTATTAAAACTCATGTGTCTAATTGTTAATTGCAATTTATCACACGCTTTTCGGTGCAGGAAAACATCGTGAGGAAACCTGCATATCTCTAGATAATTCTGGAAATATGTGTAACCTACCAATTCGCATTGGAGCAGCGTGGTAGGTCTTAGCTCCAATCGTTCTCTCCAATAACGGAGAGAGAAGGCCTTAGCCCCTTAGCAGTGGGCATAGTAACAGACTGTTACTTTACTTTATACCGAAAAAGATCAAGACTTAAATATTAACGTATATTTTCTTCATAATGAATAATTGTAACAAGTCAAGTCAAAACGGCTTTTAAAAAGCTTTTAACAAAATTTCATGTCCCTACTTAATTAAGAAACGGAGAGAGGAGGCGTATTCCCAGCAGTGGGATTGTAACAGGCCGCTACTTAAGGCGCTGAACAGAGCCAAATAGGCTGACTTTAAACACGTTTTTAACAAAAGCTATAGGGATGACGATTAAAAGAAAAATATATGTTAATATACATCATATCTCAGAGAGAATGTAAGATTTCAAAACATGATTACCATACTTTTTTTCGATAAAAAAAATTGGTAAATAGACCTCTGATTTTTACTTTTATAGTAAATATCTCTAATATTTATCAACAAAAATTGATAAAGTTAATAAGACTAATAAATCATTATAATATAAAGAGAATGTAAGATTTTAATTTTGAATTAATTAAGATATTTTATTCAAATTAAATATTTTTTAGAAAATAGCAAAACTGAAACGAGTCATCGTCTCGCTTCTCTTTTACATCTACGAATATGGACAGTGATCGCTGAGGCGCGCTGCTATACGAACGTGTGTCGCTAGCTGCCGCGCCTTCAGTGTATCTAGAGCAGTCATAATTGATAGACTCACTGGCGTGTATAGCGTGCGGCGGCGGCAGCGCGGCGGCTAGGTCGGCGTGCGTGTCGTGGTGGCTCGCAGCGCCGCCCGCCTCCGCGAACGTGAACCGCGCGCCCGCGCCCTCGGAAGCAACGCCCGCGCTCGCTCCCGACCCGCCCACCGGCGAGACCACCGCCTCACCGAACCTCCACGTATATTTATTTAATTACTAGTAATGCCCCGCGGTTTCACCCGCAACCATACAGATCCCGTGGTAGTGGTCTACGAAGTCGGACTATAGATTTATTTTGTAGATTAATTTATTATAAAAAAATGGTTATCATTAGTATTCTTGGAATAAGAGCTAACTCACCAAATGCAGGCCCTGCTATAACGGTCGCTACAATAAATTTGTTATGATTGATAGGTTACACATATCCCCAGGAATTCTCTAGGGTTATACAAATTTCCTAACGATGTTTTCCTTCATTGAAAAGAGTGTGATAAATTGCAATTATCAATTAGACACATAAGTTTTAAAAGAAAAACTCATTGGGCCCGGGGTTCGAACCCGTGACCATCTCGAAGCAGTCACAGGGTCTTATCGCTGCGCTATCGCAGCTCTAAAGCTTCTGTTCAATTATTACTAACTAGCAAAGCCCCGCGGTTTCACCCGCGTCCATACAGACCTCGTGGTAGTGGAAAGTCTACGAAATTGGACTATAGAATTATTTTGTAGATTATTTAATTATAAAAAATGGGTATCTAATGATACCCATTTTTTATAATGTAGTATGTAGTAGTATAATGTAGTATTCTTGGAATAAGATTTAACTCACCAAGTGCAGGCTATAACGGTAGGTTAGGTTTGTTATGGCATTATTTACTTTCGATATACATTCTTAAAATCGTAATATCTTTTGATTGGGATGGCGGATTTTTATAATTTAAACAGTATTTTACTGTTATTGAAACAGTTATTAATAAAATATCATTTAATGGGATAAGGATTAATACAGAGATATGAATAAAATGGTTTGATTATTGTCGGCACTTTTACCAACCTTTACAATGTAAAAAAGTAGTTATATTGGCATAACTATAATAGTTAGACATATGGTATCGCAGACTTTTTTATGGATATTTATACGTTCTATAATACTGTAGAACATTTTTTTGTTCTATCATCAATAGTTTCCGCAGCGCACGCGATGAAAAATGTTTACGACTAAATTTTTCCCAACTTATTACAATTTTATTAGGGATCCCTATTATTTTTGAAAATGACATATAGCCTATGTTGCTCAGTGAAGAAGCAGCTTTCCAATGGTGAAAGAGTTTTTGAAATCGGTCCAGTAGTTTTTGCGTGAAAACGTAGCAAACATACATACAAACATACAAACAAACAAACAAACAAACATACAAATCTTTCCTCTTTATAATATTAGTATAGATTTATTTATTTATTCGGATCTTCAACAGCATTACACGAATGATCCAACATATATCCCATAAAGTTTTAAATTAAGTATGTAGTACCAATTATAGAAGAACACATCATTCAAAAATTATATAAATCAATAAGATATTGTATTACGATTTTGTCGTGGAGCCTATTCTCCTACGGTTTCGGGGCGAAACGATCGATTTTGGTGTATGTGGTGGTGAGCTTGATGCTAATTCTCTGGATCATTCAGGTTGTTTATGAAAGGTTGTTTACGCTCCCCCCTAGGACTCGCGAACGTTCGCGAACATTGTCGTCATCGGTTCGTTCGATATATAAGCGGACGTATCGTGCGGCTCGACGTTCAGTTTTCGAATAGAGATCAAGAGCGAATTACGAAGTGAAAATAAAAGTGAAATAATAGTGACCTCGGCTTTCATATTGGCCAATGAACTGCGTAAGCACTAAGTTTATGGTGAACAGTTGAATAAAGTGTTTTTAACCAGTCACCAGGTATTTTCATTCAAATCCACCAATCCCTGTACGTAAACATGCTGTCACATGATTCGGCTGCGTTTTTTACTACCGTAAATAAGAATTAAAATGACGGAGGAAATGACGATAAAACAGCGAAAAGTTGATGAAGTCCTCGCAGTCTTTTTTTTTATAGATTTATGTAAAATAACTTTTTCAAGCAAATACAAAAATTATTCTAGTTCAAATGTAGAACTTAAATGTACAATACTCTATATTATCAAAAATGCAAAAACTAGTAAATTTCGATTTAAAAAATGCAATTGCTATATAATAATAATAATAGCCATTTAACAATCATACTGATGAAAAAAAATTTGGGAACCTGAATTAAGGAATGTAAGAATATTTCGCCAAAACTTGTAATTATTAAAATTAGTAGGCGTACAACAATAAATTTATAGTGTTTCTTTTAGACGATGCTCCCCTATAATCACCATATCGTTGGTCCTAATCATACAGAACTTATATAAATAGGATATAAATCGTGTATCATATATTAAAGTTTATACGCACGTACGAAGATTTATATTGTGTAATATAAAAAATAGATTCATTAAGTAATTACTTACCCGTCATTCCGCCTCGGCACATAAAGAGTAGGCGTTGAAGGGACTATGCTGTCGTCACCATCGTCCGCACCATTACCACCGAGGGAAAGCGCTCCGCTTGCTACAAAACGAAATGAAGATTTATCACTGAGCGTCTTACATAATAATTCATTTACTATATTTAGTGCTAAAAATAGTTTTAGGCATTGTCTTAATTAATTATCTTTATTAATTACTCAAAGGTTGGCTGGAAGAGATCCCTTTTAGGAATAAGTCCGCCTTTGTACATGTGCTATTTTTTTCTTCTTTTATATTATTATGTATGTACAATAAAGGAATAAATGAGAAAGAGGTCTATTCTACTCAACCGAATACCACACGGTGGGTCAACTTACCTTAATCGCGTTTTAAGACACAAACACGTAATTATGCACGTCTATGGAACTCGTTGACATAGAGCATTATCTATGATAGCCTTAACCTTTCCCCCAGTGCTTTTAAACTTAGATTAAAGAAACATTATATTTCTTTACTCCCATAATGTATTTGTTGATATTTATGTATATATTATTGTTATTTTAATTATCATATATATAATATATTTATGATTTATATTTACAACACATTATTTATATAAATATATATATTTATTAGCATATAAGTTAGGATATTAGTACCCATAGCTGTTTAACTATAAATTGTCTCACTTCGTAGGTTAGGTTAGGTTGGCAGAGATTCTGTCAAAGGGATAAGTTGATCTTTGTAATCTGTACGGGCTAACACGTACATTTGCACCGTCGGCATTTACCTCCTACGCCGAGGAGAGTTTATACTTTAGAAGACATAGTGTAGTGCACTGTAAAAGTGGATATAAGTAAAAGCAAATCATAAGTGCCTCAGTGGGTGTTGACTATCAGTGATTAATTTAATTAAGATTTATTATTACTTTGTATTTTGTTTTATCATTATTTGTTTTTTGTACTAGTTTAAGCAAAATGCCTATCATCTTGTAGTAGTTGTAAGTCACCTCATCAGCTTTCCTATCATTTGGCCGGGGAGCATGTACGGGCTAACACGTACATTTGCACCGTCGGCATTTACGCCATATTATTAATATCACTTAATACAAATTTGAAATCAGTACGACGTTAGCGGCCACGCGTGCTCAACCTATTCATTACTATCAAATCATTATAATTTATACCAATCAAATAAATCTATCAATTAAGCGTCGCAGCTATCAATTTATCAACAAAAGAGTACAGGGTAGTAGCAGCCCGTACATAATCTTTTTTTTAATGATAATGTTTTTCTTACGTATTTCTTCTCTTTATGGTACATAAATAAAATAAATAAATAAAAATAAATAAATAATGAAACATACGTTCAGTGCCGCTACTGATGGCCTCGATCTGCTGGTGGGCGGGCGCGGGCTCGCTGTCGGGCTCCTGCACCGCTCCGGACCCACTGTCGCCCATCTCGCTCTCCTCGCCCACCTCGCCCACACCGCCAGCTACCGGCGACTGCGCGGGAGAATCCTGTCCGATTACACACTATACATACAAATATATATATAGGTATTCTTACATTGGCATCACAGTATATTTTTATGTAATTTAATTTTTGTACATATGAATATATGTTTTGAACAAATTGACGCGCGCGACGCGGCGCGACCGGCCGGAGCAACCTTTATGCATTCGATTTCCGACTCGACCGGCCGCCAGTGAGTAATATTTCGCATACGATAAAGACAGGACGCGTACGCCTGTATACGACTTTATTGTATAACGCACACGTGTAATTATGCGTTTTGGGTGTGATTCTCAGATTTAGTGACGCGTTTAAGAAGACGCGACCATCCGGGGTTTTAGCGCGCGTTCGGGTTACTATTTCCCGATGTAGGGACGATTCAATAACGTGTGACCTTACGAAGGTTGTGTGCACACCGCGTGTTATTTGTGTTATTTAACCGATATAGTGAAGTGTATACTCCGGGAGAAATAGACAGTACGTGTCAGTGGAAGACTGCAGAGGCGAGCCAACGGGTTCGGGAATCGGCCAAGTACATACAAGCACACACACACACGTACACATATACACGCAGTGATTCATGAGGCCGGACCGCATACAGCTGATGGCCGCATAAGGTAGGTTGAGACGCCGAGACGACGGGCCCAAGTCTCGGCGGTTGTTTCATCCGCCCGCACGTTTGTGCGGAACAATATAAATAATTAAAAAAGGGTTGGCGATGTATATAATATACAAAGTAGGAACCGATATAAGCGTGCAGTTCCTGCTTTGCGCCTTGCAAAGTTCGTAATTCGTTTATGGGTTTGGGTAAAAGATTCTATAATAAAATTCCACAATCTTTATTTTCTTCGAGCCTTGGTGTTTATTTGTATTTAAGTATGTATTTAAAATTATATATGTAGTATTTCTACCAGTTGTCCATCACCGATAATTCAATTATTAAGTTACCGACTTTGGGGACACACGACCAAATATATTTATTACTTATTTTATTAATATTCAGATTTTTTATATTATTATAATTTAAATTAACATAAGAAAAACGAGTAATACAACATACCACCTAATAAAATCGTCCATGGCAAGCTGAATTCAGAGATATAATATACGTTTGGGTTTCAAATTGTGAGACACTAATTGAAGTGTAATTGATAAATTAAATTATTATTACCTGTCGTGTTGTATTTTCCGAATCATCTCCTTCCACCTCTTCTTCTTCTTCGTCACCTTCTACCTCTTGTTCTTCCTCTATGTCTTCATCCTCCTCCCCCTCCTATATTTAGAAGAAATAACAGCGAAGATCACCAAGAGTGCAAAAGTAATAATAATAATCCTTTTGTGTTTTACCCTAGTGCATATCTATCTTATCACGAATTCGCAAATCACTTAGTAGTAGTAGTAGTAGTAGTAGTAGTAGTAGCCTACTACTATCCCACTGCTGAGCATAGAACTCCTGCCCTTTCTTTTTTTTGGAGAGAAGGGTTAGAGCTATACATGTGTGTCATAATACTTCCATATCTCTAGAGAATTCTCCCTAGAATTTCTATGCAGGTTTCCTGGCAATGTTTTCCTTCACCGTAAAGCATGTTAAAATTGCAATTATCAATTAGGCACAAAAGTTTTAATAGAAAAACTCATTGGTGCCTGCCTTGGATTTGAACTCGTGACCACGTCGAAAGAGTAGCACGGTCTCACCGCTGGGATATCAGAGGTCCATACTCCAAACATCACTTAAGTTTTAAAAAACGCTTTTTTTACAATTAATCATGCGCCTTCATATTTCTTTAGAGTTTCTAGGATGTGATGTAGTGATCTGTCAAAATTTTTTTCCAAAAAAAACTTTTATCAATTCTAAAAGTTATTGTAAATGAACATGTAAAAGTAAGTAATATGAATTAGTAAGATTTTTTTGTGCTCTACACCATGTGAAATGCATTATTTCATGCTTTAGTTCAATGTGTTTAAAACTATATGTATGTCTATAACTATATGTATTCAATATAAATCAGAGACAAATTTATCAAATTATTGTATTGTCATTGGTTCTCGATAAGTGTACAAAGTTTGAATTAAATTCAACACTTTCAACGTGGGACAAAATTGACTTCTAAAGAGTCGATTTCATACAAACAAGTATAAATACACACAGGTGAAAACAATATAAAGTATGTAAACTGGTACTTTACCCTATACATTGTGCCAGTGCACCGTTCATCGTCCTCCTCAGAATCGACAACGATAACGCCCTCATCATCTTGATCGCACCGTGAAGATGTAGGTACCTGGTATTCCACTTCCACAGAGCGTTCAAAGCCCTATTAAACAATATAATACATTCAGTTTTACTCGTAATTAATTTATATAAATTTTATAAGAAATAAATAAGTAAGATGATTAGATGTTAGGAAGAATAAAAATGATAATATAAAAAAGATATTTTAAAATGGTAATGTAAAGAATAAAAAAAAGTCGTTGTCTTTCATCATCATTGAATTAACTTATTATGGCTCAAATACACGTGTATCTGATGTTGGTATATTAACACAAACTATTTATACAAATATTACATGATTTATAAAATTAGGCGTTACTTTGCGGAGATCCATAATACAAAAGTAATAATAAAATTATTTTGCTATAATCCGCGATACAGTATATAGAAAATATATATAGTGTTAAATCTATAGTGGACTATCCGTATTTTCATACCCGGTGGAGGTTTGTGCATGTGTTTTTACGAATCCTGCACGTATCGGTATTCAAATCCGGATATTTATACAAACCTGAACTCTTGCTCGTTTGGAAGTCAAGGGCCGCTGTTGAAGCCGTCGTTTCGGTGGACGCGCGTCAGGTGGCGCGTGCGAGGTGCTGACTCCGAGAGGGGTTTGCGACGTGCTGACTCCGGGCGCAGTGTGTGAAGTGCTGACTCCAGGAGCAGTGTGCGTGGTCGTGACCCCCGGGGCTGTATGTGAAGTGCTGACGCCTGGTGCGGTGTGCGACGTGCTGACGAGTGGGGCAGCATGCGAGGTACTTACTCCCGAGGTCTGTCCTGTCGCTGATGCAGAGGTTGGACCAGTACTTATGGCTCCTATTATTATTAAAAATGGAATTTATCAAAAACATCAATTTTTAAATAAAATTAATGTAAACTAAGCTTAGGTTGCCTAATGGAGCGGGAGTATTGCATTTGTCAGAATTAGGCATATTACTATGTTAATAAATAAATACACGGCCTCAAATTAAAACAAGGATTTCGGTCCAGTCGAAGATTTATATTCGACTGCAATATATGTACAAAGACACAAAGTTGTACTCTTGTTTTCATAATTTTTTTCACATTTTGGAATATTGATACTCGTATATGTTAAGTATCATACGACGATTCCACAAATCTTCTTCTTCTTCTTCGTCAGCCGATGGACGTCCACTGCTGGACATAGGCCTCTTCATGGGATCGCCACACCACACGATCTTGCGCCGCCTGGATCCAGTGGCTCCCTGCGACCTTTTTGAGGTCGTCTGTCCACCTCGTAGGGGGTCTACCGACGCTGCGCTTTCCGGTGCGGGGTCGCCATTCCAGCACCTTAAGACCCCAGCGCCCATCGGTTCTCCGCACTATGTGCCCCGCCCATCGCCACTTCAGCTTCGCGACACGCTGAGCTATGTCGGTGACTTTAGTTCTTCTACGGATCTCCTCATTCCTGATTTGATCTCGTAGAGACACTCCGAGCATAGCTCGCTCCATCGCTCGCTGAGCGACTCTGAGCTTTCTTATAAGGCCCATAGTGAGCGACCACGTTTCGGATCCGTAGGTCATCACTGGCAACACGCACTGTTCGAAGACCCTGGTCTTCAGACACTGAGGTATTTCGGACGAAAAGATCTCGCGTAGCTTCCCGAACGCTGCCCATCCGAGTTGGATTCGGCGGCTAACCTCTTTCTCGAAATTGGACCTACCCAGCTGGACCGTATGTCCCAGGTATATGTACTCGTCTACAATTTCGAGTGCAGAGTTCTCAACGATGACCGGGTGGAGCGGAACATGTGAGTTTGACATGATTTTCGTCTTACTCATGTTCATTTTAAGGCCCACCTGCTGAGACACTCTGCTGAGGTCGTCGAGCATTGTGTTAAGGTCCTCCAGACAACCTGCCATAACGACTATGTCGTCGGCAAATCTAAGGTGAGTGATGTACTCGCCGTTGACGTTGATGCCGTATCCGTTCCAATCCAAAAGCTTAAAGACATCCTCCAATGCAGCGGTAAACAGCTTCGGAGAGATGACATCTCCCTGTCGCACACCTCGCCGCATTTGGATTGGTCTCGTAGTTTTGTCTTGGATACGGACAGACATTGTGGCGTTTTCATACAAACACTTCAACACTTGGACGTACCGATAGTCGATTCGGCATCTCTGGAGCGATCTTAACACAGCCCATGTTTCCACCGAATCAAAGGCCTTCTCATAGTCCACAAACGCCAAGCAAAGTGGCTGGTTATACTCCTCGGTTTTCTGTATAACCTGCCGCAGCGTGAATATGTGGTCTATGGTACTATACCCTTTTCGGAAACCGGCTTGTTCGGGAGGCTGGAAGTCGTCAAACCTACGAGCGAGACGATTCGTTATGACTCTCGAGAACAGCTTATAAACATGATTCAGCAGCGTGATGGGTCTATAATTCTTCAATAAGGTGTTATCACCTTTCTTGAAGAAGAGAACCACCACGCCCCTGTACCATGCTACCGGCATAGTGCCTTCGTGAATGACGGAATTGAACAATCGCTGAAGGACTTTAAGTACCGGTTTACCACCCGCCTTCAGGAGTTCGGTAGTGATTCCGTCATCACCTGGAGCCTTGTTGTTCTTAAGTTGTTTGAGAGCAATACTAATCTCGTATAGGCTGACGTCCGGGATATCTTCGGTGTAGTGTCGGGTCAACTTGGCTCTTGGGTCTTTTGCCAAATTGACAACAGGCTGTTGTGTTGACGTGTATAACTGCCCATAGAACCTCTCAACCTCTCTCAAAATCTCAGGACGAGATGAAATGATACTACTGTTATCGGTTTTCAATCGCGTCAGCTGCCGCTGCCCAATAGATAGATCTCTTGCGAACACTTTTGAGCCCCTGTTACGCTCAATAGTCTCTCGAATGAACTCGGTGTTGAAGTGTCGCAGGTCGCATTTCTGCGCCTTAGAAATCTGTCTATTGATCAGACGGTAGCGCGTCGCATCTACTGAAGACTGTAGCCTCATTTCGTTCCTCTCATCCATGAGCTTGAGAGTCTGGGTCGAGAATTTATTGGGTCTTTTACGGTGTGTCTTATAAAATTTAGACCCCACCGTATGGACAGTTTCCACCAGCCTGCTGTTTACATCGTCCACAGAAGCGCAGTCAGCTAGGCAATCGAAACGGTTCATTAGCTCGAGTTGGAACTTCTCGGGGTTTTGGATATGAGCTCGAGTTGGTCGGAGCGTAGACTTCACCAATCTGGATCTTTCCAGCTGTACGCATATATTCAATGTGCCTCTAACCATGCGGTGATCACTCCCGGTCTTAACGGTGTTGATCACAGAGACATCATTGAATATATGACGCCTGGTCGACATGATGAAGTCGATCTCGTTTCTCGTAGAACCGTCGGGACTGATCCAGGTCCATTTTCGATGCGGCCGTTTCTTGAAGAAAGAATTCATCATGTAGAGGTCTTCTCTCTCCAAGAAATCGGCCAGCATCTGGCCCCTGTGGTTCCGTTGCCCGTATCCAAATTGCCCTACTCTCACCTCTGTGCCGCTTCGCGTGCCCAGCTTTGCGTTAAAATCCCCCATCACAACAGTGTAGGAGGTTTTCGAGGCATGCATGGCTCTAGATAAATCCTCATACATAGCCTCTACCTCCTCGTCCGGATGTGCCGATGTCGGTGCGTAAACCTGTATGACCTTCAGCGAATACCGTTCGGTAATTCTGAGTATAAGGAACGCGACCCTGCTCGACACACTCTCGACTTGAACAATGTTGTTGACAAGGGACTTGTGGACGAGAAACCCGATACCACCCTGGGACTGTTGCTCTCCCTCCCGGTAGTAAAGCAAGTTGCCGGATTTTAGGATCATCGTATCCTCTCCCTCTCTTCGGACTTCGGATAATCCTATCACATCCCACCGCAACTTGCTTACTGTTTCTTCCAGCTCGAGTATCTTTTCGTCTTCCCTCAAAGTGCGTGCGTTGTACGTTGCCAGGTCCAGTCGTCGGGGTTGGCAGCGGAATCTCTTCCGGAGATTCTTGACACCCCCTGCCCCGCCGTTACCCAAACCGCTGCCAGAGCTGGGAATAGCGGAGCTGCCGGGAACTAGGGGCTGTGGTTTCTTTTGTGATGCCATGAAGGTTTTGCCGATAATCACCACGCTTGGCATGCGGGTTGGTGATCGCAGTGCTGACCATTTTGCACCGACAGTGCTGCTGCCCACTGTCAGTCTGGTATTTAAGGTCAGCAAAATGAAATGGTTATACCGCCATTTATCGGTCGCCAGAGCCTCGTCGGTTGATCTGCAGGGTGCACCGCGTGCAGGTGAGGTTGACAATTGAGGAGACTGACTGGGACGAGCCTCCCCTTACACCCTATAGTGATTTCTCGTGCATATTCCACAAATATGCACGAGAAATCACTATATGATATTTATTAAAATTAATTCACTTTTTTGTTTGATTTATATATTTTTTTAACATTTATAATTATTTTTAGCTTTTTAATGCGATTGACTGTTATAAAAAAATGAGAAATTTATCAAATTATTGTATTATTATCGGTTTTTTATAAGTGTGCAAAGTTTTAATTAAATCTGTAAGTGCAAAGTGGGTCAAAATTGAATTCAAAAGAGTCGGATAGATTCTTTATTGCACTAAAATAAAAAAGAATTGAACATTATAGTCATCATCATTCTGTTACCATTATCCCACTCTGAGTGGGGTCGGCACAATATGTCTTTGTTTTATAGTAAGCTTAAAAAACAACATACATATACAGGTGAAACTAATAAAAGCATATCTTTACCAGCATTAACGGGCCCAGGGGCCGGGAGCAGTGCCCCGCTGGTAGCGCTGCCGGGCGCCGCCGAACTCGCAGCGGGCGTGACGACAGCGCCTGAACTTGCACCGCTCGGTTGCTCTATGCGTGGCATTACTAAAGCGACAACCTGTAATTGTATTGTCATTGTTATAAAGTACATTTTCGACTAATGTTGTTGCTAATGTTGTCGAGGTAATGTTGTAATGTTTGGATAGTGAAAAAATTTTCGTATTACAAAAAAGAGCCATACGTGGCATCTACAATTTAAGTCCGCGTGATTCCCTGCGAGAGAAGTTTAAGGAAATAGGTATTCTTACATTTGCTTCACAATATATTTTAAACAATGTAATTTTTGTACATAAAAATATAAAGAATTATAAAACGATAGGTGATGTATATAATAGACAAAGTAGGAACCGACATAAGCTTGCGACTCCTGCTTTGCGCCTAGCAAAAGTACGTAAATCGTTTGTGGGTATGGGTATAAGATTCTATAATAAAATTCCGAAATGAATTTTGGCCATGCCATTACAGCAATTTAAAACCACTGTTAAAAAGAGGCTGATACAGAAAGCCTACTATACTGTTGAAGATTACTTAGATGATAAGGATGTGTGGATATAGGTGCACCTCTACCCTGTACAAGACAGTAATAAATAAATGTAATTAGTTCTAAGATTTATATTTTAAAAAGAGCAACCGCCGAGCTTCTTGCTGGCTCTTCTCGGTAGGAACAGCTTTCCGAACCAGCAGTAAAGTTGACGATTCAAAAGCACTTGTTTACAAGTTTACTTGAATAAAGAATATTTTGAATTTGAATTTGAATTTAGCTCAATTGGCTTTGACAGCGTCACCGGAATGCAGAAGCTTCGTAGGGCAAAATTGGTAAGAGCATGTTAGCCCATACTGTAGATTTCTATATAAATATATTAAATATAATAATCCGAAATTGTAATGTATAGTTGTAAATATTATTAATACTATTGTTTTTTTGTGTTTGTGACTAATTGTTACAGGTGAAGGGTTAACTCGGAAATTCCCACTATTTATAAAATAGTATTTAGTTCTGTTTTGTAAAAATGATATCGTTTTAATCATCAGTTAACGGAACAATTTCCTGTGTGTACTTCATCCTACGTGACATTGGCGAAGTAATCTGTGCACAGTTGGCACGCCTAACGTCAAAATTATTAAAGAAGAAGAAGAGCACGTGTAGTACGCAATTGCAGCTCTAGGAGCGTCACCTTAAAGGTGTCTGCTGTGTGAAACGAAAAAATAGTGATATTGGCTACGTCACTGGACTACCTGCTCTGGTATTGTAAGACCTAAAGTTTTGTACACGATAACTGTATTAAGCTTTCTGACTGAGTCTGCAGGTGTTTTTCTTCGAATCCAATAACCCTCGTGCTTAAGAGTATTATCGTAAATATTTACTTGTTGTGGAGCTTGAGAATGTGAAGAGGATTGTGCTGCATTATCAATGGACCCTGAGCTCCCCATTCCAGCTTCACTGGTATCCATATCCTGCAAAAGTGTATAAACTATTATAATGAATAACTATTATAATGAAATTCAATAGACACAGTAATTATTTTTATTTAAGCGGTTTATTATTTCAATATCTGTATTTACTGGGTTTTCCATACTAATATAAGGCTAATTTATTTTAAGTTGCAACAATTATTTTTAACTACAATGCACTTTCGAATATCAGTTAGTGTGATGGAAAGGTTTGGATTTGATAATCGTTTGTATTTCCCAACTATGCAAATCATAATTAAGACTGGTATACATATATGAACATAGTACCATATATACTATTACCATAAATTCCATATATCTAGTTTCCTTATATCTCTTATCTTGGTTACGACTTGGTTGGACTTTACCAGTAGGTGACAACAAACTAAAATCGGTTTCCTTCTAATAAAATCTGGGACTCCGTTTGAGCATAAATATAATTTCCTTCAATGAACCTGGATTGTTAAAGTATATAGGAAATGTATGAATGTGTATGTAGGAATGAATGCATGTAAGAATGCACCAAAGATAAAGAATAGCTCCTTTACAAACTTCGTTATATTATTCCTAAATCTTTACCTGTGTCGATTCAGGAGGTGCTACAGATGCAGGAGATGCAGTAGATGCAAGTGCAGCCCTAGGCAGGGGCCGTGAGGAAGAGGCGGGCATGTACTCAGTACTGTGCGCATCATGTGGTGCCGTTGGGCCGACTTGCGCCATTGGTCGGATCGACGCCAATGGGGTTTCCCCTCCTCGTCGACTCGCCGATACACTTTGTTGAGCTACACCTGAATTTTATATTCATTAACATGTTTACTTACATTCAAACCATAATAAATGCGAATTAGAAGTTACTTTTTCTTCACATTTTTAAAGTTTTTTTTTTTAAGTTGCCGTGTATGTATGTGAATGAGGGATCATTTAAATTAAATTTGATCCACTTCCTGGTGCCGATTGAGCTGAAATTTTACATATTGGTCGAGTTCTGATGACAATGCATGTTTATGATAATGTTTTATTTGTATTGAAGGAAAAAATAGCTTACTAATATTATAAATGCGAAAGTCTGTTTGTTACGTTTTCACAGTGAATCCGCTGAAGCAATATAGATGAAATTTTACACAATTATTCTTTATATACCAGATAAAATATATGCTATAGAAATCTTCTTAATTCTACAGGAATAGAACGACATTTAAAAACGCCATGTATTACCTATACCTATCTACCTATCAAAGTTTTTTAAATACACGATGTGTCAAAGTCAGGCCTGTAATTAAAGGGAGGTTCTTTATCACGTTGTTTGCCTAACGTCGAATTTTTTTTAAATATTTGCTGTTAAAGTATATGATTTATGTAAGTAATACAGCCCTCGCAAACGAAGTCGCACGTAAAGGCTAGTTTATTATATTTTATACCTAACCAATATTCTATCCACCTTCTCCTAAGCCCATTATGTTAATATACCCTTGTTTAGCGCTGTTTCACGTTACGTAGGGGATGGAACGTATTCTACGCGTTAAGCGGGGATGTTAAAATGTTTTCTTTTATACTTATATAAAATTTGAGAACTGGCAGTTCATATGTGTGTTTCTCTATATTCATTATTAAAAAAATATATATTATATAGTCAAAGTTTATTACTCATTCTATACTTAATAAATTAGATAGTAAATTTTTATTTTAATAAAAATATCTGTTGCAAAACCCTATTCATTTATATGAACCAAAATAATAACGGAATATATAATAACAGACGAAACAGAAAGGCGAATGCAGTAAATATAAATAAAAACATTAGTATAAAATTAAGTGTCACAATAATGATATCTGAATATAAACATACCAGCCATAGGTTTTATATTTGCTGTGGGAGGTTCAGTTGTAGTTTTTTCAGCTGCGGCCTGTTGCTTTGATGCTGATGTTTGAGTAGCCAGTTGTCTCTGTAACATGTTAACTTTTTGCATAAGTGCATCGACTTCCCTATTTTTTTCAGTTTGAGCTTCACCACGCTCTTTCTCAAGTCGGGAAATGCGGCCTTCATACTGTGATTTAATAAGTTCTAATCTAGCGTCTTGTTCATCACGGGTGCTTTGTTCTATAGTACCTATTTTATTTCGAGATTCATCCAATTCACGACTAAGAGAATTTCTTAATTCAGTTAATTGAACAATCTTATTTTTAGCTTGTTTTAAAACTTGCTTAGCTTTTTCTTCTTTATCCATATTAACGGTTTTAAGTGTTTCTATTTCTTGCTTTAGTTTTTCATTATTAGCTTTTTCGACTTCTAACAGCTTTTGAACCTCAGTTAACTGCTCTTCTATTTTTTTTGTACTTTCTGCTAAGGCAGCACCTGCGGCTGCTGCTTCACCGTCTTTTCTTTGCTTTTCTTCTTCAACTGATTTTACAAGTTCCTCATACTGACCTTTGTACTTTTTAGCAATCTTTCGAATCTGATTTTCCTTATTTCTTATGTCAGTTAAAGAAGCTTCTCTGTTAGTAATTTCTTCAGTTAACTTAGCATTTGCATCTGAAGCTGTGTTGTATTCTGTCTTGATTTTGGTCAATTCTTCTGTCAAACGAGACAAGTCTTCTTTAAGAACTTGCAACTCCTCATTTAGTTTTTTATTTTCTTCTACAAGACTATTTTGCTGACGTGAAAGCAACGTATATTGTTCTTCTAGTTTTGACTTTTCAACTTTCAGCACACCTAATTCTTCATTTACTTTCCTAACGTTTTCTTTTTCGTTAGTTAACATTTTTGCAAGAGTTTCTCTTTCGTTTTGTAACCGCTTCCAGTCTTCGGGGCTTGTCTTATTAGCACGTTCTACTAAAGCATTAACTCTTGTCCTCCACCTAGCACAATCTGCTTTCAAAGCTGTGTTTTCAGAGATTAATGTTTCATTTTTTGATGTTAGATCACATATTTTTTCCTGCAGTGGGCCAAGTTGCTCTTCCACAGATTTTACTGTCAATGTCAGTTCTTCGACACGATTGCTTAATGTGTCACGCTCTTCCCGTAAAATTCTATTACTGTCCGTTAAGGCATTTAGAGTTTCTACTTTTCTTAAAATATCAGATTGTCTATTAACTGTTACCATACTAACTTCAGATTTCTCTATTTCGGATGCCAATTTTAATTTACAAACATCAAGCTGTTTTTCAGTAATTTCTAATTGCGATTTTAATCTCATTGTTTCAGCTTGTAATATATCAAATTTGGCTACTGCAATATCCTTTTCTTTTCGCAACAATTTAACAACTTGTAACAATTGTTCAGATGGTCTCCCATCATCCTCACTAGCAGACACGTTAATATTGGAATCATTTGCAGACACATTCATACTGTCCGAGTGTGACCTTGAAGCATGAGAGACAGACAACTGGGTGCCTAATGCTTGTATTTGATCATGCAATAGAGAATTCTGATCATTGAGATCTTTTAAACGCTTAGATAGCTGCTCGTTTTCACTACACAGAATCTTTTCTCTTTCCATTAAAGATAGTTTCTCTGATTCCATTTTTTCTATCGTGCCGTTTTTCAAAGCGACCAGCTCATTTAGCTGATTTTGAGCTTTGGATAACTCTTCTTTTACATTTGATAATGTCTGGATATCAGAAGAATGCAATATCATTTCATGTGTGTATTTGTCTTCTGCCTTTTGAACAGCTTCTGATAATTTACTAATTTCTCCACGTGCGATGTCGAGTTCAGATCGGCAAATATCACAGTTTGCCAACGCATCCTTTAATTCGTCTCTAACGTTTGCCAATTCATTTTTCAAAGTTATGTTTGCATTAGCATAGTCACCATTCCCTTGAAGAGAAAGCTCTGCCTCTAATTCTGAACACTTTTCTTCTAAACGTTGTAGTTTCTGTGCATTTTCAGATAACTTAGCTTCTGTTTCAATCTTATACTTTTCGTATTCAGAGTTGAGCTGTTTCAATTCTTTCTCCGCACTCTCCGCGATATCACAATATTGTTTGATATGTTCTTTAGCTGTTTTTAACTGTTCCGTAAGAGATTTCACTTCTCCATCTCTATCTAATAATTTGTTTTCAAGTTCTTTTATTTTTTTAATTGTATCTAGGGCACCATCTGTGCTTGGTGATAAAGCAACTTTTAGTTTCTTTGTCACTTCTTCATTCGCTTTGTTCTTCTCAAGTAAATCCTCTCTAAGCTGTTGAATTTCCTTTCTCATGGAATCTGCTGCATCTTTTTCTTCTTGCATACGTGATTTTGCGGTTTCTGTTTGGCGGTTTAAGTGAGCTGCTAACTCTCTAAATCTGTCTTGTTCTTCTTGAAGCCTTCTTCTTAATGCTGCACATTCACGCGTGGCTTCATCGAGTCTTGTTTCTATCTTAGCATGATTTTCTGCTTCAACACGTTCTAAACTTGTTTTGATCATTTCTAAGTTTTTAAGGAGCAAAGACTGACCTTGTCTCTCTCTATTTATAATTTCCTTTTCAGTTTGCAAGCGCATTTCTGCATCCTTCAGTAACTTATTCTCCAATTTTAAATTTTCAACCTGTATTTCTGCAGCTGCAAATTTACCTTGGGAATTAAGAACTTCATCTCTCAAATGTTGTAAAGAAACTTCATGTTTTGCTATGGTAGAATTGTAAGATTTATTCTTTTCTTCTAATGAGGAAATTTGTTTTTTATATGTTGCTATATTTGTTTGCAAAATTTTTAATCTCTCATTGTTATATTCAGTTGCTGAAGCACATTTGCTGTTTGCAGCTGTCAATTTCGCAATTTCCTGCCTCATGTTATCTATCTGTTCAAATAGCATTCTTTCATTAGTAACTTTTTCTTCTTTATAAGTCTTATATTCTTCTCTCAAGAGTTCAAGTTGCTTCTCAGATTCCTTACATTTTACCTCAAGCTTTGAAACTTCAACTTCTGCACGTTTCGGTGATTTTTCTGATGATACATCCATTACGAAAGATTCACATTTTTCTACATCTGAGGTGTCAATGACTGAAGATGTTTCTTGACGTTTGCCTTTCATATGATCATGATACAGTTTTTTGAACATATCACGTTGTCTAATTAGTCCATTAACCATTTTTGTTTGCCTATCTTGAGCTTCAGTAAGTTCTGTAACTCTTTGTTTTAAAGTCTCAATCTTATTTTCCATTTCTCCACTTTCAAATTGTTCTTTATGGCGCTCCAATTCTTCTTGCTTATCTGTCAATTCACGAATCATTCTTAATAGTTTTTGATTATTTGCCTGTAGCTCTTGAATATCACTAAATGTTACCAATGTTTTTGATATTATTCTTGAAGATCCTATTTCAGAAGAATTTGATATATTTGCTGACGAATCATGGTCTCCATTTAGTAGTCCTCCTCTAGTGTGTTCAATCTCTTTTAACAAGAAGCAAACTTGTCGACCTAAATCAGCTAGTTCCCCTTTCAATTTAGTATTTTCTCGGTTGTAATGATTTGAAATTTTTGATGATTCACAATAATCATCTCTTAACCTGTTACACTCAATAACTAAAGAATCAATTTGTTGTGTCAATGCTATGTTGCTTTCTTTGGCTTCAAGGTATTCTACTCTCTGTTTTTGCAGTAATGGTGCTTTTTCTTCTAATTCCTGTACTATTTTATTTATAGTAATATTTAGTTGTCTATTTTCCTCCTTTTTTTGATTTAATTCATCTGTAACTGTAACTAACTGAGAATATATTTGGGTTAGGGACATTCCAGATTTAATAAGTTTGCTAGCAGTAGCTGCAGATGGAGCCAAATCACTAAGAGCCATATCCAAATTATGTGCTGATGCAGCTTTTAGTAAATCATTAGCATGCTCTAATTCATTTTTCAATGAAGAAATAATTTCATTCTTTTTGTCCGTAAGCTCCTCATGATCTATTTCAGCCTGTTTATATTTTGTTTCCAGATCGCCATATTTGTCAGTAGCCTCATTTAGTAGTTTCTGTAATTCTGAAATACCTTCAGTCAATTCTGTTGTTTTTGCCTCAGCATCATCATGCATAGTTTTAAATAAATCTGCTAGCTTTGTTTTTGCATCTAACTCTTTTTTATAATTTTCTGACATTTTATTCTCTATTTCTCTCTGCTCCATTAAACGTTGTGTTAAATTTTCCACACGATTATTTAAAGTTTTTTTAATATCATTTAATTGTTCTATTGTTTCATGTGCTGCGTTTAACTCATCAACTTTTTCTGCTAATTGTGTTTCCAAGCTTACTAGTCTGCTAGTATTATTAAGTCGCACATTTTGTAATTCTGAAGTAAGTCTATTAACTTCTTCTGTTAGACCAGTGATTTGAGAATTTAATAAAACCCTTTCTTGATCCAAACGCTTTTCACGATACTGAAGGGATAGCTCTTTGCTTTGAATTTCATCATTTAAAACTATTGCTTCACATTTCGCTTCAATAGCGGCACGAAGTTGTTGAGATAAAGAGGCTTCATTAGCTGTAAGTCTCTCTATTTCAGTGTCGCGCCGTTGTAATATGCGAGTCAGGTCGTTACGCTCATCAACTGCAGCATCTCTTGCACTTTTGATGGAAATGGCTTCATTTTCTAATCGACAAATTTTTTCCCGAGCCTTTTCTAATTCTGTGTTAAGAGATCCAACTTGCTTTTCAAGTTCGGATATGGTTTCATCAGATATCTGTAATTTTTTTAGGACATCTTCATATTTTGCCGTTATTTCTAGAATCCTAGCTTCATTTGTCGCATTTTTTTCATCTACAACAAAATAAGATTTTATTACAAATTAATGTAACCTTTGTATGGTACATACAAGTATAATATTCATTTATAAGTTTGAGGGTGTGTGCATTTTTAAGAGTGTTTGGTGATAAGGCACATGAAGCATTTTCACCAGTGAAGATGTTAAGTATATTAATTATGTGTGTATGTGTATTGCGACCGTAATTTTGAGTGTCAGGGTCATACAGGACGCTTTTTGGATGCCTATATTTTCATCCTATCCATATCCATATCACCCTAACTGGGGTGTAGGTCAAAGGTGCTGTTATTAGTGGGTTCTGGTGTACTTCAGCTTTATTTATATATTTGGACAGCCAGTTGTCGCTACATACTAGATATAATTGAAAAACATACCAAAAAATAAACATTTACAACTTATAGTTTTCACACTATCAAAAAGTCAACATGTTACTGAATCCAGGGCAGGTTGTTAATAAGTAACAATAGTGTTCTGTTATAAAATGTATTAACTTAATATCTGTTTGCATAATATAAAAATATCTAATGTAATCACTTTATTCACAGATCTAAGAAAACAAATGTAGCTATGAAGAAAATTATTGAGGACATGGAAAAAAAATTAAACTTAGAGGGTATTATAGATTTATTTTAAATTGAACTTCTTTATGCACATGTTTAGAAAATTATTATTTATAACGTAAATATATATCGTGAACATTAATAAACTGTGCCACTAGAAGACACGACATTCATTAATCAGATGATACAAGACATTTTAGAATAAAATAAGTAATAGTTAAAAAGAAAGAACGGACCGGTCACTTACCTATTTGTGTTTTACTGGTTTCATGTAAAGCCTTGGAAGTCAAGTATTCCTCAAATTTTTGGCCAATATAAGCATTTATTTTATCGACAACTGTATTTGGTAAATTTGCAATTTCTGTTTCGGATAATGCATTTTGTAAGTGATTTTTTTCACCGGCTTCCACATTAGCCGCTTCCATCTTTGTCGTCACAGCCACAGATAAAATCACACAACCCCTTCCATAACCCAAGCTAAGCTAGGCCAAAAAGGAAATAAAATGTTGCCAGGTCCGTCTAAACGAGTCAAAAAGTTCATTCATACTTAATACTAACTTTAATAAAAAAATATGATATTATAAATATGATATGAGAGGTTTGTGGATGTGTTTTTAAGAAACCTGCATTTATTAGGTTTGAAAAACTGGTAGTCGTATACATCATCGCATACATATCGCAGTTGCTATACATTTAGCGTTATATATATTTTGTATTTACTTTATTAGCAAAATATTTTTATCATTACTTTTGAAGCAATATTGACATTATAAATACAAAAGTGTTGTGTTCTGCTTCGTTTCGTACAAATGCATAATATAGATTTAAAAAAAAAAGATTCACCTATAAGAATATTGATTATTACTTTTCTACTAGTTTTCTACTACTTTAAAAAGTAACGCCCATTCATGTTGACTTTATGTACAGTTTTCATTAAAATTTCCGGTTCGGTTTACTTTTTTTTACAATAAAGTAATATCTAATGTTTTTTCTCAAAGCAACCGATTCTAGACCGTCAATAGAATTATTAAATATTTGATGTAGGTAACATGTTTGGTTAATCTATGATCATACTCTGTGGTTTAAAGAAATGGACCCGATGGAGGAAGAACAATGTTTACATCAGTGTGAAAACTATATTCAGAATCATAATATTCAAGTATTACTTAAAGATTGTATAGTTCAACTTTGTTTACACAAACCTGAAAATCCTGTAACGTTTCTAAGACAGTATTTTCAAAAACTAGAACGAGTAAGTTTTGTTTACACGACTCGAAAACTATAGTACTTGTGAATACTCAAAATAGATATCAATTAATGAGGCGAATAAGGTTTATGATTCCCCAAATTATTACGAAGTGGCTATATTTGTGGAGGGGCTGGTAGTTTATATTCGTTAGATAGTCGAGTTGACAGCCAACTTAAAATAGAATCGCAAAGATTCCTGAGAAGTGATCTTCCTTTAGTCTATAAATATTATGATAAAACTATATTTGATGACTGCGTAACTTTTTCACACTGTCGAAAAAGTTTCGTGAGTTAAACTTTGGTTGTGTAACATTTACGTCTGTTTCATATTTCTATTCATAATATTCTTTATGAGAGATTTCTTGAAAAATGACGGTAAGATATATTTATATAAGATAAATTTACTTTTAACAGAATCCAACAACACTGAATTTGCAAGCCTAGTTGAGTTTGTTGAACCATCTTATAATCAAATTTAAATCATTAGTTGTGTTAAACACTAGCTACTCAATTTGATTTAAATATGTAAACTTATTAGTGAACTATTATCTTACACACACAAGGCTGTGTAGGATCATATTCCATTGAAGACTGTGTAAGATCAAGTCCTTCACACATAATAATTACTACTGTAAACCTTAAAACTGTTATCTCTATTAAATAATGTGAGACATGTTTTACTCTAACTTATTATTTTAATCTATTACTACTAATTTTTTAAAATATTCTCTTTTAATCTGCTAGATCCTTATGAGACATTGAATTGACATTTTAGATTCTATTAGTTTATAGAATTATAGCAGAAATACTTTAGAATATATTTCTTTAGTACCCTGGTGGATAAGTTATAATGGTGTCAAATTTCATGAATATTGTTTTGTTTAACTATAAAAGAGTACAAGACTTTTTGCTTTTCACTTTTTAACTTTTTTGTATTATAATTTTAGTATGGATAAATGCTAATATACAAAAATAAATATGTCAAAAATTAAAATGAATTAAAAATTTTATGTTACGAAGATGTTCAATTCAATTCAAAAATAAGTATTTCCTAAAAAGTCAAGGAAAGCAATATAATTATATTACAACAGTAAATAAGTTCATAAAAAAAAGAAGATCGATACAACAAATAATGAAAGTAATGTTGTAGTAAGTAAACTAGTGTCACTTGGCTACATTTTTTTTGTTAAAGCTATTTATATGATCAAATAAAGATGCTTGAACAGGAGCAAGTAAAGGCAGCAGCAGCTGCAGCCGCAACTTCCGAAGGTGAAGCGGATGGAGAACTCTCTCCTTTGCCGGTACCAGGTGGGCAGCTACCACGGCGACGAGGAGGCATTAGTGCTGAGCCTGTCACAGAAGAGGATGCTACTAGCTATGTCAAAAAGGTTACAAGTTTATCAATATTAATTGTCAATGGTTGTTAATTACATGCTTTATATTTGTTTCATCTGTATGTATGTATGTTTGTATGTACTGGAATACTTTGAACTCAATTTTCGACCTACTTTGAACAGATAGATTTTATTCTAACTACAAAGTAAGCAATGACTTATAATAATATTTCCGAATATTTTTAGGTTGTGCCAAAAGACTATAAGACTATGGGGGCGCTGTCGCGAGCGATTGCTTCCAACGTTTTATTCACACACTTAGATGAATCCGAACGAGCCGACATGTTCGACGCAATGTTCCCAGTCCAATGTTTACAAGGCGAAACTGTAATCCAGCAAGGCGATGAAGGGGATAACTTTTATATTATTGACTCTGGGGAAGTTGAGGTAGATGAAACTTTTACAGTCAGTTAGTTCCTACATGGTGTTGTTATCACAATTTATGTATTTAAAGTCACACTTACTAAGGATTTATGTGAGAGCATCAATCGTTATAACTTCTCAAATAGAAGTATGAACACTGTTAAAATGACTCTCTGTGCAAATGCTATTTATTTATTTATTTATGTCCTACACTGTAAAGTGAAGAAATACATACATACAAAATTAGACGTGAGTATAGCCAGTATCTTTATTAACTATGAATACTACTCACGATAGTTTAAATTTTAAAAAAAAGAAATATTATTTATAACAATAATTCTAGAAACTATAACTTATCCCTAAATTAGTGAGTTCTGCCAGTTAACTTTGGAAGTGAGATCATTTATAGATAATATGTAGTATAGGTATGCATTAATACGAAAAATCTTACTAACTATAATGTGGCTTATCAATAAACTTATATAATATATTAAAAATTATTAATGTATAAAAAATCATATATCTATTATATATACACACATACATAACTGTCAATATATACATTACCAGTTACTCAATTGTATTTGAAATGGTTTAAGACATGGCAGTACTCAGGCAGGTTTCCTCACGTTGTTTTTGCTCACCGAAAAGCGTGTGTTAAATTGCAGTTATTAATTAGACACATGAGTTTTAATAGGAAAACTCATTTGTTCTTGCCCGGGATATGAACTCATGATAGAGTGTCGCACGCACTCACAGCTGTGCTATCACAGCTTCTATTTACGACAGGTCCTTGTAAATGGAGAGCTAGTAACGACAATTGGTGAAGGCGGCAGTTTTGGTGAGCTAGCCTTGATCTACGGTACACCTCGCGCGGCCACCGTACGAGCGCGGAGGCCACTCAAGCTGTGGGGTCTCGACCGAGACTCCTACCGTCGCATATTGATGGGATCCACTATCCGCAAGCGGCGGATGTATGACGAGTTTTTGTCGCGTGTATCTATACTAGGTACTGTAACTATCTCTTAAGTTAAAATCTTCGTGTATATTGTTACGTACATTTCAGAGTCAAACACACTTTATTTAACCTTTTACTACAAACTTTACTACTTACAGACTCTTACAGTTCGTTGTCCAATAAGAATGCCGAGGTCACTAATATTTCACTTTTATTTTCACTTGTTTATTCGCTCTTGATCGCTATTCGCAAACTGAAGGCTTCGGCCGTTCAGTTTGCGAATAGCGATCAAGCGTTTGCGCACGATACGTCGGCTTATATATCGAACGAACCAAAGTTCGAGAACAATCGCGCGACCTTGGCGAGATCGTAAACAAATCTTTTGTAAACATGTTTATCGGTAAACAGGTCGAATATTCGAGAGAATTAGCGAATTTGAACTCTATGGCATATAATTATTACGAACTCTTTTCGCATGTTCGTAACAATATTTTATTACACTAGCTGTGCCTACGCCTCGGCTACTGAAAATCAGTGTATTTAATCGATATCTTGAACATGAAAATAGTTATTGTGAGTTAACTATAAGTATAGTGACAAAGGTAATTCGACGTCAGGCAGGCGGCCGGTCGTAAAATACGTAGCCAAGTCATGTAGCAAATGTTTATAATATATTGTGCCGACCCCACTTATCACACACACACGTGGGGTAAGGGTAGGAAGATGATGAACTATAAGTGATAAAGACATTCTGTCGCGGAATTTTTTGTTATGTTTTGTAGATCTACAAATCTCTAATACATTACTTTAGTGTAACTCTGCTGGTTTACGCATCGCACGCGACTTAATCTCCCACTTGGCAAGTTCTTTTACAACTGTACGACCTCTTCAAGACAATTAAAATAGAACCGTAATTAATATTAACCTAACCCGTCCGGAAGAATTGAACTCCCTTTTCAGTAAAAACCGTACAAAAATCCGTTCAGATTTTCAGAAAATCAATCACATACATAGCTTTTGAGGACTTTGTTTTATAATAAGTATAGATTAAAAATAAATGCACAAACCTCCACCACTGCCACCACAATACACAAGCACTACACACGTTCACTATCACAAACTCAACAATCGTTTCGATCATCAGGAGATAGACTCCACGAGTTGTTGTTTGTGATATTGTTGAGTTTGTGATAGTGAACGTGTGTAGTGCTTGTGTATTGTCGTGGCAGTGGTGGTGGTTTGTGCATGTGTTTTTACGAATCCTGAATGTAACAGGTATGAAAAAACGGATAGTCCACTATACATTTAGCACTATATATATTTTCTATTTACTTTATCGCGGATTATAGCAAAATAATTTTATTATTACTTTTGAATTATGGATCTCCGCAAAGTAACGGCTTCTATAAATAGATTAAACGTGTAAATTAATTGTTCTAAAACATTTTTTAATGATTTTTATTGTTTTCTTTTTTGAAATGTGTATTGTTATAATTAATATTTTATATGTAATATATATGTTTTAGAAAGCTTAGAGAAATGGGAGCGACTAACAGTGGCTGATGCATTAGAACCTGTCTCCTTTAATGAAGGCGAGACTATTGTGCGTCAGGGCGAGCCCGGGAACGACTTTTATATTATTGTAGAAGGTAACAATCATTTCCCCATTAAAACACGGCACTCTTATAACGCGTCATAATTGATTTTAGTCCCCGGTTTAAAGTGGTTTACAGTGTTAATTTGCGTTGTTGTAAAATTAAATTATATTATTTTGTTAAATTAGCATAAGTTTATATAATGTGTCACGTGTTCAAATCCCCTGCATTCACAAATGAGTTATTCTGTTAAAACTTATGTATCAAATTTATAATTACACTTTACAAATTTAAAATATTCTTTATTCAAGTAAACTTGTAAACAAGTGCTTTTAAATCTTCAACTCTACTGTCGGTTGGGAAGCTGTTCCTACCGAGAAGAGCCAGCAAGAAACTCGACGGTTGCTTTTTAAAAATATAATTCTTATAACTAGTTACATTTAGTCATTACTGTTATAAACTAGTCATTGACTGGCCCGTTGGCGCAGTGGGTAGTGAACCTGCCTTCAGCCCCGCGGGTCGCGGATTCGATCGGACCGCACATTTTCTACAAACAATTTGTTGGTTCTTCGAGCCTGTGTGTATATTTGTGTTTAAGTATGTATTTGTATTAAAATTATATATGTAGTATATCACGGGAGTGATCACCGTATGGTTAGAGGCACATTGAATATATGCGTACAGCTGGAAAGATCCAGATTGGTGAAGTCTACGCTCCGACCAACTCGAGCCCATATTCAAAACCCCGAGAAGTTCGAACTCGAGCTGATGAACTGTTTTGATTGCCTAGCTGACTGCGCCTCTGTGGACGATGTAAACAACAGGCTGGTGGAAACTGTCCATACGGTGGGGTCCAAATTTTATAAGACACACCGTAAAAGACCCAATAAATTCTCGACCCATACTCTCAAGCTCATGGATGAGAGGAACGAAATGAGGCTACAGTCTTCAGTAGATGCGACACGCTACCGTCTGATCAATAGACAGATTTCTAAGGCGCAGAAATGCGACCTGCGACACTTCAAAACCGAGTACATTCGAGAGACTATTGAGCGTAACAGGGGCTCAAAAGTGCTCGCAAGAGATCTATCTATTGGGCAGCGACAGCTGACGCGATTGAAGACCGATAGCGGTAGTATCATTTCATCTCGTCCTGAGATTTTGAGAGAGGTTGAGAAGTTCTATGGACAGTTATACACCTCAACACAACAGCCTGTTGTCAGTTTGGCAAAAGACCCAAGAGCTAAGCTGACCCGACACTATACCGAAGATATCCCGGACGTCAGCCTATACGAGATTAGTATGGCTCTCAAACAACTCAAAAACAACAAGGCACCAGGTGACGACGGAATCACAACAGAACTCCTGAGGGCCGGTGGAAAACCCGTACTTAAGGTCCTTCAGCGATTGTTCAATTCCGTCATTCACGAAGGTAATACGCCGGAAGCCTGGCACAGGAGCGTGGTGGTTCTTTTCTTCAAGAAGGGTGATAACACCTTATTGAAGAATTATAGACCCATCGCGCTGCTAAGTCAGGTTTATAAGTTGTTTTCGAGAGTCGTTACGAATCGTCTAGCTCGTAGGTTTGACGACTTCCAGCCTCCCGAACAAGCCGGTTTCCGCAAAGGCTATAGTACCATGGACCACATATTCACGCTGCGGCAGGTTATACAGAAGACCGAGGAGTATAACCAGCCACTTTGCTTGGCGTTTGTGGACTATGAGAAAGCCTTTGATTCGGTGGAAACATGAGCTGTGTTAAGATCGCTCCAGCGATGCCGAATCGACTATCGGTACGTCCAAGTGTTGAAGTGTTTGTATGAAAACGCCACAATGTCTGTCCGTATCCAAGACGGAACTACGGGACCAATCCGAATGCGGCGAGGTGTGCGACAGGGAGATGTCATCTCCCCGAAGCTGTTCACCGCTGCATTGGAGGACGTCTTTAAGCTTTTGGATTGGAACGGATACGGCATCAACATTAACGGCGAGTACATCACTCACCTCAGATTTGCCGACGACATAGTCGTTATGGCAGAGTCTCTGGAGGACCTTAACACAATGCTCGATGACCTCAGCAGAGCATCTCAACAGGTGGGCCTTAAAATGAACATGAGTAAGACGAAAATCATGTCAAACTCACATGTTCCGCTCCACCCGGTCATCGTTGAGAACTCTGCACTCGAAATTGTAGACGAGTACATATACCTGGGACATACGGTCCAGCTGGGTAGGTCCAATTTCGAGAAAGAGGTTAGTCGCCGAATCCAACTCGGATGGGCAGCGTTCGGGAAGCTACGCGAGATTTTTTCGTCCAAGGTACCTCAGTGCCTGAAGACCAAAGTCTTCGAACAGTGCGTGTTGCCAGTGATGACCTACGGATCTGAGACGTGGTCGCTGACTATGGGCCTCATAAGAAGGCTCAGAGTCACTCAGCGAGCGATGGAGCGGGCTATGCTCGGAGTGTCTCTACGTGATCAAATCAGAAATGAGGAGATCCGTAGAAGAACCAGAGTCACCGATATAGCTCAGCGCGTTGCAAAGCTGAAGTGGCGATGGGCGGGGCACATAGTGCGGAGAACCGATGGGCGCTGGGGTCTTAAGGTGTTGGAATGGCGACCCCGCACCGGTAAACGCAGTGTTGGCAGACCCCCTACGCGATGGACGGACGACCTCAAAAAGGTCGCGGGGAGCCGCTGGATACAAGCGGCACAAGATCGTGTGTTTTGGAAAGCCCATGAAGAGACCTATGTCCAGCAGTGGACGCCTATCGGTTGAGAAAGAAGAAGAAGAAGATGTAGTATATCTACCAGTTGTCCGTCACCCATAACACAACTATTAAGTTACTTACTTTGGGGACGGACGACCGTGTGTGTAGGTGTCCCATATATTTATTTATTTATTACTGTTGTGTACAGGATAGAAGTGCAGCTATATCCACCCATTCTTATCATTCAAGTAGTCCTCAACAGTATAGTAGGCTTTCTGTATCAGCCTTAATAGTATTTTTTGAAGTGAAGAAAAATATCGTGAGGAAACCTGCATAGGTCTGGAGAAGTCTGGGGATATGTGTTACCTAACAATCCGTATTGGAGCAGCGTGGTAGGTCTTAGCTCCAACCCTTTTCTCAAAAAAAAGACACAGGGAATAATTTATAGAATTAGGCGTTACTTTGCGGAGATATATAATACAAAAGTTATAATAAAATAGTTTTTCTATAAAATAATTTTATTATTACTTTTGTATAATTACTTTTACTTATGTCTATAATATGCGTGAGCTTTTTATTAAAATTGTTCTTAGTTTCATATTCATAAAACGCACGTTTTTTCGCTCATAATATATAAGGTATAGTAAAGTAACGGCCTGTTGCTATCCCACGACTGGGTATAGGCCTTTTCTCCGTTTTTGGAGAGAAAGACATTTAGAACATGGTTCCTTATTATTATACGATTTAAACACCTTCAACGAGAAAAGTTATATATACTGCTTTATAAGAGTATACTCGTAAAACGCGAACAAAATCAAAAATAAAATAAATCCCTGTTGGCGATGCCTTTGAGTTGCTTATGATGGTTTAAGGCTTGATTATTAATTTTCATTTTAAAAAAAATTGCAAGTAAATAAGATATAACTCTTTTGATGATCAAAAAATCTTTTTCCTGAACAATTTGTAGCCGGAATACTAAAAAAATAAGTAAAGCAATGTCCACATTCGTAAACATCTCGAAGACTACGTGAGTGCTATACATTGCATGTATAAAAGTAACGGCCTGTTACTATTGCACGGCTGGGCATAGGCCTCTTTTCTCGTTTCTGGAGAGAAGGGTTGGACCTACGACCTACTACACTGTTCGAATACGGATTGATAGGTTACATACATACATATATCCCTAGAATTCTCTAGTTATATGCAAATTACGTTACGATGTTTTCCTTCATCGAAAAGCATGTGATAAATTGCAATTATCAATTAGACACATAAGTTTTAATAGGAAAAACTTATTCGTGCCTGACTTGGCATGGGGTTCGAACTCGTAACCACTTCGAAAGAGTCTAGCTAGCTATCACAGCTCTAGTAATAATTCAATATTTTATGCATTGTATGTATAAATAAATGAATCAATATTATATATTCTATATCATTTTATAAAAATTAATTTGAACTTGTGGTCAAAGGAGCCTTTCTAAAATTTTTTTTTGACTAAAATTTACAAAAGTTTGCCGACTGTCGAATCATGCTGTCCTAGACCCGGGCCTCACAGATCTGAACGTAAATCCGTCAGTGCCGTATATCATTAAAAAAAATTATTTATAGAAGCAGGCGTATATACATATATAGACAGCAACTTTAACAGAACTACTTTGCTATAATCCGCGCCGGTTAAGCGAATGCATACAATGCTAACAAACAAACAAAATGTACGAAAAAGGCAAAATTCACGTACATAACAAAATCGCAAAGCGATTGCGAGAGCTTTGCGATTTTGTCGTGGAGTATATCTCCTGATGATGCTTCGGTTGCGGGGCGAAACGATTGTTGAGTTCGTGATAGTATCCGTGTGTAGTGCTTGTGTATTGTGGTGGAAGTGGTGGAGGTTTGTGCATGTGTTTTTACGAATCCTGCACGTATCGGCAGGGTCACTATCCACAGCGCCAACGGGTCAGTCAAATGTTAACGTTTAACAATGTTAACGGTACAATTTTACTAACTTTTGTAATATGTTTAGTTACGATATTACAATGACACAGTACGATTTTGATATTTTATTGTCGTATATGTTTATTTGTTTGTGTGTATTGCTTGTGCGCATTATTGCTGGTGGAGGCGTCTGTACAATAAATGATATTCATAGGCACGGCTGTAGTGCTGCAGCAGCGAGGGGGTTCTGGGGGCACACAGGACGAGGCAGTGGAGGTAGGTCGGCTGGGGCCTTCGGACTACTTTGGAGAGATCGCACTACTCTTGGATCGACCGCGAGCAGCCACGGTGCGTGCTGCGGGACCACTGAAGTGCGTCAAACTCGACCGCGCAAGGTTAGTCCAATATATTTATACAAGCTTTATATTAAGTTTTATATATAGTATACTACCTGTGCCAACAACGGATTTGCCCGCGTGGAATTCTGTGATTAACGAAACTTTTCCAGAATTTTCGAAATTTTGAGCATAAAAGTACTTATTTCACAATAACCGTGAGAGATAGAGACATGCTATCGCGGACTTTTTTGTAGTATTTTTACAGATCTACAATTCTCTAGTACTACTTCTCTAGTACTCAAGTAATACTTTAGCGTATCTCCGCTGGTTTAAGCAGCGCACGTGACTAAAGCTCCCAGCGAGCAAGTTTTTTAACAACTGTGCGATCTCTTCAACAAAATTTACATAATACCGATGATACTATTTACCTAAACCATCCGGAAGTATTGCCCTATCTATTGGTGAAAATCGTACAAAAATCCGTTCAGTAGATTTTGAGAAAATCGATTACATACAGACACACAGCTTTTTGGGACTTTGTTTTATAATAATTCTTCAATTTATTCTTTTATTTTTTTCAGATTTGAGCGGGTATTAGGTCTTTGTGCTGACATCCTTAAAAGAAACATTGCGCAGTACAACAGTTTTGTTTCTCTTTCAGTGTAACAAAATTATTTATTTAATAGAAGACAATTAGTATAAGTGTTTTTATCTAATCCCAGTTGGTGTTGCCATTTCGTATCTATTGTCTGAAGGCTTGTATTATCTTTTGTAATGTAGTTATATCTTCTTCTAATATAAAATCTCAATAAATATACATTTTAAGCACTAAAATATAAGGATATAATGGATTTAATTTGCCTACAATACATTAGGTTCATAAAAAAACCGTTAACATTTAAATATTAACTTTATTTACTCATCTTATTAATAAATTACAGTATGTATTTAACCTTAAATATGTTATTAGCCTAATGCATTATTATTTAATAAAAATTAATAAATTAGTTACCTATTGCTTTTTGCGAATTTAACCTAACAAGTAATTTATTAAGATTCAGTATAAAATTTTGAATTCCTAGGTATCCATCTTTTACGGTAACTTAAGTTTTTAAAGTAACTGGCCCTCAATTAGAAGTAACTTAAACTGAAATAGATTACAAAAGTAATCATAATATTGTTTTGCTATGACAAAGGAGTTCTATGAATTGTTTAGATTATAATAATCTTTAAAAAAAACAAATACACTTCAGTAAATTGTTTTTCAATACAACTTCCATTTATATTTTTAAAATTCCGAATATTACTGCTAACCAAGGGGTAAAATGTTGATTTGTTCTAATTACTATTTATTATAAAATGTTATAAATATAATTTTGTTATACCGAAACAACTTGTTTTATTGATATGTAGATCTGTACCACAAACTATGTTTTTACCTTTTTTCATTACGTATGACATGTGATAGCTCGGCGGTGAGACCTAAGCGTCTCCTTTGAGGAGGTCACGGATTCATATGATGCAGGCACAAATGAGTTTTTCGGGTACAACCTTTCTAATTGATAATTAAAATCTATCATTCAGTTAATTCTGAAAGAAAAACATCGTGAGGAAACCTGCTAACCTATCTTTAGAGAATTCTATGGACATGTGTAACCTACCAATCCGGATTGTAGCAGCGTGCTGGGTCGAACCTCTCCAAGTATAGAGAGAGTTTACCCAGTAGTGTGATAGAAACAGGCTGTTACTTACTTTATAGATGTTATGTCGGTATAGGAATTAAGTAGGTAGTGTCATGTACGTTTCTTTAAACTGTTAATTGTAGTAACGGAAGTGAGATTCAGCAGCGTAGATTGCCTGAATCTGGAAATCAGTTAAATATTATGTGGGTCGTAGTTAGCGCCAACATTTTGTTTAGAGTAAATAGTTTCGTTGGATCATCACTGATGCAAAAATGTGTCATAATGCACATGTCAATGATTCTGTTTTAGTAATATGTTGGTTGGATATAATAAATATACACATATTTACATTTAGAAATAAATTATAAACATTATAAGATTTCTTTAAAGTTATATTTTAACTGTAAAATAATATTCAGTTAAAACAATCACTGATGTCTATTACTTTATTACTTAATAACTAATTAAATTTTCATTTGAATAATTTGTTGAGTGGCTATTTTAACAATACCATAAAAATCCCCCTGAAGATGAGATCTCCAAAACTTACATTTACCCCACACTATAGCAGGAAAATTTGGTGATTGTATTCCTTGGAAAATTCTTGCCACACTTCTACCAGTGAATTTACAATCTTTATAAGTAGTTATCAATGCCCTAACATCAGCAGTAACTCTTTCAACATTTAATGGTCTCTTGTGTAAAACAATGTTTTCAGGTAAATTATAAGATCTTGTAAAGTAATTGTTTATTATTGATTTCAATTCATTAGATTTTTCTTCCAAATTACTCTCAGAAAATATTATACTGTCCCAGGAATAATTAGAAAATTGCCTTAAAGCCTCATATATTTCTTGTAACTGAAATAATAGATTTTTTTCCTGATTTTGAACAACTGTATGCAGATCATCTAAGATACAATCTAGCTCTACAGCTGATAAGTCACCTGGAGCTTTTAATTTGAACCCTAGCATATGAAAGTCAACTTTTAAAAGTGATCGTTTATATATCCCATCTTTAGTAATCCATTCTAGATTTTTCAAATGAAATTTTGTCATCCCACTTTCCCAACCGATTGCTGCTGCCACTTCTATGACATTGAATTCTAAAATATTATTTTTTATGACATTATTATTTTTCTTTCCTTCCAATAAATATGCCATGGCAAGAGGTGGGCAAGATTTTGCAGCTTCTAAAATTTTATTAGGCCCTCCATATGAAGAAATTTTACACATGACATAAGCATTGTTGAGAACTTTTATATAATGTTTGTGGTGAAGTTCTACATAACACAATAAAGTTGCTATATTTTCAGATGGTAAATCTAGCTCTTCAACTGTACTATCAATTGGAATGCTTACTTCATGACTTTCACATCTTGTTGTATGGCTCAATGAAGAACTTTTTGAAGATACACAATTACAAGGAATAAATACCTTTTCAAGAAGTCTTCTTATGACTGGCCTCTCAATAGAATTTGAATAAATATGTTTAAGTAACTCATCCATATCACTATTGCTATTATTCATAAATACATGACAAAATGCAGGTAAACCATCTCTTCCTGCTCTACCCACTTCCTGAACATATGACTCAAAACTAGGAGGCATATTATAGTGTATAATACATCGAATATCTGATTTATTTATACCCATTCCAAAGGCAACAGTTGCAACAATAATTTTCAATGTACCATCCATAAAGTGCTTCTGAATTTTTTTTCTTTGAGATGCAGACATCCCTGCATGATAAGCCTCTGCAATATACGACATCCTTTTGCGTTTTTTGTTTTGTTGTTGTTCCATATTAATTTTTCCAGGCTGTGAGAGACATGATCTTATAATTGCAGCAATCCTTTCACATTCATTTCTTCTAATGCAATATACTATAATCGAGTTAAAAGAATTTATTCTTTCAGATACTAATAAAGACACTAATGCTCTATCTTTATCATTTTCAAAAGAGACAGACAAATATAAATTGCTTGGTAAAGCAGGATTAGTCAAAACTCCATTTAAACCATCTGGAACATTAATATGATCAATAACACTATTGATTGCCTTTTGACTAGCAGTGGCTGTTAAACCTAGTATGCACTTTACATCCAATTTTTCTCTCAATACTCGACATATCATAAGATAGCTAGGACGAAAGTTGTGACTCCATTGTGAAACACAATGAGCCTCATCAATACATGCAAATGCAATTCGGGGTAAAGATTTAAATAAACCAGCAAATCCATTTGAAGTGTCACCTGCAATTAGAGCTTCTGGTGATATAAGCAGAATACTAATTTCACCATTTTTTAAACATTCTATTATTTTACGTCTTTGAGTCTG
Organism: Morpho deidamia; assembly: GCA_947086505.1. NCBI lineage: Eukaryota > Metazoa > Arthropoda > Insecta > Lepidoptera > Nymphalidae > Morpho > Morpho deidamia. Next base: position 9,819,519 of record CAMTZC010000027.1, read on the forward strand.
CGGTTGGTTTGTATGTAAACATCCTGCTTTTAAAAATTCAGGCATATTTAATACTTGATCTTCCATTAGTGAAACTAATGGAGATATTACTAAAGTAATACATTTGTAGTGAAGACTATAAATATATGCTGGAAGCTGATAGCAGAGAGACTTTCCACCTCCTGTCGATAGTATAAGTAAAGTAGACAGCCCAGACAAAATTCTTTTAACTGCATGTTCTTGGCCAGGTCGAAAGGAATCATGTCCAAACTGACTCAAAATATTATACAATTCTTTGGTATTATCTTCAGACATATTATAAATTGGTTTTATTTCTTTAGAACTTACAGGTGTATCTGCTAATAATTGCAAGTAGTCTTCAGGAACTTTGCTTGCTTCATGTACAAATAAACTTAATTGTTTTTCTATATTTTCATCTGATACTTTTTTGTTATCATTTACTATTTTTTGCATGTCTTCTAATGACAGCATATTATTTTCATCATAATCTTCTACAGGTAAAAGAGAGTTTTCCCTATGAGCAGTACAATAACGTGCCATATGACCTTCTGTTCCACATTTGAAACATGTAATTTTACCACCTTCAGGGAACTCCATTCCAGCATGAAGAGCTTTTTTATCTTTCCACAACTGTTTTTTGTATTTAGAATAATTAATACCCTTCTTTCCTCTCACAAAGACTTTTTTTTCAATATTGATTCTCACAAAGTTCTCATTTAGTGTGCCATTTTGTATTTTCTTTTCCATTTTCTCTGCTTTCTCTGAGCTATTTAACATTTTGTTTTTATCTTCACTCATTGATGAATTCACAGTTTTAAGAATATCAGATACATTAATATGTCTTGGCTTAATTTTTCCTTTAATTCCAAAAGGTAAATATTCTGATATATCTGGTGGTTGCTCAGTATTAACTTCAGAATATTTTTTGTTTACTCCTTTTTTTAACTTTTTTTGATTTCCTGTATTCTCTTTCCATTTTATATCATTTTCCTGGTCTGTATGACGCATTTCAATTTTTTCTTCACTAGTTGTAAAACTTAGTTTTTGCTTTTTATGAGCTGGTCTTAATTTGCTTATAGCAATGTCATCATCAGATTCACTGTTTTCCACATAATCATTAGACTTGTCTGGGCAATTCGGTCTATGCAATTGAGGTATTGTTATATTGCCCAATCCAAATTTTTCTGTATAAATGTTTGAACAGTCATTATTTACATTTTCGTTCGTAATGCCTGTAACTCTTTCAAGCCACCCTCTATTAATCTGTCTAACTGTATTTTTTTTCAAGGTATTGGTTGAATTTACAACATCTAGAATTTTATCTTCATCTAGGAAGTATTCAGGTGTAATTAAGTTTTCTATCTGTAAATCACTTTTATCTTTAGTATCATATTCTTGCTGAATTGTTAAATCACTATTAATCATTGAACTTATACTTTCATTTACATTTGGAGTCTTTTTAGCAGTATCTGTATCTTCTGGAACAGTCTCATTTTTTCCCTGTGATTCACAACAATGATTTTTAAGAAGTATAGATTTTCGAGGATTCCTTATAGAAAATTTTCTATTGTTAAATAACTTCTTTGACAAATTATCAGTATTAAGACTGCTGAGACTATTTATATCTTTTTTTATTTTGGGACTTGATAACAACCTGTCAAGTTCTTGTGCGCTAGGCAAGGCTGGCAATAATGTTTCTGACGTATTTGTATTAGCACAAATATTTTCGGAGTATAGCTCTGCGTCTTGAGATAGAATAGGCTCTTCTTCGTTATCACAAATAGACAAAGAGTTCTCGAGAGCAGTACTTTTTAACAGAAAATATTTCTTATATGCATATTTTATATTGGAAGGAGCCTCTTTTATATCGAATTTAGATGGTGTACGTGAATATTTCGTTTTGAATTCTTTTTCCCAATTTTTAACAATTAACTTACATTTTAAGTAAGCCTTATCTTTTTTAATTGAATCTATTAGATCCATATCCTTTTATTATAGTAATAGCACTAATATCAACGTTACTCGATACAAAAAATTGATAATTGGTTTGGTTATAACCAAAAAATTTCTCGATATTTCCCGCTATTGAACACAACATAGACTACTAACTTAATATGTTATGACAAATAACATAGGATAACAACTGACAATATCATCATCGCGTAAAGTCATATTACATAGCTCTTGCACTTTCTAAATCGATATGTGTTAACTGTTATGTTAAAACAAAGAAAAGATGATTTTAACCTTTTTTCTTTTTATTGTCATTCCACACAAATTAATTGCAGTATATTTTAAAAAATATTTTAATTCTTCCCCAAAAAGGCGAAGAGTTCCAATACGAAATATTGTCTTCTTGGTCTTGATATGGTCTCCTCGGTAATTAATCTTATTTCTCTTAATCTTAATTACTCCTTAGTCACTGTTTCATTTCCTTCTGTGGGAAAATTTGCACATATAATTCTTCTTCCAAAGACTTCTAACCCTTGTCAGCTTTAAATTTCGCCTATGTCTATTTTTGTGTTTCTCTCTAGTTTTAGAGCATTATATGCATCTTAAATTGGCTAAAAATAAATAATCTCCGTCTTTACAATCTTAGTTCCTTTCAATCATGCTTTCGCTGTGGCCACAGCACACTACTGTGCTAGTATCTGATGATAACCGTTTGATATAAATAATCGAATGTGATACAACACAAAATGGTTAAAACGTCGGGAACGATTAACGGGTTAATTGTAATAATTTACCACATTATTTCCTCTTGAAAACTATCAATCTGTCTATTAAAATAAAACAGCCTGCTACTTTTGTATTATTTACTATATAGTTTGACTATATAATAATATTTGTTGATGTTTTTGTGACATGATTGTTTATTACATATTTACACCGTATTATTGGAGTATCATTTTTTTAAATATATTGTTAGAGATCTTTCATTCTAATAGTGCACGCCCCTCCAATGTCTTTACTCGCACACAAAAAACTTATGTACAGACGAAATACACGCAAACTTGTTATTCTAATTGGTTACTTAGTTGCCGGAAGACACGAAAGTAGGAGCACGCATCGATTATTGCCAAAAGTACAGTTAGCATGTCTTCTTCTTCTTTTAAAATTTTGGCGTTCAGGCGTGCCAACTGGGCACAAATTACTTTGCCAATGTCACGTAGGATGAAGTACACACAGGAAATTGTTCGGTTAACTGATGATTAAAACGATATAATTTTCACAAAACAGAACTAAATACTATTTTATAAATAGTGGGAATTTCTGAGTTAATCACCTTCACCTGTAACAATTAGTCACAAACACAAAAAACAATAGTATTAATAATATTTACAACTATACATTACAATTTCAGATTATTATATTTAATATATTTACATAGAAATCTACAGTATGGGCTAAACACGGACGCTAACAAACATTTAACATTTACTGGACGAGGGAATTTGGATGGGAGAACATCATAAAGGGGATGAAGGAGTTTAGGACAGTTGAGAAGGATATGGGTAATAGAACCTTCATCTAGACCACACTCACAGATCGAGTGATCCCTGATCCGGATCTTAGCAAGATGAACAGGTGTGCATGCATGCCCAAGACGAAGTCTAGAGATTGTGGACAAAATCCATCTATCAGCATATCTATGAAGAGAAAACCATGGTCGTCTTGGGATATCTGGTTGCAAAAAGGCATAGTACGTTCCCTTCTTAGACTTTGAAGTTTTATAAAAGGAGTCCCATGATTTATTGAGGAAAACCTTTGCTAGAGAACCTCTGTTCTCTAGCAAAGGTTTTCCAATTCTGGAATTCTGGAAGTGCTCTAGCGTTCCATCTTTTTCTGCTGCTTTCGCACATTGGTCAGCAACCTCATTACCCGGAATACCAGAATTACTTGGGATATAAACCAGAAGGATGGATAATCCATTTTGATAGCATGAGAACAACATCTCCCTAATCTTCAAAATAATGGGAAATCTTGATTTACTGCGGAATGGATTTTCTCTGATGGAGAGTAAACAGCTAAGGGAACTCTGTACAAATACCTGTCTGTTTTATGTTATGGGAGTGGGCAAACAGGATTGCTTCTAACAAAGCAATGGCCTCTCCTGTAAACACCGAGGATTCGGGCGGACATTTAAATTTCATCACAATTTTATACTTTGGAATCCAGCAGGCTGCACCAACACAACTATCCCGTGATAGTTTCGATGCACCAGTATATATCAGAAGATGTTTCTGCCAATTATGATGAACATATGTTAGAAAATTGAGCCTAGTATCAGACGCATTTTTTGCTAAACCAAGATCTGTAATAATGGGAGGGTTATATATGCGAGACTGATAAGGAACTAAATATAGGGGATTGGATTGATAGCATAATGTAGGATGGGGGAGAGTGGAATATTTAATAAAACTGTCCAATAAGCACGATTTTGAATTACGGGATATAGGAAATCTGGATAGGAGATTAAGTTTAGGCCAAAGAGGATGAGATGACAGCTGCAACATCTTACTGACAAATCGATCACAAAGGAATTGGCGCCGGAGGGACAAAGGGGGATCAACACATTCAACCTGTAAGGCATTAGTTGGAGACTTCATAGCACCCAAAATAATACGTAGGCGTTTATATTGTAATTTATTTAACTTTTCAGATGCCGCCACGTTTAATGGTTCTAAGACAAACAGACAATAATCCATATGATTTCTAACTAATGCATTATATAATAACTTAAGGGCATAGGGGTGGGCCCCCCACCATACTCCTGCAACAGCTCGAAGAACATTAATACCTTGCTCACATTTTTTGATTATGTGTGCAGTATGGGAAAATCCGTTCAGTCTGTAATCAAGGTAAATGCCTAAAAATTTTGCTCTATCAACCAGGTTGATGCATTGGTTTTCATATGAAAACAGGAAATCGGGAATAGACCTTTTTCAAGTAAACACTACTGCTTGACATTTAGCTACTGATAATGACAAACCATGTTCAGTGAGCCACTGGCCTAGATAAAACAAAGCAGAATTTATACGGCTGGATATGTCCTCTACACAGTCAGAACCATAATAGAGAACAATATCGTCAGCATATTGTAGAATGTTACAAAAGTTATTGACAGACAATTCGAGATCCTGGGTATAAATGCTATAAAGCAGAGGACTGAGGACAGAGCCTTAAGGGAGACCTTTTCAGACAAGTCTGGGGGGAAGAACAGTTGATTGATGTTTCACTGTTACAGACCTGCAATACAGCAGATTACATATGTAATGTACTATTCTCGGAGGTATACTCATCTGTTGCATTTTTTGCCTGAGCAACGGGAGAAGGACATTATCATATGCAGAAGCAATGTCAACAAAAACACCCGCAAGGTACTCACCTTTAGCAAAGGCTAGTCGAATGTCTGTTGTTAAAATACTTAAACTGTCAGTTGAACTTAAACCTTTACGAAAGCCAAATTGAGATGAGGGGAGGATATTTCTGCTTTCCATTATCCATTCCAAACGATTTTTAATTAGAAGCTCTGGACCTTAGCCAAAGTAGACGATAGTGCTATAGGTCTATAGGAATTAGGATCTGATGGATTTTTGCCAGGTTTCAGGATAGGAATGATGATTTAGAATTTCCACGTACTTATATTATTTATTATTTATTATATTTAACAAACAAAGCTTTGCTTTGTCTGTTAAATTTATCAATAGAGAATATGGAATACCATCTTCCCCTGGAGTAGTATCTTTTAAACCATGTAAAGCAGTTTGCAACTCAGACATTGAAAAGAGGGCATCCATTTCATTTGACATTGGAGGTGTTGAGGAGATAAGAAATAGGTCCTTATTTGGAACAAAAGGTGGGGCCAACTTGTCAGCAAAATTGTTAAGCCATTCAGAAGGATTGCTTGAACAAGGATCTGTTACATTTAGGGATCGTCGAAATTTCTTTATTTTAGTCCAGACTATTGAGGATGAGGATCGAGGACTAAGGGCTTCACAGAACTTAATCCAACTCAGTTTTTTTTCTTTTTTTTACTAGTTTTTTGATTTTCGCGTTAATTCTCTGATACTTTAAAAAGTTTACTTGAGACATACAGGCTGTATATGACTCTTCAGCGGAATTTCGTTGACTAAATAAATCACTGCATTCCTCATCCCACCAGGGAGGGGAAAGCATGTGATTTTTGGTTGGGAGTTTTTTGGGTTTATGAGAGTCGGCCGAGGAAGTGATACAATTTATAAAGAGGTCGTAGTAAATCAAAAAATTACCACCACTCGTCAGACTCGGCAGAGAGTCCAGCATCCTGTCAACGGACTGGGAGTAACCTGACCAGTTAGCTTTTTTGACTTTATATTTTACCAAAGGATCAGGGTTTAAAGGCAGTAAAATTCTGGAATTCAAACTAGTAATGATGGGAAAGTGATCACTACCATATGTGGATGGAAGAACCTTCCAAGATAATTGAGAGGCAAGGTTTGGGGAGCATACAGTAAGGTCTACTGCAGATTTGGGGTCTTGATTAGGGAGAACTCTGCGAGTTGGTGAGCCATCATTGAGGATACAGAGATCTATATCGTCAAGTATGTCAACCAATTGCTGAGAAAACCCATCACAGTTATGACAGCCCCACAATGTGTGATGTATGTTAAAATCACCCATTACAATCACTGGACTGGGAAGAGCTGAGAGAATTGATTGCAGTTCCAGAAGTACTGCAGTGGAAGGGTGGGGAATATACAGAGATATAAAAAAGATGTTCAAGGAACGAATAGCAACAGCATGTAGCTGTTGACTAAATGGAGGGAGGGGAATAGGAGAAAAGGGTAAGGAGTGCCGGATAAATAGGGCACAGCCTGCATACCCATCATTCCTGTCATCCCTTAAACAGGAGAAGCCAGAAACTCGAAAACGAGATCCAGGCCTCAACCATGTCTCCGAGATGGCAACAATAACAGGGTTGTGCAGGTTAATAATAGAGATAAGTTCATGTTTCTTGGAACTGACACTGTTACAGTTCCATTGCAGAAACGTTGTTGGGGCCATTTTGTAGGATTTTAAATAGTCGGGAAAGGTTATGGGCAACGTTGCACGGTAAGGGTATTTCACTGCATGGAGCTACAATGTTTAAAAGGAATTCAGATAGGATTTCTAGAATTTTATTTTGAGAGGGAGAAGAGTCATTAGTATTATTACCATTGAGAGCACAGCCAACAGGTAAAGATAAAGAGCATTCACCAACAATATCCTGATGAGCTCTTTTATCATACCCTTTCCCCAAAGGAGCATGAGGACGAGGGAATCGGATTGTAGTTTTTCTATAGGAATTGGTAGTGGGCTGGTTTTTGGTGGGTCTCTGAGGGGGATATGCAACAGGTGAAAACATCTCTTTAGCTATCTCTGCATAGGAACGGCGGACAGAAGGAAATTGAGATGATGCTTCCATGTATGATATATTTTCTTGAGACATAACTGTCTTTATAGACTGTTGACGAGCAAACTCTGGGCAATCTTTGTCATTAGCAAAATGTTTGCCAGAACAGAATAGGCATGTGGCTAACTCTTTTACGATATCACAGGATTCTCCTGAGTGGGGTTGAGCACACCTGTAACACCTTGGTTTAGATCTGCAGTTCAGTTTTATACGTCCAAATCGGCAGCAGTTCTGGCACTGAATCGTGGGAAGCTTATAGGTCTCTACAGGCAGGGATGTGTGATACGAGTATACTTTGGTTGGAAGCATCTGACCTCTGAAAGTGAAAGCAACTGACTGGGTCGGGACCCAAGATGTTACACCGTCATTAGTTACCTTTCTATTTAACCTCCTAGCCTTAAGCACCTCGCCACATCCTGAAGGGAGCTCCAAAGAGTGAACAAATTCCTCCATTGACCATCCGACTGGGACTCCTTTTACTAGACCCATTCTCGTTATGTTGTATGTAGGGATTATTGCTTTATATTTAGTTAAAGTTAGCAAGGGATTACACAAGAAATCATTGGCAGATATTGCAGAGGTAAATTCTACCGTAACTTTATTACGGCCGACGCTTTTGACTCCATCGTTAACTATGCAACTTATTTTGTGTTTATGTAAAAACTGGCCGAATGTTATAGCCCTTAGAGAACTTCCCAATGATGGGTCTGGAATGTCCCGCGAAACTTGGACAATGAAAGGACCTTGGTCGTCTTTTAAGAAGCTCAGCGGGGTTTCGGAAAAACATGGATTAATGTATGTAGTTTGTATAGATGGATTAGCTGTATCAAGATCTACTATTGTTTTTTTAGAGATAGCAGGATCAGTATTGATACAATTTAGATCGCCTGGACGTTTTCTATTTAAATTAGATGTACCACCTTCATCAGGGGGTTTGGGAGGTGGATCACCATCCATTTTTTAAGATGTAAGGTTAATTATTCCGTATAAAACACAAAAAAAATATTAACTAAGACACTTACCAATAAACAAATAGTGTTAGTATAGTAAATATAAGAAATACCAACTATTTTTTCTTTAAAAACCAATAAAAAGACAAAATAAAACACCAAAATATCACTAGCACGTGTGAACAACAACGCATACGCTAGCAAAGTCTCAGTTAGCATGTCATAAAAAAGAGGATAAATATTTTTTATTTTAAATAATAATTAGATACATTTTTTTTTTAATAGAAAAATATGGAGAATTTTATAAAACTATGTGGCAAAAAAAAACCGGCAAAATTTAACATCTATCATTATTTCATCATTAAAGCCATTGCGTTAATTAAGGAACGAATCGACATGATTGATAGAAATATGTGTGATGAGATTAAATGGGTTGATTTTTGAAAAATTGCTTCTTATTTATTGAATAAGTCTTAAGTAAAAATATTGTCGTCGTTATAATATATTTGTGAACTATACTTTGCAGAATGATTAAGATATCCATTGTATAAAATCACACAGTTTAAAATAAAATCACAAAAAGTTTGTTAGATTAAATTATGAAGAAAACAGTTTTTTGACCAAAATATTGTCAGGACGGTGTATAATCTTAATTTAAACTCAAAATAAAATATGTGTCGCAGTCATGGCAATCATCATTGAAGATAGAACGCGCAGCGGTGACACAGCGCGTGCGTGAGATGAAGACAGATACGCGCAGTTGTGAAGTGGTTGAGAAGATTATAAGAGTCGAAGAAAAAGCGTTGTTGTTCTTTCATATGCACGATACTCACATCACTTACAATGTTGCCCACGACTATGATGGATGCGATATATGTATATTTATCGCTTTATAGTGTAGTAAATTTATAGTCCTATCTCGTTCTAATTAAAATTCGGATATTAGCAAGAAATATGTTGAGTTAAAGGGATAATAATTAAATTAACAATTTCAGTAAGACGAAATTTTGTCAAGTTCTTTTTAATCGTCCAGTACTTTTATCTACTTTTCCAATGGATCCCTTAGGGTCCGGAGAATGAGAGCTCCATCCAGTTGTAATGCATTGTTGAAATTCATAATTACCACATCTCACTTTGTCTTTCTCATTAGTATAAGAAGTAATGCATGAACCTAAAACATTGTAAAATTCTGTACTTAAAGTATCAATCCACTCTGCTAAATCACTCTTAATTCTCTTAGTATTAGCAATTGATATTTCAGCCAACAATAATCTGTTAGCATGTATAGGTAAGAAATTGTCGGGTTCTTGAAAACTGAAGTTTTTGTACGGTATTTGGGAACCACTATGTATTAGTTTAGCCTCCTGTTGTGTTACTTCTTTGCCGGAAAAATACGCTAAGGGAGAAATAAGAAATTCAGTAATTGCGACTGTGTTTTTTCGTTCAAATAACCCAACTTTCCAGATACCAGGCAGCAAAGGCTGTTTTAAATTGAGTTTTATGAAATTTGTTAGGTTATTTTCATCTCTGTAAATACTATTTACGTCAGCTACTACTCCAGTTGGGTCTAGCCAAAGTATCGTCAAATTTCCAACACTTTTATCAGTGTCGGGTGAAAACTGATATAATAATGTTGGTTCTGAAAAAGGGCCCATAATATTGCCAAGATTCCTAAATGTCATTTCTTTTTGATCATAGTCTGAACTAACTTTAAATATCTTAATGTAGTCAATATTTTGATTTTCAATATTTAATTCCAGATGTTGTTTTGGTTTATACCATGTTTCTAATATTGCTTCTTTACTGTTATTTATTGAACCTTTATACAGAATCAAATTGCCTTTATAAATATCAGCATATTTATGCACATTAACTTCAATGACTTCATTTAATTCAACATAACAACCTTCAGCTGCCAATATTTTGGCATTGTGGCGTATAAGAGTTTCCGCATGTGTAAGTATAATATCATCTGTGCTAGCTGTTAAATCTTGAACATCATAAACATTTTGCCAATAAGCATCTAAGTTTGGAATTAAATAATGATCTGTGAATCCAATAGATTGTTCCACTCTTGTTACAATTTCTTGATTAATAATAGGTTCAAATTTTCTCGCAAAAAACAGTTGACGGTTTTGAGTATTCTGAATCCTCGGCCAGTCCTCAGTTCTAAAGTCATTCGGCGAGCATCCACACCAATCAACGACATGTCTGTATTGACATTTACAACCTAACTTTCTTTTCCAATTTGTAACGTGTAAATTATTATCTACGTAGGTGTCGCAAAAATTTGAATTGCGTAATGCTGTGTGGAAAAACGATTCAGCTGGCAGAAGAGTGTGCTTAAATATTATGTCTAGACCTGCTAGTAATTGATCTTGGTTTCCGATAACATACGATACAAAGTCAGGGGATAATGCTATCCAATCACTTCCTCCATCTATTACAATACCTTGAGGTAATTTTCTTTCTCCAACTCGCCACATGTGTGTTTCACATTCTATGAATGTTTTATCTAGACCCTGTTTCTTTATAAAACGTTGAACTTCCCGACCATGGGATTTAACAAAATTAAATCCTTTATTTATGGAAAGGAATTTTTCGAGATCTTCTAATGACTTTATAGGAAAGTCACTTTCACTCAAATTGATAACATAATCCCATTTCCAACCTAAAACAAATAAATCTTTCATGGAGTGCAGCAACATTTTTAGGAGTGATGCTCCACCCCATATTGTTGAATATCTTTTTGTAGATAATTTTATATTCGTAAATTGTTTTTCTAATACTGATAGTTTGCGATGTAGATAATCTTGTCTCTGAAAAGCAAATTTAATTATGAATGTATATGTTTGATGAATAAAAACAAAATTTGTAAGAATAAAATGTAAAAAAACTGTGTAAAAATATGTATAGCATACATAAAAAAATGTGTAAAAACTCACTTCATCAATGTGAATATAAAAGTAGTGACTTGTCCTATACAAAGCATTTATTATTCTATGAACTTGTCGCAACGCCCTTCCATTTAGTGTTAAAAGAAAAACTATTTTAATTGAATTGTCATCATTATTAGAATTTTTCGGTGTTTTCGGCACAAATTCTGAAATGAGAAGTTAATTTTAAAGTGATAATCAAAATATTTATAATATATACAAGAAATAAGATCAAATCTATCTGCTAACCTGAATATTCAGTATTAAATTATCTACAACTACTTTCTCTGTTAGTCTACATATTATTACGAGCATGCAAAAAGAGTTTGTAATACATATGCCAGAGAGTTCAAAGGCGCTTGAAGCTAATCGTCTGGAACATTCACGTTGTTTACGAATCTTCTTTCTTATCACCGTCAATACACGTGACTCTTGAGTAATCGAGAAGCAGATCATTCCTGAATGGTTCATTCACTATCTTCTTCATGGTCGCCTGAGCCCTTTTTTGGTACGATCTGCCTCCATTTATTCCGGTTTAAACTAGCCCTCACCACCTGATAAAATTGGGATGAGGAGGTGGCTTCTTTCACTTGGTCAGACCACCGTCTTGGCGATCGGCCTCGTGGTCTCTTGCCTTCTGTGTTGCCAACAATGACCAGCTTTTCAAGATTGCCATCTCCTCTTCGCATTATGTGGCTGCAATATGAGAGTATGCGTTGAAGACAGGTGCTGGACAATCGGGTTTTTATGTCATAGATACATTTGTGGGTTTATCCGTCCAGGATATTCGGGGAATTCGCCTCCAGCACCACATTTCGAATGCATCTATTCTCTGTCTTGCCCTTGCGCAGATTGTCCAGGTCTCTACGCCATAGAAAAGATCGGGAATATTAGGGCTCTGACTAAACGAACTTTGATCTTATAACTTATACCCCGATTTTTCCAAATATTCTGGAGGCGTGTCATCTGGTCTTTAACAATAGCTATCCTACGTTTGATCTCTGGGACACAGCTGCCTTCGTTATATATATTTCATCCCAAATAGATAAAATTTTCGACCGTGTTGATGCCATGGATATTTTGGATGTCTGACAGCCTCTCACTGTGATCTACCACGATTAATTTATCGATCACTTACTATATCAGCGAATATTAACGTGCGCCTCCGCGATTCAGTGTGAAGATAGCTAGATAGGTTGAATGAACGATAGGATAGAACGAATTAAGAAGCGAAACTAAAAGTAAAATAACAGTGAACTCAGCTTTGTTACTGGACAACAGACTGCATAGTGATTGTAAGTGGTTTTTTTTAAGCCGAATAAAGGTTCTTGACAAGTTACTAGGTATTTTTATCCAAAATTGTCAAACCCCTATACATAACACTATTTTAAATAATGGATTTTACTTACTATCTAAACCTGTTTCATAAACATTCATAGTAAAATAACCTCCACATATTTGGGATGAATCCCCAGGACAATTCATGTCACACAACCCATCAGATGTTTTTGCTGATGGTGGAGGTTCATTCTCACCACAAAAGCACTCCGATCTGTGAAAATAACAAATAATACATAATCAGATTTCAATTAAGGAACAAACATAATATTGTCATACTTGTAGAAAGAAATTAAGATGACATAAAATAAATGCTTAGTTAGCTTTTAATTATCACAAAAATTCTGATAAAAAGTCAAATCTGGTATTATGATATACTATAGACATTTATGTTTCCCTTGAAACTTGAATTATCATAACATTTGATAAAGTAATTCAAGCATTTTCTTGACCTAGCATCTACTAACTAACAACTATATAAATAATGCCAATGAATTTAAGACTAAAATTTTTATTTGGAATAAGTGTTTAAAATAATAATATTAGTAATTTGTAGTATATTATACTACAAATCAAAATAATAAGAAGGATACAGAGAAAGAAGTTTCAGCCAGTTAAGACAAATGCAACAAGGATGAAACTTGGATTATTAACACATTAAACAATTAATTAATTATTTTTTTATACAACACATTTTTGATGACAAAAATAAGCATTTTCCGATTTCCCAGACACTTTGCAATCAGTTAAGTATTCTGTTTAACGTACTGTTGCTCTAAATATATATTTGTCACACATTATTTGTCCAAATGCAGAGTTTCGAAAGATTATGTCTGTCATCTGTAATTTGGGCAATGGCAACCATTAATATTTTTCATCTATCATTATTTCCAAAAGAATAGTCTGTATAAAAACTTTCTGAAAGGATATTTTGTTGATCACATATAATCCTCTATCAAAATCATTGTTATACTGGTTATTTATATATATATTAACTTACGAATATTGCACTCCTGCAAAAGGAAATCCTGCTTGTACACAAATATCCAAACAAAATATTGGTGAATTAATATTGGCATAATTCCCATAGTAACTGGACAGTAATCTGAATTTTTTTTCATCCAAATAACAACCCAAATGCCGACCATGAGCTTTATTCCTAGAAACGCAGTAATTTGGCAATTGTTTCGGGTAAAAATGACCGCTTTGTATGAGACAAGTCTTATTTACTATTTGTTGTTTACATATCTGAGTTTTAGCACGATGTATCGCTGAAATTGCTTCTCGACTTTTAATTTCGCAAGGAGGGGTAAAGTCTAATTCTTCTAGTCTTAATTGAAGCACAACTTTACTTTGATGTTGATGCTGACCTTTATGAGGGAAGTCCTCATAGTCTCCTATTCCAAGCTCATATTTTCTCGCCGAAACACCACCCATATCGGTCTTAGGCATGGATGTATAACTATTTGTTTTTAGTAAATTGTCATGAATGGAAGGGAAGAAGCTTATTGAAATGATTATTTGAGCAAAAAATGTTGATATCACTATTATTCCTAAACACTTTGCATATTTATAAAATATTCTTCTAGCACTTGCCATTTTAACTGTTTCCAACAAGAAATGTATACGATGATTTTTGTCCGTTTATTAATCTCGTCGTATGCATTTCAATTGCATTTTGTTCATATTTTAATTCAGAAATTTATAAAGAACAGTCGTGATATAAAAATAAGAACCACCATAGGCTAAACCTAGAGAGTTGTAAAGCTATAGACCACATATGTACACTGTAGTCTTTGATAGACCACTTGTTTCAATATGTACACTGTAGTCTTTGACCACTAGCCTCTACTAACATCTTTATATTCACTGTAGTCTTTACCATAGATTAGTCTTTACCGCGAACCTAAGAGTAGAGATTAGAGAAAAATAAGATATAGGTACTCGAGCAAACTTATATCAGTCACAAGAAACAAATTAACTTGTATTTCTCCTAATGCATAAATTATTTGAATAATTGGGACTAAGAAGAACTTAGTAATAAGGCCAAGAATCGAGGGCGTTAATAAAATTTAAAAAAAAACTAGGCTGGGCCCTTCTGTTCTGGGTGCTGTCAATGTCGACAAGTATTTTGTTGGGGACATATTTTACATTGATATTTGATAGTAGAGTTTATGATTGACAGCTCTGTCAGTGCTGAAATTATTTAAAAATAAATTAACTAAAATCAAATAAGTGAAAATTATAGGATGTCCGAATTTAATTGATCTTGATTCTGATTGATTTCTTTTTTTCAGAAGTCTAAGAAAACTTAAAAATGACTACAACTCTAATGTGTGAAGATACTTTGCAATGCTTTTTCTTCTCAGCTACGGAACTTTCTAAAGATGAATGGGAAATTTTATGCGAGTCTATAAATGAAAAAGTCATATCAATTTCAAAAGATTATATTTGGCATAGAGATGAATTTAAAGTAGTGGTGCCCATTTTACCGGTTGAAGCTAAGGGTACGAATTAATTTATTATAAATAATAATGATGACACTTATAACTTTAGTTCGTAAGATGCTGCTAATCTCCTCTGAGACTCGTTATTATCGTTTTTCTCCCTCAATGATAGTTGTGACCTCGTCCAAATCTTCCGTAGCGATGTAAAAGTCCCTCAAACTATTAGAGCAATTTTGTGATTCTTTGAAATAAAACTTCACCCATTAAATTATATGTAATCAGAACACACCTGAAAGCATTATCTGTATCTAAGGTATAACTGGTAATCAAATTATATGTAATGTAATAAAATGTAAAGTTAATTATTTTATGGGAAAACAGATTGCCTAATTTTTACTTTGGAAGTGAATTAGCCAACATGCAATTTTCGAAGATTCAACTAGCACGTTAGTTAACTAATTTTTAATTATTTTATTATTATTATTATTATTATTTTTTAGATATATATATATATATATATATATATATATTTTAATATGTGTTGTCCGATGATGATCATCAAGATGACACTTTCGTTCTGTCAACAACTTCATCGGATGGATTAAACGGAAACAACAGTTTTTTCAGTTATTCTCTTAGTGAGACTATTGATTCTTATTTTTCAGACGTAGTGAAGAATTTCAATATTATTCATATTAATGCCCAGAGTATTCCTGCACATTATCCTGATATGTTGTCCTCCTTCGAAAATAATAATATACATGCAATTTTAATTTCAGAATCTTGGTTAAAACCATGCCTGTCATCAACTTCTTATTCACTTCCTGGATTTCATTTGATTCGAAACGACCGTGTGCATCGGACTGGTGGGAGTGTTGCTATTTATTTACGCTCGTACATTCCCTATTCACTTGTTAGCTTATCTCAACAGAGTAACGCCAGTCCTGAACATTTGTTAATTGAGATAAATCTTGGTCACTCTAAGCTTCTTCTTGGTGTCTACTACAGCCCAAACAACACTGTCGATTATTTTCCTTCATTTGAAATCCTTTTAGACCAATTTTGCCCTTCATATACCCATACTGTAATTATGGGAGATTTTAATACATGCCTTTATCAAAATGATCATCGCTCCTCTCGTCTTCAATCTCTTATAAATAGAGCGAATCTTCATTTACTCCCCCTATCTGCTACTCATGTTTTCCCAAATTGCATACCCTCTCTTCTAGATTTGATTCTTGTTTCCTTAATTGACCATGTTGCAAAACATGGTCAATGTTCAGCGACTCCTTTTTCCTATCATGATTTACTTTATGTATCCTATAAACTAAAACCACTTAAAGCGAAATCGAGAATCTTTCTCCAGCGTAATTTTGATAGTATGGATTTGGAAAGGTTGCGGGAGGATACATTCAAAATTGACTGGACTGGTGTCTTTGATGCCAATACAGTTGATGAAAAGGTTTTTACATTTACTTCGCTCTTAACGCAATTGTACGACAGACATGCACCAGTTCGTAAAGTTTGAATGAAACATCTACCTGCTCCTTGGCTAACTGAGGGAATAAAAATACTACAAAAGAAGAAAACAATTGCTAAATATAAATTTTAAATAAATCCTAGTGATGCTAATCGAGAAAAATATCAAAGGGTTAGAAATCGCTGCAACAGGTTGTGTAGAAATAGTCAACAATGCCATATCTACAAAGCCCTTGTTGAGGAAAATGACTCATCAAAGGTTTGGAAATTTTTTAAATCACTTGGAGTTGGTAAATCACAAAAGGATGAACATGTTCTCAATGTAAATTTAAACCAGCTTAATCAGCACTTTTCCTCTTCTTCTACTATAGATAGTACAACAAAAATAAACACTTAAAATCAACTTTCACATAAATCCAATGCAGATTTTCTCCCTTTCCTTTTTAGTCAATTTACCGAATTTGATGTTAAGAAGTATATTTTGTCCATCAATTCTGACGCGGTTGGGTCTGACGGCATTAGCCGTAAGATGATCCTTCCTCCTTATAATTGACATCTTAACTCCCGTTATTACATACATATTTAATAGCTCTTTGCATTGCAACGAATTTCCGTCATCTTGGAAAGACGCTCAAATAATCCCTCTTCCTAAAAAATCTACTTCTCTATGCTATTCCTACTAACGACCTATTGCTATTCTTCCCTTCCTATCTAAAGTACTTGAGCGTCTCATACATATTCAACTCAGTAGGTTCCTTTCCAAACATAATTTGTTAAATAACCTTCAATCTGGATTCCGTCCTTGCCATAGTACTGTTACTGCTTTAATTAAGATAACTGACGACATTTGTTCAGCCATGGACACTCAACAGATAACAGTTTTTATTTTACTCGACTTTGGTAATGCCTTCAATACGGTAAACTATGACGTACTCCTTTCCGTTTTAAATACTCTTAACATATCTCCTAAGGTTATAGGCTGGTTTCACAGTTACTTGCACGGACGCCAGCAACGTACACGGTATGAAGATTCATACTCTGACTGGAATACTGTAACTGCTGGTGTCCCGCAAGGTGGCGTGTTGTCTCCTCTTTTATTTTCTGTCTTCATCAACAATATTTGCTCACACATTTCTTCTCTCTATCACCTGTATGCAGACGATTTACAGATATACTCATTCCAACTTAGCTGATCTATCGGAAACTATTAAAAAATTGAATGATGATTTGTCCAGCATATCAAACTTTAGCAATTCTTTTGGGCTCCGAGTTAATCCTAATAAGACCCAAGCTATTATCATTGGCAGTCCAAAACTGATGTCGCGGATTACTTTAATGAACCTGCCACCTATAATGTTTGATGGGTATCACATACCATACAGCGATAGTGCAAAAAATCTTGTGTGTCATATTCGACCAATATTTGTCTTGGATTCCTCAGTTAAACGAAGTTAGCAGGAGGATGTATGGTGCGATTGTTTCTCTACGAAGACTACGCAATTTCCTACACAATTCTACTAAAGTTACGCTGGCTCAATCTCTCCTTTTATCGATTCTCGATTACGCGGATACTTGTTATCCCAATTTAACGGAGGAACAACTAAACAAACTTGAGCGACTTCAAAATCTCTGTGTTAGGTTTATATTTGGCTTGCGCAAGTATGACCACGTCTCCCTATTTCGTCAAAAGCTCAAGTGGCTCCCCATCCAACTTCGCAGGAATACTCATATTCTACAACTTCTTTACTGTGTTCTGTTTAATCCAAATACTCCTAGTTACGTAAAGAAACGATTTATATATCTAGGGGATACTCACACTCTCTCTCTACGTTCCGATCACAATTTGCGGCTTAAAATACCTTCTCACTCCACTTCTTTTTATGGAAATTCTTTCACTGTCAAAGCTGTACTTTTATGGAATACACTTCCCCTTGATATAAGAAAATCTCCTACTCTTTCTATTTTCAAAACTAAGGTCAAACAATACTACTTAACTACATAATTCAGTTTTATCTAATCTCTCTTTCTTTTATTGTTTTTTTATTTCTTTTACCTCATGTGTTAACATTACTTTTTGTTTTTTTTTTATTCTCACTTTTTGTCTTTCCTTATTGTGTCATCGTATACAACTTATAAACTTTGTATTTGTAGTTTGTGCACCCCTGCCGTTAACATTATAAATATTAAGTTCTCTCCCCTAAGGTTGCCTGGAAGAGATCGCTCTTTAGCGATAAGGCCGCCTACTGTACCAAACTTCTTGTATTTTTTTTTTGTTTATTACTTTTGGTGTACAATATAGAATATTATTATTATTATCACCATCAAAAAAATCATCTGTGAAAGAAAGAAATACTTACTGTGTAAAAAGTTTTGTGCAGTTACAATAATATTTTTGGCAATTCATTATAAGTGACTTGAGTAGATTTGTTACTTTGAATTAGGATATAAATTACTAATTTATACAATTTCTGCCAGATGAACTGTAGGGGTCATATTTTGTTTATATACTTTAGTAAACAATTATCTTTAGATTATGATGTTAATTATAATGATTTGTAGACACTCCATACCACCTTATAAGTACAACTTGTTTTGGCGACAGCATTGAAGATGAATGGTTTATCATTTATATTGTATTGGAAATAACAAAAACTTTTAATAACTTGATTGTGCAAGTTGAAGACAATGATGGGGACTTTCTTCTTATTGAAAGTGCAGACTATTTGCCAGTGTGGGCAACTCCTGAAACCACTGTTAACCGGGTAAGTAATAATAAATTTTATTATAAAAAAGACAAAATATATGCAAAGTATAACTATGATATGCAGGAAGTGTAAAAATTAATGCTATATGTAGTTAGTGTGGCGTACAACCACAAATAAATTCACTAGCAAAACCATAGCTCACATGTTGTATGGATGAAATAAAAATCTTATGCGAAATTATAGTTATTTTTGGTAGTGTTACATAACGTACTCGTGACGCGGTTTACGTATGTTCCTCACTGGAATAACAGATGGCGCCACTAGTACTTTGCTTCGCGCTGTAGTACTACTTTTGTAATTACATAAGAAGTCCCGATACAAATGTTCGTTGGATCGACATCGCCTACCTTTGTTCCAAGTGCATCCTACTGCAACACTACGCCTAAGCGACATTGTAAATGGTGCTTCTTCCGGTACAACCATTCTTGGAATGCTGCGAAGGACCCGTCTGTGAAGGTCTCTGTACAAGTGTCAATGAATTCACTATCATGTCATTTGTATGTTATGTTCTTCCCCGGCTCGACACTTCACTGTAGTTATTTTTGATGTGTGCACAACTTTTATCTATATTCGATAATATAAATTAATTATTTATTTCTCTCAGGTCTTTATACACAATCAACACTTCCATATAATACCAGATACGATTGTATCAGCAGATTCAATCATTAAATTAGTTGATGCATTAAATTTAGTGATACTTAAACATGATGAAACCAAAGCATCTCTTGAAATAGAGCAAGCAATTGCAAAAAGAATTGGCAACCTACAGAAATTTAAACAAAATTATCACAAAGCGATTGTAAGACTTCCTCTGGACATAGCTACAATACTTACACTTAAACCATCTCTTATTTCACCCATTGTCGATACATATAGTAGTATTGATGTCCTTGATGCTAAAGATTGTAGAGATATTAAATTTAATGATTGTATTAATGCAGAAATCACATTTACTAAATACCTGTATGCCAAGCTTATGAAAAGTAAACTGCCAAATTTTTTGAAATATAATCTTTCAAATAAAGAGAAAAAGATACAGCTTGGATTAAAAGTAACTTATGGCTATACAATAATAATGAGTAGCCTATCTAAAGATGTCTCGTGTATACCTGAATATAAGAAGTTTCTCAATAATTTAACAAAGAATGGTTTTTTTAAAGATAATTTGCAGGGTTCTCTGGATTATTTAAAATTGTTAGAGAAAGCGAAAACATATTTTTTCAGTATGGAGTGTTCAGTAAGCTCAAAAACATCCAATACAATCAATGGATTAAAATCTTCTGATGAATTTAACTCTACAAGAGAGGTATTAAAACAAAAAAGTGAAACTAAAGTTCTCCAAGATGATGATGATAGCTGGCTGAATGTTAGTTCAGATGAACTAGATGAATTTTTAAATACACATTATGGCAAAAATATTAAGATGAAAAATGATGATCCCATAACACCCCACATTTTATCATCTGAGTTAACAAATTTTCTTAAACAAACATCAGACTTTGCAGGCATAGATCAAAATATAACAGAAAACACAGAAGAAAACACAATTAATTTTAATCCTGATGATTTTGTTAATAGCTTAGAAAAAATATTAAAATTAGTTTCAAATCCTAACACAACTTACAGTGATATTAGTAGTGGTGATGAACATGATAGTTGTGCTGAAGACAATATTGAGGAAATTGCTGATGTAGAACTTGAGTCTAATTTAAAGGAATTTGAAGAGTATGGAAATGAAGTTAATATTCTGAAAAATTTTACACGAAGTGTGAAAGAAGAAGGCAGATCTGGCCCTGCTAGTACCATTTTGAGGCAAATAGGACTAAGAAAGAGCACTTTTTTAGATTCTGATGATGATGATTAACAAATATTAAGCATTGAGCAAGATGGAAATAATTGATAGTATGGCAAAAGTAATAATAAAATTATTTTGCTAAATATAATTTTATTATTACTTTTGTATTATGGATCTCTGCAAAGTAACGCCTTATTCTATAAATTATTTGAAAGTATGGCGGTCCTCAGTCGATTATTACTGCAGATATTACAAAATGAAATTAAAACACATTATAATTTTGTTCAGTTTTATTTACCTTTAATGTAAAGTATATTCAGATTATTATTAAAATATAATCTAAATATAGTTATTGCCTGCAATTCCTTGAAACTTGAATGTTTTAAGAAATGTTAATATTTATATCTATATATTATACAGCTACCATATAAAAAAACCCAATGTTATCAAATCAAATATATAAAATAACAAATTGTAAGAAATTAAATCCTATTTTCAAAATATTTGCTTATATGTTATTAATTTACTTATTATTATTATTAGAAAAGCTTATAAATGCACAATCAAAGGTGTGCATATGTTCCTCCAGCTACTATAAGAGTTTCTCCAG
This sequence comes from Morpho deidamia, assembly GCA_947086505.1. Classification (NCBI taxonomy): domain Eukaryota; kingdom Metazoa; phylum Arthropoda; class Insecta; order Lepidoptera; family Nymphalidae; genus Morpho; species Morpho deidamia. Next base: position 9,841,277 of record CAMTZC010000027.1, read on the forward strand.
TAATATAGCTGGCGTCATCAGACACCAAAAATGCAACAGCCGCAGCTATTTCTGATGGTTTACCAAATCTCTTCATTGGCACAATTGATAAAGATTTTTCTGATGCCATGTCTGAATTTGTTATCTGAAAATCAAAAAAAAAAGGGATTCATTATTTAGGTCATTCTTTATTATTACACAAAATTACTGAAACATTCATTTTAAAATTGGTGGTAAACAATCAAAACTTGATATCTTAAATTAACAATATTGTAAATAATGATATCAGGAAATAAAAACAATTAACCCAAATTTCATTGTAATGATATGATACAGTGATCATGAGGCAACTGTCCCAATCAATACTATTATAAAAAATTTGAAAACTGTCGCTCTTTCATGGCAAATCCGCTAGAAACATTAATAAAATTTGGCTTGATTGATTTTGCTTGATTAAAGCTTATACACTGGTGAAACAGTTTTCTTTCAGGAACAGGGAAAACTTGCATTATTGCGGGTTCTTAAATGCTTATTACAAAGTCGCTGGTGCCAGTTGTATAAATGTAACACTAATCATCATAATTTTTTTTTAAGTTTGTTTTACTACATACATTTGAGCAACAAAAATGTAAGCTTTTTATATTTGCTGTAAAATAAATTTATGACCTGAACTACACTGGTCTAGTTTTGCAGTTTCTCATATTCCAGAAAATCTCTTAATATAAGTATATCTTTGTAAATTTTTCGTTTCACCATACAGTAAATAAAAAGTACCATTAAAATATGTCTGACACTCTGGTGATTTTCTGGGATTTCAATACCTGTGACCTCTTAACAACGCACATTCTCATTGTTAAGTGACAATGGTTCATTGAAATGTAAAATGGTTATTTGTAATTTGGTATATATACTTACTGCTGAAGCAAACTTTGTAGCAACAATTCCGGGGGCCACACAATTCACTCTAATATTATCATTGACAACCTCATATGATATTGCTTTAGTGAGGCCTAGAAGAGTAGTTTTGCTAATACTATATGGACCTAATGGCTGTAAAACACAAAAGTTAGAGCATTTATATACTCTTTACAGTAATATTTAAGGAGTATGCTTCTATTTACATACTTCCATAGGCTGGTAGCCAGCAATAGAAGAAACAAATACAATATTTCCACTGCCACGTTTGACCAATTCTGGATAAACTTCTTTTGCTAACAACCATGAACACTTAACATTCACCTCAAATATTTTGTCCCATACTTTTTCATCTGTCTGTAAAAATGAATTTATTCATAAAATTAGTAAACACATAAAACATTCCCCAAAACCAGTCTCTCTATATGTGATCGTATTTTTTCAACTGGACTGGACAGGACGGATTTTTGTCGGTTTTTATTAAAAGATAGTGTTATTTTTGACAAAAGTTTAGGTTATTAGTACATCCTCCGATTTTGTTGGGACTTTCACTGGAAGATCAAGATAGAGATATTGCTCTACAAACATATAGGCTATTCCTTATTCTAGAATTCCCGCGGAGTCAAGATTCATCTTGAATAATATTCGGGCGTCTTGTTTCATTTATTTTTACAATGTTAAGTTTACGTTACGTTACATCAATGATTTAAACGTAAATCGGTACGTAATGTTTTGCCCCATTGTTCAGTATTATTTTTTTCTGAGGATATGATTGTTTAATTATATTTACCCAAAACGGTATAATTTACATATACTGTATAGTAAATTTATGAAGTAAACAATACAGTTTTTTTAACAGTTCCTATAAATTAGTATAAATAAATAGCAAACCTCTAAGACCGGCGAAACAGCCGGATTTACTGCAGCATTAGAAACTAATATGTCGATGCCTCCATATTTGCTCTTTGCCTGTAATCCGTAAAAATTACTTGTTAGGATGAATGAAATAACTTGTTATATTATATTTACAATGTTAAGATACCTACAAATTCAAATAGTTGTTTCCTGTGTTCAGAGTCACCAACATGGCATACTAGACCGTCTGCATTAATTCCATCGCTGCGTAAATTTTCTGTGGCTTTTTTAACATTTTCTTCCTTTCTGCTGCTTATAATTACAGAAGCTCCTTCGTTCCCGAGCCTCTTTGCAATAGCATATCCTATACTGTATTAAAGGTAATATAAGACTTGTTTCTGTATGTAACTTTGCATGGACTTTGGTACTGAGATATTAAGTAGGTACAAAATAATTTTTAACAATCCATTTGCTGTAATTGACGTCAATGAACAACAATATAAAAATAAAAACTATCCATAATATTTTAAATTCGAAAGTCTGTTATCTGCTGCTTTTACAGCTAATCTGTTAGACAAGTTTTGATGGAATTTGGCAAAAGTACCATACCACAGTTATACCATAGTAACATATAAGATAAAAAATCCCATCTTTCGTTTGGCAAAACAGCACAATTGTATTATTAATAATACTTGCAAACGTGGTTGCAGGTGCCACTATTATTATAATATATATAATAATAGTATAATAATATACCTCGAATGTTGAAATAGAGAAAAGTGGTACTTTGTATGACAATGACACCTCATTTATTGGGTCAGAATCTGGTTTATCAATTACATCTCTTGAAGTATTCAATTATTTTTGTTCAGCCAAAATATGCAAATAAAGAATATTTTAAACTTGAATATATTTTGTGTTTATGTATAATTATGGACAGCTAAATTTTATATACATTTATGAAATAACACTGCATTTCAGCAAAGTATATGATCCTTCCTAAGCCTTTGCAGATTCAAGCACCTATAAATTTAGTGTAAAATATTATATTGATAATCTTTGTTCTGCAGAAGTACAAGTAACAAAATTTTTTTAGTCTACCACGATGACTCTTCTCAAGTGAAGTGTAAAGTCAAGATACGAAGATCTCTATATTACTATTGTAAGCAAATTTCCTATAGTGTTGATTTATTACTTTAAATAATGTCAATATTTATTTATGATTAATCTAAGCTTAATTAATTATAATGTAATCATTACACTATGGAGGAAAATGTGGAAACATTATCCGGGCGGGACGGGCGAGCGAAGAAGCATCGTCGAGGTTGCAAATTGCAGAGAGTAAAGCGCAGCCGGATCACGGCTTAGGGCGACGTGGATATTGTATCTTAACATCCCAACTTCGTGTGATCTACATCTTGTTATGATTTTCGTGGTGTATATAAGGATAATGTAACTCACCCGTCAGAAGATGCAGTTATAATAGCTACTTTCCCTTGAAGTCTGTTACTATGAAAGGCTTTTGCACAAGTTAAATGAGAGTAAATATTTGGCACAGTGCCTAAAAAAGGTAATTTACTAACAGGGATCATTCTTATTTTCTGTGCAAGCAAAAATGAAAGAATCGTAAGATAAGGAGTTTTTATTCAATACACAATTATTTTTTGGCCTTTTGATTATGCATTATTTTTATAGATAAATATTTTGATCTTTAGATTGTAGTTCCAAAGTTCATTACACAGGCAAATAAAGCTGAGAGCTGACAGGAAGGCGTATTTTATCATGATAGTGAGAAATCTACGATGCGTATGTACTTGTATCTATAAGTACATATGCATCGTGTTGTTAAATCTGTAATCTTACAGATTTTAAGATTTAACAATATGGAGTGAATTTAAGACAAAATGGAAAAACAATCATAAGATGTCTATCATCATCATAGAGCATTACTGAAAACATCTCCTGGCTTGTCTTTTTTTAATTCTATTATGGTATGATTTCGATTTTAAGTAGATTAGAAAATATTATCTTTATAAATTAAAATACTATTTTGTTATACACATACAGATTACAAAATACATTTCTATTTCCTACCATAGATTACTAAATATAATAATATGTGCATTTTGGACTTTTTTCCAAAGATACTATTCTTGCTAGTCTATGCCTCTATGGTCCTTGCTTTTCTCTTTGGTTAGCAGAATTTGATTTTAGTTTGACTTTGTGAAGAGCTATCTATGTTGAAAAGTCAAAAGACGCTTAAATTGCTAATAGAAGTTATTGGAAAAAGATTTGACAAGATAAAGGTAGCTACTTGGAAAAATGTTATAGTTTCTAAAGTAATTCATATAGTGAATACGAATGTAACTTTACATTAATATCCTAATGTCTGGATTGTCTTATATTTGTGAGTACAGTGGCGAAGAGGATACACCACTGGAAGAAAACGATAACGAGGATTTTCGGGACAAAAAAGATTGCCTAAAGTAACTCATTTATTTGACTACAGAAGTGAAAATATACACAATTTAAAATCTTACGATGTAAATTATGGATGAATCTTTGTCATTTAACTTCAGGGTTACAATAAAAGCACATTCTGCTCTGTCCTATCAATAATTTTTTAGATCTACAATTTATCTATCAATTGCTACAATATTTATTTATAAAGCTTTATTTTATAATGCATGTCAATTCAAATTAGTTAACATACTCCATTGTTATCTTAAAGATATCTATAATTGTTTTAAATAATGATGATTTTAATAATTTAAATTTTAATAGCATTTGATAATTTACATACCCAGCAATTATGAGTACATATTTTATATATTTTATTTTTAGACCAAGGTTGCCGCCTCCAAATCTTAGCAAGATATCTGTTATATCTACTGAAGAATATGTTGATCAAAAACACCAGCACGGAGGCAGAATAAGATCATTTCCACATGTAAGAGGAAATTGGGCTACATTTGTATATATTGAGTGTAAGTTATTGTAATACAATGAAATTTTAATAAATTTGATAATTTATTAAATCTTAATGTGTGTTTTCTGATTGAGTCTTGTGAAATATTTAGCTAGAATCTTTTATGTATTTTATAATATGGTTGTATACAGTGTCCATGGTTTTGGAGTACAATACCTTGTGACTTGAAACTTTATTTCACCTTTTCACATCTAAGTTACAGTATATATAAATGCTGAATTGGATTGTCTAGATGGCCGCCAAGATCACATATAAACTTTCTAATGTAGTTCAGCAACTTTGCTGGACTACATTAGAAACTATCTCTGCTACTTAGCAGAAATAGTTTCTCACTACTGAATCCTGAGGTGCAGGATATAACAGTCCAATGTAGCTATAATTTTAATTTCTCTTTTACACCAGATTTGCTATTAAAGTTGTAGGGATATATGTATCCCTTATTAGGGTTATTTACAAATTGTATCATGATACAATTTGTAAATAACCCTATATTTGAGAATTCACAGTAGTAGCAGTACAGTAGTGATTAAGTATTACTTAAAACAAATATGATTTTAATTTACTAGTGTTATGTTTGATTTACTTGTTCATCACAATAAATATATAAAGTAAATAATTATAATGACATGAGTGATGCAGAATAGATTCAAATCTGAAAAAGTTAAAATATTGACTTGCTTTATGGAAGCATTTAGTAATGTTGTAACATATATTAATGCTTTAATACTGTGTTCATAATCTTTACAGAACTCAATTTGAAATACAATGTAGAATGTACATGAACATAATATATATATTTTTTTTGTTTTAGATCCAGATCAAGAAAATTTGTCTAATATTATTAAAAAAATTGCACCTTTAATTTCAAAGATTGATGACTCATGTTCTAAATGTGATACTACACATATAAGTCTTTCAAAAACTTTTGTGTTAAAATATCACATGATTAAAACGTTTACCGATTCTTTAAAAGAAGTTCTCGATAATACTGAAAGGTATATTACTAACGTACATAAATTAAGATTAATTTAATATTGTTGTCAAAATTTATTGCATATTTGGTAAATTTCATAGTCATCACTTACAATTTATTTATAAAAAGATTAAATTTTTGTATTGCTGAAATAATATTAATATATTATTTTCCTTGAAGACCACAGTAAGTTTTTGATTCATCAAAATGAGATTATTGTAGTTATTATAACTTTAGGTTCAAGGACTTATTAAATGTTAAAACATTATGAAAGTGTTTTGATTTTTCTTTACAGTTTCGACTTGGGCTTTGAGTCTGTAGAGGTTTATTGTAATGAAGACAACACTCGGACATTTATAGCATTGAAGGCAGATTTTTTTGCCAGCAGATACTTAAGAAATATCAGTGACAAGATTGATAAAGTTCTAGAAGACTTTAGATTGCCAAAATTTTATCATGTAAGAAGTTTAGAAGAATATTAGGAATTTGAGTTATTTTACATGTGTAACAAGTGGAACCGGAGAGACGTACAGGCGGGGAAAGAATACGTACATGTGACAGGAAAGTACTTTATTCACTTATACAGTGACTTATCGCTGTCCTTCACAGCATTCCAAGAATAGATTTACTGGAAGATGCACCGTTTACAATGTCTTAGGCTTAGTGTTCCAGTATAATGCACTTTTTTTTTTTTTTTTTTTCGGACACTAACTAATGCTGTTAGCCGAAATGGCTCTTACAGCGTCACCGGGAGAGGGGGCGAGCGCAGAAGCATCGCCGGGGGTTAAACTGGGAGAGCGAGTCTCGAACGAGGCTCGCAGCATCCTGGGAGCGTCGCCTTAAGGGTGCCTCCTGTGAGGCCGGACCTCGGCTTAAAGCGACGCGCTGTGGTGGACTGTATCGGACTCACGGAAAAGTCCTAATGTCCTAACGGTCGGGGCTGAACGCCCCTACCGCTAGACGTGAGGAAGCGGGGACCTCGTCTTCGCCGGCGAAGACGCTGTGTGCGTGAGTGTTTGTCGAGTGTGCCATTGGCGATCGTGAAGTGATCGTCAGGATCGGAGAGGACGCTCCTAGGGCGTCTATGTTATTTTGTTTTGAACTTTTTGTCAAAACAAGTATATTTAGCCATCCTCCCGACGAGCGGGTTTGGATGAGTTTCCGCCTTTTCAAAGTATCTCTTCGAGATACATTTGAACAGGTGAGCGAGAGAGGGGAGACGGAGATCTCTATGTAGGTCGACGTTGCGCACGAACCAGGGACAGCCCGTGGCCAGACGCGTGAATTTGTTTTGCATTCTCTGCAAAACGTTCAGTCTTGACGGAGGAACGTGCGCAAACGCTACGCTCGCATATGACATAATTGGTCTTATGCAAATTTTGTAAAGTGTCACTTTGTTACGAAGTGACATCTTACTTTTCCCACATAACAACGGAAAGAGACGACCCATCGCATAAGCAGCCCTGTTACGAACTACTCTGATATGTTTGATGAAAGAGAGGGAGGGTTGGAGGGTGACACCGAGGTATTTAACCTCGTCCTGCCATGGGATTACACGTTTGTGTATGGAAATACACAACGGAGGGATAAAACGCTGATTGCTCGACCTGTGGAAATACATGGCCGCGCTCTTATCAGGGTTGATTGTTATTCTCCATTTGGCGAACCAACCCTCAAGGTTGTTCACTTCATTTTGGAGGCGACTAACAAGAAGTTCGAGTTTTCGAGAAGATAAGAAAATGGCTGTGTCATCAGCATAGAGCGCCAACGACGCAACCATTTTAGCATGGGGAAAGTCGCTTGTGTAGAGCGAGTAGAGATATGGTGCTAACACCGAACCCTGGGGAACTCCAGCGCGTATCGGACGTCTGGACGATAGAGTACCTTCTAAACGGTATCTGAAAGTACGATTAACGAGATAGTTTCGTATGAGAAATACAAGACCATTCGGAAGTTCTAGGGCGTTGAGCTTGTGAATCAAGCCCGCGTGCCAAACCTTGTCAAAGGCTTTGGCAACATCGAAAAAGACGGCGGCTGTATGTTGTTTCCTACGGGAAAACCGCTCAGAAACAAATTCCACCAATCGGTGGACTTGGTGGACAGCCGTATGGTTAGATCTAAAACCGAACTGTTCGTTCGGTAGAAGGTTTTTAGTATCTATTACCGTTTTGAGTCTCGAGAGGATCACTCTCTCGTAGACTTTCGCCATGCTGTTGAGCAGACTTATGGGGCGATAACTATCAGGGCGATTCCGGGGTTTACCCGGTTTGTGAATACCTATTACCGTTGCTTCCTTCCACTCGTCTGGGAAGCAGCAACGTGACAAAAGGGCGTTAAAAATCAGGACTTATAGGTGAACAAGGCGGTCAGGTAGACACTTGAGTGCCTTGTTTGTTATCCTATCGGGGCCAGAGGCTTTCCTGGGTTTGAGCTTTTTAAGAATAGCTCTGATCTCGTCTCCGGAAGTGGGGGTTAAGGGTTCTCTCACCCTCTTGGGAACCCTATTGAAAGATAGGGCGATGTTCGCTTCCACCGCGGCGTGGAATTTAGCGTGCTTTCGTGAGCTGGGGTTGGGGGTGCATTGGGCCTCAAAGCTGTCCGCCATGCATTCGGCCTTATCTATATCCTCAAACGCGGGCGGAAGATTATCGCGCAACAGAGGCGGCGTAGACTGGTACTGTTCGCCTCTCAGGGACCTCGACAGCCGCCAGAAGGCGACATGACTCGGCGAGATCTCTGCGAGTTTAGCATCCCAGGAATCGCTGCTGAAGAGGGCAATTTTCTCTTTTGCCTCTCTTTGTAATCTACGGAGAGTTCTCCGGTTTTCGGGGGTGGGGTACGCGGCACTAGCCCTGGCGGCTGCGCGTTTTCTAGTGAGAAGTGCTCTGATGTCATCAGGGAGCCTTAGCCGACCTAGATCGTCGGGAATTTCCCTAGAGCACGCTTTAATAGTTTCGCTCAGGTGAGCGGTGAAATGTGAAGAGGCCGCCTTAGCGACTTCCTCAGAATCTATTTGGTCGGGAATTTGGTCCAGATGGACGGAGTCTGTCGACTGAAGTTGCTCATTGAACTTCTTCCAGTCTATGATGGTTTTAGTACTGGGCGCCGCGGAAGCAGGCCTACCCAGTTGAAACAAGACCGGTCTGTGGTCGGAACACAGGTCATGGATGACCTCTATAAAACGTAGCTGTAAGGCTACATTCTTGAGCACAACTATGTCTAGGATATCTGGACGATATTCACTATTTCCTGGATAGTGTGTGGGCTCGTCGAAAGCTATTACATCGAAATTAAGATGTGCGAGTCCACTGAGGCTATGTAGTAAGCGCCCATTAGGGTTTGTGCAATGAACAATAGAATTCCAATGGCCGTGCTTCGAATTGAAGTCTCCAGCCAGGATAACTGAACTACCAAGTGCGAGAAGCGCCACGAGGTCGCCCCTTAGCACTTTCTTGGTGGGACTAAGATAGACTGAGGCTATTATGACGGATGGATGACCCGCCATACCCACCTGACAAGCTGAGACCTCCATGTTTTTCAACTCTGGGGAGTCTACTGGGGAGACATAGAGGGATCTTTTGTAATAGATAAGGGTTCCCCCTAATCTACTATCAAGACGGTCGTGTCTGATGAGGTTATAGTTTGCGATCCTGGGGTCGCGCCTACATGGTTTCAGAAAGGTTTCCTGAACCAACAGAATGTCTACGTTATGAGTTACCACGAAGGCACGGATTTCGTGGACTTGATCGATGAGGCCGTTCGCATTAAACGTGACGACCCTGAGCCCGTGTGGTTTTACTCTTAATGGTGTACTATCCATTAAGGTTTATTTTGAAATTTTTGCAATGGCCTGCACGAGCTCTGAGTGCTCGATGAGGGCCATGAGTCTATTTTGAGGATTACTCCTCAGTTTGCTTGCCAGCACTGACAGCTCGTGCGTGTCAATGCTGGCGATGGTCTCGCTGACCAGCTTCATGTCTTCCATGAAGCTGCTCAGCTGAGGGGGAGCCGTTTTTGGCTTGGGGGGGCCGCCTGAGGGGCGGGGGGGCCGCTGGGGACCTTCGCGACGACCGGGGGCGTCGCTCGGTTCAACGGGGGCGAAAGGGGGGCGAGGGGGGCAGCTGCAGCCGCCTGCCTCTGGTGCCACGCATTGAATGCTGGCAAGGGGGCGGGGACGAAGCGTTCCCTCGGGAGGGGGGCCTTTTGGGCAGCTCGGGCGGCCGCCTTTTTACGGGCAGCAGCCAGGCCACCCCGCTTTGCCCTAAGGGGGACCTTGGGGCAGCCGCGATAACTCGCGGGGTGCCCCTCTTGTCCACAAAGGACGCAGCTCGGCGGCTCCACCGAGGGGTTCGGGCGGGGGCAGTCCACGGTGCCGTGGTCCCCCAGGCACTTTACGCACCTTGGGCGCGCATAGCAATTGCGGGCTGAGTGCCCGAACAACTGGCATCGATGGCACTGGCCTATCGATCCCCTTTGTCGTGGGGCCTCAATCCTCAGGCCTGACAGCCTGCAGATTGAGGACACATTAAAGATCTTTTTCCCCTCGGGGGTAAGATCTAGAATGACCAGGCAAAGCTCGTACGGAGCTTTGGTACGTCCGTTGTACATCCTGTGTACCTGACGGACCGGAATATCCTGCTTTAGCAGGTCTTCCTTGATACATTCCGTATCAATTTCTACCGGAAGACCCTTGATGACGGCGCGAAGCTCGCGCTCGTCCTGCAGGGCGTACGAATGGTATTGAACACCATCTTCCCTGAGGAAGGTGGTGAGCGTGCGGTGATCTGCCGAGGAGTTCACCTCCACCCTAATGCCGATGGCAGTAGAGCGGGCGCTTTTAAAGGCTATGCCTTTAGCGCTGAGGATTGACAGCAAGCGCTGCCACTCCTTTTTCTCCCTTATGTATAAGAGAGGGACTTTCTCCCTTCTCTCCGCCATGGGGGAGTCTTGCGACTCGGCGGAGGCTTTTGCCGAAACCTTTTTAGGTTTGGCGACCTGAGCGGGGGCGGAAGGGCGCTTCGGAGCGCCCTCTTGGCTAATCACCCTTTTGGGCGGGACTGGGGTGGGAGACTTAAGCTTTCGCTTTTGACTCCTACTCTGGACGGTCTGGAAACCATCTTCATTATTCTCGGCGTCCGAGGCGGACGCCGAGGAGTCGTACTCTGCTTCCATGTCGGACGACACGGTAGCGGGGGGAGGAGGGCGCTTCTCCGGCGACGGAGAGGGCGACGGGGAGGCGGGGCTATTCCTTGGTGTTAAAAATGCCTCTATGTCGGCAAGCACCGTTGGGTGGGTCGCCCGTAAAAACGCCAGAATGGCGTTTAATACCGGGTCCATGTTGTTTGGGTCCATTGTGGACCCAAACACTATAAAAAAATTTGTACCCCCCGCCGGAGGGCAGGGGGGAGTGTGCCTACTAAACTAATCTAATTAAAAATTTAGCAAACAAAAACTTCGTTCCGGTGAGAACAAAGTTGTGTACCTATCTAATACACAATGTAATTGTATACAAAAAACTCACCTAACGAGCAATCGAAAGGTAACGTAGCGCTAAAAAGTGCTAGGACGTCACCCGCTATCGACGGTGCACAACGAAGCTCCGCAAGCCCGCAACTGCTCGTCAACGACGCTCAGCTACGGTCGGCACTCCGACGCAACACGATCCGACCCGAAGCGCACTAATTAAAGCGCGCCAAAAGAAAGACCGTGCAACGACACGAGCACGAATCGAATAATGAATAATTTTCATTCAGTGGCGTGTGAGCGCGGCAAAGGTGCGTTGCTCTCTGTATAATGCACTTTAGAACTTTACATCTTATATTATTACGAAAGCACTTCGATAGCGCGGAGCAAAGTACAAGTAGCGCTATCTGTTATGGAATTACGTAAACCGTGTTACTAGTATGTTATGTTACACATGTATGTTTTTAATATTGCTAAAGAATTGATGGAATAACCTAACAAGTCATACTAAGTTGATGGACCAAGTTTACAGTTGCTATAGTTTGACTATTATAAATAGTAATGGAAATGTAAGTTTTATAGTGTTTCTTGTCTATTTGAAATTTTGCTATAGACTACAAAATTCTCTTTACAGGATCCATCTTTTCATATGAGCATCTTGAGTGTTAATGGAAATAAAAAGCACAATATTTTAAATATTTTGAATCAACTGAATGACATATTTATTCAAGAAAAAGCGAGAGCTATAGAGAATATAAGCATTGATAAAGTTAAATGTAAAAGTGGAAATAAATATTACCAATATTATTTACAGTAATTAAAGGTTTCAAAATATGGAACATTCCTTACTCAATAAGGTGTATATAAATCCAAATTTTAAGAGAACACAAGAGGAATCTTGGCATACAGAACCTGTTAGAACAACACATATTAATAGACATTATCATGAAGTCACACCAAACATGGCTACTAATACTAATCCGAGTATATCAAGCAAAAGAAAGATATATGTCAACCCTGCCTTTATAAATGCAAACAACACTGGTCAAAATGTAACACAAGAAAGAGCACAACCAATTGACAAAAAACCTGTATCAAATCAGATACTTTTTAAATCTAAGTATTCTTTAGTACACAATGTTCAACCAAAATGTACACAAAATGAATTAAATAATCAATCACAGCATTATAAGTGCAGTAATGTTAATGAAAATATAACTATAGAAATGAATACAGAACAATATGAAAATACGAGAAAAGCAATTTGTGTACAGGATGTTCCCTTAACCAGATCTAGATATTGCATTGTGAGAAAGAACAAGAAATTATCAATGGACTTAAAAAATAATAAACATCCAGGTACAGGCTCAAAAGATCTGATATATTATAGAAATGTTTTAAGTTTGAAACATTGTAAAAAGAATGAAATGTCTCACAAACCTCCAGAAAAAATAACAAAAATTAAAATAAGCAAGTATAAAACGATTCCTGTAAATCACACGAAGACAAACAGTAACATAGATAACAATAAAAATAAGTTTGCGATGTCTTCAAACTATCCAAAAATAAATCTAAGGAATTCTTCTACGATTATTGCACTTGACAAAAATCGCTTCAGATTCATCAAAACTAATACACCTCATAAAGCCAATATTCCATGTAGTGGTTCAAAGGTAAAAACAGCTTCAAGAATTTTACAACAGACAGGCAAAAAGGTACTTAATTCAAGCAAAGTAAAAATATCAACAACTAAATTTAAAATAAATAATATTCCATGTAGATTATATTCAAAATATGGTAAATGCTTAAGACAAGACCGGGGTAATTGTAAATACTTGCATGATAAGAAGCATGTGTCATTGTGTCGAAAATTTTTAAGAGGTGTTTGCCATGATAAAGATTGTTCTCTTTCACATGAGCTAACTGCTAAGAAGATGCCCACTTGTTATTTTTATCTTAATGGAATGTGCACTAAAGAAAACTGTCCATATTTACATGTAAAACTAGGTGAAAAAACTAAAGTTTGTCAAGAATTTTCTAAAGGATACTGTGAAAATGGTGCTGTGTGCCCATTCAGACATATTGAAATTGATACATTGCATTCATCAGGAAAAATATCTAAAAATAAGTTCAAAAAACATTCACAGATTAAAAATGTAGAAGCAAAACAAATAAACATGGCTAATAATACAAATAATAAGAACAATGCAGAAAAACTTACAAAATCTGATGAAACAATGGATAATGAAGGTAGTGAGTGCAGATATTACAAGGAATCAGTTGACATTGAAGCTACTTGTGCAATCATAAAGCCTATGAGATGCAAATTAGGAATTTTGCCTTCATTTATACATCTGTAATTATAATTACATTTAACTAACTTATTTTTTGTATAATTAGCAATATATTTTTGATATATAATGTGAAATTTAACTATTATATTTAATACTCATGATACTATTTTTTATACACAGATAAAATTATAATATTATAGTCATGTTTTATTGGACAATTCACTCTTCTTTAACATTATACGAGCTTGCTTAGCCAACATGCCGTTGTCTGAACATTAGGGGGAAAAGAAAAATCCAGATGTTTAACGTTTATTTCCTCTTCACTATACTCATAAATTGCAGTCTCTGAATATAGTGATATTTATACTTTTATCACTGGCGTTAGTTAAAAACTTAAAATTTACCATCAATTTAATTTGTCATGTTGCTAAGTAAAATATACACTAATAAAAGTAAAGTAAAGTAGCGGCCTATTACAATCCCACTGCTGGGAATAGGCCTCTCCGTTTCTGGAGACAAGGGTTGGAGCTAAGACCTACCACGCTGCTCCAATGCGAATTGGTAGGTTACACATATTTCCAGAAATCTCTAGAGATATGTAGGTTTCCTCAAGATGTTTTCCTTCACCGAAAAGCGTGTGATAAATTGCAATTATCAATTAGACACATAAGTTTTAATAGAAAAACTCATTGGTGCCTGCCCGGGTTTGAACTCGTGATCCCCTTGAAAGAGTCGCACGGTCTCACCGCTGGGCTATCACAGCTATCAGGCTATCACACTAATATATAAATACAATAACGTGCTTGCTGCGTAGGGCTTTAAGGCCCACTATCACCATCTGCGATCGATTGTAATCACTCATGCTAGGTTCCCTGCCAATTTAACGGAGGTAAAAGTATCGCTTTGTTATTATCCTACTGCTTGCTGGGCATAGGATTCTTTTCGTTTTTGGAGAGGCTTTGAAAAAAAATTGCCCCAATGCGGTATTTGGTAGGTCACACATATCTCCAGAATTCTCTAGAGATTTCTTCATGTTGTTTTCCTTCACCGCAGATTCATTTTATCGTTCATTCACCGATTAATTGCACTTATCAATTAGACACAAGTTTTAACACAATAACGTATAATCAAAAACCTGCCCGGTGCCCCACAAACCGTGATCCCGTGCCAATGCAGATGCCCTCCAAAAATTGCAGATCCTTCTTGACAGCGAGGCTTTTTCAATTCCTCCGGTCGTAAATAGTACGACCCTTGGAGCGAATATCGTTTATATATAGGCATCGGTCAGTTACAAAGGTGTTACCTCCAAATGATAATGCCGTGTAAGCGCTCTCACTAACTGCAAAGTTTATTCCATTCATATAACTCTTATATGATAACCTAAGAATAAAGTAACGGCTTATATCCTCATTGCTGTATAGGCCTCTTCTCTCTTTGGAGTAAAGGATATGGAGTGCACATCTATCATGATGCTCAGTTGTGGATTTAAAAGGGGTTACACTACTTACTAAACTTCTCTGGGCATATACAGATATTATTACAAGCAATATAACAGAACTAACTACTTTGCTATAATCCGCACGGGTTAGGTGAATGCATGCAAAGCCAATGTGTATGAAGCAGGCAAAATCGGCTTTGCAGGCATTCACCTAACCCGTGCGGATTATAGCAAAGTAGTTAGTTCTGTTATATTGCTTGTAATATGGAATTCCGCAAAGTAACGCCTGCTTCTATAGATATTATTACTTTTCTTTTACCATGACAAATTGTAAAAATCTATCACCGATAGTCTTTTAGAAGCTTTTATTTATCTTACCGTTTATATGTATATGTGAAGGTGGAATCTTGCATGTTAAATTTGACCCTCCTTTCCGGGTTCCGATTGAGGTTAAATTTTATATACTGGTCCAATCCCGTTGACAATGTATGTTTATGATGAGCATAAACATGCATTGATGCTGTTGCCAGGATTAGCTCCAGACAAGAAAACTCGTCAACGGTCAACAGTAGGGACATGAAATTTTGTTAAAAGCTTTTTAAAAGCCGTTTTGACTTGACTTGTTACAATTATTCATTATGAAGAAAATATACGTTAATATTTAAGTCTTGATCTTTTTCGGTATAAAGTAAAGTAACAGTCTGTTACTATGCCCACTGCTAAGGGGCTAAGGCCTTCTCTCTCCGTTATTGGAGAGAACGATTGGAGCTAAGACCTACCACGCTGCTCCAATGCGGATTGGTAGGTTACACATATCCCTAGAATTCTCTAGAGATATGCAGGTTTCCTCACGATGTTTTCCTTCACCAAAAAGCGTGTGATACCTAAATTGCAATTATCAATTAGACATAAGTTTTAATAGAAAACTCATTGGTGCCTGCCCAGGGTTTGAACCTATGTAGTCTCTAGAGAGTCGCACGGTCTCACCACTAGGCTATCGCAGCTTACACAGCTTTTTCGGTATAAACGGGTCTAATCACAGGTAGTTGAATATACACTTCATTACGTACAAAGAAAACAACAACTTATGAATGAACTGATAAATTATATTACAAAAACACTTGATTTATATTAAATACATTTTTTTACCACCGACCTTAAAATTGCTCGTGAGCGGAATTTATATCTTATAAAGAATTCAAATATTATAGAAGAGACAACTTCTTCCCTGCCTACGGTTTCATCACAATCAGAGAATGAAGTTTATCCCTTCTATTATGGTTAACGCTGCTGAATAATTAATACTTGCTATATGGTCACGTATTTACTTCTTGAACCACTTAGGCACTTTGCTTTCCTTAGATGTTGATGAACCGGGATTGGATTTCTGCGAGCTATCTGACATATCCTCTAATTTTCTCCGATTTGGTGCACTGTGAGAGCAAAAAGGTAGTTGAAAGTAGGGTTTAGTATACAAAGTTTTGAATATAAAATGTTTTAAATTTATCCAAGATATTATGTAGATTTCTACTATTTATTTAGTTTCGGCTGTATGGCTGTATGTAACCTACTCCTTTGAATTCTCTAGTCTATTTATTAGTAGATTTAATTCAAACTTTGTACATAAAGAATCGGTCACATTACAGTAAAATACCTTGAAAAAAAAAAATTGTTTTGAGCCATCTTTTTGGTATATATACGTATATTGCAAACCAAACGCTTTTTTTTACAATAATACTAATATATATTTTTTGTTTTATGTAACTGTTTATTTTAACTCTTAAAGTTACCGTTCTATCTTAGAAGATAAGTATGTGATATCTTATATCCAACAACAATTAAGACGAATTCCGTAATATAATTCAAATTTCCTAGACATTCAAGCTTCCCGCCCGGTGACGCTGTAAAAGCCATTAGGGCTAACAGCATACAGTCAGTTCGAAAAAAAAAAGACATTCAATTTTAGAAATCATGTCATATACCACATACCGGTATTTAGATGCTAGGATACTCGCTGCGTCGCTTGAAGTTTTATTTAAATATATTTCATCTTTTAAGTAAGACATATTTTCGCCTTCTTCTAACCATTTAAAATGCATATGAACGCAGGGTACAAATTTAGCTTGCAATAATGTCATTTTTGGGTCAAAAGTTTCCTTTAAAGGGGTTGTAACTGAAATTAAGTAAATCGTTTAGTATAAAATCCGTTTGAGCAGTAACTCAAAGTTAGCTAAGTTTTAAAGATTTTTAGTTCTAGATATCTAAGTAAAAGACATGAACAAACATACAAAAATGTTAAAAAGGTAAAAAGTAAGTAGAGGTAAAATGTAAGTAAGTACTCATTCTAAAGTTAGTTTGTGCTGACAAATAAGCAAAATTATAATAGTGCAATATAACTGATATATACTTACATATGTGAAATGGTTTGTTTTGATTGTGCAGATGCTCTTGCACAAAATTTTGTACATCCTCTATAGTATTGTTTGGAGTAAACACTCCTTGTAGTATCATATTGTCAGGAAATTGAATTCGCACTACTACATGTTTATATGTATTTAATTTTTGCAATGACATCTGAAAAGAGTGACTTATATTGTTACAACATATTTTAAATACAACCTTCATAGAGTTGATTAACAATATAACAAAAAACATGCCGTGAATGTCACTGAGTTGTGAAAAAAGATTAAATGGCTTGACTTTTGAGAAAATTGCTTCTTATTTATCGAATAAGTGCAAAGAAAAACATTGTTGTTATAATATGATCATGATATAATATGATGAGTAAGCTGTGATAGCCTAGCGGTGAGACCGTGCGACTCTCTAGAGGCGACATAGGTTCTAACCCCGGGCAGGCACCAATGAGTTTTTCTATTAAAACTTATGTGTCTAATTGATAATTGCAATTTATCACACGCTTTTCGGAGAAGGAAAACATCGTGAGGAAACCTACATATCTCTAGAGAATTCTAGGGATATGTGTAACCTACCAATCCGCATTGGAGCAGCGTGGTAGGTCTTAGCTCCAATCCTTCTCTCCAAAAACGGAGAGAGGAGGCCTTAGCCCAGCAGTGGGCATAGTAACAGGCCGTTACTTTACTATAATATGATCTACTAGCTTTTACTCGCGACTTCGTTCGCAAGGATTGTAGTCCTGGACTGAACAACAGCTTCTATCACTTACCAACCCTGCAAATATCTCCATCACAAAAATCAGATCGATCCGGGGGGTTAAATTGCAATTCCTATTGCAATGATTCAGCTACTCGAAACGTCAACATTAAACTTGGTTTTCTACATGGCATGGAAAAATATACCATTTGCACAGAAAAAAAACCATAAAAAAATAACACCACTCTTAATGACCAGCATACGTCGGTCTATCTGTTATAGTGAAACTCCATTGGGTCTCCTGATTTAATCAATAACATGACCATATATAACTATTTGTTCAAAAGTGTAATTCAAACTTTTAAGTAAATTCTCCGCCGCGTGTCTGTGTTCAAGATAAACTCAAAAACAATACAGAGACAGAGAGATTTATCGTTTTCTCGTAAGCATAGTTTATTTATTTTAGTAAATAGCCCGTATTACTTATATTAATTATACATAATAACTTTTTCGACATAAGCTTAACAACGTAATAAAGAAACTCCTTTTAATTACAGATTTGACTCGACTATGACACATCGTGAATTAAAAATACTTTGATAAGTTGACACTTTTAAATGTCATCCTATTCTTGTAGAATTTACATGATTTATGTAGCTTATATGTTACCCCTCAAGTCCTCAACGCTCTTAGCCACTCACTAAAGCTAAAATGGCGATCGGCTGGACATGTAACCAGAATCACTGACAATCGCTGCACCAAAATAACTACACAATGGCTAGGATCATCTGGCCATAGAAAAGGGGCAGACTAAACGCGCACTGGGCTGACGATGTGATAAAGGTGGCAGGTACTGACTGGATGCGAGTAAAAGAAGACAGACAACTTTGGTCATCTCTGGAGGTGGCCTTCACCTTCCATTGAGAGAGGTTCTTGCACAACATACTATAACAAACTTTTTTAGTAATATATTACTAGAAAAGTAACTTTTAACTATTATTATTTAACTTTTTTATATTTGTTTTTAAAAGTATTTGCACATTTGTACATTTAGTAAGAAATAAAAGGCTTTTTATGTTTATTTTTTATTTTAATTATTTTTTATATGTTACTCCGGTATATAAGGAATGATTGTGCCAAAATTACTCGACATTGATTCAGTAGATTTGCTGCGAAAACGTAACAGACAGACAGACTTTCGTATTTATAATATTAGTAAGGATATAAATAAGAATAATATTTTTATGCTTTACTTATCATAGAGTTATTCTAATAGACTAGGAAAGCACCCTAATATAAAAAAAGAGAAAAGCTAATTAATAAAAAACCAGATTTTTTTTGCACGTGCTTAGAACAATTTCTCGTTGTTCTAAATATTTATTTAAATTAAGGATGCGCCATATTTATTTAGCGCATGTGTGTATAGACTTAGATAAGTAATATGTCTATCATCTTCACTGTTTTATTATTTATTGGACACTCATTCACAAGCCAGCCTATCCTAGCCTTAAAACTTCTAGCTTTAATTACTTTCTTTATTTGAGACTTCTGTACAGGTAGACTATGTCGACAAGCTTCTCAAAGATCACCAAACAAAATATCATCTATAATATTGTTAGGAAAATGCAAAAAGAATTCGTAATGTGTATGTCATAGAGTTCAAAGTCATTTGATGCTAATCATCTGGAACATTCAAGTTGTATAAGAATCTTATTCCGTATCTCCGCCACGACTCGCAAGTAATCGAGAAGCAGAATATTGTAGAATGGTTTGTTCCCGATACGACTGTTTATATTACAATATAAGCAGTCGCGTGCTTTGGGCTTCAATTTGCGAATAGCGATAGTGAACGAATTAGTTAAGCGAAAGTAAAAGGTAAATAATAGTGACCTCGGCTTTGTTATTGCCAACGGACTGCATAGTGATTGTTAGTTCTAGTTTTGTACTGATAACCTGAATAAAGTTTTTTAACGAGTCAACAGGTATTTTTTATCTTAGTCCTGTACGTAGCAATATTGACTACTTAACTGACCAATAATTTTCATACGCTGTATTTTATACCAATACTACAGAAGACATCATATATTTATCCCGCATACTACGTCATTAAATATGACTTCCATATTTTTAAGTAGTAGTACCAGGGCAGAAATAGCTAAATTGGATTCTTTAGATAAACTTTACAATATTTTCAAATTTGCAGCTGTAATAAGCGACGACACATTCAAGTACTATGATATGAAGATGCGATCTGTATCTGATCTCTAGATTATATACTAAATTTATCAATAAATTATAGTACGCTACTTTATATAGAACTTATAGTTCTCACCTGCTGTTGAAGCTCTTCTCTTTTAGCAGTAGTTAATATTGGTGTATTCTCTAACTCAATACGTCGTTGTTGCAAATCATGATACATTTTTCTCACTTCTTCTAATGTTAACTCATAAAAATCATCAGGAAGGTCAGATAATTCATCCTCAACTACATCGGGCTGTGAAAATGCTACTGCCTTTTGCGATCCAACCTATTATGGAAAAATAAATGCCTAGTACAATTTTTTTTTAATCCTGTCTGTAATATGTACTGCTGGAAGGTAAATAGGACCGTTCTTATATATTTTCGATAAAATTCTTCAAATATTGGTGACATATAAAAGCACATACAAACTATATTAGCAAATATTATTTAAGATTAACATGATGACTTGCTACTAACAGACTAATTTTACCAATATTATTATTGATGTTTACAAATTATATTTCGATTAA
This sequence comes from Morpho deidamia, assembly GCA_947086505.1. Classification (NCBI taxonomy): domain Eukaryota; kingdom Metazoa; phylum Arthropoda; class Insecta; order Lepidoptera; family Nymphalidae; genus Morpho; species Morpho deidamia. Next base: position 9,862,065 of record CAMTZC010000027.1, read on the forward strand.
AAGAAAATATACATCTTCCGCTAAAGAGAGGAATATTGAGTTTTTACCCATATATCCTTTTTTTCTTATACTGTGGAGATTAAGCCTTTCAGTGGGATACAAGCAGGTGGATTAAATAATTGCTTACAAAAGTAACTTCTTCTTCAATCCTAAGGCGCCTTTCAAGGTGTTGTTGTGTTAATAGTTGTTTCTGAGGTGCACTAGCCATCATTGTTGGTGAATCACTATTTGTTAACTTTTTTTTAGTCTTTTCATCATCTGTTTCAGTACTTTCTGGGACAGAAGCCTCTTCGAGTAATGAACGATCTGGTTTATGCTCTTTTTGCTCCTTTTCTTTATGCAACATTTTTATTGGATCAAAATGTCCCTGGGAATGTTTATCTTTATAGATGCCAGAAGTACCTGGTGCGGTTTTTTCATTGGCACATGATTTCTCAAAGTTGTTGGATGACTTTTGATTTACAGATGAAGACATATCTTCCGGTTTTTCTGTTTGTATTCGGCGATAGACAGTTGATACATTTGCTTGACTAAAATTGAAATATGATTAAATATATCAGTACACGAATATTGATATTTAAACAATGCAAACTTATAAAAGTAATTATAATATTATTTTTCTATGATGCGCAATAAGAGCAAAATCTATGGAATGCTGAATGTGAGAGTGTAGTGTTCGTATTGATACTTGAAGCAGAATTCGCAGAATGCACTACCACTAAGTGGTTGATTGTTATGTCAAATCATGTTATTAATAACTCTGCTTGCTTGGATGATGTGTCACTTTGCCAGTATGTCGTTTTATCTCTTGATGATGCCGAGGTTACAAGGTTAAAAGGTTGTTGAACCCTCGAAATTTAAAGCTGGAAAAAAACCCTAAATTATTGAAAAAGTTGCCTAATTATTTTGTAATATAATAAAACATTATATATGGTGGGGATATTACTTTTTTATACGGCTACAAAATGTTGGCAATGTCATATTTTTTTAGTTATATAAAATGATAACATACAGTGGGGTATTTAGAAAGCTATTAAGTTGGATTATCAAGTTCAATGTGTTATTTACCTTAGGCATTTCCAACCTTAAGCATGCCCAACATGTATCTAAGATTTAAGATCAACAGGCGCCCCAACCCAAAAGGACTCTAAGTAGTACTCTGGCGCCCTAAATCCCCCTCCCCTATGGCCAAAAGGTTTTGACGCCCCCCAACGCTGCGCGCCCTTTTAAATTACATCCCCTGCACTATGGGTCATGACGAGCTTGTCCGTATCACCATATAATTTAAACATACGAGGGGAGATAAAAAAATTCGCGGAATAATAGGGAAGGAGGTTGAAATTAAACTCCTAACTATTTTTACTTTTCAATATATTCTCCCTTAACCCTAATACATTTTTCAGATCTCTCAAATAACTTGTTTATACCATCGAAAAAAAAATGATTTGTCTTTGGTGTCAAAATTACAGACTTCACTGCTTCATCGTCGTCAAATTTTTATCCACGCAGCTTTATTCAGTTTTGGAAATAAATAATAGTCACTAGGTGTCAAGTCAAGTCTGGACTACTGGAGTAGGGTGAATGGTTCAATCGTTCGAAGCCGCATCCCTCCGTTTAATGGCAGCCGTCGCAACATGGCACGTGTGAACGGGTGCGTTGTCGTGCAGAAGGTGTGCACCTTTTGACAATTTTACTTTTCTTTTTCCTTGATGGCTTCTTTCAATCTTTCCAGTAAAGAAGCGTAGTACTGTCCCGTTACAGTCACACCACGTTCTTTATGATCGATCAGTAAAATACCTTCTGTATCCCAAAATACGTCGCCATAATCTTGCCAGCTGATAATGTCACTTTGAACTTCTTTGGAGGAGGTGTGCCTTTATTATGCCACTGCATCAACTCTTGCTTCAGTAACGATTTGGGCCATAACTTCTTCCTTTCTCTCTGCACAGAGCTCCTAAAACTGGCGAGAACACTCGACAGGTTCAGGTTTTTGATGTAGCATGAGCATTCTCGGAACCCATCTTGCACTGACCATAGTCATCCCAAGATGATGATATAGAATATTCAAAATACTTATTTCGGATACTCCAATCATTGCTGCAAACTGTTCGTTCTTCAACTGGGCATCTTCCAATACAAGTTTTTCTACTTTTTCGACGATTTCCGGAGTGGTCGCCTCAATTTTCCGTCCGGAGCGCGGATCGTCATTAATGGACTCTCGTCTTAGTTTAAAAAGACCATGACACTTGTAAACCATGGTCTAACAGGGGCAGAGCATAAACCGCCAAGAGCTCTTGAAAAATAATCTGAGCGGATTTTCCTTGCTTGATAAGGAACTTAATAACGGCGCGGTGTTCAATCTTCTTCAGACTGGCTGACTTCTTCCAGGTTCAGTTGTATGTAGGTCAATTACTCAATAGTTAATAACCCGATAAGGTTCAAACTTGGTATATATACTCTTAATGAGGTACTTAACTAGTGCCTACCTGGACGAATAGACCTACAATACCCCAACAACCCCTCCATTCCGTAAACTTTTTGACCTCCCCTCGTATATATTAGAAGTTATCACAAAAACTAAGACATCAAAATATTAGAGGGAAGTTGGTAATACAAAGGAGTTACTGAAAACATGTCACCGGATCCGCTCATTTGTAATAATTCAATTATAAGAAAGCAATATTGCCTGTGATCTTAACGAAAATTATTATTGTGATTGAAAAACTTACGTAGGCTCACTTGATTTATCTAAGAGTCGAAGGATAGCTCTTCCCGCTATTAACCCCAATTGCCTCAAAGTCTTATCCTTTAAAGCGGTTATACCAGTTACTTCTTGTCTCATATATGAAATGGTCGGATTTTCTAATGAGGTCAATTCATTTGGAGCCAAAGACATTATTAAATCAAACAGTGAGGTGCTTGGAGCAAAATCACCCATTATCCTTTCACCTTAATTTGAAATCAATAATGAAACATTTAAATAATTAATTTTCCCTTTTTATTTTATGGTTAGCTAGTAGATGGGTGATTCAATTTCTTTTCTGTTATATGTGGTTACAATGCCTTAACCAATAATATTAAACAGAAACATGTTAAGTACATTAAAATAGTAGATAAAGTTTTTTATCTCAGAACAAAACTGCTTCCAATAACCCTATAATAAATCAAATAGTTTTGTTCTATTAATTATATTGTATCAAATCTGTATCTGCAGCATTAATATGAAATGCTGTGATGTCATTCATATTGTATATTGTATAAGTATATAAAAACATAAGTACTGCCAATCATTTTGTTCTGTAAGTGCAAGTGATTACAATGGGACAGTTTAATTATTAAATAATGACTTATTATAGTCATCAAAATTACCATCATTTAACATCAATCCGATAGTAACATTTGATTCTATCCTTTTCTTCTCCACTTCAACCATTTCTAGAACAGCTTTGTTGGGTAGATTGCAAAATCTTACAGTTGTTGTTAAATCTAATATATGGTTATGATGTTTTAAATCATATTCAGTTGATTGGAAACCATGCTTGGCGCAGACATCCTCAAGAAGCTAAAATGTAAGAAAATATTAAAAATGTTTCTTTAAAGGTTTTAAGAAATAAGCTTTTATATACTTTTACAAACTATACATAAGCTACAGTTACTAATACAGAGCTTCATTACTTTGTATTAAAATTAGTCTGTCGAATTTCATGAATTAACTGTATATCCCTTATAGTATATTCCTTCAAGGTACAGTAGAAGTAGATTTACAAAAGCTCAATCATTATAAAGACATCGATTTGGATGACAAAGTATTATGTATACCAAAAGAAGTCTATTTAAAGGGAAAATGAGCCAATGATAAAGATACATTTATATAAACAAGATTTTTTAACTAATACAGTCTAAACGAATTTTTTTTATAAGTATTAAAACTTACCTGTAAAATACTAGTATCGGCTGTACAGTGAATCTTAATTCTCCTTCCATTTGGAATCAAAACTGTAATATCTCGAGACATTATTCTGCTTAAAATAATCTAGAAATAATATAAATTATAATATCAACAATCGTTAACAATCTTCCAGTACCTCTGAAATGTCAGATTTCATAGACAATGGTGTTTTCTTTTACTTTATGATGATGATAATACAATGTACGCCATACAAAAAAAAAGATTAATGTTAAATTTTAGTTGTAAACCAAGATTCCAGGGTTACTAGACGTTACTTATTTTCTCAGAAATAAAATGTAGGTATAGTATAAGGTAGTAGACTAAGGACTAGTGTTAGTATATATTATTTGAATTAGTAATGTATGTTATATATGATACTGCCAGCGTATGGGCATACCGGCTAACTTGTGCCGAGGGCCAGTCTACAGGTGCCACGAGCTAAAGGTAATTAAAAATACTTGCATTTCTTAAAGTCTAATTACTTATTTTTTTGAAAATATTATTGAAAAGTAATGAATAATACTGCCAGACCAATTTCTTTATATATAATGAGCCTTTGTGCATGTCTGGGGGGATGTTGGGCTCACCCGATTGGTCTGGCTGCTTACACTAATTATTGAATTACTTTCCTGAGTATCATATCTAAAAATCAAGACTGAGATTGTAAGCAAAGTTACATAATTATTTTTTTGGAAGGTTTAAAGCGTCTGTTAAATATTAGCGCTACCGAAACGAGTCGGGCAGTATTATTTATTATTATCTTATAATAGTATTCTCTTAAATATATAATAATCAGTAAAGAGACAAGAACTGCAAGTACAATTTTTACCAAATTTCAAAAATTATAAGGCTCATTCATCTAACTACTCTTTCTACTAACATACCTATACATTTAAAAGGCAATTTGTAAGTAGATTAGTAGACTATATATAAAGGAAGATTGTATTTATGGCTCTCCTGAATATCATACAATAGTAGCTGCTCTCCCTCACAAAAAGATTATTTATAATACTATGTTATAGAAAATAGAAATATAAGCCGACTCGCCGTATCGATGTGTTATCTTTCTAGACGAAAACGAAAGAACTACGCATGCCTAAGTGATGATAAAGTATGGATGGTACATTGTAGCTTTATGCTCCTAAGGACCCTTAAACATAATTTGAACTACTTTTGCATGGTATTATCAACAGCCAAGTTTTTGTAAGTTTTACCTATACCAACAAAGATTACAGTGTACATACCAGCAGACACAGTAACACATCGGTTTCAGTTTTCGCCCTCTTCACTCCTAATATAATTCTTCAGCGCGCGTTAGTATAAATTTTGTAATAACTTTAAATATATTCATTTAAATTTTATGGTGTGAAAGATTATAATATTGAGCATGAAAGGCTAATATTTGATGAGGATTGTACTGTATCCGTCCTAATACTCCATTGAAAGTGAATTTGTTTTTAGTCAGAACGGGTATACTAGTGCGGGATTCACATGTAGAGGCCTCAAGATGGAGGAGGTTGGTCTCACTTCAAGTTTCCTAAGGTTGAGAACGGTTAGAAGTAGAATATATAGTATATTTGTAATTATTCTATTTGTTTCACACCTTAATAAACTTTTAAACAGTATCTATCATTCCTTGGGACAATATAATAAGAAATATAAATTTGATATTATTTTAACTCGCTTATGTTTATATCTTGCCTATTTGAAAATAGCATAAAAAGAAAGAATTAATTAAGAAAATAGGTGGTTAATGATAAATGCACTATATTGTCAAAAAAATATATTTTATTGTAGTAGACAACACGAGGATGCGCGCCCGGCGCCCAGCCCGCCCCGCGCGCGCTTCCCACAACAACGCTTCGCTATCTACGTCCATCTCTCTGTTTTAATAATTGGAATAATTTATTTAATAATTACAACACTTTTTTATCTGTCCATATTTTTAACATTAGATATACCTAACTTCGTCTTGTATAACTTGGTGTAAGAACAGCCTTCAGGAATTGAAATAGGGTGGCGCAATATGCGCCTCACAGCACTGTTTCCATTTCCACCCGCGTCCGCTCTCTAAAATACAAAATAAATTATTTTACTATACAAAATAAAGAAATAATATATAATTCCTAAGACTTAAAGCAGAAACAATAAATATTATAAGTATATGTAGAATGAAACTTCTTTCAGAAAGGAAAAGTCTTATGCATTGATAGCTTATAGGATAATTTGAACCTTGAGCTTAGGTCGCCACATGAGAGCGGACGGTCGAGATCGGGCAGAAGGTCGGCGGGCGCGTGCAGAGTACGCGGGCGCGTGGCGTCGTGAGCGCGGCCCGCGGCCAGCAGCGCAGCGGCAGAGGCCAAGCGGCGTGGCGGCGGCTGCAGCCCGTGCGCCGCCAACGCCGCGGCCAGTTGCCGCGCACGCGCTAATGCCGCATCGCGTTCATGCCGTGCCCGCCACACCTGTTACGAAATGTGCTTTACTTTGACAAAAACTGATATGACTGATATTCACAGGGTCTTCGTTTTACAAAAAAGAGCTATTCGTGGTATTTATAATATGAAACCTCGTGATTCTTTGTAAAAAAAATATTATTGTAAAAAAATATATATTTAAAAAAAAGAATGGCCGCCGAGTTTCTTGCTGGTTCTTCTCGGTAGGAGCAAACTTCCGAATCAGTGGTAACTTCTTGTAAACATTTGACGATTCAAAAGTACTGTAAACAGTCTACTTGAATAAAGAATATTTTGAGTTTGAGTTTGAGTTTGAAAAAAATTGTAATTGTAACACACATAACAAGAGTAATAATAAAATTATTTTGCTATAATCCGCGATACAGTAAATAGAAAATATATATAGTGCTCTATACGTTTTTTCATACCCGTTACATGCAGGATTCGTAAAAACATATGCACATACCTCCACCACTTCCACCACAATACACAAGCACTACACAGGTTCACTATCACAAACTCAACAATCGTTTCGCCCCGCAACCGAAGCATCATCAGGAGATAGACTCCACGACAAAATCGCAAAGCTTTGCGTGTATTGTGGTAGAAGTGGTGGAGGTATGTGCATATGTTTTTACGAATCCTGCATGTAACGGGTATGAAAAAACGTATAGTCCACTATACGTTTAGCACTATATATATTTTCCATTTACTGTATCGCGGATTATAGCAAAATAATTTTATTATTACTTTTGTATTATGGATCTCCGCAAAGTAACGCCTAATTCTATAAATTACACATAACAAGCATGATACACAGCGTCTTCGCGGCCTTGAAGACGAGGTTCAAGTTTTCTGATGTTGATTAGACGTAACTTCTCGGCACTCTCCCGACGGCGCGATGACTAATCACTCATACCATCCTTCACTACACTTCGCCCCGATGCGTAGCCCGAGGATGCAGGTGGATGTGATGCCTAGGCCTCATAGAGAAGCTATAGGTAGGTATGTAAGTGACGGCGTCGCAACCAATAACGAGACGGAAGATGAAACTTATCTTTGTATAATAGCACATCAAAAGAAAGACAGATAATAATTCTTATTAACGTTCTCTTTATTATAACAGGACACATTTTAGGCTGGCTTCCCTACTCTAGTATAAATAAGAATTCATGAGGCCTAGGCCTCTTATAAGGCGCCCTTAGGTAATCATTGCGGTTGCTAGTGGAGTTTCTATGCTTATTTATATTGCAGCCTAGATTATTGAAGTTGAAATTTGCGCAGCACAATGTGCTTATAACAAAGCATAAATACCGGAAGTAACATCTGTTAGCAAAAAATAAATAAATTAATAAAAATGTAACCTGAGCAGCACAAACAGCCGAGCGGCAGTGACCACGTTTACCGGGACCAAAACCCCGGGCCGCTGCTTCAACGACTGCGCCATGGAATGTTAACGATTGCCCTAAAGTGGAAACAAAATTATTATTATTAATATGAACTCGATGCAATATATATAGACGACCATTGAATTAGAAAACAATGCTGCTCATAGAAGCAAGTGGAATCAATCAAAAAATCAATGTCTAATTTCTTACTATGTTTAAGTGGTTTTAGAGTTCTCTATTGAACAACAATACATAACAACAATAACAAGAATACATTTTTTGTAACTATTTATAGACAGTTTTTCCCTTGCGCTAGTGTCACGATCGTATAGTTATAAAATTCAATTTTCATAAAGATATTAGTTTATTTGACCATATAGATAAAATAGGTGCAATGTCATCGTTTCAGTGCAAACCGGAATCAGGTGTGTCTGTTTTACAATCAAAAGAGTTTCATAAAAGTAGTGTAAATATTTTAACGCAAAATATAAGAAGTATTTCCAAAAATTTTTCAGAATTTGAAGTTCTTTTATCGAGGTTAAATATTCAATGTGAAATATATATTCTAACGGAAACTTGGAATTCTAAAACTTTTAATTTCCCATATATATTAAATTATAATACATATTATACTAAAAATAATTATAACCAAAATGATGGAATTGTAGCATACATAAAACAAGGGATAAATTGCTCTGTAGAAGAAATATTGTTACGTGATGCTACCTGCCTAGTTATTGAAATTAATTTTGAAACCGTGGTTATAGGTATTTATAGATCTCCATCTCACAAAAAAATTGATGATTTCCTAGTATCATTGGATGAATTACTAAACACTTACAAGAATCATAAAAATATAATAATAATGGGTGATTTAAATATTGATATCAAAGTTGATACTATTGATGCTAATTCTATGGAATATCTAAATCTTTTAGCTTTTCATGGTCTACAACCTGGCCACCTGTACCCTACTCGAGCTAAAAATTGTATCGATCATGTAATGATAAAATCAAACCATTCAGCTGTAACGATTGTTTTAGAGGCCCCTTTAACAGATCATTCACCTGTACTAACCTCAATAAATTTAAAAAGCAAAATAGTTAATAATTTGTCTAGCAAAAATACTCATAAAGTTAATTACGACGCAGTAGCTACTGAATTGCAATCGCTAAATTATGATGATATTAATCATTCAAGTGACCCAAACTGGAGTGCGAAACAATTGGTTACTATTTTACAAACTGCGATCGCTAATAATTCCTTAAAATCACGATCACCTAGAAGAATGCGTTGCTTAAAACCATGGATAACACCTGGTCTGGTACGTTGTATTAGGAACCGTGACCAAATGCACCTAAAATGTAAGAGACAGCCGGAAAACTTAACTTTAAGTATAACTTATAAAAGATACAAGAATTTCTGTAATCATTTGCTTAAAAGACTTAAGCGAAATTTTGAAATGAATGAGCTGCAAAAATGTGAAAAAAATTCTAAAATGAAATGGAAAGTCATTGATAAAATTACTAATAGAAATAAGCAAATTACTACATCATCTGATCTTTTAAAAATTGGACCGACTAGCGAAATAGCTGTTGAAAAGGTTAATAACTATTTTGTTAATATTGCTAATGAATTATCTACCAAACAAATCTCAAGCAACAGTATGATTTACAAATGTGAGCCAAAAATTTCTCAATTAAATTCTATGGTTATGCTAGGAACATCGGAAAAAGAGATTAAATCTATTTTAATGAAGTTAAAAACTGATAGTGCTGCAGGTTTTGATGGCATTTCGACAAAGTTATTAAAAATAGTGTGCGACATTATTGTTCCATCTATTACCCATATTATTAATTTATGTATTGACACCGGAACTTTCCCTCGAGTATACAAAACTTCTATTATCCATCCCATTTACAAAACGGGAAACAAAGACTGTGTCTCTAATTATCGCCCAATCTCAGTTTTACCAGCCTTATCTAAAATAATGGAAAAAGTTGTAAATGCAAGATTATTAAATTACTTAGAAAAAAGAAATATATTATCACCTAACCAATATGGATTTAGAGCAGGCAGATCAACTTCACATGCAGTGGCTGACTTGACTGACTTTGTTGCTAAAAACATTAATGATAAGTATAAATGTATGGGCGTCTTTCTAGATCTTGCCAAGGCATTTGACACTGTCTCTATTCCTGTTTTACTAAATAAAATGGATGAAATCGGTGTCAGAGGTATAGCTCATGAATTATTTAAAGACTACTTAAAAGATAGAACTCAAAGAGTAGCAATACAGGGCCATATTAGTAAGGATGCCTTTATTACTCACGGTGTCCCGCAAGGTAGTGTATTAGGACCTACGCTTTTTCTAATATACATTGACAGTTTATGTAGACTGCAAATACAAAACTGTAAGCTGTTCACATATGCTGATGACACAGCACTCGTATTTTATGGGAAAACATGGGATGATGTTAGAGTATACGCAGAGTTGGGCCTTCAAGTTGTTACCAATTGGTTAAGCCAAAATATGCTTACACTTAATGTTAGCAAAACAAAATATGTCCTTTTTACTAATATACAACGGACGCTTCCCACTGAGGACGTCTTTAAAATTCAGATACATACATGTGGAAGTATATCTAAGCAGTGTGACTGCAATTACATCGATCGTGTTAAAGATATAAAATATCTTGGTGTTTTGCTTGACGAAAGATTATCTTGGACTCCACACATTAATCAACTTGCAGGAAGAATGCGGAAACTTATATATATATTTAAGAAACTACGACATGTTGCTGATATAAATCTTTTAAAAACAGTTTATTTTGCACTAGCACAACCCATTTTGACATATTGTATTACGTCATGGGGAGGTGCACGTAAAACACATCTTATTAAATTAGAAAGAGCACAGCGTGCGTTACTAAAGGTAATGACATTTAAGTCATTTAGATACCCAACTGCTGATCTTTACTCTAATTGTGATGTTTTGACAGTAAGGCAATTATTTGTAAAAGAAACAATAATGTCGCAACATCAAAAATTAGTTTATAATACTGACACAATGAGCACTCGCCGTAAAGATATAGTCTGTCCGATGATTCGATGTAAATCATACTTTGTAAAAAAATTTCAATGTTATTTAGGTCCCATGCTCTATAAAAAATTAAATAAGTTACTAAATTTGTATACCTTAAACCATTATCAATGTAAGAAAATATTAATTAACTGGTTAAAAACTCAAAACTATGAGAATATAGAAAACCTATTCAATACATTAAATTAAAAATATTCTGCATAAATTAAATAATATATAATAAAATAAAAATATAAAATCACTGCAATATATACATATAATAAATAAAAATTCTTTTAATATTTTAAGTTCACAATATAGTGGTGTAACCTTTTTTATAACGTGGAGGTGGGTATATATTACTCAGTATGACCGTAACTGTAAATGTTATTGGAAAGTACCCACTTTTATAAATTTTTCGAGTTAATTAAGTTAGTGTTATTGGAAGAGACTAGTGTCTAAGATACAGGCTCCGCCTAGTTTAGACGCTAGTGCTCAAGTAATTTTAGTTTTGTTGTAAGTTCGATTTAAATTGTATAGTTTAAAGTTGAAATGTTACATTTTTTGGAGTCAATAAAGATTTTATTTATTTATTTATTTATTTATTTATTGACACGTGCTAATAATCAGATTTCATGGCTGAATGTAATAAAAAAATTATACAATTATGAGTTAAGCTATTAAGTGTAAAGAAAATCGCTGGTGTTTCTGAAACCACCACACATTTAACGTTTAAACATACGAGAATACGGCTCTCTTGGCACGGCAACTGTGAACTTCGGTTTGAATATTTAGTAAAAGAAAGAATATTTAAAAGCATAATTATGAATGTCACTCAATTATATCTGAGTATCTGTTTTGTCAAAGTAATTTAGTTATTAAGTTGATTCTGATGATCAATGTCGTAGCTAGGTAACCTAAGGTCCTGGGGCAATAGTAAACTGGGGTACATAATTAAATTTAAATCGTTTTTTGTGTATTCGTCGTATTCCGAAATCGAATTACTCCAGATTTGTCGTTAACCAGATTCGTCTAATACAGTCGATTCCAGAAAGTGTAAGTTCCTGGACTGGTCCTATTTTAATTTGATAAAGATCTAATCTGCTGTTAAAACGCGCTATTCAAAGGTGCAACTCTTCAACCAGCCTAAAAATACAGGTGAGTTCCCTGCTAGTGTCAAACCATGAAGTTCTTGACTTGTTGGCAATTTCCCTGTATTTTACTACAGTAGTTTAATTTATAGTTTGTGAGGGAGCCTGAATTTGGGAATCCGGGGTCAACGCACTGTCTAACCCTCCGTCCGGTTGTACAGTTATAAACCTTGACGAAGGTTTTTGATGTATTAGGTGTTACACTGTTAACGGTGTATCTAGTATAATATTTAGGTTTTTTCTTCAAATCCAATTGAGAAAATCAGGTAAAAGGGAAATTATGTAATTAAGATAAAGATATATAGACGTATAATTTCTGTATGTTTGTTGAAAATTTAAAGTCATTTTACCCATTGAAAGGGACACGAGAGCACAGCAGGCGCTTGCATTGGAAGCTGCGAGATGTTCCCGCATGTATCGAAAGTACACGTGTTCTAAGAGCAACAGCAACGCCGCCAGCAAAATTCCTGCCATCAGCAGAAGGAATGCCGAGAGGAACTGTTCCAATGCCAGCGGATCTGAAGACTTGTGCTCCTGCTTATTTGGTTTACATGTGCCAGTCATCCAGTACCTGTTAAGATGATATTGATTACAATATAGACAAGGAGGACGCTACGATTGGTATTCAGTTTTTAATAGGTTCATAAAGTTCCAAATGTACATACCGAAAAACAAGTAATAAATTACTTTTTTATATACAGTACTATGATGAAGTTAAATCGGAACGCAGCTGTGAAGAGATACTTGCCAACGATAAGCTTCATATACCAAAACATTTACAAATGGAAAAAGAAGTAAGAAAACCACACTAATTAAAATAATACAATTACACTTGTACACTAAACTATAATTTTGCTTTAGTGTTAACAAAGAAAATTATAAATTGAGATTAAAAGGGGCTGTAGGTTTCTATATCATTAGGACGATTAAATGATAGTCTAATATATAATATAGTAATATATATAATAAAAAGAATGAACCAGATAATATCAGCTAAATATAAAGTTAAAAGAAAGTAACTTATTCATAGAAAATTTATGCAGGTAAATGAACTGGTTAGCAAAGAAGTAAAGCATACCTGCGTAATCGCTCTAGGTCTCCATTGGAGCGTAAATCAAGTAATCTCTTATTAAACATGCTAAGATATTTAGAATTTCGGGTAAACGCTAATCCATAGCCGGACATCGCGTACCACGAGCCTACAGTTAATAATCGGCAGTCCTCATCCTACGGAAGATTAAGACTAATATTAGTAATGAGCTACTAAGAAGAAACATATTTATTACAAATATAAAACTCACTTGTGACACGAGGTAGTCCAAAACAGTGCCGTCATAAATAAACGCGTCGAGGTCTCCAGTGAGGACGCTCGTCACGCCTGCGCTTACTGTACTCCGGTTATACCTATTGTTAATATATATATAACGTATATAAATATATATAAATGCGAAATTCTTTCTGTATGATCATCTGTTATGTTTTCATGGCTTATCCGTTGGAGCAATATTGATGAAATTTGAAACGATTGAAGTTACTGGAGTTTACATATAGGATAAATAACGGGAATAGGAATAAAACAATCATCGTTCTCCAACCCTTATCTCACTCCAAGTGGCTTCGGAACAACATGTTATAAAACATGTTGGCACATGATCCACGCGGACAAAGTCGCAGGCAGAAGCTAGTAAATAATATATTCAGTATACTAAAAATATATTATACAAAACTTTTGCTGAATGAAGACTTTATGTACCTTATGTACCTTATGACAGAAAAATTATTTTGCCGTACATTAATGTATAAACATAATATAATTAATCTATTGATAACTATATAGCATACTTACATAGCCATATAAGCGTGTGGTTCTTGGAAATATTTAGCAAGAGTAGCATCTGTATGTGACCATGGTACGGTGCCAAATTTCAACGGGGGCCGCTGTGAGAGAGGCCGCGATACTCGCGGATCATCCAGACCACTTAATTCATGAAATTCTTCTCTCGTAATCATAAACGCAGCGAGATTAGCCGTGTATATTGCAAGGAATACTACGGCGAACATTGCCCACATGTTCGTCATAAACCTGGCCGTGAACCCTCGTGGCGAATCAACATGGACTGATGCCTGTCAATAATAATATTGTGATGAATTTTGCAAAACATCAATCGATGACAGAGAAACTTAATGACTGGTCATAGTTATTTAATTCAGCATTTTTAAGTATTTGTCAATACCGATAATTTTAGAGACATCTAAATACAAATAGGATCATAAAATAGCTAACAGGTTCCAAATTAAATTTAATTAAATTGCTGTTAGCTATATACCTGAAATAATACTGCCCAGACTATCCAATAAGTTCGACAAAGAGAGAATCTGTTTTGAGGCATACGTTTGGATTCTTGACTTTTTGCGCAATTAAATCCACTTGGTGACATCCATTCAAAGAAGAATATTGAAAAGGTTGCAGCTTGAATTGCGACGGCCCCAACGAGCATCCACGAAGCTGTATCGAAAGGTTCCAGAAAAGCTGTCGGTGATATAATTCCAGTACGTTTCGCAACAACAATAGCTATACCTGTCTCCATGAACGGGACGCTAAAGTCCACAACAGATTCCCTGTCAGAATTTATTATTAATGATGTTAGTACCTAAAACACATAAAAACTACAATGATTATTCCTTCATAACATTATGTTAGTATGTCCTAAATATCTTTATTTTTACAAGTATGCAACGATATTTCTATATATATTATGTAATTTTTTTGCAAAAACACTGTTATATAAAAAGAAGATGATTACCATATCAGTTTTCTTATTAACGAGTTCAGCTATTAAGCCATTCCACTTTCCGTGATGCAGTGTACCCCATCGGCCATCTTCCACACGCATGAGTTCATATGTAAATCCAAGATGTTCAGCAAGTTGTTGCAGCAGATCTATACAAAATCCACTGCAGCATTGGTAGAGTGAACTATTCCTATGTGCAGTACCTGCCTCTAACCTAAAAATTAAAAACTGGTATTTTAATTTAAATCAACATATAATAAAGTTTCTTTTTATTTTTACACTCTTTAACTATATTTTACCCAGCGACTTCCACTTCAGGCGCTACTCGACAAATCACGCCTCGATCTAAGGAACATCGACCACTGACAGGATCGGGCGGGGCAAGATTGATGTATGGTGGTTCTTCAAGAAAGGTGATACGCATATGAAATTTTTCTGGTACACCCTGAGGTGGAGTGTGTAAGCCACCAGGCCACACTATATCTTTTATAATTAAGCGCTCTTTCGGGTAAGAATTCCAAGTTCCAATTTCTTCCCAAACAAGCTAAAACAAAAATGCATTGCATCATGCAGATTCAGTGTTTAAGTTTCATGTACTCGTATATGAGTAAATACATACCTGATCGCCAAGGGTTGGCCTCAAGTTCATTATTTTTAATTCAACTGCACGAAGTTCGCCGTCTGGAGTGAACTCTATACTTGGCTTGCCTGATTCTCCTTCAACACTTACATTACGTAAATGTCGATAAAACCTTTCACCTGTTGACCAGCGTGCTTCACCCGTGCCTTCTCCACTACAAGATAGTCTAGTTCCGAGAGGATACCGTATATTTTCCGGCTCAGAAACGTAGGATTCCACTCCGTACGCAAAAACTTTCACCGCAGTTGCTATTTCAGCTATAATTGAGGAACTCGATGTATCGAAATGTACACCTAAAACATTTTACAGTAATGTTATTATAAATTTGACAAACCAAAGTCTTACATGCATACAATATAATACGTTAATATACATACCTAACATACCGACGGGAAATTTATTTGGCTGTTGCATAGAGCCGAGCACACTTTGTGTGACAATCCAAACGAAATTTTCTCCAGTGAGATGGAGGTCTCCAGCTGACAATAGTATATCAGCTGCTTCTTCTCTAGTTGCGTACAGGAGCATTACGCGAGCTTCACTTGTAACTAACTCATTCAAATCAGCTGCTTTTTTTACGACGACAGCGTTAAGTATCGTAAATTTAAATCGATCCTATAACATACGTTACATCACAAACATTGTTACAATATCATAAAATAATGCAGGAGAAAAAGAATCATACTTGAAGAGCAGTAACTCTTTCGCGAACAGCTTGTATGAAGTCGTCATGGCCAGCAATAGCTGAAGTCACGACGCTAAACTGATGCCATTTGTACCGTTCCAATATAGACAACATGGCAGCTGTTTGGTGTTCGATTGTAGAAGCCAATTGAAGTCGTAACGATGCGTGGGACGCATGTTTTTCGAGTCCACTGTTGTCTGCATTCCATGCAATGACCTGAGGTATGAAAAATTTTATTTTAACAATCAATTAGGAGGTAGATACTTCCTTAGCAAAGCAGAGTAGATTTTTGCACAAAGTCATAGTAAGCATTACCGGTATGCCAAGATATCCGGCGAGTTGTAGAAAATATTGTGCAGAGGCAGTAGACCGCCCATATTGTTCATGATTCATAAGATACAGTATAGCAGATACGTTGACTGCTAAAAATTCTTTACATAGCGAGTCCAAGATAGCTGAAAGCAGTTAACATCAAATTTTATTATAAATTCTATTTAAATAGTCATTATTAGTATTTTTATATACAGTAACATGCATATTATTAATCAAGCATTTAGTTTTCCCTTTTAAATTAATGTTTTAACACACAGTTTTGTTATTTAAAATCTACACTTTGTAAATTTGTTGCTTTACAATGCTCATTAGAAGCATTGAAATAAGAAACGAAATAGTTATTTTATTGTTCATGCATATTTTCTGTCACAAAGATTTCATAACAGATGTTGAAAGCGGCAACAATTTTTATACTTTCTAAGCGGACTTACACATTGGACTAGGGGTAAGGCCCTGCATGGAAAGCGTAACGTTTAGGCGTAATTGTGAGAAAAGTTTGAGTTTGCGCGGCAGTTTGGACAGAGCCGCCTTCTCCGCTCTAGTGTAATCGCGTGCACCGAAGGCTTTATGGGGCACGACGAGAGCGGCAGTGATGACAGAGGGGGGTCGGGGGGCTTGTGGTGCGGGCGATGTGCGTGGACGTCGTAGATCGCCACCGATTCGTACTCCACCCCCCCTTGCCGCATCGCGACCTCCTGCACTGGTCGCGCCACCGCCCACTTTTATACCACCGCCACGCTCCGCCGCCGCCATCGCGACCAGCGCCGCCAACGCCATCAGCGCGACACGCGCCTGCATCTCCATTATTGATGCTGCAAAAGAGGAATATATGAGCAAACTGATCGCGCAATAATATAAAAATAAATAATTACACAACTTAATGACTCTAATATACACACGCAGACAAACTAAGCACATCAGGATCAGTACCAGTATACGGATTTGGCATTGAGGAAATATAAGTTTAAACAAATTTAAATTTGATAAATCTAAATTTAATTATATTTACAAATAAAATTCAAAAAACATTTCATATTATAATTAGCTTTGGTAAGTTCATTAACATTTCACAGCATGTTGAAATATTAATGAACTTACCTGACCTGAACTTCCTGCATGTCATCAACTGTAATAGCTTTTAAGCCGTTTAACTGTGGTAAATCATCGACTCAGTATTGGAGAAGTTGGTGGAAATGACAACATATTATTATTACTTTTGTAATTAAATATATCGACTGTTTTCGAAATATTCCATCGTAAGCTAGATGTGTTTGTTTTTTCTTCTTTAATGCTTAAAAACTGCTACTTATCGATAAGATTTTTAGTATTGTGAAAGGCGATTGCTGGAAAGTTAAAGACAGAGACAACTTTATATCTCGGTACTCAGTCTATGCATTCAAAGCTGCAAGCCGAGGCCATATTCAAAAAAATTGCCTTAACTCTCATATGTTTTAATTATTGGATTAAAGAATAATTTATAGAAATACGCGTTATTTTTCGGAATTTTTTAATGTTCATTATAGCACAACAATAATGAACAACAGAAATATTTTGCTATAATCCGTATTGTCTAGGAAATCTATGTAATGAAAATATGTAGGAAGCTCAATTCGTCTGCACACCTCATATATAAAATAAGAATAAATACACCTCCACGACACTACAAAAGCACACAATCACTAAGATAATCTAAACCAGTGGTTATCAAACTTTTTTGGTGACGGAACCTTTTTGGGAAGCTAAATACTTGATGGAACCCTACAAGCAAACAATAGTTTTAAAAGTGTATTCTTTATTAATAAGCATAATAAAAGTACAATGTAACAGTTACTAATTATTACTTATTTTACCACATGGCAAGTACAATAATAATTATTGTATGGATATGGGTAGTAAGTATAGAATAATAGAAGATATTAAAAAAGAAAAAATCTAACTAATGGGAGGTATGAAATTGTTTTTTATTTTTCATCAATAGGTTGATATCAGGTTTGATAGAAGACAGTTGAAGTCTCATATCAGGTTCGGCGCCCAGTCTATTGCTATATTTTGTTTAGTGGCTGCATAAGTTGAGAATCCTGTTTCGCACAAATGTTGTTGGGAACGGGAGAAGAATATTCTGAGCCATTTTGCCAAGCATTGGATATTCATCACGGATTCTGCACCAAAAATCGTCGTTTTGAACAGTGACTCCATACTTGTGTCAGATGACATTTCTAAAAGAGATTCATATATCTCGTTTGACATACTTTCGGGCTTTTCCAAGTTGGGTAAAAAAGGATTATGAATCCATGAATTCAGTTTCATTTTTGTATTCTGTTCTTGGGGAAAATACTTTTCAAAAGATGCGCGCATCGAACTGAGATATTGGACCAATTCTTCAAACACATCATCTTGAAACATTTCTGAGTTATCGCTAACAAACTCTCTGAGTGATTACGTCACTCAGCTTTCTATTTCTTTCTTACCAACGCAAATAATCCAAAAATCTAATTTTCTTTTAAAGACATTTATTTTTTTTATAGGCTTAAAACACTGCTGTTTGTTTACCTTGCAATGATAAATTCAATTCGTTCAGTTTTTGAAAGATATCCGCCATAAAAGACAATCGAAACAACCAAGTTTTATCATATAAACGGTCGTTCAAATTAAAAGAAGTATCTGCTGAAAGAAACATTTGTAACTCGCCTCTAAATTCAAATAGCCTTGTTAAAGTTTCACCCCGAGACAGCCATTGCACTTCTGTATGGATCAGTGTTTTATGTTTGCTGCCACAATCTCCACACAATAATGAGAACAATCGGAATTGTAGTAGTCGTGATTTGATAAAATTAATTATCATCTTTATCCATAACTAATTTTAGATTTGACGGCATTTGCTTCATCGACAGTGCTTGTCTATGCTGAATACAATAGCTTGAACTACAAATAGGCGCTTTATTTTTTATTCGTGCCACTGCCCCCTCTTTTTTTTTACCTGTCATCGCCTGTACAAATGTCAATGCAATTGACATTTCAATGTCAATGCAATTGTGCCAACTGAGATTATTTTCTTCAAAAATTATATTTATTTTATTGAAAATTTCTTCCCCGGTAGTGTTTGTGAGCAGCGGTGAACACATAAGCATGTCTTCTTTGAAAGAACTTTCATATGGATATCTCACGAAAACCAGCAAGATAGCCAAACCAGCGACATCAGTTGACTCGTCCATTTGCAAGGCGAATTGTGTTTTTTGTAGACGTGTAACTAGGTCTTGTTTGACGTAGCTTGCCAGATCATGGATTCGCCGTGAAACAGTATCGTTTGATAGCGGCACAGTAGAAAGATGCTTTGCAGATTTTTCATCGAGCATACATTTTGTTATGTCCAATACACATGGCTTTATTAAATTCTCAGCGATAGTGTGCGCTTCACCTGCTTGTGCAATGCGATAACTAACTAAATATGATGCCTCCGTAGCCTTTTCGTTGATAGTTTGTGTTAAATGCATCTTATTTTTTTGACTTTCCAATAACTGATGTTTTTTACGATCAAAAAATTCTTTATTCTTGTGTTTAGACTCGGGGTGTACAGTTTCTAAATGGAACTATTAGGAAGCCGTTTACTACATAGCATGCAGAGAGGTGAGCCGTTGGAATCAACAAATTAGAAACTGATATATGATTCATCATACATCCTTTTTTTCGTCTTTGAAACCGCCGAGCTTGACTTCGTGACATCATCGTCTGGATTGGTGATTACTATATTCTCCGCGGGTACTTTTAAACATTCAGCGTCATAAGAAGATGTTGTTGCAACATGTTTAACAACTTTAAGCCAACGTTCCATTCTTCTTTATTTATAATGTTACATTCAGGATGGTGGGGTCTAAATAATGCACAATCGTTACTGCGTATTCTTACACACAACTAAGTCGTGTACTAGTCTCTTGACTTAGTTTAGTACAATGAAGAAATGTATAAAAGTGAGACAACAGAATACAGCAGGCAGTAGAACAATGAACACTAGTTTCTCGCTAGTGAGCTTGTAAGTATGTAGGTAGGAACTTATCGCTCCGAATGCTAATCGTCAACTAACTGACGAGGCGCCACGCGCGATCGCGGCTTTTATATTTAGTCCTAGACTCTATCTCGAATATTCTTGTAAATACTTGAGTCGGCGCCTTTGATAAACAAAAAAGCAAATATAAAAAGAGAAATTTAAAATTGCATTGTAAACAATCTCGACTTTATTTTTTGAAATTAGAGTCGAAAGTCGCTTTTTGACAACTATAGCGTCTAATTCAGAGGCGACTTTTATCAAAGGGACAGCGCGCATAAGTATACAAGTTGTTACCAAACTTATGAGATATTGTACCAGCTATTGTAACACATGTTTATACAAATATAAATAAATAAATATACCTACGCGCGGCCGCGGAGTGAATACCATCGACCAGAGAGAGGTAAATTGTTTTCTTTTCTAAATTCTTTTGGAACCCCTACAGAGGTATCGTGGAACAATCTAATCTAAACAATCGTTTCGCCCAGTAACCGCACTAACATCACGTTATACGACAAAATCCCATAAGTCTTTGCGAGGTTTGTGGTACGTGCGGTTACTTAACTTGCATGTATGTAAAAGTTAGGAGAACAGATTGTGATTCGTATATTGAGCATAGCATCGATTTCCTAAAAAAAAATTGCGGATTAAAGTAAAATAATTGTCTCATTACTTTTATGTAAAGAATGTTTAGATCGTTCACATTTTAATATCTGAACACATCTTTGAATTACTAATTACTATGTATTAATTCTCGGTAACAAGATATTCTAAACCGGGTAACATCGAAGCTGGAATAATAAGTATATAAAAATCTTGCAATTGCAATGATAAACAAGATTTTTATTCTTATTTTATTTATTATTATATTTACCAGTTGTACATCAATTTATACTAATTACATTAATTATTTAATAATACAATAACTATGAGTTATGTCTAATTAATAATTGCAATTTATCACACGCTTTTCGGTGACGGAAACATTGTGAGGAAACCGTGATACCTCTAAAGAATTTTAGGGATATGTGTAACCTACCAAACCGCATTGGAGCAGCGTGATAGGTCTTAGCTTCAACCATTCTCTCCAAAAAAGAAGAGAGGAGGTCTGCTGGAGGTCTACACTTACTATCCCAGTAACAGGCCTTTACTTTACTATTTTTACAATAAATATGTACAATCGTATTAAGGCAAACACGACTTGCGCCTTATATGAAATTAAAATACATTAACATAATACTCAGTCTAAAACCTTAGAAAATAATCTAAAATATGAAATGACTATTCATCGCCGTGTGGTATCCGGCTGAGTAGAATAGACCACCCTCATTTTTTACCGAGGTGTCGTAAAAGGCGACTAAGGTACTTGTAAGTCGATCTGCCGTGTGGTATCCGGCTAAGTAGAATAGACCACTCTAATTCCGTACCGAGGTGTCGTAAAAAGTGACTAGGGTAAATCGACCCACGGAGTGGTAACCGGTTAAGTAGAATAGATCACCCTCTTTCTTACCGAGGGATCGTAAAAATGATTAACGTAAGTTGACGTCAGGCAGGCGGCCGGTCGTAAAATACGAAGCCAAATCATGTTAAAACATGTTTGTAACATGTTGTGCCGACTCCACTTAGAGTTGGATAAGGGCAGGACGATGATGATGTTGAAATGACTATTCAGCCTAGATGATACGTTAGAGAGATATACTAGTAGATTACAGATTAGATTCATCTAGTTATTTTCACATTTCTAAATTGCCTGCGTAATTTAAAAGCTGTATTTAGTGTAATTTAATATACAACATACAATATTAATATTACAGTATCAGTTCTAAAGTTTTTATAATTAAGAGTCGGGAAGCCAGCCTAAAATGCGCCTCATTACAATTAAAAGAAAGCAAATGAGGGTGATCGTTCTATCTGTCTATCTTTATCTAACTTTTTTTATTTGAGATTAGAAAAAGATGACGTATAAGGGTGTAACCTTCCCTCCCATTATTTATTATGTCACTATCACTTACAGGCCTGCCCATGGCTCCCTAACTCTACTATTAATAACTCTATGCTATCACTTTTTTTCTTTCGCCTATATTTAAATTCAAATCTTTTCAAACTCATTCCGAATTTTAGTAAAAGCAGAATAATATTACAATTAATTATACCTATATGTTATAATATTATGAATTAAAATTCAAAGGGGCACAATTATTTTTAAGCAAGAAATATATTCTCGCACTCTGATAATATATAGCTAATTCGCTGCTAGCAAAGGCTCACAAAAAAATCTTTGAGTTTTATCTAATTTAATTTAATCAAATTTTTAGTGTTTTAGCTTTTGAAGCATATGTAATTATTTAATAACGGTACTTACTTTTTTTTCATCTCCCATGAATATGGAAAATGGCGGTAAATCGGTCAAAGTTTCATTCATTCGGTACACTAAAATTATTCCAATTTCACACTCAGAGTCTACAAACGACCAAATGACCATCTACATCATTCATAGTAAGAAATTACTTCCGTATTATATAAGATATTAATATCTTAATATAATAGTTGTGGCTTGCGAAGGATTACTCTACAGTCTATACTAACACGTGTACAATAGCAAACCAAATGACAAGGACGACCGTCCTCATACCCTTATTTTATGTTCTTTTCCCACCAATAATTTGATCTTTCCACACCATTGTTAGAATAAATTTTTGCTTTTGCCTTCTATTAAAACTCTTCTATTAAATCGTTCTTCTTTAAACCAGGGGTCTTTGCGACATAACCTAATCAAAGTTTTGTGCTTAGCGTGTTCCGTGATCTTCATTGTAAAATATTTTTCTATTAGTGGATTTAATCTCAAACACAGCATATTTAACAACTTAACCTAGCAACAGATATTAATAAAATGTTTAAAATATTAGAAAGAACAGCGACACGTTCAGAAGCCCAGACAAAATAATGAAAGTGTCAATATGGTAGAAGGAAGTTATTGCCGTTCGATAGAAGCTTCTTAAGCACTTTCTTAACATATGAAGTTTTTATCACGCATTTTTGCATCAATATTTTATATCGGGTAATTGCATTTCTTTGAATAAATTGAACGTTTGAAGTTGTAATTAAAGCGTGGTATTTATTTACTCTGTCTACATACGTATAATTTTCGTATACGTATATCTTATGGATTATGTATGTATTATTATAGTTCCAAACATTATTTTTTATATTATGGGTTATGGATACATATTTCAAGGTTGCACATATCACACGCTTAGTATAAAAGAGAGCTAATTAAAATAATGTTTTGTGTCAAATTGCAATAAAGTGTACCGTAGCGCTTACAAAACTAGTGAGTGTTATACAGACGCATAACTTGGAAGTAAACATTACGTTTTTTTTATAATTCGTAGCGTGATGTCATAGATAGCATTGAAAAAAGGATTACAATGTATCTTACTCAATTAAGCTTAATTTTGAATTCGGTCACTTTAATACTAAGCGTGCGATATGTATGAGTACGTCCTTTTTTATATGTAGGTGTATGATAGTCTGAAAACTTGTATGGGTAAAAGAATAGTTATACCTATAAGCGCGCTAAGCGATGGTGGCACTGGCAGCGGCGGCGGCGCGGCAGCGTGCTGCGAGCTATCCACATATATGGTGAACGCGGCTGGCCGACATGGGGTCGTTCTGGGACGGACAGTGGCGTGGCCGCCGCAGCGGGAGTACCACGCGTGTTTACGTAAGCGCCACGCCCCGAGCCACACTCCGGCGGTAAGGGGCGCGGCGCAAAGCGCGACGAAGCACCTCCGGTCGCCGAGCGCCGACTGACGCACCCTCATCCCTTGCGCGCATACTTCTACCACGCTTGCGTCGCTTACAACCTCCACGCCTCCCGTTACATAATACAATAAAACTAAATGTTTTCAAAACCCTGTTTAACTGGGTACAGACTACTCGTGATTGTTTGTCTTTTAAGCTTTAATAAAAAAGCTTACAAGGCAACAACAACTACTTAAAAGACAAACTAAGTTGTTGAATAATAATTAGTAATTTGATATACCTACATTATGCGCACCAATCAGAAACTAAGAGACCTGTCTATTGTACTTAAGTCAAGGTAAAGTTCTCATTAGTCCATACATAGTACCTTTCATATTAATCATTGAACGCAGTAATAGTACGGACGCCGATTAACAGCACAGCTGATACGTTGTTAATCTGTCGTATTCTGTAGGATTTATTTCTAACAAGCTAAACCCGCGACTTTGTTCACGTCATTTAAACGTCATAGTACCGTCAATTATGGACTGTTTGCTTTTGTCTGTTCTCGAGGGGAAAATAATAAATAGTATGGATATTGCACACAGGAAATATTATGAATGTATATTATATAGATAAACAAGGTCATAATATATTTCACAAAATATGTTTTTCTTCGAATGTTAATCATAAGCACTATGCACCGTAAGACATGATATTTATTTGCCAATGATATTTCAAATATTCTTCGGCATATTTTGATTTGAAAGTCAAATTATTATGGAGTGATAAAAATCTTTTTGGCAGGCGCGTATCAATAAATATAGCATCATCATCTTATAATTTAGAAAATTTAATATTAGTATGCTACTCTTAGAATTAGTAGTAGTAGTGCTACTCTTAGAATTAAAAATGATACACGTGCATCGAGTTGACCAACGTGAACTTTCCTAATCATTTATTTACATCAAGAGACCTGTCCTAGGTTCGCAGACATAAGTGTGCGACAACGAAACACGTGGCAAAAGGATGGTCGCAATAAACGACCAGGTATGAAACTGCATAAATTTATTACTCGAGTTACTTAACGAATATTAGCAACAGAGTTTTAAAAATAAAAATTAGGGCATGCGTGAGCAAGGATGGATAGGACAGAACTGATTTATTAATGAGAATTTAAAGAGCAGTATGTTTATATATATGGCTTGGCGTTATGCCAGCGTAACTCTCCCTTAAAAGAAAAACTCACTTTTGTGTTTCCTATAAAATTATAGTTTTAACAGTTGCCTCATTGTTCTTCTGGAACAGTGATATGACGTACTTATTGGTGATGGGTATGCACTGCTCATAAGAGTACGAAAATGAATGAAATAAAAATTTTCTTTTGACGATGGAAATCTTTTGAGACTGAACCTAACAATAGCTTTCCATATTTGGAAAGCTATTGTTAGGTTCAATTACTTATTTTAGTATATTTACAAATTATAACATTATTAAGAACAGTATTTGACGACAAGCGCCATTGACACTACTTCCGGCAACGATAAATGAATTGTATCGTGAATTAATTCAATATTAATATTTGAGTGCTTTGTTAATTGTTATAGTAGTATAATTGGTTTATTATTGTAATAATGTTATTGCAACTAAAAACTGTTAGAATATGATACGTTATAATTACTATGAATCTATCGTGGTTGCATGCGTTTCCGTTCACGTGATATTGCCTAAAATGGCGACTTAACAAAATGACTCGGCAGTCGGGAGAGGAGAAAGCGTGCAATCACGACGAACCCTAAAGTGAGCAAAGTGAATAAAGTTAATTTGTGAGAAACAAGTGTTTGTTTTCAATACTATTTTAATGGGCACGTGCCCATTAAAAAAGTTAGAAGTTAGAAATAGTAAGTTAATATTAAAAGATAGATATATACGATCGTGACTTTATAAACTCTTCTCTCTTCTTATATGTGAATTATCCCTACAATACATTGCTATGTTACAACAAACCCAGAATAAGGTAGCGTTTTCGTTGACAGCTTACAGGCTGGTTGAGTTTGTCGTCTTATTTCATGCAAAACCTTAAGTAACACATTATACACCATGTTAAATAAGTTTCTCATGAATCACTCTGTTTATTGGTGAAAACCGCATGCAATTTCGTTCATTACTTTTTCAGTTTATCGCTAACAGATAGAGAGACGCAGCAGATGATTTTGAATATCTGTCTGGACAAGAACCTCCTGCAAACTTTTTTTAAACCTCAACTGAAATTCATTAATAACAGTATTATTATTGTACACAACCTTAATTTCCTGAATTGGATTACTAATCTTGCAGAATTTATTAATGTATAAATTCATCTTGAATAATACAAATTTATGTACTGTAATGTTTAAAAATTAAATGACAACCAAGTATCGTTTTGTAAAGATATACACAACCAAATGTTTCGTTTTTCTTTTTAATTCAAAAGATAACAAATATGTAATTCGAATATGTATGTAACGATGTAGTGGTAGAATTTGGTTTCTAAAGTTGAAAGCAAATTATTGGCTTAAGTCTTATTCCATTGGACAGACATGGTTATGGATATGCGACTCTTTCAGTGAGGTCAAGGTCTCAAACCCTGGGCAGGCACCAATGAGTTTTTCTGATAAAATTTATGTGTCCTATTGATAACTGCAATTTATCACACGCTTTTCGGTGAACATTGTAATGAAACTTGTATATCTCTAGAGAATTCTGAAGATAAGTGTAATCTGCATTGGAGCAGCGTAGTGGGTCAAGCTCCAACAATTTCCTCTAAAAAAATGAACAGTGGGCCTGTAACAAACCGCTACTCTATTTTTTCTTTAATCGCCATCAGAGTTGGGCATCAATCAATAAAAAAAATCCAATTTAATTGTTCATTGATTTAAAAATTAATTATAATTAACTATTAATTGCAAATTATAATTACTGTATTTATTTAATGTCCAGTAATTGCGGTTCTGTGTAAGCTGTGATAGCCTAGCGGTGAGACCGTGCGACTCTTTCGACGTGGTCACGAGTTCAAATCCAGGGCAGGCACCAATGAGTTTTTCTATTAAAACTTTTGTGCCTAATTGATAATTACAATTTATCACACGCTTTTCGGTGAAGGAAAACATCGTGAGGAAACCTGCATATCTCTAGAAAATTCTAGGGATATGTGTAACCTACCAATCCGCATTGGAGCAGCGTGGAAGGTCTTAGCTCCAATCCTTCTCTCCAATAACGGAGAGAGGAGGCCTTAGCCCAGCAGTGGGCATAGTAACAGACTGTTACTTTAATTGCGGTTCACATTTAGGTTATTTAGATTAATTTTCATTAATTGTTTATTCCAATTAAATTAATGGCGATTAGCGAATAAGCAATCAAAAAGTTATTTTAATTGGTTCTATAAAACAATTACAAGTAATAATTAATGCAACCATACAAGGTAAAACACACCACAAATCAATTCTTGCGCAACTCGCGTAAGTACGTCTAATTAGACTGTATGCAAGAATATTTTTCTTGTGCTACACCACTTGCTGAAGCATTGGATATTATGCAGAGTGAGTTTAACACATACTACGAGTTAAGTTAGCCTTGTGTTTTAGCATAAAGAAAAAAATTGAGAAAAAGAATATTTTTTCCCACTGCAAAGTCTTAATTGAAACTAATAGGCAAAGTATCGAAAAGAGATTTGAAATGTTTGACATTCGGCCCCCTGAAGCCGCTGAAGCGGAAAATGCGAACTGTTTTGTCTAAGCCGCGTTTTTAGAATTCATAAGAAATCAATGAGAATAAAACGTCTATGGAAACTAAACGGTTAAATTTAGAAAATATTTTCTTTTACTTCAACTTCTTTTCCTATTCTTCTGTAATTCATCATCTTTAATTAAAATGTGAGAGGTATCTGATAGATTCATTTTCTTTAACTAAATTGTTAATTGCAAAAGCCGCAAATAACGATTGATTGGTTAATTTTAACAGTCGCAATTAATACTTAGTTAATTAGAAATTCAAACGAAAGGTGACGGTTATTTCGAACTTGCACCGACTAAAACGACCTGTGTGCTCCACCACACTGCTGGTGGAGGTACAGGGAACCGTTGTACACATTGCCCTGCCAGCAGAAACTCTGAACTTCTCCTCAGAGTCGAGGCCTCTCTAAAGGTGGCCGCTCCCACCCTTAGACGTCACATCGGGAGCACCAGATGCATCGAAAACATAAACTTTCTTTAACTTAACACATAGAATTAGGAAGTACCTGTGGCATATAACTGCCTTAATACTAATACTGAGAACTCAAAATCAAGAACAAGATACTAGGTACTATTGTCCATTAAGGTTTTCTATTTACAATTTATTAGAATAATCATTCATTCACCTTTTTTACTTATTACGAATTTAAACGAAAATCATAAATGTATAGAAATAAACTTTTACAAGAACAAGAACAGTTGGTAAGTAGCATTTTAAACTGGCCATTGTATACGGAAATCATACAAGCCGCTGAGGGCTTCACTAATCTAAGAAGTAGGTAGCTAAAGTATTGTTTTTTTTTGTATCAGTAGATCTCCTGTATGGTACTCTTAACTACAATTGATGTTTCTCTTGAACCCTATTTATTTGTATAAATTTTGCGACGAATAAGACCTATAAAATTCTGTAATATTTTTGCGAAATTTTTTTTTGAGAAACACAATAAAGTGAGCATATTATACCTGTTTAAAACTCAAAGAGAGGAGTTATGCGCTGTGGTTAAACATTATCTACTTATACGTCCCACCCTTAACCAAATACCATTTAGATTATATGGTGCAAATTATAAAATGCTTAAAGTAACAAGTTCATAAGGAATAATACTGTGTCCGTCTAAATAGCTTTCCGAATACCGCAACTTTTGAAAAGTCACGTCCAGTAATCATTAAAAAAAATAGAATGGGTACACTTAGTTATCAAATTAATAGATAGATCCTATAAAAGTCCTATAAAAGCCGAATATCTCTACATACATACACTATTTTGTTATATTTCAAAAATCAAGCGGATCGATTTTTTCGGAAATATTTACACATACCTTACATAAAAATACAATGAAACCTTCGTTGTGAGTCACTCTGGCTCTTGGTGATATTTGCGTACTTCTAGATATATATCTATTTGACAGTGAGTAGTGACCCTGCCTTTAGCTCCGCGGGTCGCGGGTTTGATTGCCGCCGAGGGCCAACACTTTTCTATAAACAATTTGATGGTTCTGGTCTGGGTGTATATTTGTATTTAAGTATGTATTTAAAATTATATATATAGTATATTTACCAGTTCTCCGTCACCCATAAAACAATTATTGTTATTTTCTTTAGGGATGGACGACCGTGTGTGTAAGTGTCCCATATGTTTATTATTTATTTCTATAATCTTTAAACTATTGGCTTTATTAAATGAACAAGCTGTATCTGCTTCGTTCAAAAGTTAAGTTTCGTAAAGTTAAAGTGCTATTCGTTTTTTCCTGTTGCTGAAGGTAAAACGGGATTTTTATGCTATATTTTAGCTTGGTATATAAGCTTCAATCGTATCATAAATATCTGTACTGCCGTATTTGTAATATGAGCAAGGGTTGAAGGAAAATAACTGTAGCCTACTACTATTATACCTACATTAACTACCAAATTAGCCAAATTGTGATACATATAAATTGAAACATGTGATATTAATTAATTGTGGAAGAGGTAAAATAAATAATATAAATTAATACTTACATAGACTGGTAGCTGCTTCATTTAATTTTGGAAAAAAACTTCTTATAGAACATATGTCTATTTAGTCCCAGTGCAAATTAAAGTTATCATATACCATGAAAGTATTGAAATATACTAATTAAATTACAACACCTACTGTCAGTGTATAGTTTATGATAAGCTTATGATTTGGTCAGTTGTTGGCATGCCAAAAAACCTTCTTGCATTTTAATTAAAAGATATTGAAAGCATAGAAGGGTGAAAACTTGGGATATCATATTTAATGAAAAATCTGAAAAGCAAATTTCAAATATCCTGGAAGGAAACCAAACGGAAATATCAGAAAAAATAATTTAAAATCCAGATGGAAATCTTTGTGTAGAAATAACAGTAGGATTTCTAACACTACACCACACTTTCTTTCTTTTTTATATTAATTCATTTCTGGTTTATGTGAAATAAGGAAAACTAAATGAAATCTATAAAGACCTATAACAATCTATAACTCTATTCAGAGTATCAAAATACACTGTATTTATATATGGTGATTGATACAAACTGTATTCTTTTTATAAAATGAGAAATGAAAGTCTTCACACTCAAAAGTGTTTGCTAAGCCTGTACCTACAAATTATATGGTAAACTATAACAATTTTGTGATATGTTAACACATTATATACCAGTAATTAAGTACAACCAAAACACCAAATAAAATTATTAAAATGAAAAAGAATTCAAATAAATTCTTTTTATCAGTTATAGTACTTTTATAAATAAATATATCACAGCATGCACAGCCCCTGAAATGTAAAGTATATACATCTATTAGTGTCAGTCTTGTTAAAAAAATTTACATAAACTGTCTGTCTGTTTTAAGAATTCTTTAGTATAAGAATGATGAGTATGATTAAAAATGTTTGAATCAAAAAATACAATCATCTTCAGTCTTGCAAGTTTTGGTAGCACTAATATGTTACCCTGTTTCACTTTAGGCTCACTTAAATACATAGTAGCATTGTCTATCATTTAAAATTATTATACTACAAAGTTGTCCAAATATATTTTTGAGAAGTTCGCATTCGAAAGTTTATCACAACACTTATATAGATTAACGATTCAATAAAGTTCAAAGTTCAAACACAATTTTTTTATTAGCAATCATAAAATAATTATTACATCGGTGGTAAATTAATGTTTATCTGCGATCACGGTAGGATCGATGTGTATCACGATCACGACTACGAGCACGGGATCGCTCTGAAGTACGCCACAAGAATTCATCAACTGAGCGTTCATATGACCTCTTATCATAAACAAGCACAGAACGAGGATATTCAGCTAGGTCATAATAACGAGGTGGAGGTGGCGGAGGTGGGGGTGGGAGTCCTTCATATGTTGCTAAAGCACCACTAAATCCAGGAGGGGGTACATAAGGAAGTGGAGGCAGCTGATGATGCATAGAGCGCATGTATTCTGCTACATAAGCTTCTGCTGCAGCAGATCCAGTATTGTTATATGTTTCACGGCTCCTTGTAAACCAAGATGGTAACCTGTCTCGTAAGTATGGTGAGGGTGATCTCCTCTTATATGAAGTAGAGCCCAACCTATTTCTTGTAGATGTAAAAATCTTCCTTCTACTTCGCAATGACGAACTCACTCGATTTCTGTAATTTGAGCCTCTAGATGACAATGGTGCCCTATATGTTCTATAGCTTCCACCACTTTTCAAGTATGATTTCTTAGATGATTCTTTAGATTTTCTCAATATAGGTGTCATTTCTATTCCTTCATCTTCAGGAAATAATCTACACAATTCTTCAGCTACTTTGGGTTCAATTTCTTGTCCATCTCTGCCAATTTTTACTGGTTTGCCTTCATTCCATGGGTTGTAAAGATGTAGTGTACTACTGAAAGACAATTCTTTCCTGCAAATCCAATCTACTTTAAAAACACCATCTAGCACTTTTGCAGAGAGACCAGGAGGCAGAACCCACGATATAGGAGGTACATCTCTACGGGATTCACTCGCGAGTCTTGCAAATCCAGCAAATTTACCACTTTCTTTAACTGAAAATATCAATAAGACATTCCTTGATTCTCTATAAGCTTGATTTAAATTAGCTTCATTTTGTGGCAATGTTGACCATACACCCTTAGCTTTTGATAATGTTATATTCTCTGCATTATTTGATTTTATCAAAAAGAATCTTGTGTCTCTGAACAAATAGTTCAACTTTGTCATAAAGTCGTAGGTTTTTATTTTAGAGTTTGAAGCGGTAGCACAACGCCTCTTATTTTGTATGGGAGAATGACTGTCAGACTTGGTGCGCTTTCGATTAGCACGTCTATCTTTTGATTTATTAGTGCTGACAGAACTAATGCTTGGAGTGCTTGATTCACTTGAAGATGAACTAGATACTTCACTACGTGTATCATAATCTTTTACTTCTTCTAACTGTTTAAGCTCCTCACCAATCTCAGCCTCCACTTCGCCGACGCCAAGATTAACGGCGTCAGTGTTATTTGAAACCTCCATTTTCAATTTGCAATGTTTATGTTCATATACAATTATTGAATAACATTACTTAGCAAGAAATCCAATGTACTTGATAGGACATTAAAATACAACAATTATTTATTAAATATAGCTTCATAAATATAACAAGTCTTATCTTTCTTTTTCACTACGAGTGTATAATTTAGACTTATTATAGTATAGCAGATAGCTTCCTAATTATCATAGACATTAGACATACATGTTATTTGTCCGTGCCGCAAAACTGACAAAGAATGATAGCAGGATTCAACTTATGTTTTCAACAGTTTCAAAAAGTTATATGATTATTAATTTAAGTTGCTGGTTTTTGGTGTGAAATTAGTGTTATCATTAGTTATCATTAGCCCCGTGTGGGCTTGAAACTAGTTGGGCTCATCCGATAAAATAAGACGTGAGTATAGCCGGTCTCTCAACATTAATAATATATACATATATATCAATCAACCTTTAAGTAAGTTATGTGAAGTTGTCTTTGTTATAGACTACTGTCTTAGATAAAAAACATAAAATAAGAACTATTCGTTTAACCGTAAGAACTAATCTATGGTAAGAACTAAGAAGTTTATCACCTGATTTTTTCTATTAAACGTTGGCACTTCTGCTTTTAAAATGAAAATAGTCACGAAAAATTGAAAGTTTTATTTTGGTGTTTATAACAGGAATTCTATAAAATTTGCTTACCGTATACCGAATATATCTAGTCTTCTATTATTTTATTGTAACTTCACTGCTAAAAATGCATTATGTGCAGAAATATTTGGATAAATTGCAAATTCCCAAAATAAATAAAACTTCAATGAGTAATGGATTTAAAACAAACATTTTCTTATATTGTAATTATTATAGTTTCTATTCTCAAAAGGTAAGACTGTAATTTTAATCTAATGGTGAGTAGTTACAAGAAGATATGTAGAGTAAAAAATATAAAACAAAAAAATGCGTGCGTATTTTTAATTTATATATATTGCAGGTCCTAATGGCGCTATATGAAAAGAATATTGAATTTGAACCATTAGTCATAGATATTACTAAGGGCGAACAGTATTCTCCGTGGTTTCTCGAAATAAATCCTCGTGGAGAAATTCCAGTTCTTAAAGTAAACAATACAATTATACCTGATTCTACAAGAATTTTGGATTATCTGGAGCTTTACTTAGATCAAGGTTTTTTACCACAGTTTAAATTAAATATAATATCAATGTTTCAATGTTTTATTAACTTATTTGTTTTAGAAACAACACAATTAATTGAAGTTTCACAAGACAGTAAAGTGTTATTAAAAATAAATAGGTTTAGAGATCTCATTGAAGCTCTCCCTGCTGGTCTCATTACTGTTGGATCATTCTTTCACCCACAACTGAGTGGTAGTCCAAAGTTACCATTTATTTTGCCTGTTAGAGAAGTATTAAAAAGTAAGTTTTAAAATATTTGAGCAAATTATTTTTGTTAGAATGATCTTTAACAATCATTTTATTTCAGATGGTGATTTGAGTAGTTCTAAAAATCTACGAAAGTTAGCTGAAGAGAATCCTAAAGCTAGGGATATATTGTTGTATAAAGCAGAAATTCAGGATAGAAAGCATGAAATACTCACTAATAAGGATGAATATTTGAAGGTGCTAAATATTGTAGATGAAGTATTGAGTCATGTTGAAGACCAGCTAAAAAGTCAAACTGAAGGTACTTGACTTCTGTATTTGACTTTTAATATACTTTTCATAAAAAAACCAATCTTTTCAATTGGTAATTCATGATAAATACATGAGTTATTCCTTTTTTATTGAAATAATAAATTATCCATTGACTTTTCAGAGAATTGGCTTTGTTGTGAGAAATTTACAATAGCGGATATTAATTTGGCAATATTGCTTCAGCGATTATGGGAACTCGGCCTGGAAGAAAGATTTTGGACAGGAGGAAAACGCCCCCATATAGACAGCTATTTCAGTCGAGTTAAACAACGTGAATCCTTCAAGAAAACCATACCAAATTTACCAGTTCATGTTAAGATGATAATAACATCACAACCTCCTGTATATGTAGGAGCAGCGGGTGCTGTATCTGTTGGGGTAGTTTTTGCCATAGCTTACATGTTCAAAAAATTAATTCGCTAATAGTTGCATTGATATCATATCTCTTTGACTTGCATAAAGCAAAATGAGATTAATATTTAAGATTTCGAAACTAATATGGTTTCATATATAATCATTAAAATAATATTTTTGAAAAAAATAAAAACAAAAAAGTCATTAAAAGAAAGCATTTGTTAAGAATTATTAATTATGTAAGTTAAGTTTATTTATTTTTTATTTGAATGAATTTGTATTATATATTTATAAAGTATCTACATTTCTACCTCAGTTTATCTTTATGATAAATTTGTTCGTCAGAAAAATAAGAATATTCACTGAACATTCAAATGAAATATTTATTTTTAAAGAGTTCCAAAAATATTCAAAATTCAGTATTACTTCTTTATCTTAACAGTATTATAATTATTGTAACTTTTAGGGTAATAAGCCATGTTATAGTTAATATTTTATTTATTTTAATAAAACTATTCAGCAGTCATGCTTCCTTGTAGTTTTATTTATTGTATTAAGCTATTGATGTTCTCAATGAGTGCTAGTTTATGATACAAAGCATATATGGGTAATTAATGTTAGTAATAATTACATTGACATTAATTTTGTTAATGAATCAAAAAGCACTTTTTAAAAAGTTTACTTGAATAAAGAATGTTTAGAACTTGATTTCTTTTTAAAACGATTTTTTCCTATATATGTAATAATATGAGAAACGGTATACTTAGACTTCTAAGTATACCGTTATAGTAGTATAGTTATATGTACTTACATATAAGTATAGATAGTTAAACTCAGTAGTGTGCGTGGCCCTAATTGTGGGTAGAGATCTTTCATTCTAAAAGTGCACGCCCCTCCACCAAAATTACATTATTTTAATGTGTGAGAGAAAATATTGACTACTATCTTATATGTGTGCGCGCAGCAATTTCAAATTTGACTCGACTCATTCGCGCACTTAAAGGTCAACTAATTACTCGACTGGTATAAGTCAAGCATTTATATGGCGGAGAATGCACGCTTTGTATGAGACAACACGTCTATTCTGTCACGCGTTCCTATCATTTGTGCAACTGCAGTGTGCACTGGTTGACCAACCAACCCGGTTACACGGGTTACGAGTAACGTTTGCATAAAAATAAAATTAATTTCATATTTATAATCAAATTTATGTTGAAAATTGTTCACATTAAAAAGTAAGTTTTTAATGTTTTCCCTTGAGTAATAGTAAGCGCGGTGGATTGTAAACGGGAAGTTCCGCATTCGAATCCTAGAAAAAACTAATATGTTTTAAAAACATATTAGTATATTTCTAAAATTTATCCCTGGTCTTGTCTAGATAAATACTTCCGACGTACCCTTCTAACAAAGACGTACCACCAAGCGGTTTAGCGTTCAGGTATGATGTGTAAAAACCCTGAATGGTTAACATATGGTTACCCTGAATGGTTACGTTTAATCTCCAAACCCTTTCAAGTTAGCCCACTTC
This sequence comes from Morpho deidamia, assembly GCA_947086505.1. Lineage (NCBI taxonomy): Eukaryota > Metazoa > Arthropoda > Insecta > Lepidoptera > Nymphalidae > Morpho > Morpho deidamia. The sequence goes on from CAMTZC010000027.1 coordinate 9,898,201, forward strand.
CATATTAAACTACATCGGCATCTATCAGGTGAATTCGCAATCAAGAGCTAGCTTGTCAACTTAATTTAATAAAGATCATATCATATATTCACTATGCAACTATTAGCATGATAAATAAAACGTAATGTACAGTAAGTAGTCTGTTAATTTATTTTATTAGTAAAAAAAGAAAAAAATTAAACCGCAATAAATATTTACAATTTTAACGCTATTCACTCACGTCGCTTTCTTTAGATTTAGATCTATCAATCATGTCAATTCGTTCCTTAATTAAAGCAATGGCTTTAATGTAGAAATAATGTTTCGCCACATAGTTTTATAAAATTCTGCATATTTTTCTATTAAAGAAAAAAATTATCTAATTATTATTTAAAATAAAAAATATTTATGCTCTTTTTTATGACATGCCAACTGTACTTTTGGCAATAATCGATGCGTGCTCCTACTTTCGTGTCTGTCCGGCACTGAGTAACCAATAAGAATAACAAGTTTGCGTGTATTAAGTATTTCGTCTGTTCATAACTTTTTTGTGTGTGAGTAACCCCTCGTTCGCACGGGCGTAATAATTACGTCGCGTTGAAATTCGGCGTAGGCGTAGTGGGTACTGATCCTGCGTTCATCTCCGCGGGTCGCGGGCTCTATTCCCGCCGAGAGCCAAATTTTCTATAAAACTTAAATTTGTTGATTCGTCTAGCCTGGGTGTGTTTAAGTATGTATTTAAAATTACATATTAGTATATTTACCAGTTTTATTCACCCATAACACAAGTATTAAGTTACTTACTTTGAGGATACACACGACTGTGTGTGTAAGTGTTCTTTATATTTATTTATATTATCATATATTTATTTGTTTAATTTTTTTTACCAATAAGGTTATTTTCTTTATTTTCAATTTACAGTTTAACCACTGTTTGTCATTTTTAACTCATGCTGAGTTAGCCTATAAGTGAGATATACGGGTTAGTAACACTAAGATAATTGTGTCTATACATTATATTGTAAACTATATATTGCGTTGACTTCCTATTAAAAAAAATAAATGTAATAATATAAGATAAATAAAATAGAATTAGAATAGTTATTAGAATTAGAATAGAATAGAAGATCATTTGATAATTTTATGGAAATATTGGTCCCAGGATAACACATTTCACATTTCATATGTGTTCAGCAAAAATAAAATGTACGACGACTGACTTTAGCCTTTAGACTTTAGCCCTAAAGTAAGGACAATAATAACGAAATTACTAAATGATCGTGCTTTGCTCTACTGGGACCGATCCATTAATACTGATAGGTATATTGTTGCCAATAAACCTGATGTAGTTTTAGTGGATCGGTCAGCGCGTCGGGCAATTATTGTTGATATCACTGTCCCGCATGGCGATAATCTCATATGAGCAGAAAAAGAAAAATTAACAAAATATTTAGATTTAGCTCATGAGATGACCGCCATGTGGGATATTGATTCAACAATAATTGTTCCAATTGTTTTATCGGTTGATGGTCTTATCGCGAAGAGCCTCGACCAACATCTCAAGAGGCTCACGCTTAGTTGCTGGATCAAGCACAGGATACAGAAGGCAGTGTTGCTTGAGACGGCACGCATAGTGAGGAGGTTCCTCACTCTGTAGCCCTAACCACCGGGAGCTTGGGTCCTTTCTCCGCTCTCCGTGGATGGCAATTTTTTTATATTTTTAAATGTTATTTTTGTTGTACAAAATATTTCAAAATGTAAATCAATTTGTATATAAATAAACGAGTGAAATACGAAATTACAAAGCAATTTTTACTTTTCATAATTTTATTTCAGTATTCTGGAAAATGTTTCGCATATAGATGCGCACGAGAATCCACTTCTATAATAATAACTTCTGGATCGATAAACGACATCGTACTATGCATTCTCAGGCAAAAATTGAATACCTAACACGTCTGACCGTTGAGGGAGCTTGCGACGCACTGAAAGCAACGCTCGCGATTTTTTCGCGTTCGTGCGAATAGTAAAAAGAAGTTTCATATGTACTATTTTGGTGACGCCCATTTCTACCGCCTTAAAATGGAAGACTGCGCTATAAAAATACGTCGCGTTTTAAATGCGCTGTCGTGTGAACAGATACCTGGATATCCATTTGTTTCATTTTTTACGATCGTCCGAACGAGTCATAAAAAATAATTTGCGTTAAAATTCCACAATAGGCGTTATAAGAAGTTTCGTATGGTATATTCAGCTTAACGCCCTCGTCCTAAGGACAAAAATGGAAAACTGCACGATAAAATACGTCGCGATTTAAATACACTGTCGTGTGAACAGATACCTGGATACCCATTTGTTTTAATTCGGCGTAATTTTTACGCGCGATAAAATTCATCTCGTGCGCACGAGGGGTAAAGACATTGGAGGGGCGTGCACATTTAGAATGAAAGATCTCTACGCCTTGTACATGCACAGCGACTAAAGAAACGGTTTCTGCTGTAGACAATAAAAACCGTTTGTTTGTTACTCAGTAAGAAAGTGTTTTTTGTAACGGTTTTGGGAAAAAACGCCCAGCTCCGTATGAGTTCATTTTAATTTGTGTGCTGTTATGCTTATGATGGGCCTACTCCCGATCTAATTAATTTCTAGGATGTGTAGATTAGTGAGTATGGATAAATAAAAAAGACGAATATTTTAATTGTAATAAAAATCTTTACTTCACAAATGAGCATTATTAAAATCAAAATAAGTAGGAAATATTTTCGAAGGCACTTCATGCAATCACAAAATTGATTAATATTACATCAAACACAAAACTCAATTTATTTCCAAATCTGCCACCACTTATTTACCTTTCACACAAATTTGCCTCAAGCTTTATGAAAATTGAAAAATTAAATAAGTTTGCCCAAGTAGGACCTGGAACCTTCATCTGGTATCACTTCTTAGTAATAATGAGACTTTCAAGATACCAAGTATATTTAAAATGAAACATGTTATGGAAGCACAAAATAAAGTAGTATAAGGAATTCTTATTCAATTTGAGAAAATACCAATACTTTTTAAAATTAATTATAAAGAAACTGTTAACTAAAATTGATAGTTTAACTTCAACTGAGTATTTAAGCATTATAATTCCAACTTGATGTGGCATACTTTCTATTTAATATGAATAACTTTGACATTACACCAAAACACCAAAAATAGATTAATTTCCTATATTATAACCAGTAAAAGTCCATTTTTAAATTCAATCAAACTCATATTTGTCAACAAACTCAAACTTTTTTATTTTGAATCTTCAGTAAACCCAGATGAATCTTGGCTTTTATTTATTGGCATTCCCATGAAATGCTTGCTCTCTGTAACAATTGATCTTTTTCTTTGCGGTATATTAGTTGAATTTGTTTTTTCTACATTATATTTGAATATTCCTTGACCTGGCAAATTTGGAAGTATATTAGGTATTGCATACCAAAGTCTGTAAGTAACAAACCATGAAAGAATTGCTATTACTCCACTAATGAATTTTTCTACCATAATATGGTAATACAATATTGTAGAGACTAACATAACATCCCATAATAGTTGTAAGAGTGCCATGGCTATTAAAAATGCTCTCACATAGGGTGTAAATTTTTCATAGCATGTTTTAAGTATATCTAATTCTTCTTTACTGATGTTCTTAAGTGGGTTGCTACTTGCTTCCTTGTTATTTAAACTTCTTGAATATTTTTCATCTCTAATATAATCTCTGATTCGTTCCCATCCATTGATAGCTCTTGCCTCCTCTATCAAAACTAAACTTGAATATATTAATATGAAACAATGACCGGATATATCAAAACCATTCCAAAAGTGGCCCTCTTTTAAACAAGAAACCTTATTGTTATAAGATTTTAAATTACAGCGACCATAATTTATTTCCACAATATTGAATAATGTTACCCATGCATACCAAAACCCGGTTGCAATGAGAAGTCTTGATAAATGGGCTTTCAGAACTAGGTTTCTTTTGCCACAACAAGTAGTGTACGATGTAAGAAAAACATAAGGCACTGTTAAAAAGAGTGTCCAAAACCATCCAATTTTTACAAAATATTGGTTAAAAATATTGTCACTTCTCGAGAAATATGATTTTGGAAACGTAAGAACGTCCGCTATAAGAGACAATAAAAAGAGAGCTCCTAAATAAACTGCTATTTTTAAATTTGTGTCAAAAAAGAGTATCTTCTTACAAATATGCACAATCATTAGTATAAGAACTTCAAGTATTGATGAAGCTTCTCGTATAGGCTTCGTTCCTTTTGGATCCGTCGGATCATTTTGGATATTATAATTCATTCGAGAACTTCTATGGTTACTTCTGCTTGTCATGATTTGAGTCGTTTCATTAATGCAATTAACAAACACTAAAAAATAAAAATTAAATATTACTAATTAAAAATTGATTAAAGAGTTAAAGACTACTAGTTACTATTTTTGTCAAAGATTACATGAATCTTTGACAAAATGCTAGAAATCAATTTTAGGCGACATTGTCACAAAAGCAAAAGCAGATAACACCATAGAGAAAAAAGATCATAGACTAAGACCTACTTTCTGGAATATCATTTTATTATAGTGCTATTATATACTATAATGCTATATAGTACTAGCTGTGCCAGCGGTTTCGCGCGCTTGGATATCAGCGTGTCACAATTTTTTTCTAGAATACGAATTTTAATTTTTAAGCATTAAAAGTTGTTATTGTGAGTTAACCATAATAGATAGATGCTATCGCGGACTTTTTTGTAGTATTTTATAAATCTACAATTCTCTAATACATTACTTTAGCGTATCTCTGATGGTTTACGCAGCGCACGCGACTAAAGTTTTTTAACAACTGCTCAATCTCTTCAACACAATTAACATAATACCGATATGTACTGTTTACCTAAACCATCCGGAAGTATTACACTATCTTTTAGTGAAAACCGTACAAAGATCCGTTCGGTAGATTTTGAGAAAATTGATTACATACAGAAAGACAGCTTTTTGGGACTTTGTTTTATAATAAGTATAGATAGCATAGGCTATTTTTATATCAGTTTATATCATTGTATATAACAAAGAAGTCTTTGCTACTGAATAAAATACATAGAAAGAGAAGGTTTAATGATAGCCATCAAAGATCCAATTATAATAAATAGGAACCATCAAAAGTATATAATCAAAATACCTCTATAGTATAAGACAAATGTAGGTTACGTTATATGAAGCAAAAACCAAGAAACCATGTCAAAGAAGGCTGTCTTTTTGAGAAAATAAATAGTACACAGCAGGCAATAATTAAGCAAAGGAAATTCATGCACTATAAGCAATAAAATATAAATAAGTGCATAAATAGAATCATATTATAAATATAAACCTAAAGATACTGAAGATAAGAACTCTAAAGTTCGCATCGACAGTAATCGGTTCTTACCTACAGCACAATAGTGAGATTAAATTTAGTTTCTCTTGTATTTTTTTAAATAGAAAACATTAAAACAAAGTGCAAAAAAATTTTTATCCGTTTTAACACCTCGGTTGATCGCCTCTTCGGGTGACAAGAGGGCTGGCTCCTTTTTCGCACAAAGAATCAGCTTAGCGATTCAACGCGGAAACGCTGCCAGCATTCTTGGGACCATTCCACGTGGGCATGATTTGTATAGTAGTAGCGTGTAAGTAATTTAAGATAGATATAACTTGTATATATTTGTTATAAATAAAAAAAAAAATAAAAAAAAAAAAAAAACATTATAAAATATATTGTGAAGTTGTGTATAAATGAATGAGTGAAACAATCAGTAATTAATAGAATTAAAAGTTAAGTTGCCTAAGTTGTTGCCTAAGTGTATACCTAAGTTAACTTTTCTAAATCCATGTTATCGCTTGCAACAATTTAAATTTATTAAAAGCTATCAAGTAATATAAAATGAACATTTAGCCTATTTTACTTAATTTGTTTAGTAGTAGTTTAGATAGTTAGTATTATAGTTTTACGAAATTCGCGCTGCGTGTTTATGACCACTATAGTCTTTGGTTATGACTTGTTTGTAAATAGCTTATCTGTGCTGCTTGATTCTATTTTGCGTCTACCAAAAAGCGTAGCGTTGCGTTTTCCCTCCTTTCCTTGTTGGTAAAGCTAAAAAGTGATTGTAGTTAATATATCCATAATTAACTATTCATTATTGTATATCCAAAATTTAGGATGCGTAAAATTTCTAAGAATCGAGCGGATGATGATGTTGTTTCGTCAACCAATGGATCTGGATCTTTGGCGAATGAAGAACGCCAAGAAGCCGAGCGATTAGAAGATCAGAATAGCAAGGAATCTGAAGAAAAATCTGATAATGATGACGTAAATGACAGCTCTGATGATTATAAAGAATCAAGCAAAAAGAGTAAAAGTAAATCGAAAACTAAAGCCTCTAAGAAAAGAAAATCCGATAAAAGCAGTAACAAAAAGGATGCAGACGATGAAGACGAGGAGGCTGAATATGAGGTTTTATCTCAAGTCCTCTAATTTTATTATAACTTGCGGGTTTAGACTATTTTTACTTATAAAATAAGACTCAGTTTTTCGCCGGTTTATTTATATCATAATAATATAAGATATTAAATTACTACCATACTTGATGTTGATGTCCTCATTACTTAGTAATCAACGTCTTGATTATTATCAAGTATGTTAATATTCTAATACTATGAGTTATTATTGTATTAGTTTAAAAATGTACCAATTTTTTTGTTGGTAATAGTATAAGGTGGAGTTAAGTCACTAATATTATTTTATTGGCACTAATGAGATAGTTTCAGAACTGATTGGAACCAGCAAACAATACTCAGTTACAAAATTTTATTGTTATGGTACAAGTTTTTCATCTTACTTTAAGATGCTATTTATATCAAATACAAAAGGGCTAATGCCAGTCTAAATATAAAATATAAAAGTTTTAAAACATTAAACACTGGTAATGATTGAATATACTAATATTAATTTCAGAATATAAAAAAATATCTGAAACTTTAACTATTTAAAAACTTATTATAAAACAAAGTCCCCAAAAACACTCTCTTACGGTCTGTTTGCTGCTAATTTTTGTATGGTTTTTACTAAAAGATAGGGCTATTCTTAGGAAAGTTTTAGGTTAATAGTTCATTCACACCTAAACCGATTTTGATGAGACTTTGACTGAAAGTTAGAGGAGGTATAGAAAGAACATAGGTTACTTTTATCCTAGAAACATTTCAAAATATTTTCTGTGTTATTTTGTAGTTAACCTTTCGAACAGGTTCCCTTAGGTGTTCATAAAATGAATTTTTGACATCCATTTTTAGATCGTTATTTACTGTATAATAATTAAACCCATGATTTGTATACCACTTTCTTTGTTATAAAATTCCCCATTTAATACAATTAATCATTTTATAATAATAACTTACATTTATTGTTGGTGATGAAAACATTTTGAATTTTCCAAAATTTAAATATGATCCATAAATTCTCTTATCAAATTCACATAGAGAAACACAATAATTTATTTTTAAGACATATCCATGCAGCTATATTAATTAACAATACTATTTTTATTGGCTATTGAATATTGAATCATACAATATATTTAATATATTGTATGAATATATTTAATCTCCAAACCCACTATACGTTCGGTGAGAGCACATAAGAGCAAGTACCAAAGATAAATGTAACTTACATTATTCATATATTATAAAATAATTGGATGCATTGGATGGAGAATTTATAACGAAGAAAATGGTATGCTAATCATTGGTATAATTATTATACAGTTAAAAAATGATTCAAAAATAAATGTGATAAATTCTGTGAGATGATTTGTGCACATGGTGCACAACAACAGGTGAAGGGTTAAGTAGATAATGTATTCATTTATATTTTTCCAAAACAGTTACATAAGTTTTTCTATAAGCTCTACATTTTTGAAATGTTATTTAGAATAAATATAAATAAAAAAAACTAATTGTTATATTTCTTATAAAAGCTATGTATATTTGAAGTTTTTTTTACATTTTCAGGTGGAAAAAATTATTGATTCTAAAAGAATTAAGGGAAAGTTGCATTATTTGATACGCTGGAAGGGATATTCTGCTAGAAATGACACTTGGGAACCTCAGAATACATTGTCATGCCCAGAATTAATTAACAAATATAATGAAGAAGTCAGTATAAGTGTTTTTTTTTAATAAATAGATAATAGAAAGTGTATACATAATCTTCAAATTTAAATAAAGTTTATAAAGGTTTACAATAAAATATTATTTAAATATTATAAGAGTTAAAATAAGAGTTAGATTTAGTCCTTGATTGTATTGTAATATAATATGCCACAAAGTTAATATGAAAAAAATGTTCATTTACACTTGCATATTATAATATTAGGATAGATTTCACTTAATCACAGCAAATTGAAGTAAATTTAACACAAATAAAGGAGTAAAGTAACCCTTTTAATTGTAACTACAATGATTCGAAAATTTAATTTGGATAAATTTTTGCTTCAGAAAGAAAATTCCACAGATAAATCTCCAAAAAAGGCATCAAAAAGGAAAGGCAGTAAGAAAGAAAGCAAGTCTCCACCTAAGAAAACTAAAACTGTATGGGATGAGAAGAATGTTGATGAAAATGCTGAATATGAGGTAAGTTATTCAGTTATTCAGTCATCTTTAAAAAGACAGAAATACTTATGTAATTATGTGATTTTGGTTTTACATTTTATTTCAATTAAATTTCTTTATCTAAATAAGCTGTATTAGCAGTTTCTTTTTTTTAATTTGTTCAACACAGTTGTTATATTCAGTGTTTAGGATTGCTTTCATATAAAATATTTTTTAATATATTTTTAGGATGTGTAAATCTTTTGTGATTGTATTTGTAGGTATTATTAACATGTATTTAACCCACATAGTCATTACAATTTTTCCTTTACCTCATTTAGTCATCTTTAAGGTCATCTGGAAGAGATTGCTACTATGTGAGACGACCACCTTATATGTTTTTTTATTGCTGTTTTTCTTTTCAAATTTTTATTGCAATTTACACCAAAACAACGTTTTAAAATTCTGTCACTTCTATACTAAATGTGAGATATAATTATAGGGTGTGGAAATTTGTTATCATGTCTTATGTCCAATGTGAAACATCTAGAAATCAAAGACACAGTGTTTTAATCTTAAGAATCGATCATTTATAAAGTATTGACTATGTGTTATTCATTATTTAACAACACACTTTCAGGTAGATCGTATTCTTGAAGTGCATCACAAAAAGAATGGTGATCGTCATTTCCTCATTCACTGGAAAGGGTGGTCGAATAAATTTGATTCTTGGGAGCCAGAAAGCAATCTAAATTGCCCAGAATTAATTAAAAGATTCATGGACAAGGTAAACATTTCTTAATTTTTAAAAGAATAGTTATTTAAAATGCACTCCAATATTATTTTCCATATCTATGTATCTGTATGCATAGAACATTACCAGATTCATTGCATTGCACAAATTGAAATTAACAAACTTAAATAATAACAATAATCAGCTATATCATATATCAACCTTTTTTTTTCAAATGGTCTTAGTCTTAAAATTAGAAGCTTGTTAACAGCTCTTTTTTTATTAAACTGTTATTAATTTTGTGGTTATATAGAATAATGTGCCATTATTTAAAGTGTTGTACATATTATAAAATTGTTCAAGTGTATATTATTGTAGCAATGTTTTTCGTTACTCTGTGACTTGTTTTTCATTGAAATTTCAAGTTCAGTAAGCAGTTATAATTTTCAATAGATTTTAACTTTTTAACAAAAATATGTATTACTTAAAGCATCCTCTATTTAAACAATGTCAATGGATTTTATAACTTTTTTTATACAGGAAATGTTTTTAAAGTCTTCATAAAAATTCCAGTTAAGTTGAAGCTGTAAATGTAGCTTATTGTTAATGTCTATATATGCCTTGGTTATATAATCACAATATTTGGTGAACAGGTTGTAACATAGTCTAACTGTAATCAAAAAGCTATGTATGACATACAGGTACAAGTAGCTCGCTCTACAGAATCGCGAAATTTAAGGGTGGCTCCAGAAACGACTAACCGTTTCACTTTGCAAGATCCATCATCGGGCCGTCGGCTCAGCAAGCGCAGGGGACAACGCCAGCGGTAAGTGTAGTTTCCATCTTACAAGCTTTCTAAAAATAAGTTTATTGCTGGCAGCGTCAATGTTTAACCAGGGCTCGCTTAAGGATGTATTCTTATTGTAGACAAAACGGGAAATAAATTTTGCTCGCCACACCAAAACTAATTTATTCTTAAAATAATATTACTATATAGATAATTCACATTTATTTATTACCAATGAAGCTGTGATAGCCTAGCGGTGAGACCGTGCGACTCTTTAGAGACGACATAGGTTCAAACCCCGGGTAGGCACCAATGAGTTTTTCTATCAAAAACTTATGTGTCTAATTGATAATTGCAATTTATCACACGCTTTTCGGTGAAGGAAAACATCGTGAGGAAACCTGCATATCTCTAGAGAATTCTAGGGATATGTGTAACCTACCAATCCGCATTGGAGCAGCGTGGTAGGTCTTAGCTCCAATCCTTCTCTCCAAAAACGGAGAGAGGAGGCCTTAGCCCAGCAGTGGGCATAGCAACAGGCTGTTACTTTTTACCAATGTTCTTTATTAGCTCGTTGGCTGGAAAAGATTCCAATTCCAGAATAAGCCCGCCGTTGTACTCATTATATTTAGTTTTTGTATTAATTTACATATTATGTGTGTGCAAAAAAAAAAAAATATAAAGAGTTTATTACTATTAAAGAGTTAATAGAACGACATAAGAATGAAATACACGCCTATGATAAAGTGACCACACCTCGCGATTTTAGCTCCGCTCAGTTCCGCTGACTATTCCGCATCCCGCCGATATATATATTTTTTTTTAATTATTTTCTTACATTTCTTATTTTAAATAAGGTAATAAACAAAAGAACCAGAAAAACTTTTTTTTATAGAATTATTTTAATTAAAAATTATGATGTTCAAATTATTATTGTTTAAAATTTTTTTATAGTTACTGATAATTAAAAATAGATACATTTGTTTTACATATTTATATGAATGTGTATCAAGCTGTGATAGCCCAGCGGTGAGACGTGCGACTTTCGAGAGGTTACGGTATCCAACCCAGGGCAAGCACCAGTGAGTTTTTCTGTTAAAACTTGTGTCTGATTGGTAATTGCAATTTATCACACGATTTTCGCTGAGGAAAAACATACTGAGGAAACCTGCATGTCTCTAGAGAATTTTAGGGATTTTTGTAACCTACCAATCCGCATTAGAGCAGCGTGGTAGGTCTTAGCTCCAATCCTGCTCTTCAAAAACGGAGAGAGGAGGCCTATGCCCAGTGAGATAGTAACAGGTCGTTAGTTTCCTTATATTATTGTATACTAAAAATGTATATAAATAAATTGTAATTCTCATTTTATCCCATTTGTCAATTTATCAATTATTATAAAGATTCATTCTTAAAAGATACATTTCTTTATTTTAATGCCTTCGTAAAGATTACTATGATGTGTAAATTACTGGTTGATAATAATCTTATTATATGTAACGATGATTGCGAGTATTATAAAACTATTTCTTTTCAGCGTAAGATACGACAATGCGGAATAATCTCCTTCTTCAAGTGACTTATACGGCTTTTTCATGCATACAGCATGACCTGTTTTTTGTGTGTATGAATGTTTAAAATTAAGGTTCAATGCTGGATGTTGTCTCAAGGATGTAAGGATTAAAAATCAAAATTTTAAATAATAGTAAATGTTGTGTAGATGTACGTTAAATCGAAACATTTATGGAACAGAACACATACAGAATTAAGGTTTGTGCAATAGGTGTAAGTTATGAAGATTTATTTTATAAACTGTCACTTTGGATTATAGTAAAAAGTATGGTGTATATTCTCTGTAAGTTGAATTTAAAAAATCTAAAGCACGTAAAATACCTATGAAACTGATACAATACGCTTTATCCGTAATTTCATATCATCAATTCAATATCCAATTAGATGCCAATAAAATCCTAGCCGTATAGATAACAAAGTGATCAGTTATCAGAATTAGGGATGTTACGGAGCTCCGACTTCGGTTCCGATTCCGACTTCGGCTCCGATAATACAAATATGAAATCTCCGGTTCCGGTAAACCCACCTCCGTAACATCCCTAGTATGAACCCCAAAGATGGTACAGGTTGATTGTCTTGTTTTAATTATCAGTTCAAAGCACATTATTGTTTCAGTTTTATAATAGTGTTAAATGTATTGCACTTAGTTGCGTTTTGTTTTTATGGTAGCCTTGTGTGTGCATAGAAGCTATAGGTGTGCCTCAAGGCACAATATTGAGCCTCTTATTGTTTTCATGGCTTATTGCAATATTTAGTATGATATCATATTGAGGTTAAAGCAAAATAAAAAAACTTAATCCTATTGATATCAAAAGTGATAATAAAGTTATTTTGCTATAATCTCCCTCATTAATGATCAGATAAATGTTTCAAGTTCAAGCTTGTTACACGTGTTTAGAGGTAAAATAAATGGTGGGGTTGAACCGATTACTATATAACCATGCTAGTTCGGATAATGCTTCGCTTTGCGATTTTGTCGTGGAGTTTATCTCCTGATGCTTCGGTTGCGGGGCGAAATGATTGTTGAGTTTGTGATAGTGAACGTGTGTAGTGCTTGTGTATTGTGGTGGAGCTGGTGGACGTTTGTGCATGTGTTATAGATTATACATTTTTTTTTACTTTATCGCGGATTATAGCAAAATAATTTTATTATTACTTTTGTATTATGGATCTCTGCAAAGAAACGGTTAATTATATAAATTACCTATTCATATCATTAACTTGATTTTTAATGACTATTTCTCTATTAAGCAAAAAACGCGCGGATGGATTTTGACGCGATTTAGCACATAAATAATTTATAATTTCAATTAATATATAGTATAGGTATTCTTTATTTTGTTATGAAATCCAAGTAGAGGAAGTCGCGGGCAAAATCTAGTTAACATTACAAATTTGCTGTAACACTACTAAAGCACTATTAAATTTTAAGAGTGTTCTTGTATTCAATACTTAATGGGACAGATGTGAAGTTTTACAAAGAAAATGAGAACAATAACTAATATAAGAATAGTGGCATCAAGACCAAAACGACGCTCCGCATTTCAAATTCTATGCAAAATACTAATTTCACGAGTTGAGTTGTAATCGTGTAATGCATATGTTAGTATTTATAGTATATAACTACGAAATACGTGACCCGTGTGCTTTGATTAAGATACATTTGTATTAACAATTCTTTAGCTCTATTTTCCATCAAGAGAGGTCCCATAAGTCATTTTTTACATGCGAAAGCCTATAAAATGTTCATTTCATCATTCGTCGTTCGCGCATGTTAGTATCCAAACACTAGACTTTTTTTAGTGTATTAAAGTTTGACAACATTGAAAGCGTTTAGAACCAACTCTTAAATGCGAAGGGTATTCTTATTACAATTTCTGACTATTTAGTAGTTGGTTAGCTATTATTGGTAGATGTTAATGTATTGTTAGAGGTATTAATTAAGTTAAAGATCGATATAAAATATATTTCTTGGATTTTATATATCTTCGATTGTATGTATTCAGTAGTCTATGATAATTGTCATTATAACCAAAGGTTAATGAAATTTATTGAAGTTGCATAATATATTAAACGTAAAGAGCAATTGAGTACTTCAATCCAGCGTGCTTATGGTATTGAAATAAAAATTAACTTTATGACAATTATTCATAGCAATTTACATGTAATTTAAGTAAATTTATTAAAATATGTTTTTAGTTTTTTCCCATATTAAAAGTATCGTTAAGTTAGAAGCTAATTATGGGCTAAATGTAAATTTTTAACTACAGACTTACACATAGAATAGCGAACATTGACATATATCAAAGTATAATCTACAGATGCTATTGGCTCCAATAAATGATGAAGCATCTTAAATATTCAGTTTATAGTAAACTAAAGACTATATTTTATAGTTAATATAATTGGAAATTAAAATTATATTTGATTATTACTTAGTATCAAAACGATTTTTTGCAGTCAACATCAGCATTGTTTTTATAGCATTCTTTGAAATTGCTTATTCAGAACGTATATTTCTAATATGTTACGATTGCAATTATAGTCTGTATTGCAAGTTATAGTCTTTTTCTTCTATTAATTTTTAACAGATGATTATTTTAGTGATAAAATAAATAGTTTATAAAATATGTTTCTTTTTTTTATGCACCCAACATATAATTTTTATAGATAACTTATTGAACCGGACTAAGATCGGTTCAATATCAAGTGTTCGAATAATTGTAACTTTGTTATAATAAAGTTTCTTTTCGAATATTTTTTTATCCTACTAATCATACTTCCTCCTAATTCCTACTAATATTATAAATGCGAAAGTTTGTGAGTATGGATGGATGTTTGTTACTCTTTCTCGAAAAATCTACGGGACGGATTTGAATGAAATTTTACAGTTATATAGGTTATACATCAGAATAACATATAGGCTACAATTTGTAAAGATTTTATGTAATTTAACGATATATGTCAATAAAGTCGGAAAAAATCTGGCCTCAGAGCTATCTTGGCGTACGCTGCCTAAGCTATTGGAGTTACACAAAGATGATGTATACCATAGAATTTTTTGTCTTAAAAAGTTCTAAATAAAAGTCTGCGACAGCATATATCTCTCTTTTATGTGGAAGCCACTATGACCAAAATTGGGAATCATAAAGTTAATTAAATTAGATACTATTTTATAATGTACTCTTATAAAAATCAATACATTTGTCACTTTCAGTATTACATGTTGTTAAACTTTGTCTTTTCCACTAAGTAATTTGGCCGAATGGTTTAAAAGTTATCACCATATGATTGACATAAATGGAGCGCCATAGAGTGCCTTATATACGCGGGGTGCGAAGATTGTATGAAATCCTTTTGTTTTTAAGTTAGACATCTGAAGTTTTGGATGTAAGAGTAACTAAATAAATTTAAATATATTTTTAATAAAAAAGTAAAAAAAAATTAAACCTAAAATGATCTGCCACGAAACTTTATGGCGCAGACCAAATTCCACGCGTGCGAAGTCGCGGGCAATACCTAGTATTTTATACAACCGAATCAACCCCAGCTTTGCAATGGTAGATGGGAGACCGCTTGCTACTGTGAGCCATATTTGTTCGAAGATATCCATAGTGTACGTTTTCGACAAGCATATTCGTGGAGATAATGACATGAGACATGTAATTTTTTTAATGACAATGGCTGTTTCACAAATACTTTCTATGGAGCAATGAGGTATGACCTCATTATTCAATATAAGTTCTCAGGCAAATAAAACTTCCTTAATTTTTAAGTTCTATATTTTTGGTGATCTTAAGAACCAACCCTTCTCTCCGAAAATCGAGATAGGAGGCCTATGCTCAGCACTGGGATGGTTACAGGCAGTTACCTTTATTTTTATATTTATTTAATTTAAGGGATTGGTATTGCGAGAGTGTACATCGGATTACCGCTTGTAAGTAGTTCTATTAGACAGGTCCAACTACTTTTTATTTTTTTATGTTTAATGTTAATATTAATCTATACTTATAATAAATCTGTAGAGAGGTCAATTCTGTACATCATCTATATTTCCAAAATAACTATCAGGGGATGATTAGGGAACGATGCTGCTGCCAAAAATGCAATCAGTAACATTTTTCTTTGTCTGTATAACTATTATAGAAACAAAAACTACTCGACGGATTTTAACGAAACTTTTACAAAAAGTCCGCGATAGTATGTCTCTATCTCTTATAGTTAACTCACGATACGATACTACTTTTATGTTTAAAATTTGAATTCTAGAAAAAAATTGTGACACGCAGATTTCCACGTGGGCGAAGCCGCTGGCACAGCTATTATGGAAATAAAATTGTATAAATACGTATAAATTAAATGAAATTTTGTAACAGATTGAAATATTCAAGCTTTTTGTTTCATATTGTCATAAGTGGAACGCTCGTCCCAAGTAGTTAGTAGTATTTCATAGGATCTACATGTCCCTCGTCAACAATCTTGACGAATTTCTTAGAGATGAAGAGTCTCTATATTGTAAACTAACGTATACAGCATACAAACTACTGACAGCACAGTTTATTATATTGCAATATCAATCTCGTTAATTGCGTTATTTTGTACAATCTTAGATTGAATAACTTCTACTTTATTGTCAGTATTATTATTGTAAGTAAAAAAGCCATTAAATTGCAAAAATTCCGTGAAGTCCTGGCTGTTATCACTTAACTATTTTGAAACAGAAATGATTATTTTATGAGACCTTTTTTCATTCACACATACTCTCACATTGACACACACTCACTAAAACAGATACACAACTATTAAATACCATACATACATAATTTTTATATAGCATGTAAGTCTCTCTAATTTTGTTTTATTATATAAGGAATGCCGTTGCCATTTTTTTGATGTTCGGGCTGAACCACTGACTTTCAAAACACAGGTTTATCCTAGCTTGAAAGTCAGTGTCACTATTATTTTATACGCAACTTAATATAAGCCATAAATTAAAAATCTGTTATAAGTTAAGTTATTTTTGTTTAGTTAGGCTTTATGTCAAATAAACTTATTATTATTATTATTATAATTACAAATTACATTTCATAAGATGTAAGTCAGGGAAAGGTGAAGTAAGGGAATATAAAAAACTTATGAAAACGTTACACTTTATTTTTTAATTTGGGGATATAAAATATGTATTTCTATTAAAGAGGACGTAAGAGGTCAATCACACGACACCTTCAAGATCGGGGCGAGGTGGGGCGATGAGAAGCAGATCGCAGTCGCGCGGCGCCACCATGCGGCGGCGCGGCATGGGTGGTAGTGGCAGGGCGACGTTCGGCACGCGGCGACCGCACACGCAATTCGCTTCGGGCTCGCAGTCGGCGTGGAAGGCGCGCGCACAATGCGAAGTGCGTATACCCGTGTGACTCTCCAGAGGTCTCTCGCAGCGCCTGCAGCAGCCCCGTGCCGCTACTCCCCTCCGAGCCGTCATCAAAGCTCTCGCCAGCGCCTCGTGAGCCTCACGTTGCCCTATCCGAGCCGCACATTCCCACACATTCTTCCTGGCGACACCACTCGCTAAGATAGTCAGAGCGATTTGCGGTGAGTTGCATGATTTTAAAACCAACTCTTCGAGTGGAAGATATGCGATTGCTTCGAAAAGAAGCGACGGCGGCACTGGTCCTGCGTGCCGCAAAAGTCGCGTCCACATGTCAGCGGCTAGACTCGTCGGAATGGTGGGTCCGACTCTCGTACAAAGAGCGCTTGCCTCGTTAATAATATCTATTTTAGAAGCCTCATCTATATCCGACGATAAAAATCGCAAAAGAACATCCAGTGCGCCAATGTGATCTCCCGTCGCTTCCAGACAAATCGGTTCCGCTTCTTTTGGACCAAGCTCTTTTACGATTCTCAGGGCGTCTTCGGGTCTAATAATTCCTGCGTTTTTTATCAAAAAATTCTTAACTTGATCGGGCTGATACGTACATAAATTACGTAGGTGTGTAGCGGCCGCATCTCCACGGAGTCTGCCTGAATCCAGTAAACACTCTCCAAATTCGATTTTACACTTGACACTTAATGACTCTAAAACTGAAGAACCTAAATCGCCACAGTCTTCATTAAATAACGCTGCTGCTGATCGTGGTCGTAGTTCGACTAGTGCAGAAAGATATGGTTTCAACCGAGATTTTATCTCGCCGTCTGCCTCAGTCTTGGATCTTAAATATTCAAAAAACTCCTCTACGTCGTTGCTAGATGGATTGGGTATTTCGAAGAATTCTTTTAAGGCATCATCATATCGATCTACCATCGCATCTACCCGCCAGAGAACTCGTGGTCGTAGTATTGCATCTCTGTATTGAACAAGCATTTGATCACGTTGTGAACGAATTCTCGTTAATATGGCCAGCCACGCTCGATCGGATCTCTCTTCATCAATACTCAAGGAGAAATCTTGCATATTTTTTATTAATTCCTGATCGAGGGGTAATGCACCAGAACTTAACTGCCCAGATATGAATTCTAATATTTCCAACCGTTGTTCGGACTCCTGAATAAAAAAAGGACAAAGTTAAAGTTTTCTGGTTTGACAAAATTATAATATTTATATTTGCAATCGTTGCCTTCATGTGCTTCCCATGGAACGATTTTTTCGTAACCAACCAAATAAGTATCTACACAACAAGAGTAATGGTTTAATACTCACCTGAAGTTCAGTGCAGTAGGAAAGTAAAGCGCGAGCTACGCGTAGTCGATTCTGTTTACCAAGTGGCCCGGCGAACGGCGGTTCTCTCGAACATTGCTCGAGCAAACGAATAGCAGCCGACGTATCATGAAGGATTAGTACTCTTAACGGTGATCGTATGCCTGCCTAAACATAAATAGATTTTCGTGAAGTTTCGTTCCCTGGACAATTATAAAAATACTATATCTAAAGGTCGACTACGTGACATATAAAGAATAAAACATGTGATGCTATAGATTGACTGACCCGTTGGCCCGTTAGCTCCAGAAAAGATTTTTTTCTGGACCTTTACCAGGTTAAAAAAAAGGATGTTATATCATACACTTACGTCTACGCAAAATGAATAGATACTTAAATCTGTTAAGCCGTTTTAGAACGTCAAAGCGGTATACAAGCACACACTCACAAGCTGTCGCGTTATTTATATTATTAGGATCTGTTACTAAAATATAGTGAGCAACTTTTCATGCGTGGTACAGTAACTATGTATTATTTAGTCTTATATCTTTTTTTTTACACTTACAGAGACACGGTCGTCCGTCCCCAAAGTAAGTAACTTAATACTTGTATTATGGGTGACGGATAACTGGTCAATATATACATATATAATTTTTTAAATACATACTTAAATACAAATACACACTTCCGCACAAACGTGCGGACGGATGAAACAACCTCCGAGACCTGGACGCGTCGTCTCGGCGTCTCAACCTACCTTATGCGGCCGTCAGCTGTATGTGGTCCGGCCTCATGAATCACTGCGTGTATATGTGTACGTGTGTGTGTGTGCTTGTATGTACTTGGCCGATTCCCGAAACCGTTGGCTCGCCTCTGCAGTCTTCCACGGACACGTAATGTCTGTTTCTCCCGGAGTATACACTTCACTATATCGGTTAAATAACACAAATAACACCCGGTGTGCACACAACCTTCGTAAGGTCACACGTTATTGAATCGTCCCTACATCGGGGAATAGTAACCCAACGCGCACTAAAACCGCGGACGGTCGCGTCTTCTCAAACGCTTCACTGATTAAACGCGTCACTAAATCTGAGAACCACACCCGAAACACAGAATTACACGTGTGCGTTATACAATAAAGCCGTATACAGGCGCACGCGGCCTGTCTTTATCGTATTCGAAACATCACTAACTGTCGGCCGCTCGCGTCGGCAATCAAATGCATAAAGGTCGTTGATCCGGCCGGTCGCGTCGCGTCGCGCGCGTCAATTTATTCAAAAAACACACCCAGGCTCGAGGAACCAACAAATTGTTTATAGAAAATGTTGGTCCTCGGCGGGAATCGAACCCGCGGAGTGAACGCAGGGTCACTACCCACTGCGCCAACGGGCCAGTCAAACATTCAAATCAAATCAAATCAAAATAATCTTTATTCAAATAAACCATTTCAGGCACTTTTGAATCGTAAAGCATCAATATGATTAATGAAGCTACAACTGGTTCGGAAAAAACTCTGCGGTCAATCTTTTAAATATTTTCAATTATACATTATTAAACCACTGTCTTGTATGAAGCTGAAAGGATTTTCAAATCCAGGCTTTCTTATCATCCAAATAATCTTCAATTTTGTAATATGCTTTACGTATAAGCATATTTTTTACACTTGATTGAAATCTTTCTGTAAAAAAACATTACTCTTAGTAGCTCAGTAAATCATTACCTCTTCAGCGAGAAGAGTGTGCAGGGCATCGTGTCGTGCAGAAGGGCGTGCGTGTACGGGCAGAGCGCGGCCGCCTGCACCGCGGCCTGCCAGTGCGTCGGCCGCGGCAAGTAACAAAGCTCCACCCGCGCAACCACACTTCCCGTCCCCGTTGCCCGAGCACGTTGAGTTCACGTATGATACAAGTTCACGCATAGCACCCCCGCACCCATCTATGTAACATGGACTACGTTCTATTAGCTATTTCCTCAAATCAATGAATTCGTATCGTCTTAGTTTCCAAAGTGCTCTACTTTGGAAACCCCGGACAGGCACTAACGAGTTTTCTATAAAAACTGAGTTGTCTAATTGATATTAACAAACATTACTCGCCCTTCCGTGAAGATTAACATCGCAAGGAACTCTGCATATCTCAGGTGCAGCACATCGATATGTGTATTTTGGCGATCTGCATTGGTATATGCTCCTAGTATATCCTTTATTTACAATATGTCAAAGCTAATAAAATTGTTAATAAAATTTACTTGTCTTTTTGAGAGGAATATACCTACATTCTTTTTTTAAAGGATGTAATTAAAATACAACATAGTTACATTCATTGCATATGTTTGACTATACATTGAACCTCTACCATTTACTTAAGTAAATACACACGAAAGACACAATATTAGTTTTGGTTATGATGTTAGATCACTCGATATTGCGAGAGCAATACTAACGTTAAAACAAAAATATTTATGGAGTTACACAACAAGAATAATTTAACATTACGAAAAATTACAAAAAAATAAGCTGTGATGGCCCAGCGGTGAGACCGTGCGACTCTTTCGAGGGGAACACATGTTCAAACCCGGGCAGGCACCAATGAGTTTTTCTATTAAAACTCATGTGTCTAATCGATAATTGCAATTTATCACACGCTTTTCGGCGAAGGAAAACATCGTGAGGAAACCTGCATATTTCTAGAGAATTCTGGAGATATGTGTAACCTACCAATCCGCATTGGAGCAGCGTGGTAGGTCTTAGCTCCAACCATTCTCTCCAGAAGCGAAGAGAGGAGGCCTATGCCCAGCAGTGGGATTGTAACAAGCCGCTACTTTACTTTTTTTACTTTTTAGTTCCCAAAGTAGCTCAGGTGGACCCCGCGGCGGTTCCACTAGACTCGACGTTGGTCTAATTTGGTGTATAATGTATTTGTTTTTTCCAATAATTTAATGCCATATTTCATTATCAAAAAATACTCTCTTTCTGTAGTGAATTGTATATTTTCAAAGCTAACATATAGAATTAATGAAATCCTTAATTTTATTAGAAAGTTTCTAACTTAAAATTAATACCAAATAGATTTTACGTTGAACCCAAGTTCGCAGTTTTATTAATAACATCATCATCCTCCTGCCCTTATCCCACTCTAAGTGGGGTCGGCGCAACATGTTGTTACATGATTTGGCCACGTATTTTACGACCGGCCGCCTGCCTGACGTCAACTTACCTTAGTCGTATTTTACGACACACCCGGTAAGAAATGAGTGTGGTCTATTCAACTCAGCCGGATACCACACGGCGGGAATTTTATTGATAACATTTTCGTTATTTAAGTCACATTAGTGTCTAATAAAGGCGATAATTTATATTTGCCCTATTAAAATAACAACAATGTATAAAATACAGTAAAAGTATTAATTGAGTTAACTAGTTCGTCTAATACATAAATAAACGTTACCCAAAGCCGCCGCAATAGCACCGACTCCCCGCCAGAGACCCCTCTCACGTGTGAACACGCTGGCGCGGTGCGGATCCAGTGCGGTTAATGGCAATGAAGCAACTACTCTCTCAACCAGGTCCGGCTCAAATTCAGCTAGTCTTTCTATTAAAGCCTACAAAAAAAAACGAACTTAAAGAATAATTCCAATGGCTACGATGAGCAATTTACTCATCACATACTTCCCTACCATTAGACTATACTCAATGTGTAATGTGTTGACAGTCCGGCAGTTGTTTATCTTGCAAACCATACTTCGTAAGCACTCTGAATTAAGTTATAATCCCATTGAAATAAACACAAAACGGAGACATCACACTGTATGTACTATTCAGCCATCTCGGACTGCGATGAGAAATCGTCACTACCCGCGCTTGAGTGCCCTTCTTTACAATAAAATAAATAAAATTCTTAACATCTATCCTTTGGCCACACCCGTATGCAAATCTCAATGTCTAGCTTAGCTGCAGTCACTATCTTATGATGAGACCGAAAAACTATTAACTATCGTACACTAATCACTTACCTTCTTACTGACTCAACACACAGACATAACATACAGATAGTCACACAGATACACGCACATACATACAAATACACGCACTCTCACACAAACACCGAAATTTAAATAAGGTCATACAAACACTTGAATAAACATTAAACATTATTTAGTTTAGGTATATTTTGTTTGGAACACAGTTTTGTTATTTTATTTTATGGAGGCGGGCGTTGACATCTGCAGCGCAGTTTTTACTTTTGCAGTGTCTTCGTTGCCATTGTATAAATGCATTTGTATAGTTCCTTAATAAAATTTCATTTAATTTCATTTCAATTAGTACAAAATATATTAAAAAACAAACAGTAGTTGCAATTGGCAAAACACTTCTATTTGCGGTGCCACAATACAAAGATAATAAGTACAAAGCCAGTTTGACCTATTCTGGAACATTGTCAGAACGAATTTCAGCTATATTTAAAACAAAGTCAAATATAAATAGGTTTAAAAAGTAATAACTCTTTAAAAAAGATATTATGCAATAATAAAGATAAAATTAGAAAGCCCGAAAAAGAGTGGTAAAGATTCGATACTGGGTACTAAGCCGTAAGTAAGCAAACTCAAGACGTTACTATAATGCTATGGTAATGGTATTAGGTATCAAAAGTAATGAATAAAGTACTGATACGATAGTAACGAGTACTACTTGTTGTAGTAACGAACACATACGGGTACGCTTTTTGTCGTTACTCTTACACCTCTTCTCGGTACTAGATGACGCACCCGTTACTCAGTCCTGAATCATAAGGTGCTTACGGCTTTACTCATTTATTTACCTGTGTAAAGTCGGGCGACGGTGGGTTATTATGGAGTTCGCCTCTCACTACAGCGTCGCCCAATGCTTCAACAAATGCCTGCTCTCCAGAGCAATTCTCCCAAAGACAATTCCATAATTCATCACTGAAATAAACAAATCATATCAAATCAAATCAAAATATTCTTTATTCAAGTAAACGTAAACAAGTGCTTTTGAATCGTCAACTTTACTGCTGGTTCGGAAAGCTGTTCCTGCCGAGAAGAGCCAGCAAGAAACTCGGCGGTTGCTCTTTTTAAAATATAAATCTTAGAACTAGTTACATTTATTTATTGCTGTCTTGTACAGGGTAGAAGTGCACCTATATCCACACATCCTTATCATCTAAGTAATCTTCAACAATAGACTTTCTGTATCAGCCTCTTTTTAACAGTGTTTTTAAATTGCTGTAATGGCATGACCAAAATTGATTTCGGAATTTTATTATAGAATCTTATACCCACACCCACAAATGATTTACGTACTTTTGCTAGGCGCAAAGCAGGAGTCGCAAGCTTATGTCGGTTCCTACTTTGTCTATTATATACATCACCTATCGTTTTATAATTCTTTATATTTTTATGTACAAAAATTACGTTATTTAAAATATACTGTGAAGCAAATGTTAGAATACCTGTTTCCTTAAACTTCTCTCGCAGGGAATCACGCGGACTTAAATTGTAGATGTCACGTATGGCTCTTTTTTGTATATGTATCATATGATTTGTTGTTGTTGTGAATAACCAGGTGGGTACAAAAATCGCATGTTTTTAAGGATTGTTTAGAACACAATTTAATATTGATTTTAACAATAATTTAACACACAATTATTTAAATTATGTTTAATGACTAAGGAAGTAGACGTTATAAAGTAATAACCCGTTTTTCTTTAAATTTAATGTCAAAACACTAATTATCAAAAATTTTTCGGTTCTTCGAGTCTGGGTGTATATTTGTATTTAAGAATGTATTTAAAATTATATATATAGTATATCTACCAGTTGTCCGTCACCCATAACACACGTATTAAGTTACTTACTTTGGTGACGGACGGCCGTGTGTGTAATTGACCCATATATTTATTATTATTTATTTATTATTAAGATGATAGAACAAGGTTAGCGTGCTGTGAAGTTAGTATTAGTAAAAATGACAAAAAGCAATACGTAAAGAAAACATCAGATCGAGGTTAAAGAATACACACATCAAAAAAATTGTCTTTATAAAATACGAGCAAAGCATGTAACAGTGAAAACGATTCCAATCTTAGCAATGTAAATTATAGATGGAAAAAATGCTAGTATGCTGTGCCTATGAAACAATTTTCCTAATATAAGAAACAATACATTTACTACATTATTTATGATTTTACTTATGTGGCTACAAAGTATTTTTTAATTTTACATGACTGCTTTTGAAACATGCAACTAATCTAGTATAAGAAGCTGAATTGTGTAGAATACGTGAAGTACTTTGTTGCACCCACCTAAAGTCGAGCACATTTGCTCTATTTTATAAATTGACAAGTCAGAAATCTTACCTCAATTCATATTTGAGACATAATTTGACAACTTGAACTGCGACATTCTTATTGCTCAATATATGCGGCCTGTCAGCTAAATTTCCTATCAATTCAGTCACAACTTTCTTAGCTTCGTCACCCTGCGATGAACAGAGCAATCTTAAAGCTTGTGAATAACGTCCAGAAGCTATAAAAGCTTGAGCTCTTGCGAGCAAATCGCGTGGTTTGAGACGAACGACCCCTCGGCGCCCTAGTAGGGCCAAAGTCCCTTCATAAATACAAGCTCCGCCGAGTGCGCTCTCACCAGCCTTACACATTGCGCGTGATACACGTCCATCTGTCCAATGTCCCTACAATTTTATAAGAAATATGTTATTGCACGTGATTATTGTCAAATTATAATTATCAACTAAGTTAGACAACTATTTCGATTCATTCAAGAAGATACCATTTAAGGCAATTATTATCAAAAAATCGAGAAAAGGCTCAAAACATATTTCAATGTTCAAAATTTTAATCTGAAATGAAGCATAATCAGAGGTTAATTTATATAAAGCTTTCTTAGTGAGAAAATCAAATTTAATAAACTACATCAGTGGAATATAATTAATTATTGATTTTACTATAAAGGATGGGGCCCCCTTGGTAACTAAGGGGGTATGCGAATTTAAATATTATTTCATAATCGGATCAGAGGTCAGTTAGTAATTATATTTTTTTTTGGACTCAAAACTCAAACTTTGATTGCATATCTTTTCAATTGGCTTACCTTGAAAAATGCGGATGAGTAAACAGGTTCAATTTGTGACATATCTAGGGGTTTGTCATAATCATCGCCCCAAAGTCGAAGATTTTCGTCAGTATCAAATATAGCAAGACTACCGCCCAACCAGCCGAGCCATATAGGAATCGATTTCAGTTCAACCCGTTGGACAGGTCGAAGGCTTATAGAAGATCCAGTTAACGTTACAGCAAGCCACTGCATATGGTTTGCACGAGCAGATACAAGAATTCTATTATCTACCTCACACCATTCCAACACGGGCAGAATATCAGGCGGACCATCTAATCGCACTCCAGCTGCTCGGCCACCTGCTACTATAATAACCCTAGACAGAGTTGCCAATGCTAAAATTCGTGCGTCACGAGCTTTCATGTCTACCACTTCACCTCGGGCTCCCGAAAACAAACAGGAAACTCTAGCAGAACGTACTCCTAAAGGTCTTGAAAATTTGACGAGCCACACGGACCCTCCAGTATCTAAAGCTAGACCTGAAGTTCCCGCCCAGGTCACTCGTAGTGTACCCCACAGTTCCCCTCCAAGTGTGACGCGTCTAAGAATTAAGCCTCGTACACTTTCGTATTGGTGAACAAGGCCTCGGGCAAATCCTGCCAGAAGACGTGTACTGTCATGGTTATACGACAAACAGGTAACGGCACCATTATCGCCATTTGCATCGCATACCCATCGTAATGTTTGATCGTGGAACGAAAGGAGGTGGCCATGTGCAGTACCCACAGTAAGCCTCCCATTTGTGCCAACGCTTAATGTTGTCGCAGTTCCGGCAGATGATCTTTCCTAAAAATCCACACAGCTGACTAAAGATGTTTCATAATTAATAGCAAACGATTAATATTAAAATGATAATTATTAATATAATATTTTTATAAGTAATGATTTATTTCCGCAATACATCAAATATCACAAACGCAAGACAAGCATGACAGACATTTTTTTACTTTACTAATTGTTAATGTTGAGAGACCGGCTATACTCACGTCTTATTTTATCGGATGAGCCCGACTAGTTTCAAGCCCATACGAGGCTCTTATTCATGAGCTCTTTACGCGGCGTTATCGCGGCGGGAACTGCGTGTAGCAGCTCGCTGGGCGCGACCCGATAAAATAAGACGTGAGTATAGCCGGTCTCTCAACATTAATAATGAATACCACTCACGATAGTTTAAATTCAAAAATTTACTAATTGTATTTTCGAGGTACGCAAGAACACACACACACACACACACACATATATATATATATATATATATATATATATATATATATATATATATATATATATATATATATATATATATATGTAATGAAAGGTTTAAAAGAATTAATAAGCTTTTAATTATTGCAAGGGCAGTTCATATAGTACTAAAATAAGTAATTATATAACTATTATATTTGACTCATGACATGATGAGAAAGACTCTTTATCCAAAATTGCAAAGCAATTTGTATGATTAAAAGATTTTTAGTGCATCTGATATTGCGTGTCTATACGCAATAATATTTAGATGGACGTTTTTTATTAATGTTTTTTTATTATGTATAATGGCACATAAAATAAAAAAAGTAAATTTATTATAATTAAGTTTTTGAAAATGATAATAGATAAAAAATGAAAGAGATAAACATATAAATAGTAACACTTAAATAATTTTCTTACTTGAGCCTGTATTAGTTGTTGTGAAATAGCCTGCAAAAAGTCAACATGTAAAGCAGAGCATGTTGTTTCTTCAAAGGTCTTTGTAGATATTTTGTTTTCACTTTCCATTTCCTCTGAAGATAAGACTTCAGCCAGGGTGGGGGCTTCACTTGTAGGCAAAGCATATTCTACTTCATCAAGCTGTAACAAATATAGAATTTCTACTTTATGTATAAAATATAAACTCAATTTAACAACAACTCAACTAACTCAAAAATGGCCTGACCAAATTGTTTTTTTCTTGTTTTGTACATTATCCATCATCCTCTTGCCCTTATCCCACTCTATGTGGGGTCGGCACAACATGTTATAAACATATTGTCACATGATTTGGCTACGTATTTTACCACCGGCCGCCTGCCTGACGTCAACTTACCTTAGTCGTATTTTACGTCCCCTCGGTAAGAAAGAGGGTGGTCTATTCTATTCAACCGGATACCACACGGTGAGTCAACTCACCTTAGTCGTCTTTTACGACACCTCGGTAAGAAATGAGGGTGGTATTTTCTACTCAGCCGGATGCCACACGGCGGGTCAACTTACCTTAGTCGCCTCTTACGACACCTCGGTAAGAAAAGAGGGTGGTCTATTCTACTCAGCCGTGTTTTTTACATTTAATACAAGACTTTTTGAAAATCATAGGAAGACTCAACAACACATGTAAGCAATCGAAAAACGAATTTAAATTTTTAGGTATAGTTCATTTCATTGATTTATCATCAATTATTTAAAAGTCATTAAAACAAAATAATATTTTCAATTTCAAATTTCTTATTTTTTCTGTAGGCAAGAATAAGCAGATAGCCCATAGGTACAAATAATCAAATGTAACATACGAGCTAACATAATATTTTATACTGTAAACATATACCCTTGTTAAACTATAGATAAAAAATGAGAAAATACATACAGCTGGAAATATTTTAAAGTATCAAGTTCATGTATACATAACAATATTAGTAACCATAATTTATTTTTTTATTATGTTTGACGATTACATTCCGCTGTATTAATGTTATGATACAGATTGATCTCCCACAGACTTCCTGTTTCATGCAAGTTTTCGATTGCTTTTAATAAAAAATATATTATATTAGATTATATTTAGAAACCGGCTATACTAGCGTCTTATTTTATAGTTACCCGACTAGTTGTCGCGTTATCGCGTATAACGTAACGTCGTGTAAAGTAGTCGGGCTAACCCGATAAAATAAGACATGAACATAGACTATTTCTATACATAAGCTATGAATACTAATCACGATATTTAAAATGTATATTAAGTATATTATTCATATAAGTGATGAAGAGTATGAAAATCCTTCTAACTCAGTCCGTATTCGGTAGAAAACGAAGAAAATGAAACTAAAACACGATATATGTGCCACCAATACATCTCTTTGAAACAATTTACCAATACATACATACATAGAAAGATATCTTTAAACAAAAGATAGATATCTAGATATAATAGAATTATTTTGCTATAATCCGCGATTGTTAAGAAAATCTATGCAATGCTAAGTGTAGTAGCAGGAAACCGCTCTCATACCTTATACATGCAGGGTTAGTTATTACAATACAAGCACTACACACATTCACTACGACAATGTCAACTATCGTTTCGCCCCCAGTACCAAAACATTGACAGAAGATAGGCTTCAAGACAAAATCGCAAAGCGGCGCATCACCCATGTAAGCAGTGTTATATACAAATAATTGTACTATAGAATTCTGCAAAGTAACAATATGTGGAGACTATAAAATATTAGCAGTAGAAAAATATTCAATTATAGAAAACATAGTCTAAGATCACATGTTCTGCTCCATCCAATATTTGCTAAAATAATCTTTAAATTGTCAATTAGTTATACATATATCCAGAATATTTGTTTGAGATATCATAGGATGGTTCAGATTCAAGAAATAGATCATACTACGTTATTAAAATCAGTTGGGCAACATTTAGAAAAATAAGAAAATATACAATCTTTTGCATCTTGGACTTCATCTTTGATCTTCTGATTTCTCTGAAAACAGTAATCTCCAAGTTTCTTTATAGGATCAACATAGGAATGAAGAAATCTATGGAAGGCAACATAGCGAACATAAGTTAATGAATTGCGAAGTTCAAAAATCAATGGGTCAGGGTTGTAAGATGGGAGTGTTAATTCAGCACTGGATTCTGGCCGACATAATGAGGATGGAGTCTCCAATAAGTCGTTTTATGATGTCTAATGCACTTGAATTCACCCAAATTGAGCAGAGTAACAGCATGTGGGATAAAAATTGCATGAAATAAATATATCCAACAGATAATGTCAATCAGCAATAAAAAATATAGCACTAGTTTTGGAAATTAAAATTTAGAAATTACTTGTTTCTCTCAAAATACCTTATCTTTGTAAGTATAATTAATTACTTATGTAGAACTAATTACATTAACATTTAAGTTGTTACACTGGACTACAACAACATTCAGGATTAAGAAAATCACTTTTTTTATAAAATAGTTTTCAAAGAAAGAGTATACCTCAGTGTCTAATATTTTATCAAGGCCTTATAAAGTACACACATAAAGTTGCAATTATGTCTAGTATATAATTAAGCACCAACTTAAAAGATCTTTGCAATATTAAATATTTTGAACATATGTATAAAAAAAAGCATAACAGAGACAAATATTAGCTAAAAATCAATGAAACCAAGCTCTATAATGAATGAGGCTTTACAACCAGCCATCATAGGGAGAAGCAGCCATTGCCTAGATGTATGGCAGTAAAAATTGAGTTAAGTTGCAATACCCAAGTTGGTAAGTGGACTTGGTAGTCCAATTGACAACTTAAGTTATGTTATTAAATAATGTAATAATATATCTATCTTGATTAAGTTTTTCTATAATAGTAAACAACATTATTTCCAGCATTGAAGTGATTCTAAAATCTATATTCTAGTCTAGATTATTGGGAAACATATTAACTAGAGTGCTTTTTGGTAAGTTAATCTGATGTAACTGGGGGCATTAATTAACCAATTTAGTACACCAGACATTTGCTGGAACAAATATTAACTCCATTGAGTTGGTTACAGATCACATTTACCTCCTATAGCAAAAATTTATGTTTTGGCATAAATATCAGGCATTAAAAGTATAAAATGGGTTGCTTCTGACTTAATTTTATTTTTTTTATAATCCAACTGAAATGTACAAAATTTTGAAACAATTTGTGATATGTACGGAAAATGTTGATTTGGAATAGCCATAAAAAATTTAGAATTCATACTGAGAGTGAGTGTTTGTTACTGTGTGAAATTTAGATCTATTGGACCAAAGTGAATAATCATCAGTCTGAATACTGTGAGTTCTACAATTAAATATACCCACCAGTGAAACTTACATTTCTTTTCATCATTATCTGATTTAATGGGTCAACCTACTTAACCTACTTAATATTTCTACAGTCTCCAACTATATTGTGATATTTTGAATTCATTATAAGTGGAAACACTTAATCGGTATTAAAATGTCTGAATGTAAAAGTAATTAAAAGCACACAAAATTATGTATGAGATTTTACGAATTATATTTGTAGATTTATCAATTTTAGTTACATTACCTCTTCAAGATCCACGTATTGAAGACTTTCAACTGATTCCAGATCGGAATCTAAAAGAGACTGTATTGAAGGTGTCTTTAATAAATCCATTTTATGTTATAAAATCAACTTCAAATAGCTGTATACATATTACTATCCACATGAAGGTGGAACCAGAATAAAAGTTAAATTAAATTGTTTCTCCTATTTAATAGATGGGTTTCCTCAACCATTTTAATCATATTCTAGTATTTGTAATTTGACGACATAAACTAGTCTATGACATAAACTTTTGACGCTTTTGACACAATTATTTTAGTTAGTAGTCTATGATGCAGAGTGCAGACCAGTGTTACCAATTGCACTGTAATTACAGTAGATTCAATGTAATTTTACTGCTTTTACTATATACTATACTCAAAAATACAGTGTATGAAAAATATTGTAATTATAATAATGTTAAAATATCCAACTACGTAAAACGTAACATATGGTCCGCTAACTATGGTAAACGAATAAATATAATAATGTCGCCGATACCTACTTGACCATAACCCCTCGTACGCACGGGCGTAAAAATAACGTCGCGTTTAAATTCCACAATAGGCGTTATAAGAAGTTTCGTATGGTAAATTCAGCTTAACGCCCTCGCCCTAACGACTAAAATGGAACACTGCACGATAAAAATAAGTTGCGATATAAATACGCTGTCGTGTGAACAGATACCTGGATACCCATTTGTTTCAATTCGGCGTAATTTTTACGCGCGATAAAAGTCATCCCGTGCGTACGAGGGGTAATTATTACATGACAAAACGTAAAAAAATTTTTTTTTACAATTATGAACTGGCAACAGTGGCAACTGGCAACACTGATGCAGACAATCGTTAATTAATCAATAATCAGTCATTAGACTAATTTTACTCTCTTTATGTGTTTTAATTTTACTTGAAATAAAATGCGAAATTTGGTTTTGACTGGACTTGTGTTATGTTTATAAATCCTAATTCCGTAAAGTCGTTGATCAAACTGGTTCGTGTACTATTACAAACATCAAACAGGTAATTTTTAGGTGGAGCTGGCGTATTGAGTCGCCATCTTGTACAAGGTATTTTCAAAACGTTCACTGGTGGCAGTATTAAAATAGAATTTCCAGTTGTTTATCATGACAGAAAATACTTCTAAAGAACCGCCGTTACAAACTATGAGTGGCATGCCACATAATCCCAATCCATGGATGTACGGTCTTTACCATCAGTACAATGGGTACCATGGTGGTATGTTTCCGCAGTTTTACAATCATCAATATTTTAATCAAGTGCCTAATGGTGGAGGTTTCCATAATGACAATCATCAATATCAACACGGCAAGGAAGCGAAAACAGACTTCGGTCATCCTCAGTTTTCCAAGCCGCCTCCGCCTTTGTTAGGAGTGTCTCCTTTTGATATGAGTCGGCCATTCAATAATCAGTCTCCCATTAGGTTCAACCTTACTGGCAATAGAAAATCAGCTCCAATTCCTCCAAACGAAAATCCTCTCTTGGCTAATAATAATAACATTAATGGTAAGAAAAAACGAAAGAAGGGAAATAAGATGAGCGACGAAGCAGGACTCTTGATGCCTCCGTTGCCAGATCATCCACCACCACTGCCACCATGTCCTCCACCAGATATGCCCAAACCACCACCACCTCCTCCACTCGATGTCCCATTACCCCCCCCTATAGCAACTGAAGATATCCCTGAGCCCCTTGAAGAGCCTAAGTGTGAAAACAATAATGATAGAGAATTGGAGAATATTGTCCCCATTGACAATTCTTCAATCTTTTTAAAGTCATCTACAATGCAATCATCTGCAGGAGTTTGGCCTGAGAATTTAGAAAGGTATATAAAAAGATGTTATGAGAAATGCAAAACTGGTTTTGATCGTGACCAAATTGACATATGTTTAAAGGGACGTATTACTGCTGCAGCAAATAAAGATGAGATATGGACAAGAAATTGGGATGAAGAACCCATACCTAGTGTACATAGTGAAAGGAACAATTTATCAGTGAAACCTGTTAGGGGTACCTTATCATTGTATCAAAAATGTGAAGTTGTTTCAGAATTAAATAGAAGTAAACCATTAGCAGGCAGAAACTTTAATAATCATAAAAACTCTCCCCAGAGAAGACGAAAGGCACATTCCAGAAGTCGTTCTAAATCCAAA
The DNA here is from genome assembly GCA_947086505.1 of Morpho deidamia. Classification (NCBI taxonomy): domain Eukaryota; kingdom Metazoa; phylum Arthropoda; class Insecta; order Lepidoptera; family Nymphalidae; genus Morpho; species Morpho deidamia. The sequence continues at coordinate 9,931,282 of CAMTZC010000027.1, forward strand.
AGTCCACCCAGAAAAAGACACAGGTATAAAAATTTTCATTGATCATAGTTTGGATTAAAAGTATTGTATGAAAGCAGCTAAAGATATATATTTTTTTTAATTTTGTTCACAGCACATCATCTACATCTAGTGATGATATTGAAGAGAAAAAAAGTTTTAAGAACAAGGGCCGCCAAAAGGTTAAAGATAGGTTATCCCTGGATCAGAAAAAGCCTGAGAAATATCAGAAAAATATCAAAAAGAAAGCATATAATCAATTTAATATTGAAGATTTACAGGGTAATGCTGAGAAATTACAGAAAAGAGCTCAAAGATTTGGCAATGCTAGTGTTCCCACCATAGCTAGTTCATTACAAGCTAATCGACCTAGTGAAGAAAATAATAGGCCAGAACCTTGTTTAAGAAAACCCATTATTCAAGATACTGAAGGAGATTATGAACTAAACAATATGCATATTGTAGGAACATGTATAGATATAGAGAAGTCCTTTTTAAGGTTGACTAAGGCACCCGAAGCTTGTGAAGTCCGCCCAGTCACAGTGTTAAAGAACTCTCTTAGAAATGTAAAAGAAAGATGGATAGATAGGCAAGACTATAGATATGCATGTGATCAATTAAAATCAATAAGACAAGATTTAACGGTAATGTTGACAATGAATAAATTATTTTTGTTTATAGTGTTTATTAAGTTTAGTTTGTAAGTTTCTGGTTTAGAATTTGTTATCTTTTGTTTTTGTAATTGGTATATATTTAATTTATGGTCATATTTTAAAAATTTTATTAGCTTTACAATTTCCTAAATTTATAAACTAACTGCCCTGCCTTGTCCATATTCTTGCCAACTTAATATGTTTATGGTTTTACTGGTTCATTTGATACACAAGTGATTTTCATGACATGTCTGAAGTTCTTATTAGTGGGTTGAACTCAGCTGTAATAATTGCTCTTATAATAAGAAATCAAAATAATTTATCAAAGTTATGTATTGAAAGATGCCACACTAAAGTTTCAATATTGTCAAAATCTAGTTTTAAACTTTGGTGCTTAATAGTTCTTGTTCTTTATTCATGTTTTTATTTTCAGGTGCAAGGAGTAAGGGATAGTTTTACAGTTGAAGTATATGAAACACATGCTCGCATAGCATTAGAAAAAGGAGATCATGAAGAGTTCAATCAATGTCAAACACAACTTAAAATGCTTTATACTGAACTCGAAGATTGCAAGACCAATGAAGCAGAGTTTAAAGCGTACAGGATTCTTTACTATATATTTACAAATAATACATTGGGTATGTTATTTTAAGATTCCAATTTATATAATATATGTTCTTATATAATATATAATATTGCAATTTAAATTAGTATAAGTATAGTGTACTAGTAAACAGGTTGTATATCAATTGATGAGCATGAAAGTAAATAAGACCACATTTTTTTGTTCATCTACTAATTGAATAAAGTTTTATACACATTGAAGATATGATTATGCAATTTTAAAAGCATGTACTCTACTTAACTCTCTTTATTTACAGGTGTAGTTTAATTTCTTAATGGCTACAATGTGGATTGTAATATTGATATTTTATGTATAAAAATGGTTACTCATCTAACATGATTATTGACATGACTAGAATCAAACTGATACTTTTAAATATTGGTATATAACAAGTATTTTTTAATTATTTGCTCTTTGCTCTGATCACAGATCTGACTACAATATTCCAATTTTTATCCAAGGAGGACAGAGAAAATGAATGCATAAAACATGCATTAAATACGAGATGTGCTTGGGCTACAGGCAATTTACATAAATTTTTTATGCTCTACAAAACAGCTCCAATGATGGCAGGCTATCTAATAGATTGGATTGTGGATAGAGAGAGAAAAAATTACTTGAAATACATCATAAAGTCGTATGTCTTTTTAATAATTTTTATTTCTTTTATTAATACAGCAATCAAGCTTCTCTTTAAATTCATATCTTTTTCATTTCTTATATAAGTTAGCAATATTATGCTTTATTAATTTAAATTTACAAATTTGTGCTGTTTTATTTTCTTATCATAACTAAAATACAATTTATTTTCTTTTGCTTTTCTTTGCTTAATATTACAGTTGGGTCTTGGTAACATAATCTAGATTATTAATAAATGCTATAACAAACATTAAACAGTAATAAAAATTTGACTGTATATAGCATTATTATTGAAAAGAAAGAAAAATTAGCAGTAAAAAAAACGGAAATTACAATTTTTTGTATAATCAGGTTTTTCAAATTATAAACCTGCTTCAAGTTATTAATAGTTGAATCTTTTGATTAAATTATTTGTGTTAGGTAGTACTATATTTTAGAGTAAATTTTACAGCCTATTTTATATTTTTGCTATTACACTACAACTAGTGTATTCAACATTCAAGTTGTAAGTGCCACTTCATACAGTTTAGGAAATATCATTTTTATAAAAAGATTTAGGAATATGATTTTCCAGCTGCGAGTCTTGACAAATATCATAACATTGTGATAATCTCCATCCATAAAGTCATATTATCCATCCAGAAACTAATTAATAAAGAAATTTTAGAGAAATTTCATTTCTCAATTTTAACACATTCAGTAACAAGATATTTAAAATTTTAAGACGTTTGGCCCTATATATTAATAGTGGTCTTCTATACCAAATTTTCTTTTTATTCTAATTTATTTAGGTGAGCAATTTTTATTTAGGTACAAAAGGATATTTGTTTAAAGATTTTTTTAGTATTTGTTCCTTAATATCCTAAACATCCTTTTTTAACCAAAAATAACTACAATTATATTAAAATTACATCTTGTAATCGAATATTGTCATTTTACTATGAAATGTATTTCATGTATACTCTTGTGTTTTACATCCTTAGTAGATGCATATACATTGTCTGATTCTAGTTTTTAAATATACTATTTAACCAACTTTATGTTGGTTATGTTTTATTAACATTTTTATATGTGTGCAGCTACAGGCAGAGTGTTCCTGTGGACTTCATCGTTCGTGAGCTGGCGTTTGAGTCAACTACCAAAGCTGTTGAGTTCTTGAATCAGTTTCCTCTCTCATACACTGGCAACAATCAGAATCATATTGATTGCAAGGCCAGCCTTCAAGTTATCAATCAAAATATCTAACATACCACTTACACATTTGTGTATAGCCGTCCTGTTAAAGTAAAATATATTTTATGTGTGGTAATGTAATCATTAGTTCATTGTGACAGGGTCAGCAGCTTTGGCAAGGCTTCAGCAGTTGTTATCATGGCCAATATCATTATCCACCTTCGTTTTATTAGGCTCAGGCGGCGACACAATAATTTATTATATATTCAGCTGAGAAGTTTGGAATTTGTAGCAGTTTTAGTGGGAATCCTGATTTTATGAAGAAATCATCAAAACATTTAGGACTGCTACAAAGTAATTGAAGGTTTTAGTGCATTGACATTCCAGCAGTGCTTTAAAGACTCACAGAAGAGAGAGAGGTGATAGTGTAAATTGATAAGAGAACATTAAAATTTTGTATAAATATTGATGATTTTAATAAAATAATAGGATTGAATGTAAATAAATAGTAATTTGTAAATAATCTTTCATGAGCTTTAGTAATTATATTAAAATGATTGTTTTACCTGTTCTTTGTTTTTTTATTTTTAAACTATAATAGACTTTGTAAGCAACTTTTTTAAGCGATTTTATCCTGGATAATAGCAAAATACGTTCTCGTTTTAAACCGGCTCCTGCGGCGAAGAGTAAAAAACTAGGAACACATAGTCACGAACTAAAAGTATCAACTAATTCCTTTAGGCGAATCAAGTGATTCAATCTCAACTGCGACTACTGTGTTCAAAACAGCAAAATTTGGATATTTAGGTAATGGTGTATAGGTATTAGGTATAGGCAAAAAAACCTAAAAGTTATTCAGTTTCATGCAGATAACCGCAGGCTGTCTAAGGTTTATTCGGGATGAAACCATAAAGTTGCTTGATGTCTACTTCGAGATTCAAGAAAAATATGAACTATCATATCTAACATTATACACTTATAGTAATCACTAGGCATACTGTGTAGACTGCATTTCGTACTATGCTGTGTTCTGCTCTCAGGACATCTTCATATGTATAGAACTAGTAATACGTGCGGTTTCGCCCGCGTGAAATTCAGTGTTAAGCATATCATAGTCGCTCGAGTCTCACCAGGACACTGGCTTTTTGAAAACCTACACCTCTTTTATACCTATTTCCCCCTCTAAACTATAATAGACACCGTTTTGTTATCACCCCCACTAAAAAGTTGTAAAACGACCTCTTTAACTCTATTAACATAAAACCGTTATGTACTTTTAACTTAAACCTTTCGGAGGTATTGAACTACCTTTTAGTAAAAACCGTAATAAAATCCGTTCAGTAGATCATGAGAAAATCGATTACATACAGACAGACTACTTTGAGGTACTTTATTTTATAATAAGTACTAGCTCTGCCAGCGGCTTCGCCCGCGTGGAAATCAGCATTTAAATTTTTTTTTATAGAATTCAAATTTTAAACATAAAAGTAGTTATTGTAGTTAACGATAAGAGATAGAGACATGCTATCGCGGACTTTTTTGTAGTATTTTTATAGATCTACAATTCTCTAGTACATTATTTAACCGTATCTCTGCTGATTTAAGCAGCGCACGCGACTAAAGCTCGTAGCAAGCAAGTTTTTTTAACAACGGCACAATCTCCTCAACATAATTTACATAACACCGGTATGCACTGTTTACCTAAACCATCCGGAAGTATTGCATTATCTTTAAGTGAAAACTGCACAAAAATCCGTTCAGTAGATTTTGAGGAAATCGATTACATACAGACAGACAGCTTTTTGGGACATTCTTTTATAATAAGTATAGATAGATAAGTATAGATGATGTTTCCCGAGTCGTTTTTGCGATCTACCTTTCGAATTTAACATTATCAATCCTTTTGCGTTAGGCTGTTTTGCATGGTGACGACACTATTTATTTTATAGAATTTGGATAATCTTATGTTAACCACTCATTTATATTATATGTGTAACAAGAGGTTTAATTGTTACAAAAGCATGGGTATTAGTAATAATACTAGTAGTAGCGATATTTACAGGGGCTAAGAATTTTATAAATTTAAGTTTTGTGTAATTTATAAGTTAAGCATAATGAGTGAGACTTGTGCATTATTGCATCACTGTTTTTTTGAACTGCATTTTTAAAAGTTGGAATGGGTATTATATATAGTGGCCTATCTTTAAAATAGAAGATATATGACATTGTGAAGTTTTGTATAGAATATATACAAGAGACCTATACAACCATACATAGCTTCATTCTTTCATTGGGCAGAATTATTGATGGCAGTTTAACTACTTCAGATATTTTTAACAAACTTCATATTTCAAAAATATAACAATAAACTTTATCAAATTATATACAAATCTTTCTTATGAATTTGTCTATTAGAGAAAACCATATGAAAATATGCTCAGTAGTTGAGTTTATTAAATAGTCAGACATACATTATAGGAGACATTTTATAATATGTATGGATTACCTTGTAATTGTACATAGATAATGATTAAATTATGTGTAATATATTTTGAACACAATTTACATTAGAAAATAACTAAAGGTGTATAATTAATTATCCAAATTAGTAAATACTAATTTGGATAATTAATTTTGTTACGTTTTTACTTTTTACAAATGGCTTAGGAATAAAGTAATTTATAAATTAAATATGGAATAATTCACAATACTTCAGAAATGAGGCAAACATACTTTGCCTGCAAACAGCTCAGATATAACAGTTATCCATAGAGAGAGAACAAACAGAATGTATGATATCCCAACTTGATGGCTGTTAGGTAATTGGTAGGGTTGACCTCCAATCTCATCCACATGGAATCCCATGGGGAATATCACAGCAGCCAGACAAAACACTACCACTGTAAAAAAGATGGTACAATTGTATAAACTTGTTTTTTATTTTGTTGTAACAGTACAGTTGCAATATGCACTTATTTGAGACTTGCATATCAAACAGGCCTGAGGCTAAGCCATCCTTGAATTAAATTTCTAGAGTTTTTTGATTAAGAAATGTATTAAAATTTTCAAAACTAGTTAAATTTGATGGTGTTTGGAATTGTAGAAGTGGTTGCTTGAAAAAAAGCAAAATAAAACAACATTTATATACATGTTCACTTTGGTTACTACTTTAAAAGAAAATTGTTACTATATGTAACAATATATAGGGATAAAAAATATATAGGGATAAAAAATAGATACTTAGTGTATTTCAAGTATGACCAAAACAAAGTTAAATATTTATCTACAAGGTCTTTTATAAAGTATACATCTTAAACAGTACATACTTGCAGCGAATCCAACCCAACGTGCATATGGAATTACATTTCTATCAAAATGGCTCGAAGCTAGCAGAATAACTGTAGTTGTTATGCATATACACCCGATGAAAATACATATTAATGCCAGCAACCATTCAGGTTGTAGATCCGGAGTAAAACAAACTTGAGGCCGGTTGTACAGTGTCATACATGACCACATCAAACCAAGACGAGTATCACCTACAAAAGAAATATATTTTATGTACTTTTAATTGTTACGCGACCAATATTTAGTGACAACGTAATATTTACAGGCACTGAATAGTAAAAATTTAGATTTTAGATAGAAGGAAAATAAATTACCCCCGACATCTGTGATTATCCAATCTGGCATTGCAAGGCTTACTATTGCAAAAACATCCGCAGCCATAAAAAGTGTTCCGGAGATGACAGTGAGTTTATCCATTTTGTAATTATTGGAGATTTTTGGATACCTAAATTTCGTTTGGCATTTATTTACATGTCCACTTCTTGTCTGTCTCAAAACATTAATTATATTTAACTGTTGATTAAATTTTACCTGATACCTAAAGAATAACAATAGTCATAGACTATTAACTAAAATAACAATAGGAAATAAATATATATCAACAGTTTTATTTTACGTTTTATTTACGGCTTAGAACCTAGTTATTTTAAGGTTTCCTAACAAAGACTATAGATTACTAACTAAAATAATAAAGACTATTTAGGAAACATACTACGTATAAACCATACCAATACCAAACAATACTAAACGGTAAGTGTAAGTTTTCGTTTTGTCACTTGGTAATTTACTGTAGACTTGAGACTAGTATTTTACGTTTACGTACCTACACATGATGCTCACATGGTTTTCAGGGTACCTACCTATATCTAATAATTTTTACAGTATATAGCAAGTTTTATTTTTTTAACCCTATCATATAAGAATACTTACTGGAAAGCTCATGTTAAAAAGAAACGATTTATATAATAAATAACAGAAAACGTACATTAGGATTCTATTGTGTATTAAATGGCACAGTTTTGCCTATCAAAACTGTGCCATTTAATACACAATAGAATCCTCATGTACAAACAAATCCTATCCTATTTGGCTTGGTTTGATTATACCAAAGGAGCAACAAAAGTAATCATACAAATATTTCAAAACAAAATACTTATAAATATTATTCGGAATCTAAATGTAGATATCGCCGATAGAATCATTTATAAACCAAATTTTTAATTAAATTCAATTGAATATTTAATAAGTGAACTTGAGCATGAAGAAGGAAAAAAATTGAATTAATAAAACAACCAATACTCTTTGTTTGGGATTTTTATTGCTTCATTATAAGTTATCGAATATTTATATAGATCGAAATCCGGTAGTAATGCCATTTTCGTTGTTGATTATCTCCTGTCTGTACTTATTTTTAATCTCATTTGAGCTTAAATAGTTTAAAATGACTATACAGTAAATAATAAAAAACTATGATCTGAGAATGTTTTCTTCATCTTAATAGCTTAGTATTAGAAAGAGAGGTGCATGGTCCATGAGCTCGCTAGATTTTGTCAGGTCTGTGGTTTTTGAACAGTGGCTACGCTGTGGTTGTAGCCGCTGAAGAGTTCACGGTGTTAGTAGTTCCCGTCGAAGTATTGTCGTCTGGCTCATTGATTTGGAGCCATGGCATGCGACGTTGTAGTTCTTGCCTACAAAATTAATATTTTAATAATGATTCAGGAAGCCTAAAAATCATATAATTATTTAGAGGTGTTGCAGACCTGTATTTTGGGTGACTAATGGCATAAACCCATGGGTCAATGCATGCGACAGCTTTGCACGTTACAGCTGGAATCATTGTTACCTAAAAGAGGTACAGTTTATAATATTTAATATTATATTATATCACTGACAGCAATGAATTTCTAACGTCTAATCTATGGAAAGGGTAACAAATAAATCACTCATCATTGTACTTCCGGTTTGTCTTTAAATTATAACTGAGATATGAAATACATACTTAATACAATACATTACATAAGTTTTGAGATTGCCACCAAATGCAATATAAACAATGAAATATTTTTTATGCAGTTGTTTTAAAATTAGATGGTTTGACAAGCATATCTCTATTATGCAGGTTAGTTTCTACGAAAACTTGATTATTAACATTAGAGAGGTCCGGGATGTGTCCGGGTTAGGTTAGATAAATATCAATATTTGTCTATAAATTTATTTTTTGTAAAACAGAACCATATGTCCATATCGCAGTATAACAATATACAAATTTTGTCATAATTCTGGGCCGCATAAAATAGGTATCTTAACGACTTATACGACGTCACCAGGCGGATATATTTACAACTGAGCGCTGGTTTATTGACTTGTGATATAAAACAAAAACACAACCAAAAACAAAATGAAAGGCTTCTTTAAAAGATTCCAACCTTATTTTTTTTAATTTGATAACTTACTCGTAGACACTATAACAGAATTACTTTGCTATAATCTGCACGGGTTGAGCGAATGTATGCAAAGCTAATGTGTATGAAGCAGGCAAAATTCACGTACCTTACAGATGCAGAACAAGTCACCACATGCATCCCAAGACGCCTCCACCAGCAACGATGCACACAAGCAACACATACAACCGAGATTTTGGTGGTGCTTGTGTGTGTTGCTTGTGTGCACTGTGTGTAACCCGTGCAGATTATAGCAAAATAGTTCTGTTATAGTGTCTGCAATATGGAATTCCGCAAAGTAACGCCTGCTTCTAAAGATCATTTAACTTACTCGTACCTTGAAAAGAAGTAAACTAAGCAGGAAAGAGAATCATACAAGGTCGCCTGATTTCACGTTCGTTCATTTTCATTAAATGCATTATAACATAATATAATATTATTGTCTTACTCCTGGTGTTAATAGATTTTGGTCGCCAAATGCTCCTATGAGCGCCATAACACCGTAGGGTGTCCATGATGCCACGAAGAGAAAGCACACTGTTAACGCCGCCTTCGCTATTCGGATTTCAGCAGACTCGGCGGCAGCATTTTGATTTGACCGTAGAGATTCTACGTTCATTTTCTTCGCTTGTTCTCTTAAAATAGTTATTTTGAAATCAAAGATCAATGTAAATAAATAAGTTTTTGCCACACTTAATGCCTTAGTACCAATTAGCAACTTCCTTACTAAGTTTAATTCCTTATTTCCGTTGCCGCAACATCATCCTCATCATCCTCCTGTCCTTATCCCACTATAAGTAGGGTCGGTACAACAAGTTAAAAATATGTTGTCACGTGACTTGGCTACGTATTTTACTACCGGCCGCCTGCCTGACGCCAACTTACCTTAGTCATATTTTACGACGCCTTGTTAAGAAATGAGGGTGGTCTATTCTACTCAACCGAATACCCCACGGTTTTTTTATACAGGAAAAAACCCCTTATGGGTACCGCCGCCCGACGGGGACAGACGGTGGTTATGGCGGACCCGCACCGACTAAAACGACCTGTGTGCTGGCAATGACAAAGACAGGGTATCGTTGTACACATTGCCCCTATCCCCACCGACAGCAGCTCTGATCCCAGGGACCACCTCCTCTGGGTAGGAACCCCTAGAAAGAGAAGTCCCCCTCCGCTAACAGGTGCATCGGGAGCACCAGATGCACCGACAGCCTCGAGGACCTGTAAGCCAGACGTCCGATATACACACGGTGGGTCAACTTACCTTAGTCGCCTTTTACGACACCTCGGTAAGAAATGAGAATTGACGAAACAATAAATGTCGATTGAGTATTTCCTATGATGGAATGTATATCTCTGAATATTAAATATTATTAAAGAATAGTGAACAATAACAAAGCAAAAAAGTCATGGTTAACGATTTCATATGATCTTACAGAAGAGTACCTTAAAAATTTACCTCAGTGCGGCTTCGTGAGCAAAAACTTGTTTCACGATACCGCTGTAGAAATAAATGATAAAGCTCATTGGAAATACATAGCTGCAAACGAATATGCACGCTACAAATAATTTGGTATCAAACGTGTTCGTAAGATAGTCGAATGTACACGACGTTAAGTAGCCCTCTGAAACACATTAATATTAGTTGCATCAAAAGTTTTTCCAAACATTTATCAGTGTTATAAATACTGGATCCAAAATCAAACTAATACAGCACTTTTTTTGGGTTAAATATGTTATACATACTAGGAACTTATAAACGGATAATACGAATCTATATATAATTACAGCTTACTTTAGTTCAGTAGCTCCTTACTAATGTTAACTTATTTTGAATGAATTAATATAATATTATGCAATTTATTCACTACATATAGCAATCAATTTTAGTAATTTTTAAAATTTTATTTTTTGTTACCTGGTACAAATCGTCCCCAAATTTTAAAGAGTGGTAGTAAGGACCAGGGTGTAGCATAAATCCACACGCAAGCGATCATTAACAACGCTTTCCCGCGCGATAGACGCCCGTCAAGTGGTCGTGTTATTGTAGAATGTCTAAAATATTTTTAATAATAATTAATGTAATTCATAAAGTTTATATCGTCGTTATCAAGAGAATTTCGGAATAAAAAGTATATGTAAATACTTCCCTATGAAACTTTGTGAAAAAATTTTGTTAGTGTTTTAAAGGCATAAAATACGTGATCTGAATTTGTTTATATAGAGATGACAGATAACACGTTAGAAATATGAATAGGAAGAGATAAATGTAAATAATAAATTGAATAATATCTGACCCTTGTATATAGCTATAAATGCTCATTTAAGTTGTCAATTAATAGACCATATTAGTCCTGTATTATCTTATTATTAAATTTTCTGTAAAGTAAAAGGTGAAATTTTAGTTGGGAAAAATAGTACCTTCGTGTGTTCTAATAGGATTAACTAGAAAACAAAACGTAAGCTGTTATAACTCTGCCACATTGCTCACGAGTCTAATCAATTCACGAAATTAACAGATTTGATTGATTTCAAAGTCGAATTCCCAGGTAGATGTTTTTAGTCACATAAGTTTACCTGTCATAAGCGATACAAGCGTTAGTCATTCCTGCTCCGATTCCGCTGTATGACCCCATTAGAGCAAATATTTGACATCCAAGTGCACCGGTAGCGAAACCATGTTTAGCGCTGTTGTAAATGAAAAGTGGAGCTTTTGCCATCATTATAAAATCTAAAATTGATAAGTTTAGAATCAACAGGTTGCTTGAAGTCCTGAGACTCTTCGTCCTGTTGATAGTAAAAAAAATGCGTTAGATTATTTGAAAATGCGGCTAACGAAAACGAAAATGAAACGGACGAAAAAATAGACGCAAATGTAAATTAACTTATGAATTTATCAAATTTCATATTTCCTACTTACTCTTAGTGATAACTAGCTGTGCCTGCACCCGCGTGGAAATCCACTGATTTCCACGCGGGTGCAGGCACAGCTAGTTACACTTATAATAAATACACTTATTTAATTGAAATTTTGAACATTAAAGTAGTTATTGTGTCGTCGAGAACTTTTTTGTAAATCTACAATTCCCTAGAACATTATTTTCGCGTATCTCTGTTCGTTTACGCGGTGCAAGCGACTAAAGCTCCCAGCAGGTGAGCTTTTTTTACAGTTTTATTACAATACGCAATTTACAAAAACCCTAATGTACTAATAACCTAAACCTTCCGGAATAATTGCACTGCCTTTTAGTAAAAACCGTACACAAAACCCGTTCAGTAGATTCGAAAGTCGATCACATACAGATAGACAGCTTTTTGGCGACTTTGTTTTATATTAAGTATAGATAATCGAAGTCTGATTTTAATACTATTTAAAAGACGTTTGTTCAAATAGGGGTTGTTTAGTTACATTTTTTTAATTGGCTTGTTTTATTTCAGTATATGTCCATACTAATAATACAATTAACAAACTAATAAGAATCTCTTTGTCCATTTGGACTTCTTGAATAAACTTTGTAGTTCAACTTACGTAGAAAATACAAATATGACGAGTCCATTTCCAATTAAGGCAGCGGCGGTAAAAAAGCAGTAAAGTAATGCCAGAGCTGTATGGGCGCTGACTGGTGGTGCCGCATACGTCATCCAGTGTTCAGGCACAGCTGCGAGGTCCTCACCTTCCAAGCCGTCAACTAACATTCTTGTACCGTCACTAGATCTTAAAGATCATATTTTGGTTTAAAGTAACAAATACTTGTAAATTTAGACTATCTTGAGTTGTATTTATAATAGTTTAGTGTATAAATTTCGGCTATACACACGTTGAAGTCGGGGACTCTACCGTGGTTCCCGCCGCGATAACGCCTTAAGGGCTTGAAACTAGTCGGGCTCACCGGATGGAATAAGACCTGAGTATAGCCAGTTTCTATACATTAAGTTGTTTAATCTTCTGATTGTGGAAAATCAATAAATTTTTACAAAAATTCTGAACATCCTGTTCCACTTATAAATGATTTTTGTAAACAAATATTTGGAAAGAAATATAAAATATGTAATGGCATATTTACACTTACGTACAGTAAGGATATTTGCAAACGTGCTAGATCAAATCTTTTAAAATAAATGCACTTGTAAGGATCATTGATTAAAATATGAATGTATTAACGAGATTCATAAAATTGTCAATATGATATCGTCGATGAAAAGGTTAATAACATACCTTAACGGTGCGAAGTATGCACCGTAAGTGTTGAAATTTTCCGTGTTATTGGCCATGATGTTTATGGGGATCATCTTGTGAGCAGTCCTCGGTAGAGTGTTTCGCTTACCACAGACTGACTGCTGGTCTGAGCTCATCCACCTTTTGTTTTATATCAACAATTCGATAATGAGATTTTCTGGATTATCTAAAGTCACATGACAGTGATTGGATTAGTGGTGATTTCACTGACATAGATTTGTAGAGATTTGTGGGTAACGAACATAGATGTTTGCGGGCGTCAGAATTATAGGAAACCTTAGGAAAAAAGGTTTTATTCATATAACTTTGTACTTTGAACCCGCCGTATGGTATTCGGCTGAGTAGGATAGACCACCCTCATTTCTTACCGAGGTGTCGTAAAAGGCGACTAAGGTAAGTTGACCCACCGTGTGGTATCCGGTTGAGTAGAATAGGCCACCTTTCTTACCAAAGGGTCTTAAATTACGACTAAGGTAATTTAACGTCAGGCAGGCGGCCGATCGTAAAATACGTAGCCAAGTCATGTTTGACTATGACCACATGTTTGGAAGATGTTGTGCCGACCCCACTTAGAGTGGGCTAAGGGCAGGAGAATGATGATGATGAAAAATGTACTTTGAACATATGTTTAAGTGAAAAGACAACAAGCACTACACACGCACTACACACGTTCACTATCACAAACTCAACAATCGTGTGTAGTGCTTGTGTATTGTGGTGGAAGTGGTGGAGGTTTGTGCATGTGTTTTTACGAATCCTGCACGTATCGGGTATGAAAATACGGATAGTCCACTATACAGTTAACACTATATATATTTTCTATTACTGTATCGCGGATTATAGCAAAATAATTTTATTATTACTTTTGTATTATGGATCTCCGTAAAGTAACGCCTAATTTTATAAATTATTTGAAAATATATTTCTTACGAAAAATTAATAAATATCGATGTATAAGAAATATATAGTTTTATTAAAAAAACTACATACAATTAAATACTGTTGACTTAATTCTTGTGATTCAACGGAAAATCATAATTTTAACTCGTCATAAGATTTGTATTAAGTAGCAAGCGCAGGTAGAGACCCTATCCGTTCATGTTTAGATTGTCGAGATCAGTAGCGTAGCCTATTGGTAACGTATCCTAAGTTTGGACAACGTTCTAGTAGACGGAATTTTTCTATTAGGAATTTTTCTATAGAAAAATATATTAGGTCCTTACATATGAAATTGGCGTTTTGTCGTACTGGCCACTTTGATCTCAAATATTACCTTTATGGTTAGCAATTCCAAATTCAAATTCATACAGCTATTTATATTATATTATTATATTATATTATTATATTATATAATTATATTATATAATTTACTCATGTATTTGTGTTTCAAACCCCCTAATTCATTTGTTTTTTCTTCTTTTGTTTTTTTCTTTGTGTTACTCTGTTTACAAAATGGAAAACATGAAATATCGCGTTATTTACGAGTATGAGTTCCACCGTGGCACCAGTGCTGCAGAAACGGCTCGAAGGATTAATGATGTGTATGGTGACGGTGTCGCAAAAAAAACACAGTGCGTTTTTGGTTCCAACGTTTTCGTTCTGGAAATTTCGACCTGCAGAACAAGCCTCGTGGACGGCCGGTGACCAAAGTTGATAATGAAGAATTGAAGGCTATTGTGGAAGCGGATCCATCGCAAACCACGTCCGAGTTAGCTGCAGACTCCAGTGTTAGTGATAAAACTATTCTAATCCACTTGAAGCAAATTGGGAAGGTGAAAAAGCTTGAAAGGTGGGTACCTCATGAATTGAGTGAAGCAAACCGACAAACGCGCGTCGACTGCCGCGTTACGTTACTCAACCGGCACAATAATGAAGGAATTTTAAATCGAATCATTACCTGTGATGAAAAGTGGATCCTCTACGATAATCAGAAGCGCTCATCGCAATGGCTGAACCCTGGCGAACCAGCCAAATCCTGCCCTAAGCGAAAATTGACTAAAAAAAAGTTGCTTGTAAGTGTTTGGTGGACTAGTGCCGGTGTCGTTCACTACAGCTTTCTTAAATCTGGCCAGACAATTACGGCAGATATCTATTGTTGGATAAATTAGTACCGAATTGAGTTTTGTTAGTCTGTGCCGGATGTCACTTGGGTTGATGGCTATTCAACTCACGTGACATCCGTCAGAGAACTTTAAGACGAAACACACATCATTTTTGACGGGGAACAGGCACCATCTTTTAGAACGGGCGGATTATGTTTTCATGTAAACGGGCAGTTGTTGAAGAATATATTGTGTATCAGGTACTCGAAGTTTCATTTCTGGCAAAGCCTGAATTGTTATCCTTACAGTTCCGAAGCGGGATGAACCGAGATTATAAATAGTTATCTCTTCACGCTCACATAAAAAGAAAAAAGGAAAAACGTACGTAAATTCAATTGTTTTTTCTTTTCTAGTAAATGTCATACTCTTCAGGCGTTGGATCTCGTATGGTTTTCATCCATGAGAATTATTAAGTTTCATTTATGTAGATTGGTAATATAAAGTATAACGTGTTAAATTTAAAAATTATCATTTGGCATTAAGCGTTCCTGACTTAATGTGAACTTATTTATTTTACATGGTATGTATGTCTAGTTTATTTTGTCTTTCAAGCACATTATAGCTATGTTTGCTTAAATTGTTATATTAAAAAAAAAACACATGTTGTACCAGATAATACTAGCCGTGGAAATATATATCATTTATGAATATATCAATCATTTTTTTTACCATCTTAATCGTTTTCAAATTCTAAGCTGGGATTGTCAGTTTCAGAAATGTCGGAAGTAGAAATTAATGACAATGGACAACATAATCAAACGTTTACCACCAATGACGAATTAAGTCGAGATGAAGGGTTTAATAGATTGGAAAAGAATGACGTGCTCGGGGCAGAGGGCCAAAGAACGCCCAGGTTTGAGGGTCAAGGGGCGCCCAGGTTTGAGGGTCACGGGACGCCCATGTTTGAGGGTCAAGGGACGCTCAGGTTAGAGGCTCAAAGGACGCCCAGGTTGTGTCGCCACGGAAAATTATTTACTCTAATATACAATGCAATCTATAAGCGGCGAAACGATATCTCATAGCAAACTCTTATTGCCGGGGTTCATGACGTCACCGCAGTGACGTCATTCTCTATGCACGTCCTATCTTGTTTACTAATGACGTGTACAGCGCGACCCGGGCTAATCCCAGCGTACTCTGCGCTCTAAGTAATTCTCTTAGCCAGGGTAAACACCCCGGAAGTGGCCTCCAACCTCCCCTTATAGCCACCCCTTTCCACTCATAATTCTAACACTGATCTGACTCCTCTCTTGAGCCTCAGTGTAGAATAACTCTCTCTAATCCGACACTGATCTGACTCCTCTCTTGAGCCTCAGTGTAGAATAACTCTCTCTAATCCGACACTGATCTGACTCCTCTCTTGAGCCTCAGTGTAGAATAACTCTCTCTAATCCGACACTGATCTGACTCCTCTCTTGAGCCTCAGTGTAGAATAACTCTCTCTAATCCGACACTGATCTGACTCCTCTCTTGAGCCTCAGTGTAGAATAACTCTCTCTAATCCGACACTGATCTGACTCCTCTCTTGAGCCTCAGTGTAGAATAACTCTCTGTAATCCGACACTGATCTGACCCCTCTTTTAGGTCTCAGTGCCGAATACCTCTCTCTTCTCTAAGACTACTTTACAATATAAACCAAAGGTGAGATGCTGTAACTGATATACACTGCTTATGATAATAGTAGTTCAAACTACTCACCGAAATTCTCTCGCGATCACACAAAGGTGTTCACTTAACTAACGCGGTACTCGGTATGCGTCAAATGGCGCCCGCCGCTTCGTACTTTTTGTGATTCCTACCCTCTTCATTATAAACATTTTATTTTACTATTTTTCTACCCGCAAGTATTTGTAATATTTTGTTTCATAAAGTTAATTCGTGATATTTCGCGACACTCCCCAACGAAAACAAATTTAATTTTACTTAGAGTATAAGAGTAACGGAAACAATTTATCTAATAAGTTATATAAGGATTGAGTGAGGCTTTTAATAATATAAATTCAACAATATCTGTGAAGTCCATTCCTGAATTCTTTGCACTGCTCTTTGTGCTTTAGCTCTCTTCGTACCTCTAGACTGAACGTTTGACATATTTTTGTTCAAATTCTCTCTTTGGGAATTTGCAACAGAATCATCGGCGTCGATATTTGATTTATCGCATTAGTCTTTGTCTATTCTCTTAACTCAAGTGTATGTGTCTCAGTTTTAGTCTCATTAATAAATACCTTATCTTTCGTTCATTTCCTCTATCTCAACAGGATATAAGTGCACAATAGATCTAGTCAGGGTCTCACCAGTTGACGTTAAAACTTTCGCTACCCTTACATGTCCGTCTGAACTCGTTACAATTTTAACTATCTTTTCCACTTTCCAGTGAGCTCCGTTCAGATAATTCTTTATTTGAACTACATCTCCTACTTTAGGGATAACATTACACACTACTCTTAGTTGCTTATGAATGCTCTACCAAATTCGAAGATCTGTCAAATATTACGCTATAAACATATTTGTTTATTCTTGCATAATAACCTGCCCTCTCATCCGCCTTCTATCAAATTACTTTTGATTACTGTAGCTGAATCAATAAATTCTTCATAAGTCATGTCACCAATTTATACTCCTCCTAATCAACTGGTGTCAAAACATATACTATCTCGCTATCTCCTACTGTTGTGAACGGTCTACTATCAACAATCGCCTCTATCTCTTTAATTATTCTACATAACTGGTTCAAACTGACTCTACATGACTGGTTCAATACGTACTTTTCAATCGTCCTTTTTATAAAGTGTTTTACTAAGTCTCAGGCGTTTATCCATTTAATGATTCAAGCATCCATTTAATGTCATTCTGTACACAGTATTCATTGCTAAATACATCCGCGGTTAACTAATTGCAGAGCATTGTCTGATAAATATAACAAGAGTAAGTCTCTTGTTGTTGTTACTCCTTTTATTGCAAGTATACACTCCTCAGCGGAAAGATCATTAACAATTTCCATATGAATAGCTCTTACAGCTAAGCATGTTTATTTGTGGTACCATTGTTTTTAATGAGTGGCTTAATGTAATCAATTCCTGTATAAGCAAACAGTAAGTACAAATTAACCTTTTCAGATGGCAATTGTAGCATTGGTGGAGGTTTTCACGGATCACATCACCTATTTGCGCCACCGTGACCACTTTTTCATAACGCTTTGAACTAGACTACCTCTACCTTGTGATATCCAAAATATCATTCTTACTAATGCTTCAACTTAAGCTAAATCTGTCTTAATATTTCCTGCTCCTTTCGGAACATGCTCAACTTGTAAATTAGTAATGTCTTTAGTATTTTTTCTGTCTGTTATTGGTCTTTGTAATCTTTTAAACATAGTTCCTTCTATTTCATTCCCTTCCTTCTGCTCACCTCTACTTTCAAACTTCATGATTTCATATCTCGGTAAGCTTCGAATCGATAGACCCTGCCCAACCACAAAGGTTTGCGGATCTAAACTAATTTTTTTTTTTTTTGTATGCTTTCTCTTTTCTTATTTTAAGGAAGGAAGGTATATAAAGCCATATATTAAACTCTATGTCACTACATCAGCCGGGTTATCTTTCGTTGGTACATAACATACATTTTTGGTTTTGCTTTATTTCGGTTACTTGTCTTGCTACAAAGGAATTGATAGCATATTTGAATTACACCAACTACGCACAACCTGACTATCTGTTTACAAATATTGTCCTTTGAATAGTACACGAAGGAATTATAACAATATAATAGCAATCTCCTTTCAATAAATCCACCTAGTAACTTTAACTTGTGAATATAAAGATCATTTTTGGTTCTTTATTGATATGACTCGTAATTTTCCTATGACAAAGGCTACACATATGTGTTTCTTAGTACATCCTCTTATGTAAACATCAGTGTAGTAGACCCGTTTTAATGCGTCTGTTAAACAGTGTAATTCATATTCTACTACATTGTTTGCTGCTTTTACAAACTCTCTTATATAATACCGAGGTATTTCAACATTCTGTACCTTTTATAATATGGCTAAATTACCATCCATTTTCCTTTCAATGCAGCCGAAACTGTAACATCACATTTCATTTTTTATATCCAAAGTTCTTGCAGAACTAATTTGGCCGACAATAATAATTGCACAACATACCCACATGGATCATAAATAGAACTCACATATCTAAAGACTCCTCTCTTTGTTTTAATATCTTCCTCTACTTGCTTTTTCTGTCTGTCTTTCAGTATTAGTGTATCCTTTTCTCCCATTTAAGCCCAAGGACGTTTACAGTTTTTGACCTTTTACTACAGAAGTCCCAAGGTATAATAAGATCAAGCAATATATCATTATTAAAATTTCATTCTCTCGGATTCATATACAGTTCTTCAAATGTCCTTCTAGCAGTACTATAAAGATTACTAGTCTCAGATATTGACTGTGCACTATTTTTGTGATTCTTCAACCACCGGAAATGAGTGACATTTTTTTTTCCTGAAGGCCAATCTATAAAAAGGCTTTCTCCATATCTGCCACTATTCGGATCTGATGGAACCGAAATCTAATTAACAATCCGGTTAAATCTTCTCACATTAGCGGTCCTCTAAATAAACATTCGTTAATACTCAAATTGCCTTTTATCTAACTCGAAGCGTCATAAACTATCGTTAATTTAGTTAGTTTATTCCTTTGTATTACACAGTGATGAGGTAGGTACTATTCAATGTCATGAGCCGCTGACACAAATATTGGTTCTACAATTTCTATTATCCCCTTAGACACTTGATTCTTGAATACTTTATCATATTCATTCAGAGAACACTATCAGGCTTCTTTACTAGATTAATGAATCTTCCGTACACGAGACCATAATTTACACGTGGATCACGAGGAATTTATATGCATGGCCACTCAACGAAATATCTATTTCCCCTGTATTTAATTGTCCCATTGAAATATTTAATTGCTTCTTCTTCCTTTACTGTCTTAGGTGATCAGTGGTACTTATGATTTCTAATTCCTATAGTTGGCCAATATTGTCATTTTGTAGAGGTAAATCACGTTGATTAAATTTAATGACTTCATTGCTAGCTTGTAAATAGGTTAATACTGACAATTCATAAACTGAAAATTCATATCTGGACTACATCAGAAACCGAATCTTGACCAGACCACATTTAACTAAATCGAATTTGACCAAAATTAAATATACACTCATTCAGATTTTATCGTTGCAAAAAAAATATAGTAATAGTCGTTACTAATAAGCAAATCAACTTTTCTTTCAAGGATCAATCGTCAGTTAAAATTAGATTCACGGTATGATGTTCTTTAACTCGGGCAAAATAACTTCATTTGGGTCATGAATACCATGTGTAATATATTATATAAGACCTTTAAGTACGAGTTGACAATTTTAGTCGTACAATAGGGTTGTTTATGTCTATAGGATTTTTTGGACCAAACTTAAATACTGTTAGACTCGTCGACTACAGAGTAACTAAGAACCTTTGCAAGCTTTGTTTTTATGAAGGACTGTTGGCTAACGCATTCTTATATTAATCGTTTGTTTGGTTCTCAAACAATGAGCATTATCAATTAATGTAACAAAATCAACTGCTGTTTGAAGAATGGTATCGCATTTTATTATATAAGCATAGACAACCTTCGTAGAATGATGTTTTGTTTCTAAGGTGGGACCCTATTGGGATGCCTATTGTCAGAATTAATTTTATTACAATGTCGACATTTCCTTTTAATTTTGCAGATTGACAGTCTATGTCCTTCTCCAAGGCAGTTATAACAGCAGTTTCTAAGTTTTACTTTCCTCTCTTGTATCTTTTTATATTCAGAATATTCATTATTATAATTATCTTTATAACAAAAATACATGACATCCTTTTCTTCTTCACTAGCGGTTTTTCAGTTTTGTTTTCATCTCTTTAGTATCCTTTTCTAGAATTGCAGCTTTATTTACTTGCCTATGAATTCTTTCGTCTTTGTATGGTTGATATATTCTCTTATTGCTTATTCCATTTTCCTCCTTCCCTACTGTTTTTACTTGGGGGCTATAAACTGTAGATATCTCATTTCCCATTTTACTAAAGGTTGGTTTCTCATACATGTCGGTAGAAATAGTATCTGTTTTTAATCTATTTGAAGTCTCACTAGCTGATATAATATGTTGTAGATGTTTTCTTATAGTATCAATCGTCTTATCCTCTGAGCTCATTTTCATTCTCAACTCATATACTAAATCCTCTGAAAATTTCTCCATAATCATAACCTTCAGATGATTGTGGTTAACATCTTAGCCTAATGATTTTAGGACTTTCAGATGACCTTTTATTTCATTAAATACATTTCGACAGTCTTCGACCGTCTTTCCTACTGTTTTTATTCTGTATAACGCGACATTATGTGCATCAATTGTAGCGCTTCGTTTTCATATCTATACTTGAGTGTCTACAGCAATTTTATAACTTTTACTGGTAGTCTAAAGACCTTTAACTACCAGCTTAGCTTCTCCTTCAAGGACATACTGTGGTTACAAAAACTTGTCTATCACTTAATTTTCTGCTATCTACGTTTGAGAAAAAAAAAAGTCCTAAAATTGATACCATTTTAATACATCTTTACGTAATTTTGCCAGTTCCAAGCGTGGAAATTTACTAGTAATACACTCAGGTGGTTGGACCATGACACCTTTATGTTCATCACATTTAACCTTAAGCTGTGCGGTAACTCCTCTCTCTTTCATTTCTAATTTTGTAAATTCGGAAATCTCATCGGCAGAGGTCGTAATACTAATTTAAAATAATTGTACTAATAAATAGTAATTTCTGATACAAAACGTTCGTTAATAGTCTTTACTAATGCAATAAATAACTTTCACTTCTTCTACTGAAATCTTATTCTCTTTCATATTCAAAATTGAGTTCAACTTCATTAAGTCAACCACTCACTTATTAATTTGAGACGGGTTCGAATAACTTCTTCCATTATTATATCAAGAGCTCAATAAAAAACGGACTGAACACACATACTCAGAGTAAAACACAACAGAGAAAGTTTCAAGGCCAAGTTCAAATCTCGAAACAAGAAGGAAAAGCATTTTGTAGGGCATACTTCATCATCACTCTCTTTATACTTTAATAATTCCTTATCATGTCTATTTATCTCATTTTACTTTTACTAACTCAATTATTATCAAACAAAAGCTTACATTTTAAATGTTATTCGAAAAACTCAAATAATAGCATATAGGTGGCTAGACATAAGACAATAATCCTATAAATCGCATATTTTGTATGAAATCTTTACCTATAGATAACCGAACAACTCAAAATCATTATTATATATAGGGTAGTTACGTCAAATTTAAGTTTTCTTTGGTTAAAAGTGTATATTATTAAAATATTCCCTTTGCGCAATCATCGAATGAATATATAATTACCGTAATTCTATATACTATCAAACATTTTAATGTTTAATTACTCAAATTCGAAAACCAAGATACTATTACACGACAAATTATTTAATCGCGCGTTTTTTAATATGAAAATAAAACGTCACTATTTTATCTTACACTTTTCTCGATAATTGAACTCACACTATTATTACACATGCACATTATACATGATAATAAAAAATTCATACAGTGTTACATCAGATCCCAGCATCTCCACCATGTCGCCACGGAAAATTATTTACTCTAATATACAATGCAATCTATAAGCGGCGAAACGATATCTCATAGCAAACTCTTATTGCCGGGGTTCATGACGTCACCGCAGTGACGTCATTCTCTATGCACGTCCTATCTTGTTTACTAATGACGTGTACAGCGCGACCCGGGCTAATCCCAGCGTACTCTGCGCTCTAAGTAATTCTCTTAGCCAGGGTAAACACCCCGGAAGTGGCCTCCAACCTCCCCTTATAGCCACCCCTTTCCACTCATAATTCTAACACTGATCTGACTCCTCTCTTGAGCCTCAGTGTAGAATAACTCTCTCTAATCCGACACTGATCTGACTCCTCTCTTGAGCCTCAGTGTAGAATAACTCTCTCTAATCCGACACTGATCTGACTCCTCTCTTGAGCCTCAGTGTAGAATAACTCTCTCTAATCCGACACTGATCTGACTCCTCTCTTGAGCCTCAGTGTAGAATAACTCTCTCTAATCCGACACTGATCTGACTCCTCTCTTGAGCCTCAGTGTAGAATAACTCTCTGTAATCCGACACTGATCTGACCCCTCTTTTAGGTCTCAGTGCCGAATACCTCTCTCTTCTCTAAGACTACTTTACAATATAAACCAAAGGTGAGATGCTGTAACTGATATACACTGCTTATGATAATAGTAGTTCAAACTACTCACCGAAATTCTCTCGCGATCACACAAAGGTGTTCACTTAACTAACGCGGTACTCGGTATGCGTCAAATGGCGCCCGCCGCTTCGTACTTTTTGTGATTCCTACCCTCTTCATTATAAACATTTTATTTTACTATTTTTCTACCCGCAAGTATTTGTAATATTTTGTTTCATAAAGTTAATTCGTGATATTTCGCGACAGGTTGGAGGGTCGTGGAATACCCAGGCTAGAGGGTCAAAGGACATTCAGCCCAGAGGTCATACCATCTAGGTGTCCACCCAAATTACAAATTGCTGGGATGCCGCCCAGGTTAGAGGGCAAAGGAGCGCCCAGGTCTGAGGGCAACAAGGCATCTATATCAAAGGCACGGTTATTATCGAGGAAGAGCGAGAAGGCAGGATTTGATACAAATAAAACGCGATGTCAACAGGGACGGCCAGGAAAAAAAAGGAGACTTAGAGAAAGGTACAATGATGATGAGAATTTTCCTAATTCTGATTCGGATGTTACCTCTAAGAGAGGTAGGCGCAGAATAGCAAAACGTGCGCCTTGGCGAAGGCATTACGACACCAGTTCTAGTTCTCGTGAATCACCACAACATTCCTCTAATGATGTAAATGATAAGAAAGTTAATTCTGATACTAATAATATTTTAAATAAGTTTTTGCATATGTTAAATAGTGTTAAGAGTTCAGAAAAGTCTAAATTGTCATTTAATACCAATGTTATTCCTGACTTTGATCCCCTGACAAGGGAACAAACTGTTTTAACATGGATTACGAAAGTGGAGGAATGTGCTGAAATATATGGGTGGGATGATAGGGAAACCGTTCACTATGCTCTTCCAAAATTAGCTGGGGTGGCAAAAACCTGGTATCAAGGGTTACCTTCGTTATTGTATACATGGTCTGAATGGAAGAAGAAACTAATAGAATCATTTCCTTGTCGTGAGGATTACGCTGAACTCTTGACTGACATGTTAAGTAAAAGAGTAAAATATGGGGAATCATTGGAACACTATTACTATGCTAAAATTAACTTACTTAATAGGTGTAGGATAATAGGTAAACAAGCGGTGGATTGTCTCTTGCACGGAGTAGACGATAGAGCTATTAAAGTAGGAGCTCATGCAGCTCAATTTAATGAGCCAGAGCAATTGCTCAAATATTTTAGGACTGTTCGGGCCGGGTCTAGTAATAACGTACAGAATAAGGGTGAACGTAGAGTACTGGTAAATAATTATAAATCAAGTAATTCTCAATCAGGAACAATTAATAAGACTATACGTTGTTTTAACTGCAATGGAATAGGACATCCTAGCTTTAAATGTGATAGAACCCTCGTTAAATGTTCGAAATGCGACCGGATGGGACATAAAGCTTCTAATTGTTTTAGAAATAGATATTCAGTGGACAAGGTGACGACAAATGAAAGTCAAGCAAAGGATAGACCTGAAAAAAAAGTTTCTGAACTATGTGTCGTAGATAATCACAATGACAAATATGTTTTAGATATTGAAATAAACGAAAATCCAATAAAATGTCACGTAGATTTAGGAAGTCAATGCTCGCTTATAAATCTCAGTAGTGTCAAAAATCTGAACCTTGGAGTAAAAAATTCTGTAAACTTACCATTACTTCGCGGTATTGGTGGGCAATTAATTAAACCATTGGGTGTTGTTGAAGTAGCAGTGAAAGTTCAAAGTGTATTAGAAACCATAGACATGTACGTTGTAGAAGATTACGTTTTGACTTATCCGACTTTATTAGGACATTCGTTTACTGAACGACCTAATATCTTTATAACTAAAACTCCTAATGAAATAATTTTTAAAAGACTTGGGGGTAA
The DNA here is from genome assembly GCA_947086505.1 of Morpho deidamia. Taxonomy (NCBI): domain Eukaryota; kingdom Metazoa; phylum Arthropoda; class Insecta; order Lepidoptera; family Nymphalidae; genus Morpho; species Morpho deidamia. The sequence goes on from CAMTZC010000027.1 coordinate 9,956,728, forward strand.
GATACATTTATTAGCTGACAAAGAATATCGTATATGCCCCAATACTCTGTGTACTGTAAAAGTTAATTCTAATCCTATTTTTGAAGGATCATTGAACATAAACGGATCTCTTAGAGGACCTTCAGGTAAAGAGTACTACCTTTTTCCAGGACAATTTATGTTCAAGCAAGGTGAAGGTACTATACTTATCTATAATATCTCTGCTTGTGACGTCACTATTAAAAAGGGTATGCTAGTAACCCGGGCCATCGGAAATGACCCAATTCTGCCGCAATATTTTAATTGTTGTAGTATTAATATTGAAGGGGAAACAATACAAGATCTTAATTGCAATAATAACATAGAAAAACATGAACGTGACCAGTTACAGAAATTATTATTGAGATATCAGACTTGTTTTTCCACAGGGATGAAGGATCTTGGTTTTACAAACACAACTGAAATGATTATTGATTTAGAAAATACAGAACCGGTAGTATATCGACCATATCGTATGTCTTTTTCCGAAAGAAACATAGTGAGGGATATGGTTCAAGACATGATAGACAGTGGAATAGCGCGCGAATCCTCTTCTCCTTACGCAAGCCCGATAGTATTGGTTCAAAAGAAAACAGGAGAAAAACGTTTATGCGTGGATTATCGAGCCTTAAATCGCAAAACAAAAAAAGATCACTATCCCCTTCCACGCATAGAGGACCAACTCGACCGACTTGCTGGTAACTCTCTGTTTACTAGTCTTGATTTGGCCTCCGGCTATTACCAGATACCAATAGCCGAAGAATCACGTCATAAGACTGCTTTTGTTACACCTGATGGGCAGTTTGAATACAATAGGATGCCTTTCGGTCTAGTAAACGCTCCATCAGTGTTCCAAAGAACTATTAATAAAATCCTATATGACGCAAAAATAAAATATGCGCTTGTTTATATGGATGACATATTAATACCTTCAAAAGACTTTGTCGAAGGGTTATCTAGATTAGAAGAAGTGTTACGACTTCTTAAAGGTGGTGGACTTACTTTGAGATTGAGTAAGTGTCACTTTTTCCTGGAAACAATAGACTTTTTGGGGTTCGAAGTTAGCTCCAAAGGTATCCGTCCAGGCAGTCGGAAAACTGAAGCCGTAAATAATTTTCCTAATCCCCGTAATCTGCATGAATTACGACAATTTCTAGGTCTGTCAGGTTTTTTTAGACGTTTTATAAAGAATTATGCCCTTTTAGTATCTCCGTTGACAGACCTCTTAAGAAAAAATGCTATTTGGGTTTGGACGGATAGACAAAATGAAGCTTTTAACACAGTTAAAAATTTACTAAGCGACCGTCCGTATGACCCAATGGCGGAAACGCAGCTTCATACGGACGCAAGTAAAGTTGGGGTAGCAGGCATTTTGCTTCAATGCGACAAGAATGGCGCTTTTCATCCAATTTCATACTTTAGTCGAAAAACTACAGCAGAGGAGAGCAAGTTACATTCATATGAACTAGAAACCCTCGCTGTTGTTGCATCGTTGAAACGTTTTAGGGTATATCTTATAGGAATCCCGTTTAAAATCCTTACAGATTGCAATGCTCTTAGGACAACTTTAATTAAACGGGATCTGATCCCTCGAATTGCGAGGTGGTGGGTGCAGTTCCAAGAGTACGACTGTACAATCGAATATCGCTCGGGTACAAAAATGGTCCACGTCGATGCACTAAGCCGAAACCCATTGGAAGACTTTGAAACTGATACCCACGTGTTGGACATCCTTTCTGTTCAATGCGAGCAGGATTGGATTACTACAGTGCAATCAGCAGACGAGGAAGTTAGACGTATAAAAGAGATTCTTACTGACGCTACCACAGAAACTGCAGCTGACATACATAAAAACTATAAATTCAAAAATGGTCGGGTTTATCGCATTGTGGACGATGCACTAAAATGGTTGGTGCCTCGAGGGGTACGATGGCAAATAGTTAAAAAGAATCATGATGATATTGGTCATTATGGATTTGATAAGACTCTGCAACGTATACGAGACCACTATTGGTTCCCAAAAATGCGCCGTTTTGTAAAAAAATATGTTCAATCATGTTTAGAGTGTGCTCATCACAAAGCCCCTAGTGGTAAACACGAAGGAGAATTACATCCTATAGAAAAGTTTAGCATACCGTTTCATACTATACACGCTGATCACATGGGACCGTTTATAAAGAGTAAAAAAGGCAATTGTTATTTACTGGTAATGGTCGATAGTTTTACAAAATTTGTAAACATAGCAGCTGTGAAGAGTACGAAGTCGCTTACAACGATAAAAGCATTAAAAGACTACATTCAATATTTTGGTGTACCCTCACGGCTAATTACGGACAAAGGGAGCAGTTTTACTAGCAAGACTTTTAAGGATTTCGTTTCAACTTTCGGTATCAAGCATATTGTTAATGCCGTTGCAACTCCTAGAGCCAATGGACAAGTTGAACGTTTCAATCGTACTATATTGAATGCATTGGCTACTTCGTCTCATGGCAAAGACGACAAATCCTGGGATGACAATTTACTTGATATCCAAATCGGTCTTAATACCACCAAACATAAAACTACAGGGAAAACTCCATCTGAATTACTGTTTGGATTTAATATTATAAGTAGGTCGGAAGGTATGTTAAGTGCAATAATAACAGATACTAGTAATCTACGAAACTCCCAAGAATTAGGAAAATTACGGCAAAAAGCATATGACAACATCAAAGTGCAACAGACAAAGGATTCGGTTAGATTTAACAAAAACAGGAAAATTGGAACAAAATATAAAATAGGGGATTTAATCAGAGTGAAGAGGCAGGTACCACATGATGGCAAATCGCAAAAACTCGTTGTTAAATATCAGGGCCCTTACCGCATAGTAAAAGTGCTTCCTAATGATCGGTTTGTAATTGAAGACACCCCCTTAACTAAAAAGAAAGGTCGTAAATATGAAAGTATAGTAGCACTTGACAAAATACAGCCTTGGTTAAATTTTTGTAGACAATCTGAAAGTAGCAGTGAGGATAATGTAACGGAGAACGATAAACAAATACAGTAGCTTCATTTTTTTTTTATAGCCTTACATTGACTTCTTTATTTACAATATGATCAAAATGTTATAATTATTTACTTACCTTTACAAAATTAGCATTTAATTATATCGATTCAAAATATTCAATAATAATATATTGTCAAATTTAACTTAAAATAATTGGAAATTGTGCTTATGTTATTTCTTATATTTTAATTATCTAATTATTAATACGATTTATTATAAATGAGTAATTTTGATTTAAATATTGATTTTAATTTATGCGGAGATTTTAGTTTATTGCTTATTTGATGTTATGGAATTATTTGATTTAATGTTATGTTATTAATATGCCTGGGAATATTCTGATTTCGTTGTGTTTTTGTTTTGTGTATATACTTTAATTAACGCAAGAGGACTTGCGTTGAACAGGATGGCCGAGTTGTTGGATAAATTAGTACCGAATTGAGTTTTGTTAGTCTGTGCCGGATGTCACTTGGGTTGATGGCTATTCAACTCACGTGACATCCGTCAGAGAACTTTAAGACGAAACACACATCATTTTTGACGGGGAACAGGCACCATCTTTTAGAACGGGCGGATTATGTTTTCATGTAAACGGGCAGTTGTTGAAGAATATATTGTGTATCAGGTACTCGAAGTTTCATTTCTGGCAAAGCCTGAATTGTTATCCTTACACTATTGTTAGCAACTGCAAACCATGATGGAAACGCTAGCTGCTAAACAACCGAGGCTGGTCAATCGCTCTAGGCCACTGCTGTTTCAGGACAACGCTAGACCACACACTGCACAACAGACGGCTACCAAATCAGAGGACCTTCAAATAGAATGTCTTAGACATCCACCGTACTCTCCGGACCTTGCTCCAACAGATTACCATTTTTTTCGCAATTTGGATAACTACTTGCAAGGAAAAAAATTCAACTCCGATGGGGCAGTCCAAACCGCCTTCAAAGATTTTATTGATTCCCGCCCGAATGGTTTTTTTTAGTAAGGGGATCAATGAACTACCTATGAGATGGCAAAAGTGCATACATAGCAATGGTACATACTTTGATTAATTAAATATATTTCATTAAAAAAAAACGACTTTATGTTCCTCCCATAGAAAACGCCAATTTCATATGTAAGGACCTAATATATATATATTTTTTAAGATTAATATAAAAGATTTTCAATTTTAGCCTTTTAGAATATAAATACTGGTTTTACGTATTTTAACATTTAAAAAAACCAATGTTACAATAATTTTGTTAATCTTTGATATCATCGTGACTACTTCGGCTATCATATTTCTTAAGGTTAGTATTTGTAATTTGTTTTAGGTAATAAAAGTAACATTTATCTTTAACAACTTTAATAGACATCACAACAACCACTTGGATTAAGTATTTACAGAATGTTTTATTTTATGCACAAACCATATAATTCTTATTAATGAAAATGCTTAATTAGAGTGTATAAAGATTACGTAAGTTAACAAATTAGCGGTTCAGTCAGAGGGAGCAGATTTTAAATTCACGCATTATGTCTATTATTTGGATTTTAATAATAATACAAGGTAAGAATTAAAAAAAACACGTATGCTTTGAGTATATAATATTACTTTTATACATTACACTACACGCATTACACACCAACAATGACACAAGTGATGGATTTAACAAAGAAAAAATGCAAATTTCTCCATGGAATATATTGGATGATGTATTGCGTACAATGTACTTTTCCGTATATTCCTTTTGTACCTTCAATATTTTTTAATCATTTACTGACTTAGCTATTATATTGGCTACGCTTTCTCTTATATCTTGTGATACAAGTGAAAGCAATTCGGCTATAATTAGCATTTAGCTACTATAAGAAATTACGTATGCATCATATAATTTTAAAAAAGAATGCATAATACATTTAAAATAATGTTTTTCACATTTTTCTTATCTTAGTCACGACAATGCAGATACGATGAATTAGAAAATGTAAAGTAAAGTAAAAGTTGGGTAAATATTTTGATATATGTATTCTAATTTGAAAAAGTGTTATAGGAAATAATGTTAAATATTTCATACACGTTTTTAAATTCTTGTCTTTAATAGTCTCCATATACAACATTTAAAATAATGGTGAAAAAATGGCCATATCATTGATACTTTCACTCTTTCTTCTCCCAATAATCACCTACTTTAGCTAAGGCGCACATTCGACGGCATCATATTTACTTTTTAAAAACTTTTTTTTAATAATTTATAGAATTGGGCGTTACTTTGCGGAGATCCATAATACAAACTAAATAATAATATTATTTGCTATAATCCGTGCTAAAGTAAAAAGAAAATATATATAATGCTAAATGTATAGTGAACTATACGATTTCATACCTGATACATGGAGGATTCGTAAAAACACATGCGCAAACCTCCACGACCGCATTGACAAAATTGGAAAGGTGCTTTGCGATTTTGTCAATAATAAAATTGTTTTGGTATAATCCGCGATAAAGTAAATAGAAAAAATATATAATGCTAAATGTAGAGTCGACTATACGTTTTCATACCTGATACATGCAGGATTCGTAAAAACACGTGCAAAAATTTCCATCACCGGTACGACAAAATCGCGAAGCTGTTTTGCGATTTTGTCGTGGAGTCTATCTCGTGTGATGCTTCGGTTGCGGAGCGAAAAGATTGCTGAGTTTGTAATAGTGAACGTGTTTAGTGCTTGTATATTGTGGTGGCGGAGGTGGCGATGGAGGAGGTTTCCTCACGTGTTTTTACGAATCCTGCATGTATCAGGTGTGAAAACGTATAATCCACTAAATTTTGCATTATATATATTTTGTATTTACTTTATCGCGGATTATTGCAAAATAATTTTATTATTGCTTTTTTTAACTTGTGATGTATTTATGTGAAGGTGGAATCTTGTAAGTTAAATTTGACTCACTCCCCGGTGTCCGATTGAGCTGAAATTTTACATACTGGCCCAGTCCCGATGATAATGCATGTTTATGATAAGTGCGAGTGACGCTACTGCCAGGATTGGCTCCAGACAAAGGAACTCCTTAATGATTACCGTTGGGATATGGAATTTGATAAAAGCTTTTTAAAAAGATTTTTAACTTAACTTGTTCTCACGATAGTCAATATATTTTATATAAGGGCATATATATATATAAATACTTAACAAAAATGTTAAGTTATTTCATAAATATACGTATTATTAATTAGTTCTTTATATATTATATTTACATTTAGCGAACTTGTGCGAAACTGTTCTATTTGTTGTTATTTTACTCGTTCCACATATTACATAGTATTTAAAAAATATTCTTTTGTTCAATTTAAATTGTAATAGAATGTAGCTGAAAGTTTTTTTGTTAAAGACATTATGACAAAATTTCGTGTCCTTTATTCATAACTGTTAAATGATAACTGTATTTATTAACCGCATATGTAGACACATGTATGCATCGACCTTCTAATGAGTAATAAATATTTTACAAACTAAGTTAAACAAAATACATGTATCACTTTTTTTAGATTGAGATTTATCCAAAGTTTTATATAGATTTATTTAGAAGTCTATGCGTACACTATTACCCTTCAGTGAATATACCTCATATCATTTGATATCGCTGGCAATAAGAATTAGGATACTTAATAAAATGAAACAGTCGGTACGGTTAACTTAGCGATACTAATCGATCAATAGAATGTTGATAAAGCTCTATTTTGTAAATAAATTAAACTATCAAATATATTTTTTTAGAAAAGACGGCTAGAAATATATTATATATCGAAAATAATTGTGTTACACTAAGGAATAAGTCCTTTTTTTAATACACCGACAATCTTTATTTACATCTAATTATCATTGCATAGTTATAATAGTCTTTATAGAATTTTTATCATAGTAGAAATATTCGGTTTATATTTTTTTTTACAAAATTCGCTTTTATCAGTCTTTATTCTTAAGGGGTTGTAAAGTACTAGAGAGAAGGTGACAATCGATAAAATTTCTAATGATCCTCTGTATCAATATCAAACCGTAGTGGCATGAATTTATTTTTATATCCGGACGAACCTCATAATTCATACACTCCCTATAAATGTAATACACAAATGACTACCGAAAATATTTTACAGTAAACGACGCCAATATTAGTAACAATAAACAATACCAATTCGTTACAAAATATCCATCAATACAATTTATAAAGTATAATTATAAATTTGTAAATTGTTTACAAAGAATCTTTTGACACATCAATATTTTAGTCTCAATATTTTTGAGACATTTTATTCACTCGTGGGGCGTTACAGGGCTATCGACCTTATCGTTTTCCGACTGTTCGATGACTATACAGGTAGCTTGTAATTTTAGAGGCGAACAGCGCGGCGATCCCAAAAATTGTGGTGACGTTGGCGGTGTAGTATGCAAAGGTGGTGGAGCGCTTCGAGCGCGTCCTTCTTGCTCCACAGCTAAATGAACCGTTTCACTCGGTGTTTTGCTCGGCTCTTGTATGTTATCGCTGAAAATAAATTCTTTTAATTTGTCAAAAGCCAAAACTGTCTATTTTGTCATAACTTCTACGGATACAGATATTTATTTACCTTTTCGTCGATTCCTCTATATTGGTTATATTGCTGATGTTTTCCCCTGATGCTGCAAATAATAATTTAATAATTAATTACAGGAAAACTTGTTAGTTAACTTTTTAACATAATGTATATAAAATTATTAGAATAAGCGTTATTTTGGGGAATTCCATAATACAAAAAAAAACTTATAATAGAGAAAGTCTATATAGTGCTAAAGTAGAGAGTATACTCGTTTCTTTACCTTATGCATGCAAGTTTTGTAAAACATATACACTACATACGGCCACGACTACTATCACACTGCACAAGCACACATTTACTACCACAATCTCAACAATCTTTTCGTGCCGTGACCCAAGCATCATCAGGAAATAGACTCAACAACGACAATACATAATCATGCATGATAAAATCGTAAAGTTTGCGTTTGCGTCGCGCGTGCGTTTCACGAATTATCATGGAAAATAATTCATTTTGTTTTGCATTAATATACATACATTAAAAGACAATAATGAAAATAGCGCTACAAGGAGAGAGAAGACATTTGAAGGCAGAACAGTGGGATTTTAACTGGCTGCTACTTCTTCATGGCTGCAGACAACACAAATCTTTCGATTATTTCCATTGAGTATTTGTACTCAATGACTCAAAAAATGGTTATCATGCCTTCAGAAAATAAGAGATGAAGGGCTTACGGTGTATAGAGTCTTCAACAAGTCTCTGTTGTCTTGCAAGTGGTCGGCGCCTAGTATTATCTCGCACTCGAAGCGTAATGCCTGCGCAAGCGCCACTCGCGTGAAGATCGAGTGCTAAAGACGACTGCGATCCACATTCTGACTCCGCAGCACTTGCACTGTTCCACATTGAAATTATAGACCTTGTTATTATTAGAATTAGGCTAAAGCTTATTTGTATTAATATCATAATGTCTAAATTTAGTCTATTTGAAGTTATGGAACTGAATTATTGATTGCCGACAAATGTGTATTTTTATTTCCAGAATAATAGCCACCTTTAATACTTCGCTTTTGCTCTCTTGTCTAATACTATTTAATGTCTAAAAATATATATTTAAATAATTTATAGAATTAGGCGTTACTTTGCGGAGATCCATAATACAAAAGTAATAATAAAATTATTTTGCTATAATCCGCGATACAGTAAATAGAAAATATATATAGTGTTTAATGTATAGTGGACTATCAGTATTTTCATACCCGATACGTGCAGGATTCGTAAAAACACATGCACAAACCTCCACCACTTCCACCACAATACACGAGCACTACACAGGTTCACTATCACAAGCTCAACAATCGTTTCGCCCCGCAACCGAAGCATCATCAGGAGATAGACTCCACGACAAAATCGCAAAGCGAAGCGTTATCCAAACAAGCGTTGTTAGATAGTACTTGGTTCATCCCTACCCTTTATTTTACCTCGGAACACGTGAAACAAGCTTGAACTAGAGACATTTATCTGCTCGTTAATGAGGGTGCCATTGTTATGCTTAATGATTTCTAATTGTTCCAAAATATTTAATTTCAAGCTTTTTTCGCAGGTGTGCAGTATTTGCAGTAATATATATTTATGTGAAGTTCAAAATAAATGTACCGATACACGAACAGCGGACAATAATTTATGTAATGACGATTACCTGACAGCTGAATGGGGAGGTTCATCTACGGATAGTGCATAGCGTCGAAGCGGACGGCGAAGGGCTGATACGGGTAGAGGAGCTCGCATGCTCCCGCTCCGCAAGTCCGGAGCTGAGCCAAACCGCGTTCGGTCCTTTGGTTTCTCTCCTATAGTTCTAGAGACAAGCGGCTCAAGGAATATGATAAGACAAAAGTAATAATAAAATTATTTTGCTATAATCCGCGATACAGTAAATAGAAAATATATATAGTGTTTAATGTATAGTGGACTATCAGTATTTTCATACCTGATACGTGCAGGATTCGTAAAAACACATGCACAAACCTCCACCACTTCCACCACAATACACAAGCACTACACAGGTTCACTATCACAAACTCAACAATCGTTTCGCCCCGCAACCGAAGCATCATCAGGAGATAGACTCCACGACAAAATCGCAAAGCATATGATAAGGCTTAAGATGTAAATGTTTACTTGTAACAGGGTGACCATTTCTCGCAAATAAGATCGAAGTGATTTCTGTATGGAATGAATTTATTTGGTAACAAGTTAAGATTATAACAATGCTCTTTTTAATTAAGTAATAGACTGTTATACAATATAAAAATATAAAAATAGATTACTTTTATGACTTTGTCGAAATAAAATGAAATTATAGATTAAATTAAAAAAAAGATGTATTGTTATAAATTTACGTATAAAAGACATCAACGCGTTTTTAGTATTTGTAGAAATTAATTTGGTTTTAAGAAGCATGTAATTACTTTACGGATTTGAATATAATTTTGTAATAATGTAGCTTAAATATTAATAACTATTAACGGTTTTAATTATGGTAACCATTAAGGAAATTAATCATACCCCTAACAAGTTAACACTGCTTCAATTGCTTATTATAACGTAAACTACAACCATTCCTTCGACCCTCCAAGAACGTGGCACGTGTGGTAATATTCTTGGTAAATTGTATATTTTATAGATAAAATTACTTCATACAAAGATTTTTTATGTTTAAATTATGTCTGGTATTTTAAGTATGTATGTTAAGTAGATGTACTATATGTTGTAAACCGCGTTAATTAAAAGTGTACATGAAGCATCAAGAATTTCTTTTCTTTTCTATATCTCCGGGTTTTTATAATTCTTCTAGATTTTCTGGTTTGCTAAAAGCGATTCTTGTTTTAGAATAATCCGGCCATTTATTTATGTTTCAGGTTTATGTTAGTTTGTTTATTTATTTATTATGTTAGTTTGTAATTTGTAATTTTGTTTATTTTGTTTTGTGTGCAATAGATTTACAAAAACAAATCCGCTTTTTATTTATAAATATAACAGCTGTTTATAACTATATTATTTACAGAAATAAACCTGAGGTAAGCTGGTGGTGGCCTAATCCGATGAGGAGGAGCGAGCGGCAGTGCGTGGGGTAGTGGTAGAACGTGGGGCAGTCGGTACACGCCAAGCTGATCGAGCCGAGCTGGGGCGGCACATGGCCCACGCCGCGGTAAAGGGCGTGGTAATGTTTGAGGCCTCGCCGGAGTTACTTTTGCTGCACTGTCACGAGCTTCGAATGTCATCACGCAAGCTGCTACCACGATGAAACCTGTATTCATTTTATCTTACTTTTTATAAATACTGTTTACTAACATGCGAAAAGATTTCGTAATCCGTATGTTATACAGTTCAAATTGGACGGGGGCAGTTTACGAACATGCAAAAAGAGTTCGTATATTATATGTTATAGGTTTCAATTTCGTTTGACGCTAATTCTCTTGAACATTTTGGTTGTTTACAATTGTTGTTTACGATCTCCCCAAGGACTCGCGAACTTTCGGGACTTTCGCGCGCCTCGACGTTCAGTTTCGAGCGAAATACGAAGCGAATATGAAATTGAAATAATGTGTCGTCGGATTTTTTATTGGACAAAGGACTGCATATAGACTGTAAGTACACTTTGTAGTGAAAAGCTAAATAAAGAGTTTTTAACGAGTCACCAGGTATCACCAGGAAAGCAATAAGATTGAAAAAAGGATGTGGTTGGTTGGATAGACAAAGGAGTAACAGCATATAGTTCGGGCAGATTATAAATAATCTATAAATTAAGAAAAAAATATTAATATTCTGATCTTAAAGTAAAATCTTCTATAATTAAACTCCAATTAAACTCTATCGAGAAAATAATATTGTGAAATTGTGTTATAATCACCCACAGCAGAAAATAGTACTTATTTGAAAGCAAAATATCAAGGTTGAAAATATTCCTAACAAGTTGTTCCCTATTGTTGACTAACTTAAATGTTAAATTCTTACTTTGTATTTTCTTCATATTTCTGGAGGAAAATAAGGTTTTTTTATTATACTATATGTGAGTCTAGTTCATAAGCTTCAATTATACTAGAAGGAATATTTTATCAATATTGCGGATTAGCCGTGAAAGCGTAGCAGATAGATAGATAGACAGATTTTCGCATATATACATTGTTTCTGTGAAGTACCTTATAGTATGGATATTTAAGGACAAAGAGGCTTTAGCTTTAATTTATATTGCTTACCTCCGAAACCCATTACGATAGGACCAGCATAGGATAAATTGTTGAGATGAAACCCACGCGCCTCGTCTTTGACTGATATCGTAGAGTTTCCTCTCACCTCTTCTGCAACTGAAAGCGTGTCTGCGTAATAACCTGAAATATAATTATTTTTGTAAAAGATAAATTTGTCCTATAAAAATGTATTTCATTTAAAGTACTAATATTGTATATTTTTAAGATCTCTCTGCCATTCAACATATTATTTATTTACTTTAATAGAGTGGCTCGTAGCGTCAGTATAACCAAAGATGTAAGATTGGGATATTCTTGAATTGCAATTTTTGATAAGCAAACAACGCCATTGGCAACAAAACACTATTCTCTGAAAAGAATATACTTTTAGAGATAATCATAAAATGTAATTTGTGGTAAGCCTAAGTACATCTGAATAGTGTGGGCATCAACAACATTGGCGATACTACATTATTATCCGAAAAGAATATGATTTTTAATGAATTTTTTTTTTATTGAAATAAAAACTACATATGTATTTAAATAAATATTTTTTGAAATATTTATTTAAATACATATGTATGACTGAAAAAATTTATAATTATTCGTTTTTTCCTTGCAAACCGTAAAATATAATTGATAGATAAGCAAAGAGTTAACTTTGAATGAAAGATTTTCATAGCGTGTCGAGGTGCAATTTTGTCCGATCCTTAAACTAATAACTCAGTCAACCTACTTTTACATAGTTTAAGTAATATAAAAATGATAATGCTGTATGATACGTACTACTTGTGGAACATACTACAACACTAATTGCCCAGTTCACACGCATGTCAGAATAAATATTAAAAATGTTAAAAGAGAAATCCATATATGCAAACACCGATGCAATCTGCATTTAGGATTTTATTTTAATTTTTTGTGGTATTGAAATAGTAAGTTTTATACAAATAATGCAAGAGAGAATATTCATATTTCCATATTGACAATCATAATTCAATTGAACGTTACGTAGTTTAACGATTAATTTAAAATTTAACGTTACATTTTAAATTCTTATTGGTAAGATTTGTCGTTCATATTACATTACCATTGATAATTTCGTGGTATTATATATATTACAACAACATTGCGTGGCACTATTACAACAACTTGTAAAACTACCATATATTAATAGGACCTTATATTTAATAGTTATTTGTGACAAATACCAATTTTTAAGTGTAGTACATCTATAAAAGTTGTTGTGGTTTTTTTTTCTTTAAACATAACGTTCTCATTATGATATTAATTCATTGATTTTGTTTAGACATAAAAAGTTTCGAATCATAATACTGATTCTAATTTACTTTAAAAATATCATTTTTTTCGCATGAATAAGAAGCATATTTAATCCACATATAATAAGCATATTAAAAAAAACCGGTTTACTGTATGTTTAGAAAACATAACACACTTCTATCACTATTATATGCTTTTTATAAGATTTAAATTTGTTATGTGTATACATGCATGTTTACAGAGTATAGAAGTTTGAAATAACCACGCGGATGCGGATGGGCAGGTTACACATATATATTTCTGTATATATTAAGGTTACATAATGATGTCTCTCGCCGTTAAATGAAATTAATATTTACGATTCGTTCATATATATTAATTGAGCACATAAGTTTTTAACAAAAAACTCAAATGCGTTACAATCCTCCAAAAATTGATTAACTACGTTACGAGTTCTACAGATCGGGCATCAAAGTTTTTTACCTGTCAAATTATGTCATAATAACGTAAGTGTTCAGAAACATTTTCCTATCAAGTACAACGGATGTTCAGTCGGATATGTCGCACAGTCTTCACGCGCAGGAAATATCTTTACCTCCGTGTATTGTTAGTTCGTAAACAAAAACAGTCGTAATCGTGAAGAAAAAATATAGCAAAAAAATTGCATGTTGTAATGTTAACGCACGAATCTTAATCTTTGAAATATTAAAGTAATTCAGAAACTATAACAGAACTTCTTTGCTATATAATCCGCGTGTGTTAAGTGAATATATGCAATGCTAAGTGTATGAAGCATGCAAAATTCAGGTACCTTACACATGCAGGACAAGTCACCACACGTATCCCAAGACTCCTCCACCACAAACAATGCACACTAGCAATATACACAAGCACCACCAAAATCTCTACGATGGCTTCGCCCCGAAACCGAAGCCGCAAAGTTGAAGCCCGTTCATCGGGGGGAAACTCTGCGGCGGAAGACGTAGATATGTGGAGAGCAGCTCAGGTAGAGTTCCTCCGCCAATGTAGGTGAAGGCTGAAATTACCCAGTGCGGAATTCTGGATGATTTCAGCCATCCAGCCCATTCTCCAGGGCTGGGTCGCCACGAGGGTGGACCTCGTAGCAGAGGTGCGAGAACGTTATTTCGCGGAAGGAGGTGGCGGAGCGGATCCAGGAAGTCAAGTCCTTGAATCCGATCCATCGCAGGCAACCGGGGCGCAGGCGACTCACCGAAGTCTGTCGCATGCCGCCTTAACAGGGACCTCCGAGCGTTTCGAACGGGGTTCATTGTACGCTCGCTGAAGTTAGGTCCCTGAGGCGGTAGATGCATCTGGTGCTCCCGATGCATCAATTAGCTGAGAGAGGGTCCACTGTTTAGAGAGGCCCCGGTAGCCTAAGGTGGCGCTCTCCTGGGCACAGAGCGGCGGCTGGCGGGGATGTGGATGTGGCGGGGATGAAAAAAAATTATCTTAAAAAGTGAATATACCCTGAAAATATTTTGTATAACTTCAAAAATGATCAATGATTACATTAGGATCCGATGGACAGAATATTTATTATATGATACAAGTAAAAATGAACCGAAATTTATAATATTCTTTGTTATATTGCTATCTACTTAAGAAAATCAGCTAAAAAATCAAACATTCCATCATGACTACATATAATGTAATATAATGTAACTTGCTACCAATAAATTATAATATAAAGAAAATACTTGTAAATAATATATCTACCTATAACTGCCATGGCTGCACCCAAAAGCATAAGCAGTAAGCCTGCAGAGAGCGCGCGACATGCATGCCACAAGCACTTCGAGCTCATTTTACCTCGTACCACCTGAAATAATAAAATAGAATCGATTTGAATCTCGATATTTTCTTTATGAACCGATAGGAATTCCATGAACAGCGCACACGCGCTTTAGCTCACAGCTGTTAGTAGATCATAGGTTAAAATCAATTAGATGTTACAAGTAGTAAGAAAAGAGTGTTGTTATATGTGGTATATTATAAATAATTGAATATTAATCCTTAGCCTTCTATTAACATAAGAAATTAGATTTGTGCAGTTATGGTTAATAACAATTTTCAATATAAAATTATTTTATTTTGCTTTCATTTGAATTTGGAGATAATACGTAGGCTACGACGCGACGTGGCCATAAAGAATTCAGAATGTATCCACTTGCTGAGTCAAAGCGGCCTATTGTCCGCGAGTTTGTTAACATAAAACGTTTTGTACGAGACTGCACTCTCGTTTAGTGCTTGCATCCTGCGTAATGCAAACTGCCTTAGGTATCTTCACTTCAGTTACAAAATACTTTTTCATTCGGAATTTGAAAGGAGAAAAACTTTCAATAGGACTCTGTCAACATTTCATTATTTAGTAGGCTATTAGCTTATGTCTACGTCCGTGAGATAAAACAACATGTACTTGTCAACTAATACTTGAAACACGTATTACTTTACTATTTACTACAGATTTAATAGAATTGAGTAAAACGTTAGTTACTTATGTTATCTTGAGATATAAAACAAATAACCGTTTTAGTTTGTCAATCAGAAGTTTATTCGTGAATAAAAACAGACGACCAAATATATGCATGTGAACAGTTTTTTATTTGTCATATATGAAAAGGATTATAGTTTAATTTGGGATTGAGTTGCGTGCGCAACAAGTTTTGAACCAACTGTTGAATCTTCATGTCCAATAGCATACATCACATTCACATTCATTATCTGTTTAAACAAAACAACCTTTTGTATTAGACGATACAAAACTTCGAGGAAAAGTACATACATGCATAGAAGAATATGATAAGGCTTGGGCATCTTATCGCTTAGATATGGAATATTAAGTGGGTAAAGTAGTGTTGTACCTGGACGTTCCAGGTGGCCCCCGAGGCAGGGTGGGCACGCCGCAAGGGCCCCGTAACACTCCGCGCACGCCTCATGCCGACTGCCGCGCTCGCTTGCAATACATTCATGGTTCTAGTGCGCACGCATCCAGCCTCCTTGCTCCAGTCAGCCCAATTCAACAAACAAAATCGAACGAACGTACAATAGTTGAACCTTCGCCAGGGTAAGTAACAGATAAACAAGCCTTGTTAATGGAAGCTAGACCCGCGACGGGTTTACGGCAATCTTTATTTTGTAATTTTACATTAACCTAATATTATTTCTCTTTATTAGTAATACAAAAGTGATGTTAACATTATTTAACTATACTCTGCCATTATGGATTTAAGCATAAACATATTATCATTACTTTTGTTCAGTAAAAAGAAAAGCGAGGGAAACGTAAAATAATAATTCTATAAATTATTGAAGATAGACAGTAAGTAACGGCCTGTTATTATCCCACTCCCGGTGGTTCAAACCCCGGGCAGGCACCAATGAGTTTTTCTATTTGCAATTTATCACACGCATTTCGGTGAAGGAAAACATCGTGAGGAAACCTGCATATCTCTAGAGAATTCTAGGGATATGTGTAACCTACCAATCCGCATTGGAGCAGCGTGGTAGGTCTTATACCACATATCATCAAATTCTGCAGAGACATGCAGATGTCATTACATACAAGACGTATAATTTTAACGGAAAACTCTTTGATGTCTGTCCGAGGCACTTGTAGGACCCCCTCGAAAGAGTCGCAAGGTCTCTCCGTTGGCCTATCACATCTTATGTAAAGTACATTGCTTATGCGACTATACGCAATGTAATTTAAAAAACATATATAAATCGTATTTTTTAATCGTCGTGTGGTATCCGGCTGAGTAGAATAGACCACCCTCTTTCTTAAGGAGGGGTCGTAAAAGGCGACTAAGGTAAGTTGACATCAGGCAGGTGGTTGGTCGTAAAACACATAGGCAAATCATGTGACAACATGTTGTAACATGTTGTGCAGACACCACTTATAGTGGGATAAGGGCAGGATGACGATGATATAAATGTTTTTTAAATTAACCTTATAACCTTATTGACCTTATAATTACTTAGTTTTAAGTTATTATATAATTTCAAGCTATTGTGTGGAATCCGTAAAATTGATAGTTATAATAGTATTAAATCATAAGTGAAAGCTTAACAGATAGACAGCTATCTGTTAAGCTTTCACTGCTAATTCGCAGGACCAGTGTTAAGAGTATTTGGCACAACTAAAGTTTATAAGCCAGGGTAACACAGAGGATTATAATTCTTGTTTTAGAAACGAATAAGTAAGATATACGGCATATTGATGTTAATTAAACGCTTGAGTTAGCGTGGACACAAAAGTAATAGTAAAATTATTTTGCCATAATAATTTTATTCTTACTTTTGTATTATGGATCTCCGCAAAGTAACGCCTTAAAGTATTTAGTGCGGACAACTATACAAAAACATAAAGTGTTGTAAAACTTAAAGAAAACACTTCGGAGGACATAAGTTTGTTGTAACTGAGTATAAGAGCGACAGATACATATATGTAAACGTTAATTGTAAGAAATTGTTGAGGAAAACATTATCTCCATTCTTCCGTAACCGACTGCTTGGGTCCGTCCATAAATATTAATTTCTAGTTATTAGTTTCAGAGTCCACTCTAATAGCGGCCTTTTTCTATCCCGAAGGCTACGCAAATAACTTATTTTACTTTATGACCTTAGACATATTTGAGGATATTTCCAAAGATATGAAGCTGTGTGATAAATGGTTCATATTAGGCACATATGTAAGTATTTTAGGGACCTACCCGGGTTAGGAGGGAACCCACTAACGCCTGGTAAGCGACAAGCCTTTGCCAAACGGATATTGTTTGGTATACACACTCAGAATCGTCTTGGTGTCACACTAACATGTTATTTTATTCTAAGTTATTACGTGCTCTTTGCGTATAAACAAGATGCGCAAAGAGCTTTCAAACCTTCTAAGTCAGGTGTTAGTTAATGATGCTTTAAGAGTTTGCTTGTAGAATATTAAAACTGTAAAGGTTGTTTTCGACGTTTTGTTACGACTGGATTTTACTTTTTGGTTGGTCTGGTTGAGTAGAATAGACCCTCTTTCTTACCAAGGGATCGTAAAATACGACTAAGGTAAGTTGACGTCAGACAGGCGGCCGGTCGTAAAATATGTAACTGAATCATGTGACTACATGTTATTGTGTTGTGCCGACCCCACTTAGAGTGGGATAAGGACAGGAGGATGATGAAGTATAATCGACAAGAAGAGTATATAGACTACAGTACGAAATAAATTACTATTTACTAATAAATTACTAACGTTACAAACATTATTACGTACGTTGCTTGGGTTGAAAGTCATACAATTTTACCTGGTATCAAAACCATAAGCTCTCTTGACAAAAAATTTTCCTTATCACATCATTACTTTCTTCTTATACTCGTAAAATAATATATTGTAGGAACATAAAATGGGCGCTCTTAGTTTCGGGACAAGCAATGTCATTATATAACGCTTCATATAACTGGAAAGATCTCTTAAATAAAGTGATATTTGTGGTCTGCGTTATTGCGTTAATCAAGATAAAACATGCTATGTTTATTGTTCTGGAATAGCCTTGCATAAACATTCATGTACCCATTACAGAGTATTTAATCACTAATATACCATCATGAAAAAGCTGCGACAGCCCAGCGGTGAGACCGTGTGACTCTCTAGCGAAGATCATTTGTTCAAACCCGGGCAGGCACCAATGAGTTTTTCTATTAAAAAAAAATATGTTTAATTGATAATTGCAACTTATCACACGCTTTTCGGTGAAGGAAAACATCATTAGGAAACCTGCATATCTCTAGAGAATTCTTGGGATATTGTTAAACTACCAATCTACATTGGAGCAGCGTAGTAGGTCTTAACTCCAACCATTCTCACCAAACCAGAGAGGAGGGCTTAGCCCAACAGTGGGATAGGAACAGGCCGTTACTTTTATAACATCACGTTAATCTTAACATCCATGCTAACAATATAAATGTAAAAGTCTGTATAGGCGTTTCGGGTCTTTTTGTCAAAACATGCGTTATGGTAAAATTGAGGCTTATATTCGGGGTAGCATATAGAATAATAAAAAAAACTGTTTTACTTTGAAAATCGTTTTTGACGCGATTATAAGAATATGATTATTACAAACGATCTTCTTCAATTTTAAATGTAATATTGAAAATCTCCACTTTTCATTTCATACTAATACTTATATGTACATAATATTAATTTTGTTAATATATAGCTCGCTATCTAGCTTCTCTTTGCTAGACCTCAGTACAGAGATAAAAAAAAGCTTACAGCCCCTTAAAGTGC
This sequence comes from Morpho deidamia, assembly GCA_947086505.1. Classification (NCBI taxonomy): domain Eukaryota; kingdom Metazoa; phylum Arthropoda; class Insecta; order Lepidoptera; family Nymphalidae; genus Morpho; species Morpho deidamia. Next base: position 9,976,168 of record CAMTZC010000027.1, read on the forward strand.
AGTCATTCCAAAAGTTTAAACCACCCCAACGGTTTGCACCGTTCAGACATAAAGGAAAAATATACGAACACTCTTATACATTAATTATATCAGTAGGATGTATATCACTGTTGTCACGGGTTCGAATACCATGCAGGCTCCAAGGATGTACGTGACTATTTTATATACATTTAGAATGACTGTAGGAAGTTATCCTTTAAATTTAAATAAATGGCACCTGAGAGTTTTTGTAGCCCTATAATACGTGGGTATCTTAAACATACATTGTATTATTATATCTTAAACGGATTAAGCAGCGTTAAGCAGCTCCGAGGCGAATTAACTTTTTCCGAAATCCAATTCTCTTCATATTTAAACTTATTTACATCTGAATTAACAAATTATAATCTAAAATCTTAGCCAGGAATCACTAGCTATTAGTGAAACCGCTTGTATAATCCGATCAGTAGTTTGAGTTTATCGCGAAAAGACATAGACTGACAAAGCGGAGGACTTGGTGGAGATTTTTTTAATTTTGACGTCTTTCGAACGATAAACCATATACTGAACAGATTGAAATGCGATATTTCAAAAGATTATTACATTTAGATTAAGTAGTTCATTGCTGTTCTTATATATAATGATGTCCATGCTGTGACACCTAAAGGCAATGCATTTAATGCCTTTTGTGATGTACTTAGTTTAATTTTATGTTTTAAATGTAACTGGCGCTGGGTGTTCCTAAATAAATAAATAAGACAGAGCGTCTGTAACGATAAGTTTGTGTACAACTTGTTAAGTATTTTGTGTGCATTGAGTAAACGATATGACTTGTATGAATTTAATGATACTAAAATTCAGTTTATAAAGTTTTTGATTTTGATTGTGAAAGTCTATATCCATTAAAGCTGTTTGCCTTCTTAATGTAATTTATCTCTATAGCGTCGATAATTTTGCATGTTTACTTGGATTATAGTACCTATGAAACTTATTCATTTGCCTGAGATAATATTTCGCAGTAACTTTCGAACTGAAAGATCTGTCCCTTGTTTATGTACATCCGAACTTTCTAACGAGTGACGTCGACTTTTATTAATAATGATGATGTATCACCCTGAATGTCTTCTGAAATCTATCTATAAATTTATCTATATATAAATGAGTAATCTTGAAGTACATATATAATTTACACTACTATAAATTGATATCTACTGTAAGGAATATATGTGTGTATTCATGTGTTTAATTTACGATTGTAATATTATATAGTTGCAGATCATTTAAACTTCTCTTTGTCTACATATTTATTATTTTATCTTTCTCCTCGTAACGAAAACGTTAATTATAGTTATAATAAACGAAACGTAAATTAACGTAACCTACATTTCACAGGCTACTAATTTTTAGAGATAGAAATTGCCATCCAATTTTAACGTTCCTGTAGTAGTTCCTGCAGTAAAAATATAAGAGAAGATAATCCTGATATAATTCGTATACAAGTTTTAAGTAATTTTAGATTCTGAAAGGCAAAATTTGACGGATAATATTTCCTAAAAATCTTCATTGAGTTTTTCAGCCAGAACAATTTTTATTAATTTGCGCACATTGAAATATCAATATTATCGCATTTGAACTATTATTCAATTATTGAAAAAAATGTATTATAATATGATAATAAATTTTATTTTGATTGTCAAACCCCTGAAGCTAATAAGTAGTTGTAATACTAATATAATAAAATATACAGCAGAGACTCGCTCATGTTCTTACACATCTATAACCTTGTCAATCTAGTGTTTACTAAAGGTTCATTAAGCTTGTTGCAGCTGTTAACTGTTTATGATTACCCACAACAGATTTGTGCTTTGTTGTTTTAGTGAAACTGTCATTCTTTGTGATCAGACGACTGCCAATAAGACCAATTTTTATGCTTATTTCATTTTTATACTAGTGCTTATTAAAATAATCCATATCTATTACAACAATAATTAAATTATTTTCGAATCAATAAAGTACTACTAGTGACATCTAGTGATAGGTAGTGGCAGCCTTATACTACAACTAGTATGACAAACAAATGTTTTAATTGCGGCAAATTTTTAACAATGTCTGGAGGTGCTAAATGCGCAAATTGTCAGAATTTATATCATCGTTCCTGTGTTAATATAAGTCCTAACACATTAGTTTCGACTAAATGGAAATGTCGCAGCTGTAAAACCAAAAAAGACAATGCGCTCTCAAAAGATGTCGCTAGTTGTTCTATAATTCAGGAGACTGAAGAAGCGCAAATTGAAGCGGTGTCACGCATGAATGTTCAAGTAGCCTTGGAAGATATTCCAACCAATACAATGGGTCAACAGATGCAATTACTTCGCACTGAATTGGTAGAAATCGTGCGCAAAACCTTACAGCAAGAAATGTCTGAGTTAAAAATGTCGTTAAATGATTATAACATACGAGTGAATAAGGTCGAGGAGAGGCTTGATTGTCTCGAAAAGCACATTGCCTCGTCTCAGAAAGAATGCCCGAGCGTAGAAATGTTTGACACAGCAAGTCAGTTGCGCTCCGAACTTAATGCGTGCGAGCAAAGACACCTACTAAATGATGTCGTTATCACGGGAATTGAGGAAAAAAATGGAGAAAATCTTGTGCATATTGCAGATTTAGTAACGAAGAAGCTTGGCCTCAGCTTAGACGAGCGTGACATAGTAAGCGCTGAACGTTTGGGCTTCCGACGTAACCCAAGGGAGGGTGAACAGCAACGACAACGGCCAATTGCCATTCGTCTGTCGAGGCGCACTACCCGCGACGAAATATTGAAAGCGGCTCGTGTACGTCGGGGGGTCGACACTTTGGGTATCATTGACTCTTCGTCTCCCCGTCGCTTTTACGTAAACGAGCGTCTTACATCCACTAACCAGAAATTGTTTAATAAAGCTCGCGAACTGGGGCAACAAAATGGATGGCGATTTGTTTGGACAAGAAGTGGTGAAATTTACGCACGTAGAAATGTCTCTGAATTGGTTTATCGTATACGACAAAACTGTGATTTGGATAAGGTTTTTGGACAGGTTACCGTTTGATAATTATAATACAATTTAAATTCATTTTCATGTTATGCTGCTTTCTATTACGTTTAAGAAGGGTATTTAATAAGTTAAAAAAAAATTTTACAAATGTCTCAAATTTTAATAATACTGTTTTTCACACCTTTATTTTTAAATTTAGAACATCTTGTAAATAGTGAGTTAAAACTCATATTTCGAGTTATCTTATTTTTCAGTTTTTATCAATTGTGCAGCTGTGTGACGTTAAAATTGGGAGCAGAGTTTAGAATAATGCTGTGGTGTTTGAATCTTTATTTATACAATGTTAGATCCACTTTTGATACTTTAAGAAGGTTTTACGTTTGCATATGTTATGTGTGTACTCCATTAGATGAAAAAGATATCAAATTTTATATATTGTCATTCTTTATCAAATACACTATTTTTTCCTTAATTTTTATTTATACATTATATTGTATCTTAGATGCCCGTGTCTTGTAATATTAAAATTGGTTTATTAAACCCTGGGTCACTAGGAAACCGCCATGAGGACTTCATCGTAGCTATGCAGCGTCATGACTTAGACATCATCGCAATAAACGAAACTTGGCTGCGACATGGGGAAGAGGGGCGTGCTCCTCAAATTCCCGGTTTCCGGTTGCGCCATATTCCTCGTCCTAAAAGCATTCGGAACCGTGGTGGAGGAGTAGGATTTTATATTAGAAAAGAATTGTCGGTGCATATTCTTCCCCAACAGTCACACGCTCAGGTTGAACAAATGTGGATCGCTTTTAAAATAAATAAAAAGGCAATTATTATTGGTACAGCATATAGGCCGCCCTGGTTGAACTCTCACGTTTTCATAGAGGCTCTTACCGAGGTGTATGGTTCACTTCCATATCATGACTTCTGTGTATTGTTGGGAGATTTTAATATAAATCTCCTTAATGAAAATGATACCAACACAAAGTTGCTGTATGATTTTTTAGCCGTAACTAATCTGACTCAATATGTTCGTGAGCCTACGCATTTTACCGAATACAGTGAATCGTTGCTGGACTTGTTTTGCACTAATGCAAAAGTTCACAAAGTAACGGTCGAACATATAAGTGCTCTAAGTCACCATTCTCTTGTTACTTGCGTGATAGGAGTTCCAAAGCAAAAGAAGAGGTCAAAAAAACTTCTACATAGATGTCTGAAGGATATTAATTTGGATCATTTTAATAATCTGTTAAATATAATAAACTGGGAATCGATATTCGAAACTAATAATGTAAATGACATGGTAGTGGAATTTACAACTATTTTGCTAGAATTATTTGATCTTTTCGCTCCACAAAAAATATTGTATGTTAAAGATAAGCAGTGTCCGTGGATAACTTATAATATACGAATCATGATGAAATGTCGTGATGAAGCACAGGTTCGTTTTAGAAAGACGGGGCTAGAATCTCACAAATCATATTATAAGAATCTAAAACGTTTAGTTGAGGAAGCTATTTTTAGGGAAAAAACAGCATATTTTAATCACTACATAAATAGAAATCTTAAAAATTCTGGCTATATGTGGAAAAACCTAAAGAAACATATTATTTGTAAAGATCAGAATGACTTTTGTTTGCCTGATCAATTTGCTAATCCGGAGAGAATTAACTCCCATTTTTTGGAAGTTCCTGGAAGTTCTCAAGTTATAGACTCAGAGATACTCTACTATAAAAATCACAGATTGCTCACTGAAACATTTAAATTAAGATGCGTTGACGAAAACACAGTACTAAGAGTAATTCGATCCTTAAAATCAAATGCTGTCGGAGTGGATGGTATATCTCTAGATATGATTTTAATGACAATTTCGGTCACTCTTCCAGTTTTAACAAAAATTATAAATAAGTCTCTATTGTCCAATATGTATCCAAGTCTGTGGAAAGAAGCTATCGTTAAGCCTATTCCTAAAAATAGTACTCCAACTGATTTTGGGGACCTGCGTCCCATTAGCATTCTACCGTGTATATCCAAAGTTTTAGAGAAAATAGTGTATAATCAATTGATTGAGTATTTAGAGGAATATAATTTACTCCCAGATGTTCAATCTGGCTTTCGGAAAAGTCGGGGTACAGCTACAGCCCTCGCTAGTGTTATAGATGATGTACTCACTGCTCAGGATGCTGGTAAGGGTACACTTTTAGTCTTATTAGATTACTCACGTGCTTTTGATTCCATAAATATTCCTTTGCTTCTTTCAAAACTGTCTTTTTATGGATTCACACATGAAACTTTAGAATGGTTTTCAAGCTATTTCAGTGATAGGAAACAAATGGTGCAGTTGGAAAAAAATGATGGAAATTTAGAATTTTCAAAATGGTCTGCCGTAACAAGAGGCGTGCCCCAGGGATCCATATTAGGTCCGCTGCTTTATATATTATACAGCGCTGACATTACTAGTTGTATTCATCACTGTAGTTATCACTTTTACGCAGACGACATACAAATTTACCTGTCTTTTGACCCCTGCGACACATCCGTGGCTACGACAAAGTTAAATGATGATCTTTGTAGAATATTTTTTAAATGGTCAGAAAGGAATACTTTAGTTTTAAATCCCTGTAAAACTAAATACATTTTATTGGGCACAAAAAAACAAATTAAAAATATATGTGATAAAAATCCTTTAGTTGTGATTAATAGTGTATGTATAAACCGGGTAAGCGAAGCAAAAAATTTAGGCGTTTTATTTGATGAAAATTTACGGTTTGAAAAATATATAAATGGAGTGGTTCGGAATTGTTTTTATAGGCTAAAAGTTTTATACAGAATCAGATCATTTTTAAGCATTAAACTGCGCGTAACACTATGTGAGGCTTTTGTCCTATCAAAGCTCAACTATGCGGATGCCGCAATAGGGCCAAGGCTACTTGCTAGAACCAAAAATGTTATACAACGTATACAAAATGCTTGTGCCCGATACTGTTATAATATACCTGCGTGCGCTCATGTTACTCCCTATATAAATAACGCTGGCTGGCTGAAGATGGAATATCGCCGACAATTACATTTTGCATCGCTTTTATTTAACTTGGTAAAGTTCAAGCTCCCACCCTATTTATATAAAAAGCTTCGTTGGATAGGAGATGCAAGTACTGTGTGCAGAACGAGAGGAACAGGTTTTTTACTCAGTATGCAACGCCACAGACATGCTTGTTTCCGAGGGAGTTTCCGATATAGTGCAACTAAATGCTGGAATAATTTGCCTCCACCCTTTCGCTGTTTAACTTTAACTTCTTCTAACTTTAAAACAAAACTAAAGTCACATTATTTGGACATTCAAAGAACAGCCGTGTTAAATATTGAAAATTTGGAATTTATTTGATTACATTATAATAAAAATAATTCAGTAAAATCTTAGCTTTTGCAAATTTTTTATTTTAATTTTATTTTTTATTTTTTATACTAATTATAACAGCATTTGGCTCTGACAAATCTCATCAATATTGACCCAGTGAATTTTACCCGCAAATCGTAATAATATTTATTAAGCATTGGTTTGAATGTATGTGTTTGGAGATAAAATATTTGTTTTAGTTATTATTATTTTATATTTTTCAAATACCACTATTACCTTTTAGTTTATAATTTTAATTTTCGTTATTGAACAGTGCCGTCTATGCCGTCATTTAGCGAACGGAGGCCACTGAAAATCAGCAATGGGTTTGCGTTGCTAACCCTGTTAGTCTGAGTGGCTATCCCTTTCTTCGTCACACCGCTGCACATTTTTAATTTGCTATAGTCGTATAAGACGTTATTTTATTTTATTTTATTTTCTGTTTTGTTTTCTTTGAATTTTTTTTTTTACTAATACTGTTGTTGTACTGAGGTGTGTTGAAGAATAAAGATTTATTTATTTATTATTTATTTATTTATTTAACCACACACACTAACTTACACTTTGCCACTCTTGCTATCAAAATTTGTTCATCAACGAAAGCTGGGGCAAATATCGGTAGTGGGATCGATTGTCATAAACCAAAGTAGTAAAACCGAACTAAATGAATGCAAAGACATAAACTTTTAAACATAGCATGTTATAATCACATTCTTTCTCCACAATTCAACTATATTTAAAGCAAGATAAAATTTTTTTGTATCACAATATTAAACGAATTGTAATTTATTTATATTGTAATACTTTTAAAACAACCAACAGTCCAAAATTGTCAGACGGAGAACAGTTAAAAATATTATGGTACAAGCTTAGGACTTTGAGTTTCATTATAATAAGCATATTCCTACAATGCCGATAGGTATCTGTCTACCTGCGATGCGTAAATTGAAGTTGAAGATAGTGCATCTGAAAGATTCGTCCGGTGGCCGGTCCGATGCAGGGTGCGGAGGTCGGGGCAATAGGCGGGAGCAGGCTGTCACGTGGAGCTCGGGGCGCCGGCGCGACCGGGTCGCCCGGGTTTCATCCGGGCTCGCGGCCGCGGCATTACCCAGCCGGCAGCCGGCCGCTTCGCTATGCGCGTCGTTGTACCGTCAGCTGCGCCGGCCGCGGCCGTTCGCCTGGCGGCCGGAGGTGCTCGGGCCCGCCGAGAGCATCGCGTCGTCGGCGTTCCGCTGTGCTGAGCTGCGAGCTGCATGGTGAGGCGTGTCGTGCGGGGGGCGGGGCGGCAGGTGGCTTCGCGCAGGTGCGGCCCGCGCACGGCCTGGGGCCGCAGTAGCAGCGCGCGGAGGCGCGGGCACGCCGCGGCGCGCGCCCGCCCGCCTGCTCGCGCTCATGGAGCCGCCCTGGGAAATAGAACTCGAGCTGCGAAGGCACATCGAAACCTGCGCTTGCACTTGCGACCACATGGGATACGGGAACTACATGGATTACCAGGTGGCACCGGCTCACGCCTGCCTCTGTCGAGCGATCACATCGCCGCACGCCCATGTACGTGTCGAATATAGTGCCCTAATTCCTGCATGCTACGCGGCCCACTAGGGGTCCCCTCCACGCTGATCTGTTTGTAGTGCCCACATGTCATCCATTGTGTATATTACATAGCCTTGTTGTTGTTTCATGTATGTGGTACCGATGCCGTTTAAATTTGTGTACAAGCTATTAAACTTTGACTTACTTAAGACATTTGTATATTTTTTATTCCTTATTTATTAATGTTTTGGAGTTTACGTAATATATGACTCTAGTGTTTTGATTAAATAATTTAATATTTCTTTAAAGAAGAAATGGATCAACAAGAATTTCATTTTAATAACTACTCATGGTCTGCAATTACAAATTCCTCTAGAGGTTAAGAACTGAAATGAATGAGATTATTTGATTTATGAAGTTGCTCCTCTATAATATAATTACCTATTTGTTTTTCCAAAAAGATCCTTCTTTAAGAATATAATTCTGAATTTTATTGCCTGTAACCATATTGTCATAGTGTATTTAATCTTTTGGTTTCAGTTTGTTTATGTACAAGGCTACTCACACCTGATTATAGCTATACGAAAAATATCTGAATTCATATTTATGCCAATTAATATTACTGTAGAGTATATTAATTAGTGAAATATTTTAAATATTTATTATTTCGCTTAATGTGGCTTTTATTTAAGTAATAAAATTTTAATGATGATAGAGTAATATAATTATAATTATATATATTATTACATATCTATAGTTCTAGATTTAGTATAATAGATTTATTTTTTGATATTTTTATATAAGCTACCTTAATTTATTTATTGTTTTTTTTTAAATCATCTCACACACACACTGACAATAATATCGGGTATAATAGGAAGTTCGTAACATCTTTTTAAAATTTATAATATAGATAATGTTTACTACTAAATGAGAAATTTGTGTTACAATTTTTTTTACTTATTTGAATTTGATTAAGTGATAATTTCAACAACATCAGGAAAATATTTTTTTAATTGCAATATATAATGAAGATATACTTGAGTATTAGATTAAAGCATATAACATTTACAGATCGTTACTAAGTGCGCGGGAAAAAAAGGCGGTCTTCTAATTTGAACATTACATAAAATATACACATACGCTTCATATCGCTTAAAACTTAATTCCTGTCATGACTGACCACTGGCATGCTATCAAATCTTTATTATACTGATAATGTACACAAGTAATCAAAATATGGTCAAAAATTTTTATATCGTGTCGCATATTTAAAAGTTTAATAGGACCTGTGGCTTCCTGCGATGTAGATAGAATTTAGAATAATGACCAAGCTCAATGCAATTTTGATTGAAAAATTTATTAGAACAAAATTCATTAATAGTTCAAATTCAAATAATTCTTTATTAAAGTAAACTTGTAAACAAGTGCTTTTGAATCAAACAATGCATTTGAATGTAGCTATGTACACGCATTTTATTGTCTAAGTAAAATACGTAGCCAAATCACATGACATTATCACATGACAACATGTTTGTAGCATGTTGTGCCGACCCCACTTAGAATGGGATAAGGGCAGGACGATAATGAATATTATACCAAAATCCACTAACGAAATACGTAGTTTTGCAAGGCGCAAAGCTGTGGCCGCAAGCATATGTCGGTTCCTACTTTGTCTATTATATACATGGCCAATTTTTTTATAATGATGTATATTTTTATGTACAAATAAGATAAAAATAATAGGTTTAAATAAGATTCCTTAATATTTGTTTAATATAAATAATTTTTGTGGTTGTAATATAAAATAAAATTATATTTGATAAATTAGAAATATGTATGTAGTACTCTTATAGAAATCATATATATACGTATATACATAAATAATTTAATACGATATCCAACAGGCTTTGAGTTCTTCTATAACAAGGCGTCGAAGAAGGTACTCGTATTTGAATTTTTATATTTCAGTCTTGATTTTAAATAAAAATAGGAAGCAACTTCTTTCTCATTATAATATAATATTTTTAGTTGAAAACTATACAGTGATCTAAATAGAAAATGTTTTTAACACTTTTGTGTTTGTGTATTAATTCAACGAAATATATTTTAAAGTATTTATTCCTGTAAAGGTAACACCTATCAAAGAGAAAATATTTTATAAGGAAATTAAGGCTGAAAGGTTTTGCGACTAGATTGGAGACTTCAGAAAATTTCCTTTTTCATTCTTCGATTACAGATTTCAAGTATTTCTTCTAAAGGTCTTTCAAAATTATTTTACTAAACATTGACACATATGTTCGGTCTAGGTAAAACATACAAACTATTTATCGAGCAAGTTATACTGAAAGTACCGGAAGCAGAATCGAATAACGGCTCTAACAGACCCTCTTTGCGTGTTTTAAGGTACAAAAGTTTCTTGTATAAAAAAATATTCAGTTAGAGGAATTAACTAAGGGAAAATATAACTTTGAGAATATTACTTTTAAACGCGTAAATTCAATATATTTCCAAATATAGTACAAAAAATAAATAAGGTGAACTTAAAATTAATTATGGCTCTTATTTTTTTGTTCTTATTATAATTCAACTTTAATAATCTGGGGCCTATTGTGCTTATCTTCTAGATTTCTTTACGAAGAAAATAAGAAATACATTGATATAAATATTTACATCATTGTTTCCTACAACGATAAAAACTTTCTCGGATAACAGTTAAATGAATCGAATTTGTTCTTTGCAATAGAATGAATAAAGTTATGCAGATAAAAACTTTTACTTATTCTAAGAACAACAATAACGTAGTAATGCATTGCCTCAATTATGAATCCGGTTTTATGGTAAATAGTTTGAACTCAAACTATAACTGCTTAAATGTTTTTATGCTTAAGTAGGCACAAAATTGCTCCTTAACCCAGTAGAGCAACACTTGAGATTTTACCGCAGCTTCAAAAGGCAATGCACTTGTATACTTAAAAAAATTAGTAGTCTTTAATAAATGTGATTGCAGTTTTAGTTCACAGTTTTACATTTGTATTTAACTCGAATAAATATAAGATCTCACATTAATTTTTCTTTCTAATCTAATCTAATCTTTGATTATTATACATCGCTGATATAAGCGTCAGGAGTATTTTTTTATCAATGTCAAATTGTGTATGGTAAAACAATTGTTTCAAGTTTGTTTAATAAGCAAAGCAAAAGTAATAATAAAATTATTTTGCTATAATCCGCGATACAGTAAATAGAAAATATATATAGTGTTTAATGTATAGTGGACTATCAGTATTTTCATACCCGATACGTGCAGGATTCGTAAAAGCACATGCACAAACCTCCACCACTTCCACCACAATACACAAGCACTACACAGTTTCACTATCACAAACTCAACAATCGTTTCGCCACGACTCCACGACAAAATCGCAAAGTGACTTTGCGATTTTGTCGTGGAGTCTATCTCCTGATGATGCTTCGGTTGCGGGGCGAAACGATTGTTGAGTTTGTGATAGTGAAACTGTGTAGCGCTTGTGTATTGTGGTGGAAGTGGTGGAGGTTTGTGCATGTGCTTTTACGAATCCTGCACGTATCGGGTATGAAAATACTGATAGTCCACTATACATTAAACACTATATATATTTTCTATTTACTGTATCGCGGATTATAGCAAAATAATTTTATTATTACTTTTGTATTATGGATCTCCGCAAAGTAACGCCTAATTCTATAAATTAATAAGCAAAGATAAAAGTTAACAGAATAAGGCCACCGAAAAGAACATAGGAAAAAACAGGAATGTTGAGAGAAACATGAGAAAACATTTGTACTTTAACTCATAAGTTAACAGTAAATTGAATTGCGGAACATTTTGAAAAACGTGAAAACTTCATAACGTTAATTTATAGAATTAGGCGTTACTTTGCGGAGATCCATAATACAAAAGTAATAATAAAATTATTTTGCTATAATCCGCGATACAGTAAATAGAAAATATATATAAAGTGACTCTGAAAGTCACTTTGCGATTTTGTCGTGGAGTCTATCTCCTGACGATGCTTCGGTTGCGGGGCGAAACGATTGTTGAGTTTGTGATAGTGAAACTGTGTAGTGCTTGTGTATTGTGGTGGAAGTGGTGGAGGTTTGTGCATGTGCTTTTACGAATCCTGCACGTATCGGGTATGAAAATACTGATAGTCCACTATACATTAAACACTATATATATTTTCTATTTACTGTATCGCGGATTATAGCAAAATAATTTTATTATTACTTTTGTTCATAACGTTAGTTAAAATTTTCGGTCGGGAGGAAGTAGTGTTCGTCACTAAGCCAATAAGATGTTTCAATTTTTAATTCCATGAGCTTCTTATTGCTTTTTTTATAGAGAGCTTAGTACAATGTAATTATTGCCTTTGTGCACTTGATATTAAAGATGTTAAAAATAAAATTGAGTCGTGTATAGTAAAATGGACTTGACATTTAAATTAAGTAGTGTTATTAAATACAAATTCCTGTTGACATTTGTTCATTTTCATTGAAATAAAATGATCATTTTCTTAACGTTTCTATTCACTGTTTTCCTTACAAGTTTCAGAAGATGACAATAAAGAAAGCATAAACTAAGGAGACAAAAGCAGTATAACATTTTTATTCATACAGTAGGTCTAAGAATATAAAACAATATTATGCTTTTTAATCTCGGGTTCAATAAATATAGGCCAAGAAGCTTTTTTCCTATTATATTTTCTACTGTAATTGCTGAGAGTTGTGAATTGAAATATTGCAATGTCTTCCTTTGTTAAAAGAATATAGTACTTATATAGATTTAGCAATTCCGTCGGTTAGATACTTGATCTTTCATTTTTCAAAATAAAGATATTATTATTTTGCTATTATTCGCGATAATTTATGCGAATTATATATTTTAATTACTTTTGCATTATAGACCTTCGCAAAGTATCTTTCGCTTGTCTTAAAAGTAGTTTTATCTTGTCGCTCTGGGTGTTTTATTTGAAAATATATTTTGTAGTAAGAATCACACCAAATATTTACTTTACTCCCACATCTGGGCATAGGCCTCCTCCGTCTTTTTTGGTGAGAAGGAGTGTTGATAAAGCACTTCGTTTCTCCTATGCGTATTTTAGGTAACACTTATATCCCTAGAATTCTCTGAAGATATGCAGGTTTCCTCACGATGTTTGCCTTCACCGAGAAACTGATCGGGGCCGTCCCGTTATTTGATCCTGGGACTCCCCAATTTGACTTTATTAACAACAAATATAAACGAAGTAATTATTGATTTACGGAAAATTTATACAGGAGGAAGAGGTTTCACTTAACTCCATCATGAATGCAAAGGCGGACGGACAACTGGGATGAGAGTACCATTTAAAATTCATTTTTATATACATAACTGAATATATAATTCTTCTAGTGGTACACACAAGTTAACTTAAGTAAAGCGTTGGAGTACAACAATGTAACTTTTGCAACAACTTTTGTAGACTAAAAAATATTATCGTATAGCGTTTATTAATTGATAATGATACTTCTTCAATTAATGCCTGCAGGCCTACCATGAACTCTTATTGCGACTCAATTAAAGACGTAAACGACGACCGCGAACCACTTTCTTTTCGTACCATGAAGTGTGAATGCATTGGGGTCGTAATGTTTGAAAAGGATAAAGTTATAGGAACTATAGATAGCTCTGTCTCTTTAATCACATGTTAGGACGAATCCCGAACGCTCATTCGGCAACGACTTAAAGTGTGCGTCTCTAAGACGTCATGGTATGAAAAAGCAAAACAAATATTCTGCCTTACTTATTAAGTGTGATCAATCCTATATCACAAATGGCTTTGTTTCCGTTAAAGTAAGACTTCTGATTACCATTTTACCAAATAGATTGGCAAAGTGGTTATGATGGATTTTATCACTAAAATGCTTTTTCTCACTAGAGTTAGTTTTTTTTATTTTGAACATTGTTTTTATATATAAATACATAAATCACGTTATATCTAAAGCCAATATCACGAGCAATTGTATGAAAATATTAAAAACGTTTGTAATATTTAAGGAAAGAAGAATAATATAATAATACAATACGTTTCTTGATTAGTTAATGCTCTATTATCAAAATATGAACATGTTTAAAAATAATTGGTTTTTATAAAGATGTAAGTGATACATATAGAGTATACTATTATTTTTTCTACAGTATATGGCAAGTAAATTATTAAATAAATAAATATTGACTCACTCCACACTCTACGTCAAAATTGTAAAACCCGTATGAATCATGAACGGGTAGTATCATATATAAAGTATCTATTTTAAAGATGACCTACTTAACAAATTTGGTCACCTCAAAGGCATTTTAGCCTAAAAATCAACCATTTTTCCGAAAGGGTAACTAGGGTATAATGAAGATAAAATAAAACACGTAACGACTAAGAGCTTGTTATTACGGTTAGTAACAATAAATACGAGTATTATAATGCACTGCAAAAATTCGTATATTGGCTATGCTATGATTGATTATAGAATCGTATACTTAAACAAACGATTTCTGTGCTTTCGTAAGGCGTAAAGCAGGAGTCGCAAACTTTTGTGGGTTTCTACTCGGTATTTTATATACAATTTTTTTCTAGAATTCAAATTTTAAACATAAAAATAGTTATTGTGAGTTAACCATAAGAGATAGAGACATGCTATCGCGGACTTTTTTGTAGTAGTTTTATAGATCTACAATTCTCTAGTACATGACTTAGCGTATCTCTGTTGGTTTACGCAGCGCATCTTCAACACAATTTACATAATACCGATATATACTATTTGCCTAAACCATTCGGAAGTATTGCACAATCTTTTGGTGAAAACCGTACAAAGATCCGTTCAGAAGATTTTGAGAAAATCGATTACATACAGCTAGACAGCTTTTTGGGACTTTGTTTTGTATAATAAGTATAGATTTTACAAGCTGTGATAGCCTAGCGGTGAGACCTTGCGACTTAGAGACGACATAGGTTCAAACCCCGGGCAGGCATCAATGAGTTTTTCTATTTAAACTTATGTGTCCAATTCATAATTGCAATTTATCACACGCTTTTCGGTGAAGGAAAACATCGTGAGGAAACCTGCATAATCTCTAGAGAATTCTAGGGATATGTGTAACCCGCATTGGAGCAGCGTGGTAGGTCTTACTTCTTAGCTCCAATCCTTCTCTCCAAAAACGGAGAGAGGAGGCCTTAGCCCAGCAGTGGGCATAGTAACAGGCCGTTACTGTACATTAAGTATAGATTTTGGACATTTATATATAAGGCGAAATACCGAAAATCTATTTGCAGCCTCATAATGAATTGTTTGCATTTAAGCAGAACGTTCATTAACGTTCTTACGGTTCACAGAGTATCCAGGTCTGTTCTATAATGGAGCGGTGCGGAAGGTTGGCTAGTTGTAAGGTAACAATGGGGGCGCAGATTTCACGCAACATTATGTCGACAGTGGGGGCAGGCAGTTATGAGCCCAGTATCTAGCTTGCTCGGAATCAATGCAGGCCCGACCGCCTCACTCACTTATCTGGTTGTGTTTTTACTACTTTTTCCTTGATTCGTTTAGCCCGCAATAACCTTCGAAGTTTTGTATATAAATAATACTTGTCAAAATTATCTAAGGCCTCTTTTTATATTATATTCAATTTATTTTATAGAGAGGCAATTTAATGAAAGTAAAAACAGCAAAAACAAACAATACATCGATTCAATTAGGAATATGCTGTTGAAAGTTTAACAGCTTCAAATAGTTTCGTTTCTTTTGATACTAGGCGTTAAATAGCTGCATTCCATACTATACATTACTTTAAAAAAATGCTTTCGTGAGCTGAAAATTAAATTGAATGTATACTATAACTTTCGGCTATTATGAAATAATATTCTTTTAATCCTAATGCAAATATCACAGATATAAAACTAGTATCAATTAAAGATTGGTTGTCCAAACATGATATGTAAGTCCAATGTTTTATAAGCTTTTAGATACTTAACTTGTGTTTATATCGGTCACGTTCAATGATAATGGCAAAATTGATTCTTTTAATGTAGGTATGTAGTAAAACGTAAATTTTAATTTGTATTCAAAAAATTAATATAAAGTGTAACTGGATGGCTTACAAGTTAAAACTAAATAAGTAAGCTATAAATCTGTGGTATTTTTATTATAGAGAAAAAATATAGTCTAAATTGTGATTCTAACCTTTTGTCGATTGGTAAAGATGATTAATAATTAATATCTGTATGTCATAAAGAAGACATTATTTGGACCCCAATAAGTCGTTACAAGGTAGAAAAGATCAAATGCATAAACTAGGACAACGTTCCCATTTCTCTTTTATGTTAACGACAAGTAGGCGCTTTTCTACAGCGCTCAAGACCAATGTAGAATTACGCCAGAGCAAATCTTGTAATGCGTATCGAGATTCCAAAAGTATTCACTCATTTATATAGCTTATAAAGTAAATTTACGGCAAAACTATATATACACATATATGTATGTATGTTCTAAAATAAAAAGGTTGACAGATAAAGAAACCTATTTATTATTACGTTGCGTTAATAATAAATCCCTTCACTCCGAGAAAATTATTGGTGGCAATTAAAACATTAAAACAGACACGAGGCCTTGGTCAGGGGAAAACGCCATCCGAACCTTTTGATACTTTGAACTGTACATTAACTGAGTTTCTTGCCAGCTCTTGTCGATACAAGCATTTTTTTGAATCAAGACTAGTGATAATTCAAAAGTACTTGTAAAAATTTATGAATAAATAATCGAATATAAATGCTCCAACTTTAATATTTGAATATTTTATTTATCTTTTAACATTAGTTTATGCTTTAAACGATAAGATATACTGATAACAATACTTGTGAACCATCAATCTGTACGTATATTGTACGTATTATTGTGTTGGAAGTACCTCAAATTTGTTTAGTGTGCACTCGGTTAAAATTAAATCCCGGCGAGCGGTGTTGTTTGCGCCAG
Organism: Morpho deidamia; assembly: GCA_947086505.1. NCBI lineage: Eukaryota > Metazoa > Arthropoda > Insecta > Lepidoptera > Nymphalidae > Morpho > Morpho deidamia. Next base: position 9,993,145 of record CAMTZC010000027.1, read on the forward strand.
TTTTCCGTAAATGGGTCACAGGCCATTCAGGTTTCAGTTCCTATCCCCCCACATATTCTATATGTGACCCCTGAATAATTGAACATGGCACAAATTTTAAGCCATTTACGAGTCGAAACACTTTTAACAATTATTTGGCAAAGTTTTAATAACATAATGGATTGTACAAATGTCTCAAGAAAGAAGAATAATAAAAATCTCATAAATGTATGAAATATGTATAAAAGTTTCTAGTCTCGGAGTCTAAAAATTTTTTCAGAACACTACAAACAATCTACTCTCTCTCTCTCTTATTATATTATAGAAAATATTACATATATATATATAATATATTATATATATAGTATATAATATATTATTTAATATATTACATATATTGTATATTTATATAATATATAATATATGTAATATTATATATATATGAGTAATATCTTTTTTATGTCATTTGTGTTATTGCATTTCTATATATATAAATTTATGTACTAGCTTGAGAAGCTAAAATTGTCAGCGAAATTGTCATTACAATTTCCTCATACAATGGTACATTAGATGTAAAATTTTGTTGTTGCGCAAACCGGTGATGGGAAATCTCGGCTAGACAGGCCGTACGTTAGTTTCCTCTGTAAATAGGTCACAGAACATTTAGGTTCCAGTCCGAAACCCTCAAAAATTGTACAAACGAGAATTACCTCTCTCTTATTTACCTTATTATCTATAAAGTGCATTACATTGCAAATTATCACAAAATTATTGCTTCATATTGACAAAAAAATTGAAATATTTAAGATTACCAGTATCAATCTATCTGAAATGTGAAATCATTTTTTACGAGTAAATTGATAAAAATTTAGTTTCTACCAATGTTTTTAATTTAGCTCAGAGCAATTTTTTTTTAAATATCATAGCAAATTAAGTAACATCCGTATCATTTATTATGTAACGCTAAGCATTAATTGACGTGAAGAATACTTTTACTGTAACATCAGCTGTATTGTCAATATACTTGCAAACCTGCGAATCATGTTCACTATTACTTCACGAAAACGAATACGGTTTATTATACAACGAAATTATTGGATCGAATGTACGAATGGAAGAAATGAGAGCAATTATCACTTATTTTAATTATTTATTCATTGACCATTCTATGTGGGCATGATTTGTATAGTACTAGCGTGTAAGTAATTTGAGATTAATTTGTACATTTTTGTTGTTTTTAAAAAAAAAAATGATGTTAACCACTGTTGATGCTTATTGTCTTTATTCATAGTAGTTTATACTCGTATGTATGTATGATTTGATTTGATGTGATCATTTGTGTGGACTTTGGTATTGAGATATAAAGTCGCCAAAATCTAAATAATACTAAAAATCACATCAATTAGATGCTTTAATGCAATGCGATTGCATAATATGAGTATGTATGAATCGAAGTGGATTATATTTAACAATTTAATTTAATTTTGCTATCTACTTCATATTAATTAATGATTTTTCTTCAGAAACACCAATAATTGAATCTTAATGCTTTTTAAGACTTTATACCTACAAAAGTAATAATGAATTAATGAATACATACATGATCGTGCGCGATACGTGTATCGCGGATTATGGCGAAATAATTTTTATTATTACTTTTGTATTATGGATCTCCGCAAAGTAACGCATAATTCTGTAAATAACTTCATACCTACAAAATATTATAGGTACCTTAACAAAATATTATAGGATGTTTATTTTCTCATTACAGGCGGCAGTACCAGAAGGTATGACCTTTCCTGGTTCTCTACCAGACGTAGCGGAAAGATGTGGTCGATGGGCGCCAGATTCACTGTCAGCATCTGCATCAGGAAGCTCTGACGAAAAGCCAACACCACGGCGACCGCGTTGGCGTATCGCACTAGCAGCGTTAGTCGTATTGGTCGCACTTGGGGCTGCTTTAGCTCTGCCTCTCGCTCTCGGCGGCGGTGGACGTGCAACTCCCGAACAGCGATTGACAACTATCCGGCGCATGTTACGTGACTCTCCGCTAGTTGATGGTCATAACGATTTAGCATGGAATGTTAGGAAATTTCTACACAACAAAATTGGAGATTTCAATTTAAGTGCTGGTTTGGAAGGTTTAGAGCCGTGGGCCCGCTCGCGCTGGTCGCACACGGATATCCCGCGGCTTAGAGACGGCCAGGTTGGTGCGCAGTTTTGGTCGGCATACGTACCGTGTGGAGCCCGAGATAAAGATGCCGTGCAGTTGGCTCTTGAACAGATGGATGTTATCAAAAGAATTGTAGAAATGAACGCTGCACATCTTGCTTTAGTGACTGATGCAACAGAATTGCTAGATGCGCATCGTGAAGGTCGGATTGCATCATTAATAGGGGTGGAAGGAGGCCACGCTCTCGGTGATTCTTTAGCGGTTCTCCGCGCTTTTTATAATCTCGGTGCTCGATATCTAACGGTGACTCATACTTGTGATACGCGATGGGCGCGTGCCGCTGGCACCTCAGGTGGACTCACAGAGTTCGGACGCGCCGTAGTTCGTGAAATGAATCGCCTCGGCATGATCGTCGATCTTTCGCATGCTGGCGAAGAGACAGCGCGTGACGCTCTACAAACCTCACAGGCACCTGTAGTATTCTCACATTCGGGCGCCGCTGCTATTTGCAACTCTTCTAGAAACGTGCCAGACGAACTTTTACGTATGATTGCTGCAAACGGAGGTGTGGTGATGATTAATTTTTACGCGAAACTTGTTACTTGTGGTGAGCGTGCAACCGTAGAGGATGTTGTCGCGCACATAAATCACGTTCGGAGAGTAGCCGGTGTAGAGCATGTAGGACTAGGAGCGGGATATGACGGTATCGACGCGCCACCTGAAGGTCTCGAGGACGTTTCACGCTATCCACATTTATTAGCTGAGCTTTTGCGTGATCCCGATTGGAGTGAAGAAGACGTGCGTAAGCTGGCTGGAATGAACGTGATACGCGTGCTGCAAAATGTAGAGCGCGTGCGAGATCAATGGAGGCGTGCGGCCGTCCTGCCTGGCGAAGAAACGCCGGGTGCCCGGCGTGGCGAGTGCGTATACGGGCCCGCGTGACGTAGGCTGCGAGCCGCGCGCTTCCGCGGCCCTCCTCGTACTGCTCAATATTGACATTTGTTGACCGTAGTTATACATGTATATTAGTGTCCAAATGTGATTTAGAGATTAAAGTAATCTTTACCTGACCTCGTTGCACAAATTGTTTAGCTAAGGAGCCGCGCGTGCTGGGTGATTCGTCTCGACGTCGAGTCGGCCCGCGGCCCGACTGCTGAACTCTTCTCCATCCACGCACACGACTTCGTTGACGTACACCCAATGCGATCCGCGATTTATATGACGTGAGCAAAGATTTAATACTAAAAAGGATAATTAAAAGAATAATGTGTTTATAGAAAAAATAAATATTCTTTATTTATAATTGGGTGTGTTTAATTTATCGTATTTCAACTGGATATCGGGCGCGCGCTAATCCGCGCTAAAAGAAAATAGAAAATATATGTAATACTAAATGTAGAGTGTACTATGCGTTTTAATTCCTGACATATGTATGATCTGTATAACACCTCAAAACTGGAGAAAAAAAAAGAGTGGGAGCTGCGGTTGCTCATTTTGACTCCAAGACGCCGAAGCTTGTAATAGTGCGCAAGGGCGCAAGGGAGGCACCAGTGTAGATCGTTAGAGATCCCGGAACCTCTGCTGCCGAGAGAAGTTCTAGAGAGTAATAAACCCATATAACTGGAATCCCTTAGAAATCCTATAAAAGGTAAAAGAAAAAAAGAAAAAAGCTAAAAGGTTTCCAACTTACTTCAACTCTATCATCCTTTAAGAACTACATAAGTAATTTATAGAATTAGGCGTTACTTTGCGGAGATCCATAATACAAAAGTCATACGTAACATAAGAATAAGGAAATGCCTAAAAGTTAACTATTTCAAGAATTACAATTCCAATTTTTTCCTATATAGATTACAGGCAAGGTTTCATAATCTACATTGATCAAAATAATAAATACTGAAAATTATAAGAAATTTCTAATCTACGACACACCCATTCATTCCTTTTGTATATAATTATATATTCATCCACACCCATACTAATATTAAAATATAGATGGTAAAAAATCCGTCTGTTTATTTCTTTTTCGGTATGTTACGCTTATTAATAAAATTTTATACAATTGAAGCTTACATACCGATCATAACACAATATAATATGAGTTATAAAATAAAAGTAAAGTAACAGCCCGTTACAATCTCACTGCTGGGCATAGAGCCTCCTCTCAGTTTTTCGGAGAGAAGGATTGGAGTTAAAACGCACGCTGCTCCAATGCGGGTTGGCAGGTAACACATTTTCCAGGAATTGTATTGAAATATACAGGTTTCCTCACGATGTTTTCCTTCACCGAAATGCGTGTGATAAATTACAATTATCAATTAGCCACATAAGTTTTAATAGAAAAATTCACTGATGCCTGCCAGAGGTTTGAACTCGTGACCTATACGATAACGATAACGGGCAAACTATATACGGTGAAAAATTCCTTGTTTTCTTTCGGAAACTGAAAAAGCACATACTACATAAATGAGGATATTTTAATACGTTGACACGAACGAATTCACGGTTATAACTAGGTAGTAGGTAAAATATGATAAAAAAGGCAATATTGTGTTCGCGCTTTCTGCTCACCACAAATTAAGCTGAATATAAAATAAAGTATGAATAAAATATTGATAGTTAAGAATCTATACGATATACCTACCAAAACGACTCAAAAATGTGTAAGTTGAAATTTAGAGCGATAACATCTATATATTTCACTGTTAATTAAATCCGTATTCAATGATCTTTAATAATAGTCATTAGCCATCATATCCCACATCAAAATCTACTTATAAGTCTTAGGTAGCTTTGGTTTTGTAAGAGTCTATGATTAAAGCTATAGTTTATGACTATTTTTTTTCTTCTCTGTGATTCAGTTTTGCCAATCCTCCGGAATTATCCATTGACAGAATTAAAACATCATCATTATCATATTACGGAATATTGGAATTTGAGTAAACTTTTACTCCCCATAATCTTATATTTTTCTTACATTCATTTCGTACAACAAATATTATGCCTCGTGTGGGTCTCGCGCTTTTATTTTTATTCGCTATAACAGACGTATTAAAGTTTATAGAGATGAATAGTGTAACCGTCTAAATTTTGCATATGAAATTTGCGAACTGCCCTATTAAACATGACTATTTTTTGAAGTTAAAATGAGAATAATAAACAATTATCATAAAATATAAGGTAAATGCTATCGTGGAATGTATCGGGTATGGCATCTGTAAACCTGGAATGATCCCACCATAAATTGTTTCTTATACCTCGAAAAGCATTTTTAGCAAATTTGCTAATGCAAACCTTAAAAGATTATGAAACTTATCTTTCTCATAAATGTCTTTTAGTGAAAACTGCGTGACATCAGTACATCTATGGGTTTATAAAACCACAAGCTGTTCATTCAACTATACCCGCGCCCACATACCTTTACCAGCGACTGTACGCGTGACTATACCTGTACACGCGCCAACTATAGTATTAAAATACCCTCCTAATTATATATGGTTTTATTTTTTTCTGGAAAAGCAAGATTTTCATTTAATATCATTTTGAGCTCGGTACAGAAGCGTTGATTATATCAAATTTCATAAGTATTGGCTTATTAGGCGCGACAATGAAACAGACAAAAAGATTTTCGCATTTACAATTTAGGTAGGTACAGATGGTCCAAAAACAATTCTAAAAATTCGCCCACTAACCAATTAAGAATATTAAGTTGGTAACACTTATTGACTAGAATTTTCATGATCGTTTCATTATTCGTTGTCATAGAATAATTTTATAGTATATTATTTATTTATTGTTAAATTATTAATTGATTTAAAGACTTTAATTTGTTTTTTTTTATTTAGTGTTTAGGTTTAGTGTTTAAATTTTACACTTAGGTATATTCATATTAAGTTTGAGTTCAAAATTGTGTTTTGGTAAGTTATTATTTTTCAATTCTTTTTTTATAACCATTTAACCCTATTAATTAACATTATGCACGTTCGTTTTACGACCCGTTTCTTGCATGCAGCCTTAACTTGAAAGGAAGATGGATTCCCACCCAGGTTTGTATTTTAAATTAAAGTAATATACCTTATAATATTTTTATATCCAAATACTACGATTTAAGATTTTTGTTAGATTAAAATTAATCTGCAGAAAAAGTTTGTAGTTGAATCTTCTTTATTTGTTAAATAAATAGTACCGCAATCCGTTATTTTTCGGTTTTTAAGAATATTCCGAGTCGGTTGGTAAGCGAATAAAAAAAGCCAAGGTTGCGGTCTGTATGTAATAAATTTTAAAATGAAAATAGATCCATTGAACCAGAAAAACTAACATAACTTGACAAGTTGCAAGCAAAATGACAAACTCAAAGAAAGTTGTTGATGAGGTCCTAAGTGATAAGGTGCTTACACTGAAAGAATTGTTAGTACATGTCTCACTGTAAAAAACCTTAAAAAATGACATTGTATTTAAGCTGCAAACATATCTACATCTCTTACCTATGTAAGTTGATTGGTTTTAAATAAAAGAATAAAATGTTAACACTTTATAGCATTTCTTTAAAATATTAAGGATTGTTCAGAATTCTTTTAAACTAATCCTTATCACTATGCATATTTAAAAATATTATGAACTATTCAAAATTGATCTTTTAATTTTATGTTAGCTAGTTTCATAACCTGTGTCCATTGTTAGTAAACAAGATGTGCTGAAATTAATATGATTCTTAATTATTGACTTTATGAGCTAACTATATTGGATGTTTATTTCTTCTAAAAATTTTATAAATAAAAAAATATTAAATGCATTGATTAAATTTGGCCATCTGTTTATTGACAATATGTATTTGTTTCATTTCCCTCCATTATGTATTCATATCCTTGAAATATTTAGTTATTAAGAATTTTTCATAAAATTTATTAAGTTTTCTCCTAATTTATGTTTGATCATAGATGTAGTTTTATTCAACTTAAAATTAAGAGTAAAAAAAATAAGACGTCGGCAGTTACAATCGCATTGGAGATAGATGGGACATCAAACTTTGCAGACTCCATTGAGATAACCAATTATTTTTAAATAAATTGCCTGAATTACAAAAAAAGACATTTGTTTGTTTCTTAAAGTAACAAAAAAATAAAGTCACCTTATATTATTTTACAAATTTCAACAGATACATTCAATGAGTCAGTGTCAACAATCTTAGAGCGTAAGGTTCGGGGTTGGTTAAGTGGTGTAATCGATGACATGAGGCGCAGTAGTCCAGTCCAGCAATGGCTAGATTCACTTCCAGGTGAATCTGAGTTAGAAAACCAAAATAATGCTGATTCTAACTTAAACACTATTGACAACCAAGATGACCAAAATACAGTAGCTAAGGATTCTGACACTAAATCTGATGATGCTAAAGCTGATGAATCAGTTACAGAGAATACTGTAATAGAGACTAACTATGAAGTATTTCATGATGATAAAAAAGAAACATGTGATGAAGTATTTTATGATGACAAATGCTTAAATGTTTCTGAGCAAAAAGAAGTAGCAAAGAGAAAATCTTTAGAAAATGGTGCACTTACAAGTACTCCCAAATGTAAAAATGTGAAAAAAAAACTACAAAGAGATCATTCTGTACAATCAGATGGCTATGCACCAAAGTTTAAAAATCCTTTATTCAGAGATCACTCACTTCAGGTATTCAATTTAATTTTAATTTCCTGTTAACTGAAAGTTCCATAAGATTATGTTTATTGATGTTCAATAAAGTAAGGTATGAAAATATAATAATATAAAATAATTCATATGGGATTTAAGTTGGAAATAGAAACAGCAGTATTTGGAAGGAAATATTTTTACTCATTGTTAAGTCCTCCTCCTTGAGTCGTGTGCTCACTACTGAGCATTGTGAAGGTCTCATTGTTAAGTATTAGTAGATTTTTAAGAATTCAGAAAATTTTAGGTATTCAATATTTATACTAGAATTATCTAGCAATACTCTAATTATTTTATATCAAATTAGTGTTAAATGAAAAATTGAAAGATATAAATATAGATATTATACTTACTATACTTCAAAATATCATAACTATTCAATCTTTGACTGTTTATTTTTCCATTATTAATTCTAATCCATGAAACTAACATACCTACCATAATTTTGTTGTTTCCAGTCTGATGGTAGTGGTTCAAGTGGAAGTTCAGTGTTAAATGTATTAGGAGCTAGAAAAGTTGATGCTGAATCTCTACTTCTTGGTCTTGGATTTGGCCCAAGTGAGAAACAACAGAAGTTGCAAAGAATTCCAGATAGATTTTTAATTCCATCCAAAGTATGTTATGTTTTTAATGAACCTCTTAAATATATAATTCTGGTTATATCATGATAAAGGAGAATTACTTTTATATTAGGTATTTAACAATTTTGTGGAGGTACATGCACCAAGTCATCTTTAATTAGTAGTAGTCAGTTCATTTAGAAAATTAGGTGTTACTTTGCGGCGATCTATAATACAAAAGTAATAGTAAAATTATTTTGCTATAATCCGCGATAAAGTAAATAGGAAGTATATATAATGCTAAATGTAAAGTGGGCTATTCGTTTACACACCACAATACACAGACACTCCACGACAAGATTCCAAAGCTTTGTATTTTGTCGTGGAGTCTATCTCCTGATGATGCTTTGGCTGTGGGGCAAAACGATTGTTGAGTTTGTGATAGTGAATGTATGTAGTGTGTGTGTGGTGGCGGTGGTGGAGGTTTGTGCACGTGTTTTAACGAATGCTGCTTGTTTCGGGTATGAAAACGAATGACCCACTCTACATTTAGCATATATATTTCCTATTTACTTTATCGCGGATTATAGCAAAATAATTTTACTATTACTTTTCTATTCAGTTCATTTTATAGTATTACAGTTATCACTTATCGCTATATGACTTGTATGATTTAACAGTAATAGACATCGCTAAAGCATAAATAACTATAATGAATTTTCATATTGATGGTCCCGGCTAACTATGCAAAATCTATGTTTGGTTTACTGTCAAAATGAATATTTCCCAGTAATTTACATGTTTTAACAATTATAATGAAAGTGAATAAAACTAGATTTTTTTTAATTTTCGTTAACTTTTGTCAAAATTTAATAATGATTTCGCTTGCAGTACATGCTATTAGTAGCATAACACTGGGGTCGAAAACTCACTTTTTCAATGTGTCGGAAACCTAATGAAGAATTGCATAATAGTCAGTACCACATACAGACACAGAGTAAATTACTTACTTAATTATGAGATTATTATTTATATACATAATATAGATTAATTATGAATTTCAGCTTAAGGGAATAAGTACAGAACAGTTCATTAAAGAAGAGCAACATTCAATGAGAATGCATGATTGTGGAGTATTTGGATACAGAGGTCTTACAGGTATGATATATTAAAGAATAGTCAATACAGGCATTTTCATTTTTTGGGAATGGCCACACTGCTTTGTGTACACCCATAAAAAAGTAAATATACATATAATTACATAAATAACTTCCATTATGTTTCATTAGAAATAATTTGATAATAGCCATACTTTTATTATATAAATCATTAATTATAGTAGTGTAGGGTTGCCAGTGACATTTTATTATACATATATATTTTATTCTGTTGCACGAATAACGGTGAATAATTTTAAAACACATGCTTCAGGGTTTTTTTTACTTTGAACTAAAAAGTGTACGCATAAAATTTAATAGCCAAAATAGAAAAACGCAGAAACACACGGAAACAGGAAAAATATTTAATAAAACATTTCCTTAAACAATATCCACTAAAGTTGTATTAAGGTCTAAAAGTGAGGTCATTTTGTTTTCTGTATGTAATTTATCATTTATAAATGCTATGAAATATATTATCCTATATTGCGCTTGTGATGATTCAATATTATATAACGAATATAGTAGTAATCGTTGCACGTGTTTTATAATAAAGGTAAGAGAACATAAGAGTGATAACATTATTACCCGCTAAACTAATTATATATAAGCAATAGAAAAGAATATTCGATTTTACATATACATACTAACATTATAAATGCGAAAGTCCGTCTGCCCGTTACGCTTTAACGGCTAATTCGCTCCAACAATATTGATGAAATTAAAGCTTATACACTGGGTAACATATAGGATATATAAATTTCCGTTTTTATCTTGACAACTTAGGATTAGAGCAAAATCAAAGGCGCGTTAATCAACCAAATAATACGTCAGGAATTCGACTCATGATTATAATGTTCTCACATAGAAAATATTAACAAAAATGCGACAACAAAAGTTAAACGTACAGCTATAACATATGGAACACGCCAAAGAAGTATTGACCGCTTAAGTTATTAATAATTTGGAATTATTAAGCCAGGACGATTCTACCACCAGTTCCAGCTGTCATCCACTAAGAAGAACTGCTAGGAAGCTCAATGGTTGCTTTTATCACGAATATTAACTATTTGAAGTTAGATTCTGACACCACGAAATACTCAATGTAGGTAAACACGGATCTAACCTAAACAACATTAAGACGTCACAGCAACTAAATATAGTTGGATTAGTAATGACTCAACACTTTACCTATTCGGTACTTTACTTTAAAGATTATTAACACCTTGATATTGTATCGTAATGATCAAACTGTAGAATGTCGCTCGAGAACAAGACTCGTTTCACATTCTTTTACCCTTATTCATTAAGTTTTATTCCTCCACCCACCAAATGACAGACAACATATTGTTGACCAAACACTTCTTCATTATCATTCCATTCATAAAAACTTATCCATTTATACTACATAATTCACTTCTGATTATTATAAGTCTAACAATTATAAAAATTGTTGAATGTCGCTCGAGAACAAGACTCTTGTCATATTCTTTTAATTTCATTCATTCGGTTTTATTCCTCTACCCACCAAATGACAGACAACATGTTGTTGACCAAACACTTCTTCATTATCATTCCATTCATAAAAACTTATCCATTTATACTACATAATTCACATCTAATTATTATAAGTCTAACAATTATAAAAATTGTTGAATGTCGCTCGAGAACAAGACTCTTGTCACATTCTTTTAATTTCATTCATTCGGTTTTATTCCTCTACCCACCAAGTGACAGACAACATATTGTTGAACAATCACTTCTTCATTATCGTTCCATTCATAAAAACGTATGTATGTACGTATTATACTATATAATTCATATCTGATTATTATATGTCTAAAAATTATAAAAATTATATCAAGCAACAGCACTCATATCTGACAATATCTAAAACAAATAATAATTGAAATTAATCAATGGCAGGTCTTACTTATGGCATTATATTAAGCCACATTGGGCCGACTATTTATATATTACTTCATTTAATTGTATTGTAAAAATTTCGCGTGAATCACATTCATCTGGCGAAAGGTTTTCATTATAAGCAGCTTTGCTATTTATATGTTTAATACTAATGCAATCATTGTTACTAACCTACTAACAGAGCACTGTACGCCCGTCTGCCGTTTTATGAAGCCGTTGCCACTGGGCTTTCATAAACCGTACCAAGTCCCTGAAATCGCAGTACAGTAAGTATCGTTACAATAGAATTATAATGTATATTGTACACCATTGTTCTGATATATAAAGTAAAACGATTCAAGAATGTATAAACTAAATATAAATGCGAAAGTTTGTGAGTATGGATGTATGTTTGTTACTCTTTCACGACAAAACTATCTCACGAATTTTGATGAAACTTTACAGTAATATAGGTTATACATCGGAATAACATATAGGCTACAATTTGAAATTATTTTATGTTATGTAACGATACATGTCAATAAAGTCGGAAAAAATCTGGCCTCTGAGATCTCTTCACGTACGCTGCCTAAACCATTGGAGTTACACAAACATGATGTAAAAGTCTGCGATAGCATATATCTTTTATGTAGAAGCCATTATGAACAAAATTGTGAATGATAAATTTAGTTAAATTAGATACATATTTTACAATGCACATTTTAGTATATTTTTCAAACTCTTATAAAAATCAATCCATTTGTCGATTTCAACATTTCATGTAGTTAAACTTTGTACTTAATGAAAAATTAAGTAATTTGGACGAATAGTAAACTTATTACGATATGATTGACTTGAATGGAGCGCCTAATAGGCACGGCGCGTGAAAATTGTATAAATGTACGAATAACTAAATAAATATATTTATTTTTTACTATTAAGTAAAAAAAAAAAAAAAATGATGTGCCACGAAAGTTAATGTGGCAGTCCTAATTTCACGCGAGATAAGCCGCGGGTAAAATCTAGTGTAAAGTAAAAATAGAGCTATTTTTTTTCATTTATTTGCTCTTAGTACGACTACACATACGATAGGTTAGTTCTAAACTGTAGACATATTCATGATCAAGTAAAACATTCAAAGACCTTTTTTTAATACAAAATTATTTGATTCATATAACATCACCCGCATCCGACAACAAAGCAATAGTAAGAATGTATGAGTGAAGGTGGAATCTTGCAAGTTCCTTGCAATGACCTACTTCACAGTGTCCGATTGAGGTGAAATTTTACATAGTGATCTAGTCCCGATGACAATGCATGTAAATGATAAGCATGACCCTGATGCTGCTGCTAGGATTGGCTCCAGACGAGGGAACTCTTCAGTTGTTAACAGGAAGGACATGAAATTTTGATGTATATAATAAGACAAAGTAGGAACCGACATAAGCTTGCGACTCCTGCTTAGCAAAAGTACGTAAATCGTTTGTGGGTATGGGTATAAGATTCTATAATAAAATTCCGAAATCAATTTTGGCCATGCCATTACAGCAGTTCAAAACCACTGTTAAAAAGAGGCTGATATAGAAAGCCTACTATACTGTTGAAGATTACCTAGATGATAAGGATATGTGGATATAGGTGCACTTCTACCCTGTACAAGACAGTAATAAATAAATGTAACTAGTTTTAAGATTTATATTTTAAAAAGAGCAACCGCCGAGTTTCTTGCTGGCTCTTCTCGGTAGGAACAGCTTTCCGAACCAGCAGTAAAGTTGACGATTCAAAAGCACTTGTTTACAAGTTTACTTGAATAAAGAATATTTTGAATTTGAATGTTAAATGATTTATAGAAGCAGGCGTTACTTTGCGGAATTCCATATTACAAGCAATATAACATCTAATCTAATCTAATTCCGTTTTGCTACATGTCTTCGGAGGGGAGGGTATTGGTGGGAGTTGAACTATTTAAGACTGCTTGTATGGGTAGCGCGGCGCATTACGATTTTTGTCGTGGAGCCTATCCTCCTGTTGATGCTTCGGTTTCGGGGCGAAACGATCGTCGAGATTGTGGTGGTGGGTGTGTGTGCTGCTTTTGTGTGCGTTGTTGCTGGTGAATTGCGCCTTGGGGTGCATGTGGTGGCTGGTCCTGCATGTATAAGGTGCGTAGATTGTGCCTGCTTCATACACATTGGCGTTGCATGCATTCACTTAACCCGTGCGGATTATAGCAAAGTAGTTAGTTCTGTTATATTGCTTGTAATTTGAATGTTTTTTTTGTCGGAAAATGTGAGAAATTATTTTTTCAAAATGATTAGTTTGTCAAAACTCAGATATAAATACATTTTTTTGCAGGGAGACCTCATGTTCCACCGTCGACAATTGTAGCTAAAATCATGGATTGCATACTCCAGGATGACGTGTGTCGCGAAGAGGCGTTAATGAAAGCGCGCCATTCAATAGCGGACCTGCGCAGCTCGGCAGCAATTCACGCTCACCTGGCTGCGAGATTACGAAGTACTTGATTATTTTTTATAGTCTTTAAATAACTGTTTTAAATAGATAATTTATAGAATTAGGCGTTACTTTGCGGAGATCCATAATACAAAAGTAATAATAAAATTATTTTGCTATATCCGCGATACATATCGCGGATTATAGCAAAATAATTTTATTATTACTTTTGTGTTTTAAATAGTGTTTAAACCAATGTTTATATAATTTATTGATTAACATATCGATGTCGACAAAGAAGACTTGTTAGAGTGACCTGGACCTATTTAGTTGAAATATATAGTAACAATATTGTGCAGATACGATTGTTTAGATTTTTAATTTGCTACAATTATAATCGATATATATCCGGCTACATTCACGTCATGTCTGCTAAGATCAGATTACTATTGTATCTACCAGGTGTTTATATGAGCTTCTAAGATAAGTAGTTCAGAAGTGAGGTTTTGAAAACATAGAACGTTATATTACTATAACTCTGTTCTCTTTAGCCTTGGCTTCCACCTAACTATGAAACCTTTATTCAAAGATGTACCCTATTGTCGTTTTAATTAGCGGGGTTTGCGATAATGCTATGTAAGGGACGAATTCTTATAGATAAAAAACGAGCGAAGTTTCAATACTGGATTGTCAAAAATAGCGATTAAAATGAACGGTATTTTTAAATCAATGTTATGTTTTTTCTATTTTGCATTTTGCAATTGCGATCTTGTTACGTGAATAGCCTGGTAAATAATAAATAAGAAGAATTTGTATATTTTGGTTAAAAGTTTTCAAAGTATTTTTAATATTCATTACTTATTAAGCATTACATAAAAGAAATATATAAAGTAATGTTAAGACGACAAAATTAATTTGGAAATTTCCAGTACAGTGAAATAAACATTAATATAAAATCTTTGTGGAATAATTTCATATTAAAAGAGATACAACATATATTTGATATTGTACTGCTAAAATTGTTTTGTAACGTTGACACAATAATACTGACTATGAATACGCTCCAGGCTCATTTTTCTAAATTGATGATTATGTGGATTTTACTCTATTCATATCTAGTAATGCTTAACGAGTAAGTTCCTTGTTAAACTGAACCCACGCACGCTGATTTAAAATATTATGCTCTATAAAGATTGTTCTTCACATTTAAGGTTGTTCTTATAAAAGACAATAAATCGAAATAATTGTGCTCTGTTATATCATAGAATTCCTTGAAAGTTATAACTATAGGTAAATTATATTTTACAGAAAATTCGATATAAATACGTTAAATGTAGATCAGCCAAATCATTAGGCTGAATTACATTTTATGAGTTAATAGTTTTATTAATAGTACGTGCAACAATCTACTTAAAATTAGACTGATGATGAAATCTCATCTCTGTGCTTATAAAATTGGAGAGAGACGATATAAAAATGTTGCTTACTTCGCTATAGTACTTAATAAAGTAATTAAAAAAACTACCAAAAGTAACTGTGCACCGCTCTACTTGAAATTGGACTGATGATGAAATCTCGTGTCTGTAATTAATAAATTGGAAATAGATGTCATAAAAATGTTACGTCATGATGTGCTGAAAATATATTCTTACTTCATTAAAGTAAACTTTACCGAAGTAAATGTGCCACAAATTAATTAACATTAGACTGATGATGAAATCTTGTCTTTAATTAATAAATTGAAGGGAGATGTTATAAAAAAGTTACGACATGATTTGCTGAAAATATATTCTTACTTCATTAAAGTAAACTTTACCGAAGTAAATGTGAGACAAATTAATTAAAATTAGACTGATGATGAAATCTTGTCTTTAATTAATAAATTGAAGGGAGATGTCATAAAGTCACGACATGATTTGCCGAAAATATATTCTTACTTCATTAAAGTAAACTTTACCGAAGTAAATGTGAGACAAATTGATTAAAATTAGACTGACGATGAAATCTTGTCTTTAATTAATAAATTGAAGGGAGATGTCATAAAGTCACGACATGATTTGCCGAAAATATATTCTTACTTCATTAAAGTAAACTTTACCGAAGTAAATGTGTGACAAATTAATTAAAATTAGACTGATGATGAAATCTTGTCTTTAATTAATAAATTGAAGGGAGATGTTATAAAAAAGTTACGACATGATTTGCCGAAAAAATATTTTTACTTCATTAAAGTAAACTTTGTCAAAAGTACGTGTGCACCAATCCATTTAAAATTACACTTATGATGGAATCGTATGTTTGTACTTCATAAATTGAAAGAAGAGTTCATAGAGATATTACGACATGCGCTGAAAATATTTTTTTACTGCATTGTAGTACTTAATAAAGTAATATAGAGACTTTAACAAAATAATTTATAGAATTAGGCGTTACTTTGCGGAGATCCATAATACAAAAGTAATAATAAAATTATTTTGCTATAATCCGCGATACAGTAAATAGAAAATATATATAGTGTTTAATGTATAGTGGATTATCAGTATTTTCATACCCGATACGTGCAGGATTCGTAAAAGCACATGCACAAACCTCCACCACTTCCACCAAAATACACAAGCACTACACAGTTTCACTATCACAAACTCAACAATCGTTTCGCCCCGCAACCGAGGCATCATCAGGAGATAGACTCCACGACAAAATCGCAAAGCGAAGCGTTATGCAAACAAGCATTGTTATATAGTAATCGGTTCATCCCCACCTTTACCTCTGAACACGTGCAACAAGCTTGAACTTGAAACATTTATCTGCTCGTTAATGAGGGTGCCATTGTTATGCTTAATGATTTCTAATTGTTCCAAAATATTCAATTTTAAGCTTTTTTCGCAGGTGTGCAGTATTTCGAAACAATGGTCATTAGGAACTTTATGACCGCTTTCT